>JAEOAD010000026.1:28452388-30884833 GCA_036365145.1 Orientallactaga sibirica | reverse complement strand
TCTTCATTCCAAACACTGCATTGTGTGAAATAAGCCATTTCTGCCCATGAAATCAGTTGCTTTTCTCCAAGATGAATGGCAGTTCAAACTTCATTACTTATTGTAATGTAATAAGATGAAAAACTTGGTAGATCCGCTTCATTTCTAAAGTAGTTTGTTTAGAAAACAAACGTCTTCATTGCCTAACACTGTAATGTGTAAAGTAACCTAGTTCGGTTCAAGGAATCAGTTTTCTTTCGACAAAGATGGTTGAGTGCAGCAAGCTCAAAATTTCCTTGTTAATGTAATCTAAAACCATTTACAACTTAGTAGATTCGCCTCATATCTAAAGTAGTTTCCTTAGAAAACAAATATCTTCGAGCCGGGCGTGGTGGCGCACGCCTTTAATCCCAGCAATCGGGAGGCAGAGGTAGTAGGATCGCCAAGAGTTCTAGACCACCCTGAGACTACATAGTTAATTCCAGGTCAGCCTGGACTAGAGTGAAACCCTACCTCGGAAAAAAAAAAAAAAAACAAACATCTTCATTACCGAACACTGTAATGTGTGAAATAAGCTAGTTTGAATCTAGGAATCAGTTGCTTTCCTACAAAGAAGGTTGAGTGCAGCAAGTTCAACCTTTCCTTGTTTGTGTAATCAAACAAGATGTACTACTTACAAGTACTGCTTCATTCCTAAACTACTTTGTTTAGAAAACAAACATCTTCATTGCCAAATACTGTATTGTGTGAAACAAGCCAGTTCAGTTCTCGGAATCAGTTGCGTTCCCACCAAGAAGGTTGAGTGCAGCATGTGCCAACTTTCCTTCTTCGTGTAATCTCACAAGATGTACAATTTACTAGAATCGCCTCACTTCTAAAGTGTTTTGTTTAGAAAACAAACATCTTCATTCCAAACACTGTAATGTGTGAAATAAGCTATTTCGGTTCCAGAAATCAGTTGCTTTTCTCCGAAGATGGATGAGTGCAGCAAGTTCAAACTTTCATTGTTTATGTAATCTAAAAAGATGATCAACTTAGAAGATTGGCCTCATTACTAAAGTACTTTGTTTAGAAAACAAACATCTTCATAGCTGAACACTGTACTGTGTGAATTAAGCTAGTTGCGTTATAGGAATCCGTTGCTTTCCTACGAAGAAGGTTGAGTACAGCAAGTTCAAACTTTCCTTGTTTATGTAATCTAAAAAGATGTACACCTTAGTAGATTCGCCTCACTTCTAAAGTAGTTTGTTTAGAAAACAAACATCTTCATTGCAAAACACTGTACAGTGTGAAATAAGCTAATTTGGTTCTAGGAATAAGTAGGTTTCTTACGAAGAAGGTTTAGTGCAAAAAGTTCAAACTTTCCTTGTTTTTGTAATCTAACAAGATGTATAACTTAGACTCGTCTCATTTCTAAAGTAGTTTGTTTAGAAAACAAACATCTTCTTTGCGGAACACTGTACTGTGTGAAATGAGCTAGTTCGGTTCTAGGAATCACTTGCTTTCCTACCAAAAAGGTTGAGTGCAGCAAATTCAAACTTTCCGTCTATGGGTAATCTAAAATGATGTACAACTTAGTAGTTTCGCCTCATTTCTAAAGCAGTTTGTTTAGAAAACAAACATCTTCATTGCCGAACACTGTAATGTGTGAAATAAGCTAGTTTGGTTCTAGGAAATAGTTGCTTTCCTACGAAGAAGGTTGAGTACAGCAAGTTCAAACTTTCCTTGTTTATGTAATCTAAAAAGATGTACAACTTAGTACATTCGCCTCACTTCTAAAGTAGTTTGTTTAGAAAACAAACATCTTCATTTCCAAACACTGTACTGTGTGAAATAAGCTACTTCGGTCTAGGAATCAGTTGCTTTTCTATGAAGATGGTTGAGTGCAGGGAAGTTCAAACATTCTTAGTCAGTGTAATCAAACAACATGTACAATTTAGGAGATCGCCCCATTTCCAAAGTAGTTTGTTTAGAAAACAAACATCTCCATTGCTGAACACTGTACTGTGTGACATAAGCTAGTTCCGTTTTAGGAATCAGTTGCTTTTCTACTTAGATGGTTGAGTGTAGCAAGTTCAAACATTCTTAGTTACTGTAATCTAACAAGATGTACAACTTAGGAGATTCACTTCATTTCTAAACTACTTTGTTTAGAAAACAATCATCTTCATTTACACATACTGTACTGTGTGAAATAAGCCAGTTAGGTTCTTGGAATCAGTTGCTTTCCTACTAGGAAGGTTGAGTGCAGCAAGTTCCAACTTTCCTTGTTTGTGTAATCTGACAAGATGTACAACTTAGTAGATTAGCCTCATTACTAAAGCAGTTTGTTTAGAAAACAAACATCTTCATTGCCCAACAGTGTACTGTGTGAAATAAGCTAGTTCGGTTCTAGGAATTAGTTGCTTTCCCACGAAGAAGGTTGAGTGCAACAAGTTCAAACTTTCCTTGTTTGTGTGATCTACCAAGATGTACAACTTAGTAGATTCCCCTCATTTCTAAAGTAGTTTATTTAGAAAACAACATCTTCATTGCCGAACACTGTACTGTGTGAAACAAGCTAGTTCGTACTACGAATCAGTTGCTTTAAGAAGGTTGAGTGCAGCAAGTTCAAACTTTCCTTGTTTATGTAATCTTGCACAACTTACAAGTTTGTCTTCAATTCTAAACTGCTTTGTTTAGAAAACAAACATCTTCATTGCCAAATACTGTACTGTGTGAAATAAGCTAATTCGGTTGTAGGAATCACTTACTTTCCTACAAAGAAGGTTGAGTGCACCATATTCCAACTTTCCTTGTTTGTGTATTCTGACAAGATGTACAACTTAGTAGATTAGCCTCATTTCTAAAGCAGTTTGTTTAGAAAACAAACATCTTCATTGCCAAACACTGTACTGTGTGAATTAGTTAGTTCAGTTCAAGAAATTATTTGCTTTCCTACGAAGAAGGATGAGTGCATCAAGTTAAAACATTCCTTGTTTGTGTGATCTAACAAGATGTACAACTTAGTAGATTCTCCTCATTTCTACATTACTTTCATTAGAAAACAAACATCTTCATTGCCGAACACTGTAATGTGTAAAATAAGCTAGTTCGGGTCTAGGGATTAGTTGCTCTCCTTTAAAGAAGGTTGAGTGCAGCAAGTTCAAAATTTACTTCTTTGTGTAATCTAACAAGTTGTACAAATTAGTAGATTCGCCTCATTTCTAAAGTAGTTTGTTTAGAAAAGAAACATCTTCATTCCTGAACACTGTACTGTGAAATAAGCTAGTTCGGTTCTAGGAATACGTTGCTTTCCTGCGAAGAAGGTTGTGTGCAGCAAGTTCAAACTTTCCTTGTTTGTGTAATCTAACAAGATGTACAACTTAGTAGTTTCGCCTCATTTCTAAAGTAGTTTGTTTAGGAAACAAACATTGTCATTGTCGAACACTGTACTGTGTGAAATAAGCTAGTTTGGTTCTAGGTATCAGTTGCCTCCTACGAAGAAGGTTGAGTGCAGCAAGTTCAAATTTTCCTTGTTTGTGTAATCTAACAAGATGTACAACTTACAAGTTTTACTTCATTTCTAAACTACTTTGTTTAGATAACAAACATCTTCATTGCCAAATACTGTACTGTGTGAAATAAGCTAGTTCATTTGTAGGAATCAGTTGCTCTCCTATGAAGAAGGTTGAGTGTAGGAAGTTCAAACTTTTCTTGTTTCTGTAATGTTAGAAGATGTACAACTTAGTAGATTGGCCTCATTTCTAAAGTAGTTTGTTTAGAAAAGAAACATCTTCATTCCCGAACACTGTACTTTGTGAAATAAGCTGGTTTGGTTCTAGGAATTAATTGACTTTCTACAAAGATGGTTGAGTGCAGCAAGTTCAAACATTCCTAGTTAGTGTAATCTAAAAAGATGTACAACTTACAAGTTTCACTTCATTTCTAAACTACTTTGTTTAGAAAAGAAACATCTTCATTGCCATATACTGTATTGTGTGAAACAAGCCAGTACGGTTGAGGAATCACTTGCTTTCCTACGAAGAATGTCGATTGCAGCATGTTCCCTCTTTCCCTGTTTGTGTAATTTGACAAAATGTACAACTTAGTAAATTCGCCTCATTTCTAAAGTAGTTTGTTTAGAAAACAAAGATCTTTATTGCCGAACACTGTACTGTGTGAAATAAGATAGTTCGGTTCTAGGAATCAGTTGCTTTCGTACGAAGAAGGTTGAGTGCAGAAATTCAAATTTTCGTTTTTTGTGTAATCTAACAAGATGTACAACTTACAAGTTGCTCCTCATTTCTAAACTATCTTGTTTAGAAAATGAACATCTTCAGTGCCAAATAATGTACTGTGTGAAATAATCTTGTTCGGTTCTAGTAATCAGTTGCTTTCGTATGAAGAAGGTGGAGTGCAGCAAGTTCAAACTTTCCTTGTTTATGTAATGTAAAAAGATGTACAAGTTAGTAGATTCACCTCATTTCTAAAGTAGTTTGTTTAGAAAACAAACACCTTCATTTCCGAACACTGTTATGTGTAAAATAAGCTAGTTCAGTTCTAGGAATCAGTTGCTTTCACACGAAGAAGATTGAGTGCAAGATGTTCCAACTTTCCTTGTTTGTGTAATCTGACAAGATGTACAACTTAGTAGATTCGCCATATTCTAAAGTAGTTTGTTTAGAAAACAAACATCTTCATTGCCGAACAGTATACTGTGTGAAATAAGCTAGTTCGGTTCTCGGAATTAGTTGCTTTCCTACGAAGAAGGTTGAGGGCAGCAAGTTCAAACATTCCTTCTTTGTGTAATATAACAAGATGTACAACGTAGTAGATTTGCCTCATTTCTAAAGTAGTTTATTTAGAAAACAAACATCTTCATTGCCGAACACTGTACAGTGTGAAATAAGCTAGTTTTCTACTTGGAATGAGTTGGTTTCCTATGAAGATCGATGAGTGCAGCAAGTTCAATCTTTCCTTCATTGTGTAATCTAACAGGAGGTATAACTTAGTAGATTCTCCTCCTTTCTAAAGTAGTTTGTTTAGAAAACAAACATCTTCATTTCTGAACACTGAACTTTGTGAAATAAGGTAGTTCGGTTCTCGGAATCAGTTGCTTTCCTACAAAGAAGGATGAGTGTCGGAAGCTCAAACATTCCTAGTTTGTTTAATCTAACAAGTTGTACTACTTAGTATATTCGATTCAATTCTAAAGTAGTTTGTTAGTAGTAGTTAGTAGTTGGTAGTTAGTAGTTAGTTCGGTTCTCGGAATCATTTGTTTTCTTATCAAGACTGTTGAGTGTAGCAAGTTGAAACTTTCCTTGTTTGTGTAATCTAACAAAGTGTACAACTTAGTAGATTCACATCATTTTTTAAGTAGTTTGTTTGGAAAACAAACATCTTCATTGCCGACACTGTACTCTGAGAAATAAGGTAGTTCTCTACTCGGAATGAATTGCTTTCTTACGAAGAGGGTTGAGTTCAGCAAGTTTAATCTTTCCTTCTTTGTGTAATCTAAAAAGATGTACAACTTAGTAGATTTGCCTCATTTCTAAAGTAGTTTGTTTAGAAAACAAACATCTTCATTGCTGAACACTATACTGTGTGAAATAAGCTAGTTCAGTTCTCAGAACCAGTTTCTTTCTTACGAAGATTGTTGAGTGTAGAAAGTTCAACCTTTCCTTGTTTGTGCATTTTACCAAGGTGTACAACTTAGTAGATTCACCCCATTTCTAAAGTAGTTTGTTCAGAAAACCAACATCTTCATTGCTTACCACTGTACTGTGGGAAATAAGCTATTTTGGTTCTCGGAATCAGTTGCTTTCCTACGAAGAAGGTTTAGTGCAGCACGTTCAATCTTTCCCCGTTTGTGTAATCTAAAAAGATATACAACTTAGTAGATTCACCTCATTTCTAAAGTAGTTTGTTTAGAAAACAAACATCATCATTGCCGAACACTGTACTGTGTGAAATAAGCTAGTTCGTTTCTCTGAATCAGTTGCTTTCTTACGAAGACTGTTGAGTGTAGCAAGTTCAAACTTTCCTTGTTTGTGTACTGTAACAAGGTGTATAACTTAGTAGATTCCCCTAATTTCTAAAGTAGTTTGTTCAGAAAACAAAGATCTTCATTGCCTAAAACTGTACTGTGTGAAATAAGCTAGTTCGGTTCTCGGAATCAGTTGCTTTCCTACAAAAAGGTTGAGTGCAGCAAGTTCAAACTTTCCTTCTTTGTGTAATCTAACAAGTTGTACAAATTAGTAGATTTGCCTCATTTCTAAAGTAGTTTGTTTAGAAAACAAACATCTTCATTCCCGAACACTGTACAGTGTGAAATAAGGTAGTTCTCTACTTGGAATGAGTTGGTTTCCTACGAAGACCGATGAGTGCAGCAAGTTCAATCTTTCCTTGATTGTGTAATCTAACAAGATGTATAACTTAGTAGATTCTCCTCCTTTCTAAAGTAGTTTGTTTAGAAAACAAACATCTTCATTTCTGAACACTGAACTTTGTGAAATAAGGTAGTTTGGTTCTCGGAATCAGTTGCTTTCCTACGAAGAAGGTTGAGTGTCGCAAGTTCAAACATTCCTAGTTTGTTTAATCTAACAAGGTGTACAACTTAGTAGATTCGATTCATTTCTAAAGTAGTTTGTTCAGAAAACAAACATCATCAATGCCGAACACTGTACTGCGTGAAATACGATAGTTCATTTCTCAGAATCAGTTGCTTTCTTTCAAAGACTCTTGAGCGTAGCAATTTCAAGCTTTCCTGATTCGTGTAATCTAACAAGATATGCAACTTAGTATATTCACCTCATTTCTAAAAGAGTTTTTTTTAGAAAACAAGCATCTTCATTGCCAAACACTGTACGTGTGAAATAAGCTAGTACAGTTCACCTAATCAGTTGCTTTCCTACGTAGAAGGTGGAGTGCAGCATGTTCAAACTTTCCTCGTTTGTGTAATCTGACAAGGTGTACCATGTAATAGATTCGCCTCATTTCTAAAGTAGTTTGGTCAGAAAACAAACATCTTCATCTCCAAACAGTGTACTGTGAAATAAGCTAGTTCTCTACTGGGACTGAGTTGCTTTCTTACAAAAACGGTTGAGTGCAGCAAGTTCAATCTTTCATTGTTTGTGTAATTTAACAAGTTGTGCAACTTATCTGATTGGCCTCATTTATAACGTCGTTTGTTTAGAAAACAAACATCTTCATTGCTGAACACTTAACTTTGTGAAATAAGCTATTTCGGTTCTCAGAATCAGTTGCTTTCCTACGAAGAAGGTTGAGTGTAGCAAGTTCAAACATTCCTAGTTAGTTTAGTCTTACAAGGAGTACAACTGAATAGATTCTACTCATTTCTAAAGTAGTTTGCTCAAAAAACAAACATGTTCATTGCCGAACACTGTACTGTGTGAAATAAGCTAGTTCGGTTCTCGTAATCAGTAGCTTGCCTACGAAGAAGGTTGAGTGCAGCAAGTTCAAACATTCCTTGTTTGTGTAATCTAATAAGATATACAACCTAGTAGTTTCCCCTCATTTCTAAAGTAGTTTGTTTAGAAACAAACATCTTCATTGCCGAACACTGTACTGTGTGAAATAAGCTAGTTCTCTACTCGGAATGAGTTGCTTTCCTACAAAGACCTATGACTGCAGCAAGTTCAATCTTTCCTTGTTTGTGTAATCTACCAAGATGTATAACTTAGTAGATTTGCCTCCTTTCTAAAGTAGTTTTTTTAGAAAACAAACACCTTCATGGTTGAACACTGAAGTTTGTGAAATAAGCTAGTTCGGTTCTTGGAATCAGTTGCTTTCCTACGAAGAAGGTTGAGTGCAGCAAGTTCAAAAATTCCTTTTTTGTGTAATCTAACAAGATATACAACATTTTAGATTCCCCTCATTTCTAAAGTAGTTTGTTTAGCAAACAAACATCTTCATTGCCGAACAGTGTACTGTGTGAAATAAGCTAGTTCTCTACTCGGAATGAGTTGCTTTCCTACGAAGACCGATGAGTGCAGCAAGTTCAAACTTTCCTTGTTAATGTAATCTAAAAAGGTGGCCAAGTTAGTAGATTCGCCTCTTTGTAAAGTAGTTTGTTTAGAAAATAAACATCTTCATTGCCGAACATTGTACTGTGTGAAATAAGCTCTTTCGGTTCTAGGAATCAGGTGCTTTCCTACAAAGAAGGTTGAGTGCAGCAAGTTCAAACTTTCCTTGTTAATGTAATCTAAAAAGATGCACAACTGAGTTGATTGGCCTCATTTCTAAAGTATTTTGTCTACAAAACAAACATCTTCATTACAAAACACTGTACTATGTGAAATAAGCTAGTCCGGTTCTAGGAATCACTTGCTTTCCTACCAAGAAGGTTGAGTGCAGCAAGTTCAAACTTTCCTAGTTTGTGTAATCTAACAAGATGTACAAGTTAGTGGATTCGCGTCATTTCTAAAGTAGTTTCTTTAGAAAACAATCATCTTCAGTTCCGAACACTGTACTGTGTGAAATAAGTTAATTCGGTTCTAGGAATCAGTTTAATTTCTACTAAGATGGTTGAGTGCAGCAAGTTCAAACTTTCCTTGTTAATGTAATCTAAAAAGATGGCCAAGTTAGTAGATTCACCTCATTTGTAAAGTAATTTGTTGAAAAAAAAATATACATTGCCGAATATTGTACTGTGTGAAATAAGCTCATTCGGTTCTAGGAATCACTTGTTTTCCTACAAAGAAGGTTGAGTGCAGCAAGTTCAAACTTTCCTTGTTAATGTAATCTAAAAAGATGCACAACTGAGTTGATTGGCCTCATTTCTAAAGTATTTTGTTTACAAAACAAACATCTTCATTACAGAACACTGTACTATGTGAAATAAGCTAGTTCGGTTCTAGGAATCACTTGCTTTCCTACCAAGAAGGTTGAGTGCAGCAAGTTCAAACTTTCCTAGTTTGTGTAATCTAACAAGATGTACAAGTTAGTGGATTCGCGTCATTTCTAAAGTAGTTTCTTTAGAAAACAAACATCTTCAGTTCCGAAAACTGTACTGTGTGAAATAAGTTAATTCGGTTCTAGGAATCAGT
Organism: Orientallactaga sibirica; assembly: GCA_036365145.1. NCBI lineage: Eukaryota > Metazoa > Chordata > Mammalia > Rodentia > Dipodidae > Orientallactaga > Orientallactaga sibirica. The sequence goes on along the minus strand of JAEOAD010000026.1, from coordinate 30,875,804 downwards.
TCAATTTCTACGAAGATGGTTGAGTGCAGCAAGTTCAAACTTTCCTTGTTAATGTAATCGAAAAAGATGGCCAAGTTAGTAGATTCACCTCATTTGTAAAGTAGTTTGTTGAGAAAACAAACATCTTCATTGCCGAACATTGTACTGTGTGAAATAAGCTCATTCGGTTCTAGGAATCACTTGCTTTCCTACAAAGAAGGTTGAGTGCAGCAAGTTCAAACTTTCCTAGTTTGTGTCATCTAATAAGATGTACAAGTGAGTGGATTCGTGTCATTTCCAAATTAGTTTCTTTAGAAAACAAACATCTTCAGTACCGAACACTGTACTGTGTGAAATAAGTTAATTTGGTTCTAGGAATCACTTTAATTTCTACAAAGATGTTGAGTGCAGCAAGTTCAAACTTTCCTAGTTTGTGTAATCTAACAATATGTACAAGATAATGGATTTGCCTCATTTCTAAAGTAGTTTTTGTATTAAACAAACATCTTCAGTACTGATCAGTGTATTGTGTGAAATAAGTTAATTCGGTTCTAGGAATCAGTTTCCTTTCTACGAAGATGGTTGAGTGCAGCAAGTTCAAACTTTCCTTGTTAATGTAATATACAAAGATGGCCAAGTTAGTAGATTCGCCTCATTTCTAAAGCAGTTTGTTGAGAAAACAAACAGCCTCCTTGCCGAACATTGTACTGTGTGAAACAAGCTCATTTGGTTCTAGGAATCAGTTCCTTTCCTACAAAGAAGGTTGAGTGCAGCAAGTTCAAACTTTCCTTGTTAATGTAATCTAAAAAGATGGCCAAGTTAGTAGATTCACCTCATTTGTAAAGTAGTTTGTGGAGAAAACAAACATCTTCATTGCCGAACACTGTACTGTGTGAAATAAGCTCATTCGGTTCTAGGAATCACTTGCTTTCCTACAAAGAAGGTTGAGTGCAGCAATTTCAAACTTTCCTTGTTAATGTAATCTAAAAAGATGCACAAATTAGTAGATTGGCCTCATTTCTAAAGAAGTTTCTTTAGAAAAGAAACACCTTCAGTACCAAACACTGTATTGTGTAAAATAAGTTAATTCGCTTCTAGGAATCAGTTTAATTTCTACGAAGATGATTGAATGCAGCAAGTTCAAACTTTCCTTGTTAATGTAATCTAAAAAGGTGGCCATGTTAGTAGATTCACCTCATTTGTAAAGCAGTTTGTTGTGAAATCAAACATCTTCATTGCTGAACATTGTACTGTGTGAAATAAGCTCTTTCGGTTCTAGGAATCAGGTGCTTTCCTGCAAATAAGGTTGAGTGCAGCAAGTTCAAACATTCCTTGTTAATGTAATCTAAAAAGATGGCCAAGTTAGTAGATTCGCCCCATTCCTAAAGCAGTTTGTTGAGAAAACAAACAGCTTCATTGCCGAACATTGTACTGTGTGAAATAAGCTCATTTGGTTCTAGGAATGAGTTGCTTTCCTACAAAGAAGGTTGAGTGCAGCAAGTTCAAACTTTCCTTGGTAATGTAATCTAAAAAGATGCACAACTGAGTTGATTGGCCTCATTTCTAAAGTATTTTGTTTACAAAACAAACATCTTCATTACACAACACTGTACTATGTGAAATAAGCTAGTTCGGTTCTAGGAATCACTTGCTTTCCTACCAAGAAGGTTGAGTGCAGCAAGTTCAAACTTTCCTAGTTTGTGTGATCTAACAAGATGTACAAGTTAGTGGATTCGCATCATTTCTAAAGTAGTTTCTTTAGAAAACAAACATCTTCAGTTCCGAACACTGTACTGTGTGAAATAAGTTAATTCGGTTCTAGGAATCAGTTTAATTTCTACTAAGATGGTTGAGTGCAGCAAGGTCAAACTTTCCTTGTTAATGTAATCTAAAAAGGTGGCCAAGTTAGTAGATTTGCCTCATTTGTAAAGTAGTTTGTTGTGAAAACAAACATCTTCATTGCCAAACATTGTACTGTGTGAAATAAGCTCTTTCGGTTCTAGGAATCAGGTCTTTCATGCAAAGAAGGTTGAGTGCAGCAAGTTCAAACTTTCCTTGTTAATGTAATCTAAAAAAATGGCCAAGTTAGTAGATTCGCCTCATTCCTAAAGTAGTTTGTTGAGAAAACAAACAGCTTCATTGCCGAACATTATACTGTGTGAAATAAGCTCATTTGGTTCTAGGAATCAGTTGCTTTCCTACAAAGAAGGTTGAGTGCAGCAAGTTCAAACGTTACTTGTTAATGTAATCTAAAACGATGCACAACTGAGTTGATTGGCCTCATTTCTAAAGTATTTTGTTTACAAAACAAACATGTTCATTACAGAACACTGTACTATGTGAAATAAGTTAGTTCAGTTCTAGGAATCACTTGCTTTCCTACCAAGAAGGTTGAGTGCAGCAAGTTCAAACTTTCCTAGTTTGTGTAATCTAACAAGATGTACAAGTTAGTGGATTTGCGTCATTTCTAAAGTAGTTTCTTTAGAAAACAAACATCTTCAGTTCCGAACACTATACTGTGTGAAATAAGTTAATTCGGTTGTAGGATCAGTTTAATTTCTACTAAGATGGTTGAGTGCAGCAAGTTCAAACTTTCCTTGTTAATGTAACCTAAAAAGATGGCCAAGTTAGTAGACTCACATCATTTGTAAAGTAATTTGTTGAGAAAACAAACATCTTCATTGCCGAATATTGTACTGTGTGAAATAAGCTCATTTGGTTCTAGGAATCACTTGTTTTCCTACAAAGAAGATTGAGTGCAGCAAATACAAACTTTCCTTGTTAATGTAATCTAAAAAGATGCACAACTGAGTTGATTGGCCTCATTTCTAAAGTATTTTGTTTAGAAAACAAACGTCTTCATTACAGAACACTGTACTATGTGAAATAAGCTAGTTCGGTTCTAGGAATCACTTGCTTTCCGACCAAGAAGGTTGATTGCAGCAAGTTCAAACTTTCCTAGTTTGTGTAATCTAACAAGATGTACAAGTTAGTGGATTCGCGTCATTTCTAAAGTAGTTTCTTTAGAAAACAAACACCTTCAGTTCCAAACACTGTACTGTGTGAAATAAGTTAATTCGGTTCTAGGAATCAGTTTAATTTCTACTAAGATGGTTGAGTGCAGCAAGTACAAACTTTCCTTGTTCATGTAATCTAAAAAGGTGGCCAAGTTAGTAGATTCGCCTCATTTGTAAAGTAGTTTGTTGTGAAAACAAACATCTTCATTGCCAAACAGTGTACTGTGTGAAATAAGCTCTTTTGGTTCTAGGAATCAGGTGCTTTCATGCAAAGAATGTTGAGTGCAGCAAGTTCAAACTTTCCTTGTTAATGTAATCGAAAAAGATGGCCAAGTTAGTAGATTCGCCTCATTCCTGAAGCAGTTTGTTGAGAAAACAAAGAGCCTCATTTCCGAACGTTGTACTGTGTGAAATAAGCTCATTTGGTTCTAGGAATCAGTTGCTTTCCTACAAAGAAGGTTGAGTGCAGCAAGTTCAAACTTTCCTTGTTAATGTAATCTAAAAAGATGCACAACTGAGTTGATTGGCCTAATTTCTAAAGTATTTTGTTTACAAAAGAAACATCTTCATTACAGAACACTGTACTATGTGAAATAAGCTAGTTCGGTTTTAGGAATCACTGGCTTTCCTACCAAGAAGGTTGAGTGCAGCAAGTTCAAACTTTCCTAGTTTGTGTAATCTAACAAGATGTACAAGTTAGTGGATTCGCGTCATTTCTAAAGTAGTTTCTTTAGAAAACAAACATCTTCAGTTCCGAACACTGTACTGTGTGAAATAAGTTAATTCGGTTCTAGGAATCAGTTTAATTTCTACGAAGATGGTTGAGTGCAGCAAGTTCAAACTTTCCTTTTTAATGTAATCTAAAAATATGGCCAAGTTAGTAGATTCACCTCATTCCTAAAGCAGTTTGTTGAGAAAACAAACAGCCTCATTGCCGAACATTGTACTGTGTGAAATAAGCTCATTTGGTTCTAGGAATCAGTTCCTTTCCTACAAAGAAGGTTGAGTGCAGCAAGTTCAAACTTTCCTTGTTAATGTAATCTAAAAAGATGCACAACTGAATTGATTGGCCTCTTTTCTAAAGTATTTTGTTTACAAAACAAACATCTTCATTACAGAACACTGTACTATGTGAAATAAGCTAGTTCGGTTCTAAGAATCACTTGCTTTCCTACCAAGAAGGTTGAGTGCAGCAAGTTCAAACTTTCCTAGTTTGTGTGATCTAACAAGATGTACAAGTTAGTGGATTCGCATCATTTCTAAAGTAGTTTCTTTAGAAAACAAACATCTTCAGTTCCGAAAACAGTACTGTGTGAAATAAGTTAATTCGGTTCTAGGAATCAGTTTAATTTCTACTAAGATGGTTGAGTGCAGCAAGTTCAAACTTTCCTTGTTAATGTAATCTAAAAAGATGGCCAAGTTAGTAGATTCACATCATTTGTAATGTAATTTGTTGAGAAAACAAACATCTTCATTGCCGAATATTGTACTGTGTGAAATAAGCTCATTCGGCTCTAGGAATCACTTGTTTTCCTACAAAGAAGGTTGAGTGCAGCAAGTTCAAACTTTCCTTCTTAATGTAATCTAAAGAGATGCACAACTTAGTAAATTGGCCTCATTTATAAAGTAGTTTCCTTAGAACAGAAACGTCTTCATAACGAACACTGTACTGTGTGAAATACGTCAATTCGCTTCTAGGAATCAGTTTAATTTCTACAAAGATGGTTGAGTGCAGCAAGCTCAAAGTTTCCTTGTTAATGTAATCTAACAAGTTGGCCAAGTTAGTAGATTCGCCTCATTTGTAAAGTCGTATGTTGAGAAAACAAACATCTTCATTGACGAACATTGTACTGCGTGAAATAAGCTCATTTAGTTCTAGGAATCAGTTGCTTTCCTACAAAGAAGGTTGAGTGCAGCAAGCTCAAACGTTCCTTGTTAATGTAATCTAAAAAGATGCACAACTTAGTAGATTGGCCTCATTTCTAAACTAGTTTGTTGAGAAAAGAAACAGCTTCATTGCCGAACATCGTACTGTGTGAAACAAGCTCATTTGGTTCTAGGAATCACTTGCTCTCCTACAAAGAAGGTTGAGTGCAGCAAGTTCAAACATTCCTTGTTAATGTAATCTAAAAAGATGCACAACTGAGTTGATTGGCCTCATTTCTAAAGTATTTTGTTTACAAAAAAAACATCTTCATTACAGAACACTGTACTATGTGAAACAAGCTAGTTCGGTTCTAGGAATCACTTGCTTTCCTACCAAGAAGGTTGAGTGCAGCAAGTTCAAACTTGCCTAGTTTGTGTAATCTAACAAGTTGTACAAGTTAGTGGATTCGCGTCATTTCTAAAGTAGTTTCTTTAGAAAACAAACATCTTCAGTTCCGAACACTGTACTGTGTGAAATAAGTTAATTCGGTTCTAGGAATCAGTTTGATTTCTACGAAGATGGTTGAGTGCAGCAAGTTCAAACTTTCCTTCTTAATGTAATCTAAAAAGAAAGCGAAGTTAGTAGATTCACCTCATTTGTAAAGTAGTTTGTTGAGAAAACAAACATCTTCATTGCCGAACATTGTACTGTGTGAAATAAGCTCATTAGGTTCTAGGAATCACTTGCTTTCCTACAAAGAAGGTTGAGTGCAGCAAGTTCAAACTTTCCTTGTTAATATAATCTAAAAAGATGCACAACTTAGTAGATTGGCCTCATTTCAAAAGTAGTTTCTTTAGAAAAGAAACATCTTCAGTACCGAACACTGTACTGTTTGAAATACGTCAATTCGCTTCTATTTATCAGTTTAATTTCTACAAAGATGGTTTAGTGCAGCAAGCTCAAACTTTCCTTCTTAATGTAATCTAAAAAGATGGCCAAGTTAGTAGATTCGCCTAATTTGTAAAGTAGTTTGTTGAGAAAACAAACATCTTCATTGCCGAATATTGGACGGTGTGAAATAAGCTCATTTGGTTCTAGGAATCAGTTGCTTTCCTACAAAGAAGGTTGAGTGCAGCAAGCTCAAACTTTCCTTGTTAATGTAATCTAAAAAGATGCACAACTTAGTAGATTGGCCTCATTTCCAAGTAGTTTGTTTAGAAAACAAACATCTTCATTACCGAACACTGTACTATGTGAAATAACCTAGTTCGGTTCTAGGAATCACTTGCTTTCCTACTAAGAAGGTTGAGTGCACCAAGTTCAAACTTTCCTAGTTCGTGTAATCTAACAAGATGTACAAGTGAGTGGATTTGTTTCATTTCCAAATTAGTTTCTTTAGAAAACAAACATCTTCAGTACCGAACACTGTACTGTGTGAAATAAGTTAATTCGGTTGTAGGAATCACTTTAATTTCTACAAAGAATGTTGAGTTCAGCAAGTTCAAAATTTCCTAGTTTGTGTAATCTAACGAGATGTACAAGATAATGGATTCGCCTCATTTCTAAAGTAGTTTCTTTAGAAAACAAACATCTTCACTAGCGAACACTGTACAGTGTAAAATAAGTTAATTCGCTTCTAGGAATCAGTTTAATTTCTACAAAGATGGTTGAGTGCCGCAAGTTCAAACTTTCCTTGTTAATGTAATCTAAAAAGATGGCCAAGTTAGTAGATTCACCTCATTTGTAAAGTAATTTGTGGAGAAAAGAAACATCTCCATTGCCGAACACTGTACTGTGTGAAATAAGCTCATTCGGTTCTAGGAATCACTGGCTTTCCTGCAAAGAAGGTTGAGTGCAGCAATTTCAAACTTTCCTTATTAATGTAATGTAAAAAGATGCACAAATTAGTAGATTGGCCTCATTTCTAAAGAAGTTTCTTTACAAAAGAAACACCTTCAGTACCGAACACTGTACTGTGTGAAATAAGTTAATTCGCTTCTAAGAAACAGTTTGATTTCTACGAAGATGGTGGAGTGCAGCAAGTTCAAACTTTCCTTGTTAATGTAATCTAAAAAGGTGGCCAAAGTTAGTAGATTCACCTCATTTGTAAAGTAGTTTGTTGTGGAAACAAACATCTTCATTGCCGAACATTGTACTGTGTGAAATAAACTCTTTCGGTTCTAGGAATCAGGTGCTTTCCTGCAAAGAAGGTTGAGTGCAGCAAGTTCAAACATTCCTTGGTAATGTAATCTAAAAAGATGGCCAAGTTAGTAGATTCGCCTCATTCCTAAAGTAGTTTGTTGAGAAAACAAACAGCTTCATTGCAGAACATTGTACTGTGTGAAATAAGCACATTTGGTTCTAGGAATCAGTTGCTTTCCTACAAAGAAGGTTGAGTGCAGCAAGTTCAAACTTTCCTTTTTAATGTAATCTAAAAAGATGCACAACTGAGTTGATTGGCCTCATTTCTAAAGTATTTTGTTTACAAAACAAACATCTTCATTACACAACACTGTACTATGTGAAAAAAGCTAGTTCGGTTCTAGGAATGACTTGCTTTCCTACCAAGAAGGTTGAGTGCAGCAAGTTCAAACTTTCCTAGTTTGTGTAATCTAACAAGATGTACAAGTTAGTGGATTCGCGTCATTTCTAAAGTAGTTTCTTTAGAAAACAAACATCTTCAGTTCCGAACACTGTACTGTGTGAAATAAGTTAATTCGGTTCTAGGAATCAGTTTAATTTCTACGAAGATGGCTGAGTACAGCAAGTTCAAACTTTCCTTGTTAATGTAATCTAAAAAGGTGGCCAAGTTAGTAGATTCACCTCATTTGTAAAGTAGTTTGTTTTGAAAACAAACATCTTCATTGCCCAACATTGTACTGTGTGAAATAAGCTCTTTCGGTTCTAGGAATCAGGTGCTTTCCTTCAAAGAAGGTTGAGTGCAGCAAGTTCAAACATTTCTTGGTAATGTAATCTAAAAAGATGGCCAAGTTAGTAGATTCACCTCATTTGTAAAGTAATTTGTTGAGAAAACAAACATCTTCATTGCCGAATACTGTACTGTGTGAAATAAACTCACTGGGTTCTAGGAATCACTTGTTTTCCTACAAAGAAGGTTGAGTGCAGCAAGTTCAAACTTTCCTTGTTAATGTAATATAAAAAGATGCACAACTGAGTTGATTGGCCTCATTTCTAAAGAATTTTGTTTACAAAACAAACATCTTCATTACAGAACACTGTACTATGTGAAATAAGCTAGTTCGGTTTTGGGAAACACTTGCTTTCCTACCAAGAAGGTTGAGTGCAGCAAGTTCAAACTTTCCTAGTTTGTGTAATCTAACAAGATGTACACGTTAGTGGATTCGCGTCATTTCTAAAGTAGTTTCTTTAGAAAACAAACATCTTCAGTTCCGAACACTGTACTGTGTGAAATAAGTTAATTTGGTTCTAGGAATCAGTTTAATTTCTACTTAGATGGTTGAGTGCAGCAAGTTCAAACTTTCCTTGTTAATGTAATCTAAAAAGGTGGCCAAGTTAGTAGATTCACATCATTTTTAATTTGTTGAGAAAACAAACATCTTCATTGCAGAACATTGTACTGTGTGAAATAAGCTCATTTGGTCTAGGAATCAGTTGCTTTCCTACAACGAAGGTTGAGTGCAGCAAGCTCAAACTTTCCTTGTTAATGCAGTCTAAAAAGATGCAGAACTTAGTAGATTGGCCTCATTTCCAAAGTAGTTTGTTTAGAAAACAAACATCTTCATTACCGAACACTGTACTATGTGAAATAACCTAGTTCGGTTCTAGGAATCACTTGCTTTCCTACTAAGAAGGTTGAGTGCAGCAAATTCAAACTTTCCTAGTTTTTGTAATCTAACAAGATGTACAAGTGAGTGGATTCGTGTCATTTCCAAATTAGTTTCTTTAGAAAACAAACATCTTCAGTACCGAACACTGTACTGTGTGAAATAAGTTAATTTGGTTCTAGGAATCACTTTCATTTCTACAAAGATGTTGAGTGCAGCAAGTTCAAAATTTCCTAGTTTGTGTAATCTAACAAGATGTACAAAATAATGCATTCGCCTCATGTCTAAAGTAGTTTCTTTAGAAAACAAACATCTTCACTAGCGAACACTGTACTGTGTGAAATAAGTTAATTCGCTTCTAGGAATCAGTTTAATTTCTACTAAGATGGTTGAGTGCAGCAAGTTCAAACTTTCCTTGTTAATGTAATCTAAAAAGATGGCCAAGTTAGTAGATTCACCTCATTTGTAAAGTAGTTTGTGGAGAAAACAAACATCTTCATTGCCGAACACTGTACTGTGTGAAATAAGCTCATTAGGTTCTAGGAATCACTTGCTTTCCTACAAAGAAGGTTGAGTGCAGCAATTTCAAACTTTCCTTGTTAATGTAATCTAAAAAGATGCACAAATTGGTAGATTGGCCTCATTTCTAATGAAGTTTCTTTAGAAAAGAAACACCTTCAGTACCGAACACTGTATTGTGTAAAACAAGTTAATTCACTTCTAGGAATCAGTTTAATTTCTACGAAGATGGTTGAGTGCAGCAAGTGCAAACTTTCCTTGTTAATGTAATCTAAAAAGGTGGCCATTTTAGTATATTTGCCTCATTTGTAAATTAGTTTGTTGTGAAATCAAACATCTTCATTGCTGAAGATTGTACCGTGTGAAATAAGCTCTTTCGGTTCTAGGAATCAGGTGCTATCCTGGAAAGGAGGTTGAGTGCAGCAAGCTCAAACGTTCCTTCTTAATGTAATCTAAAAAGATGGCCAAGTTAGTAGATTCGCCTCATTTGTAAAGTACTTTGTTGAGAAAACAAATATCTTCATTGCCGAACATTGTACTGTGTGCCATAAACTCATTCGATTCTAGGAATCAGTTGAATTCCTACAAAGAAGGTTGAGTGCAGCAAGTTCAAAGTTTCCTTGTTAATGTAATCTAAAAAGATGGACAACTTAGTAGATTGGCCTCATTTCTAAAGTAGTTTGTTTAGAAGACAAATATCTTCATTACCGAACACTGTACTATGTGAAATAAGCTAGTTCGGTTCTCGGAATCACTTGCTTTCCTACGAAGACGGTTGAGTGAAGCAAGTTCAAACTTTCCTAGTTTGTGTAATCTAACAAGAGGTATAAGTTAGTGGATTCACCTCATTTCTAAAGTAGTTTCTTTAGAAAAGAAACATCTTCAGTACCTTACACTGTACTGTGTGAAATAAATTAATTCGCTTCTAGGAATCAGTTTAATTTCTTCAAGATGCTTGAGTGCAGCAAGTTCAAACTTTCCTTGTTAATGTAATCTAAAAAGATGGCCACGTTAGTAGATTTACCTCTTTTGTAAAGTAGTTCGTTGAGAAAACAAACATCTTCATTGCCGAACATTGTACTGTGTGAAACAAGCTCATTCGGTTCTAGGAATCACTTACTTTCATACAAAGAACGTTGAGTGCAGCAAGTTCAAACTTTCCTTGCTAATGTAATCTAAAAAGATTCACAACTTAGTAGATTGGCCTCATTTCTAAAGTAGTTTGTTTAGAAAACAAACATCTTCATTACCGAACACTGTACTATGTGAAATAAGCTAGTTCGGTTCTAGGAATCACTTGCTTTCCTACGAAGAAGGTTGAGTGCAGCAAATTCAACCTTTCCTAGTTTGTGTAATCTAACAAGATGTACAAGTTATTGGATTGGCCTCATTTCTAAAGTAGTTTCTTTTGAAAACAAATATCTTCAGTAACGAACACTGTACTGTGTGAAATAAGTTAATTCGCTTCTAGGAATCAGTTTAATTTCTACGAAGATTGTTGAGTGCAGCAAGTTCTACCTTTCCTTGTTAATGTAATCTAAAAAGATGGCCAAGTTAGTAGATTCACCTCATTTGTAAAGTAGTTTTTGGAGAAAACAAACATCTTCATGGACGAACATTGTACTGTGTGAAATAAGCTCATTCGGTTCTAGAAATCACTTGATTTTCTTGAAAGAAATTTGAGTGCAGCAAGTTCAAACTTTCCTTGTTAATGTAATCTAAAAAGATGCACAACTTAGTAGATTGGCCTCATTTCTAAAGTAGTTTCTTTAGAAAAGAAACATCTTCGGTACCGAACACTGTACTGTGTGAAATAAGTTAATTCGCTTCTAGGAATCAGTTTAATTTCTACGAAGAAGGTTGAGTGCAGCAAGTTCAAACTTTCTTTGTTAATGTAATCTAAAAAGATGGCCAAGTTAGTAGATTCACCTCATTACTAAAGTAGTTTGTTGAGAAAACAAATAGCTTCATTGCCGAACATTGTATTGTGTGAAAGAAGCTCAATCCGTTCTAAGAATCAGACGCTTTCCTACAAAGAAGGTTGAATGCAGCAAGTTCAAACTTTCCTTGTTAATGTAATCTAAGAAGATGCACAACTTAGTAGATTGGCCTCATATCTAAAGTAGTTTGTGTAGAAAACAAACATCTTCATTACCGAACACTGTACTATGTGAAATAAGCTAGTTCTGTCTCGGAATCACTTGCTTTCCTACGAAGACCGTTGAGTGCAGCATGTTCAAACTTTTCTAATTTGTGTAATCTAACAAGATGTACAAGTTAGTGGATTCGCCTCATTTCTAAAGTAGTTTCTTTTGAAAAGAAACATCTTCAGTACCGAACACTGTACTGTGTGAAATAAGTTAATTCGCTTCTAGGAATCAGTTTAATTTCTACAAAGATGGTTGAGTGAAGCAAGTTCAAACTTTCCTTGTTAATGTAATCTAAAAAGATGTCTAAGTTAGTAGGTTCGCCTCATTTCTAAAGGAGTTTCTTTAGAAAGCAAACCTTCATTGCCAAACATTGTACTGTGTGAAATAAGCTAATTCAGTTCTAGGAATCAGTTTACTTTCTACGAAGATGGTTGAGTTTAGTAAGTTCAAACTTTCCTTGTTAATGTAATCTAAAAAGATGTCCAAGTTAGTAGGTTCGCCTCATTTCTAAATGAGTTTCTTTAGAAAACAAACCTTCATTGCCAAACATTGTACTGTGTGAAATAAGCTAATTCGGTTCTAGGAATCAGTTTACTTTCTACGAAGATGGTTGAGTTTAGCAAGTTCAAACTTTCCTTGTTAACGGAATCTACAAAGATGTCCAAGTTAGTAGATTTGCCTCATTTGTTAAGTAGTTTGTTGAGAAGAAAAACATCTTCATTGCCGAACATTGTACTGTGTGAAAAAAGCTAATTCGGTTCCAGAATTCAGTTGCTTTCCTAAAAAGACGGTTGAGTGCAGCAAGTTCAAACTTTTCTTGTTAATGTAATCTAAAAAGATGCACAAGTATGTAGATTGGCCTCATTTCTAAAGTAGTTTCTTTAGAAAAGAAACATCTTCAGTTCCGAACACTGTACTGTGTGAAATAAGTTATTTCGCTTCTAGGAATCAGTTTAATTTCTACGAAGAAGGTTGACTGCAGCAAGTTCAAACTTTCCTAGTTTGTGTAATCTAACAAGATGTACAAGTTAGTGGATTCGCGTCATTTCTAAATTAGTTTCTTTAGAAAACAAACATCTTCAGTACCTAACACTGTACTGTGTGAAATAAGTTAATTCGGTTCTAGGAAACAGTTTCCTTCCTACAAAGATGGTTGAGTGCAGCAAGTTCAAACTTTACTTGTTAATGTAATCTAAAAAGATGGCCAAGTTAGTAGATTCGCCTCATTTGTAAAGTAGTTTGTTGAGAAAACAAACATCTTTATTGCCCAAGAATGTACTGGGTGAAGTAAGCTGTTTCAGTTTTTGGAATGAGTTTCTTTTCGACGAAGATGGTTGAATGCAGCAAGTTCAAACTTTCCTTGCTAATGTAATCTAAAAAGATTCAGAGCTTAGTAGATTCGCCTCATTTATAAAGTAGTTTCTTGAGAAAACTAACATCTTCATTGGGGATCACTGTACTGTCTGAAATAAGCTAGTTCGGTACCAGGAATCAGTTGCTTTTCTACGAATAAGGTTGAGTACAGCAAGTTACAACTTTCCTTGTTTGTGTAATGTAACAAGATGTACGAATCAGTAGATTTGCTTCATTTCTAAAGTAGTTTGTTTAGAAAACAAACATCTTCATTACCGAGCACTGTACTATGTGAAATAAGCTAGTTCGGTCTAGGAATCACTTGCGTTCCTACGAACAAGGTTGATTGCACAAGTTCAATCTTTCCTAGTTTGTGTAATCTAACAGGATGTACAAGTTAGTGGATTCGCGTCATTTCTAAAGTAGTTTCTTTAAAAAAGAAACATCTTCAGTACCGAACACTGTACTGTGTGAAATAAGTTAATTCGGTTCTAGGAATCAGTTTAATTTCTACTAAGATGGTTGAATGCAGCAAGTTCAAACTTTCCTTGTTAATGTAATCTTAAAAGGTGGCCAAGTTAGTAGATTCACCTCATTTGTGAAGTAATTTGTTGAGAAAACAAACATCTTCATTGCCGAATATTGTACAGTGTCAAATAAGCTCATTCGGTTCTAGGAATTACTTGTTTTCCTACAAAGAAGGTTGAGTGCAGCAAGTTCACACTTTCCTTGTTAATGTAATCTAAAAAGATGCACAACTTAGTAGATTGGCCTCATTTCTAAAGTAGTTTCTTTAGAAAAGAAACATCTTCAGTACCGAACACTGTACTGTGTGAAATACGTCAATTCGCTTCTAGGAAATCAGTTTAATTTCTACGAAGATGGTTGAGTGCAGCAAGTTCAAACTTTCCTTGTTAATGGGATCTAAAAAGGTGGCCAAGTTAGGAGATTCGCCTCATTTGTAAAGTAGTTTGTTGAGAAAACAAACATCTTCATTGCCGAACATTGTACTGTGTGAAATAAGCTCATTCGGTTCTAGGAATCACTTGCTTTCCTGCAAAGAAGGTTGAGTGCAGCAAGTTCAAACTTTCCTTGTTAATGTAATCTAAAAAGATGCACAACTTAGTAGATTGGCCTCATTTCTAAAGTAGTTTGTTTAGAAAGCAAACATCTTCATCACCAAACACTGTACTATGTGAAATAAGCTAGTTCGTTTGTAGGAATCACTTGCTTTCCTACGAAGAAGGTTGAGTGCAACAAGTTCAAACTTTCCTAGTTTGTGTAATCTAACAAGATGTACAAGTTAGTGGATTCGTGTCATGTCCAAATTGGTATCTTTAGAAAACAAACATCTTCAGTACCGAACACTATACTGTGTGAAATAAGTTAATTCAGTTCTAGGAATCAGTTTCCTTTCTATGAAGATGGTTGAGTGCAGCATGTTCAAACTTTCGTTGTTAATGTAATCTAAAAAGATGCACAACTTAGTAGATTGGCCTCATTTGTAAAGTAGTTTGTTGAGAAAACAAACATCTTCATTGCCGAATATTGTACTGTGTGAAATAAGCTCATTCGGTTCTAGGAATCACTTGCTTTCCTACAAAGAAGGTTGAGTGCAGCAACTTCAAACTTTCCTTGTTAATGTTATCTAAAAAGATGCACAACTTAGTAGATTGCCCTCATGTCTAAAGTAGTTTCTTTAGAAAAGAAACATCTTCAGTACCGAACACTGTACTGTGTGAAATAAGTTTATTCGCTTCTAGGAATCAGTTTAATTTCTACGAAGATGGTTGAGTGCAGCAAGTTCGAACTTTAATTGTTAATGTAATCTAAAAAGATGGCTAAGTTAGTAGACTCGCCTCATTTCTAAAGTAGTTTGTTGAGAAAACAACCATCTTCATTGCCGAACATTGTACTGTGTGATATAAGCTCATTCGGTTCTAGGAATCACTTGCTTTCCTACAAACAAGGTTGAGTGCAGCAAGTTCAAACTTTCCTTGTTAATGTAATCTAAAAAGATGTACAACTTAGTAGATTGGCCTCATTTCTAAAGTAGTTTCTTTAGAAAAGAAACATCTTCAGTACCGAACACTGCACTGTGTGAAATTAGTTAATTTGCTTCTAGGAATCATTTTAATTTCTACGAAGATGTTTGAGTACAGCAACTTCAAACTTTCCTTGTTAATGTAATCTAAAAAGATGGCCAAGTTAGTAGATTCGCCTAATTTCTAAAGTAGTTTGTTGAGAACACAAACATCTTTTTTGCCGAACATTTTACTGTGTGAAATAAGCTCATTCGGTTCTAGGAATCAGTTGCTTTCCTACAAAGAAGGTTGAGTGCAGCAAGTTCAAACTTTCCTTGTTAATGTAATCTAAAAAGATGCACAACGTAGTAGATTGGCCTCATTTCTAAAGTAGTTTGTTTAGAAAACCAACATCTTCATTACGGAACACTGTACTATGTGAAATAAGCTAGTTCCGTTCTAGGAATTACTTGCTTTCCTACGAAGAAGGTTGAGTGCAGCTAGTTCAAACTTTCCTAGTTTGTGTAATCTAAGAAGGTGTACAAGTTAGTGGATTTGCGTCAATTCTTAAGTGGTTTCTTTAGAAAACAAACATCTTCAGTACTGAACACTCTACTGTGTGAAATAAGTTAATTCGGTTCTAGGAATCAGTTTCCTTTCTATGAAGATGGTTGAGTGCAGCAAGTTCTAACTTTCCTTGTTAATGTAATCTAAAAAGCTGTCCAAGTTAGTAGATTCGCCTCATTTCTAAAGCAGATTCTTTAGAAAACAAACCTTCATTGCCAAACATTGTACTGTGTGAAATAAGCTAATTCGGTTCTAGGAATCAGTTTACTTTCTACGAAGATGGTTGTGTTTAGCAAGGTCATACTTTCCTTGTTAATGTAATCTAAAAAGATGTCCAAGTAAATAGATTTGCCTCATTTGTAACGTAGTTTGTTGACAAAACAAACACCTCCAATGCCGAACATTTTACTGTGTGCAAAAAGCTAATTCGGTTCTAGAATTCAGTTGCTTTCCTACAAAGACGGTTGAGTGGAGCAAATTCTAAGTTTCCTTGTTAATATAATGCAAGAAGATGCACAACTTAGTAGATTGGCCTCATTTCTAAAGTAGTTTCTTTAGAAATGAAACATCTTCAGTATCGAACACTGTACTGTGTGAAATAAGTTAATTCGCTGCTAGTAATCAGTTTAATTTCTACGAAGAAGGTTGAGTGCAGCAAGTTCAAACTTTCCTAGTTTGTGTAATCTAACAAGATGTACAAGTTAGTGGATTCACGTCATTTCTAAAGTAGTTTCTTTAGAAAAGAAACATCTTCAGAACCGAACACTGTACTGTGTGAAATAAGTTAATTCTGTTCTAGGAATCAGTTTCCTTCCTACGAAGATGGTTGAGTGCAGCAAGTTCAAACTTTCCTTGTTAATGTAATCTAAAAAGATTCACAACTCAGTAGATTCGCCCCATTTGTAAAGTAGTTTGTTGAGAATACTAACATCTTCATTGCTGATCACTGGACTGTCTGAAATAAGCTAGTTCGGTTCCAGGAATCAGATGCTTTTCTACGAATAAGGTTGAGTAGAGCAAGTTCAAACTTTCCTTGTTTATGTAATGTAAGAGGATGTACAAATCAGTAGATTCGCTTCATTTCTAAAGTAGTTTGTTTAGAAGACAAACACCTTCATTACTGAGCACTGTACCAAGTGAAATAAGCTAGTTTGGTTCTAGGAATCACTTGCTTTCCTACGAAGAAGTTTGAGTGCAGCAAGTTCAAATTTCCCAGTTTGTGTATCCTAACAAGATGTACAAGTTAGTGGATTTGCATCATTTCTAAAGTGGTTTCTTTAGAAAACAAACATCTTCAGTTCTGAACACTGTACTGTGTGAAATAAGTTAATTCGGTTCTAGGAATCAGTTTCCTTTCTACGAAGGTGGTTGAGTGCAGCAAGTTAAAACTTTCCTTCTTAATGTAATCTAAAAAGAGGGCCATGTTAGTAGATTCACCTCATTTGTAAAGTAGTTTGTCGAGAAAACAAACATCTTCATTGTAGAACATTGTACTGTGTGAAATAAGCTCATTCGGTTCTAGGAATCACTTGCTTTCCTACAAAGACGGTTGAGTGCAGCAAGTTCAAACTTTCCTAGTTAATGTAATCTAAAAAGATGCACAACTTAGTATATTCGCCTCATTTCAAAAGTAGATTGTTTAGAAAACAAACATCTTCATTACCGAACACTGTACTATGTAAAATAAGCTAGTTCAGTGCTAGGAATCAGTTTCCTTTCTACGAAGATGGTTGAGTTTAGCAAGTTCAAACTTTCCTTATTAATGTAATCTAAAATGATGCACAACTTAGTAGATTGGCCTCATTTCTAAAGTAGTTTATTTAGAAAAGAAACATCTTCAGAACCGAAAACTGTACTGTGTGAAATAAGTTAATTCGCTTCTGGGAATCAGTTTAATTTCTACGAACTTCGTTGAGTGCAGCAAGTTCAAACTTTCCTTGTTAATGTAAACTTAAAAGATGGCCAAGTTAGTAGATTCGCCTCATTTGTAAAGTAGTTTGTTGAGAAAACAAACATCTTCATTTCTGAACATTGTACTGTGTGAAAAAAGCTAATTCGGTTCCAGAATTCAGTTGCTTTCTACAAAGTTGGTTGAGTGCAGCAAGTTCAAACTTTCCTTGTTAATGTAATCTAAAAAGATGCACAACTTAGTAGATTGCCCTCATTTCTAAAGTAGTTTCTTTAGAAAAGAAACATCTTCAGTACCGAACACTGTACTGTGTGAAATAAGTTAATTCGCTTCTAGGAATCAGTTTAATTTCTACGAAGAAGGTTGAGTGCAGCAAGTTCAAACTTTCCTAGTTTGTGTAGTCTAACAAGATGTACAAGTTAGTGGATTCGCATCATTTCTAAATTAGTTTCTTTAGAAAACAAACAACTTCAGTACCGAACACTGTACTGTGTGAAATAAGTTAATTCGTTTCTAGGAATCAGTTTCCTTCCTACGAAGATGGTTGAGTGCAGCAAGTTCAAACTTTACTTGTAAATGTAATCTAAAAAGATGGCCAAGTTAGTAGATTTGCCTCACTTGTAAAGTAGTTTTGTTGAGAAAACAAACATCTTTATTGCCCAAGACTGTACTGGGTGAAGTAAGCTGTTTCAGTTTTAGGATTGAGTTTCTTTTCGACGAAGATGGTTGAATGCAGCAAGTTCAAACTTTCCTTGTTAATGTAATCTAAAAAGATTCACAACTTAGTAGATTCGCCTCATTTCTAAAGTAGTTTGTTGAGAAAACAAACATCTTCATTGTCGAACATTGTACTCTGTGAAATAAGCTCATTTGGTTCTAGGAATCAGGTGCTTTCCTGCAAAGAAGGTTGAGTGCAGAAAGTTCAAACTTTCCCTGTTAATGTATTCTAAAAAGGTGCACAAAGTAGTAGATTGGACTCATTTCTAAAGTAGTTTCTTTAGAAAAGAAACATCTTCAGTACTGAACACTGTACTGTGTGAAATAAGTTAATTCGCTTCTAGGAATCAGTTTAATTTCTACGAAGAAGGTTGAGTGCAGCAAGTTCAAACTTTCCTAGTTTGTGTAAACTAACAAGATGTACAAGTTAGTGGTTTTGCCCCAATTCTAAAGTAGTTTCTTTAGAAAAGAAACATCTTCAGTACCGAACACTGTACTGTGTGAAATAAGTTAATTCGGTTCTAGGAATCATTTTAATTTCTATGAAGGTGGTTGAGTGCAGCAAGTTCAAACTTTCCTTTTTAATGTAATCTTAAAAGCTGTCCAAGTTAGTAGATTCGCCTCATGTCTAAAGCAGATTCTTTAGAAAACAAATCTTCATTGCCAAACATTGTACTGTGTGAAATAAGCTAATTCGGTTCTAGGAATCAGTTTACTTTCTACGAAGATGGTTGTGTTTAGCAAGGTCATACTTTCCTTGTTAATGTAATCTAAAAAGATGTCCAAGTAAGTAGATTTGCCTCATTTGTAAAGTAGTTTGTTGACAAAACAAACACCTCCAATGCCGAACATTGTATTGTGTGAAAAAAGCTTATTTGATTCTAAAATTCAGTTGCTTTCCTACAAAGACGGTTGAGTGGAGCAAATTCTAAGTTTCCTTGTTAATATAATCTAAGAAGATGCACAACTTAGTAGATTGGCCTCATTTCTAAAGTAGTTTCTTTAGAAATGAAACATCTTCATTATCGAACACTGTACTGTGTGAAATAAGTTAATTCGCTTCTAGGAATCAGTTTCCTTCCTACGAAGATGGTTGAGTGCAGCAAGTTCAAACTTTACTTGTTAATGTCATCTAAAAAGATGGCCAAGTTAGTAGATTCGCCTCATTTGTAAAGTAGTTCGTTGAGAAAACAAACATCTTTATTGCCCAAGACTGTACTGGGTGAAGTAAGCTGTTTCGGTTTTAGGAATGAGTTTCTTTTCGACGAAGATGGTTGAATGGAGCAAGTTCAAACTTTCCTTGTTAATGTAATCTAAAAAGATTCAGAACTTAGTAGATTCACCTCATTTGTAAAGTAGTTTGTTGAGAAAACTAAAATCTTCATTGGGGATCACTGTACTGTCTGAAATAAGCTACTTTGGTTCCAGGAATCAGTTGCTTTTCTACGAATCAGGTTAAGTACAGCAAGTTCAAACTTTCCTTGTTTGTGTAATGTATCAGGATGTACGAGTCAGTAGATTCGCTTCATTTCTAAAGTAGTTTGTTTAGAAAACAAACATCTTCATTACCGAGCACTGTACTATGTGAAATAAGCTAGTTCGGTTCGAGGAATCACTTGCGTTCCTACGAACAAGGTTGAGTGCAGCAAGTTCAAACTTTCCTAGTTTGTGTAATCTAACAAGATGTACAAGTTAGTGGTTTTGCCCCATTTCTATAGTAGTTTCTTTAGAAAAGAAAAATCTTCAGTACCGAACACTGTACTGTGTGAAATAAGTTAATTCGGTTCTAGGAATCATTTTAATTTCTACGAAGGTGGTTGAGTGCAGCAAGTTCAAACTTTCCTTGTTAATGTAATTTAAAAAGCTGTCCAAGTTAGTAGATTCGCCTCATTTCTAAAGCAGATTCTTTAGAAAGCAAACCTTCATTGCCAAACTTTGTACTGTGTGAAATAAGCTAATTCGGTTCTAGGAATCAGTTTACTTTCTACGAAGATGGTTGTGTTCAGCAAGGTCATACTTTCCTTGTTAATGTAATCTAAAAAGATGTCCAAGTAAGTAGATTTGCCTCATTTGTAAAGTAGTTTGTTGAGAAAACAAACACCTCCAATGCTGAACATTGTACTGTGTGAAAAAAGCTAATTCGGTTCTAGAATTCAGTTGCTTTCCTACAAAGACGGTTGAGTGGAGCAAATTCAAAGTTTCCTTGTTAATATAATCTAAAAAGTTGCACAACTTTGTAGATTGGCTTAATTTCTAAAGTAGTTTCTTTAGAAATGAAACATCTTCAGTATCAAACACTGTACTGTGTGAAATAAGTTAATTCGTTTCTAGGAATCAGTTTAATTTCTATGAAGAAGGTTGAGTGCAGAAAGTTCAAACTTTCCTAGTTTGTGTAATCTAACAAGATGTACAAGTTAGTGGATTCGCCTCATTTCTAAAGTAGTTTCTTTAGAAAAGAAACATTTTCAGTACCGAACACTGTACTGTGTGAAATAAGTTAATTCACTTCTAGGAATCAGTTTAATTTCTACAAAGATGGTTGAGTGCAGCAAGTTCAAACTTTCCTTGTTAATGTAATCTAAAAAGATGTCCAAGTTAGTAGATTCGCCTCATTTCTAAAGTAGTTTCTTTAGAAAACAAACTTCATTGCCAAACATTGTACTGTGTGAAATAAGCTAATTCGGTTCAGGAATCATTTTAATTTCTACGAAGGTGGTTGAGTGCAGCAAGTTCAAACTTTCCTTGTTAATGTAATCTAAAAAGATGGCCAAGTTAGTAGATTCACCTCATTTGTAAAGTAATTTGTTGAGAAAACAAACATCTTCATTGCTGAATATTGTACTGTGTGAAATAAGCTAATTCGGTTCTAGGAATCACTTGTTTTCCTACAAAGAAGGTTGAGTGCAGCAAGTTCAAACTTTCCTTGTAATGTAATCTAAAAAGGTGCACAACTTAGTAGATTGGCCTCATTTCTAAAGTAGTTTCTTTAGAAAAGAAACATCTTCAGTACCGAACACTGTACTGTGTGAAATACGTCAATTTGCTTCTAGGAATCAGTTTAATTTCTACGAAGATGGTTGAGTGCAGCAAGTTCAAACTTTCCTTGTTAATGGAATCTAAAAAGGTGGCCAAGTTAGTAGATTCGCCTCATTTGTAAAGTAGTTTGTTGAGAAAACAAACATCTTCATTACCGAACATTGTACTGTGTGAAATAAGCTCATTCGGTTCTAGGAATCACTTGCTTTCCTGTAAAGAAGGTTGAGTGCAGCAAGTTCAAACTTTCCTTGTTAATGTAATCTAAAAAGTTGTACAACTTAGTAGATTGGCCTCATTTCTAAAGTAGTTTGTTTAGAAAACAAACATCTTCATTGCCAAACGCTGTACTGCGTGAAATAAGCTAGTTCGGTTCTAGGAATCACTTGCTTTCCTACGAAGAAGGTTGAGTGCAGCAAGTTCAAACTTTCCAGTTTGTGTAATCTAAAAAGATGTACAAGTTAGTAGATTTGCCTCATTTCTAAAGTAGTTTCTTTAGAAAACAAAACATCTTCATTGCCGAACACTGTACTGTGTGAAATAAGTTAATTCAGTTCTAGGAATCACTTGCTTTCTATGAAGAAGGTTGAGTGGAGCAAGTTCAAACTTTCCTTGTTAATGTAATCTAAAAAGATGCACAACTTAGTAGATTGGCCTCATTTCTAAAGTAGTTTGTTGAGAAAACAAACATCTTCATTACCGAACATTGTACTGTGTGAAATAAGCTAATTCGGTTCTAGGAATCACTTTCCTTTCTACAAAGAAGGTTGAGTGCAGCAAGTTCAAACTTTCCTTGTTAATGTAATCTAAAAAGATGGCCAAGTTAGTAGATTCGCCTCATTTGTAAAGTAGTTTGTTGAGAAAACAAACATCTTCATTGCCGAACATTGTACTGTGTGAAATAAGCTAATTCGGTTTTAGGAATCACTTGTTTTTCCTACAAAGAAGGTTGAGTGCAGCAAGTTCAAACTTTCCTTGTTAATGTAATCTAAAAAGATGTACAACTTAGTAGATTGGCCCTCATTTCTAAAGTAGTTTGTTGAGAAAACAAACATCTTCATTGCTAAACATTGTACTGTGTGAAATAAGCTAATTCGGTTCTAGGAATCACTTGCTTTCCTACAAAGAAGGTTGAGTGCAGCAAGTTCAAACTTTCCTAGTTTGTGTAATCTAACAAGATGTACAAGTTAGTAGATTCGCCTCATTTCTAAAGTAGTTTCTTTAGAAAACAAACATCTTCATTTCCGAACACTGTACTGTGTGAAATCAGCTAATTCGGTTCTAGGAATCACTTGCTTTCCTACAAAGAAGGTTGAGTGCAGCAAGTTCAAACTTTCCTAGTTTGTGTAATCTAACAAGATGTACAAGTTAGTAGATTAATTCGGTTCTAGAATCACTTGCTTTCCTACAAAGAAGGTTGAGTGCAGCAAGTTCAAACTTCAAGTTAGTAGATCTGCCTCATTTCTAAAGTAGTTTCTTGAGAAAACAAACATCTTCATTGCCTAACATTGTACTGTGTGAAATAAGCTAATTCGGTTCTAGGAATCACTTGTTTTCCTACAAAGAAGGTTGAGTGCAGCAAGTTCAAACTTTCCTAGTTTGTGTAATCTAACAAGATGTACAAGTTAGTAGATTCGCCTCATTTCTAAAGTAGTTTCTTGAGAAAACAAACATCTTCATTGCCGAACATTGTACTGTGTGAAATAAGCTAATTCGTTTCTAGGAATCACTTGCTTTCCTACAAAGAAGGTTGAGTGCAGCAAGTTCAAACTTTCCTAGTTTGTGTAATCTAACAAGATGTACAAGTTAGTAGATTCGCCTCATTTCTAAAGTAGTTTCTTGAGAAAACAAACATCTTCATTGCCGAACATTGTACTGTGTGAAATAAGCTAATTGTTCTAGGAATCACTTGCTTTCCTACAAAGAAGGTTGAGTGCAGCAAGTTCAAACTTTCCTAGTTTGTGTAATCTAACAAGATGTACAAGTTAGTAGATTCGCCTCATTTCTAAAGTAGTTTCTTGAGAAAACAAACATCTTCATTGCCGAACATTGTACTGTGTGAAATAAGCTAATTCGTTTCTAGGAATCACTTGCTTTCCTACAAAGAAGGTTGAGTGCAGCAAGTTCAAACTTTCCTAGTTTGTGTAATCTAACAAGATGTACAAGTTAGTAGATTCGCCTCATTTCTAAAGTAGTTTCTTGAGAAAACAAACATCTTCATTGCCGAACATTGTACTGTGTGAAATAAGCTAATTCGGTTCTAGGAATCACTTGCTTTCCTACAAAGAAGGTTGAGTGCAGCAAGTTCAAACTTTCCTAGTTTGTGTAATCTAACAAGATGTACAAGTTAGTAGATTCGCCTCATTTCTAAAGTAGTTTCTTGAGAGAACAAACATCTTCATTGCCGAACATTGTACTGTGTGAAATAAGCTAATTCGGTTCTAGGAATCACTTGTTTTCCTACAAAGAAGGTTGAGTGCAGCAAGTTCAAACTTTCCTAGTTTGTGTAATCTAACAAGATGTACAAGTTAGTAGATTCGCCTCATTTCTAAAGTAGTTTCTTGAGAAAACAAACATCTTCATTGCCGAACATTGTACTGTGTGAAATAAGCTAATTCGGTTCTAGGAATCACTTGTTTTCCTACAAAGAAACCATCTTCATTGCCGAACATTGTACCGTGTGAAATAAGCTCATTCGGTTCTAGGAATCAGTTGCTTTCCTACAAAGAAGGTTGAGTGCAGCAAGTTCAAACTTTCCTTGTTAATGTAATCTAAAAAGATGGCCAAGTTACTAGATTGGCCTCATTTGTAAAGTAGTTTGCTTAGAAAACAAACATCTTCATTACCAACACTGTACTATGTGAAATAAGCTAGTTTGGTTCTAGGAATCAGTTTCTTTCCTACAAAGAATGTTGAGTGCAGCAAGTTCAAACTTTCCTAATTTGAGTAATCTAACAAGATGGCCAAGTTAGTAGATTGGCCTCATTTGTAAAGTAGTTTGTTGAGAAAACAAACATCTTCATTGCCGCACATTGTACTGTGTGAAATAACCTCATTCGGTTCTAGGAATCACTTGCTTTCCTACAAGGAAGGTTTAGTGCAGCAAGTTCAAACTTTCCTTGTTAATGTAATCTAAAAAGATGCACATCTTAGTAGATTGCCTCATTTCTAAAGTAGTTTCTTCAGAAAAGAAACATCTTCAGTACCGAACACTGTACTTTGTGAAGTAAGTTAATTCGCTTCTAGGAAACAGTTTAATTTCTACGAAGATGGTTGAGTGCAGGAACTCCAAACGTTTCTTGTTAATGTAATCTCAAAAGTTGGCCAAGTTAGTAGATTGGCCTCATTTGTAAAGTAGTTTGTTGAGAAAACAAACATCTTCATTGCCGAACATTGTACTGTGTGAAATAAGCTCATTCGGTTCTAGGAATCAGTTGCTTTCCTACAAAGAAGGTTGAGTGCAGCTAGTTCAAACTTTCCTTGTTAATGTAATCTAAAAAGATGAACAACTTAGTAGATTGGCCTCATTTCTAAAGTAGTTTGTTTAGAAAACAAACATCTTCATCACCAAACACTGTTCTATGTGAAATAAGCTAGTTCGTTTGTAGGAATCACTTGCTTTCCTACGAAGAAGGTTGAGTGCAGGAAGTTCAAACTTTCCTAGTTTGTGTAATCTAACAAGATGTACAAGTTAGTGGATTCACGTCATTTCCAAATTGGTTTCTTTAGAAAACAAACAACTTCAGTAACGAACACAGTATTGTGTGAAATAAGTTAATTCAGTTCTAGGAATCAGTTTCCTTCTATGAAGATGGTTGAGCGCAGCAAGTTCAAACTTTCCTTGTTAATGTAATCTAAAAAGATGCACATGTAGTAGATTGGCCTCATTTGTATAGTAGTTTGTTAAGAAAACAAACATCTTCATTGCCGAATATTGTACTGTGTGAAATAAGCTCATTCGGTTCTAGGAATCACTTGCTTTCCTACAAAGAAGGTTGAGTGCAGCAAGTTCAAAATTTCCTTGTTAATGTTATCTAAAAAGATGCACAACTTAGTAGATTGGCCTCATGTCTAAAGTAGTTTCTTTAGAAAAGAAACATCTTCAGTACCGAACACTGTACTGTGTGAAATAAGTTTATTCGCTTCTAGGAATCAGTTTAATTTCTACGAAGATGGTTGAGTGCAGCAAGTTCGAACTTTCCTTGTTAATGTATTCTAAAAAGATGGCTAAGTTAGTAGACTCGCCTTATTTCTAAAGTAGTTTGTTGAGAAAACAACCATCTTCATTGCCGAACATTGTACCGTGTGAAATAAGCTCATTCGGTTCTAGGAATCAGTTGCTTTCCTACAAAGAAGGTTGAGTGCAGCAAGTTCAAACTTTCCTTGTTAATGTAATCTAAAAAGATGGCCAAGTTACTAGATTGGCCTCATTTGTAAAGTAGTTTGCTTAGAAAACAAACATCTTCATTACCGAACACTGTACTATGTGAAATAAGCTAGTTTGGTTCTAGGAATCAGTTTCCTTCCTACGAAGAATGTTGAGTGCAGCAAGTTCAAACTTTCCTAATTTGAGTAATCTAACAAGATGGCCAAGTTAGTAGATTGGCCTCATTTGTAAAGTAGTTTGTTGAGAAAACAAACATCTTCATTGCCGCACATTGTACTGTGTGAAATAACCTCATTCGGTTCTAGGAATCACTTGCTTTCCTACAAGGAAGGTTTAGTGCAGCAAGTTCAAACTTTCCTTGTTAATGTAATCTAAAAAGATGCACATCTTAGTAGATTGCCTCATTTCTAAAGTAGTTTCTTCAGAAAAGAAACATCTTCAGTACCGAACACTGTACTTTGTGAAGTAAGTTAATTCGCTTCTAGGAAACAGTTTAATTTCTATGAAGATGGTTGAGTGCAGGAACTCCAAACGTTTCTTGTTAATGTAATCTCAAAAGATGGCCAAGTTAGTAGATTGGCCTCATTTGTAAAGTAGTTTGTTGAGAAAACAAACATCTTCATTGCCGAACATTGTACTGTGTGAAATAAGCTCATTCGGTTCTAGGAATCAGTTGCTTTCCTACAAAGAAGGTTGAGTGCAGCTAGTTCAAACTTTCCTTGTTAATGTAATCTAAAAAGATGAACAACTTAGTAGATTGGCCTCATTTCTAAAGTAGTTTGTTTAGAAAACAAACATCTTCATCACCAAACACTGTTCTATGTGAAATAAGCTAGTTCGTTTGTAGGAATCACTTGCTTTCCTACGAAGAAGGTTGAGTGCAGGAAGTTCAAACTTTCCTAGTTTGTGTAATCTAACAAGATGTACAAGTTAGTGGATTCACGTCATTTCCAAATTGGTTTCTTTAGAAAACAAACAACTTCAGTAACGAACACAGTATTGTGTGAAATAAGTTAATTCAGTTCTAGGAATCAGTTTCTTTCTATGAAGATGGTTGAGTGCAGCAAGTTCAAACTTTCCTTGTTAATGTAATCTAAAAAGATGCACATGTAGTAGATTGGCCTCATTTGTATAGTAGTTTGTTAAGAAAACAAACATCTTCATTGCCGAATATTGTACTGTGTGAAATAAGCTCATTCGGTTCTAGGAATCACTTGCTTTCCTACAAAGAAGGTTGAGTGCAGCAAGTTCAAAATTTCCTTGTTAATGTTATCTAAAAAGATGCACAACTTAGTAGATTGGCCTCATGTCTAAAGTAGTTTCTTTAGAAAAGAAACATCTTCAGTACCGAACACTGTACTGTGTGAAATAAGTTTATTCG
Source organism: Orientallactaga sibirica (assembly GCA_036365145.1). Lineage (NCBI taxonomy): Eukaryota > Metazoa > Chordata > Mammalia > Rodentia > Dipodidae > Orientallactaga > Orientallactaga sibirica. Next base: position 30,849,095 of record JAEOAD010000026.1, on the reverse strand, counting down.
CTTCTAGGAATCAGTTTAATTTCTACGAAGATGGTTGAGTGCAGCAAGTTCGAACTTTCCTTGTTAATGTATTCTAAAAAGATGGCTAAGTTAGTAGACTCGCCTTATTTCTAAAGTAGTTTGTTGAGAAAACAACCATCTTCATTGCCGAACATTGTACCGTGTGAAATAAGCTCATTCGGTTCTAGGAATCAGTTGCTTTCCTACAAAGAAGGTTGAGTGCAGCAAGTTCAAACTTTCCTTGTTAATGTAATCTAAAAAGATGGCCAAGTTACTAGATTGGCCTCATTTGTAAAGTAGTTTGCTTAGAAAACAAACATCTTCATTACCGAACACTGTACTATGTGAAATAAGCTGGTTTGGTTCTAGGAATCAGTTTCCTTCCTACGAAGAATGTTGAGTGCAGCAAGTTCAAACTTTCCTAATTTGAGTAATCTAACAAGATGGCCAAGTTAGTAGATTGGCCTCATTTGTAAAGTAGTTTGTTGAGAAAAACAAACATCTTCATTGCCGCACATTGTACTGTGTGAAATAACCTCATTCGGTTCTAGGAATCACTTGCTTTCCTACAAGGAAGGTTTAGTGCAGCAAGTTCAAACTTTCCTTGTTAATGTAATCTAAAAAGATGCACATCTTAGTAGATTGCCTCATTTCTAAAGTAGTTTCTTCAGAAAAGAAACATCTTCAGTACCGAACACTGTACTTTGTGAAGTAAGTTAATTCGCTTCTAGGAAACAGTTTAATTTCTACGAAGATGGTTGAGTGCAGGAACTCCAAACGTTTCTTGTTAATGTAATCTCAAAAGATGGCCAAGTTAGTAGATTGGCCTCATTTGTAAAGTAGTTTGTTGAGAAAACAAACATCTTCATTGCCGAACATTGTACTGTGTGAAATAAGCTCATTCGGTTCTAGGAATCAGTTGCTTTCCTACAAAGAAGGTTGAGTGCAGCTAGTTCAAACTTTCCTTGTTAATGTAATCTAAAAAGATGAACAACTTAGTAGATTGGCCTCATTTCTAAAGTAGTTTGTTTAGAAAACAAACATCTTCATTACCGAACACTGTACTATGTGAAATAACCTAGTTCGGTTCTAGGAATCACTTGCTTTCCTACAAAGAAGGTGGAGTGCAGCAAGTTCAAACTTTCCTAGTTTGTGTAATCTAACACGATGTACAAGTTAGTGGATTCGCATCATTTCTCAAGTAGTTTCTTTAGAAAACAAACATCTTCAGTACCGAACACTGTACTGTGTGAAATAAGTTCATTCGGTTATAGGTATCAGTTTACTTTCTATGAAGATGGTTGAGTTTAGCAAGTTCAAACTTTCCTTGTTAATGTAATCTAAAAAGATGTCCATGTTAGTAGATTTGCCTCATTGGTAAAGTAGTTTGTTGAGAAAACAAACATCTTCATTGCCAAACATTGTACTGTGTGAGAAAAGGTAATTCGGTTCTAGAATTCAGTTGCTTTCCTACAAAGACGGTTGAGTGCAGCAAGTTCAAACTTTCCTTGTTAATGTAATCTAAAAAGATGCACAACTTAGTAGATTGGCCTCATTTATAAAGTAGTTTCTTTAGAAAAGAAACATCTTCAGTACTGAACACTGCACTGTGTGAAATAAGTTAATTCGCTTCTAGGAATCAGTTTAATTTCTACGAAGAATGTTGAGTGCAGCAAGTTCAAACTTTCCTAGTTTGTGTAATCTAACAAGATGTACAAGTTAGTGGATTCGCCTCATTTCTAAAGTAGTTTCTTTAGAACAGAAACATCTTCAGTACTGAACACTGTACTGTGTGAAATAAGTTAATTCACTTCTAGGAATCAGTTTAATTTCTACGAAGATGGTTGAGTGCAGCAAGTTCAAACTTTCCTTGTTAATGTAATCTGAAAAGATGGCCAAGTTAGTAGATTCGCCTCATTTGTAAAGTAGTTTATTGAGAAACCAAACATCTTCATTGCCGAACATTGTTCTGTGTGAAATAAGCTCATTCGGTTCTAGGAATCACTTGCTTTCCTACAAAGAAAGTTGAGTGCACCAAGTTCAAACTTTCCTTGTTAATGTAATCTAAAAAGATGCACAACTTAGTACATTCGCCTCATTTCAAAAGTAGTTTGTTTAGAAAACAAACATCTTCATTACCGAACACTGTACTATGTGAAATAAGCTAGTTCGGTTGTAGGAATCACTGGCTTTCCTATGAAGAAGGTTGAGTCCAGCAAGTTCAAACTTTCCTAGTTTGTGTAATCTAACAAGATGTACAAGTTAGTGGATTCGTGTCATTTCTAAAGTAGTTTCTTTAGAAAACAAACATCTTCAGTACCCAACACTGTACTGTGTGAAATAAGCTAATTCGGTTCTAGGAATCAGTTTACTTTCTACGAAGATGGTTGAGTGCAGCAAGTTCAAACTTTCCTTGGTAATGTAATTTAGAAAAATGTCCAAGTTAGTAGATTTGCCTCATTTGTAAAGTAGTTTGTTGAGAAAACAAACATCTTCATTGACAAACATTGTACTGTGTGAAAAAAGCTAATTCCGTTCTAGAATTCATTTGCTTTCCTACCAAGATGGTTGAGTGCAGCAAGTTCAAACTTTCCTTGTTAATGTAATCTAAAAAGATGCACAACTTAGTACATTCGCCTCATTTCAAAAGTAGTTTGTTTAGAAAACAAACATCTTCATTACCAAACACTGTACTATTTAAAGTAAGCTAGTTCGGTTGTAGGAATCACTGGCTTTCCTACGAAGAAGGTTGTGTGCAGCAAGTTCAAACTTTCCTAGTTTCTGTAATCTATCAAGATGTAAAAGTTAGTAGATTCACCTCGTTTTTATAGTAGTTTCTTTAGAAAAGAAACATCTTAAGTAGGGAACACTGTACTGTGTGAAATAAGTTAATTCGGTTTTAGGAATCAGTTTCCTTCCTACGAAGATGGTTGAGTGCAGCAAGTTCAAACTTTACTTGTTAATGTAATCTAAAAAGATGGCCAAGTTAGTAGATTCGCCTCATTTGTAAAGTAGTTTGTTGAGAAAACAAACATCTTTATTGCCCAACACTGTACTGGGTGAAGTAAGGTTTTTCAGTTTTAGGAATGAGTTTCTTTTCGACGAAGATGGTTGAATGCAGCAAGTTCAAACTTTCCTTGTTAATGTAAGAATGTAGATGACACAAACTAGGAACGTTTGATCTTGCTGCACTGAAGACTCTTCATAAGAAAGTAACTGATTCCGAGACCAGAACTATCTTATTTCACACATTGAAGTGTTAGGCAATGAAGATGTTTGTTTTCTAATCAAACTACTTCAGAAATGAGGTGAATCTACTCACTTGTACATCCTGTTAGATTATACAAACTAGCAAAGTTATATCGTGCTGCACTGAAGACTCTTCGTAAGAAAGGATCTCATTCCGAGAGCAGAACTAGCTAATTTCACAGACTCCAGTTTTCGGCAATGAAGGTGTTTGTTTTCTCAAGAAACTACGTTAGAAAAGAAGTGAAACTACTAAGTTGTATATCTCGTTAGATTACACAGACTAGCAAAGTTTGATCTTGTTGCACTGAAGACTCTTCGTAAGAAAGCAAGTGATTCCAAGACTATAACTAGCTTATTTCAAACACTACAGCATTGGGGAATCAAGGTGTTTGTTTGCTAAACAAACGACGCTGGAAATGAAGCTAACCTACTAAGTTGTATATCTTGTAAGATTACACAAATTAGCAATGTTTGATCTTGCTGCACTGAAGACTCTGCGTAAGAAAGCAAATCATTCCGAGAACAGAACTCACTTATTTCACACAGTAAAGAGTTCGGAAATGAAGGTGTTTGTTTTCTATACAAACTTCTTTAGAAATGAGTTGAATCTATTAACTTGTACATCTTGTTACATTACACAAACCAGCAAAGTTTGATCTTGCTGCACTGAAGGCTCTTCGTAAGAAAGCAACTCATTCAGAGAACAGAACTAGCTTATTTCACACAGTACAGTTTTCGGCAATGAAGGTGTTTGTTTTCTAAACAAACTACCTTAGAAATGAAGGTAATCTACTAAGTTGTACATCTTGTTAGACTACACAAATCAGCAAAGTTTGATCTTGCTGCACTGAAGACTCTTCGTAAGAAAGCAACTCATTCCGAGACAGAATTAGCTAATTTCACAGAGTACAGTTTTTGGCAATGAAGGTGTTTGTTTTCTAAAGAAACTATGTTAGAAAAGAAGTGAAACTCCTAAGTTGTATATCTTGTTAGATTACACAAACTAGCAAAGTTTGATCTTGCTGCACTGAACACTCTTCGTAAGAAAGCAACTGATTCGGAGACCATAACTAGCTTATTTCACACAGTACAGTGTTGGGGAATCAAGGTGTTTTTTTTTGCTAAGCAAACTATGTTAGAAATGAAGCTAACCTACTAAGTTGTACATCTTGTTAGTTTACACAAACTACAAAGTTTGATCTTGCTGCACTGAAGAATCTTCACAAGAAATCAACTCATTCTGAGAACAGAACAAGCTTCTTTCACACAGTTCAGTGTTCGGCAATGAAGGTGTTTGTTTTATTTATTTTTTTAATTCATTTTTTTAATTTATATTATTCTCACCTTACATTCATAGTATTGGTTCCATTGTTCTCCTCCCTGTCCTCCCACTTTCAAAGAGACCCTCATCAATGGAGAATGTGGGTCGTGCATTGTGAGGTTAGTCAAGAGTTCTAGGGTGTAGGCCCCAGTCTTTGTGCATAATGCCCCAACTCATGACTCCACAATCTTTCCGCCCTTCTTCCGCGAGTTTCCCTGATCCACTTTTGGGGTCATTTTAGTTCTGTTTCAGTGATGAGGTTTTGGAAGCCTCTGTGTCTCTGGATATCTGTCTTAGTTGGAGTTGGATGTTCTGTATGTTTATCTCCTTCAGCCTTTTTTTGGTGTCATGATTGCCATGAACGCTGAACTCTTGCCCTTCCTCTGTGTTATTCTATGGTTTCAGCTGGGGCCCTGGTGAGGTGTGGTTAGCTGGTCGTCCCTTCAGGATTGTTGTCCACCTGAAAAAAGATAAGCAAATTCTCCAACGGAGAGAAAAGTTAGTACTAGGTAGAAGGGATGACCGTGTATGTTTTGGATGGAATTTTGTATGTGTTGGCTCTCTTCTGGGCCACATTTGGTGTTATCTTGCTCTTGGAGACTGAGCTTATTTTTGTTCCTGGTTTTGACTTGTTTCCCAGTTCCAGCAATGAGTTGCATTCCATTGAGTGGATCTAATAGCCAAATCATGAGCAGTTGGTTACCCACCATGGCTGTTTGCCACTACTGCACTTGTATGAGCATTACTTCAAGTTGTTTCCTGCTGGGTATCTTAGACTGCAAGTTGTTTGGACCAATGTCAGACATTTTCCCCCAGTTGCTCGTGTAGCACCCTCTGGTACTAGACTAGCTAACTGTCTGGGGACTGACCTTCTTCCAGGTTCTGGCCAGGTCTCTCTGTGTTTGGTCTCACACACGTATGCTATTTTTGACAGTAGGGTCTAACCATTAACCTTTGGTGCGTCACCAAGAACTCTGACAGAAGTCTGTCTTTTTTTTGGGGGGGGAATGGTCAAATATGGAACAGATCATCCTCAGTGAGCTCACCCAAGAACAAAAAGATAATCGTCGCATGGTCTCGTTTATCTGTCACTCCTAACCTGAATCTATGAGTCATGCAGCCAAACCTAACAAACACTCTGAGGACCAGACAAGGGGGAGGGTGGGATGGGGGGAAGGTAAGGGCGTGAGGGAATGAGAGGGTGGGGGGAAGGACAAGGGGCAGGGATTCAATTGGGACCCAAAAGGAAAAGATGCTATAAAAACCTTTACTCTGAACAACAGTCAAAAACATTGATCCTTCAGCAGGCCCTCAGAGGGAACACCCAAATCACAGGAATCTGGAGAGAGCACCATAAAGGCTAACCCTAATCATGTCCTGCTTCTCTCTCTCTCTCTCCCTCTCACTCTCTTCCTACCTCACCTCTCTATACTCACCTCCTCTATAATATTATCTATCTTTTTCTTCCCTCACCTTTCTAGGTGCAGACTTGAAACTCCCAGTGCCAGCACGGGGTTAAAATCCACAATGAGCTCTTGATCTGAGACACCTGAAGCTGTTTGTTTTCTAAACAAACTGCGTTAGAAATGAGGCGAATCTACTAAGTTGTACATCTTGTTAGATTACACAAATTAGCACAGTTTGATCTTGCTGCACTGAAGAATCTTCGTAAGAAAGCAACTGATTCCGAGACCAGAACTAGCTTATTCCACACAGTACAGTGTTCGGCAATGAAGGTGTTTGTTTTCTAATCAAACTACTTTAGAAATGAGGTGAGTCTACTCAGTTGTACATCCTGTTAGATTACACAAACTAGCAAAGTTTGATCTTGCTGCACTGAAGACTTTTCGTAAGAAAGCAACTCTTTTCGAGAACAAAACTAGCTTGTTTCACACAGTACAGAGTTCGGCAATGAAGGTGTTTGTTTTCTAAACAAACTACGTGAGAAATGAAGCTAATCTACTAAGTTGTGCATCTTGTTAGATTACACAAAGTAGTAAAGTTTCATCTTGATGTGCTGAAAACTCTTTGTAAGAAAGCAACTCATTCCGAGAACAGAACAAGTTTATTTCCCACAGTATAGTGTCCATCAATGAAGGTGTGTGTTTTCTAAACAAACTGCTTTAGAAATGAGGTTAATCTACTATCTTGTACATCTTGTTAGATTACACAAACTAGCAAAGTTTGATCTTGCTGCACCGAAGACTCTTCGTAAGAAAGCAACTCATTTCGAGAACAGAACTAGCTTATTTCACACAGTACAGTGGTGCGGAATCAAGGTGTTTATTTTCTAAACATACTACGTTAGAAATGAAGCTAACCTACTGAATTTTGCATCTTGTTGGATTACAAAATCTTGCAAAGTTTGATCTTGCTGTGCTGAAGACTCTTTCTAATAGAGCAACTCATTCTAATAACAGAACAAGCTTATTTCACACAGTACAGTGTTTGGCAATGAAGGTGTTTGTTTTCTAAACAAACTGCATTAGAAATGAAGCTAACCTACTAAGTTGTACATCTTGTTATTTCACACACTACAGTGTTCGGCAATGAAGGTGTTTGATTTCTAAAGAAACTGCTTTAGAAATGAGGTGAATCTACTAACTTGTACATCTTGTTAGATTACACAAACTAGCAAAGTTTGATCATGCTGCACTGAAGACTCTTGTAAGAAAGCAACTCATTCAGAGAACAGAACTCGCTTATTTCACACAGTACAGTTTTCGGCAATGAAGGTGTGTGTTTTCTAAACCAACTACGTTAGAAATGAAAGGAATCTACGAAGTTGTATATCTTGTGATATTACACAAACTAGCAAAGTTTGATCTTACTGCACTGAAGACTCTTGGTAAGAAAGCAACTGATTCTGACACCAGAACTAGATTATTTTATACAGTACAGTGTTCGGAAATGAAGGTGTTTGCTTTCTAAACAAACTACCTTAGAAATGAAATGAATCTCCTAAGTTGTACATCTTGTCAGGTTAGACAAACTAGGAAAGTTTGATCTTGCTGCACTGAAGAGTCTTCGAAAGAAAGCAACTCATTCCGAGAACAGAACTGGCTTATTTCACACAGTACAGTGTTGGGGAATCAAGGTGTTTGTTTTCTAAACAAACTACGTTTGAAATGAAGCTAATCTTCTAAGTTGTATATCTTGTTAGATTACACAAACTAGCAATGTTTGATCCTGCTGCACTGAAAAATCTTCGTAAGAAAGCAACTCATTCCAAGAGTAGAACTCTCTTATTTCACACACTACAGACTTCGTCAATGAAGGTGTTTGTTTTCTAAACAAACTGCTTTAGAAATGAAATGAATCTACTACGTTGTACACCTTATTAGATTACAGAAATTCGAAAGTTTGATCTTGATGCACTGAAGACTCTTCGTAAGAAAGCAACTCATTCCGAGAACAGAACTAGCTTATTGCACACAGTACAGTGTTTGGCAATGAAGATGTTTGTTTTCTAATGAAACTACTTTAGAAATGTGGTGAATCTACTCAATTGTACATCCTGTTAGATTACACGAACTAGCTAATTTTGATCTTGCTGCACTGAAGACTCTTTGTAAGAAAGCAACTCATTCTGAGAACAGAACTCTCTCATTTCACACAGTACAGAGTTCGGTAGTGAAGGCATTTCTTTTCTAAACAAACTGCGTTTGCAATGAAATGAATGTACTAAATTGTACATCTTGTTAGATTACACAAACTAGGAAAGTTTGATCTTGCATCACTGAATACTCTTCGTAAGAAAGCAACTCATTCGGAGAACAGAACTAGCTTATTTCACACAATACAGTGTTGGGTCATCAAGTTGCTTATTTCATAAACAAACTACATTAGATATGAAAAAAATCTACTAAGTTGTTCATCTTGTTAGATTACACAAACTAGGAAAGTTTGATCTTGCTGCACTGAAGAATCTTCGCAAGAAAGAAACTGATTCCGAGACCAGAACTATGTTATTTCACACAGTACAGTGTTTGTAAATGAAGGTGTTTGTTTTCTAATCAAACTACTTTAGAAAAGAGGTAAATCTACTCAGTTGTATATTCTATTACATTACACACACGAGCAAAGTTTGATCTTGCTGCACTGAAGACTCTTCATAAAAAAGCAACTCCTTTTGAGAACAAAACTAGCTTCCTTCACACAGTATAGTGTTGGGGAATCAAGGTGTTTGTTTTCTAAACAAAGTACATTAGAAATGAAGCTAATCTACTAAGTTGTACATCTTCTTAGATTATGCAAATTAGCAACTCATTCCGAGAACAGACCTCGCTCATTTCACACAGTACACTTTTCGGCAATGAAGGTGTTTGTTTTCTAAACAAACTACGTTAGAAATGAAATGAATCTACTAAGTTGTACATCTTGTTAGGTTACACAAACTAGGAAAGTTTGATCTTGCTGCACTGAAGACTCTTTGTAAGAAAGCAACTCATTCCGAGAGCAGAACTAGCTTATTTCACACAGTACAGTGTTGGGGAATCAAGGTGTTTGTTTTCTAAACAAATTATGTTAGAAATGAAGCTAAACTACTATGTTGTACATCTTGTTAGATTTCACAAACTAACAATGTTTGCGCTTTCTGCACTGAAGAATCTTCATAAGAAAGCAACTCATTCCGAGAACAGAGCAAGCTTATTTCACACAGTACAGTGTTCGGCAATGAAGGTGTTTGTTTTGTAATCAAACTGCATTAGAAATGAGGCGAATCTACTAAGTTTTACAACTTGTTAGATTACACAAACTAGGAAAGTTTGATCTTGCTGCACTGAAGACTCTTCGCAAGAAAGCAACTCATTCCGAGAAGAGAACTAGCTTATTTCATACAGTATAGTGTGTGGCAATGAAGATGTTTGTTTTCCAAACAAACTACTTTAGCAATGATGCGAAAATACTAAGTTGTACATCTTTTTAGATTACACAAACTAGCAAGGTTTGATCTTGCTGCACCGAAGACTCTTACTAAGAAAGCAACTCATTCTGTGAACAGAACTAGCTTATTTCACACAGTACAGTGTTGGGGTATCAAGGTGTTTGTTTTCTAAACAAACTACGTTACAAATGAAGCTAACTTACCAAGTTGTACATCTTGTTAGATTACACAAACTAGCAAAATTTGATCTTGGTGCGCTGAAGACTCTTTGTAAGAAAGCAACTCATGCTGAGAACAGAACTAGCTTATTTCACAAATTACAGTGTTTGGCAATGAATATGTTTGTTTTCTAAACAAACTACTTTAGAAATGAGACGAATCTACTAAGTATTACATCTTGTTAGATTACACAAACCATCAAAGTTTGATCTTCCTGCACTGGAGACTCCTTGTAAGAAAGCAACTCATTCCAAGAACATAACTCCCTTATTTCACACAGTACAGAGTTTGGCAATGAAGGTGTTTTTTTTCTAAACAAACGACATTAGAAATGAAATGAATCTACTAAGTTGTACATCTTGTTAGATTACATAAACTAGGAAAGTTTGATCTTGCTGCACTGAACACTCTTCGTAAGAAAGCAACTCATTCCGAGACAGAACTAGCTTATTTCACACAATACAGTGTTGGGGAATCAAGGTGTTTGTTTTCTGAACAAACTACTATAGAAATGAGGCGAAAATACTAAGTTGTATATCTTTTTAGATTACACAAACTAGCAAAGTTTGATCTTGCTGCACTGACGACTCTTTGTAAGAAAGCAACTTATTCCGAGAGCATAACTAGCTTATTTCTCACAGTATAATGTTGGTGAATCAAGGTGTTTGTTTTCTAAACAAACTACGTTAGAAATGAAGCTAACTTACCAAGTTGTACAACTTGTTAGATTACACAAACTAGCAAAGTTTGATCTTGCTGCACTGAAGACTCTTTGTAAGAAAGCAACTCATTCTGAGAACAGAACTAGCTTATTTCACAAAGTACAGTGTTCGGCAATGAAGATGTTTGTTTTCTAAACAAACTACTTTAGAAATGAGGTGAATCTACTAAGTAGTACATCTTGTTAGATTATACAAACTAGCAACGTTTGATCTTGTTGCACTGAAAACTCTTCGTAAGAAAGCAACTCATTCTGAAAACAAAGCTAGCTTATTTCACACATTACAGTGTTGGGGAATCAAGGTGTTTGTTTTCTAGAGAAACTACATTTGAAATGAAGCTAATCTACTATGTTGTACATCTTGTTAGATTACACAAACTAGCAATGTTTGTTCCTCCTGCACTGAAAACTCTTCGTAAGAAAGCAACTGATTCTGAGAACAGAACTTGCTCATTTCACGCAGTATAGAGTTCAGCAATGAAGGTGTTTGCTTTCTAAACAAACTAAGTTCAAATTTAAATGAATCTACTACGTTGTACATCTTGTTATATTACACAAACTAGGAAAGTTTCATCTTGCTGCATTGAAGAATGTTCATAAGAAAGCAACTCGTTCGGAGAACAGAACTAGCTTATTTCACACAGTACAGTGTTGGATAATCAAGGTGTTTCTTTTGTAAACAAACTATGTTAGAAATGAAGCTAACCTACTAAGTTGTACATCTTGTTAGATTACACAAACTAGCAAAGTTTGATCTTGCTGCATGGAGACTATTCGTAAGAAAGCAATTGATTCTGAGAACAGAACTAGCTTATTTCAAACTGTACAGTGTTGAGGAATCAAGGAGTTTGTTTTCTAAACAAACTACGTTAGAAATGAAGCTAACCTAATAAGTTGTACATGGAAGAGATCATCCTCAGTGAGCTCACCCAAGCACAAAAAGATAATCATCGCATGGTCTCATTTATCTGTCGCTCCTAACCTGAAACCATGTGGTAGGTGGCCAAACCAAATGAACACTCTGAAGCCCAGACAAAAGGGAGGGTGGGAGGGAGGGAGGGTATGGGTCGGAGGGAATGAGAGGGTGCGACGGAGAACAAGGGGGGTATACAAATTGGGACCCAAAAGGAAATGATACCATAAAACCCTTTATTATGAACAACAGGTTAAAACATTGACCTTCAGCACGCCCGCAGAGGGAACATCCGACCCACAGGAACCTGGAGAGAGCATCATGAAGGCCAACCTTAATCTTGTCCTGCTTCTCTCTCTCTCTCTCTCTCTCTCTCTCTCTCTCTCTCTCTCTCTCTCTTCTCTCCCTCCCCTCTCTATACTCACTTTCTCCTCTATATTATCTTTTTCTTCCCTCACCTTCCTAGGTGCAGACTTATAACTCCCAGTGCCAGCATGGCATGAACTTCCACAATGAGCTGTTGATCTGAAACACCTACAAGGTTTCCCAAAATAGACAGACTTCTGTCAGAGTTCTTGGTGACCAACGAAAGGTTAATGGCAAGACCCTACTGTTGAAGACAGCTTATGTGTGTGAGACCAAACATGGAGAGATATGTTCAGAATCTGGAAGAGGGTCAGTCCCCAGACAGTTAGCTAGTGTAGTACCAGAGGGCGCTATACAAGCAACTGGGGGAAAATGACCGACATCTGTCCAAACAACTTGCAGTCTAAGATACCCAGCAGGAAACAACTTGACGTAATGCTCATACAAGTGCAGTAGTGGCAATCAGCCATGGTGGGTAACCAACTGCTCTTGATTTGGCTAATAGATCCACTCAGTGGAATGGAACTCATTGCTGGAACTGGGAAATAAGTCAAAACCAGGAACAAAAAATGAGCTCAGTCTCCAAGATCAAGATACCACCAAATGTAGGCTAGAAGAGAGTCAACGCATATAAACTTCCCTCCAAAACATAGATGGTCATCCCTTCTACCTAGTACTAACTTTTCTCTCCGATGGAGAATTTGCTTATCTTTTTTCAGGTGGACATCGAACCTGAAGGGAGGATCAGCTAACCACACCTCACCAGGGCCCCAGCTGAAACCATAGAACAACGCAGGGGTAGGGCAAGAGTTCAGCGTTCATGGCGATCATGACACCAGAAAAAGGCTGAAGGAGATAAACACAGAGATCATCCAACTCCAACTAAGCCAGATATCCAGAGACACAGAGGCTCCCAAAACCGCATCACTGAAGCAGAACTAAAATGATCCCGATGTGGCTCAGGGAAAATTGCGGAAGAGGGGGCGGAAAGATTGTTAGAGTCATAGTTGGGGCATTATGCACAGAGACTGCGGCCAACCCCCCAGAACTCTTAACTAACCTCACAATGCTTGACCCACATTTCCCATGGACAAGGGTACCTTTGAAAGAGGGAGGACAGGGAGGAGGACAATGGAACATTTACTATGAATGTAAAATCAAAATAATATAAATAAAAATATATATATATATATTAAAAAGTTTCATCTTGCTGCACTGAAGACTCTTCGTAAGAAAGAAAGTCGTTCCGAAAACAGAACCAGATTTTTTCACACAGTACAGTGTTGGGGAATCAAGGTGTTTGTTTTCTAAACAAACTACGTTAGAAATGAAGCTAACCTACTAAGTTGTACATCTTGTTAGATTACACAAACTAGCAAAGTTTGATCTTGCTGCACTGAAGACTCTTCATAAGAAAGCAAGTGATTCCGAGAACCGAACCAGCTTATTTCATGCAGTATAATGTTAAACAATGAAGATGTTTGTTTTCTAAACAAACTACTTTAGAAAAGAGGTCTATCTACAAAGTTGTACGTCTTGTTAGATTACACAAACTACCAAAGTTTGATCTTGCTGCACTGAAGACTCTTCGTAAGAGAGCCACTTATTCCGAGAACATAACTAGATTTTAACATAGTACAGTGTTGGACAAGAAAGGTGTTTGTTTTCTAAATAAACCACATTAGAAATGAGGCGAATCTACTAACTTGTACATTTTCTTAGATTACACAAACTAGCAAAGTTTGATCTTGCTGCACTGAAGACTCTTCGTAAGAAAGCAACTGATTCCGAGAACAGAACTAGCTTATTTCACACCATACAGTGTTAAGCAATGAAGTTGTTTGTTTTCTAAACCAACTACTTTGAAAATGAGGCCAAAATACTAAGTTGTACAACTTTTTAGATCACACAAACTAGCAAAGTTTGATCTCGCAGCTAAGACTCTTCGTAAGAAAGCAACTCATTGCGAGAACAGAAGTAGGTTATTTCACACAGTACACTGTTCGGCAATGAATATGTTTGTTTTCCAAAGAAAGTGCTTAAAAATTGACGTGAATCTACTCAGTTGTACATCCTGTTTGATTACACAAAATACAAAAGTTTGATCTTGTTGCACTGAAGACTCTTCATAAGAAAGCAACTCATTACGAGAACAGAACTAGCATATTCCACACAGTAAAATGTTCGGGAAAGAAGATGTTTGTTTTCCAAATGAAATACTTTAGAAATGAGGTGAATCTACTCACTTGTACATCTTGTTAGATTACAGAAACTACGAAAGTTTGATGTTGCTGCACTGAAGACTCTTCGTAAGAAAGCAACTGATTCCAAAAACAGAACTAGCTTATTGCACACAGTACAGTGTTAAGCAATGAAGATGTTCATTTTCTAAACAAACTACTATGGAAATGAGTCGAAAATGCTAAGTTGTACATCTTTTTAGATTACACAAACTAGTTTGGTCTTGCTGCACTGAAGACTCTTCGTAAAAAGGCAATTCATTCCTACAAGAGAACTAGCTTATTTCACACAGGACAGTGTTCAAAAATGAAGGTGTTTGTTTTCTAAACAAAGTGTGTTAGAAATGAGGCAAATCTACTAAGTTATACATCTCATTATGTTACACAAAATAGCAAAGTTTGATCTTGGTGCACTGAAGACTCTTCGTAAGAAAGCAACTCATTCCGAGAACAGAAGTAGCTAATTTCACACAGTACAGTTTTTGGGAATGAAGGTTTTGTTTTCTCAACAAACTATGTTAGAAATGAAGCTAACCTACCAAGTTGTACATCTTGTTAGATTACACAAACCAGCAATGTTTCATCTTGCTGCACTGAAGACTCTTCGTAAGAAAGCAATTCTTTCCAAGAACTGAACTCTAGTTAGATTACATAAACTAGGAAAGTTTGATCTTGCTGCACTGAAGACTCTTGGTTAGAACCGAACTACCTTATTTCAAACTGTTGGGGAATCAAGGTGTTTGTTTTCTAAATTCACTACGTTAGAAATGAAGCTAATGTACTAAGATGTACATCTTGTTAGATTACACAAAATAGCAAAGTTTTATCTTGCTGCACTCTAGACTCTGCGTAAGAAAGCAACTCATTCCGAGAATAGAACTAGCTTATTTCACACAGTACAGTGTTCGGCAATGAAAGTGTCTGTTTCCTAAACAATCTAAGTAAGAAATGAAGTTAACCTACTAAGTTGGACATCTTGTTAGATTACACAAACTAGCAATGTTTGATCCTGCTGCACTGAAGACTCTTCGTAAGAAAGCAACTCATTCCGAGAACAGAACTCGCTTATTTCACACAGTACACAGTTTGGCAGTCAAGGTGTTTGTTTTCTAAACGAACTACGTTAGAAATGAAATGAGTCTACTAAGTTGTACACCTTGGTAGATTACACAAACTAGGAACGTTTGATCTTGCTGCACTGAAGACTGGTCGTAAGAAAGCAACTCATTCTGAGAACAGAACTAGCTTATTTCACACAGTACTCTGTTGGGGATCAAGGTGTTTGTTTTCTAAACAAACTATGTTAGAAATGAAGCTAATCTACTCAGTTGTACATCTTGTTAGATTACACAAACTAGCAATGTTTGATCTTACTGCACTGAAGACTCTTCATAAGAAAGCAAATCATTCGAGAACAGAACTGCTTTATTTCACACAGTACAGTTTTGGCGAATCAAGGTGTTTGTTTTCTAAACAAATCTCGATAGAAAAGAAATGAATCTACTCAGTTTTACATCTTACTATATTACACAAACCCAGAAATTTTGATCTTGTTGCATTGAAGACTCTTTGTAAGAGAACAACTAATTCCAAGAATAGAACTAGCTTATTTCACACAGTACGGTGTTGGGGAATCAAGGTGTTGGTTTTCTAAAAAAACTGCTTTAGAAATGAGGCGAATCTACTAAGTTGTACACCTTGTTATAAAACACAAACTAGCAAAGTTTGATCTTGCTGCACTGAAGACTCTTCACAAGAAAGCAACTCATTCGGAAAACGGAACTAGCTTACTTCACACAGTACAGTGTTAAGCAATGAAGAAGTTTGTTTTCTAAACAAAGTATTTTGGAAATGAGGCGAAAATAACAAGTTTTACATCTTGTTAGATTACAAAAACTAGCAAAGTTTGATCTTGCTGCACTGAAGATTCTTCAGAAGAAAGCAACTATTCCGAAAACAGAACTAGCTTATTTCACACAGTACAGTGTTCGGCAATGAAGGTGTTTGTTTTCTAAGCAAACTGCATTAGAAATGAGGCCAATCTACTAACTTGTACATCTTTTCAGAGTACACAAACTAGCAAAGTTAGATCTTGCTGCAATGAAGACTCTTCGTAAGAAAGCAACTCATTCCGAGAACAGAACTTGTTTATTACACACAGTACAATTTTTGGAAATGAAGGTGTTTGTTTTCTCAACAAACTACGTTAGAAATGAAGTGAATATACTAAGTTGTTTTTCTTGTTAGATTACACAAACAAGCAAAGTTTGATCTTGCTGCACTGAAGACTCTTCAGAAGAAAGCAACTCATTCTGAGAACAGAACTAGCTTATTTCACACAGTACAGTGTTCGCAATGAAGGTGTTTGTTTTCTAAACAAACTGCATTAGAAATGAGGCGAATCTACTAACTTGTACATCTTTTCAGAGTACACAAACTAGCAAAGTTAGATCTTGCTGCACTGAAGACTCTCTCGTAAGAAAGCAACTCATTCCGAGAACAGAACTTGTTTATTACACACAGTACAATTTTTGGAAATGAAGGTGTTTGTTTTCAAACAAACTACGTTAGAAATGAAGTGAATATACTAAGTTGTTTTTCTTGTTAGATTACACAAACAAGCAAAGTTTGATCTTGCTGCACTGAAGACTCTTCAGTAAGAAAGCAACTCATTCGAGAACAGAACTAGCTTATTTCACACAGTACAGTGTTCGCAATGAAGGTGTTTGTTTTCTAAACAAACTGCATTAGAAATGAGGCGAATCTACTAACTTGTACATCTTTTTAGAGTACACAAACTAGCAAAGTTTGATCTTGCTGCACTGAAGACTCTTCAGAAGAAAGCAACTCATTCCGAGAACAGAACTTGTTTATTACACACAGTACAATTTTTGGAAATGAAGGTGTTCGTTTTCTCAACAAACTACGTTAGAAATGAAGTGAATATACTAAGTTGTTTTTCTTCTTAGATTACACAAACAAGCAAAGTTTGATCTTGCTGCACTGAAGACTCTTCGTAAGAAAGCAACTCATTCCGAGAACAGAACTAGCTTATTTCACACAGTACAGTGTTAAGCAATGAAGATGTTTGTTTTCTAAACAAACTACTTTGGAAATGAGATGAAAATACCAAGTTGTACATCTTGTTAGATGACACAAACCAGCAAAGTTTGTTCTTGCTGCACTGAAGACTCTTCACAAGAAGGCAACTCATTCCGAAAAGAGAACTAGCTTATTTCACACAGTACAGTGTTCGGCAATGAAGGTGTTTGTTTTCTAAACAAACTACGTTACAAATGAAGTGCATCTACTAAGTTGTATATCTTGTTAGATTACACAAACTAGCAAAGTTTGATCTTGCTGCACTGACAGCTCTTCGTAAGAAAGCAATTCATTCGAAAACAGAACAAGAATGTTTCGCACAGTACAGTGTTGGTCAATGAACGTGTTTGTTTTCTAAACAAACTGCGTTGGAAATCAGGCGAATCTACTAACTTGTACATCTTGTTAGAATACACAAACTAGAAAAAGTTTGATCTTGCTGCACTGAAGATTCTTCGTAAGAAAGCATTTGATTCTGAGCAATGAACTAGCTTATTTCACACAGTACAGTTTTTGGCAATGAAGGTGTTTATTATCTAAAGAAACTACGTTAGAAATGAAGCGAATCTACTAAGTTGTATATCTTGTTAGATTAAACAAACGAGCAAAGTTTTATCTTGCTGCACTGAAGACTCTTCGTAAGAAAGCAACTGATTCCAAGAACAGAACTAGCTTATTTCACACAGTACAGTGTTAAGAAATGAAGATGTTTGTTTTCTACACAAACTACTTTGGAAATGAGGCGAAATACTAAGTTGTACATCTTTTTAGATTACACAAACTAGCAAAGTTTGATTTTGCTGCACTGAAGACTCTTCATAAGAAAGCAAATCATTCCGAGAACAGAACTAGCTTATTTCACACAGTACAGTGTTCTGAAATGAAGATGGTTGTTTTCTAAACAAACTACTTTATAAATGAGGTGAATGTACTCAGTTGTACATCCTGTTTGATTACCCAAAATAGGAAAATTTCATTTTGCTGAACTGAAGACTCTTCGTAAG
Source organism: Orientallactaga sibirica (assembly GCA_036365145.1). Taxonomy (NCBI): domain Eukaryota; kingdom Metazoa; phylum Chordata; class Mammalia; order Rodentia; family Dipodidae; genus Orientallactaga; species Orientallactaga sibirica. The sequence continues at coordinate 30,831,072 of JAEOAD010000026.1, read as the reverse complement.
AAAGCAACTCATTCCGAGAACAGCACACACTTATTTCACACAGTACAGAGTTCGGCAATGAAGGTGTTTGTTTTCTAAACAAACTACTTTGGAAAGGAGGTGAAAATACCAAGTTGTACATCTTGTTAGATTACACAAAGTAGCAAAGTTTGTTGTTGCTGCACTGAAGACTCTTCACAAGGAAGCAACTCATTCCGAAAACAGAACTAGTTTACTTCACACAGTACAGTTTTAAGGAATGAAGATGTTTGTTTTCTAAACAAAGTATTTTGGAAATGAGGCGAAAATACCAAGTTGTACATCTTGTTAGATTAAACAAACTAGCAACGTTTGATCTTGCTGCACTGAAGATTCTTCGTAAGAAAGCAACTCATTCCGAGAACAGAACTCGCTTATTTCACACAGTACAGAGTTCGGCAATGAAGGTGTTTGTTTTCTAAACAAACTACATTAGAAATGAAATGAATCTACTAAGTTGTACATCTTGTTAGATTACAAAAACTAGCAAAGTTTGATCTTGCTGCACTTAAGAGTCTTCCTAAGAAAGAAACTCATTCCGAGAACAGAACCACCTTATTTCACACAGTACAGTGTTAAGCAGTGAAGATGTTTCTTTTCTAATCCAAACTACTTTAGAAATGAGGCGAATCTACTAAGTTGTACATCTTGTCAGATACACAAACAAGCAAAGTTTGATCTTGCTGCACTGAATACTCTTCGTAAGAAAGCAACTCATTCCAAGAACAGAACTAGATTTTAACACAGTATAGTGTTGGACAATGAAGGTGCTTGTTTGCTAAACAAACTGCGTTAGAAATGAAGCTAAACTACTAAGTTGTATATATCTTGTTAGATTACCCAAAATAGGAAAGTTTGATCTTGCTGCACTGAAGACTCTTCAGTAAGGGGAAGGAACTGATTCCGAGAACAGAACAAGCTTATTTCACACAGTATAGTGTTGGTCATTGAAGGTGTTTTTTTCCTAAACAAACTACTTTAGAAATGAAGCTAACCTACTAAGATATACATCTTGTTAGATTACACAAAATAGCAAAGTTTCATCTTGCTGCACTGACGACTCTTCGTAAGAAAGTAATTCATTCCGAAAACAGAACAAGAATAGTTCACACAGTACAGTGTTGGGCAATGAACGTGATTGTTTTCTAAACAAACTGCATTAGAAATCAGTCGAATCTAATAACTTGTACATCTTGATAGATTACACAAACTAGCAAAATTTGATCTTCTGCACTGAAGATTCTTCGTAAGAAAGCAACTGATTCCAAGCAATGAACTAGCTTATTTCACACAGTACAGTTTTTCAAAATGAAGGTGTTTATTTTCTAAAGAAACTAAGTTAGAAATGAAGTGTATCTACTAAGTTGTATATCTTGTTAGATTAAACAAACGAGCAAAGTTTTATCTTGCTGCAGTGAAGACTCTTCATAAGAAAGAAACTCATTCCGAGAACAGAACTAGCTTATTTCACACAGTACAGTGTTAAGAAATGAAGATGTTTGTTTCCTAAACAAACTACTTTGGAAATGAAGCGAAAATACTGAGTTGTACATCTTTTAGATTACACAAACTAGCAAAGTTTGATTTTACTGCACTGAAGACTCTTCAGAAAGAAAGCAAACCATTCCGAGAACAGAACTAGCTTATTTCACACAGTACAGTGCTCTGAATGAAGATGTTTGTTTTCTAAACAAACTACTTTATAAATGAGGTGAATGTACTCAGTTGTACATCCTGTTTGATTACACAAAATAGTAAAGTTTCATTTTGCTGCACTGAAGACTCTTCTCGAAGAAAGCAACTCATTCCGAGAACAGCACACGCTTATTTCACACAGTACAGAGTTTGGCAATGAAGGTGTTTGTTTTCTAAACAATCTACTGTGGAAATGAGGTGAAAATACCAAGTTGTACATCTTGTTAGATTACACAAAGTAGCAAAGTTTGTTGTTGCTGCACTGAAGACTCTTCATTTGGAAGCAACTCATTCAAAAACAGAACTAGTTTACTTCACACAGTACAATTTTAAGGAATGAAGATGTTTGTTTTCCAAACAAACTATTTTGGAAATGAGGCGAAAATGCCAAGTTGTACATCTTGTTAGATTACACAAACTAGGAAAGTTTGATCTTGCTGCACTGAAGATTCTTCCGATAAGAAAGCAACTCATTCCTAGAGAACAGAACTCGCTTATTTCACACAGTACAGAGTTCGGGCATGAAGGTGTTTGTTTTCTAAACAAACTACATGAGAAAGGAAATGAATCTACTAAGTTGTACATCTTGTTTGATTACACAAAGTAGGAAAGTTTGATCTTGCTGAACTGAAGACTCTTCATAAGAAAGCGACTCATTACGAAAACAGAACAAGCTTATTTCATACAGTACAGTGGTCGACAATGAAGGTGTTTGTTTTCTAAAAACAAACTGCGTTAGAAATGAAGCGAATCTACTAAGTTGTACATCTTGTTAGATTACACAAACAATGAAAGTTTGATCTTGCTGAAGACTCTTCATAAGAAAGCCACTCATTCAGAGAACAGAACAATCTTATTTTACACAGTGCAGTGTTCAGAAATGAAGGTGTTTGTTTCTAAAACTGCTAGAAGTTAGAAATGAATTAATCTATTATGTTGTATATCTTGTTAGATTACACAAACTAGCAAAGTTTGATCTTGGTGCACTGAAGACTCTTCCTAAGAAAGCATCTGATTCCGAGAACAGAACTAGTTTATTTCACACAGTACATAGGTAACCAATGAAGATGTTTGTTTTCTAAACAAACTACGTTAGAAATGAAGCTAACCTACTAAGTTGTGCATCTTATTAGATTACACAAACTAGGAAAGTTTGATCTTGCTGCACTGAAGACTCTTGGTAAGAAAGCAACTCATTCCGAGAACAAAACTAGCTAATTTCACACAGTACAGTCTTCGCAATGAAGGTGTTTGTTTTCTAAACAAAACTACTTTAGAAAAGAGATGAATCTACTCAGTTGTACATCCTGTTTGATTACACAAACTAGAAAGTTTGATCTTGTTGCACTGAAGACTCTTCGTAAGAAAGCAACTTATTCCGAGAACAGAACTAGATTATTTCACACAGTACAGTGTTGGGGAATCAAGGTGTTTGTTTTCTAAATAAACTTCATTAGAAATGAAGCGAATCTACTAACTTGTACATCTTCTTAGATTACACAAAATAGCAAAGTTTGATCTTGCTGCACTGAAGACTCTTCGTGAAGAAAGCAACTGATTCCTAGAACAGAACTAGCTTATTTCACACCATACAGTGTTAAGCAATGAAGGTGTTTGTTTTCTAAACCAACTACTTTGAAAATGAGGCCAAAATACTAAGTTGTACAACTTTTTAGATCACACAAACTAGCAAAGTTTGATCTCGCAGCTAAGACTCTTCGTAAGAAAGCAACTCATTGCGAGAACAGAAGTAGGTTATTTCACACAGTACACTGTTCGGCAATGAATATGTTTGTTTTCCAAAGAAAGTGCTTAAAAATTGAAGTGAATCTACTCAGTTGTACATCCTGTTTGATTACACAAAATACAAAAGTTTGATCTTGTTGCACTGAAGACTCTTCATAAGAAAGCAACTCATTACGAGAACAGAACTAGCATATTCCACACAGTAAAATGTTAAGGAAAGAAGATGTTTGTTTTCCAAATGAAATACTTTTAGAAATGAGGTGAATCTACTCACTTGTACATCTTGTTAGATTACAGAAACTACGAAAGTTTGATGTTGCTGCACTGAAGACTCTTCGTAAGAAAGCAACTGATTCCAAAAACAGAACTAGCTTATTGCACACAGTACAGTGTTAAGCAATGAAGATGTTCATTTTCTAAACAAACTACTATGGAAATGAGTCGAAAATGCTAAGTTGTACATCTTTTTAGATTACACAAACTAGTTTGGTCTTGCTGCACTGAAGACTCTTCGTAAAAAGGCAATTCATTCCTACAAGAGAACTAGCTTATTTCACACAGGACAGTGTTCAAAAATGAAGGTGTTTGTTTTCTAAACAAAGTGTGTTAGAAATGAGGCAAATCTACTAAGTTATACATCTCATTATGTTACACAAAATAGCAAAGTTTGATCTTGGTGCACTGAAGACTCTTCGTAAGAAAGCAACTCATTCCGAGAACAGAAGTAGCTAATTTCACACAGTACAGTTTTTGGGAATGAAGGTTTTGTTTTCTCAACAAACTATGTTAGAAATGAAGCTAACCTACCAAGTTGTACATCTTGTTAGATTACACAAACCAGCAATGTTTCATCTTGCTGCACTGAAGACTCTTCGTAAGAAAGCAATTCTTTCCAAGAACTGAACTCTAGTTAGATTACATAAACTAGGAAAGTTTGATCTTGCTGCACTGAAGACTCTTGTTAGAACCGAACTACCTTATTTCAAACTGTTGGGGAATCAAGGTGTTTGTTTTCTAAATTCACTACGTTAGAAATGAAGCTAATGTACTAAGATGTACATCTTGTTAGATTACACAAAATAGCAAAGTTTTATCTTGCTGCACTCTAGACTCTTAAAAAGAAAGCAACTCATTCCGAGAATAGAACTAGCTTATTTCACACAGTACAGTGTTCGGCAATGAAAGTGTCTGTTTCCTAAACAATCTAAGTAAGAAATGAAGTTAACCTACTAAGTTGGACATCTTGTTAGATTACACAAACTAGCAATGTTTGATCCTGCTGCACTGAAGACTCTTCGTAAGAAAGCAACTCATTCCGAGAACAGAACTCGCTTATTTCACACAGTACACAGTTTGGCAGTCAAGGTGTTTGTTTTCTAAACGAACTACGTTAGAAATGAAATGAGTCTACTAAGTTGTACACCTTGGTAGATTACACAAACTAGGAACGTTTGATCTTGCTGCACTGAAGACTGGTCGTAAGAAAGCAACTCATTCTGAGAACAGAACTAGCTTATTTCACACAGTACTCTGTTGGGGATCAAGGTGTTTGTTTTCTAAACAAACTATGTTAGAAATGAAGCTAATCTACTCAGTTGTACATCTTGTTAGATTACACAAACTAGCAATGTTTGATCTTACTGCACTGAAGACTCTTCATAAGAAAGCAAATCATTCGAGAACAGAACTCGCTTATTTCACACAGTACAGTTTTGGCGAATCAAGGTGTTTGTTTTCTAAACAAATCTCGATAGAAAAGAAATGAATCTACTCAGTTTTACATCTTACTATATTACACAAACCCAGAAATTTTGATCTTGTTGCATTGAAGACTCTTTGTAAGAGAACAACTAATTCCAAGAATAGAACTAGCTTATTTCACACAGTACGGTGTTGGGGAATCAAGGTGTTGGTTTTCTAAAAAAACTGCTTTAGAAATGAGGCGAATCTACTAAGTTGTACACCTTGTTATAAAACACAAACTAGCAAAGTTTGATCTTGCTGCACTGAAGACTCTTCACAAGAAAGCAACTCATTCGGAAAACGGAACTAGCTTACTTCACACAGTACAGTGTTAAGCAATGAAGAAGTTTGTTTTCTAAACAAAGTATTTTGGAAATGAGGCGAAAATAACAAGTTTTACATCTTGTTAGATTACAAAAACTAGCAAAGTTTGATCTTGCTGCACTGAAGATTCTTCAGAAGAAAGCAACTATTCCGAAAACAGAACTAGCTTATTTCACACAGTACAGTGTTCGGCAATGAAGGTGTTTGTTTTCTAAGCAAACTGCATTAGAAATGAGGCCAATCTACTAACTTGTACATCTTTTCAGAGTACAAAACTAGCAAAGTTAGATCTTGCTGCAATGAAGACTCTTCGTAAGAAAGCAACTCATTCCGAGAACAGAACTTGTTTATTACACACAGTACAATTTTTGGAAATGAAGGTGTTTGTTTTCTCAACAAACTACGTTAGAAATGAAGTGAATATACTAAGTTGTTTTTCTTGTTAGATTACACAAACAAGCAAAGTTTGATCTTGCTGCACTGAAGACTCTTCGTAAGAAAGCAACTCATTCTGAGAACAGAACTAGCTTATTTCACACAGTACAGTGTTCGGCAATGAAGGTGTTTGTTTTCTAAGCAAACTGCATTAGAAATGAGGCGAATCTACTAACTTGTACATCTTTTCAGAGTACACAAACTAGCAAAGTTAGATCTTGCTGCACTGAAGACTCTTCGTAAGAAAGCAACTCATTCCGAGAACAGAACTTGTTTATTACACACAGTACAATTTTTGGAAATGAAGGTGTTTGTTTTCTCAACAAACTACGTTAGAAATGAAGTGAATATACTAAGTTGTTTTTCTTGTTAGATTACACAAACAAGCAAAGTTTGATCTTGCTGCACTGAAGACTCTTCGTAAGAAAGCAACTCATTCCGAGAACAGAACTAGCTTATTTCACACAGTACAGTGTTCGGCAATGAAGGTGTTTGTTTTCTAAGCAAACTGCATTAGAAATGAGGCGAATCTACTAACTTGTACATCTTTTCAGAGTACACAAACTAGCAAAGTTTGATCTTGCTGCACTGAAGACTCTTCGTAAGAAAGCAACTCATTCCGAGAACAGAACTTGTTTATTACACACAGTACAATTTTTGGAAATGAAGGTGTTCGTTTTCTCAACAAACTACGTTAGAAATGAAGTGAATATACTAAGTTGTTTTTCTTCTTAGATTACACAAACAAGCAAAGTTTGATCTTGCTGCACTGAAGACTCTTCGTAAGAAAGCAACTCATTCCGAGAACAGAACTAGCTTATTTCACACAGTACAGTGTTAAGCAATGAAGATGTTTGTTTTCTAAACAAACTACTTTGGAAATGAGATGAAAATACCAAGTTGTACATCTTGTTAGATGACACAAACCAGCAAAGTTTGTTCTTGCTGCACTGAAGACTCTTCACAAGAAGGCAACTCATTCCGAAAAGAGAACTAGCTTATTTCACACAGTACAGTGTTCGGCAATGAAGGTGTTTGTTTTCTAAACAAACTACGTTACAAATGAAGTGCATCTACTAAGTTGTATATCTTGTTAGATTACACAAACTAGCAAAGTTTGATCTTGCTGCACTGACAGCTCTTCGTAAGAAAGCAATTCATTCGGAAAACAGAACAAGAATGTTTCGCACAGTACAGTGTTGGTCAATGAACGTGTTTGTTTTCTAAACAAACTGCGTTGGAAATCAGGCGAATCTACTAACTTGTACATCTTGTTAGAATACACAAACTAGAAAAGTTTGATCTTGCTGCACTGAAGATTCTTCGTAAGAAAGCATTTGATTCTGAGCAATGAACTAGCTTATTTCACACAGTACAGTTTTTGGCAATGAAGGTGTTTATTATCTAAAGAAACTACGTTAGAAATGAAGCGAATCTACTAAGTTGTATATCTTGTTAGATTAAACAAACGAGCAAAGTTTTATCTTGCTGCACTGAAGACTCTTCGTAAGAAAGCAACTGATTCCAAGAACAGAACTAGCTTATTTCACACAGTACAGTGTTAAGAAATGAAGATGTTTGTTTTCTACACAAACTACTTTGGAAATGAGGCGAAATACTAAGTTGTACATCTTTTTAGATTACACAAACTAGCAAAGTTTGATTTTGCTGCACTGAAGACTCTTCATAAGAAAGCAAATCATTCCGAGAACAGAACTAGCTTATTTCACACAGTACAGTGTTCTGAAATGAAGATGGTTGTTTTCTAAACAAACTACTTTATAAATGAGGTGAATGTACTCAGTTGTACATCCTGTTTGATTACCCAAAATAGGAAAATTTCATTTTGCTGAACTGAAGACTCTTCAAAGAAAGCAACTCATTCCGAGAACAGCACACACTTATTTCACACAGTACAGAGTTCGAAACAATGAAGGTGTTTGTTTTCTAAACAAACTACTTTGGAAAGGAGGTGAAAATACCAAGTTGTACATCTTGTTAGATTACACAAAGTAGCAAAGTTTGTTGTTGCTGCACTGAAGACTCTTCACAAGGAAGCAACTCATTCCGAAAACAGAACTAGTTTACTTCACACAGTACAGTTTTAAGGAATGAAGATGTTTGTTTTCTAAACAAAGTATTTTGGAAATGAGGCGAAAATACCAAGTTGTACATCTTGTTAGATTAAACAAACTAGCAACGTTTGATCTTGCTGCACTGAAGATTCTTCGTAAGAAAGCAACTCATTCGAGAACAGAACTCGCTTATTTCACACAGTACAGAGTTCGGCAATGAAGGTGTTTGTTTTCTAAACAAACTACATTAGAAATGAAATGAATCTACTAAGTTGTACATCTTGTTAGATTACAAAAACTAGCAAAGTTTGATCTTGCTGCACTTAAGAGTCTTCCTAAGAAAGAAACTCATTCCGAGAACAGAACCACCTTATTTCACACAGTACAGTGTTAAGCAGTGAAGATGTTTCTTTTCTAATCCAAACTACTTTAGAAATGAGGCGAATCTACTAAGTTGTACATCTTGTCAGATACACAAACAAGCAAAGTTTGATCTTGCTGCACTGAATACTCTTCGTAAGAAAGCAACTCATTCCAAGAACAGAACTAGATTTTAACACAGTATAGTGTTGGACAATGAAGGTGCTTGTTTGCTAAACAAACTGCGATAGAAATGAAGCTAAACTACTAAGTTGTATATCTTGTTAGATTACCCAAAATAGGAAAGTTTGATCTTGCTGCACTGAAGACTCTTCGTAAGGAAGGAACTCGTTCCGAGAACAGAACAAGCTTATTTCACACAGTATAGTGTTCGTCATTGAAGGTGTTTTTTTCCTAAACAAACTACTTTAGAAATGAAGCTAACCTACTAAGATATACATCTTGTTAGATTACACAAAATAGCAAAGTTTCATCTTGCTGCACTGACGACTCTTCGTAAGAAAGTAATTCATTCCGAAAACAGAACAAGAATAGTTCACACAGTACAGTGTTGGGCAATGAACGTGATTGTTTTCTAAACAAACTGCATTAGAAATCAGTCGAATCTAATAACTTGTACATCTTGATAGATTACACAAACTAGCAAAATTTGATCTTCTGCACTGAAGATTCTTCGTAAGAAAGCAACTGATTCCAAGCAATGAACTAGCTTATTTCACACAGTACAGTTTTTCGCAATGAAGGTGTTTATTTTCTAAAGAAACTAAGTTAGAAATGAAGTGTATCTACTAAGTTGTATATCTTGTTAGATTAAACAAACGAGCAAAGTTTTATCTTGCTGCAGTGAAGACTCTTCATAAGAAAGAAACTCATTCCGAGAACAGAACTAGCTTATTTCACACAGTACAGTGTTAAGAAATGAAGATGTTTGTTTCCTAAACAAACTACTTTGGAAATGAAGCGAAAATACTGAGTTGTACATCTTTTTAGATTACACAAACTAGCAAAGTTTGATTTTACTGCACTGAAGACTCTTCGTAAGAAAGCAAACCATTCCGAGAACAGAACTAGCTTATTTCACACAGTACAGTGCTCGGAAATGAAGATGTTTGTTTTCTAAACAAACTACTTTATAAATGAGGTGAATGTACTCAGTTGTACATCCTGTTTGATTACACAAAATAGTAAAGTTTCATTTTGCTGCACTGAAGACTCTTCGTAAGAAAGCAACTCATTCCGAGAACAGCACACGCTTATTTCACACAGTACAGAGTTTGGCAATGAAGGTGTTTGTTTTCTAAACAATCTACTGTGGAAATGAGGTGAAAATACCAAGTTGTACATCTTGTTAGATTACACAAAGTAGCAAAGTTTGTTGTTGCTGCACTGAAGACTCTTCACAAGGAAGCAACTCATTCCGAAAACAGAACTAGTTTACTTCACACAGTACAATTTTAAGGAATGAAGATGTTTGTTTTCCAAACAAACTATTTTGGAAATGAGGCGAAAATGCCAAGTTGTACATCTTGTTAGATTACACAAACTAGGAAAGTTTGATCTTGCTGCACTGAAGATTCTTCGTAAGAAAGCAACTCATTCCGAGAACAGAACTCGCTTATTTCACACAGTACAGAGTTCGGCAATGAAGGTGTTTGTTTTCTAAACAAACTACATGAGAAAGGAAATGAATCTACTAAGTTGTACATCTTGTTTGATTACACAAAGTAGGAAAGTTTGATCTTGCTGAACTGAAGACTCTTCATAAGAAAGCGACTCATTACGAAAACAGAACAAGCTTATTTCATACAGTACAGTGGTCGACAATGAAGGTGTTTGTTTTCTAAACAAACTGCGTTAGAAATGAAGCGAATCTACTAAGTTGTACATCTTGTTAGATTACACAAACAATGAAAGTTTGATCTTGCTGAAGACTCTTCATAAGAAAGCCACTCATTCAGAGAACAGAACAATCTTATTTTACACAGTGCAGTGTTCAGAAATGAAGGTGTTTGTTTCTAAAAAAACTGCGTTAGAAGTGAGGCGAATCTATTATGTTGTATATCTTGTTAGATTACACAAACTAGCAAAGTTTGATCTTGGTGCACTGAAGACTCTTCCTAAGAAAGCATCTGATTCCGAGAACAGAACTAGTTTATTTCACACAGTACATAGGTAACCAATGAAGATGTTTGTTTTCTAAACAAACTACGTTAGAAATGAAGCTAACCTACTAAGTTGTGCATCTTATTAGATTACACAAACTAGGAAAGTTTGATCTTGCTGCACTGAAGACTCTTGGTAAGAAAGCAACTCATTCCGAGAACAGAACTAGCTAATTTCACACAGTACAGTCTTCGGCAATGAAGGTGTTTGTTTTCTAAACGAATTACTTTAGAAATGAGATGAATCTACTCAGTTATACATCCTGTTTGATTACACAAAGTAGAAAGTTTGATCTTGTTGCACTGAAGACTCTTCGTAAGAAAGCAACTCATTCCGAGAACAGAACTAGCTTATTTCACACAGTACAGTGTTGGGGAATCAAGGTGTTTGTTTTCTAAACAAACTTCCTTAGAAATGAAGCAAACCTACTAAGTTGCACATCTTGTTAGATTACACAAAATAGGAAAGTTTCATCTTGCTGCACTGAAGACTCTTCGTAAGAAAGCAACTCGTTCCGAGAACAGAACTAGTTTATTTCACACAGTACAGTGTTGGGCAATGAAGGTGTTTGTTTACTAAACAAACTACGTTAGAAATGAAGCTAACCCACTAACTTGTACATCTTGTTAGATTACACAAAATAGCAAAGTTTGATCTTGCTGCAGTGAAGACTCTTCGTAAAAAAGCAAGCGATTCCGAGAAAAAAAAACTATCTTATTTCACACAGTACAGTTTTTGGCAATGAACGTGTTTGTTTTGTAAACAAACTACGTTAGAAATGAAAAGAATCTACTAATTTATATATTTGTTATATTACACAAACTAGCAAAGTTTGATGTTGATGCACAGAAGACTCTTCGTAAGAAAGCAACTGATTCCGAGAACAGAACTAGCTTATTTCACACAGTACAGTGTTAAGCAATGAAGATGTTTGTTTTCAAAACAAACTACTTTGGAAATGAGGCGAATCTACTAAGTTGAATATCTTGTTATATTACAAAACTAGCAAAGTATGATCTTGCTGCACTGAAGATTCTTTGTAAGAAAGCAACTCATTCTGAGAACAGAACTAGCTTATTTCACACATTACAGTGTTGGGGATTCAAGGTGTTTGTTTTCTAAACAAACTATGTTAGAAATGAAGCTAACCTACTAAGTTGTACATATTGTTAGATTTCACAAAATAGCAAAGTTTGATCTTGCTGCACTGAAGACTCTTCGTAAGAAAACAACTCGGTCCGAGAACAGAACTAGCTTATTTCACACAGTACAGTGTTCTGCAATGAAGGTTTTTGTTTCCTAAACAAACTACGTTAGAAATGAAGCTAACCTACTAAGTTGTACATCTTTTTAGATTACACAAACTAGCAAAGTTCGATCTTGCTGCACTGAAGACTCTTCGTAAGAAAGCAATTCATTCCGAGAACAGAAAAGGAAGAATTCACACAGCACAGTGTTCGACAATGAAGGTGTTTGTTTTCTAAACAAACTGTGTTAGAAATGAGGCGAATCTACTTAGTTGTACATCTTGTTAGTTTACACAAGCTAACAAAGTTTGATCTTGCTGCGCGGAAGACTCTTCGTAAGAAAACAAGTTGGTCCGAAAACAGAACAAGCTTATTTCACACAGTACAGTGTTCGGCAATGAAGGTGTTTCTTTTCTAAACAAACTACGTTAGACATGAAGCGAATCTACAAAGTTGTACATCTTCTTAGATTACACAAACTAGCAACGTTTGATCTTGCTGTATTGAAGACTCTTGGTAAGAAAGCAACTCATTCTGAGAACAGAGCTTGCTTATTTCACACAGTACAGAGTTCAGCAATGAAGGTGCTTTTTTTCTGAACTAACTACATTAGAAATGAAATGAATCTACTAAGTTATATATCCTGTTTTATTACACAAAATAGGAAAGTTTCATCTTGCTGCACTGAAGACTCTTCATAAGAAAGCAACTGATTCAGAATCTATGAGACATGCAGCCAAACCTAATAAACACTCTGAGGACCAGACAAGGGAGAGGGTGGGACGGGGGGAAGGTAAGGGTGGGAGGGAACGAGAGGGTGGGGGGGGAGAACAAGGGGCGGGGATACAATTGGGACCCAAAAGGAAAAGATGCTATAAAAACCTTCACTCTGCACAACAGGCTAAAACTTTGATCCTTTAGCAGGCCTGCAGAGGGAACACCCAAATCACAGGAATCTGGAGAGAGCACTATGAAGGCTAACCCTAATCTTGCCCTGCTTCTCTCTCTCTCTCCCCCTCTCCCTCTCTCTTCCTACCTGTCCTCTCTATACTCACTTACTCTATAATATTGTCTATCTTTTTCTTTCCTCACCTTTCTAGGTGCAGACTTGAAACTCCCAGTGCCAGCACGGGGTTCAACTCCACAACGAGCTCTTGATCCGAGACACGTACAAGGTTAACCCCCCCCCCAAAAAAAGACAGACTTCTGTCAGAGTTCTTGTTGACCCACCAAAGGTTAATGGTAAGACCCTACTGTTGAAGATAGCATACGTGTGTGAGACCAAACACAGAGAGACCTGGCCAGAACCTGGAAGAAGTTCAGTCCCCAGACAGTTAGCTAGTCTAGTACCAGAGGGTGCTACACGAGCAACTGGGGGAAAATGTCCAACATTGGTTCAAACAACTTGCAGGCTAAGATACCCAGCAGGAAATAACTTGATGTAATGCTCATACAAGTGCAGTAGTGGCAAACAGCCATGGTGTGTAACCGACTGCTCTTGATTTGGCTAACAGATCCACTCAGTGGAATGCAACTCATTGCTGGAACTGGGAAACAAGTCAAAACCAGGTACAAAAATAAGCTCAGTCTCCAAGAGCAAGATACCACCAAATGTGAGCTAGAAGAGAGCCAACGCATACAAAATTCCCTCCAAAACATACACGGTCATCCTTTCTACCTAGTACTAACTTTTCTCTCCGTTGGAGAATTTGCTTAACTTTTTTCAGGTGGACAACGAACCTGAAGGGACAATCAGCTAACCACACCTCACCAGGGCCCCAGCTGAAACCATAGAAAAACGGAGGGGAAGGGCAAGAGTTCAGCATTCATGGCGATCACGACACCAGAAAAAGGCTGAAGGAGATAAACACAGAGAACATCCAACTCCAACTAAGCGAGATATCCAGAGACACAGAGGCTCCCAAAACTTCAACACTGAAACAGAACTAAAAAGTCCCCAAAGTGGCTCAGGGAAACTCGTGGAAGAGGGGCTGGAAAGATAGTTGGAGTCACGAGTTGGGGCATCATGCACAAAGACTGGGGCCTACACCCCAGAACGCTTGACTAACCTCACAATGCACGACCCACATTCTCCACTTATGATGGTCTCTTTGAAAGTGGGAGGACAGGGAGGAGAACAATGGAACCAATACTATGAATGTAAAATCAGAATAATATAAACAAAAAATAAATAAATAAAAAAAATCACAACTGAAGCGAGGCATGGTGGCACATGCCTTTGATCTCAGAGGTAGGAGGATCGATCTCCATGAGTTCAAGGCCAGCCTGAGATGACATAGTGAATTCCTGGTCAGCCTGGGCTCAAGTGAGACACTACCTCAAAAATAAAAAAACAAACAAATAAATTAACTAACTAAAAAAAAAAGAAAGCAACTGATTCAGAGACCAGAACTAGCTTATTTCACACAGTACAGTGTTTGGTCTTGAAGATGTTTGTTTTCTAAACGAACTACGTGAGAAATGAAGCAATTCTACTAAGTTGTATATCTTGTTAGAATACACAAACTAGCAAAGTTTGATCTTGCTGCACTGAAGACTCTTCATAAGAAACAACTGATTCCGAGAACAGAACAAGCTTATTTCAAACAGTACAGTGTTCGGCAATGAAGGTGTTTGTTTTCTAAACAAACTGCGTTGTAAATGAGGTGAATCTACTAAGTTGTACATCATGTTAGATTACACAAACTAGCAAAGTTTGATCTTGCTGCACTGAAGATTCTTGGTAAGAAAGCAACTCGTTCCGAGGAACGAACTAGCTTATTCCACACAGTACAGTATTGGGGAATCAAGGTGTTTGTTTTCTAAACAAACTACGTTAGAAATTAAATGAATCTACTTAGTTGTACATCTTGTTAGATTACACAAACTAGGAAAGTTTGATCTTGCTGCACTAAAGATTTCCTAAGAAACCAACTCATTCCGAGAACAATACTAGGTTATTTCATACAGTACAGTGTTGGGGAATCAAGGTGTTTGTTTTCTAATCAAACTGCATTAGAAATGAGGCGAATCTACTAAGTTGTATATCTTGTTAGATTACACAAACGAGCAAAGTTTGATCTTGCTGCACTGAAGACTCTTCATAAGACAGCAACTCATTATGAGAACAGAACAAGCTTATTTCACACAGTACAGTGTTTGGAAATGAAGGTGTTTGTTTTCTAAACAAACTACTTTAGAAATGAGACAAATCTACTAAGTTGTACATCTTGTTAGATTACACAGACTAGGAAAGTTTGATCTTGTTGCACTGCAGACTCTTGGTAAGAAACCAACTCATTCCGAGAACATAACTAGCTTTTTTCACACAGTAAAGTGCTGGGGAATCAAGGTGTTTGTTTTCTAAACAAACTGCGCTAGAAATGAGGTGAATCAGCAGGGCGTGGTGGTGCATGCCTTTAATCCCAGCACTCGGGAGGCAGAGGTAGGAGGATCGCTGAGAGGTCGAGGCCTCCCTGAGACTACATAGTTAATTCCAGGTCAGCCTGGACCAGAGTGAAATCCTACCTTGAAGAAACAAAAAAAAAAAAAAAGAAAAGAAAAGAAATAAGGCGAATCTACTACTTTGTACATCTTGTTAGATTACACAAACTAGCAAAGTTTGATCTTGCTGTTCTGAAGACTCTTCGTGAGAAAGCAACTGATTCCGAGAACAGAACTAGTTTATTTCACACAGTACAGTGTAAAGCAATGAAGATGTTTGTTTTCTAAACAAACTACTTTGGAAATGAGGCGAAAATACTAAGTTGGATATCTTGTGAGATTACACTAACTAGCAAAGTTTGATCTTGCTGCACTGAAGACTGTTCGTAAGAAAGCAACTCATTCTGAGAACAGAACTAGCTTATTTCAAACAGTACTGTGTAGGGGAATCAAGGTGTTTGTTTTCTAAACAAACTAGGTTAGAAATGAAATGAGTCTACTAAGTTGTACATCTTGTTCGATTACAAAAACTAGGAAAGTTTGATCTTGCTGCACTGAAGACTGTGCGTAAGAAAGCAACTCATTCCGAGAACAGAACCCACTTATTTCGCACAATACAGTGTTCGTCAATGAAGATGTTTGTTTTCTAAAGAAACTACTTTGGAAATGAGGTGAATATACTCAGTTGTACATCTTTTTTAGATTACAAACTAGCAAAGTTTGACCTTACTGCACTGAAGACTCTTCGTAAGAAAGCAACTCATTTGGAGAACAGAACAAGCTTATTTCTCACAGTATAGTGTTCGGGAATGAACGTGTTTGTTTTCTAAAAAAAACTGCGTTAGAAAGGAGGCGAATCTACTAAGTTGTACCTATTGTTAGATTACACAAACTAGGAAAGTTTGATCTTGCTGCACTGAAGACTCTTCCTAAGAAAGCAACTGATTCTGAGCCCAGAACAAGCTTATTTCACACAGTACAGTGTTCGGCAATGAAAGTGTTTGTTTTCTGAACAAACTACGTTAAAAATGAAATGAATCTACTGAGTTGTACATCTTGTTAGAATACACAAACTAGGAAAGTTTGATCTTGCTGCACTGAGGACTCTACGTAAGAAAGCAACTAGCTTATTTCACACAGTACAGTGTTGGGGAATCAAGATGTTTGTTTTCTAAACAAACTACGTTAGAAATGAAGCTAACCTACTAAGTTGTACATCTTGTTAGATTACACAAATTAGCAATGTTTGATCTTGCTGCAGTGAACACTCTTTGTAAGAAAGCAAATCATTCCGAGAACAGAACTCACTTATGTCAAACAGTACAGAGTTCGGTAATGAAGGTGTTTGTTTTCTAAAAAAAACTACGTTAGAAATGCAATGAATCTACTAAGTTGTACAGCTTGTTAGGTTAGACAAACTTGGAAAGTTTGATCTTGCTGCACTGAAGACTCTTCATAAGACAGCAACTCATTCAGAGAACAGAGCAGACTTATTTCACACATTACAGTGTTCGGCAATGAAGGTGTTTGTTTTCTAAACAAACTGTGTTAGAAATGAAATGAATCTACTAAGTTGTACATCTTGTTAGATTACACAAACTAGGAAAGTTTTATCTTGCTGCACTGAAGACTTTTCGTAATAAGGCAACTCAGTCTGTGAACAGAACTAGCTTATTTCACACAGTACAGTGTTCGGCAATGAAGATGTTTCTTTTCCAAACAAACTTCTTTAAAAAAGAGGCGAATTAACTAAGTTGTACATCTTGTTAGATTACACAAACTAGCAAAGTTTGATCTTGCTGCATCGAAGACTCTTCTTAAGAAAGCAACTCATTCTGAGAACAGACATAGCTTATTTCACACAGTACAGTGTTGGGGAATCAAGGTGTTTGTTTTCTAAAGAAACTACGTTAAAAATGAAATGAATCTACTAAGTTGTACATCTTGTTAGATTAGACAAACTAGGAAAGTTTGATCTTGCTGCAGCGAAGACTCTTCATAAGAAAGCAACTCATTCTGAGAACAGAACTAGCTTATTTCACAAAGTACAGTGTTCGGCAATGAAGATGTTTGTTTTCTAAACAAACTACTTTAGAAATATGGCAAATCTACTAAGTAGTACATCCTGTTAGATTACAAAAACTAGCAAAGTTTGATCTTGCTGCACTGAAGACTCTTCGTAAGAAAGTAACTCATTCTAAAAACAGGACTCACTTATTTCACACAGTACAGAGTTTGGCAATGAAGGTGTTTGTTTTCCAAAAAAACTACGTTAGAAATGAAATGATTCTACAAAGTTGTACATCTTGTTAGATTACATAAACTAGGAATGTTAGATCATGCTGCACTGGACACTCTTCGTAAGAGAGCAACTCATTCTTAGAACAGAACGAGCTTTTTTCACACAGTACAGTTTTGGGGAATCAAAGTGTTTGTTTTCTAAACAAACTACTATAGAAATGAGGCAAAAATACTAAGTTGTATATCTTTTTAGATTACACAAACTAGCAAAGTTTGATCTTGCTGCACTGAAGACTCTTTGCAAGAAAGCAACACATTCTGAGAACAGCACAAGTTTATTTCGCGCAGTACAGTTTTCGGCAATGAAGGTGTTTCTTTTCTAAACAAACTATGTTAGAAATGAAGCGAATCTACTAAATTGTATATCCTGTTAGATTACAGAGATTAGCAAAGTTTGATATTGCTGCACTGAAGACTCAGTATAGTGTTGGGGAATCAAGGTGTTTGTTTTCTAATCAAACTACATTAGAAATGAATATAATCTACTAAATTGCACATCTTGTTAGATTACACAAACTGGCAATGTTTGATCTTCCTGCACTGAAGACTATTCGTAAGAAAGCAACTCATTCCGAGAATTCAACTCGCTTATTTCACACAGGGCAGACTTTGGCAATGAAGGTGTTTGTTTTCTAAACAAACTATGTTAGAAATGAAATGAATCTACTAAGTTGTACATCTTGTTAGATTACAAAAACTAGGAAAGTTTTATTTTGCTGCACTGCAAACTCTTCGTAAGAAAGCAACTCATTCTTAGAACAGAACTAGCTTATTTCACACAGTACAGTGTTGCGGAATCAAGGTGTTTGTTTTATAAACAAAATAAGTTAGAAATGAAGCTAATCTACTAAGTTGTACATCTTTTTAGATTAAAAACTAGCAAAGTTTGATCTTACCACACTGAAGACTCTTCGTAAGAAAGTAACTCATTCGGAGAACAGAACAAGCTTATTTCACACAGTACAGTGTTTGGTAATGAAGGTGATCATTTTCTAAACCAACTGCATTAGAAAGGAGGCAAATCTACTAAGTTGCACATCTTGTTAGATTACACAAACTAGCAAAGTTTGATCTTGCTGCACTGAAGACTCTTCCTAAGAAAGCAACTGATTCTGAGTCCAGAACTAGCTTATTTCACACAGTACAGAGTTCTGAAATGAAAGTGTTTGTTTTCTAAACAAACTACGTTAGAAATGAAATGAATCTACTAGGTTGTACATCTTGTTAGATTACATAAACTAGGAAAGTTTGATCCTGCTGCGCTGAAAACTCTTCGTAAGAAAGCAACTCATTCTGAGAACAGAACTAGCTTATTTTACACAGTACAGTGTTGGGGAATCAAGGTGTTTGTTTTCTAAACAAACTACGTTAGAAATGAAGCTAACCCACTAAGTTGTACCTCTTGTTTGATTGCACAACCTACAAATGTTTTATCTTGCTGCACTGAAGAATCTTCGTAAGAAAGCAACTCATTCTGAGAACAGACCAAGCTTATTTCACACAGTACAGTGTTCGACAATGAAGGTGTTAGTTTTCTAAACAAGCTGCATTAGAAATGAGGTGAATCTACAAAGTTGGACATCTTGTTGGATTACACAAACTAGCAAAGTTTGATCTTGCTGCACTGAAGACTCTTCTTAAGAAAGCAACTCATTCGGAGAATTGAACTCGCTTATTTCACCCAGTACAGAGTTCGTCAATGAAGGTGTTTGTTTTCTAAACAAACTACGATAGAAAAGAAATGAATCTACTAAGTTGTCCATCTTGTTAGATTACACAAACTAGGAAAGTTTGATCTTGCTGCACTGAAGTCTCTTTGTAAGAAAGGAACTGATTACGAGACCAGAACTAGCATATTTCACAAAGTACAGTATAAGGGAATCAAGGTGTTTGTTTTCTAAACCAACTATGTTAGAAATGAACTATCCTACTAAGTTGTACATCTTCTTACATTACACAAACTAGCAAAGTTTGATCCTGCTGCACTGAAGACTCTTCATAAGAAAGCAACTCTTTTCAACAACAAAACTTGCTTATTTCACAAAGTACATTGTTGGGGAATCAAGGTGTTTGCTTTCTAAACGAACTACGTTAGAAACAAAGCTAATCTACTAAGTTGTACATCTTGTTAGATTACACAAACTAGCAATGTTTGATCTTGCTACTGTGAAGACTCTTCGTAAGAGAGCAACTCATTCTGAGAACAGAACACACTTATTTCACACAGTACAGTGTTCGACAATGAAGGTGTTAGTTTTCTAAACAAGCTGCATTAGAAATGAGGTGAATCTACAAAGTTGGACATCTTGTTGGATTACACAAACTAGCAAAGTTTGATCTTGCTGCACTGAAGACTCTTCTTAAGAAAGCAACTCATTCGGAGAATTGAACTCGCTTATTTCACCCAGTACAGAGTTCGTCAATGAAGGTGTTTGTTCTCTAAACAAACTACGTTAGAAATGAAATGAATCTACTAAGTTGTACATCCTCTTAGATTACACAAACTAGGAAAGTTTTATCTTGCAGCACTGAAGAATATTCGTGAGAAAGCAACTCATTCCGAGAACAGAACTAACTTATTTCACACGGTAGAGTGTTGGGGATTCAAGATGTTTGTTTTCCAAAGAAACTACGTTAGAAATGAAGCTAACCTACTAAGTTGTACATCTTGTTAAGATTACACAAACTAGCAATGTTTGATCTTGCTGTACTGAAGACTCTTCCTAAGAAAGCAACTCATTCCGAGAACAGAACTTGCTTTTTTCACACAGTCAAGTGTTCGAAAATAAAGGTGTTTATTTTCTAAGCAAACTATGTTAGAAATGACACAAATCTACTAAATTGTATATCTTGTTAGATTACACAAACTAGCAAAGTTTGATCCTGCTGCACTGAAGACTCTTCGTAAGAAAGCAAATCATTCCGAGAAGAGAACTAAGTTATTTCACACAGTATAGTGTTCGGGAATGAAGATGTTTGTTTTCTAAACAAACTACTTTAGAAATTTGGTGAATCTAATAAGTTGTACATCTTGTTAGATTACACAAACTAGCAACGTTTGATCTTGCGCACTGAAGAATCTTCATAAGAAAGCAACTGATTCCGAGACCAGAACTAGCTTATTTCACACAGCACAGTGTTCGGCAATGAAGATGTTTGTTTTTGAATCAAACTACTTCAGAAATGAAGTTAATTTACTCAGTTGTTCATTCTTTTAGATTACACAAACTAGGAAAGTTTGATCTTGCTGCACTGAAAACTCTTCATAAGAAAGCAACTCATTCCGAGAACAGAACTAGATTTTAACACACTACAGTGTTGGGAAATGAAGGTGTTTGTTTTCTAACAAACTGTGTTAGAAATGAGGCGAATCCACTAAGTTTTATATCTTGTTAGGTTACACAAGTGAAAAAAGTTTGATCTTGCTGCACTGAAGACTCTTCGTAAGAAAGCAACTCATTTCGATAACAGAACTAGCTTATTTCACACAGTGCAGTGTTCGGCAATGAAGATGTTTGTTTTCTAACAAACTACTTTAGAAATGAGGCGAAAATACTGAATTGTACATCTTTTTAGATTACTCAAAATAGGAAAGTTTGATCTTGCTGCACTGAAGACTCTTCGTAAGAAAGCAACTGATCCCGAGAACAGAACTAGCTTATTACACACAGTACAGTGTTCGGCAATGAAGATGTTTGTTTTCTAAACAAACTACGTTAGAAATAAAACTTACTTACCAAGATTTAAATCTTGTTAGATTATAGAAACTAGCAAAGTTTGATCTCGCTGCACTGAAGACTCTTCGTAAGAAAGCAACTGATTCAGAGACCAGAACTAGTTTATTTCACACACTACAGTGTTCGGCAATCAAGTGTTTGTTTTCTAATCAAACTACTTTAGAAATGAGGTGAATCTACTCAGTTGTACAACCTGTTAGATTACACAAAGTAGCAAAGTTTGATCTTTCTGAACTGAACACTTTTTGTAAGAAAGCAACTCGATCCGAGAACAAATTTAGCTTATTTCACACAGTACAGTGTTAGGCAATGAAGGTGTGTGTTTTGTAAAGAAACTGCAATAGAAATTAGGCGAATCTAATAAGTTGTACATCTTGTTAGATTACACAAACTAGCAAAGTTTGATTTTGCTGTGCTGAAGACTCATCTTAAAAATGCACCTGATTCTAGAACAGAACTAAATTATTTCACACAGTACAGTTTTTGGCAATGAAGGTGTTTGTTTTCTAAACAAACTACGTTAGAAATGAAGCGCATCTACTAAGTTGTATATCATGTTAGATTACACAAATTAGCAAAGTTTGATCTTACTGCACTGAAGACTCTTCGTAAAAAAGCAACTGATTCTGAGAACAGAACTACCTTATTTCATACAGTACAGTGTTAAGCAATGAATATGTTTGTTTTCTAAATAAACTCCTTTGGAAATGAGGTGAATATACTAAGTTGTACAAGTTGTTAGATTACACAAACTAGCAAAGTTTTATCTTGCTACAGTGAAGACTCTTTGTAAGAAAGCAACTCATTCTGAGAAAAGAACAAGCTTATTTCACACAGTATAGTGTTGTGGAATCAAGGTGTTTGTTTTCTAAACAAACTACATTAGAAATGAAGCTAATTTATCAAGTTTTACATCTAGTTAGATTACACAAACTAGCAAAGTTTGATCTTGCTGCACTGAACACTCTTCGTAAGAAAGCAACTCATTTCGAGAACAAAACTAGCTTATTTCACACAGTCGAGTGTTCGGCAATGAAGGTGTTTGTTTTCTAAACAAACTGCCTCAGAAATGAGATTAGATTACACAAACTAGCAAAGTTTGATATTGCTGCACTGAAGACCCTTCGTAAGAAAGCAACTGATTCCAAGAACAGAACTAGCTTATTTCACACAGTCGAGTGTTCTGCTATGAAGGTGTTTGTTTTCTAAGCAAACTACTTTGGAATGGAGACGAATCTACAAATTTATACATCTTGTTAGATTACACAAATGAGCAATATTTCATCTTGCTGCACTAAAGACTGTTTGTAAGAAAGCAACTCATTCCGAGAACAGAACTTGCTTATTTCACAAAGTTCAGTGTAAAGCAATGAAGATGTTTGTTTTCGACAGAAAGTACTTTAGAAATGAGGCGAAAATACTAAGTTGTACATCTTTTTAGATTACACAAAATAGGAAAGTTTGATCTTGCTGCACTGAAGACTCTTCATAAGAAAACAACTCATTCCGAAAACAGAACTAGCTTTTTTCACACAGTAAAGTGTTGGGGATTGAAGGTGTTTGTTTTCCAAACAAACTACAGTAGAAATAAAGCTAACTTACCAAGTTTTACATCTTGTTAGATTACACAAACTAGCAAAGTTGGATCTGGCTGCACTGAAGACTCTTACTAAGAAAGCAACTCATTCCCAGAACAGAACTAGCTTATTTCACACAGTACAGTGTTCAGCAATGATGATGTTGGTTTTCTAAACAAACTATTTTAGAAATGAGGTGAATCTACTAAATTGTACATCTTCTTAGATTACACAAACTAAAGAAGTTTGATCTTGCTGCACTGTAGACTCTTCGTAAGAAATCAACTCATTCCCAGAACAGAACAAGCTTATTTCATACACTACAGTGTTCGACAATGAAGATGTTCGTTTTCTAAACAAACTACTTTAGAAATGAGGCTAATCTAGTAAGTTGTACATCTTTTTAGATTACACAAACTAGCAAAGTTTGATCTTGCTGCACTGAAGACTCTTCGTCAGAAAGCAACTCATTCCGAGAACAGAACAAGCTTATTTCACACAGTACTGTGTTCATCAATGAAGGTGTTTGTTTTCTAAACAAACTGCATTAGAAATGAGGCAAATCTACTAAGTTTTACATCTTGTTAGATTCCAAAACCTAGCAAAGTTGGATCTTGCTGCACTGAAGACTGTTCATAAGAAAGCAACTCATTCCGACAACAGAACTAGCTTATTTCACATAGTACAGTTTTGGCAATGAAGGGGTTTGTTTTCTAAACAAACTACGTTAGAAATGAAGTGAATCTACTAAGTTGTATATCTTGTTAGATTACACTATCTAGCAAAGTTTGATCTTGCTTCACTGAACACTCTTCGTAAGAAAGGAACTGATTCCGAGAACAAAACTAGCTTATTTCACACAGTACAGTGTTAAGCAATGGGGATGTTTCTTTTCTAAACAAACTACTTTAGAAATGAGGTGAAAAAACTAAGTTGTGCATCTCTTTAGATTTCACAAACTAGCAAAGTTTTATCTTGCAGCACTGAAGACTCTTCGTAAGAAAGCAACTGATTCCAACACCAGAACTAGCTTATTTCACACAGTACAGTGTTCGGTAATGAAGATGTTTGTTTTCTAATCAAACTACTTTAGAAATGAGGTGATTCTACTCAGTTGTACAACCTGTCAGATTACACAAACCAGCAAAGTTTGATCTTGCTGAACTGAACACTGTTTTGTAAGAAAGCAAATGATTCTGAGAACAGAATTTAGCTTATTTCACACAGTACAGTGTTAGGCAATGAAGGTGTTTGTTTTCTAAACAAACTGCAATAGAAATGAAATGAATCTAGGAAGTTGTACATCTTGTTAGATTACACAAAACTAGCAAAGTTTGATCTTGCTGCACTGAAGACTCTTCTTAAAAAAGCACCTGATTTCGAGAACAGAACTAAATTATTTCACACAGTACAGTGTTTTGGCAATGAAGGTGTTTGTTTTCAAAACAAACTACTTTAGAAATGAAGCCAAAATACTAAGTTGTACATCTTGTTAGATTACACAAATTAGGAAAGTTTGATCTTGCTGCACTGAAGACTCTTCGTAAAAAGCAACTCATTCCAGAACAGAACTAGCTTTTTTCACACAGTACAGTGTTGGGGATGAAGATGTTTGTTTTCTAAACAAACTACTTTGGAAATGAGGTGAATATACTAACTTGTACATCTTGTTAGATTACACAAACTAGCAAAGTTTGATCTTGCTGCACTGAAGACTCTTTGTAAGAAAGCAACTCATTCTGAGAAAAGAACTAGCTTATTTCACACAGTACAGTGTTTGGGAATCAAGATGTTTGTTTTCAAACAAACTACATTAGAAATGAAGCTAATTTACTAAGTTGTACATCTAGTTAGATTACACAAACTAGGCAAAGTTTGATCTTGCTGCACTGAAGACTCTTCGTAAGAAAGCAACTCATTTCGAGAACAGAACTAGCTTATTTCACACAGTACAGTGTTAAGAAATGAAGATGTTTGTTTTCTAAACAAACTACTTTAGAAATGAGGCAAAATCTGAGATTAGTTAGATTACAAAAACTAGCAAAGTTTGATCTTGCTGCACTGAAACCCTTTCGTAGAAAGCAACTCATTCCAAGAACAGAACTAGCTTTTCACACAGTACAGTGTTCTTGGGGTATGAAGGTGTTTGTTTTCTAAACAAACTACTTTGAAATGAGATAATCTACTAAATTGTACATCTTGTTAGGTTAGATTACACAAATGAGCAAAGTTTGATCTTGCTGCACTGAAAGACTGTTTGTAAGAAAGCAACTCATTCCGAGAACAGAACTTGCTTATTTCACAAAGTACAGTGTAAAGCAATGAAGATGTTTGTTTTCTAGAAAGTACTTTAGAAATGAGTCATGAAAATACTAAGTTGTACATCTTGTTAGATTACACAAAATAGGAAAGTTTGATCTTGCTGCACTGAAGACTCTTCATAAGAAAACAACTCATTCCGAAAACAGAACTAGCTTTTTTCACACAGTAAAGTGTTGGGAATGAAGGTGTTTGTTTTCTAAACAAACTACAGTAGAAATAAAGCTAACTTACCAAGTTTTACATCTTGTTAGATTACACAAACTAGCAAAGTTTGATCTTGCTGCACTGAAGACTCTTACTAAGAAAGCAACTCATTCCCAGAACAGAACTAGCTTATTTCACACAGTACAGTGTTCAGCAATGATGATGTTGGTTTTCTAAACAAACTATTTTAGAAATGAGGTGAATCTACTAAATTGTACATCTTCTTAGATTACACAAACTAAAGAAGTTTGATCTTGCTGCACTGTAGACTCTTCTAAGAAATCAACTCATTCCCAGAACAGAACAAGCTTATTTCATACACTACAGTGTTCGACAATGAAGATGTTCGTTTTCTAAACAAACTACTTTAGAAATGAGGCTAATCTAGTAAGTTGTACATCTTTTTAGATTACACAAACTAGCAAAGTTTGATCTTGCTGCACTGAAGACTCTTCGTCAGAAAGCAACTCATTCCGAGAACAGAACAAGCTTATTTCACACAGTACTGTGTTCATCAATGAAGGTGTTTGTTTTCTAAACAAACTGCATTAGAAATGAGGCAAATCTACTAAGTTTTACATCTTGTTAGATTAAAAACCTAGCAAAGTTGGATCTTGCTGCACTGAAGACTGTTCATAAGAAAGCAACTCATTCCGACAACAGAACTAGCTTATTTCACATAGTACAGTTTTGGCAATGAAGGGGTTTGTTTTCTAAACAAACTACGTTAGAAATGAAGTGAATCTACTAAGTTGTATATCTTGTTAGATTACACTATCTAGCAAAGTTTGATCTTGCTTCACTGAACACTCTTCGTAAGAAAGGAACTGATTCCGAGAACAAAACTAGCTTATTTCACACAGTACAGTGTTAAGCAATGGGGATGTTTCTTTTCTAAACAAACTACTTTAGAAATGAGGTGAAAAAACTAAGTTGTGCATCTCTTTAGATTTCACAAACTAGCAAAGTTTTATCTTGCAGCACTGAAGACTCTTCGTAAGAAAGCAACTGATTCCAACACCAGAACTAGCTTATTTCACACAGTACAGTGTTCGGTAATGAAGATGTTTGTTTTCTAATCAAACTACTTTAGAAATGAGGTGATTCTACTCAGTTGTACAACCTGTCAGATTACACAAACCAGCAAAGTTTGATCTTGCTTCACTGAAGACTGTTTGTAAGAAAGCAAATGATTCTGAGAACAGAACTAGCTTATTTCACACAGTCGAGTGTTCGGCAATGAAGGTGTTTGTTTTCTAAACAAAGTGCTTTAGGAATGAAGCGAATCTAGGAAGTTGAACGTCTTGTTAGATTACACAAACTAGCAAAGTTTGATCTTGCTGCACTGAAGACTCTTCATAAGAAAGCCACTCATTTCGAGAACAGAACTAGCTTATTTCACGCAGTACAGTGTAAAGCAATGAAGATGTTTGTTTTCAAAACAAACTACTTTAGAAATGAGGCCAAAATACTAAGTTGTACATCTTTTTATATTGCACAAATTAGGAAAGTTTGTTGTTGCTGCACTGAAGACTCTTCGTAAGAAAGCAACTCATTCCAAGAACAGAACTAGCTTTTTTCACACAGTAAAGTGTTGGGGATTCAAGGTGTTTGTTTTCTAAACAAACTACGTTAGAAATGAAGCTCACTTACCAACTTTTCCATCTTGTTAGATTACACAAAGCAGCAAAGTTTGATCTTGCTGCACTGAAGACTCTTACTAAGAAAGCAACTCATTCCGAGAACAGAACTAGCTTATTTCACACAGTACAGTGTTTGGCAATGAAGATGTTTGTTTTCTAAATAAACTCCGTTAGAAATGAAGCTAACCTACTAAGTTGTATATGTTGTTAGTTTACACAAACTGGCAAAGTTTGATCTTGCTGCACTGAAGACTCTTCATGAGAAAGCTACAGATTCCGAGAACAGAACCAGTTTATTTCACACAGTACAGTGTTAAGAAATGAAGATGTTCATTTTCTAAACAAACTACTTTAGAAATGAGGCGAATCTGCTAAGTTGTACCTCTTGTTAGATTACAAAAACTAGCAAAGTTTGATCTCGCTGCACTGAAACTCTTCGTAAGAAAGCAACTCATTCCGAGAACAGAACTAGATTTTAGCACAGTACAGTGTTGGGGTATGAGGGTGTTTGTTTTCTAAACAAACTGCGTTAGAAATGAGGATAATCTACTAAGTTGTATATCTTGTTAGGTTACACAAACAGGCAAAGTTTGATCTTGCTTCACTGAAGACTCTTTGTAAGAAAGCAACTGATTCTGAGAACAGAACTAGCTTATTTCACACAGTACAGTGTAAAGCAATGAAGATGTTTGTTTTCTAAACCAACTACTTTGGAAATGTCACGAAAATACTAAGTTGTATATCTTGTTAGATTACACTAAATAGCAAAGTTTGCACTTGCTGCAATGAAGACTGTTTGTAATAAAGCATCTCATTCCAAGAACAGAAGTAGCTTATTTCAAAAAGTACTGTGTTGGGGAATCAAGGTGTTTGTTTTCTAAACAAACTACGTTAGAAATGAAGCTAACCTACTGAGTTGTACATCTTCTTAGATTACACAAACCAGAAAAGTTTGATCTTGCTGCACTGAATACTCTTCGTAAGAACGTAACTCATTACCAGAATAGAAGTAGCTTTTTTCACACAGTACAGAGTTCGGCAATGAAGGTGTTTGTTTTCTAAACAAACTACGTTAGAAATGAAATAAATCTACTAAGTTGTACATCTTGTTAGATTACACAAACTAGGAAAGTTTGATCTTGCTGCACTGAAGACCCTTCGTAAGAAAGCAACTCTTTCCAAGAACAGAACAAGCTTATTTCACATGGTACAGTGTTCGGCAATGAAGGTGTTGTTTTCTAAACAAACTATGTTAGAAATGAAGCGAATCTACTAAGTTGTACATCTTGTAAGATTCCACAAACAAGCAAAGTTTGATCTTGCAGCATTGAAGACTTTTGGTAAGAAAGCAACTGATTCAGAGAACAGAACTAGCTTATTTCACACAGTACAGTGTAAAGCAATGAAGATGTTTGTTTTCTAAACAAACTACTTTAGAAATGAGGCGAAAACACTAAGTTGTACATCTTGTTAGATTACACAAACTAGCAAAGTTTGATCTTGCTGCACCGAAGACTCTTCGTAAGAAAGCAACTCATTCCGAGAACAGAACAAGGTTGTTTCACACAGTACAGTGTTGGGCAATGAAGGTGTTTGTTTTCTAAGCAAACTGTGTTAGAAATGAGGCGAACCTACTAAGCTGTACATCTTTTTAGAATACACAAAATAGGAAAGTTTGATCTTGCTGCACTGAAGACTCTTCGTAAGAAATCAACTCATTCCAAAAACAGAACTAGCATTTTTCACACAGTAAAGTGTTGGGGAATCAAGGTGTTTGTTTTCTAAACAAACTGCGTTAGAAATGAACCTAACTTACCAAGTTTTACATCTTGTGAGATTACACAAACTGGCAAAGTTTGATGTTGGTGCACTGGAGACTCTTCATAAGAAACCAACCCATTCCGAGAAGACACCCAACTTATTTCACACACTACAGTGTTAAGCAATGAAGATGTTTGTTTTCTCAACAAACTACTTTAGAAATGAGGCGAAAATACTAAGTTGTACATCTTGTTAGATTACACAAACTAGCAAAGTTTGATCTTGCTGAACTGAAGCCTCTTCGTAAGAAAGCAACTCATTCCGAGAACAAAACAAGCTTATTTCACAGAGTACAGTGTTCAGCAATGAAGGTGTTTCTTTTCTAAACAAACTACTTTGGAAATGAGTCGAAAATACTAACTTGTATATCTTGTTACATTACACAAACTAGGAAAGTTTGAACTTGCTGTACTGAAGACTCTTCGTAAGAAAGCAACCCTTTCCAAGAAGAGAACAAGCTTATTTCACACAATACAGTGTTTGGCAATGAAGGTGTTTGTTTTCTAAACAAACTACGTTAGAAATGAAACGAAACTACTAAGTTGTATATCTTGTTGGATTACACAAACTAGCAAAGTTTGATCTTGCTGCACTGAGTACTCTTCGTAAGAAAGCAACTGATTCCGAGAACAGAACTAGCTTATTTCACACAGTACAGTGTTAAGCAATGAAGATGTTTGTTTTCTAAACAAACTACTTTGGAAATGAGGCGAAAATACTAAGTTGTACATCTTTTTAGATTACACGAACTAGCAAAGTTTGATGTTGCTGCACTGAAGACTCTTCTTAAGAAAGCAACTCATTCCAAGAACAGAACAAGCTTATTTCACACAGTATAGTGTTGGGGAACAAAGGTGATTGTTTTCTAAACAAACTATGGTAGAAATGAACCTAACTTAAGAAGTTTTACATCTTGTTAGATTACACAAACTAGAAAAGTTTGATCTTGCTGCACTGAAGACTTTTCGTAAGAAAGCAACTGATTCCGAGAAGAGAACTAGCTTATTTCACACAGTACAGTGTTTGTCAATGAAGATGTTTATTTTCTAAACGAACTACTTTAGAAAAGAGGCGAAAATACTAAGTTGTACATCTTGATAGATTACACAAACTAGCAAAGTTTGATCTTGCTGCACTATAGACTCTTCGTAAGAAAGTGACTCATTCCGAGAAGAGAACTAGCTTATTTCACACAGAACAGTGCTCGGCAAGGAAGTTCTTTGTTTTCAAAACAAACTGCATTAGAAATTAGGTGAATCTATTAAGTTATACATCTTGTTAGATTACACAAACTAGCAAAGATTGGTCTTGCTGCACCGAAGACCCTTTGTAAGAAAGCAACTCATTCCGAGAACAGAACAAGCTTATTTCACACAATACAGTGTTGGGCAATGAAGGTGTTTGTTTTCTAAATAAACAGTGTTAGAAACGAGGCTAATCTGCTAAGTTTTACATCTTGTTAGATTACACAAACTAGCAAAGTTTGATTTAGCTGCAGTGAGGACTGTTCGTAAGAAAGCAACTCATTCCGAGAACAGAACTAGCTTATTTCAAACAGTCCAGTGTTGCGGAATCAAGGTGTTTATTTTCTAAACAAACTACATTAGAAATGAAGCTAACCTACTGAGTTGTACATCTTGTAAGATTACACAAACCAGCAAAGTTTGATCTTGCTGCACTGAAGACTCTTCGGGAGAAAGGAACTCATTCTGAGAACAGAACTCACTTATTTCACTCAGTCGAGTGTTGGGCAATGTAGGTGTTTAAGCTCTAAACACACTGCTTTAGAAATGAGGCGAATCTACTAAGTTGAACATCTTGTTAGATTACATAAACTAGCAAAGTTTGATCTTGCTGCATTGAAGAATCTTCGTAAGAAAGCAACTCATTCTGAGAACAGAACTAGCTTATTTCACACAGTACAGTGTTGGGGCATCAAGGTGTTTCTTTTCTAAAGAAAGTACGTTAGAAATGAAGCTAACCTACTAAGTTGTGCACCTTGTTAGATCACACAAACTAGGAAAGTTTGAGCTTGCTGCACTGAATACTCTTTGTAAGAAAGTAACTCATTCCAAAAAAAAAAAATTGCTGATTTCACACAGTACAGTGTTCAGCAATGAAGGTGTTTGTTTTCTAAACAAACTCCGTTAGAAATGAAATGAATCTACTAAGTTATACATCTTGTTATTTTACACAAACTAGGAAAGATTGATCTTGCTGTACTGAAGACTCTTTGTAAGAAAGCAACTCATTCCGAGAACAGAACTAGCTTATTTCACACAGTACAGTGTTCGGCAATGAAGTTGTATGTTTTCTAAACAAACTGAGTTAGAAATGAGGCGAATCTACTATGTAGTACATCTTGTTAGATTACTTACACAAACTGGCAAAGTTTGATCTTGCTGCACTGAAGACTCTTCATAAGAAAGCACCTGATTCCGAGAACAGAACTATCTAATTACACACAGTATAGAGTTAAACAAAGAAGATGTTTGTTTTCTAAACACACTACTTTGGAAATGAGGTGAAAGTACTAAGTTGTACATCTTTTTAGATTACACAAACTAGCAAAGTTTGATCTTGCTGCACTGAAGACTCTTCATAAGAATGAAACTCATTCCGAGAACGGAACTGGCTAATTTCACGCAGTACAATTTTCGACAGTGAAGGTGTTTGTTTTCTTAACAAACTACGTTAGAAATGAAGCGAAACTACTAAGTTGTATATCTTGTTAGATTACACAAACTAGCAAAGTTTGATCTTGCTGCACTGAAGACTCTTTATAAGAAAGAAACTGATTCCGAGAACAGAACTTGCTTATATCACACAGTCGAGTGTTCTTCATTGAAGGTGTTTGTTTTGTAAAGAAATTACATTAGAAATGAATCTAACTTATCAAGTTTTACACCTTGTTAGATTACACAAACTAGCAAAGTTTGAACTTGCTGCACCGAAGACTCTTACTAAGAAAGCGACTCATTCCAAGAACATAACTAGGTTATTTCACACGGTACAGTGTTTGGCATTGAAGTTGTTTTTTTCTAAACAAACTACTTTAGAAATGAGGCGAATCTACTAAGTTGTACATCTTGTTAGATTATACAAAATAGGAAAGTTTGCTCTTGGTGTACTGAAGACTCTTCGTAAGAAAGCAACTCATTCCGAGAACAGAACTAGCTTTTTTCACTCAGTACAATGGTGTCCAATCAAGGTGTTTGTTTTCTAAACAAACTACGTTAGAAATGAAGCTAACCTACTAAGGTGTCCATCTTGTTAGATTACACATACTAACAAAGGTTGATCTTGCTGCACTGAAGACTCTTCGTAAGAAAGCAACTCTTTCCGAGAACAGAACAAGCTTATTTCACACAGTACAGTGTTCGGCAATCAGGGTGTTTGTTTTCTAAACAATCCACATTCGAAATGAAGCTAAACTACTAAGTTGTACATCTTGTTACATTACACAAACTAGCAAAGTTTGATCTTGCTGCATTGAAGACTCTTCGTAAGAAAGTAACTCATTCTAAGAACAAAACTATCTTATTTCACACAGTACAGTTTTCAGCAATGAAGTGTTTGTTTTCTAAACAAACTACATTAGAAATGAAGCGAATCTACTAAGTTGCAGATCTTTTTAGATTACACAAACTAGCAAAGTTTGATCTCGCTGCACAGAAGACTCTTCATAAGAAAGCAACTGATTCAGAGACCAGAACTAGCTTATTTCACCCAGTACAGTGTTTGGACTTGAAGATGTTTGTTTTCTAAACAATCTTCGTTAGAAATGAAGCCAATATACTAAGTTGTATATCTTGTTAGTTTACACAAACTAGCAAAGTTTGATCTTGCTGCACTGAAGACTCTTTGTAAGAAAGCAACTCATTCTGAGTACAGAACTAGCTTATTTCACACAGTACAGTTTTCCGCAATGAAGGTGTTTGTTTTCTAAACAAAATACGTTAGAAATGAAGCTAATCTACTAAGTTGTATATCATGTTAGATTACACAAACTTTGAAAGTTTGATCTTGGTGCACTGAAGACTCTTCGTAAGAAAGCAACTCATTCCGAGAACAGAACTAGCTTTTTTCACACAGTACAGTGCTGGGAAATCAAGGTGTTTGTTTTCTAAACAAACTACGTTAGAAATGAAGCTAACCTACTAAGTTGTACATCGTGTTAGATTACACAAACTAGCCAAGGTTGATCTTGGTGCATTGAAGACTCTTCGTAAGAAAGTAACTTCTTCTAAGAACAAAGCTAGCTCATTTCACACAGTACAGTTTTCGGCAATGAAGGTGTTTGTTTTCTAAACAAACTACGTTAGAAATGAAGCGAATCTACTAAGTTGTATATCTTGTTAGATTACACAAACTAGCAAAGTTCGATTTTGCTGCACTCAAGACTCTTCATAAGAAAGCAACTGATTCAGAGACCAGAACTGGCTTATTTCACACAGTACAGTGTTTGGCCTTGAAGATGTTTGTTTTCTGAACAAACTACATTAGAAATGAAGCGAATCTACTAAGTTGTATATCTCGTTCGTATACACAAACTAGCAACGTTTGATCTTGCTGCACTAAAGACTCTTCGTAACAAAGCAACTCATTATGAGAACAGAACAAGCTTATTTCACACAGTTCAGTGTTCGACAATGAAGGTGTTTGTTTTCTAAACAAACTGCGTTAGAAATGATGCGAATCTATTAAGTTGTAGATCTTGTTCGATTACACGAAAGAGGAAAGTTTGATCTTGCTGCACTGAAGACTCTTCATAAGAAAGCAAGTCATTCTGAGAACAGAGCTCGCTTATTTGACACAGTACAGAGTTTGGCAATGAAGGTGTTTGTTTTCTAAACAAACTTCGTTAAAAAATGAAAAGAATCTACTAAGTTGTACATCTTGCTAGATTACACAAACAAGCAAAGTTTGCTCTTGCTGCACTGAAGACTCTTAGTAAGAAAGCAACTCATTCCAAGAACAGTACTATCTTATTTCATACAGTACAGTGTTGGGTAATGAAGGTGTTTGTTTTCTAAAGAAACTACGTTAGAAACGAAGCTAACCTACAAAGTTTTACATGTTCTTTGATTACACAAACTCGGAAAGTTTTATCTTGCTGCACTGAAGACTCTTCGTAAGAAAGCAACTCATTCCGAGGACAGAACTAGCTTATTTCACACAGTACAGTGTTGGGGAATCAAGGTGTTTGTTCTCTAAACAAACTACGTTAGAAATTAAGCTAACCTACAAAGTTGTACATCTTGTTAGATTACACAAAGTAGGAAAGTTTGATCTTGCTGCACTGAAGACTCTTCGTAAGAAAGCAACTCTTTCGAGTACAGAACTCGCTTATTTCACAGAGTACAGAGTTTGGCAATGAAGGTTTTTCTTTTTCAAAACAAACTACTTTAGAAAGGAGGCGAATCTACTGACTTGTACATACTGTTAGATTACACAAACTAGCAAAGTTTCCTCTTGTTGCACTGAAGACAATTCGTAAGAAAGCAACTGATTCCGAGAGCAGAACTAGCTTTTTTCATACAGCACAGTGTTCGGCAATGAAGATGTTTGTTTTCTAATCAAACTACTTTAGAAAGGAGGTGAATATACTAAGTTGTACATCCTGTTAGATTACACAAACTAGGAAAGTTTGATCTTGCTGCACTGAAGACTCTTCATAAGAGAGCAACTGATTTTGAGAATAGAACTAGCTTATTTCACACAATTCAGTGTAAAGCAATGAAGATATTTGTTTTCTAAACAAACTGCTTTAGAAATGAGGCGAAAATACTAAGTTGTACATCTTTTTAGATTACACAAACAGGAAAGTTTGATCTTGCTGCAGTGAAGACTGTTCATAAGAAAGCAACTCATTCCAAAAACAGAACTAGCTTTTTTTGACACAGTAAAGTGTTGGGGAATGTGGTAGTTTGAATATATGTCCCCCAATATATTCAGTGTTTTACTAGTTATAGTTTGCATCTGCAATCACCTTGCTAGAGGCAATGTCACTGGGGGCTGGTCTTAAGGTGTTAATGGTGGGTTTGAGATTCCATTGTAAAGATATGCAAATGTGCCTAGCAGGAGTTCCTGAAGTGTGCTGTGTGACCTTTTGGCTGTAGTTTTGCTCTGTGTGCTGTGGTGGCTGGTTGGCTTTTCTCTCTCTGCTTGGTCTTGTGAGAGAAGGTGGCTTCTTCTGCCATTATGGAACTTCCCCTGGATCTGTAAGCTTCAATAAATATCCCTTCCTCCATAACTGTGCCTGGTCTGGAAGTTCATCTCAGCGAACCTGAAGCTGTCTGCTACAGGAAATCAACGTGTTTGTTTTCTAAATGAACTACGTTAGAAATGAAGCTAACTTACCAAGTTTTACATCTTGTTAGATTAGACAAACTAGCAAAGTTTGATGTTGGTGCACTGAAGACTCTTCGTTAGAAACCCATTCATTCCGAGAAGAGACTAGCTTATTTCACACAGTACAGTGTTAAGCAATGAAGATGTTTGTTTTCCAAACAAACTACTTTAGAAATGATGGGAATCTACTAAGTTGTATATCTTCTTAGATTACACAAACCAGCAAAGTTTGATCTTGCTGCACTGAAGACTCTTCGTAAGAAAGCAACTCATTCTGAGGACAGAACTAGCTTATTTCACATAGTACAGTGCTAAGCAATGAAGGTGTTTGTTTTCTAAACAAACTACTTTAGAAATCAGTCGAATCTACTAAGTTGTACATCTTGTTAGGTTACACACACTAGCAAAGTTTGATCTTGCTGCACTGAAGACTCTTCGTAAGAAAGCAACTCATTCCGAGAACAGAACTAGATTATTTCAAACAGTACAGTGTTCTGCAATGAAGATGTTTGTTTTCTAAACAAAGTACTTTAGAAATGAGGTGAATCTACTCAGTTGTACATTCTGTTAGATTACACTAAATTGGAAACTTTGATCTTCCTGCACTGAAGAATTTCGTAAGAAAGCACCTCATTCCGAGAATAGAACTTGCTCATTTCACACAGTACAGTGTTGGGGAATAAAGGTATTTATTTTCTCAACAAACTACGTTACAAATGAAGCAAACCTACTACGTTTTTCATCTTGTGAGATTACAGAAACTAGGAAATTTTGTTCTTGCTGTACTGAAGACTCCTCGTAAGAAAGCAACTCATTCCGAGAACAGAACTAGCATATTTCACACAGTACAGTGTTGGGGAATCACGGTGTTTGTTTTCTAAACAAACTACATTGGAAATGAAGCTAACCTACTAAGTTGTACATCTTGTTAGATTACACAAACTAGGAAATTTTGTTCTTGCTTCACTGAAGACTAATCGTAAGAAGGCAAGTCATTCTGAGAACAGAACTAGGTTAGTTCACACAGTCGGGTTTTCAGCAATGAAGGTGTTTGCTTCCTTAACAAACTGCGTTGGAAATGAAGTGAATAGACTAAGTTGTACATCTTGTTAAATTACACAAACTAGCAAAGTTTAATTTTGCCTCACTGAAGACTCTTCATAAGAAAGCAACTGGTTGCAAGAATAGAACTAGCTTATTTCACACAGTACAGTGTTAAGCAATGAATTTATTTGTTTTCTAAACAAAATGTTTTAGAAATGAGGTGAATCTATTAAGTTGTACACCTTGTTAGGAAACACAAACTGGCAAACTTTGATTTTGCTGCACTGAAGACTCTTCGTAAGAAAGCAACTCATTCCGAGAACAGAACTAGGTTATTTCACACAGTACCGTGTTCTGCAATGAAGATGTTTGTTTTCTAAACAAACTACTTTAGAAATGAGGTGAATGTACTCAGTTGTACATCCTGTTAGATTACACAAAATAGGAAACTTTGATCTTGCTGCACGGAAGACTCTTTGTAAGAAAGCAACTCATTCCGAAACCAAAACTAGCTTATTTCACACAGTACATTGTTCGGGAATGAAAGATGTTTTTTTCCTAAACAAACTACGTTAGAAATGAAGCTACCTTACCAAATTGTACATCTTGTTAGATTACACAATCTAGCCAAGTATGATCTTGCTGTTTTCTAAACAAACTACTTTAGAAATGAGGTGAATCTACTCAGTTGTACATCCTGTTAGATTACACAAAATAGGAAAATTTGATCTTGCTGCACAGAAGACTCCTCATAAGAAAGCAACTCATTCCGTAAACAGAACTAGTTTATTTCGCACAGTACAGTGTTCAGGAATGAAGGTGTTTGTTTTCTAAACAAACTACGTTAGAAATGAAGCTACCTTACCAAATTGTACATCTTGTTAGATTACACAAACTAGGAAACTTAGTTCTTTCTGCACAGAGGACTCCTCGTAAGAAGGCAACTCATTCTGAGAACAGAACTAGCTTATTTCACACAGTCTGGTGTTCAGCAATGAAGGTGTTTGTTTCCTTAACAAACTGCGTTGGAAATGAAGTGAATCGAATAAGTTGTACATCTTGTTAAATTACACAAACTAGCAAAGTTTGATTTTGCTTCACTGAAGACTGTTCGTAACAAAGCAACTGATTACGAGAACAGACCTCGCTTATTTCACACAGTACAGTGTTAAGCAATGAATTTATTTGTTTTCTAAACAAACTACTTTAGACATGAGGTGAATCTACTAAGTTGTACATCTTTTTAGGTAACACAAACTGGCAAACTTTGATCTTGCTGAACTGAAGACTCTTCGTAACAAAGCAACTCATTCCGAGAACAGAACTAGGTTATTTCAGACAGTACAGTGTTCTGCAATGAAGATGCTTGTTTTCTAAACAAACTACTTTAGAAATAAGGTGAATCTACACAGTTGTACATCCTGTTAGATTACACAAAATAGGAAACTTTGATCTTGCTGCACAGAAGACTCTTCGTAAGAAAGCAACTCATTCTGAAAACAGAACTAGCTTATTTCGCACAATACAGTGTTCGGGAATGAAGGAGTTTGTTTTCCTAACAAACTACGTTGGAAATGAAGCTAACTTACCAAATTGTACATCTTGTTACATTACACAAACTAGCCACGTTTGATCTTGTTGCACTGAAGACTCTTCGTAAGAAAGCAACTCATTCTGAGAACAAAACTAGCTTATTTCACAAAGTGCAGTGTAAAGCAATGAAGATATTTCTTTTCTAAAAAAACTACGTTAGAAATGAATCTAACTTACCAAATTGTACATCTTGCTAGATTTCACAAACTAGCAAAGTTTGATCTTGCTGCTCTGAAGACTCTTCGTAAGAACGCAACTCATTCCGAGAACATAACTAGCTTATTTCACACAGTACAGTGTTGGGGAATCAAAGTGTTTGTTTTCTAAACAAAGTACGTTAGAAATGAACCTAACCTACTAAGTTTTACATCTTGTGAGGTTACTCAATCTAGGAAACTTTGATCTTGCTGCACTGAAGACTCTTCGTATGAAAGCAACTAATTTGAGAATAGAACTAGCTTATTTCACACAGTACAGTTTTTGGCACTGAAGATATTTGTTTTCTAAAAAAAACTGAGTGTAAATGAAGCAAATCTACTAAGTTGTACATCCTGTTAGATTGCACAAACTAGGAAAGTTTGATCTTGCTGCAGTGAAGACTGTTCTTAAGAAAGCAAATCATTCCCAGATGAGAACCTGCTTATTTCACAAAGTAAACTGTTGGGGAATCCTGGTGTTTGTTTTCTAAACAAACTACATTCGAAATGAAGCTAACTTACCAAGATGTACATCTTGTTAGATAACACAAACTAGCCACGTTTGATCTTGCTGCACTGAAGACTCTTCGTAAGAAAGCAACTCATTCTGAGCACATAAGTAGCTTAATTCACACGGTTGAGTGTTCGGCAATGAAAGTGTTTGTTCTAAACAAAGTGCGTTTGAAGAAAAGCGAATCTACTAAGTTGTACATCTTGTTAGATTACAGAAAGTGGCAAAGTTTGATCTTGCTGCACTGAAGACTCTTTGTAAGAAAGCAACTCATTCTGAAAACAGAACAAGCGTATTTCACACAGTACAGTGTTCAGCAATGATACTTTTGTGTTCTAAAGTAACTGCGTTGGAAATGAAGAGAATCTACTTAGTTGTACATCTTGTTAGATTACACGAACTAGCAAAGTTTGATCTTGCTGCACTGAAGACTCTTCATAAGATAGCAACTCGTTCAGAGAACAGAACAAGCTTATTTCACACCGTACAGTTTTCTGCAATGAAGATATTTGTTTTCTAAACTAACTGCATGGAAATGAAGTGAATCTACTAAGTTGTACATCCTATTAGATTACACAAACTAGGAAAGTTTGATCTTGCTGCACTGAAGACTGTTCGTAAGAAAGCAAATTATTCCCAGATGAGAACCTGCTAATTTCACACAGTAAACTGTTGGGGAATCCTGGTGTTTGTTTTCTAAACAAACTACGTTCGAAATGAAGCTAACTTAACAAGATTTACATCTTGTTAGATAACACAAACTACCCAAGTTTGATCTTGCTACACTGAAGACTCTTCATAAGAAAGCAACTCATTCCAAGAACAGAAGTAGCTTAATTCACACAGTCGAGTATTCGGCAATGAAAGTGTTTGTTTTAAACAAACTGCGTTTGAAGAGAAGCGAATCTACTAAGTTGTACATCTTGTTAGATTACACAAATTAGCAAAGTTTGATCTTGCTGCTCTGACGACTCTTCATAAGAAAGCAACTCATTCTGAGAACAGAACAAGCTTATTTCACACAGTACAGTGTTGGGGAATGAAGGTGTTTGTTTTCTAAACAAACTACATTAGAAATGAAGCTAACTTACCAAGTTGTACATCATGTTAGATTACACAAACTAGCCATGTTTGATCTTGCTGCACTGAAGACTCTTCGTAAGAAAGCAACTCATTCTGAGAACAGAACTAGCTTATTTCACAAAATGCAGTGTTAAGCAATGAAGATATTTCTTTTCTAAAAAAACTACGTTAGAAATGAATCTAACTTACCAAATTGTACATCTTGCTAGATTTCACAAACTAGCAAAGTTTGATCTTGCTGCTCTGAAGACTCTTCGTAAGAACGCAACTCATTCCGAGAACATAACTAGCTTATTTCACACAGTACAGTGTTGGGGAATCAAAGTGTTTGTTTTCTAAACAAAGTACGTTAGAAATGAACCTAACCTACTAAGTTTTACATCTTGTGAGATTACTCAATCTAGGAAACTTTGATCTTGCTGCACTGTAGACTCTTCGTAAGAAAGCAACTCCTTTTGAGAATAGAACTAGCTTATTTCACACAGTACAGTTTTCGGCACTGAAGATATTTGTTTTCTAAAAAACTGCGTGGAAATGAAACGAATATACTAAGTTGTACATCCTGTTAGATTACACAAACTAGGAAAGTTTGATCTTGCTGCACTGAAGACTGTTCTTAAGAAAGCAAATCATTCCCAG
This sequence comes from Orientallactaga sibirica, assembly GCA_036365145.1. Lineage (NCBI taxonomy): Eukaryota > Metazoa > Chordata > Mammalia > Rodentia > Dipodidae > Orientallactaga > Orientallactaga sibirica. The sequence continues at coordinate 30,790,775 of JAEOAD010000026.1, read as the reverse complement.
ATCAGAACCTGCTTATTTCACACAGTGAACTGTTGGGGAATCCTGGTGTTTGTTTTCTAAACAAACTACGTTCGAAATGAAGCTAACTTACCAAGATTTACATCTTGTTAGATAACACAAACTAGCCATGTTTGATCTTGCTGCACTGAAGACTCTTCGTGAGAAAGCAAATCTTCCGAGAAGAGAAGTAGCTTAATTTACACAGTCGAGTGTTCGGCAATGAAAGTATTTGTTCTAAACAAACTGCGTTTGAAGAGAAGCGAATCTACTAAGTTGTACATCTTGTTAGATTACACAAAGTAGCAAAGTTTGATATTGCTGCACTGAAGACTCTTTGTAAGAAAGCAACTCATTCTGAGAACAGAACTAGCTTATTTCACACTAATGTGTTTGGCAATGAAGTTGTTTGTTTTCTGAATAAATTACTTTAGAAATGAGGTGAATCTACTAAGTTGTATATCCTTGTAGATTACACAAAATAGGAAAGATTGCTCTTGCTGCACTGAAGACTCTTCATAAGAAAGCAACTCATTCTTTAAACAGAACTAGCTTATTTCACACAGTACCGTGTTCAGCAATTAAGATGTTTGTTTTGTAAGCAAACTACATTAGAAGTGAAGCGAATCTACTAAGTTGTACATCATGTCAGATTACACAAACAAGAAAAGTTTGATCTTGCTGCACTGCAGACTCTTCGTAAGAAAGCAACTCATTCCGAGAACAGAATTTGCTTATTTCACACATTACAGTGTTCAGCAATGATAGTGTTTGTTTTCTAAAGTAACTGCGATGGAAATGAAGCGAATCTACTAAGTTGTACATCTTGTTAGATTACACGAACTAGCAAAGTTTGATCTTGCTTCACTGAAGACTCTTCGTAAGATAGCAACTCGTTCCGAGAAGAGAATTAGCTTATTTCACACAGTACAGTGTTCGGCAATGAAGGACTTTATTTCCTAAACAAACTACGTTATAAATGAAGCTAACCTCCTAACTTGTACATCTTGTTAGATTACACAAACTAGCAATATTTGATCTTGCTGCACTGAAGACTCTTCGTAAGAAAGCACCTCATTCCGAGAAAAGAAGTAGCTTATTTCACACAGTACAGTGTACGGCAATGAAGATGTTAGTTTTTTAAATGAACTACTTTCGGAATGAGGTGAATCTACTGAGTTGTACAAGCTGTTAGATCACACAAAATGGGAAAATTTGATCTTGCTGCACTGAAGACTCTTCGTAAGAAAGCAACTCATTCCGGGAACAGAACTAGCTTGTTTCACACAGTACACTGTTTGGAAATGAATGTGCTTGTTTTCTAAACAAACTACATTAAAATTAAATTAATATACTAAGTTGTACATCTTGTCAGATTACACAAGCTAGCAAAGTTTGATCTTGCTGCACTGAAGACTCTTCGTAAGAAAGCATCTCGTTCCTAGAACAAAAGTACCTTATTTCACACAGTATATTGTTTGGGAATGAAGGTGTATGTTTTCTAAACAAAGTAGTAAAGAAATGAGGCGTATCTAATAAGTTGTACATCTTGTTAGATTACACAAGCTAGCAAAGTTTGATCTTGCTGCACTGAAGACTCTTCGTAAAAAAGCTACTGATTCTGAGAACAGAACTAGCTTACTTCACACAGTACAGTTTTCAGGAATGAAGATGTTTGTTTTCTAAACAAACTACGTTAGAAATGAAGTGAATCTACTAAATTGTATATCTTGTTAGATTACACAAACTAGCCACGTTTGATCTTGCTGCACTGAAGACTCTTCGTAAGAAAGCAACTGATTCTGAGAACAGAACTAGCTTATTTTACACAGTACAGTGTTAAGCAATGAATTTATTTGTTTTTTAAATAAACTATTTTAGAAATGAGGTGAATCTACTAAGTTGTACATCTTGTTAGATTACACAAACTTGCAAAGTTTGATCTTGCTGCACTGAAGACTCGTCGTAAGAAAGCAACTCGTTCTGAGAACAGAACTAGCTTATTTCACACAATACAGTGTTGGGGAATCGAAGTGTTTGTTTTCTAAACAAACTACGATATAAATGAAGCTAATCTACTAAGTTGTATATCTTGTTAGATTACACAAACCAGAAATGTTTGATCTTGATGCACTGAAGACTCTTCGTAAGAAAGCAACTCATTCCGAAAACAGAACTAGCTTATTTTACACAGTACAGTGTTAAGCAATGAAGATGTTTGTTTTGTAAACAAACTACGATATAACGAAGCTAATCTACTAAGTTGTACACCTTGTTAGATTACACAAACTAGAAATGTTTGATCTTGCTGCACTGAAGACTCTTCCTAAGAAAGGAACACATTCCGAGAACAGAACAAGCTTATTTCACACAGTACAGTGTTCGGGAATCAAGGTGTTTGTTTTCTAAAGAAACTACTTTAGAAATGAAGCGAATCTACCAAGTTGTATATCTTGTTAGATTACACAAACTAGCAAAGTTTGATCTTGCTGCTCTGAAGACTCTGGGTATGAAAGCAACTGATTGCGAGAACAGACCTATCTTATTTCACACAGTACAGTGTTAAGCAATGAAGATGTTTGTTTTCTAAACAAACTACTTTAGAAATGAGGCGAATCTACTACGTTGTACATCTTGGTAGATTACACAAACTAGCAAAGTTTGATCTTGCGGCACTGAAGACTCTTCGTAAGAAAGCAACCCATTCTGAGAACAGAACTAGCTAATTTCACACAGTACAGTTTTCAGCAATGAAGGTTTTTGTTTTCTAAACAAACTACTTTAGAAATGAGGTGAATCTACTAAGTTGTATATCTTCTTTGATTACACAAACTAGCAAAGTTTGATCTTGCTGCACTGAAGACTCTTCGTAAGAAAGCAACCCTTTCCGAGAATAGAACTAGATTTTAACACAGTACAAGGTTTGGTAATGAAGGTGTTTGTTTTCAAAACAAACCGAGTTACAAATGAGGTGAATCTACTAAGTCGTACTTCTTGTTAGATTCCACAATCTAGCAAAGTTTGATCTTGCTGCACTGAAGACTCTTCGTAAGAAAGCAATTCATTCCAAGAACAGAACTAGCTTATTTCACACTGTACAGTTTTCGGCAATGAAGGTGTTTGTTTTCTAAACAAACTACTAAAGAAATGAAGCTAACCTACTAAGTTGTACATCTTGTTAGATTACACAAACTAGCAAAGTTTTATCTTGCTGCACTGAAGACTCTTCGTAAGAAAGCAACTGATTCTGAGACCAGGACGAGCTTATTTCACATAGTACAGAGTTCGGCAATGAAGATGTTTGTTTTCTATTCAAACTGCTTTAGAAATGAAGGGAATCTACTCAGTTGTACATCCTGTTAGATTACACAAAATAGGAAAGTTTGATCTTGCTGCACTCAAGAATCTTTGCAAGAAAGCAACTCATTCCGAGAACAGAACTAGCTTTGTTTCACACAGTAAAGTGTTAAGGTAATGAAGGTGTTTGTTTTCTAAACAAACTACATTAGAAATGAGGTGAATTACTAAGTTTTACATTTTGTTAGATTACACAAAACAGCAAAGATTGATCTTGCTGCACTGAAGACTCTTCCTAAGAAAGCAACTCATTCCGAGAACAGAGCAAGCTTATTTCACACAGTACAGTGTTCCGCAATGAAGGTGTTTGTTTTCTAAACAAGCTCCTTTAGAAATGAGGCGAATCTACTAAGTTGTACATCTTGTTAGATTACACAAACTAGCAAAGTTTGATCTTGCTGCACTGAAGAGTCTTCGTAAAAAAGCAACTCATTCTGAGAACAGAACTAGCTTATTTCACACAGTACAGTGTTCGGCAATGAAGGTGTTTGTTTTCTAAAGAAACTACGTTAGAAATGAGACGAATGTACTAAATTGTACATCTTGTTAGATTACACAAAGTAGCAAAGTTTGATCTTGTAGCACTGAAAACTCTTCGTAAGAAAGCAACTCATTCCTTAGAACAGAACTAGCTTATTTCACAAAGTACAGTGTTCACCAATGAAGGTGTTTGTTTTCTAAAGAAACTGTGTTAGAAAATGAGGCTAATCTACTAAGTTATACATCCTGTTAGATTGCACAAACTACCAAAGTTTAACCTTGCTTCACTGAAGACTCTTCGTAAGAAAGCAACTCTTTCCGAGAATAAAACTAGCTTATTTCACAAAGTACAGTGTTCGGGAATGGAGATGTTTGTTTTCTAAACAAACTACTTTAGAAATGAACCTAATCTACTGAGTTGTACATCTTGTTACATCACAAAAACTAGGAAAGTTTGATCTTGCTGCACTGAAGACTCTTTGTAAGAAACCAACTCATTCCAAGAACAAAACTAGCTTATTTCACACAGTACAGTTTTTGGCAATCAAGATGATTGTTTTCTAAACAAACTACATTAGAAATGAAGATAATCTACTAAGTTGTACATCTTGTTAGATTACACAAACTAGCAAAGTTTGATCTTGCTGCACTGAAGACTATTAGTAAGAAAGCAACTCATTCCCAGACCAGAACTAGCTTATTTCACACAGTACAGTGTTGGGGAATCAAGGTGTTTGTTTTCTAAACAAACTACATTAGAAATGAAGCTAACCTTCTATGTTATACATCTTGTTAGATTACACAAATTAGCAAGGTTTGATATTGCTGCACTGAAGACTGTTAATAAGAAAGCAACTCATTCCAAGAACAGAAATAGCTTATTTCACACAATACAGTGTTCGGAATGAAAGTGTTTGTTCTAAACAAACTGAGTTAGAAATGAGGCGAATCTACTAAGTTGTACATCTTGTTAGATTACACAAAGTAGCAAAGTTTGATCTTGCTGCACTGAAGACTCTTTGTAAGAAAGCAACTCATTCTGAGAAACAGAACTAGCTGATTTCACACAGTACAGTTTTCAGGAATGAAGGTGTTTGTTTTCTAAACAAACAATGTTAGAAATGAAGTGAATCTACTATGTTGTACATCTTGTTTGATTACACAAACTAGCAAAGTTTGATCTTGCTGCACTGAAGACTTTCATAAGAAAGAAACTCATTCAGAGAACAGAACAAGCTTATTTCACACAGTACAGTTTTCTGCAATGAAGATGTTTGTTTTCTAAACAAACTGCATTAGAAATGAAGTGAATCTACTAAGTTGTACATCCTGTTTGATTACACAAACTAGCAAAGTTTGATCTTGCTGCACTGAAGACTGTTCATAAGAAAGCAACTCAATCCCAGAACAGAACTAGCTTATTTCACACAGTAAAGTGTTGGGAAATGAAGGTGTTTGTTTTCTAAACAAACTGCCTTACAAATGAGGCTAATCTACAAGTTGTACATCTTGTTAGATAACACAAACTAGCAAAATTTGATCTTGCTGCACTGAAGACTCTTCATAAGAAAGCAACTCATTCTGAGAACAGAACTAGCTTATTTCACACAGTACAGTGTTTCGCAATGAAGGTGTTTGTTTTAAACAAACTACGTTAGAAATAAAGTGAATCTACTATGTTGTACATCTTGTTAGATTACACAAACTAGCAAAGTTTGATCTTGCTGCATGGAAGACTCTTCATAAGAAAGCAACTCATTCTGAGAACAGAACAAGCTTATTTCACACAGTACAGTGTTTGTCAATGAAGGTGTTTGTTTTCTAAACAAACTACATTAGAAATGAAGCTAACTTACCAAGTTGTACATCTTGTTAGATTACACAAACTAGCAAAGTTTGATCTTGCTGCACTGAAGACTCTTCATAAGAAAGCAACTCATTCTGAGAACAGAACTAGCTTATTTCACAAAATGCAGTGTTAAGCAATGAAGATGTTTGTTTTCTAAACAAACTACGTTAGAAATGAATCTAACTTACCAAATTGTACATCTTGTTAGATTTCACAAACTAGCAAAGTTTGATCTTGCTGCTCTGAAGACTCTTTGTAAGAAAGCAACTCATTCCGAGAACATAACTAGCTTATTTCACACAGTACAGTGTTGGGAATCAAAGTGTTTGTTTTCTAAACAAAGTACGTTAGAAATGAACCTAACCTACTAAGTTTTACATCTTGTGAGATTACTCAATCTAGGAAAGTTTGATCTTGCTGCACTGTAGACTCTTCGTAGAGAAAGCAACTCCTTTTGAGAATAGAACTAGCTTATTTCACACAGTACAGTTTTTCACTGAAGATATTTGTTTTCTAAAAAACTGAAGCTGTTAGAAATGAAACGAATATACTAAGTTGTACATCCTGTTAGATTACACAAACTAGGAAAGTTTGATCTTGCTGCACTGAAGACTGTTCTTAAGAAAGCAAATCATTCCCAGATCAGAACCTGCTTATTTCACACAGTGAACTGTTGGGGAATCCTGGTGTTTGTTTTCTAAACAAACTACGTTAGAAATGAAACGAAAACTTACCAAGATTTACATCTTGTTAGATAACACAAACTAGCCATGTTTGATCTTGCTGCACTGAAGACTCTTCGTGAGAAAGCAAATCTTCCTTCGAAATGAAGTAGCTTAATTTACACAGTCAGTGTGTTTGGCAATGAAAGTTTTTGTTCTAAACAAACTGCGTTTGAAGAGAAGCCAATCTACTAAGTTGTACATCTTGTTAGATTACACAAAGTAGCAAAGTTTGATATTGCTGCACTGAAGACTCTTTGTAAGAAAGCAACTCATTCTGAGAACAGAACTAGCTTATTTCACACTAATGTGTTTGGCAATGAAGTTGTTTGTTTTCTGAATAAATTACTTTAGAAATGAGGTGAATCTACTAAGTTGTATATCCTTGTAGATTACACAAAATAGGAAAGATTGCTCTTGCTGCACTGAAGACTCTTCATAAGAAAGCAACTCATTCTTTAAACAGAACTAGCTTATTTCACACAGTACCGTGTTCAGCAATTAAGATGTTTGTTTTGTAAGCAAACTACATTAGAAGTGAAGCGAATCTACTAAGTTGTACATCATGTCAGATTACACAAACAAGAAAAGTTTGATCTTGCTGCACTGCAGACTCTTCGTAAGAAAGCAACTCATTCCGAGAACAGAATTTGCTTATTTCACACATTACAGTGTTCAGCAATGATAGTGTTTGTTTTCTAAAGTAACTGCGATGGAAATGAAGCGAATCTACTAAGTTGTACATCTTGTTAGATTACACGAACTAGCAAAGTTTGATCTTGCTTCACTGAAGACTCTTCGTAAGATAGCAACTCGTTCCGAGAAGAGAATTAGCTTATTTCACACAGTACAGTGTTCGGCAATGAAGGACTTTATTTCCTAAACAAACTACGTTATAAATGAAGCCACCTCCTAACTTGTACATCTTGTTAGATTACACAAACTAGGAAAGTTTGATCTTGCTGCACTGAAGACTCTTCGTAAGAAAGCACCTCATTCAGAGAAAGAAGTAGCTTATTTCACACAGTACAGTGTTTGGCAATGAAGATGTTAGTTTTTTAAATGAACTACTTTCGGAATGAGGTGAATCTACTGAGTTGTACAAGCTGTTAGATCACACAAAATGGGAAAATTTGATCTTGCTGCACTGAAGACTCTTCGTAAGAAAGCAACTCATTCCGGAACAGAACTAGCTTGTTTCACACAGTACACTGTTTGGAAATGAATGTGTTTGTTTTCTAAAACAAACTACATTAAAAATAAATTAATATACTAAGTTGTACATCTTGTCAGATTACACAAAAGCAAAGTTTGATCTTGCTGCACTGAAGACTCTTCATAAGAAAGCATCTCGTTCCTAAGAACAAAAGTACCTTATTTCACACAGTATATTGTTTGGGAATGAAGGTGTATGTTTTCTAAACAAAGTAGTAAAGAAATGAGGCGTATCTAATAAGTTGTACATCTTGTTAGATTACACAAAACTAGCAAAGTTTGATCTTGCTGCACTGAAGACTCTTCTTGTAAAAAGCTACTGATTCTGAGAACAGAACTAGCTTACTTCACACAGTACAGTTTTCAGGAATGAAGATGTTTGTTTTCTAAACAAACTACTTTAGAAAAATGAAGTGAATCTACTAAATTGTATATCTTGTTAGATTACACAAACTAGCCAAGTTTGATCTTGCTGCACTGAAGACTCTTCGTAAGAAAGCAACTGATTCTGAGAACAGAACTAGCTTATTTTACACAGTACAATGTTAAGCAATGAAGATGTTTGTTTTTTAAATAAACTATTTTAGAAATGAGGTGAATCTACTAAGTTGTACATCTTGTTAGATTACACAAACTTGCAAAGTTTGATCTTGCTGCACTGAAGACTCTTCGTAAGAAAGCAACTGATTCCTAGAACAGAACTAGCTTATTTCACACAATACAGTGTTGGGGAATCGAAGATGTTTGTTTTCTAAACAAACTACGATATAAATGAAGCTAATCTACTAAGTTGTATATCTTGTTAGATTACACAAACCAGAAATGTTTGATCTTGATGCACTGAAGACTCTTTGTAGGAAAGCAACTCATTCCGAAAACAGAACTAGCTTATTTTACACAGTACAGTGTTAAGCAATGAAGATGTTTGTTTTGTAAACAAACTACGATAGAAATGAAGCTAATCTACTAAGTTGTACACCTTGTTAGATTACACAAACTAGAAATGTTTGATCTTGCTGCACTGAAGACTCTTCCTGAAAGGAACACATTCCCCAGAACAGAACAAGCTTATTTCACACAGTACAGTGTTCTCCAATCAAAGTGTTTGTTTTCTAAAGAAACTACTTTAAAATGAAGCGAATCTACCAAGTTGTATATCTTGTTAGATTACACAAACCTAGCAAAGTTTGATCTTGCTGCTCTGAAGACTCTGGGTATGAAAGCAACTGACTTGGTGCTTGCAACTATCTTATTTCACACAGTACAGTGTTAAGCAATGAAGATGTTTGTTTTCTAAACAAACTACTTTAGAAATGAGGTGCAGACTACTACGTTGTACATCTTGGCTAGATTACACAAACTAGGGAAGTTTGATCTTGCTGCACTGAAGACTTTGTTGGAAAGCAACTGGCATTCTGAGAACAGAACTAGCTAATTTCACACAGTACAGTTTTCAGCAATGAAGGTTTTGTTTTCTAAACAAACTACTTTAGAAATGAGCTGAATCTACTACTGAGATTTTAAGATTTTTTGATTACAAAACCTAGCAAAGTTTGATCTTGAGGCACTGAGACTCTTTTAAGAAAGCAACCCTTTCGAGAATAGAACTAGATTTTAACACAGTACAAGGTTTGGTAATGAAGGTGTTTGTTTTCAAAACAAACCGATTAAAAAATGGAGAGGATGCCTGAGTCGAAGACTGTTAGATTGCAAAATCTTGCAAAGTTTGATCTTGCTGCACTGAAGACTCTTTAAGAAAGCAATTCATTTTGTCCCTGGATTTAGAACTAGCTTATTTCACACTGTACAGTTTTCGGCAATGAAGGTGTTTGTTTTCTAAACAAACTACTAAAGAAATGAAGCTAACCTACTAAGTTGTACATCTTGTTAGATTACACAAACTAGCAAAGTTTTATCTTGCTGCACTGAAGACTCTTCGTAAGAAAGCAACTGATTCTGAGACCAGGACGAGCTTATTTCACATAGTACAGAGTTCGGCAATGAAGATGTTTGTTTTCTATTCACACTGCTTTCGAAATAAGGGGAATCTACTCAGTTGTACATCCTGTTAGATTACACAAAATAGGAAAGACTGATCTCGCTGCCCTCAAGAATCTTTGCAAGAAAGCAACTCATTCCGAGAACAGAACTAGCTTTGTTCACACAGTAAAGCATTGGGGTATCAAGGTGTTTGTTTTCTAAACAAACTACATTAGAAATGAAGCTAGCTTACCCAGTTTTCATTTTGTCAGATTACACAAAACAGCAAAGATTGATCTTGCTGCACTGAAGACTCTTCCTAAGAAAGCAACTCATTCCGAGAACAGAACTAGCTGATTTCACACAGTACAGTGTTCGGAAGTGAAGGTGTTTGTTTTCTAAACAAACTGCTTTAGAAATGAGGCGAATCTACTAAGTTGGACATCTTGTTAGATTACACAAACTAGCAAAGTTTGATCTTGCTGCACTGAAGAGTCTTCGTAAAAAAGCAACTCACTCTGAGTACAGAACTAGCTTATTTCACACAGTACAGTGTTCGGCAATGAAGGTGTTTGTTTTCTAAAGAAGCTGCGTTAGAAATGAGACGAATGTAGTAAGTTGTATATCTTCTTAGATTACACAAAGTAGCAAAGGTTGATCTTGTAGCACCGAAAACTCTTCGTAAGAAAGCCACTCATTCCTTAAACAGAACTAGCTTATTTCACATAGTACAGTGTTCACCAATGAAGGTGTTTGTTTTCTAAAGAAACTGTGTTACAAATGAGGCGAATCTACTAAGTTATACATCCTGTTAGATTGCACAAACTACCAAAGTTTAACCTTGCTTCACTGAAGACTCTTCGTAAGAAAGCAACTCTTTCCGAGAATAAAACTAGCTTATTTCACAAAGTACAGTGTTCGGCAATGGAGATGTTTGTTTTCTAAACAAACTACTTTAGAAATGAGGCGAATCTACTGAGTTGTACATCTTGTTACATCACAAAAACTAGGAAAGTTTGATCTTGCTGCACTGAAGACTCTTTGTAAGAAACCAACTCATTCCAAGAACAAAACTAGCTTATTTCACACAGTACAGTGTTGCGTAATCAAGGTGATTGTTTTCTAAACAAACTACATTAGAAATGAAGATAACTACTAAGTTGTACATCTTTTTAGATTACACAAACTAGCAAAGTTTGATCTTGCTGCACTGAAGACTATTAGTAAGAAAGCAACTGATTCCGAGACCAGAACTAGCTTATTTCACACAGTACAGTGTTGGGGAATCAAGGTGTTTGTTTTCTCAACAAACTGCGTTAGAAATGAAGCTAACCTTCTATGTTATACATCTTGTGAGATTACACAAATTAGCAAGGTTTGATATTGCTACACTGAAGACTGTTCGTAAGAAAGCAACTCATTCCAAGAACAGAAATCGCTTATTTCACACAATACAGTGTTCGGGAATGAAAGTGTTGGTTTTCTAAACAAACTGAGTTAGAAATGAGGCGAATTCACTAAGTTATACATCTTGTTAGATTACACAAACTAGCAACGCTTGATCTTGATGCACTGAAGACTCTTCGTGAGCAAGCAACTCATTCCGAGAACAGAACTAGCTGATTTCACACAGTACAGTTTTCGGGAATGAAGGTGTTTGTTTTCTAAACAAACAATGTTAGAAAGGAAGTGAATCTACTATGTTGTATATCCTGTTTGATTACACAAACTAGCAAAGTGTGATCTTCTGCAGTGAAGACTTCATAAGAAAGAAACTCATTCCTAGAACAGAACTAGCTTATTTCACACAGTACAGTTTTCGGGAATGAAGGTGTTTGTTTTCTAAACAAACAATGTTAGAAAGGAAGTGATTCTACTACGTTGTATATTCTGTTTGTTTACACAAACTAGCAAAGTGTGATCTTCTGCACTGAAGACGCTTCATAAGAAAGCAACTCAATCCTAGAACAGAACTAGCTTATTTCACACAGTACAGTGTTCGGCAATGAAGGTGTTTGTTTTCTAAACAAACTGCCTTACAAATGAGGCGAATCTACTAAGTTGTACATCTTGTTAGATAACACAAATTAGCAAAATTTGATCTTGCTGCACTGAAGACTCTTCGTAAGAAAGCAACTCATTCTGAAAACAGAACTAGCATATTTCACACAGTACAGTGTTCAGCAATGAAGGTGTTTGTTTCCTAAACAAACTACGTTAGAAATAAAGTGAATCTACTATGTTGTATATCTTGTGTGATTACACAAACTAGCAAAATTTGATCTTGCTGCATGGAAGACTCTTCATAAGAAAGCAACTCATTCCAAGAACCGAAGTAGCTTATTTCACACACTACAATGTTCGGCAATGAAGGCATTTGTTTTCTAAACAAACTGCATTAGAAATAAAGCGAATCTACTAAGTTGTATATCTTGTTAGATTACACAAACCTGCAAAGTTTGATCTTGCTGCACTGAAGACTCTTCATAAGAAAGCAACTCATTCCTAGAACAGAACTAGCTTATTTCACACAGTACAGTGTTTGGCAATGAAGGTGTTTGTTTTCTAAACAGACTGACTTACTGTGGTAGTTTGAATATATGTCCCCCAATATATTCAGTGGTTCATTACTTATAGTTTGCATCTGCAATCACCTTGCTAGAGGCAAGGTTACTGGGGGCCCTGGTCTTAAGGTGTGGTGATGGTTTGAGAGTCCATTGTAAAGATATGCAAATGTGCCTAGCAGGAGTTCCTGAAGTGTGCTGTGTGACCTTTTGGCTGTAGTTTTGCTCTGTTTGCTGTGGAGGCTGGTTGGTTTTTTCTCTCTCTGCTTGGCCCTGTGAAGAGCAAGCTGCTTTTCCTGCCTTTATGGAATTTCCCCTGGATCTGTAAGCTTAAATAAATAATATCCCTTCCTCCATAACTGTGCCTGGTCTGGAAGTTCATCTCAGCGAACCTGAAGCTGTCTGCTACAGTAAAGTGGTACCAGGAGTGGGGTGAGATGAACCAGACCGTGTGGATGTTCATCTTTTGGAACCTTTGTTTTGGAGGAATGGGCATGGACTTGGTGCTTGCAACTGAAGATGCCTTCTGGAGTGGTAAGCCAAGTTTTATGGACTATTCTGATGAGAGTTTGAGAATGCTAAGTGCAGATAGTATTGAACTTCGAGGCTTGGCTTATGAGCTTTCTAAGGGGAAGGAAAGACGGCAGAGGACTTTCTTGGAACTGGGCTACTGGCATAAGGGATGGCTACGTTCCGCTATCCAGGCCCAGAGTGTTTGATCAAGGTTAAATTTGTAATGGACTGATGTGCTTGGCTAAAGATATTGGACTGAGATTTTAAGATTTTAAGCTGGAAAACTTGAAGCAAGTTAAAAGTAGAGGCATTGAGACTGGTTTAGCTGCTATTGTCAACCACATTAGCAATCTTAAGGAAGGTGGAAGGAAGGTGGCCTGACGACTGATTTACATTAAAACAATGGAGAGGATGCCTGAGGAAAGACTGTTAAAAATGCAAATTCTTGGAAAGAGTTGACTGGAGAAGGAACCTGCTTTTCAAGGCTATGGTTTATTTTGTCCCTGGATTTAGAATATGGCTGTGTCCTGCACACCTGGTATTAGTTTTGGAAATATGAAAAATGCATGGAGTGCTCATGAGTTGCACACGGTTCCAGGAGCCACTGCTGAGATTCGGCATGAGGCAGGGCATGAAGACCCTCAGGAATAGGCTGGAAGAGCCTTTTGGAAGATGGACCGTGGTTTGCATGGAGACCTGAAGATGTTTTGGATATACCAGTACTGTGCAAAAGGGCTACCATGGAGTGCAGTGTTTGCATGGGATGAAAGTTTTCCCTGATGACTCTGCCCAGCTGGCGGGGTGGAATTGGAAAACCTGGAAACTGTCAGTCTCTGGTTATATTGAATTTGAACTGCAGAAGTTTGATGACTGCTGATGGTGGTTGAGTTTGCATTGTTTTAGTTCCTCCTTGCTATGCCTTATACCAGTTAAAAATGTTTACTCTGTGCCTTTACATGTTGAAAGTATTTAACTTGTTTGATTTTACAGGACTCACTATCTTAAGTTGATCAAGACTGTGAGAACCTTTGAAATTGGACTGAGTACAATTTACAATGTGTGATAGTTATAAATCTATTGGGGGCCAGGAGCTAAATATATTGGGGGCCAGGGGCGGAATGTGGTAGTTTGAATATATGTCCCCCAATATATTCAGTGGTTCATTACTTATAGTTTGCATCTGCAATCACCTTGCTAGAGGCAAGGTCACTGGGGGCCCTGGTCTTAAGGTGTGGTGATGGTTTGAGAGTCCATTGTAAAGATATGCAAATGTGCCTGGCAGGAGTTCCTGAAGTGTGCTGTGTGACCTTTTGGCTGTAGTTTTGCTCTGTTTGCTGTGGAGGCTGGTTGGCTTTTTCTCTCTCTGCTTGGCCCTGTGAAGAGCAAGCTGCTTTTCCTGCCTTTATGGAATTTCCCCTGGATCTGTAAGCTTAAATAAATAATATCCCTTCCTCCATAACTGTGCCTGGTCTGGAAGTTCATCTCAGCGAAACTGAAGCTGTCTGCTACACTTACAAATGACGCGAATCTACTAAGTTATACATCCTGTTAGATTACACAAACTAGCAAAGTTTGATCTTGCTGCATTGAAGATTCGTTGTAAGAAAGCAACTGATTTTGAGAACAGAACTGGCTTATTTCACACAGTACAGAATTAAGCAATGAAGATGTTTGTTTTCTAAACAAACTACTTTAGAAATGAGGCAAATCCACTAAGTTGCACATCTTGTTAGATTACACAAACTAACAAAGTTTGATCTTGCTGCACTGAAGACTCTTCGTAAGAAAGCAACTCATTCCAAGAACAGAACTAGCTTATTTCACACAGGACAATGTTCGGCAATGAAGGCATTTGTTTTATAAACAAACTGCATTAGAAATAAAGCGAATCTACTAAGTTGTATATCTTGTTAGATTACACAAACTAGCAAAGTTTGATCTTGCTGCACTGAAGACTCTTCGTAAGAAAGCAACTCATTCCTAGAACAGAACTAGCTTATTTCACACAGTAAAGTGTTCGTAGTTGAAGGTGCTTGTTTTCTAAACAGACTGCCTTACAAATGACGCGAATCTACTAAGTTGTATATCCTGTTACATTACACAAACTAGCAAAGTTTGATCTTGCTGCACTGAAACTTTGTAATAAGAAAGCAACTGATTTCGAGAACAGAAGTAGCTTATTTCACACATTACAGAATTAAACAATGAAGATGTTTGTTTTCTAAGCAAACTACTTTAGAAATGAGGCAAATCCACTAAGTTGCACATCTTGTTAGATTACACAAACTAGCAAAGTTTGATCTTGCTGCACTGAAGACTCTTTGTAAGAAAGCAACTTGTTCTGAGAACAGAACTGGCTTACTTCACACAGTAAAGTGTTCGGCAATGAAGGTGTTTGTTTCCTAAAAAATACTACGTAAGAAATGAAGCTAACCTACTAAGTTGTACATCTTGTTACATTACACAAATTAGCAATATTTGATCTTGCTGCACTGAAGACTCTTCATAAGAGAGCAACTCATTCCGAGAACAGAACTAGCTTTTTTCACACAGTACAGTGTTGGGGAATCAAAGTGTTTGTTTTCTAAACAAACTACGTTAGAAATGAAGCGAATCTACTAAGTTGTATATCTTGTAAGATGACACAAACTAGCAAAGTTTGATCTTGCTCCACTGAAGACTCTTTGTAAGAAATCAACTGATTCAGAGAATAGAACTATCTTATTTCACACAATATAGTGTTAAGCAATGAAGATATTTGTTTTCTAAACAAAATACTTTAGCAATGAGGCGAATTTACTAAGTTGTATATCTTGTTAGATTATACAATGTAGCAACGTTCGATCTTGCTGCACTGAAGACTTATCGTTAGAAAGCAACTCGTTGAGATAACCAAACTAGCTTATTTCACACAGTACAGTGTTCAGCAATGAAGGTGTGTATTTCCTAAACAAACTACGTTAGAAATGAAGCTAACCTACTAAGTTGGTCATCTTGTTAGATTACAGAAACTAGCAATATTTGATCTTGCTGCACTGAGGACTCTTAGTAAGAAAGCAACTCACTCCGAAAACAGAAGTAGCTTATTTCACACAGTACAGTGTTTAGCAATGAAGATGTTTGTTATCTAAAGAAACTACTTTAGAAATGAGGTGAATCTACTCAGTTGTACATCCTGCTAGATTACACAAAATAGGAAAGTTTGATCTTGCTGCACTGAAGACTCTATGTAAGAAAGCAACTCATTGCGAGAATAGAATTAGCTTATTTCACACAGTACTGTGTTCGGCAATGAAGATGTTTGTTTTCTAAACAAACTACTTTAGAATTGAGGCGAATCAACAAAATTGTGCATCTTGTTAGATTACACAAACTAGCATAGTTTGATCTTGCTGCACTTAAAACTCTTCGTAAGAAAGCAACTCATTCCGAGAACAGAACTAGGTTTTTTACACAGTACAGTGTTGAGGAATCAAGGTATTTATTTTCTAAACAAACTACGTTAGAAATGAAACTAAACTACTAAGTTGTACATCTTGAGAGATTACACAACCTTGCAACGTTTGATCTTGCTGCACTCAAGAGTCTTCGTAAGAAAGCAACTCATTCCGAGAACAGAACTAGCTTATTTCACACAGTACAGTGTTCGGCAATGAAGGTGTTTGTTTTCTAAACAAACTGCATTAGAAATGAGGCGAATCCTCTAAGTTGTACATCTTGTTAGATTACGCAAACTAGCAAAGTTTGATCTTTCTGCACTGAAGACTCTTCGTAAGAAAGGAACTCATTCCGATAACAGAACTAGCTGATTTCACGCAGTACAGTATTAAGCAATGAAGATGTTTGTTTTCTAAACAAACTACTTTTGAAATGAGGTGAATCAACTAAGTTGTATATCTTGTTAGATTACACAAACTAGCAAAGTTTGATCTTGCTCCACTGAGGACTCTGTAAGAAAGCAACTGATTCCGAGAACAGAACTAGCTTATTTCACACAATATAGTGTTAAGCAATGAAGATATTTGTTTTCTAAACAAAATACTTTAGCAATGAGGCGAATTTACTAAGTTGTATATCGTGTTAGATTATACAATGTAGCAAAGTTTGATCTTGCTGCACTGAAGTCTCTTCGTTAGAAAGCAACTCGTTGAGATAACCGAATTACCTTATTTCACACAGAACAGTGTTCGGCAATGAAGGTGTTTGTTTCCTAAACAAACTACGTTAGAAATGAAGCTAACCTGCTAAGTTGGTCATCTTGTTAGATTACAGAAACTAGCAATATTTGATCTTGCTGCACTGAAGACTCTTCGTAAGAAAGCAACTCATTCCAATAACAGAACTGGCTGATTTCACACAGTACAGATTTGTGCAATGAAGGTGTTTGTTTTCTAAACAAACTATGTTAGAAATGAAGGGAATCTACTAAGTTGTATATCTTGTTCGATTACACAAACTAGCAAAGTTTGATCTTGCTACACTGAAGACTCTTCGTAAGAAAGCAACTGATTCCGAGAACAGAACTAGCTTATTTCACACAGTACAGTATTAAGCAATGAAGATCTTTGTTTTCTAAACAAACTACTTTAGAAATGAGGTGAATCAAGTAAGTTGTATATCTTGTTAGATTACACAAAGTAGCAAAGTTTGATCTTGCTCCACTGAGGACTCTTGTAAGAAAGCAACTGATTCCGAGAACAGAACTAGCTTATTTCACACAATATAGTGTTAGGCAATGAAGATATTTGTTTTCTAAACAAAATACTTTAGCAATGAGGCGAATTTACTAAGTTGTATATCGTGTTAGATTATACAATGTAGCAAAGTTTGATCTTGCTGCACTGAAGACTCTTCGTTAGAAAGCAACTCGTTGAGATAACCGAACTACCTTATTTCACACAGTACAGTGTTCGGCAATGAAGGTGTTTGTTTCCTAAACAAACTACGTTAGAAATGAAGCTAACCTGCTAAGTTGGTCATCTTGTTAGATTACAGAATCTAGCAATATTTGATCTTGCTGCAACTCATTCCAATAATAGAACTGGCTGATTTCACACAGTACAGATTTGCGCAATGAAGGTGTTTGTTTTCTAAACAAACTATGTTATAAATGAAGCGAATCTACTAAGTTGTATATCTTGTTCGATTACACAAACTAGCAAAGTTTGATCTTGCTACACTGTTGACTCTTCGTAAGAAAGCAACTGATTCCGAGAACAGAACTAGCTTATTTCACACAGTACAGTATTAAGCAATGAAGATGTTTGTTTTCTAAACAAACTACTTTAGAAATGAGGTGAATCAACTAAGTTGTATATCTTGTTAGATTACACAAACTAGCAAAGTTTGTTCTTGCTGCACTGAATACTCTTCGTTAGAAAGCAACTCGTTCTGAGAACAAAACTGGCTTATTTCACACAGTACAGTGTTCGGCAATGAAGGTGTTTGTTTCCTAAACAAACTACATTAGAAATGAAGCTAACCTACTAAATTGTACATCTTGTTAGATTACACAAAGTATCAATATTTGATTTGCTGCACTGAAGACTCTTCATAAGAAAGCAACTCATTCCGAAAACAGAACTAGCTTATTTCACACAGTACAGTGTTTGGCAATGAAAGTGTTTGTTTCCTAAAGAAACTATGTTACAAATGATGCTAACCTACTACGTTTTACGTCTTGTTAGTTTACACAAACTGGGAAACTTTGATCTTGCTGCACTGAAGACTCTTTGTAAGAAAGCAACTGATTGCGAGAACAGAATTACGTTATTTCACACAGTACAGTGTGAAGATGTTTGTTTTCTAATCACACTACTTTAGAAATGAGGGGAATCTACTCAGATGTACATCCTGTTAGATTAAACAAAATAGGACAGATTGATCTTGTTACACTTAAGATTCTTCGTAAGAAAGTAACTCATTCCGAGAACAGAACTACCTTTTTACACACAGTGAAGTGTTGGGGTATCAAGGTGTTTGTTTTCTAAACAACCTACATTAGAAATGAAGCTAACTTACCAAGTTTTCCTCTTGTGAGATTCACAAACTAGCAAAGTTTGATCTTGCTGCACTGAATACTCTTCGTTAGAAAGCAACTCGTTCTGAAAACAAAACTGGCTTATTTCACACAGTACAGTGTTCTGCAATGAAGGTGTTTGTTTCCTAAACAAAGTACATTAGAAATGAAGCTAACCTACTAAGTTGTACATCTTGTTAGATTACACAAACTAGCAATATTTGATCTTGCTGCACTGAAGACTCTTCGTAAGAAAGCAACTCATTCCGAAAATAGAACTAGCTTATTTCACACAGTACAGTGTTCGGCAATGAAAGTCTTTGTTTCCTAAATAAATTACGTTAGAAATGATGCTAACCTACTAAGTTTTATGTCTTGTTAGTTTACACAAACTGGGAAACTTTGATCTTGCTGCACTGAAGACTCTTTGTAAGAAAGCAACTGATTGCGAAAACAGAACTACCTTATTTCACACAGTACAGTGTTAAGCAATGAAGATGTTTGTTTTCTAATCACACTACTTTAGAAATGAGGGGAATCTACTCAGATGTACATCCTGTTAGATTACACAAAATAGGACAGATTGATCTTGCTACACTTAAGTGTCTTCGTAAGAAAGTAACTCATTCCGAAACAGAACTACCTTTTTTCACATGGTGAAGTGTTGGGGTATCAAGGTTTTGGTTTTCTAAACAACCTACATTAGAAATGAAGCTATCTTACCAAGTTTTTCTCTTGTTAGATTACACAAACTAGCAAAGTTTGATCTTGCTGCACTGAATACTCTTCGTAAGAAGCAACTCATTCCGAGAACAGAACTAGCTTATTTCACACAGTACAGTTTTCATCAATGAAGATGTATGTTTTCTAATCAAACTACTTTAGAAATGGGGTGAATCTACTCAGTTTTATATCCTGTTAGATTACACAAAATAGAAAAGATTGATCTTGCTGCACTGAAGACTCTTCGTTAAAAAGCAACTTATTCCGAGAACAGAACTTGCTTTTTTCACACAGTAAAGTGCTGGGGAATCAAGGTGTTTGTTTTCTAAACAAACTGCATTAGAAATGAAGCTAAATTACCAAGTTTTCACCATGTCAGATTACACAAACTACTAAAATTTGATCTTGCTGCACTGAAGACTCTTCGTAAGAAAGCAACTCATTCTGAGAAAGAGAACTAGCTTATTTCACACAGTACAGTGTTCGGCAATGAAGGTGTTCATTTCCTAAACAAACTACGTTAGTAATGAAGCTAACCTACTAAGTTGTACATCTTGTTATTTTACACAAACTAGTAATATTTGATCTTGGTGCACTGAAGACTCTTCGTAAGAAAGCAACTCATTCAGAGAACAGAACTAGCTTATTTCACACAGTACAGTGTTAAGCAATGAAGATGTTTGATTTCTAAACAAACCACTTTAGAAATGAGGTGAATCTACACAGTTGTATATCCTGTTAGAATACACAAAATAGGAAAGTTTTATCTTGCTGCACTGAAGACTCTTCGAAAGAAAGCAACTCATTCCAAGAATAGAACTAGCTTTTTTCACACAGTACAGTGTTGGGGAATCAAGGTGTTTGTTTTCTAAACAAACTATGTTAGAAATGAAGCTAACCTACTAAGTTGTACATCTTGTTAGATTACACAAACTATCAAAGTTTGATATTGCTGTACTGAAGACTCTTCGTAAGAAAGCAACTCATTCCAGTACAGAACTAGCTTATTTCACATAGTACAGTGTTCGGCAATGAAGGTGTTTGTTTTCTAAACAAGGTGCGTTAGAAATTAGGCGAATCTACTAAGTTGTATATCTAGTTAGATTACAGAAACTAACAAAGTTTGATCTTGCTGCATTGATGTCTCTTCATAAGAAAGCAACTGATTCCGAGAACAGAACTACCTTATTTCACACAGTACAGTGTTGTGGTAAAAATGTGTTTGTTTTCTAAAGAAACTACTTTAGAAATGAGTCGAATCAACTAAGTTGTACATCTTGTTGAATTCCACAAACTAGCAAAGTTTGATCTTGCTGCACTGAAGACTCTTCGTAAGAAAGCAATTGATTCCAAGAACAGAACTAGCTTTTTTCACACAGTACAGTTTTGGGGAATCAAGGTGTTTGTTTCTTAAACAAACTAGGTTAGAAATGAACCTAACCTACTAAATTGTACATCTTGTTAGATTACACACTAGAAAAGTTTGATCTTGCTGCACTGAAGACTGTTCGTAAGAAAGCAACTTATTCCGAGAACAGAACAACCTTATTTCACACAGTACAGTTTTTGGGAATCAAGATGTTTGTTTTCTAAACAAACTACGTTAGAAATGAAGCTAACTTACTAAGTTGTACATCTTGTTAGATACACAAACTAGCAAAGTTTGATCTTTCTGCACTGAAGACTCTGCATAAGAAAGCAACTCATTCCGAGAACAGAACTAGCTTATTTCACACAGTACATTGTTGGCGAATCAAGGTGTTTGTTTTCTTTTTCTTTTTTTGTTTTTTTCAGTGCCAAAAAGCAATCATAACATTTTTATTGAGAGTGGAGTACAGTTAGGTGACTGATTCCCTCAAAGTAAGAAAAGTACAGGAAAGCCTGTGCTTGCTAGAAATCAGAGATAATCTGACTTCTTATCTCTTGCCTAGTTCTCTAAGACCTGCATTTCGATAATCAACCAGGACCCTTTCTAAGAGGGCGGTCTTTTATATATATATATATTTTTATTTATATTATTTTGATTTTACATTCATAGTAAAGGTTCCATTGTCCTCCTCCCTGTCCTCCCTGTTTCAAAGGTACCCTTGTCAATGGGGAATGTGGGTCAAGCATTGTGAGGTTAGTTAAGAGTTCTGGGGGGTTGGCCGCAGTCTCTGTACATAATGCCCCAACTATGACTCTAACAATCTTTCCTCCCCCTCTTCTGCAAGTTTCCCTGAGCCACATCGGGGTCATTTTAGTTCTGCTTCAGTGATGCGGTTTTGCGAGCCTCTGTGTCTCTGCATATCTGGCTTAGTTGGAGTTGGATGATCTCTGTGTTTATCTCCTTCAGCCTTTTTCTGGTGTCATGATCGCCATGAACGCTGAACTCTTGCCCTTCCCCTGCATTGTTCTATGGTTTCAGCTGGGGCCCTGGTGAGGTGTGGTTAGCTGATCCTCCCTTCAGGTTCGATGTCCACCTGAAAAAAATAAGCAAATTCTCCATCAGAGATAAAAGTTAGTACTAGGTAGAAGGGATGACCATCTATGTTTTGGAGGGAAATTTATATGTGTTGGCTCTCTTCTAGCCCACATATGGTGGTATCTTGATCTTGGAGTCTGAGTTCATTTTTTGTACCTGGTTTTGACTTATTTCCCAGTTCCAGCAATGAGTTACATTCCACTGAGTGGATCTATTAGCCAAATCAAGAGCAGTTGGTTACCCACCATGGCTGATTGCCACTAATGCACTTGTATGAGCATTACGTCAAGTTGTTTCCTGCTGGGTATCTTAGACTGCAAGTTGTTTGGACAGATGTCGGTCATTTTCCCCCAGTTGCTTGTATAGCGCCCTCTGGTACTACACTAGCTAACTGTCTGGGGACTGACCCTCTTCCAGATTCTGAACATATCTCTCCGTGTTTGGTCTCACAGACATAAGCTGCCTTCAACAGTAGGGTCTTGCCATTAACCTGTGGTGGGTCACCAAGAACTCTGACAGAAGTCTGTCTATTTTGGGAAACCTTGTACGTGTTTCAGATCAACAGCTCATTGTGGAAGTTCACCCCATGCAGGCACAGGGAGTTATAAGTCTGCACCTAGGAAGGTGAGGGAAGAAAAAGATAACATAGAAGAGAAAGTGAGTATAGAGAGGGGAGGGAGAGAGAACGAGAGAAAGAGAGAGAAGAGAGAGAGAGAAGCAGGACAAGATTAAGGTTGGCCTTCATGATGTTCTCTCCAGGTTCCTGTGGTTCGGGTGTTCCCTCTGCGGGCCTGCTGAAGGATCAATGTTTTAACTTGTTCAGAATAAAGTGGTTTTTTTTTTAACTTTTTTTTTTTGCAAGGTAGGGTCTCACTCTGGTCCAGGCTGACCTGGAATTAACTATGTTTTCTCAGGGTGGCCTCGAACTCTCCACGATCAGATCCTCCTACCTCTGCCTCCCAAGTGCTGGGATTAAAGGCGTGTGCCACCACGCCGGGCTGAATAAAGTGTTTTATAGTATCTTTTCCTTTTGGGTCCCAATTTGTATCCCCCCTTGTCCTCCCTCCCACCCTCTCATTCCCTCCCACCTTTACCCTCCCTCCATCACACCCTACTTCTTGTCTCATCCTCAGAGTGTTTATTAGGTTTGGCTACATGTCACGTGGAATCCGGTTGGGGTGACAGATAAATGAGACCATGCGACGATTATCTTTTTGTGCTTGGGTGAGCTCACTGAGGATGATCTGTTCCATGTTTGACCATTTTTTTCAAATTTCCTTATTTCATCTTTCCTTACTACTACATAGAATTCCATAGTATAGATATACCACATCTTTGTTATCCATTCATCTAGTGATGGACACCTGGGTTGATTCCAGCTCTTTGCTATTATGAATTGAGCAGCTATAAACATGGTTGAGCAAATGTCTCTGATCTGAGGATTGGGGCATTTAGGGTATATGCCCAATAAGGGAATAACTGGGTCCATTGGTAGGTCTATGGTCATCCTTTTCAGGAGTCTCCATATAGCTTTCCATAGTAGTTGAACCATTTTACATTCCCACCAGCAGTGAAAGGTTGTTCCTATTTCTCCACAGCCTCGCCAGCATTTGTTTTCATTATTTTTTTTAATGCTAGCCATCCTTACTGGGGTAAGGTGGAATCTCATAGTTGTTTTAATTTGCATTTCCCTGATGATTAGGGATGTTGAACATTTTCTTAAATGTGCATTTGCTATTTGTATTTCTTCCTCTGAGAACTCCCTGTGCAGTTATCTGCCCCAATTTGTGAGTGGGTTGTTTGATGATTTGTTTTTTAGGTTTTGGAGTTCTTTGTAGATTCTAGAAATCAGGCCTCTGTCAGTTGTATAGCTGGTGAAAATTTTCTCCCATTCTGTAGGTAATCTGCTGGCTTTGGTTATAGTATTTTTGTCAGTGAAAAAGCTTTTTAGCTTCATGTGATACCAGTGGTTGAGTGATTGTTTGATTTCCTGAGCTGTTGGGGTTTTGTTCAGGAAATCTTTTCCCACTCCTATATCGTGGAAGGTTCCTCCTATTTTTTCTTCCAGTAGCAGCATAGTTTCTGGCTTTATATTAAGGTCTTTGATCCATTTGGACTTAATTTTTGTGCATGGAGAGATGTGTGGGTCGAGTTTCATTTTCCTACGTATGGTTGTCCAGTTTTTCCAGCACCATTTGTTGAAGATGGTGTCCTTTTTCCATTCTACATTGCTAGGGCCTTTGTTAAATATGAAGTAGCTGTAGTTTCTTGACACAAAGTCTGGGTCTTCAATTCTGTTCCATTGGTCTATATTCCTGTTTTTGTGCCAGTACCAGATTGTTTTTATTACAATGGCTTTGTAGTATAACTTTAGATCAGGTATGGTGATGCCTCCAGAGGTGTTTCTTTTGTGGAGGATGAGCTTGGATATCTGAGGCCTTCTGCCTTTCCATATGAATTTTGAGATAGTTTTTTCTATCTCATTGAAGAAGGAAGTTGGGATTTTTATCAGCATTGCATTGAATCTATAAAGTGCTTTTGGTAAAATTGCCATTTTAACAATGTTAATTCTACCAATCCAGGAACATGGGAGGTCTTTCCATTTTTGTAGGACCTCCTCAATTTCTTTTTTGAGAGGTTTTATGTTTTCATTGTATAGGTCTTTCACTTCCTTAGTTAATGTTATTCCAAGGTATTTTATTTTCTTTGTTGCAATTGAAAATGGGACAATGTTAGTTATTTCTTTTTCTGTCTCTTTGTCCTTTGCATACAAAAAGGCTACTGATTTCTGTGCATTGATTTTGTATCCTGCTACTTTGCTGAAGGCACTAATCACCTTTAAGAGTTTTGAGATGGAAGTTCTCGGGTCACTAATGTATAGAATCATGTCATCTGCAAATAGGGCTAACTTAACTTCTTCATTTCCTGTTTGCATCCCTTTGATTTCTTTCTCCTGTCCTATTGCTTGAGCTAATACTTCTAGCACTATGTTGAAGAGCAGAGGTGAGATTGGACACCCCTGCCTTGTTCTTGACCTCAATGGGAATTCCTTCAGTCTCTCCCCATTAAGAATTACTTGGGCTTTAGGTGCTTTATATATTGCCTTTATTATGTTGAGATATAGGCCGTCCATGCCTATTCTCTCCAATGTTTTGATCATGAAGTGATGTTGTATTTTGCCAAAGGCTTTTTCTGCATCTATCAAAATGATGATGCGGTTTTTGTGTTTCAGCTTGTTTATGTGGTGTATTACATTGACCGATTTCCGTATGTTGAACCGCCCCTGCATTCCAGGGATGAAGCCTACTTGATCAAGGTGGATAATGCTTTTGATGTACTGTTGAATTCGGTTTTCAAGAATTTTGTTCAGAATCTTTGCGTCTATGTTCATCAGAGAAATGGGCCTATAATTTTCTTTTCTTGTGGAATCCCTGCCTGGTTTTGGAATTAGGGTGATACTAGCTTCATAGAAGGAGTTGTGGATCTCTTCCTGTTCTCCTATTGTGTGGCACAGTTTGAGAAGTATTGGTTTCAGTTCTTCCATGAAGGTTTGGTAGAACTCTGCTGAGAATCCATCTGGTGGATTTGGGGAGGTGTTTGATTACTTCTTCAATCTCGAAGGGTGTGATGGGTCTGTTTAGGAAATTAATCTGCTCTGGGCTGAGCTTTGGTAGTTGGTATGTGTCTAGGAATTCATCCATTTCCTCCATATTCTCCTGTTTTATGGAGTAGAGGTTTTTGAAATAAGTCCTAATAATTCTTCCTATTTCACTCATGTCTGTTGTGATCTCTCCTTTTTCATTTCTAATTTTGTTGATTTGAAGTGTTTCTTTTTTTTCACTTAATCAAATTGGCCAGGGGTGTATCAATCTTGTTAAGTTTTTCAAAGAACCAGCTCTTTGTTTCATCAATTTTCTTAATTGTCCTCTTAGTTTCCAATTCATTAATTTCTGCTCTGATCTTAATTATTTCTTTCCGTCTGGAGATTTTGGGGTTGGCTTCTTCTAGCTTTTCCAATGCCTTTAGGTGGATGGTTAGGTTATTGATTTGGGATCTCTCTGTCTTTGTTATGAGGGCATTTAGTGCTATCATTTTCCCCCTAAGAACTGCCTTCATTGTGTCCCATAAGTTTTGGTATTATGTGTTCTCATTGTCATTGAATTCTAGAAATTTTGCAATTTCATTCTTTATTTCATCCACAACCCATTTATTGTTTAAAAGTGTGTTGTTCAATTTCCAGGAGGTAGAGGGATTCCTGGTGTACTGTTTGTTGTTGATTTCTAGCATTACAGCATTGTGATCTGATATCATGCAGGAAATTACATCAATTTTCTTGAAAATATGGAGGCATGCTTTGTGGCCCAGTACATGATTTATTTTAGAGAAAGTCCCATGGGCTGCTGAGAAGAATGTGTAATCTGTAGATTTTTGGTGGAATGTTCTGTATATGTCTGTTAGGTCCAGTAGCTCTATGGTGTTGTTGAGCTCTCTTACTTCCCTATTAATTTTCTGTTTGGACGATCTATCCATTGTTGATAGTGGAGTATTGAAGTCCCTGACTATGATGGTGTTGGTGTTTATTTCTGTTTTGTTGCCAAGTAGATTTTGTTTTATGAATTGTGGTGCACCTGTGTTTGGTGCATAAATATTGATGATTGTGATATCCTCTTGTTGGATTGTTCCCTTAATAAGTAAGAAGTGGCCTTCTTTGTCTTTTTTGGTTACTTCCGGTTTGAAGTCTATTTTATCTGGTATAAGTATAGCTACGCCTGCTTTTTTCTTATTTGTGTTTGCTTGGAATATCATTTTCCACCCTTTTACCCTGAGAAGGTGTCTGTCTTTAGTGGTGAGGTGGGTTTCTTGAAGACAGCAGATTGAGGGGTCCAGTTTTCTGATCCACCCTGTTAGCTTATGTCTTTTGATGGGTGAATTAAGGCCATTAATATTCAGAGATATAATTTTGAGGTTTGATTTAATACCTGCCATATTGTGGTGGGTTGTGGTCTTTGTGGTTTTTTTTTTTTGATTAATATGGACTGCTTCTTGGGGGCTCTTGAGATTGGTTATTTGTTTCTTCTGTGTGGAGAATTCCCTGAAGTATTTTCTGTAGGTTTGGCTTTGTGTTCATGTAGTTGTAAAGATGATTTTTTATCGTGGAACGTTTTTCTTTCACCATCTATTATGAGGGATACTTTTGCTGGGTAGAGTAGTTGGGGCTGGAAGCCATGGATTCTTAGATTTTGTAGTGTTCCATTCCAGGCCCTTCTAGCTTTTAGGGTTTCCATTGAGAAGTCTGAGGTAATTCTAATGGGGTTCCCTTTATATGTAATGTGCTGTTTTTCCCTGGCTGCTTTTAGGATTTTCTCTTTGTACTTGATGTTTAGAGTCTTAAAGACATTGTGTGTTGGAGAATTTCTTCTTTGGTCCAATCTGTTTGGAGTTCTGGTAGCTTCTTGTAATTTGATGGGATTTTCTTTTGAGAAAGTGGGAAAGTTTTCTTCAATTATTTTGTTGAATAAGCTTTCCATTCCTTTGGTTAGTGTTTCTTCCCCCTCTGGAATACCCATGATCCTAATGTTTGGAAGCTTAAGGGTGTCCCACATTTCCCTCATGCTCTGTTCACAGAAATTTTTGAACTTGTTAAAATTTTTGGACTCACGAACTGTTTCTTCTGTTTTGTCTTCCAGTTCTGAGTTTCTGTCTTCCACTTGATTTACTCTGTTCTTAAGAGCTTCTATAGAGTTTTGGGCTTGTTCAGTTTGGTTCATATTTTCTATGTTTTTTTTGTATAGTTTCCATCCCTCTGTCTAGTTCCCTTTTTGTGTCATTTTCCGACTTTCTTAATGCTTCTTGAAGTTCATCCTTGCATTGCTTTATGTCTTCATTGAACTTAGCCAGCTGGTTATTGAGGGCCTCTTTTTTTTCATTCTCCTTCAAATCATTTAACTGTCTTTGGAGCCCTTCCTGGTTCCTTTCTATTAGGTCTAATCTAGCAAGGATACCATTCATACAGTTGTTGGCTCTTTGTTGAGTTTCTGAGAGTTGTGCTATTTGCTTGGCCAGGGTTGCATAGCTTGTCTCTTCATTTTGGGGTTCTGATTCTATTGTCTCTTCTGTGCTTTGATTTGAGACATCCTTTGCAGGACTGGGTAGTGTAGCTGGATTCACTTGCATCTGATTTTTCATGCTATTCCTTTTTCACTGTAGTCTGCCCATAGCAATGGTTCAGAAGCTTTGTGTATGAAATGTAATGTAAGCCTACTGGGAGTTCTGCCGGCTGGAGTGGGGGACACTGGCCTGCTGGCCTGTGTTCCTTTTGGAGGTGGGGGGGGGGGGGAGCACAGCCACCCTAGTTGAGCTCAGGCAGGGTAGGGCAGGGACACTGGTGTACTTCCCTGGATTCCTGATCTGCCCCGGGAGGGGGAATAATGGCACCTGATTGATGCAGGCGTCCCAGCGGTCACTCGGACCAGGAGGGGCCGCTGTGCCTCAGGGAGGTTATGCGGACATCCCAGCAGTTACTCAGACTTCCAGGGTCTGCCAGGCTCTGGCTGGTAATGGCCGGCGGTTTGGGTCATGCCCACCCAGGAGGACCTAACCTGCGGTGTTCCCTGTCCTAGAGCAAGGGAATCAGTGGATTCCTTATTTTTTCACCCAGGAGGGGCCACTGCTCCTCAGGGAGGTGATGCAGGTGTCCCAGCGGTTACTCGGACCGGGAGGGGCCGCTGCACCTCAGGGAGGTGATGCGGACGTCCCAGTGGTTACTCAGACTGCCAGGGTCTGCCAGGCTCTGGCTGGTAATGGCCGGCGGTTTGGGTCATGCCTGCCCAGGAGGACCTAACCTGCGGTGTTCCCTGTCCCAGACCATGGGAATCAGTGGATTCCTTATTTTTTCACGCACCCCCTCCCTCTGGCAGCATGCAAAGGCCAGCAAACTCTTTCAGAAATCTTTTTAAAAGCTTAAAAATCTTGCTTTTACTTCCCTGTAAGGTGAGGCAGAGTTAGGTGGAGGCCATCTTCTCCAAGCTGTTTGTTTTCTAAACAAACTACGTTAGAAATGAAGCTAACCTACTAAGTTGGACATCTTGTTAGATTACACAAACTAGCAAAGTTTGATCTTGCTGCACTGAAGACTCTTCATAAGAAAGCAACTCATTGCGAGAAGAGAACAAGCTTATTTCACACAGTACAGTGTTCGGCAATGAAGACGTTTGTTTTCTAAACAAACCACTTTAGAAATGAGGCGAAAATACTAAGTTGCACATCTTTTTAGATTACACAAACTAGCAAATTTTGATCTTGCTGCACTGAAGACTCTTCGTAAGAAAGCAACTCATTTAGAGTACAGAACTAGCTTATTTCACACACTACAGTGTTGGGAATCAAGGTATTTGTTTTCTAAACAAACTATGATAGAAATGAAATGAATCTACTAAGTTGTACATCTTGTTAGATTACACAAACTAAGAAAGTTTGATCTTGCTGCACTGAAGATTCTTCGTAAGAAAGCAACTGATTCCGAGAACAGAAATACCTTATTTCACACTGTACATTGTTGGGGAATCAAGGTGTTCGTTTTATAAACAAACTACGTTAGAAATGAACCTAACCTAATAAGTTGTACATCTTGTTAGATCACACAAACTAGCAAACTTTGATCCTGCTGCACTGAAGACTATTCGTAAGAAAGCAAGTGATTCTGAGACCAGAACTAGCTTATTTCACACACTACAGTGTTCGGAAAAAAAAGATGTTTGTTTTCTAATCAAACTATTTTAGAAATGAGGTGAACCTACTCAGTTGTGCACCCTGTTAGATTACACAACATAGGAAAGTTTGATCTTGCTGCACTGAAGACTCTTCGTAAGAAAGCAACTCATTCCAAGAACAGAACTAGCTTTTTTCACACAGTAAAGGGCTGGGGAATCAAAGTGTTTGCTTTTTAAACAAACTACATTAGAAATGAAGCTAACTTACCAAGTTTTACATCTTGTTAGATAACACAAACTACGAAAGTTTGATCTTGCTGCACTGAAGAGTCTTCGTAAGAAAGCAATTCATTCTGAAAACAGAACCAGCTTATTTCACACAGTACAGAGTTCGGCACTGAAGGTGTTTATTTTATCAACAAACTACTATAGAAATGAAGCTAACCTACTAAGTTGTATATCTTCTTAGTTTACAGAATCTAGCAAAGTTTGATCTTGCTGTACTTAAGACTCTTCGTAAGAAAGCAACTCATTCTGAGAACAGAACTAGCTTATTTCACACAGTACAGTGTTCAACAATAAAGGTGTTTGTTTTCTAAACAAGCTGCGTTAGAATTGAGGCTAATCTACTAACTTGTATATTTTTTTAGATAACACAAACTAGCAAAGTTTGATCTTGCTGCACTTAAGACTCTTCGTAAGAAAGCAACTCATTCCTAGAACAGAACTAGCTTATTTCACACAGTACAGTGTTCAGCACTGAAGATATTTGTTTTCTAATCAAACTAGATTTTTTTTCATTTTTTTGAGGTAGGGTCTCACTGTGGTCCAGGCTGACCTGGAATTAACTATGTAGTCTCAGGGTGGCCTCAAACTCCCGGCTATCCTCCTACCTCTGCCTCCCAAGTGCTGGGATTAAAGGCGTGCACCCGGTCTAATCAAATTACTTTTGAAATGAGGTGAATCAACTCAGTGGTACATCCTGTTAGATTACACAAAATAGGAAAGATTGATCTTGCTGCACTGAAGACTCTCGGTAAGAAAGCAACTCATTCTGAAAACAGAACTAGCTTTTCTGAAACAGTACAGTGTTGGTGAATCAAGGTGTTAGTTTTCCAAACAAACTACATTAGAAATGAAACTAACTTAGCATGTTTTACATCTTGTTAGATTACACAAACTACCAAAGTTTGATCTTGCTGCACTGAAGAATGTTCGTAAGAAAGCAACTGATTCCGAGAACAGAACTGGTTTATTTCACACAGTACAGTGATCGGCAATGAAGATGTTTGTTTTCTAAAGAAACTGCTTTAGAAATGAGACGAATAAACTAAGTTGTACATCTTGTTAGGTTACGCAAACTAGCAAAGTTTGATCTTGCTGCACTTAAGAGTCTTCGTAAGAAAGCAACGTATTTCAAGAACTTTACTAGCTTATGTCACACAGTACAGTGTTAGGGAATCAAGGTGTTTGTTTTCTAAACAAACTACGTTAGAAATGAAGCTAGTCTACTAATTTGTACATCTTGTTAGATTACACAAACCAGCAAAGTTTGATGTAGCTTCACTGAAGACTCTTCGTAAGATAGCAACTCATTCCAAATACAGAACAAGCGTATTTCACACAGTACAGTTTTCGGCAATGAAGGTGTTTGTTTTCTAAAGAAACTACGTTAGAAATGAAGCAAATATACTAAGTTGTATATCTTGTTAGATTACACAAACTAGGAAAGTTTGAACTTGCAGCACTGAAGACTTTTCATAAGAAAGCAACTCATTCTGAGAACAGAACTAGCTTATTTCACACAGTACAGTGTTCAGCACTGAAGGTGTTTGTTTTCTCAACAAACTACTATAGAAATGAAGCTAACCTACTAAGTTGTACATCTTGTTAGATTACACAAACTAGCAAAGTTTGATCTTGCTGTACTGAAGACTCTTCGTAAGAAAGCACCTCATTGCTAGAACAGAGCTGGCTTATTTCACACAATACAATGTTCGGCAATGAAGGTGTTTGTATTCTAAACAAACTATGTTAGAAATGAGGCAGAACTACTAAGTTGTAAATCTTGTTAGATTACACAAACTAGCGAAGTTTGATCTTGCTGCACTGAAGACTCTGCATAAGAAAGCAACTCATTCCAAGAACAGGACTGGCTTTTTTCACACCGTACAGTGTTGTGGAATCAAGGTGTTTGTTTTCTAACTAAACTACGTTAGAAATGAAGGTAACCTACTAAGTTGTATATCTTGTTAGATTACACAAACTAGGAAAGTTTGATCTTGCTGCACTGAAGACTCTTCGTAAGAAAGCAACTCATTCCGAGAACAGAACTAGCTTATTTCACACAGTACAGTGTTCAGCAATGATGGTGTTGGTTTTCTAAACAAATGGCATGGGAAATGAAATGAATCTACTCATTTTTATATCTTGTTAGATTACACAAACTAGCAAAGTTTGATCTTGCTGCATTTAAAACTCTTCGTAAGAAAGCAACTCATTTCTAGAACACAACAAGCTTATTCCACACAGTACAGTTATCGGCAATGAAGGTGTTTGTTTTCTAAACAAACTACTATAGAAATGAAGCTAATCTACTAAGTTGTATATCTTGTTAGATTACACAAACTAGCAAAGTTTGAACTTGCTACACTGAGGACTCTTCGTAAGAAAGCAACTCATTCCAAGAACAGAACTAGCTTATTTCACACAGTACAGTGTTCAGCACTGAAGATGTTTGTTTTCTAATCAAACTACTTTTGAAATGAGGTGAAGGTTGTTAGATTACACAAACTAACAAAGTTTGATCTTGCTGCACTGAAGACTCTTCTTAAGAAAGCAACTGGTTCCAAGAACTGAACTAGCTTATTTCACACAGTACAGGCTTAACTAATGAAGATGTTTGTTTTCTAATCAGACTCCTTTTGAAATGAGGTGAATCTATTTAGTTGTACATTCTGTTAGATTACACAAAATAGAAAAGTTGAACTTGCTGCACTGAAGACTCTTCGTAAGAAAGCAATATATTCCGAAAACATAACTAGCTTTTTTCACTCAGTAAAGTATTGGGGAATCAAGATGTTTGTTTTCTAAAGAAACTAATTTAGAAATGAGCCGAATCAACTAAGTTGTACATCTTGTTAGATTACACAAACTAGAGACGTTAGATCTTCCTGCACTGAAGACTCTTCGTAAGAATGCAACTCATTCCGAGAACAGAACAAACTTATTTCACACCATACAGTGTTCGGGTATCAAGGTGTTTGTTTTCGAAACAAACTACGTTAGAAATGAAGCTAACCTACTAAATTTTACATCTTGTTACATTCCACAAACTAGCAACGTTTGATCTTGCTGCACTGAAGACTATTCCTAAGAAAGCAACTGATTCTGAGACCAGAACTAGCTTATTTCACATAGTACAGTTTTCGGCAATGAAGATGTTTGTTTTTATATCAAACTGCTTTAGAAATGAGGTGAATCTACTCAGCTGTACATCCAGTTCGATTACACAATATAGGAAAGATTGATCTTGCTACACTGAAGAGTCTTTGTAAGAAAGCAACTCATTCCGAGAACAGAACTAGCTTATTTCACACAGTACAGTGTTCGGCAGTGAAGATGTTTGTTTTCTAAAGAAACTGCTTTAGAAATGAGGCGAATAAACTAAGTTGTACATCTTGTTAGATTACACAAACTACCAAAGTTTGATCTTGCTGCAGTGAAGTCTTCGTAAGAAAGCAACTCATTCCGAGAACAGAACTAGCTTATTACACACAGTAGAGGGTTCGGCAATGAAGATGTTTGTTTTCTAAATAAACTGCTTTAGAAATGAGGCGCATAAACTAAGTTGTATATCTTGTTAGATTACACAAACTAGCAAAGTTTGATCTTGCTGCAGTGAAGACTCTTGGTAAGAAAGCAACACATTCCGAGAACAGAACTAGCTTTTTTCACACAGTACAGTGTTGGGGAATCAAGGTGTTTGTTTTCTAAACAAACTATGTTAGAAATGATGCTAACCTACTAAGTTGTACATCTTGTTAGATTACACAAACTAACAAAGTTTGATCTTGCTGCACTGAAGACTCTTCGTAAGAAAACAACGTATTCCGAGAACTTTACGAGTTTATGTCACACAGTACAGTGTTAGGGAATCAAGTTGTTTGTTTTCTAAACAAAATACGTTAGAAATGAAGCTAATCTACTAAGTTGTACATCTTGTTAGATTACACAAACCAGCAAAGTTTGATCTTGCTTCACTGAAGACTCTTCATAAAAAAGCAACTCATTCCGAAAACAGAACAAGCTTATTTCACACAGTACAGTTTTCGGCAATGAAGGTGTTTGTTTTCTAAAGAAACTACGTTAGAAATGAAGCGAATCTACTAACTTGTATATCTTGTTAGATTACACAAACTCGGAAAGTTTGAACTTGCAGCACTGAAGACTCTTTGTAAGAATGCAACTCATTCCAAGAACAGAACTAGCTTGTTTCACACAGTACAGTGTTTGGCACTGAAGGTCTTTGTTTTCTCAACAATCTACTATAGAAATAAAGCTCACCTACTAAGTTGTACATCTTGTTAGATTACACAAACTAGCAAAGTTTTATCTTGCAGTACTAAAGACTCTTCGTAAGAAAGCACCTCATTCCGAGAACAGAATTAGCTTATTTCACACTGTACACTCTTTGGCAATGAAGGTGTTTTTTTTTCTAAACAAGCTGCGTTAGAAATGAGGCAAATATACTAAGTTGTATATCATGTTACATTACCCAAACTTGCAAAGTTTGATCTTGTTGTATTGACGACTCTTCGTAAGAAAGCAACTTATTTCTGGAACAGAACTAGCTTATTTCACACAGTACAGTGTTCGGCTATGAAGGTGTTTGTTTTCTAAACAAACTGCGTTACAAACGAGGTGAATTTACTAAGTTGTACATCTTGTTAGAGTGCACAAACTAGCAGAGTTTAATCTTGCTGCACTGAAGACTCTTCGTAAGAAAGCAATTCGTTCCTAGAACAAAACTAGCTTATTTCACACAGTACAGTGTGTGGCAATGAAGATGTTTGTACTCTAAACAAACTATGTTAGAAAAGAGGCGAATCTACTAAGTTGTACATCTTGTTAGATTACACAAACTAGCAAAGTTTGATCTTGCTGCACTGAAGAGTCTGCATAAGAAAGCAACTTATTCCGAGAACAGAACTAGCTTTTTTCACACAGTACAGTGTTGGGGAATGAAGGTGTTTGTTTTCTAAGCAAACTACGTTAGAAATGAAGCTAATATACTAAGTTGTACATGTTAGATTACACAAACTAGCAAAGTTTGATCTTGCTGCACTGAAGACTCTTCCTAAGGAAGCAACTCATTCCGAGAACAGAACTAGCTTATTTCACACAGTACAGTGTTCAGCAATGATGTTGTTGGTTTTCTACACAAACTGGGGGGGGGGAAATGAAGTGAATCTACTAATTTGTACATCTTGTTAGATTACAGAAACTAGCAAAGTTTGATCTTTCTTCATTGATGACGCTTCGTAAGAAAGAAACTCATTACCAGAACAGAAGTAGCTTATTTCACACAGTACAGTTATCGACAATGAAGGTGTTTGTTTTCTAAGCAAACTACCTTAGGAATGAAGCGAATCAACTATGTTGTATATCTTCTTAGATTACACAAACTAGCAAAGTTTGAATTTGCTGCACTGAAGACTATTCGTAAGAAAGCAACTCAATCCGAGACCAGAACAAGCTTATTTCACACCATACAGTGTTTGGCACTGAAGATGTTTGTTTTCTAATCAAACTACTTTTGAAATGAGGTGAATCTACTCAGTTGTACTTCCTGTTAGATTACAAAAATAAGAAAGATTGACCTTGCTGCACTGAAGACTCTCCGTAAGACAGCAACTCATTCTTAGAACAGAACTAGCTTTGCTCAAACAGTACAGTGTTGGGGAATCAAGGTGTTTGTTTTTTAAACAAACTAAGTTAGAAATGAAGCTCACTTACCAAGTTTTACATATTTTTAGGTTACACAAACTAGCAAAGTTTCATCTTGCTGCACTGAAGACTCTTCGTAAGAAAGCAACATATTCTGAGAATTTTACTACCTTAAGTCACACAGTACAGTGTTCGAGAATCAAGTTGTTTGTTTTCTAAACAAACTATGTTAGAAATGAAGCGAATCTACTAAGTTGTATATCTTGCTAGTTTACACAAAATAGGAAAGTTTGATCTTGCTGCACTGAAGACTCTTCGTAAGAAAGCAACTCATTCCGTGAAGAGAACAAGCTTATTTCACACAGTACAGTGTTCGGGAATCAGGGTGTTTGTTTTCTAAATAAACTACGTTAGAAATGAAGCTAACCTACTGCGTTTTACATCTTGTTACTTTACACAAACTAGGAAACTTTGATCCTGCTTCACTGAAGACTCCTCGTAAAAAAGCACCTGATGCCGAGAACAGAACTAGCTTATTTCACACAGCACAGTGTTAAGGAATGAAGATGTTTGTTTTCTAAACAAACTACTTCAGAAATGAGTTGAAAATACTAAGTTGTACATATTTTTAGATTACAAAACTAGCAAAGTTTAATCTTGTTTCACTGATGACTCTTCGTAAGAAAGCAACTCATTCCGAGAACAGAACTAGCTTTTTTATTCAGTAAAATGTTAGGGAATCAAGGTGTTTGTTTTCTAAACAAACTACTTTAGAAATGAGCCGAATCTGCTAAGTTGTACATCTTGTTAGATTACACAAACTAGCAAAGTTTGATCTTGCTGCACTGAAGACTCTTCGTAAGAAAGCAACTGGTTCCGAGAACAGAAGTAGCTTATTTCACACAGTACATTGTTGGGGAATAAAGGTGTTTTTTTCTAAACAAACTACTTTAGAAATGAAGCTAATCTACTAAGGTGTACATCTTGTTAGCTTACACAAACTAGCAATGTTTTATCTTCCAGCACTGAAGACTCTTCTTAAGAAATCCACTCATTCCGAAAACAGAACTAGCTTATTTCACACAGCACAGTTTTGGGGAATCAAGGTGTTTGTTCTGTAAACAAACTACGTTAGAAATGAAATGAATCTACTACGTTGTACCTCTTGTTAGATTACACAAACTAGGAAAGTTTGATCTTGCTGCACTGAAGACTCTTCGTAAGAAAGGAACTTGTTCCGAGAACAGAACTAGCTTAATTCACACAGTACTGTTTTCAGCAATGAAGATGTTTCTTTTCTAATCCAACTACTTTAGAAATGAGTTGAATCTACTCAGTATACATCCTGTTAGATTACACAAAATAGGAAAGTTTGATCTTGCTGCGCTAAAGACTCTTTGTAAGAAAGCAACTCATTCCGAGAACAGAAGTAGCTTTTCTCACACAGTAAATTGTTGGGGAATCAAGGTGTTTGTTTTCTAAACAAACTACGTTAGAAATGAAGCTAACTTACCAAGTTTTACATCTTGTTAGATTACACAAACTACCAATGTTTGATCTTGCTGCAATGAAGACTTTTCGTAAGAAAGCAACTCCTTTCGAGAACAGAACTAGCTTATTTCACACAGTACAGTGTTCGGCACTGGAGTTGTTTGTTTTCTCAAACTACTACTAAAGAAATGAAGCTAACCTACCAAGTTGTAGATCTTGTTAGAATACATACACAAACTAGATAAGTTTGATCTTGCTGCACTGAAGACTCTTTGAAAGAAAGCAACTCGTTCTGAGAACAGAACTAGCTTATTTCACACAGTACATTGTTGGGGAATCAAGGTGTTTATTTTGTAAACAAACTACGTTAGAAATGAAGCTAACCTACTAAGTTGTACATCTTGTTGTATTACACAAACTGGCAAAGTTTGATCTTGCTGCACTGAAGACTCTTCGTAAGAAAGGAAATCATTCCGAGAAGAGAACTAGTTTATTTCACATAGTACATTGTTGGGGAATCAAAGTGTTTGTGTTCTAAACAGACTACGTTAGAAATGAAACTAACCTACGAAGTTGTACATCTTGTTAGATTAAACAAACTGGCAAAGTTTGATCTTGATGCACTGAAGACTCTTCGTAAGAAAGCAACTTGTTCCGAGAACAGAACTAGCTTATTTCACACAGTACAGTGTTCGGCAATGAAGGTGTTTGTTTCCTAAACAAACTATGTTAGAAATGAAGCTAACCTACTAAGTTGTACATCTTGTTATTTTACACAAACTAGTAATATTTGATCTTGATGCACTGACAACTCTTCATAAGAAAGCAACTCATTCAGAGAACAGAACTAGCTTATTTCACACAGTACAGAGCTAAGCAATGAAGACGTTTGATTTCTAAACAAACCACTTTAGAAATGAGGTGAATCTACTCAGTTGTACAACCTGTTAGATTACACAAAATAGGAAAGTTTGATCTTGCCGCAATGAAGACTCTTGAAAGAAAGCAACTCATTCGGAGAACAGAACTACTTTTTTCACACATTACCATGTTGTGGAATCAAGGTGTTTGTTTTCTAAAAAAACTATGTTAGAAATGAAGCTAACCTACTGAGTTGTACATCTTGTTAGATTACACAAACTCTCAAAGTTTGATCTTGCTGTACTGAAGACTCTTCGTAGGATAGCAACTCATTCCGAGAACAGAATTAGCTTATTTCACACAGTACAGTGTTTGGCAATGAAGGTGTTTGTTTTCTAAACAAGGTGCATTATACATGAGGCGAATCTACTAAGATGTATATCTTGTTAGATTACACAAACTAGCAAAGTTTGATCTTGCTGCATTGATGTCTCTTTGTAATAAAGCAACTCATTCCTAGCACAGAACTAGCTTATTTCACACATTACAGAGTTGGGGTAAAAATGTGTTTCTTTTCTAAAGAAACTACTTTAGAAATGAGGCGAATCAACTAAGTTGTACATCTTGTTAGATTACACAAACTAGCAAAGTTTGATCTTGCTGCACTGAAGACTCTGTGTAAGAAAGCAACTGATTCCGAGAACAGAACTAGCTTTTTTCACACAGTACAGTTTTGCGGAATCAAGGTGTTTGTTTCCTAAACAAACTACATTAGAAATGAACCTAACCTACTAAGTTGTACATCTTGTTAGATTACACAAAATAGAAAAGTATGACCTTGCTGCACTGAACACTCTTTGTAAGAGAGCAACTCATTCCGAGAACAGAACTCGCTTATTTCACACAATACAGTGTTCGGGAATCAAGGTGTTTGTTTTCTAAACAAACAACGTTAGAAATGAAGCCAACCTACTAAGTTGTACATCTTGTTAGATCACACAAACTAGCAAAGTTTGGTCTTGCTGCACTGAAGACTCTTCATAAGAAAACGACTCATTCCGAGAACAGAACTAGCTTATTTCACACAGTACATTGTTGGCAAATCAAGGTGTTAGTTCTCTAAACAAACTACGTTAGAAATGAAGCTAATTTACTAAGCTGTATATCTTGTTAGATTACACAAACTAGCAAAGTTTGATCTTGCTGCACTGAAGACTCTTCATAAGAAAGCAACTCATTCCGAGAACAGAAGTCGCTTATTTCACACAGTACAGATTTCGGCCATGAAGGTGTTTGTTTTCTAAATAAACCACGTTAGAAATGAAATGAATCTAATAACTTGTACATCTTGTTAGATTACACAAAGTAGGAAAGGTTGATCTTGCTGCACTGAAAACTCTTCATAAGAAAGCAACTCATTCCGAGAACAAAAGTAGGTTATTTCACACAGTACAGTGTTGGGGAATCAAGGTGTGTGTTTTCTAAACAAACTATGTTAGAAATGAAGCTAACCTACTAAGTTGTACATCTTGTTAGATTACACAAACTAGCAAAGTTTGAACCTGCTGCACTGAAGACTCTTCATAAGAATGCAACTCATTCTCAGAACAGAACAAGCTTATTTCACAGAGTACAGTGTTCTGCAGTGAAGATGTTTGTTTTCTTAACCAACTTCGTTAGAAATGACGCAAATCTACTAAGTTGTTCATCTTGTTAGATTACACAAACTAGCAAAGTTTGATCTGAAGACTCTCATTCTGAGAACAGAATAATCTTATTTCACACAGTACAATGTTCTGCAATGAAGATGTTTGTTTTCTAAACAAACTACGTTAGAAATGACAGGAATCTACTAAGTTGTACATCTTGTTAGATTACCCAAATTAGGAAAGTTTGATCTTGCTGCACTGAAGACTCTTTGTAAGAAAACAACTGATTCCGACACCAGAAC
Organism: Orientallactaga sibirica; assembly: GCA_036365145.1. NCBI lineage: Eukaryota > Metazoa > Chordata > Mammalia > Rodentia > Dipodidae > Orientallactaga > Orientallactaga sibirica. The sequence goes on along the minus strand of JAEOAD010000026.1, from coordinate 30,750,931 downwards.
TAGCTTATTTCGCACAGTACAGGGTTTGGCAATGAAGGTGTTTGTTTTCTAATCAAACTACTTTATAAATGAGGTGAATCTACTCAGTTGTACATCCTGTTAGATTACACAAACTAGCAAAGATTCATCTTGCTGCACTGAAGACTCTTGTAAGAAAGCAACTCGTTTCGAGAACAAAACTAGCTTAATTCACACAGTATAGTGTTGGGGAATCAAGGTGTTTGTTTTCTAAACAAACTACATTAGAAATGAAGCTAATCTACTAAGTTGTACATCTTGTTAGATTACACAAACTAGCAAAGTTTGATCTTGCTGCACTGAAGACTCTTTGTAAGAAAGCAACTCATTCCGAGAACAGAACTAGCTTATTTCACACAGTACAGTGTTCGGGAATGAAGGTGTTTGTTTTCTAAACAAACTACTTTAGAAATGAGGGTAATCTACTAAGTTGTACATCTTGTTAGATTACACAAACTAGCAAAGTTTGATCTTGCTGCACTGAAGACTCTTCGTAAGAAAGCAACTCATTCCGAGAACAGAACTAGCTTATTTCACACAGTACAGTTTTTGGGAATCAAGGTGTTTGTTTTCTAAACAAACTACTTTAGAAATGAGGTGAATCTACTAAGTTGTACATCTTGTTAGATTACACAAACTAGCAAAGTTTGATCTTGCTGCACTGAAGACTCTTCATAAGAAAGCAACTCATTCCAAAACAGAACTAGCTTATTTCACACAGTACAGTGTTGGGGAATCAAGGTGTTTGTTTTCTAAACAAAAACTACATTAGAAATGAAGGTAACTACTAAGTTGTACATCTTGTTAGATTACACAAACTAGCAAAGTTTGATCTTGCTGCACTGAAGACTCTTTGTAAGAAAGCAACTCATTCCAAGAACAGAACTAGCTTATTTCACACAGTACAGTGTTGGCAAATGAAGGTGTTTGTTTTCTAAACAAACTACTTTAGAAATGAAATGAATCTACTAAGTTGTACATCTTGTTAGATTACACAAACTAGCAAAGTTTGATCTTGCTGCACTGAAGACTCTTCGTAAGAAAGCAACTCATTCCCAAGAACAGAACTAGCTTATTTCACACAGTACAGTGTTTTGGCAATGAAGGTGTTTGTTTTCTAAACAAACTACGTTAGAAATGAAGCAAATCTACTAAGTTGTACATCTTGTTAGATTACAAAACTAGGAAAGTTTGATCTTGCTGCACTGAAGACTCTTCAAGAAAAGCAACTCATTTCTGGAACAGAACTAGCTTATTTCACACAGTACAGTGTTCGGAATGAAAAACTCAAGGTGTTTGTTTTCTAAACAAACTACGTTAGAAATGAAAACAATCTACTAAGTTGTACATCTAGTTAGATTACACATACTAGCAAAGTTTGATCTTGCGGCACTGAAGACTCTTCGTAAGAATGAAACTCATTCCGAAGACAGAAATAGGTTATTTCACACAGTACAGTGTTGGGGAATCAAGGTGTTTGTTTTCTAAACAAACTACGTTAGAAATGAAGCTAACCTACTAAGTTGTACATCTTGTTAGATTACACAAGCTAGCAAAGTTTGATATTGCCTCGCTGAAGACTCTTTATAAGAAAGCAACTCATTCCGAGAACAGAACAAGCTTATTTCACACAGTACGGTGTTTGGCAATGAAGATGTTTGTTTTCTAATAAAACTACTTTAGAAAGGAGGTGAATCTACCCAGTTGTACATCCTGTTAGATTACACAAACCAGCAAAGTTTGATGTTGCTGCACTGAAGACTCTTCAGAAGAAAGCAACTCATTCCATAGAACAGAACTAGCTTATTTCACACAGTATAGTGTTGGGGAATGAAGGTGTTTGTTTTCTAAAAAAACTACGTTAGAAATGAAGATAACTTATCAAGTTTTACATCTTGATAGATTACACAAGCTAGCAAAGTTTGATCTTGCTGCACTGAAGACTCTTAGTAAGAAAGCAACTCATTCTGAGAACAGAACTAGCTTATTTCACACAGTACAGTGTTCAGAAATGAAGGTGTTTGTTTTCTAAACAAACTACATTAGAAAATGAAGGTAATCTACTAAGTTGTACATCTTGTTAGATTACACAAACTAGCAAATTTTGATCTTGCTGCACTGTAGACTCTTCGTTAGAAATCAACTCATTCTGAGAACAGAACTAGCTTATTTCACACAGTACAGTTTTTGGGAATCAAGGTGTTTGTATCCTAAACAAACTAGTTTGGAAATGAAGCTAACCTACTAAGTTGTACATCTTGTTAGATTACACAAACTAGGAAAGTTTGATCTTGCTGCACTGAAGACTCTTCAAAGAAAGCAACTCATTCTGAGAACAGAACTAGCTTCTTTCACACAGTAAACTGTTCAGGAATCAAGGTGTTTGTTTTCTAAATGAACTACATTAGACGTGAAGCTAACCTACTAAGTTCTACATCTTGTTAGATTACACAAACTAGCAATGTTTGATCTTTCTGCACTGAAGACTCTTTGTAAGAAAGCAACTCATTCCAAGAACAGAATTAGCTTATTTCACACAGTACAGTGTTTGGAAATGAAGGTGTTTGTTTTCTAAACAAACTGCATTAGAAATGAAGGTAACCTACTAAGTTGTACATCTTGTTAGATTACACAAACTAGCAAAGTTTGATCTTGCTGCACTGAAGTCTCTTCGTAGGAAAACAACTTATTCCGAAAACAGAACTAGCTTATTTCACACAGTACAGTGTTCAGAAATGAAGGTGTTTGTTTTCTAAACAAACTACGTTAGAAATGAAATAACCTACTAAGTTGTACATCTTGTTAGATTACACAAACTAGCAAAGTTTGATCTTGCTGCACTGAAGTCTCTTCGTAGGAAAACAACTCATTCCGAAAACAGAACTAGCTTATTTCACACAGTACAGTGTTTGGGAAATGAAGATGTTTGTTTTCTAAACAAACTACTTTAGAAATGAAGCTAATCTACTAAGTTGTACATCTTGTTAGATTACACAAACTAGCAAAGTTTGATCTTGCTGCACTGAAGACTCTTCATAAGAAAGCAACTCATTCCGAGAACAGAACTAGCTTATTTCACACAGTACAGTGTTGGGAAATGAAGGTTTTTGTTTTCTAAACAAACTACTTAGAAATGAGGCTAAATCTACTAAGTTGTACATCTTGTTAGATTACACAAACTAGCAAAGTTTGATCTTGCTGCACTGAAGACTCTTCGTAAGAAAGCAACTCATTCCAAGAACAGAACTAGCTTATTTCACACAGTACAGTGTTGGGGAATGAAGGTGTTTGTTTTCTAAACAAAACTACGTTAGAAATGAAGCTAATCTACTAAGTTGTATATCTTGTGAGATTACACAAACTAGCAAAGTTTGATCTTGCTGCATTGAAAACTCTTCGTAAGAAAGCAACTCATTCCGAGAACAGAACAAGCTCATTTCACAAAGTACAATATTGGGGAATCAAGGAGTTTGTTTTCTAAACAAACTACGTTAGAAATGAAATAATCTACTAAGTTGTACATCTTGTTAGATTACACAAACTAGCAAAGTTTGATCTTGCTGCACTGAAGACTCTTCGTAAAGAAAGCAACTCATTCCAGAACAGAACTAGCTTATTTCACACAGTACAGTGTTGGGGAATCAAGATGTGTTTGTTTTCTAAACAAACTACATTAGAAATGAAGCTAACCTACTAAGTTGTACATCTTGTTATATTACACAAACTAGCAAAGTTTGATTTTGCTGGACTGGAGACTCTTTGTAAGAAAGCAACTCATTCCGAAAACAGAACTAGCTTATTTCACACAGTACAGTGTTGGGAATCAAGGTGTTTGTTTTCTAAACAAACTACATTAGAAATGAGGTAACCTACTAAGTTGTACATCTTGTTAGATTACACAAACTAGCAAAGTTTGATCTTGCTGCACTGAAGACTCTTCGTATAAGAAAGCAACTCATTCTGAGAACAGAACTAGCTTATTTCACACAGTACAGTGTTGGGAATCAAGGTGTTTGTTTTCTAAACAAACTACTAAAGAAATGAAGCTAACCTACTAAGTTGTACATCTTGTTAGATTACACAAACTAGCAAAGTTTGATCTTGCTGCACTGAAGACTCTTTGTAAGAAAGCAACTCATTCTGAGAAACAGAACTAGCTTATTTCACACAGTACAGTGTTGGGGAATCAAGGTGTTTGTTTACTAAACAAACTACGTTAGAAATGAAGGTAACCTACTAAGTTGTACATCTTGTTAGATTACACAAACTAGCAAAGTTTGATCTTGCTGCACTGAAGACTCTTCATAAGAAAGCAACTCATTCCTAGAACAGAACTAGCTTATTTCACACAGTACAGTTTTTGGGGAATCAAGGTGTTTGTTTTCTAAACAAACTACGTTAGAAATGAAGCTAATCTACTAAGTTGTACATCTTGTTAGATTACACAAACTAGCAAAGTTTGATCTTGCTGCACTGAAGACTCTTCATAAGAAAGCAACTCATTCTAGAACAGAACTAGCTTATTTCACACAGTACAGTGTTTGGGAATCAAGGTGTTTGTTTTTCTAAACAAACTACTTTAGAAATGAAGCTAACCTACTAAGTTGTACATCTTGTTAGATTACACAAACTAGCAAAGTTTTGATCTTGCTGCACTGAAGACTCTTCATAAGAAAGCAACTCATTCAGAGAACAGAACTAGCTTATTTCACACAGTACAGTGTTTGGGAATGAAGGTGTTTGTTTTCTAAACAAACTACTTTAGAAATGAAGCTAATCTACTAAGTTGTACATCTTGTTAGATTACACAAACTAGCAAAGTTTGATCTTGCTGCACTGAAGACTCTTGTAAAAAGCAACTCATTCCTAGAACAGAACTAGCTTATTTCACACAGTACAGTGTTGTGGAATCAAGGTGTTTGTTTTCTAAACAAACTACATTAGAAATGAAGCTAACCTACTAAGTTGTACATCTTGTTAGATTACACAAACTAGCAAGTTTGATCTTGCTGCACTGAAGACTCTTCATAAGAAAGCAACTCATTCCTAGAACAGAACTAGCTTATTTCACACAGTACAGTGTTTGGGAATGAAGGTGTTTGTTTTCTAAACAAACTGCATTAGAAATGAAGGGAATCTACTAAGTTGTACATCTTGTTAGATTACACAAACTAGCAAAGTTTGATCTTGCTGCACTGAAGACTCTTTGTAAGAAAGCAACTCATTCCTAGACAGAACTAGCTTATTTCACACAGTACAGTGTTTGGGAAATGAAGGTGTTTGTTTTCTAAACAAACTACTTTAGAAATGAATGAATCTACTAAGTTGTACATCTTGTTAGATTACACAAACTAGCAAAGTTTGATCTTGCTGCACTGAAGACTCTTTCGTAAGAAAGCAACTCATTCCGAGAACAGAACTAGCTTTTTCACACAGTACAGTGTTGGCAAATGAAGGTGTTTGTTTTCTAAACAAACTACTTAGAAATGAAGCTAATCTACTAAGTTGTACATCTTGTTAGATTACACAAACTAGCAAAGTTTGATCTTGCTGCACTGAAGACTCTTCAGTAAGAAAGCAACTCATTCCAAAGAACAGAACTAGCTTATTTCACACAGTACCGAGTTCGGCAATGAAGCGGTTTTTTTTCTAAACAAACTACGTTAGAAATGAAATGAATCTACTAAGTTGTACATCTTGTTAGATCACACAAACTAGCAAAGTTTGGTCTTGCTGCACTGAAGACTCTTCATAAGAAAACGACTCATTCCGAGAACAGAACTAGCTTATTTCACACAGTACATTGTTGGCAAATCAAGGTGTTTGTTTTCTAAACAAACTACGTTAGAAATGAAGCTAATCTACTAAGTTGTATATCTTGTTAGATTACACAAACTAGCAAAGTTTGATCTTGCTGCACTGAAGACTCTTCATAAGAAAGCAACTCATTCCGAGAACAGAACTAGCTTATTTCACACAGTACAGTGTTGTCAAATCAAGGTGTTTGTTTTCTAAACAAACTACGTTAGAAATGAAATGAATCTACTAAGTTGTACATCTTGTTAGATTACACAAACTAGCAAAGTTTGATCTTGCTGCACTGAAGACTCTTCATAAGAAACCAACTCATTCTGAGAACAGAACTAGCTTATTTCACACACTACAGTGTTGGGGAATCAAGGTGTTTGTTTTCTAAACAAACTACTTTAGAAATGAAGGTAACCTACTAAGTTGTATATCTTGTTAGATTACACAAACTAGCAAAGTTTGATCTTGCTGCACTGAAGACTCTTCATTAAGAAAACAACTCATTCTGAGAACAGAACTAGCTTATTTCACACAGTACAGTGTTGGCGAAATCAAGGTGTTTGTTTTCTAAACAAACTACTTTAGAAATGAAGGTAATCTACTAAGTTGTACATCTTGTTAGATTACACAAACTAGCAAAGTTTGATCTTGCTGCACTGAAGACTCTTCATAAGAAAGCAACTCATTCTGAAAACAGAACTAGCTTATTTCACACAGTACAGTGTTTGGCAATGAAGGTGTTTGTTTTCTAAACAAACTACGTTAGAAATGAAGGTAATCTACTAAGTTGTACATCTTGTTAGATTACACAAACTAGCAAAGTTTGATCTTGCTGCACTGAAGACTCTTTGTAAGAAAACAACTCATTCCTAGAACAGAACTAGCTTATTTCACACAGTACAGTGTTTGGCAATGAAGGTGTTTGTTTTCTAAACAAACTACATTAGAACTGAAGCTAACCTACTAAATTGTACATCTTGTGACATTGCACAAATTAGCAATGTTTGATCTTGCTGAAATGAAGACTCTTTGTAAGAAAGCAATTTATTCCTAGAACAGAGTTAGCTTATTTCGCACAAGACAGTGTTGGGCAAGGAAGGTGTTTGTTTTCTAAACAAACTGCATTAGAAATGAAGCGAATCTACTAAGTTGTACATCTTGTTAGATTACAAAACTAGCAAAGTTTGATCTTGCTGCACTGAAGACTCTTTGTAAGAAAGCAACTCATTCCTAGAACAGAACTAGCTTATTTCACACAGTACAGTGTTGGGGAATGAAGGTGTTTGTTTTCTAAAAGAAACTACATTAGAAATGAGGCGAATCTACTAACTTGTACATATTGTTAGATTTCACAAACTAGCAAAGTTTCATCTTGCTGCACTAAAGACTATTCGTAAGAAAGCAACTGATTCCGACCCCAGAACTAGCTTATTTCACACAGTACAGTGTTTGGAAATAAAGGTGTTTGTTTTCTAATCAAACTACTTTAGAAATGAGGTGAATCTACTCAGTTGTATATCCTGTTAGATTACACAAACTAGGAAAGTTTGATCGTGCTCCACTGAAGAAAGTTCGTACAACAGCCACTCGTTTCAATAACAAAACTAGCTCATTTCACACAGTATAGTGTTGGGGAATCAAGGAATTTGTTTTCTAAACAAAGTACATTAGAAATGAAGCTAATCTAGTAAGTTGTACAACTTCTTAGATTCCACAAACCAGCAAAGTTTGATCTAAATGCACTGAAGACTGTTTGTAAGAAAGCAACTCATTCCGAGAACAGAACTAGCTTATTTCACACAGTACAGTGTTGCGGAATGAAGGTGTTTGTTTTCTAAACAAACTACGTTAGAAATGAAATGAATCTACTAAATTGTACATCTTGTTAGATTACACAAACTAGCAATGATTGATCTTGCTGCACTGAAGACACTTCGTAAGAAAGCAACTCATTCTGAGAACAGAACTAGCTTATTTCACACAGTACAGTGTTTGGAAAATGAAGGTGTTTGTTTTCTAAACAAACTACGTTAGAAATGAAGGTAATCTACTAAGTTGTACATCTTGTTAGATTACACAAACTAGCAAAGTTTGATCTTGCTGCACTGAAGACTCTTCATAAGAAAGCAACTCATTCTGAGAACAGAACTAGCTTATTTCACACAGTACAGTGTTGGGAATCAAGGTGTTTGTTTTCTAAACAAACTACGTTAGAAATGAAGCTAACCTACTAAGTTGTACATCTAGTTAGATTACACAAACTAGCAAAGTTTGATCTTGCTGCACTGAAGACTCTTTGTAAGAAAGCAACTCATTCCGAGAACAGAACTAGCTTATTTCACACAGTACAGTGTTTGGGAATCAAGGTGTTTGTTTTCTAAACAAACTACGTTAGAAAATGAAGGTAATCTACTAAGTTGTACATCTTGTTAGATTACACAAACTAGCAAAGTTTGATCTTGCTGCACTGAAGACTCTTTCTAAAGAAAGCAACTCATTCAAGAACAGAACTAGCTTATTTCACACAGTACAGTGTTGCGGAATGAAGGTGTTTGTTTTCTAAAAAAACTACGTTAGAAATGAAATGAATCTACTAAGTTGTACATCTTGTTAGATTACACAAACTAGCAAAGTTTGATCTTGCTGCACTGAAGACTCTTCTTAAGAAAGCAACTCATTCCAAGAACAGAACTAGCTTATTTCACAAAGGACAGTGATCGGCAATGAAGATGTTTGTTTTCTAAACAAACTAATTTAGAAATGAGGAGAATCTACTAAGTTGTACAGATTGTTACATTCCACAAAGTAGCAAAGTTTGATCTTGCTGCACTGAAGACTCTTCTTAAGAAGGCAAGTCGTTCCCAGAACAAAACTAGCTTTTTTAACACAGTACAATGTTGAGAAATCAAGGTGTTTGTTTTCTTAACAAACTATGTTAGAAATGATGCTAATCTACTAAGTTGTACATCTTGAGAGATTACATAAACTAGTAATGTTTGATCTTGCTGCACTGAACATTCTTCATAAGAAAGCAACTGATTCCGAGAACAGAACTACCTTATTTCACACTACAGATTTCAGCAATGAAGGTTTTTGTTTTCTAAACAAACTACGTTAGAAATGAAGCAAATCTACTAAGTTGTACATCTAGTTAGATTACACAAACTAGCAAAGTTTGATCTTGCTGCACTGAAGACTGTTCATAAGAAAGCAACTCATTCCGAGAATAGAACTAGCTTATTTCACACAGTACAGTGTTGAGGAATCAAGGTGTTTGTTTTCTAAACAAACTACGTTAGAAATGAAGCTAACCTACTAAGTTGTACATCTTGTTAGATTACACAAACTAGCAAAGTTTGATCTTGCTGCACTGAAGACTCTTCATAAGAAAGCAACTCATTCTGAGAACAGAACTAGCTTATTTCACACAGTACAGTGTTCAGCAATGAAGGTGTTTGTTTTCTAAACAAACTACATTAGAAATGAAATGAATCTACTAAGTTGTACATCTGGTTAGATTACACAAACTAGCAAAGTTTGATCTTGCTGCACTGAAGACTCTTCGTAAGAAAGCAACTCATTCCGAGAACAGAACAAGCTTATTTCACACAGTACAGTTTTCGGGAATGAAGGTGTTTGTTTTTTTAAAAAACTAAGTTAGAAATGAAACGAATCTACTAAGTTGTATATCTTGGTTGATTACACAAACTAGCAAAGTTTGATCTTGCTGCACTGAAGACTTCGTGAGAAATCAACTCATTCTGAGAACAGAACTAGCTTATTTCGCACAGCACAGTGTTCGGCAATGAAGGTTTTTGTTTACTAAAAAAACTGCGTTAGAAATGAGGCGAATATCCTCAGTTGTACATCTTGTGTGATTGCACAAACTAGCAAAGTTTGATCTTGCTGCGCTGAAGATTCTTCGGAAGAAAGCAACTCATTCCAAGAACAGAACTAGCTTTTTTCACACAGTACAGTTTTCGGGAATGAAGGTGTTTGTTTTCGAAATGAACTACGTTAGAAATGATGCTAATCAACTAAGTTGTACATCTTGTTAGATTACACAAACTAGCCATGTTTGACCTTGCTGCACTGAAGACTGTTCGTAAGAAAGCAACTCATTTGGAGGAGAGAACTAGCTTATTTCACACTGTACAGTGTTGGGGAATCAAGGTGTTTGTTTTCTAAACAAACTACGTTTGAAATGAAGCTAATCTACTACATTGTGCATCTTGCTAGATTACACAAACTGGCAATGTTTGATCCTGCTGCACTGAAGACTCTTTGAAAGAAAGCAACTCATTCTGAGAACAGAACTAGTTTATTTCACACAGTACAGTGTTTGGGAATCAAGGTGTTTGTTTTCTAAACAAACTACATTAGAAGTGAAGCTAACCTACTAGGTAATACATCTTGTTAGGTTACACAAACTAGCAAAGTTTGATCTTGCTACACTGAAGACTCTTTGTAAGTAAGCAAATCATTCCGAGACCAGAACTACCTTATTTCACACAGTACAGTGTTCGGCAATGAAGGTGTTTGTTTTCTAATAAAACTACTTGAGAAATGAGGTGAATCTACTCAGTTGTACATCCTGTTAGATTACACAAACTAGCAAAGTTTGATTTTGCTGGACTGAAGGCTGTTCATAAGAAAGCAACTCATTCCTGAGAACAGAACTAGCTTATTTCACACAGTACAGTGTTCAGGAATGAAGATGTTTGTTTTCTAAACAAACTACTTTAGAAATGAAATGAATCTACTAAGTTGTACATCTTGTTAGATTACACAAACTAGCAAAGTTTGATCTTGCTGCACTGAAAGACTCTTCGTAAGAAAGCAACTCATTCCAAAAACAGAACTAGCTTATTTCACACAGTACTGTGTTGGGGAATCAAGGTGTTTATTTTCTACACAAGCTACGTTAGAAATGAAGCTAATCTACTAAGTTGTACATCTTGTTAGATTACACAAACTAGGAAAGTTTGATCTTGCTGCACTGAAGACTCTTCGTAAGAAAGCAACTCATTCCTAGAACAGAACTAGCTTATTTCACACAGTACAGTGTTTGGAAATGAAGGTGTTTGTTTTCTAAACAAACTACTTAGAAATGAGTTGATCTACTAAGTTGTACATCTTGTTAGATTACACAAACTAGCAAAGTTTGATCTTGCTGCACTGAAGACTCTTCGTAAGAAAGCAACTCATTCCAGAACAGAAGAACTAGCTTATTTCACACAGTACAGTGTTTGGGAATGAAGGTGTTTGTTTTTCTAAACAAACTACGTTAGAAATGAAGCTAACCTACTAAGTTATACATCTTGTTTGATTACACCAAGTAGGAAAGTTTGATCTTGCTGCACTGAAGACTCTTCATAAGAAAGCAACTCATTCCTAGAGAACAGAACTAGCTTATTTCACACAGTACAGTGTTCAGAATGAAGGTGTTTGTTTTCTAAACAAACTACGTTAGAAATGAAGCTAACCTACTAAGTTGTACATCTTGTTAGATTACACAAACTAGCAAAGTTTGATCTTGCTGCACTGAAGACTCTTCATAAGAAAGCAACTCATTCCAAGAAGGAACTAGCTTATTTCACACAGTACAGTGTTGGGGAATCAAGGTGTTTGTTTTCTAAACAAACTACGTTAAATATGAAGCTAACCTACTAAGTTGTACATCTTGTTAGATTACAAAAACTAGCAAAGTTTGATCTTGCTGCACTGAAGACTCTTCGTAAGAAAGCAACTCATTCCGAGTACAGAACTAGCTTATTTCACACAGTACAGTGTTCAGCAATGAAGGTGTTTGTTTTCTAAACAAACTACGTTAGAAATGAAATGAATCTACTAAGTTGTACATCTTGTTAGATTACACAAACTAGGCAAAGTTTGATCTTGCTGCACTGAAGACTCTTTGTAAGAAAGCAACTCATTCTGAGAACAGAACTAGCTTATTTCACACAGTACAGTGTTGGGGAATGAAGTTGTTTGTTTTCAAACAAACTACGTTAGAAATGAAGTGAACCTACTAAGTTGTACATCTTGTTAGATTACACAAACTAGCAAAGTTTGATCTTGCTGCACTGAAGACTCTTTCTTAAGAAACCAACTCATTCTGAGAACAGAACTAGCTTATTTCACACAGTACAGTGTTGGGGAATGAAGGTGTTTGTTTTCTAAACAAACTACGTTAGAAATGAAGCTAATCTACTAAGTTGTACATCTTGTTAGATTACACAAACTAGCAAGTTTGATCTTGCTGCACTGAAGACTCTTCGTAAGAAAGCAACTCATTCTGAGAACAGAACTAGCTTATTTCACACAGTAAAGTGTTCAGGAATCAAGGTGTTTGTTTTCTAAACAAACTACGTTAGAAATGAAGCTAACCTACTGAGTTCTACATCTTGTTAGAATACACAAACTGGGAAAGTTTGATCTTGCTGCACTGAAGACTCTTCGTAAGAAAGCAACTCATTCTGAGAACAGAACTAGCTTTTTCACACAGTACAGTGTTGGTGAATCAAGGTGTTTGTTTTCAAACAAACTACATTAGAAATGAAGGTAATCTACTAAGTTGTACATCTTGTTAGATTACACAAACTAGCAAAGTTTGATCTTGCTGCACTGAAGACTCTTCGTAAGAAAGCAACTCATTCCGAGAACAGAACTAGCTTATTTCACACAGTACAGTGTTGGGAAATCAAGGTGTTTGTTTTCAAAACAAACTACGTTAGAATGAGAAGGATCTACTAAGTTGTACATCTTGTTAGATTACACAAACTATGAATGTTTGAACTTGCTGCACTGAAACACTCTTCATAAGAAAGCAACTCATTCCAAGAACAGAACTAGCTTTTTCACACAGTACCGTGTTGGGAAATCAAGGTGTTTGTTTTCTAAACAAACTACATTAGAAATGAAGGTAACCTACTAGTTGTACATCTTGTTAGATTACACAAACTAGCAAAGTTTGATCTTGCTGCACTGAAGACTCTTCGTAAGAAAGCAACTCATTCCAAGACAGAACTAGCTTTTTCACACAGTACTGTGTTGCTGAATCATGGTGTTTATTTTCTAAACAAACTACATTAGAAATGAAGGCAACCTACTAAGTTGTACATCTTGTTAGATTACACAAACTAGGAAAGTTTGATCTTGCTGCACTGAAGACTCTTCGTAAGAAAGCAACTCATTCCAAAACAGAACTAGCTTATTTCACACAGTACTGTGTTCGGAAATGATGATGTTTGTTTTCTAAAGAAAACTACTTTAGAAATGAAATGAATCTACTAAGTTGTACATCTTTTAGGTTATACAATCTAGAAAAGTTTGATCTTCCTGCATTAAACCTCTTCGTAAGAAAGCAACTCATTCAAAAACAGAACTAGCTTATTTCACACAGTAAAGTGTTTGCGATTCAAGGTGTTTGTTTTCTAAACAAACTACATTAGAAATGAAGCTAACGTACTTCGTTGTACATCAGATTACACTAAGTAGCAAAGTTTGATCTTACTGCACTGAAGACTTTTCAAAGAAATCAACTCAGGGCTTCCTTTAAGATGGCAACATAGGAACTCAGGGCTTCTCGCAAAAAAGCAGGGATAGGGGATAAAAGCAAAACAAACCCCAACAAAATACACTCTTCTACTAAAAAGTGAGGTACATAGTAAACTATCAAGCACAGCAGAGAAGTAGGAGAGATCCAGAGCGTCTGGAGCCCATACAAGTGGTCAGAATTAGCTCCACAGCTGCCTCGGCCTCCGTGGCGGCGGTGCCGCTAGGCTCTGCCTTAGCCTGCTGAGCCAAAGAATTTTTAAAGCCAGATGATGGGATTTTTCCACTCACACCGCCTCCTCACAAACTCAAGAAACGTGAAAGGAGGACAGTAGAGACCAACAGAGAGGCTTGTGAGGAAGAGGATCGCGTGGAGGAGCAGACGGACTTCAGCCGCCATTAACAGCCTCCCCTCCCCCACCACGAGTGCAAGCACGGCAAGCAACAGAGACTTGGGAAAGAGCTCACCAGCAGCATCGGGCACAGCAAAAGCAGAGACCCACAGACGCAGCCTGACTTCCTGAATCCACAACACAGCAAAGGAACCAAGCAGCCGTGCAGCATAGCTGTGATCAAACCCGTTCCAAAAGGTAACTTGGTTTACACCAGGTTAGTACCCACCAAATAAGCCTGGTATATAATCCTGACGGATTGTCAGATCTGACATTCCTAAATAAGCTATATTTTAGGCTGCTCATTTGTTGCTTCCTGACTTGTTTCCTACTCTGTCATTCATTGGGGAAGGGTCTTTCTTGATCACAAGCTGACCTTGGAACTCTCTACAGATCAGAAATCTTAGCCTCCCAGTTGACAGGATTAAGGGCGTGGGCTAACACATATCCTTAGGGACTGTGACATTGTTAGAGGATCTGTTTGTCATAATACCTGCTTTCACACAAATACTCTGTGCTGTATTCCATTGAAGGGGTACATTGTTGAGTTAAATTTTTAGATTTTGACTGTATTCTGTTCCATTCACCCCACTTGATACTCTCATAGCAGGCAAGGGACACTTCTGTGATTACTTTGAGAGCCTTAAGAACCACACTTAACATCTTAAACTCCTACACTGAAGATATATAATATCAGATTGATTAATACATCTAATATTACTGCAGCTATTTAGAAAACCCAAGCATTAAATTAATTCAAGATGCAAAGATCTCTACATTACAATACAAGAAACCCAAAAAATCCAGACAATATAAATCCACCAAAAGTATTAATATATCAGAAATGACCTTCAGTGAGGCTGACTTAGAGGACATCCCCGAAAAGATTTCAAAAGAATGATTATAATTATGTTCAAAGAACTCAAAGAGGAAATGAAAGGGTTCAAAGACCTCAAAGAAGAAATCAAAGGATTCAAAGAACACACAGAAAACCAATTTAATGAAATAAGGAGGTCAATACTAGACATAAATACGGAAATAGAAAGAATAAAGAAAACCCACTCAGAAATGCTAGCAATAAAGAACACATTCAGTGAAATAAAAACCTCTGTAGAAAATCTCTCTAGTAGAATGGATGAAGGAGAGAACAGAATATCTAAACTAGAAGACCAAGTAGCTGATCTAATACAGTCCAACAGAGAGAAAGTCAAAATAATAGGAAGGTATGAATGGGAATTACAGCATATTCGGGACACTATGAAAAGATCAAACATAAGAATTCAAGGGATAGTAGAAGGAGAAGAATTTCACTCCAAAGGCATAGTAGGTGTTTTCAACAAAATCATAGAGGAAAACTTCCCCAAATTGGGAAAGAGATGCCAATGCAGATACAGGAAGCCTTTAGAACACCAAACAGACAAAACCTGGAAAGAACCTCTCCCCGCCATATTATAATTAAACTACCAAACATACAAACTAAAGAAAATATATTGAAAGCAGCTAGAGAGAAAAAGCAAGTGACCTACAAAGGGAAGCCCATCAGACTCACAGCAGATTACTCAACACAAACTTTAAAAGCCAGAAGGGCCTGGAGTGATGTATTCCAAGTTCTGAAAGATAAAAACTGTCAACCAAGATTACTTTATCCTGCAAAACTATCTATCCAAATAGATGGAGAAATAAGGACATTCCACAACAAAGACAGGCTAAAGGAATTTTTGGCAACTAAACCAGCTCTACAGAAAATACTTGCAGGAATCATTCATGCTGAGGAGAAAGCAAAGCACACACAACAGGAAATAGGAAAAAATAAACCATACTCAAATAACAGTTAAAACAAGTGAGTAAAGGGAAAACAGGAAAAACTAAAAAATAAGAATGGTGAGAATAAACACATATATGTCAATAATAACTCTTAATATCAATGGCCTCAATGCCCCTATCAAAAGACACAGACTTGCAGACTGGATTAAAAGGCAGGATCCTACCATCTGTTGCCTCCAGGAAACTCATCTCTCAATAAAAAAAATAGAAACCTTCTTAGGGTGAAAGGTTGGAAAAAAGGTATTTCAAGCAAATGGGCCTAGAAAACAAGCAGGGGTTGCTATCCTAATTTCTGACAAGATAGACTTCAATCCAACATTTGTGAGGAAAGATAAAGAATGTCACTTTATACTGATTAAAGGAACACTCCAACAGGAGGACATTACAATCCTAAACATATATGCCCCTAACATGGGGGCTCCCAATTTCATCAAACAAACACTATTAGAATTAAGGTCAGAGATATCTCCTAACACAATAGTAGTGGGTGACTTCAATACCCCACTCTCATCACTTGACAGGCCTACCCAGCAAAAAATAAACAGAGAGACATCTGCATTAAATGATATCATGGAACAAATGGACCTAACAGATATATACAGAACATTCCATTTAAATGCTGCAGAATATACATTTTTCTCAGCAGCACATGGGACATTTTCTAAAATAGACCATATACTAGGACACAAATCAAATCTTAACAAATACAGGAAAATTGAAATAATCCCTTGTACACTTTCTGACCACAATGGGATTAAACTGCAAATCAGCAACAAGAAAAACTACAGAGCATACAGAAACTCATGGAGACTAAACAGCACTTTATTGAATGATGTATGGGTCATTGAAGAAATAAAGGAAATCAAGAAATTCGTAGAATCAAATGATGATGAGAATACAACATACCAAAACCTTTGGGACACAATGAAGGCAGTCCTTCGAAGGAAATTTATAGCTCTAAGTGCCTATATTAAGAAATTGGAGGTTCGCAACTAAACAATTTAATGCTTCACCTTAAGGCCTTGGAAAAAGAAGAACAAGGCAAACCAAAAATTAGTAGACAGGAAGAAATAATAAAGGTTAGGGCAGAAATTAATGAAATGGAAACCAAAAAAACAATCAAAAAAATCAATGAAACAAAGAGTTGGTTCTTTGAAAGGATAAACAAGATTGACAAACCCTTAGCAAATCTGACCAAAAGAAAGAGAAAAGAGACAAAAATTGATAAAATTAGAGATGAAAAAGTCAATATCACAACAGATACCAAACAAATTCAGAAAATCATACGGACATACTTTAAGAATATATATGCCTCTAAGTTTGAAAACCTGAAAGAAATGGATGATTTCCTTGATTCATATGACCTACCAAAATTAAATCAAGATGAGATAAACCATGTAAATAGAACTATAACAACCACAGAGATTCAAGCAGTTATAAAAAGTCTCCCAACTAAAAAAAGCCCAGGCCCAGATGGATTCACTGCTGAATTTTACCAGACATTCCTGGAAGATCTAACACCAATGCTTCTCAAACTTTTCCATAAAATAGAAAAGGAAGCAACTCTACCAAAATCCTTCTATGAAGCCAGCATCACCCTGATACCCAAACTGGACAAAGACAGATCAAAAAAAGAAAATTATAGACCAATCTCCCTCATGAATATGGATGCAAAAATTCTCAACAAAATACTGGCAAACAGAATACAAGAATTTATCAGAAAGATTATTCACGCTGACCAAGTAGGCTTTATCCCAGAGATGCAGGGATGATTTCAACATACGCAAATCCATAAATGTAATACACTATATAAATGGTCTGAAGGACAAAAATCACATGGTCATCTCAATAGATGCAGAAAAGGCATTTGACAAAATCCAACACCCCTTCATGGTGAAAGTATTACAGAAACTGGGAATAGAAGGAGCATATCTCAACATAATAAAAGCTATTTATGACAAACCTACAGCCAACATAATACTAAATGGGGAAAAACTTGAAGCTTTTCCTCTAAATTCAGGAACAAGACAAGGGTGTCCACTTTCCCCACTACTATTAATATAGTACTGGAAGTCTTAGCCACAGCAATAAGGCAAGAGACACTCATAAAGGGGATACAAATTGGAAGGGAAGAGATCAAATTATCATTATTTGCAGACGATATGATTCTATACCTAACAGACCCTAAAGTCTCTACCTGCAAACTGTTAGAGCTGATAAACACTTTTAGCAATGTAGCAGGATACAAAATAAACACACAGAAATCAGTAGCTTTTCTATATACTAACTACAAACGTGCAGAGGATGAAATCAGGGAATCTCTCCCATTCACAATTGCCTCAAAAAAAAAAAAATACCTTGGAATAAACTTAACCAAGGAAGTGAAGTATCTCTACAATGAGAACTTTAAAAACTCGAGCGACAAATTACAGAAGACACAAGGAAATGGAAAGACATCCCATGCTCCTGGATTGGAAGAATCAATATTGTGAAAATGTCAATCTTACCAAAAGCAATCTATACATTTAATGTGATCCCTATTAAAATCCCAATAGCTTTCTTCACAGAAATAGAAAAAAACAATACTAAAATTCATCTGGAAACACAAAAAAACTCGAATAGCCAAAACAATTTTGCAAAACAAAAATCAGGCAGGTGGTATAACCATACCTGATTTTAAGTTATATTACAAAGCCATAGTAACAAAAACAGCATGGTACTGGCACAAGGACAGACAGGTAGATCAATGGAACAGAATAGAAGACCCAAATATTAATCCAAGCAGCTACAGCCACCTGATTTTTGACAAAAATGCCAAAAATATTAATTGGAGAAAAGATAGCCTCTTTAACAAGTGGTGTTGGGAAAACTGGACATCTGTATGTAAAAGGATAAACATAGATCCTTGTCTCTCTCCATGCACAAGAGTCAAGTCCAAATGGATCAGGGACCTTGATATCAGACCTGAAACTCTGAACCTGCTAGAGGAAAAGGTAGGGGAAACCCTTCAACATATTGGCATAGGTAAGGACTTTCTGAATATAACCCCAATTGCTCAGGGAATAAAACCACTAATCAACCAATGGGACCTTATGAAATTACAAAGGTTTTGTACAGCAAAGGACACTGTGAATAGAGCAAAAAGACAACCTACAGAATGGGAGAAAATCTTTGCCAGCTATACATCTGACAGAGGATTAATATCCAGAATATACAAAGAACTCAAAAAACAGAATAATAAGAATTCAAACAACACAGTTAAAAAATGGGCTATGGAACTAAATAGAGAATTCACAGAAGAAATGCAAATTAAAACCACTCTGCGATTCCATTTCACTCCTGTCCGAATGGCTACTTCCTCATAAGAAAGCAACTCAATCCGAGAACCGAATAAGCTTATTTCTCACAGTACAGTGTTCTGCAATGAAGATGTTTGTTTTCTAAACAAACTACGTTAGAAATGAAATGAATCAATTAAGTTGTACATCTTGTTAGATTACACAAACTAGGCAAGTTTGATCTTGCTGCACTAAAGACTCTTCG
Organism: Orientallactaga sibirica; assembly: GCA_036365145.1. Lineage (NCBI taxonomy): Eukaryota > Metazoa > Chordata > Mammalia > Rodentia > Dipodidae > Orientallactaga > Orientallactaga sibirica. The sequence continues at coordinate 30,731,789 of JAEOAD010000026.1, read as the reverse complement.
TTAGAAAGCAACTCATTCTGAGAACAGAACTAGCTTATAACACACACTATAGTGTTGGGGGAATCATGTGTTTGTTTTCTAAACAAAATACGTTAGAAATGATGCTGATCTACAATGTTGTACATCTAATTAATGGATAACTAAACTTTGATATATCTGAATTGAAGACTGTTCAGCAGTAAAAAAAATGCAACTGTTTGCGGAGAACAGAACTGGAAATATTTCACACAGTATAGTGTTGGTTCTCTCTCATATGGAATCAAGGTGTTGTTTTCTAAACAAAGTACGTTAGAAAGGAAGCTAATCTACTAAGTTGTACATGTTGTTAGATTCCACAAACTAAGGACAAAGTTTGATCTTGCTGCACTGAAGACTCTTGAAAGAAAGGAACTCATTCAAGAACAGAACTAACTTATTTCACACAGTCCAGTGTTAGAGAATGAAGGTGTTTGTTTTCTAAGCAAAAGTACGTTAGAAATGAAGCTAACCTAATAAGTTGTACATCTTGTTAGATTACACAAAATTAGCAAAATTTGATATTGCTGCGCTGAAAACTCTTACTAAGAAATTTTTCATTGCCTGAACAGAAGAAGCTTATTTTTCCAGTGAGTTGTTTGGAAATGAAGGTGTTTATTTTGTAAAAAATGCGTTAGAAATGAGGTGAATCTGCTATGTTGTCCATCTTGTTAGATTTCAAAAACTAGCAAAAGTTTGATCTTTCTGCACTGAAGAGTCTTTTAAGAAAGCAACTCATTCCAAGAACAGAACTCATGCTTATTTTGCACAGTACAATTTTCAGGAATGAAGTTGTTTGTTTTCTAAAGAAACTACGTTAGAAATGGAGCAAATCTACTAAGTTGTACATCTTGTTAGATTACACAAACTAGGAAAGTTTGATCTTGCTCTACTGCAGACATTTCATAAGAAAGTAACTGATTCCGAGAAAAGAAATAGCTTATTTCACACAGTACAGTTTTGGGGAATCAAGGTGTTTGTTTTCTAAACAAACTACGTTAGAAATGAAATGAATCAATTAAGTTGTACATCTTGTTAGATTACACAAACTAGGCAAGTTTGATCTTGCTGCACTAAAGACTCTTCGTTAGAAAGCAACTCATTCTGAGAACAGAACTAGCTTATAACACACACTATAGTGTTGGGGAATCAAGGTGTTTGTTTTCTAAACAAAGTACGTTAGAAATGATGCTGATCTACAATGTTGTACATCTAGTTAGAGCACACAAACTCGCAAACTTTGATATATCTGAATTGAAGACTGTTCGTAAGAAAGCAACTGTTTCGGAGAACAGAACTCGCATATTTCACACAGTATAGTGTTGGGGAATCAAGGTGTTTGTTTTCTAAACAAAGTACGTTAGAAATGAAGCTAATCTACTAAGTTGTACATGTTGTTAGATTCCACAAACTAGCAAAGTTTGATCTTGCTGCACTGAAGACTCTTAAAAGAAAGCAACTCATTCGAGAACAGAACTAAAAAATTTCACACAGTCAGTGTTCGACAATGAAGGTGTTTGTTTTCTAAAGGCAAAGTACGTTAGAAATGAAGCTAACCTAATAAGTTGTACATCTTGTTAGATTACACAAGCTAGCAAAGTTTGATATTGCTGCGCTGAAAACTCTTCATAAGAAAGCAACTCATTCCGAGAACAGAAGAAGCTTATTTTACACAGTACGGTGTTTGGAAATGAAGGTGTTTATTTTGTAAAAAACTGCGTTAGAAATGAGGTGAATCTGCTATGTTGTCCATCTTGTTAGATTTCAAAAACTAGCAAAGTTTGATCTTTCTGCACTGAAGAGTCTTTTAAGAAAGCAACTCATTCCAAGAACAGAACTCGCTTATTTTGCACAGTACAATTTTCAGGAATGAAGTTGTTTGTTTTCTAAAGAAACTACGTTAGAAATGGAGCAAATCTACTAAGTTGTACATCTTGTTAGATTACACAAACTAGGAAAGTTTGATCTTGCTCTACCGCAGACATTTCATAAGAAAGCAACTGATTCCGAGAAAAGAAATAGCTTATTTCACACAGTACAGTTTTGGGGAATCAAGGTGTTTGTTTTCTAAACAAACTACGTTAGAAATGAAATGAATCAATTAAGTTGTACATCTTGTTAGATTACACAAACTAGGCAAGTTTGATCTTGCTGCACTAAAGACTCTTCGTTAGAAAGCAACTCATTCTGAGAACAGAACTAGCTTATAACACACACTATAGTGTTGGGGAATCAAGGTGTTTGTTTTCTAAACAAAGTACGTTAGAAATGATGCTGATCTACAATGTTGTACATCTAGTTAGAGTACACAAACTCGCAAACTTTGATATATCTGAATTGAAGACTGTTCGTAAGAAAGCAACTGTTTCGGAGAACAGAACTCGCATATTTCACACAGTATAGTGTTGGGGAATCAAGGTGTTTGTTTTCTAAACAAAGTACGTTAGAAATGAAGCTAATCTACTAAGTTGTACATGTTGTTAGATTCCACAAACTAGCAAAGTTTGATCTTGCTGCACTGAAGACTCTTCGAAAGAAAGCAACTCATTCGAGAACAGAACTAACTTATTTCACACAGTCGAGTGTTCGACAATGAAGGTGTTTGTTTTCTAAGCAAAGTACGTTAGAAATGAAGCTAACCTAATAAGTTGTACATCTTGTTAGATTACACAAGCTAGCAAAGTTTGATATTGCTGCGCTGAAAACTCTTCATAAGAAAGCAACTCATTCCGAGAACAGAAGAAGCTTATTTTACACAGTACGGTGTTTGGAAATGAAGGTGTTTATTTTGTAAAAAACTGCGTTAGAAATGAGGTGAATCTGCTATGTTGTCCATCTTGTTAGATTTCAAAAACTAGCAAAGTTTGATCTTTCTGCACTGAAGAGTCTTTTAAGAAAGCAACTCATTCCAAGAACAGAACTCGCTTATTTTGCACAGTACAATTTTCAGGAATGAAGTTGTTTGTTTTCTAAAGAAACTACGTTAGAAATGGAGCAAATCTACTAAGTTGTACATCTTGTTAGATTACACAAACTAGGAAAGTTTGATCTTGCTCTACTGCAGACATTTCATAAGAAAGCAACTGATTCCGAGAAAAGAAATAGCTTATTTCACACAGTACAGTTTTGGGGAATCAAGGTGTTTGTTTTCTAAACAAACTATGTTAGAAATGAAATGAATCTACTAAGTTGTACATCGTGTTAGATTGCACAAACTAGCAAAGTTTGATCTTGCTGCACTGAAGATTCTTCGTGAGAAAGCAACTGATACCGACAACAGAACTAGCTTATTTCACACAGTACAGTGTTCAGCAATGAAGGTGTTTGTTTTCTAATGAAACTACTTTATAAATGAGGTGAATCTACTCAGTGGTACATCCTGTTAGAATACACAAACTAGCAAAGTTTGATCTTGCTGGACTGAAGAATCTTTGTAAGAAAGCAACTCGTTACGAGAAAAAAAAACTAGCTTATTTGACACAGTATAGTGTTGGGGAATCAAGGTTTTTGTTTTCTAAACAAAGTACGTTAGAAATGAAGCTAATGTACTAAATTGTACATCTTGTTAGATTATACAAGATAGCAAAGTTTGATCTTGCTGCACTGAAGACTCTTTGTAAGAAAGCAACTCATTCTGAGAACAGAACAAGTTTATTTCACAAAGAACAGTGTTCGGCAACGAAGGTGTTTTTTTTTTTTATAAACAAACTTCATTAGAAATGAGGTGAATCTACTAACTTGTACATCTTCTTAGACTACACAAACTAGCAAAGTTTGATCTTGCTGCACTGAAGAATCTTAGTAAGAAAGCAACTCGTTCCAAGAACAAAACTAGCTTATTTCACACAGTACAGTGTTGGGGAATCAAGGTGTTTGTTTTCTAAAGAAACTACATTTGAAAAGAAGCTAGTCTACTAAGTTGTACATCTTGTTAGATTACGCAAACTAGCAGTGTTTCATCTTGCTGTACTGAAGACATTTCGTAAGAAAGCAACTCATTCTGAGAACAGAACTCCCTTATTTCACACAGTGCAGAGTTCAGCAATGAAGGTGTTTGTTTTCTAAACAAACTACGTTAGAAATGAAATGAATATACTAAGTTGTACATTCTGTTAGATTACACAAACTAGCAAGGTTTGATCTTTCTGCACTGAAGACCCTTCGTAAGAAAGCAACTCATTCCGAGAACAGAACCAGCTTATTTCACACAGTACAGTTTTGGGGAATCAAGGTGTTTGTTTTCTAAACAAACTACGTTAGAAATGAAATGAATCAATTAAGTTGTACATCTTGTTAGATTACACAAACTAGGCAAGTTTGATCTTGCTGCACTAAAGACTCTTCGTTAGAAAGCAACTCATTCTGAGAACAGAACTAGCTTATAACACACACTATAGTGTTGGGGAATCAAGGTGTTTGTTTTCTAAACAAAGTACGTTAGAAATGATGCTGATCTACAATGTTGTACATCTAGTTAGATTACACAAACTAGCAAAAGTTTGATATATCTGAATTGAAGACTGTTCGTAAGAAAAAGCAACTGTTTCGAGAACAGAACTCGCTTATTTCACACAGTATAGTGTTGGGGAATCAAGGTGTTTGTTTTCTAAACAAAGTACGTTAGAAATGAAGCTAATCTACTAAGTTGTACATGTTGTTAGATTCCACAAACTAGCAAAGTTTGATCTTGCTGCACTGAAGACTCTTCGAAAGAAAGCAACTCATTCGAGAACAGAACTAACTTATTTCACACAGTCGAGTGTTCGACAATGAAGGTGTTTGTTTTCTAAACAAACTACGTTAGAAATGAAATGAACCTAATAAGTTGTACATCTTGTTAGATTACACAAGCTAGCAAAGTTTGATATTGCTGCGCTGAAAACTCTTCGTAAGAAAGCAACTCATTCCGAGAACAGAAGAAGCTTATTTTACACAGTACGGTGTTTGGAAATGAAGGTGTTTATTTTGTAAAAAACTGCGTTAGAAATGAGGTGAATCTGCTATGTTGTCCATCTTGTTAGATTTCAAAAACTAGCAAAGTTTGATCTTTCTGCACTGAAGAGTCTTTTAAGAAAGCAACTCATTCCAAGAACAGAACTCGCTTATTTTGCACAATACAATTTTCAGGAATGAAGTTGTTTGTTTTCTAAAGAAACTACGTTAGAAATGGAGCAAATCTACTAAGTTGTACATCTTGTTAGATTACACAAACTAGGAAAGTTTGATCTTGCTCTACTGCAGACATTTCATAAGAAAGCAACTGATTCCGAGAAAAGAAATAGCTTATTTCACACAGTACAGTTTTGGGGAATCAAGGTGTTTGTTTTCTAAACAAACTATGTTAGAAATGAAATGAATCTACTAAGTTGTACATCGTGTTAGATTGCACAAACTAGCAAAGTTTGATCTTGCTGCACTGAAGATTCTTCGTGAGAAAGCAACTGATACCGACATCAGAACGAGCTTATTTCACACAGTACAGGGTTCAGCAATGAAGGTGTTTGTTTTCTAATGAAACTACTTTATAAATGAGGTGAATCTACTCAGTGGTACATCCTGTTAGAATACACAAACTAGCAAAGTTTGATCTTGCTGGACTGAAGAATCTTTGTAAGAAAGCAACTCGTTACGAGAAAAAAAAACTAGCTTATTTGACACAGTATAGTGTTGGGGAATCAAGGTTTTTGTTTTCTAAACAAAGTACGTTAGAAATGAAGCTAATGTACTAAATTGTACATCTTGTTAGATTATACAAGATAGCAAAGTTTGATCTTGCTGCACTGAAGACTCTTTGTAAGAAAGCAACTCATTCTGAGAACAGAACAAGTTTATTTCACAAAGAACAGTGTTGGCAAATCAAGGTGTTTTTTTATAAACAAACTTCATTAGAAATGAGGTGAATCTACTAACTTGTACATCTTCTTAGACTACACAAACTAGCAAAGTTTGATCTTGCTGCACTGAAGAATCTTCGTAAGAAAGCAACTCGTTCCAAGAACAAAACTAGCTTATTTCACACAGTACAGTGTTGGGGAATCAAGGTGTTTGTTTTCTAAAGAAACTACATTTGAAAAAAGAAGCTAGTCTACTAAGTTGTACATCTTGTTAGATTACAGAAACTAGCAGTGTTTCATCTTGCTGTACTGAAGACATTTCGTAAGAAAGCAACTCATTCTGAGAACAGAACTCCCTTATTTCACACAGTGCAGAGTTCAGCAATGAAGGTGTTTGTTTTCTAAACAAACTACGTTAGAAATGAAATGAATATACTAAGTTGTACATTCTGTTAGATTACACAAACTAGCAAGGTTTGATCTTTCTGCACTGAAGACCCTTCGTAAGAAAGCAACTCATTCCGAGAACAGAACCAGCTTATTTCACACAGTACAGTGTTGGGGAATCAAGGTGTTTGGTTTCTAAACCAACTACATTAGAAATGAAGCTAAGCTACTGGGTGTACATCTTGTTAGATTACACAAACTTTCAAAGTTTGATCTTGCTGCACTGAAAACTCTTCGTAAGAAAGCAACTCATTCCGAGAACAGAGCATGCTTATTTGACACAGTACAGTGTTCAGCAATGAAAGTGTTTGTTTTCTAAACAATCTGGGTTATAAATGAGGAGAATCTACTAAGTTGTACATCTTTTTCGATTACACAAACTAGAAAAGTTTGATCTTGCTGCACTGAAGACCCTTCGTAAGAAAGAAACTCATTCTGAGAATAGAAGTAGCTTATTTCACACAGTACAGGGTTGGGGAATCAAGTTGTTTGTTTTCTAAACAAACTACATTAGAAATGAAGCTAACCTACTAAGTTGTACATCTTGTTAGATTACACAAACTAGTAAAGTTTGATCTTGCTACACTGAAGACTCTTCGTAAGAAAGCAACTCATTCAGAAAACACAACTCGCTTATTTCACACACTATAGAGTTCAGCATTAATGGTGTTTGTTTTCTAAACAAACTAGGTTAGAAATGAAATGAATCTATTAAGTTGTACATCTTGTAAGATTACAGAAACTAGGAAAGTGTGATCTTGCTGCACTGAAAACTCTTTGTAAGAAAGCAACTCATTCTGAGAAGAGAAGTGGCTTATTTCACACAGTACAGTGTTGGGGAAAAAAGGTGTTTTTTTGTCAAAACAAACTACGTTAGAAATAAAGCTTACCTACTAAGTTGTAAATCTTGTTAGACTACACAAACTAGGAAAGTTTGATCGTGTTGTACTGAAGACTGTTCGTACGAAAGCAACTCTTTCTGAGAACAGAACAAGCTTATTTCACACAGTATAATATTCGGCAATGAAGGTGTTTGTTTTCTAAACAAACTGTGTTAGAAATGATACGAATTTACTAAGTTGTACATCTTGTTCGATTACACAAACTAGGAAAGTTTGATCTTGCTGCACTGAAGACTCTTCCTAAATAAGCAACTGATTCCGAAAACAGAAATTGCTTATTTCACACAGTACAGTGTTGGGGATCAAGGTGTATGTTTTCTAAACAAACTACGTTAAAAATGAAGCTAATCTACTAAGTTATACAACTTGTTAGATTACACAAACTAGCAATGGTTGATCTTGCTGCACTGAAGACTCTTCGTAAGAAAGCAAATCATTCCAAGAACAGAACTCTCTTATTTCACACAGTACAGAGTTCGGCAATGAAGGTGTTTGTTTTCTAAACAAATTGTGTGACAAATGAAATGAATGTACTAAGTTGTACATCTTGGTAGATTACACAAACTAGAAAAGTTTGATCTGGCTGCACAGAAGACTCTTCGTAAGAAAGCAACTCAGTCCAAGAAAAGAACTAGCTTATTTCACACAGTACAGTGTTGGAGAATCAAGGTGTTTTTTTTAAACTAACTACGTTAGAATTGAAGCTAATGTACTACATTGTATATCTTGTTAGATTACACAAACTAGCAAAGTTTGATCTTGCTGCACTGAAGACTCTTCATAAGAAAGCAACTCATTCCGAGAACAGATCTAGCTTATTCCACACAGTACAGTATTGGAGAATCAACGTGTTTGTTTTCTAAACTATCTACATTAGAAATGTAGCTAACCTACTAAGTTGTACACCTTGTTAGATTACACAAGCTAGCAAAGTTTGATCTTCCTGAGCTGAAGCCTCTTTGTAAGAAAGCAACTCATTCCGAACCAGAACTAGCTTATTTCACACAGTACAGTGTTCGGCAATCAAGGTGTTTGTTTTCTAAAGAAACTGCAATAGAAATGAATCGAATCTACTAACTTGTACAGCCTGTTAGATTACACAAACACCTTCATTGCCGAACTCTGTAATATGTTAAATAAGCGAGTTCTGTTCTCGGAATGAGTTGCTTTCTTACGAAGAGTCTTCAGTGCAGCAATATCAAACTTTGATAATTTGTGTAATCTAACAAGATGTACAATTTAGAAGATTAACTTCATTTCTAACGTACTTTGTTTAGAAAACAAAAACCTTGATTCCCCAACACTATACTGTGTGAAACAAGCTAGTTTGCTTCTTGAAACGAGTTGCTTTCTTACGAAGAGTCTTCAGTGAAGGAAGATCAAACTTTGCTAGTTTGTGTAATCTAACAGGATGTACAACTTAGTAGATTCACCTCATTTCTAAAGCAGTTTGATTAGAAAACAAGCACCTTCATTGCCGAACACTGTACTGTGTGAAATAAGCTAGTTCTGGTCTTGGAATCAGGTTCTTTCTTACAAAGAGTCCTCAGTGCAGCAAGATCAAACTTTCCTAGTTTGTGTACTCTAACAAGATGTACAACTTAGTAGATTCATTTCATTTCTAATGTAGTTTGTTTAGAAAACAAACACCTTCATTGCTGAACTCTGTAATGTGTGAAATAAGCGAGTTCTGTTCTCAGAATGAGTTGCTTTCTTACGACGAATCTTCAGTTCAGCAGGATCAAACATTTCTAGTTTGTGTAATCTAACAAGATATACAACTTAGTAGATTCACTTCATTTCTAACGTAGTTTGTTTAGAAAACAAACACCTTCATTGCCGAACACTGTACTGTGTGAAATAAGCTAGTTCTGGTTCGGAATCAGTTGCTTTCTTACGAAGAGTCTTCAGTGCAGCAAGATGAAGCTTTGCTAGTTTGTTTAATCTAACAGGATGTGCAACTCAGTAGATTCACCTCATTTCTAAAGTAGTTTGATTAGAAAACAAACATCTTCATTGCTGAACACTGCACTGTGTGAAATAAGCTAGTTCTGGTCTCGGAATCAGTTGCTTTCTTACAAAGAGTCTTCATTGCAGCAAGATCAAACGTTCCTAGTTTGTGTAATCTAACAAGATATACAACTTCGTAGATTCGGTTCATTTCTAATGTAGTTTGTTTAGAAAACAAACACCTTCATTGCCAAAAACTGTGCTGTGTGAAATAAGCTAGTTCCGTTCTCGGAATCAGTTGCTTTCATATGAAGAATCTTCAGCGCAGCAGGATCAAACTTTGCTAGTTTGTGTAATCTACCAAGATGTACAAGTTACTAAATTTGAATCATTTCTAACGTAGTTTGTTTAGAAAACAAACGCCTTGATTCCCCAACACTGTACTGTGTGAAATAAGCTAGTTTTGTTCTCGGAATGAGTTGCTTTTTTAGGAAGAGTCTTCAGTTCTGCAAGATCAAACTTTCCTAGTTCGTGTAATCTAACAAGATGTACAACTTAGTAGATTCACCTCATTTCTAACACAGTTTATTTAGAAAACAAACACCTTCATTGCTGAACACGGTACTGTGTGAAATAAGCTAGTTCTGTTCTTGGAATGTGTTGCTTTCTTAAGAAGACTCTTCATTGCAGCAAGATCACACATTTCTGGTTTGTGTAATCTAACAAGATGTACAACTTAGTAGATTCATTTCATTTCTTATGTAGTTTGTTTAGAAAAAAAAAACCTTCATTGCTGAACTCTGTACTGTGAAATAAGAGAGTTCTGTTCTTAGAATGAGTTGCTTTCTTAAGAAGAGTCTTCAGTGCAGCAACATCAAACTTTGTTAGTTTGTGTAATCTAACAAGATGTACAAGTTAATATTTTCGCCTCATTTCTAAAGTAGTTTGGAAAACAAACATCTTCATTGCCGAACACTGTACTGTGTGAAATAAGCTAGTTCTGTTCTCAGAATGAGTTGCTTTCTTACGAATGGTCTTCAGTGCAGCAAGATCAGATTTGCTAGTTTGTGTAATCTAAGTAGATATACAACTTAGTTGATGTGCCTCATTTCTACAGTAGTTTGTTTGGAAAAGAAACATCCTCGTTTCCGAACACTGTAGTGTGTGAAATAAGCAGGTTCTGTTCTTGGAATGAGTTGCTTACTTACGAAGAGTCTTCAGTGCAGCAAGATCAAACTTTGCTAGTTTGTGTAATCTAACAAGATTGTACAACTTCCTAGATTTATTTCATTTCTAATGTAGTTTGTTTACAAAACAAACGCCTTGATTCCCCAACACTGTACTGTGTGAAATAAGCTAGTTTTATTATCAGAATGAGTTTCTTTCTCATGAAGAGTTTTCAGTGCAGCAAGATCAAACTTTCCTAGTTTGTGTAATCTAACAAGATGTACAACGTGGTAGATTCATTTCATTTCTAACTTAGTTTGTTTAGAAAACAAACACCTTCATTGTCAAACTCTGTACTGTGTGAAATAAGCGAGTTGTGTTCTTGGAATGAGTTTCTTTCTTACGAAGAGTCTTCAGTGCAGTAAGATCATACATTGCTAGTTTGTGTAATCTAACAAGATATACAACTTAGTAGATTAGCTTCATTTCTAATGTAGTTTGTTTAGAAAACAAACTCCTTGATTCCCCAACACTATACTGTGTGAAATAAGCTAGTTTTTTTCTCCGAACGATTTGCTTTCTTATGAAGAGTCTTCAATGCAGGAAGATCAAACTTTGCTAGTTCTGTGATCTAACAGGATGTACAACTGAGTAGATTCACCTCATTTCTAAAGTAGTTTGATTAGAAAACATACATCATCATTGAAAAACACTGTACTTTGTGATATGAGCTAGTTGTAGTCTCAGAATCAGTTGCTTTCTTATGAAGAGTCTTCAGTGCAGCATGATCAATCTTTGCTAGTTTCTGTAATCTAACAAGATGTACAACTTAGTAGATTAGCTTCATTTCAAGCATAGTTTGTTTAGAAAACATACACCTTGATTCCCCAACACTGTACTGTGTGAAATAAGGTAGTTTTGTTCTCGGAATGAGTTGCTTTTTTAGGAAGAGTCTTCAGTTCAGCAAGGTCAAACTTTCCTAGTTAGTGTAATCTAACAAGATGTACAACTTAGTAGATTCATTTCGTTTCTAACGTAGTTTGTTTAGAAAACAAACACCTTCATTGCTGAACTCTGTACTGTGAAATAAGCGAGTTCTGGTCTCAGAATGAGTTGCTTTCTTATGAAGAGTCTTCTGTGCAGCAAGGTCAATATTTCCTAATTTGTATAATCTAAGGAGATGTACAACTTAGTTGATTTGCCTGTTTCTAAATTAGTTTGTTTGGAAAACAAACATCTTCATTGCCGAACACTGTACTGTATGAAATGAGCTAGTTCTGTTCTCGGCATGAGTTCCTTCCTTATGAAGAGTCTTCAGTGCAGCAAGATCAAACTTTGCTAGTTTGTGTAATCTAAAAAGATGTACAAGTTAGTGGGTAGCTTCATTTCTAACGTAGTTTGTTTAGAAAAGAAACACCTTGATTCAATAACACTGTACTTTGTGAAATACGCTAGTTCTATTCTCGGAATGAGTTGCTTTCTTACGAACAGTCTTCAGTGCAGCAAGATCAACTTTTCCTAGTTTGTGCAATCTAACAGGATGTATAACTTAGGATATTCGCCTCATTTCTAACGTAGTTTGTTTAGGAAATAAATACCTTCATTGCCGAACTCTGTACTGTGTGAAATGAGCGAGTTCTGTTTTCGGAATGAGTTGCTTACTTACGAAGAGTCTTCAGTGCAGCAAGATCAAACTTTCCTAGTTTGTGTAATCTAATAAGATATACAACTTAGTACTTTCGCTTCAGTTCTAACGTAGTTTGTTTAGAAAACACACACCTTCATTGCCAAACAGTGTACTGTCTGAAATAAGCTAGTTCTGCTCTCGCAATCAGTCGCTTTCTTACGAAGAGTCTTCAGTTCAGGAAGATCAAACTTTGCTAGTTTCTGTAATCTAACAAGATGTACAACTTAGTAGATTCGCCTGACTTCTAATGCAGTTTGTTTAGAAAACAAACACCTTCATTGCCGAACACTGTACTGTGTGAAATAACCTTGTTCTGTTCTTGGAATGAGTTGTTTAATTATGAAGAGTCTTCAGTGCAGAAAGATCAAACTTTGCTAGTTTGTGTAATCTAACAAGATGGACAACTTACTAGATTCACTTCATTTCTAACGTAGTTTGTTTAGAAATGAAACACCTTCATTGCTGAACTCTGTACCATGTGAAATAAGTGAGTTCTGTTCTCGGAATGATTTGCTTTCTTACAAAGAGTCTTCAGTGCAGCAAGATCAAACATTGCTAATTTGTGTACTCTAACAAGTTGTACAATTTAGTAGATTAGCTTCATTTCTAACGTGCTTTGTTTAGAAAAAAAACACGTTGATTCCCCAATGCTATACTGTGTGAAGCAAGCTAGTTTTATTATCGAAACGAGTTGCTTTCTTATGAACAGCCTTCAGTGCAGCAAAATCAAACTTTGCTTGTTTGTATAATCTAGCAGGATGTACAACAGAGCAGATTCACCTCATTTCTCAAGTAGTTTAATTAGAAAACAAACACCTTCATTGCCGAACACTGTACTGTGTGAAAGAAACTTGTTCTGTTCTTGAAATTAGTTGCTTTCTTACGAAGAGTCTTAAGTGCAGCAAGATCAAACTTTGCTAGTTTGTGTAATCTAACAAAATGTACAACTTAGTAGATTCATTTCATTTCCAACCTAGTTTGTTTAGAAAACAAATACCTTCATTGCCAAACTCTGCACTGTGTGAAATAAGCGAGTTCTGTGCTCAGAATGAGTTGCTTTCTTATGAAGAGTCTTCACTGCAGCAAGATCAAACATTGCTAGTTTGTTTAATGTCACAAGATGTACAAGTTAGTAGATTAGCTTCATTTCTCACGTCGATTTTTTAGCAAAGAAACACCTTGATTCCCCAACACTGTACTGTGTGAAATAAGCTAGTTCTGGTCTCAGAATCAGTTGCTTTCTTACGAACAGTATTCAGTGCAGCAAGATCAAACTTTGCTAGTTTGTGTAATCTAACAAGATATACAACTTAGTAGATTCGCTTCATTTCTAACGTAGTTTGTTTAGAAAACAAACACCTTCATTGCCAAACAGTGTACTGTGTGAAATGAGCGAGTTCTGTTCTCGGAATGAGTTGCTTTCTTACCACGAGTCTTCAGTGCAGCAAGATAAAACTTTCCTAGTTTGTGTAATCTAAAAAGATGTACAACTTAGTATTTTCCCCTCATTTCTAAAGTACTTTGTTGAGAAAACCAACATCTTAATTGCTTAACACTGTACTGTTTGAAATAAGCTTGTTCTCTTCTCAGAATCTGTTGCTTTCTTCCGAAGAGTCTTCATTGCAGCAAGATCACACTTTGCTAGTTTGTGTAATCTAACAGGACATACAATTTACTAGATTTGCTTCATTGCCAACGTATTTGTTTATAAAACACACACCTACATTGCCAAAAACTGTACTGTGTAATAAGCTAGTTCTGTTCTCAGAATGAGTTGCTTTCTTACGAAGAGTCTTCAGTGCAACAAGATCATAATTTGCTAGTTTGTGTAAACCAACAAGATGTACAATTGAGTAGGTTAGCTTCATTTCTAACGCAGTTTGTTTAGAAAACAAACACCTTCATTGCCAAACACTGTAATGTGTGAAATAAGCTTGTTTTGTTCTCGGAATCAGTTGCTTTCTTACGAAGATTCTTCAGTGCAGCAAGATCAAACTTTGCTAGTTTGTGTAATATAGCAAGATTTAAAATTAGTAGGTTAACTTCATTTCTAACGTAGTTTGTTTAGAAAACAAATACCTTGATTCCCCAATACTGTTCTGTATGAAATAAGGTAGTACTGTTCTAGGAATGATTTGCTTTCTTACTAAGAGTCTTCAGTGCAGCAAGATCAAACTTTGCTAGTTTGTGTAATCTTTACTGTAGCAGACAGCTTCAGGTTCGCTGAGATGAACTTCCAGACCCGACACAGTTACGGAGGAAGAGATATTATTTATTGAATCTTACAGATCCAGGGGAAGTTCCATAAAGGCAGGAGAAGCAGCCTGATCTTCACAGGACCAGGCAAGAGAGCAAAAGCCCACAGTCACACAGCAAACAGTGCAAAAACTACAGCCAAAATGTCACCCAGCACACTTACAGGAACTCCTGCTAGGCACACTTTGCATATCTTTACAATGGAATCTCAAACCCACCATTAACACCTTAAGACCAGTCACCAATTTACATTGCCTCTAGGAAGATGATTGTAGATGCAAACTATAAAGTAATAAAACATAGAATATATTGGGGGCCGTATATTCAAACTACCACATTCCACCCCTGGCCCCCAATGGATTTATAACTGTCAGACATTATAAATTGTATTCAGTCCAATTTCAAAGGTTCTCACAGTCTTGATCAACTTAAGATAGTGAGTCCTGTAAAATCAAACAAGTTAAATACTTTCAACATGTAAAGGCACAGAGTAAACATTTTTAATTGGTATAAGGCATAGCAAGAAGAGACTAAAACAATGCAAACTCAGCCATAATCAGCAGTCATTAAACTTCTGCAGTTCAAGTTCAATATAAACAGAGACTGACAGTCTCCAGGTTTTCCAATTCTTCCCGTCCAGCTGGGCAGAGTTGCCAAGAAAACTTTGATCCCAGGGCAACACTGCACCACATGGGAGTCCTTGCATAGTCCTGGTATATCCAAAACGTCTTTAGGTCTCCATGCAAACCACGGTCCATCTTCCAAAGGCTCTTTCAGCCTATTCCTGAGGGTCTTCATGCCCTGCCTCATGCTGCATCTCAGCAGCGGCTCCTGGAACCATGTGCAATTCATGACCACTCCATGCATTTTTCATGCTTTCAAAACCAATACAAGGTGTGTAGGACACAGCCATATTCTTAATCCAGGGACAAAATAAATGATAGCCTTGAAAAGCAGGTTCCTTCTCCAGTCAACTCTTTCCAAGAGTTTGCATTTCTAACAGTCTTTCCTCAGGCATCCTCTCCATTGTTTTAATGTAAAGCAGTCCGACCACTTTCCTTCTACCTTCCTTAAGATTGCTAATGTGTTTGACTATAGCACCTCCATTAACCTAAAATCAGTCTCAGTGCCTCTAATTTTAACTTGCTTGAGGTTTTCCAACTTAAAATCTTAAAATCTCAGTCCGATATCTTTAGCCAAGCACATCAGTCCATTACAAATTTAAGTTTGATCAAACTTTCTGGGCCTGGATAGCAGAATGTAGCCATCCCTTATGCCAGTAGCCCAGTTCCAACAAATTCCTCTGCAGTCTTTCCTTCCCCTTAGAAACCTCATAAGCCAAGCCTCGAAGTTCAGTACTATCTGCACTTAGCATTCTCAAACTCTCATCAGAATAGTCCATAAAACTTGGCTTACCACTCCAGAAGGCATCTTCAGTTGCAAGCACAAAGTCCATGCCCATTCCTCCAAAACAAAAGTTCCAAAAGACGAATATCCACACGGTCAGGTTGATCTCACCCCACTCCTGGTACCACTTTACTGTAGCAGACAGCTTCAGGTTCGCTGAGATGAACTTCCAGACCAGACCCAGTTATGGAGGGAGGGATATTATTTATTGAAGCTTACAGATCCAGGGGAAGTTCCATAAAGGCAGGAGAAGCAGCCTGCTCCTCACAGGACCAGGCAAGAGTGCAAAAGCCCCCAGCCACACAGTACAGAGCAAAAACTACAGCAAAACGTCACCCAGCACACTTACAGGAACTCCTGCTAGGCACACTTTGCATATCTTTACAATGGAATCTCAAACACACCATTAACACCTTAAGACCAGCCCCCAAGTGACATTGCCTCTAAGAAGGTGATTGCACATGCAAACTATAAAGTAATAAAACATTGAATATATTGGGGGCCATATATTCAAACTACCACACTAACAAGATGTACAACTTAGTAGATTCGCCTCATTTCTAACGCAGTTTGTTTAGAAAACAAACACCTTCATTGCCGAACACTGTACTGTGTGAAATAAGCTTGTTCTGTTCTCGGAATGAGTTGCTTTCTTACGAAGAGTCTTCAGTGCAGCAAGATCAAACTTTGATAGTTTGTGTAATCTAACAAGATGTACAACTCAGTACATCTCAGTACAACTTAGTGTGATTAGCACCTTCAGCAAACTAGCAGGATACAAAATCAATGCACAGAAATCAGTAGCCTTTTTGTAAGCAAAGGACAAAGAGACAGAAAAAGAAATAACTAACATCGTCCCATTTTCAATTGCAACAAAGAAAATAAAATACCTTGGAATAACATTAACTAAGGAAGTGAAACACCTATACAATGAAAACATAAAAACTCTCAAAAAAGAAATTGAGGAGGTCCCACAAAAATGGAAAGACCCCCCCTTGCTCCTGGATTGGTAGAATTAACATTGTGAAAATGGCAATTTTACCAAAAGCACTTTATAGATTCAATGCAATGCCGATAAAAATCCCAACTTCCTTCTTCAATGACATAGAAAAAACTATCTCAAAATTCATATGGAAAGGCAGAAGGCCTCCGATATTGAAGCTCATCCTCACAAAAGAAACACCTCTGGAGGCATCACCATACCTGATCTAAAGCTATACTACAAAGCCATTGTAATGAAAACAACATGGTACTGACATAAAAACAGGAATATAGACCAATGGAACAGAATTGAAGACCCAGACTTTGGGTCAAGAAACTACAGCTACTTGATATTTGACAAAGGCCATACCAATGCAGAATGGAGAAAAGACAGCACCTTCAACAAATGGTGTTGGACAAACTGGACAACCATATGTAGGAAAATGAAACTTGACCCACACAACTCCCCATGCACAAAAATTAAGTCCAAATTGATAAAAGACCTTAATATAAAACCAGAAACTCTGCTACTACTGGAAGAAAAAATAGGAGGAACCATCCACGATATAGGAGTGGGAAAAGATTTCCTGAACAAAACCCAAGCAGCTCAGGAAATTAAACAATCACTCAACCATTGGGATCTCATGAAGCTGAAAAGCTTTTTCACTGACAAAAATATTATAACCAAAGCCAGCAGAATACCCACAGAATGGGAGAAAATTTTCACCAGCTATACAACTGACAAAGGCCTAATTTCTAGAATCTACAAAGAACTCCAAAACCTAAACAATAAATCACCAAACAACCCACTCACAAGGTGGGGCAGATAACTGCACAGGGAGTTCTCAGAGGAAGAAATACAAATAGCAAACACACATTTAAGAAAATGTTCAACACCCCTAATCATCAGGGAAATGCACATTAAAACAACTATGAGATTCCACCTTACACCAGTAAGGATGGCTAACATTAAAAAAAAAAATGAAAACAAATGCTGGCGAGTCTGTGGAGAAATAGGAACAAGTCTTCACTGTTGGTGGGAATGTAAAATGGTTCAACCACTATGGACAGCTATATGGAGACTATTGAAAAGGATGACCATAGACCTAGCAATGGATCCAGTTATTCCCTTATTGGGCATTTACCCTAAAGGCCCCAAGCCTAAGACCAGAGACATTTGCTCAACCATGTTTATAGCTGTTCAATTCATAATAGCAAAGAGCTGGAATCAACCCAGGTGTCCATCCCTAGATGAATGGATAACAAAGATGTGGTATATCTATACTATGGAATTCTACATAGCAGTAAGGAAAGATGAAATAATGAAATTTGAAAAAAAATGGTCAAACATGGAACAGATCATCCTCATTGAGCTCACCCAAGCACAAAAAGATAATCATCGCATGGTCTCATTTATCTGTCGCCCCTAACCGGATTCCACGTGACATGTGGCCAAACCTAATAAACACTCTGAGGACGAGACAAGAAGGAGGGTGGGATGGAGGGAGGGTAAAGGTGGGAGGGAACAAGAGGGTGGGAGGGAGGACAAGGGGGATACAAATTGGGACCCAAAAGGAAAAAATACTACAAAACCCTTTACTCTGAACAACAGGCTAAAATAGTGATCCTTCAGCAGGCCTACAGAGGGAATACTTGAACCACAGGAACCTGGAGAGAACATGATGAAGGCCAACTTTAATCTTGTCCTGCTTCTCTTTCTCTTCTCTCTCTCCCTCTCTCCCCCTTTCCCTCTACTCTCTATACTCACTTTCTCTTTTACATTATCTATCTTTTTCCTCCCTCACCTTCCTAGGTGCAGACTTATAACTCCCAGTGCCAGCAGGGGGTTAACTTCCACAATGAGCTGTTGATCTGAAATATCTACAAGGTTTCCCAAAAAAGACAGACTTTGGTCAGAGTACTTGGTGACCCACCAAAGGTTAATGGTAAGACCCTACTGTCGAAGACAGCACACGTGTGTGAGACCAAACACAGAAAGACCTGGCCAGAATCTGGAAGAAGGTCAGTCCCCAGACAGTTAGCTAGTCTAGTACCAGAGGGTGCTACACAAGCACCTGGGGGAAAAAGTCTGACATTGGTCAAAACAACTTGCAGTCTACGATACCCAGCAGGAAACAATCAGATGTAATGCTCATACAAGTGCAGTAGTGGCAAACAGCTATGGTGGGTAACCAACTGCTCTTGATTTGGCTAATAAATCCACTCAGTGGAATGGAACTCATTGCTGGAAATGGGAAATAAGTCAAAGCCATGTACAAAAAATGAGCTCAGTCTCCAAGATCTAGATGCCACCAAATGTGGGCTAGAAGAGAGCCAATGCATATAAAATTCCTCCAAAACAAATATGATTATCCTTTCTATCTAGTACTAACTTCTCTCTCCGTTGGAGAATTTGCTTATCTTTTTTCAGGTGGACAATGAACCTGAAGGAAGGATCAGCTAACCACACCTCACCAGCTGAAACCATAGAACAACGCAGGGGAAGGGCAAGAATACAGCATTCAAGGCGATCGCAACACCAGAAAAAGGCTGAAGGAGATAAACACAGAGAACATCCCACTCCAACTAAGCCAGATATCCAGAGACAGAGAGGCTCCCAAAACCTCATCAAGGAAGCAGAACTAAAATGACCCTAATGTGGCTCAGGGAAACTCACAGAAGAGGGGGCGGAAAGATTGTCAGAGTCGCAAGTTGGGGCATTATGCACAGAGACCGGGGCCTATCCACCAGAACTCTTGAGTAAACACACAATGCATGACCCACAGTCCCTATTGATGAGGGTCCCTTTGAAAGTGGTTGGATGGGGAGGAGGACAATGGAACCAATACTATGAATGTAAAATCAGAAAAATATAAATAAAAAATATATATTGATTAAAAAAATAATAAGCAAAAAAAGATGTATAATGTAGTAGGTTAGCTTCATTTTTAACGCAGTTTGTTTAGAAAACAAACACCTTGATTCCCCAACACTGTACTGTGTGAAATAAGCTAGTTCTGGTCTCAGAATGAGTGCCTTTCTTAGGAAGAGTCTTCAGTGCAGCAAGATAAAACTTTCTTAGTTTGTGTAATGTAACAGGATGTACAACTTAGTAAATTTGCCTTATTTCTAAAGTATTTTCTTTAGAAAGCAAACATCTTCATTGCTGAACACTATGCTATGTGAAATAAGCTAGTTCTGTTCTTGGAATGAGTTGCTTTCTTACGAAGAGTCTTCAGTGCAGCAAGATCAAACTTTTCTGGTTTGTGTAGTCTAACAAGATATACAACTTAGTAGATTCGCCTCATTTCTAAAGTGGTTTGTTTAGAAAACAAACACCTTGATTACGCAACACTTTACTGTGAGAAATAAGCTAGTTCTCTTCTCGGAATGAGATGCTTTCTTAGGAAGAGTCTTCAGTGCAGCAAGATCAAACTTTGCTAGTTTCTGTAATCTAACAAGATGTATAACTTAGTAGATTAGCCTCATTTCTAAAGTAGTTTGTTTAGAAAACAAAGACCTTCATTGCCAAAAACTACTGTGCGAAATAAGAGAGTTCTGTTCTCCGAATGAGTTGCTTTCTTACGAAGAGTCTTCAGTACAGCAAGATCAAACTCTGCTAGTTTGTATAATCTAACAAGATGTACAACTTAGTAGGTTAGCTTCATTTCTAACCTAGTTTGTTTAGAAAACAAACACCTTGATTCCCCAACACTGTACTGTGTGAAATAAGCTAGTTCTGGTCTCAGAATGAGTGCCTTTCTTAGGAAGAGTCTTCAGTGCAGCAAGATAAAACTTTCTTAGTTTGTGTAATCTAACAGGATGTACAACTTAGTAGATTAGCCTCATTTCTAAAGTAGCTTGTTTAGAAAACAAACACCTTCATTGCGGAACACTGTACTGTGTGAAATAAGCTAGTTCTGTTCTCAGAACGAGTTGCTTTCCTACAAAAAGTCTTCAGTGCAGCAACATCAAACTTTGCTAGTTTGTGTAATCTAACAAGATGTACAACTTAGTAGGTTCGCTTCATTTCTATAGTATTTGTTTAGAAAACAAACACCTTGATTCCCCAACACTATACTGTGTGAAATAAGCTAGTTCTGTTTTCGGAATGAGTTGCTTTCTTACGAAGAGTCCTCAGTGCAGCAAGATCAAACTTTCCTAGTTTGTGTAATCTAACAAGATGTACAACTTAGTAAATTCATTTCATTTCTAATGTAGTTTGTTAAGAAAAACACCTTCATTGCAGAACACTGTACTGTGTGAAATAAGCTAGTTCTGTTCTCAGAATGAGTTGCTTCCTTACGAAGAGTCTTCAGTGCAGCAAGATCAAACTTTGCTAGTTTGTGTAATCTAACAAGATTTAAAACTTGGTAAGTTAGCTTCATTTCTAACGTAGTTTGTTTAGAATACAAACACCTTGACTCCCCAACACTTTACTGTTTGAAAAAAGCTAGTTCTGTTCTAGGAATGAGTTGCTTTCTTACGAAGAGTCTTCAGTGCAGCAAGATCAAACTTCGCTAGTTTGTGTAATCTAAGAAGATGTACAACTTAGTAGGTTAGCTTCATTTCTAAAGTAGTTTGTTTAGAAAACAAACATCTTCATTTCTTAACACTGTACTGTGTGAAATAAGCGAGTTTTGTTTTCGGAATCAGTTGCTTTCTTACGAAGAGTCTTCAGTGTAGCAAGATCAAACTTTGGAGGTTTGTGTAATCTAACAAGATGTACAACTTAGTAAGTTAGTTTCATTTCTAACGTAGTTTGTTTAGAAAACAAACACCTTGATTCCTCAACACTGTACTGTGTGAAATAAGCTAATTCTCTTCTTGGAATGAGTTGCTTTCTTACAAAGAGTCTTCAGTACAGAAAGATCAAACTTTGCAAGTTTGTGTAATATAACAAGATGTACAACTTTGTAGGTTATCTTCATTTATAACGTAGTTTGTTTAGAAAACAAACACCTTGATTCCTCAACACTGTACTTTGTGAAATAAGCTAGTTCTGTTCTTGTAATGACATGCTTTCTTACGAAGAGTCTTCAGTGCAGCAGAATCAAACTTTGCTAGTTTGTGTAATCTAACGAGATGTCCAACTTATTGGATTAGCTTCATTTCTAACTAAGTTTGTTTAGAAAACAAACACTTTAATTGCCAAACACTGTACTGTGTGAAATAAGCTAGTTGTTTTCTAGGAATGAGTTGCTTTTTTACGAAGAGTCTTCAGTGCAGCAAGATCAATCTTTGCTAGTTTGTGTAATCTAACAAGATGTACAAGTTAGTAGATTCGCTTCGTTTCTAATGTAGTTTTTTAAGAAAACAAACACCTTCATTGCCAAACACTGTACTGAGTGAAGTAACCTAGTTCTGTTCTTGGAATGAATTGCTTTCGTACGAAAAGCCTTCAGTGCCACAAGATCAAACTTTGTTAGTTTGTATAATCTAACAAAATGTACAACTTAGTAGAATAGGTTCATTTCTAACGTAGTTTGTTTAGAAAACAAACACCTTCATTGCCAAATATTCTACTGTGTGAAATAAGCTAGATCTGTTTTCAGCATGAATTGCTTTCTTACGAAGAACCTTCAGTGCTGCAAGACCAAACTTTGCTAGTTTGTGTAACCTAACAAAATGTACAACTTGGTAGATTAGCTTCATTTCTAAAGTAGTTTGTTTAGATAACAAACACCTTCATTGCAGCACATGGTACTGTGAGAAATAAGCTAGTTCTGTTCTCGGAATGAGTTGGTTTCTTACATAGAGTCTTCAGTGAAGCAAGATCAATCTTTGCTAATTTGTGTAATCTAACAAGATGTACAGCTTAGTAGAGTCCCCTCATTTCTAATGTTGTTTGTTTAAAAAACAAACACCTTCATTGCTAAACACTGTACTGTTTGAAGTAAGCTAGTTCTGTTCTCAGAATGATTTGTTTTCTTGTAAAGAGTCTTCAGTGCACCAAGATCAATCTTTGCTAGTTTGTGTAATCTAACAAGTTGTACCACTTAGTAGATTAGCTTCATTTCTAACGTAGTTTGTTTAGAAAACAATCAACTTCATTGCCGTACAATGTACTCTGTGAAGTAAGTTAGTTCTGTTCTCGGAATGAGTTGCTTTCTTACTAAGAGTCTTCAGTGCAACAAGATCAAACTTTGCTAATTTGTGTAATCTAATAAGATGTACAATTTGGTAGTTTAGCTGCATTTCTAAAGTAGTTTGTTTACATAAGAAACACCTTCATTGCCAAACACTGTACTGGGTAAAATAAGCTAGTTCTGTTCTAGGAATGAGTTGCTTTCTTACGAAGAGTCTTCAGTGCAGCAAGATCAATCCTTGCTAGTTTATGTAATCTTACAAGATGTACCACTTAGTAGAAAAGCTTCATTTCTAACGTAGTTTGTTTAGAAAACAACCACCTTCAATGCCGAATATTCTACTGTGTGAAATAAGCTAGTTCTGCTCTCAGAATGAGTTGCTTTGCTACGAAGAGTCTTCAGTGTAGAAAGATCCAACTTTGCTAGGTTGAGTAATCTAACAAGATGTACAACTTAGCAGATTAGCTTCATTTCTAACGTAGTTTCCTTAGAAAACAAACACCTTCATTGCTGAACACCGTACTGTGTGAAGTAAGCTAGTTCTGTTCTCAGAATGAATTGCTTTCTTACAAAGAGTCTTCAGTGAAGCAAGATCAAACTTTGCTAGTTTGTGTAATCTAACAAGATGTAAAACTTAATAGATCTGCCTCATTTCTAAAGTAGTTTGTTTAGAAAATAAACATCTTCATTGCCACACAATGTACTGTGTGAAGTAAGGTAGTTTTGTTTTTGGAATGAGTTGCGTTCTTACAAAGAGTCTTCAGTGCAGCAAGATGAATCTTTGCTATTTTTTTGTAATCTAACAAGATGTACAGCTTAAGTAGATTCGCCTCATTTCTAACATAGTTTGTTTAGAAAACAAACACGTTCATTGCTGAACTCTATTGTGTGAAATAAGCTAGTTCTGTTCTCAGAATGAGTTGCTTCCTTACGAAGAGTCTTCAGTGCAGCAAGATCAAACGTTGCTAGTTTGAGAAATCTAACAACATGTACAACTTAATAGATTCACCTCATTTCTAAAGTAGTTTGTTTAGAAAATAAACATCTTCATTGCCAAAAACTGTACTGTGTGAAATAAGCTAGTTCTGTTCTCGGAATGAGTTGCTTTCTTACGGAGAGTCTTCAGTGCAGCAAGATCAAAATTTTCTAGTTTATGTAATCAAGAAGATGTACAACTTAGTAGATTTGCTTCCTTTCTAACATATTTTGTTTAGAAAACAAACACATTCATTGCTGTACACTCTACTGTGTTAAATAATGTTGTTCTGTTTTCGGAATGAGTTGCTTTCTTGCAAAGAATCTTCAGTGCCACAAGATCAAACATTGGTAGTTACTGTAATTTAACAAGATATACAACATGTCTGATTAGCTTAATTTCTAAAGTAGGTTGTTTAGAAAACAAACACCTTCATTGCCGAAAACTGTACTGTGTGAAGTAAGCTAGTTCTGTTTTCGGAATGAGTTGCTTTCTTACAAAGACTCTTCAGTGCAGCATGATCAAACTTTGCTAGTTTGTGTAATCTAAGAAGTACAACTTAGTAGATTCCCCTCATTTCTAACGTAGTTTGTTTAGACAACAAACACCTTCATTGCTGAACACTCAACTGTGTGAAATAAGCTCGTTCTGTTTTTGGAATGAGTTGCTTTCCTACAAAGAATTTCAGTGCAGCAAGATAAAACTTTGCTAGTTTGTGTGATCTAACAAGATGTACAACTTAGTAGATTAGCTTCATTTCTAAAGTAGTTTGTTTAGAAAAGAAACACCTTCATTGCCGTACACTGTACTGTGTGAAATAAGCTAATTCTGTTATCGGCATGAGTTGGTTTATTACGAAGACTCTTCAGGGCAGCAAGATCAAACTTTGCTAGTTTGTGTAATCTAACAAGACGTACAACTTAGTAGATTCCGCATATTTCTAAAATAGTTTGTTTAGAAAACTAACACCTTCATTGTTGAAAACTCTGTTGTGTGAATAAGCTAATTCTGTTTTCGGAATGAGTTGCTTTCTAGCAAAGAGTCTTCAGTGCAGCAAGATCAAACTTTGCTAGTTTGTGTAATCTAACAAGAAGTACAACTTACCAGATTCCCCTAATTTCTAACGTAGTTTGTTTAGAAAACAAACACCTTCATTGCTGAACACTCTACTCTGTGAAATAAGCTCGTTCTGTTTTCGGAATGAGTTGCTTTCTTATGAAGAATGTCAGTGCTGCAAGATCAAACTTTGCTAATTTCTGTAATCTAAAAAGATGTACAATGTAGTAGATTAGCTTCATTTCTAAAACAGTTTGTTTAGAAAACAAACACCATCATTGCCAAACACTGTACTGTGTGAAATAAGCTAGTTCTGTTCTTGGCATGAGTTGGTTTATTACGAAGACTCTTCAGGGCAGCAAGATCAAACTTTGCCAATTTGTGTAATCTAACAAGAAGTACAACTTATTAGATTCCCCTCAGTTCTAAAGTAGTTTGTTTAGAAAACTAACACCTTCATTGCTGAACACTCTAATGAGTGAAATAACCTAGTTCTGTTTTCGGAATGAGTTGCTTTCTTACAAAGAACCTTCAGTGCAACAAGATCAAACATTGGTAGTTAGTGTAATTTAACAAGATATACAACTTGTCCGATTAGCTTCATTTCTAAAGTAGGTTGTTTAGAAAACAAACACCTTCATTGCCAAACACTGTACTGTGTGAAGTAACCTAGTTCTGTTCTCGGAATGAGTTGCTTTCTTGTGAAGAGTCTTCAGTGCAGCAAGATCAAACTTTGCTAGTTTGTGTAATCTACAAAGATGTACAACTTAGTAGATTCGCCTCATTTATAACATAGTTTGTTTAGAAAACAAACACATTCATTGCCCAACACTCTACTGTGTGAACTAAGCTAGTTCTGTTTTCGGAATGACTTGCTTTCTTATGAAGAATCTTTACTGCCGCAAGATCAAACTTTGCTAGTTTGTGTAATCTAACAAGATGTACAACTTAGGAGATTCGCTTCATTTCTAACATAGTTTGTTTAGAAAACAAACACCATCATTGCCGAACACTGTACTGTTTTAAATAAGCTAGTTCTGTTCTCGGCATGAGTTGCTTTCTTATGAAGACTCTTCAATGTAGCAAGGTCAAACTTTCTTAGTTTCTGTAATTTTACAAGATGCACAACTTAGCAGATTAGCTTCATTCCTAACGTAGTTTGTTTAGAAAATAAACACCTTCATTGCCGTACACTGTACTGTGTGGAGTAAGCTAGTTCTATTCTCGGAATGAGTTGCCTTCTTATGAAGACTCTTCAGTACAGCAAGATCAAACTTTGTTAGTTTGTGTAATCTAAACAGATGGACAACTTAATAGATATGCTTCAGTTCTAACATACTTTCTTTAGAAAACAAATATGGTCATTGCTGAAAACTCTACTGTGTTAAATAAGCTAAATCGTTTTTGGAATGAGTTGCTTTCTTACAAAGAGTCTTCAGTGCAGCAAGGTCAAAGTTTGCTAGTTTGTGTCATCTAACAAGATGTACAACTTAATATATACGCCTCATTTTTAAGTAGTTTGTTTAGAAACGAAACATCTTCATTGCCAAACAATGTACTGTGTGAAATAACCTAGTTCTGTTCTTGGAATGAGTTGCTTTCTTACGAAGAGTCTTCAGTGCAGCAAGATCAAATTTTGCAAGTTTGTGTAAACTAACAAGATGTACAAGTTAATATATTCGCCTCATTTCTAAAGTAGTTTCTTTAGAAAAGCAACATCTTCATTGCCGAACACTGTACTGTGTGAAACAAGCTAGTTCTGTTTTCAGAATGAGTTGCTTTCTTACGGAGAGTCTTCAGTACAGCAAGATCAAACTTTGCTTGTTTGTGTAATCTAACAAGATGTACAACTTAGTAGATTAGCTTCATTTCTAACATAGTTTGTTTAGAAAACAAACACCTTCATTCCCAAACACTGTACTGTGTGTAGTAAGCTAGTTCTGTTCTCAGAATGAGTTGCTTTCTTACGAAGAGTCTTCAGTGCAGCAAGATCAAACTTTGCTAGTTTGTGTAATCTAACAAGAATGTACAACTTCGTAGACTCGCCTCATTTCTAGCATAGTTTGTTTAGGAAACAAGCACGTTCATTGCCAAACACTCTACTGTGTGAAATAAACAGTTCTGTTTTCGGAATGACTTGTATTCTTATGAAGAACCTAGTTCTGTTCTAGGAATGAGTTCCTTCCTTACAAAGAGTCTTCAGTGCAGCAAGATCAAACTTTGCTAGTTTGTGTAAACTAACAAGATGTACAATTTGGTAGATTACCTTCATTTCTAACATAGTTTGTTTAGAAAACAAACACCTTCATTGCTGAACACCGTACTGTGTGAAGCAAGCTAGTCCCTTCTCAGTATGAGTTGCTTTCTTAAGAAGAGTCTTGAATGCAGCAAGATCAAACTTTGCTAGTTTGTGTAATCTAACAAGATGTACAACTTAGTAGATTCGCTTCATTTCTAACATTGTTCATTTAAAAAACAAACACCATCATTGCTGAACACTGTACTGTTTGAAATAAGCTAGTTCTGTTCTTGGCATGAGTTGCTTTCTTACGAAGACTCTTCAGTGCAGCAAGATCAAACTTTCTTAGTTTCTGTAATCTTACAAGATGTACAACTTAGCAGATTAGCTTCACTTCTAACATAGTTTGTTTAGAAAACAAACACCTTCATTGCTGAACACTCTATTGTGTGAAATAAGCTAGTTCTGTTTTTGGAATGAGGTGCTTTCTTACAAAGACTCTTCAGTGCCGCAAGATCAAACTTTGCTTGTTTGTGAAATCTAACAAGATATAAAACTTAGTAGATTAGCTTCATTTCTAACGTAGTTTGTTTAGAAAACAAAGACCTTCATTGCTTAACACTGTACTTTGTGAAATAAAGTAGTTCAGATCTCGGAATGAGTTGCTTCCTTATGAAGTGTCTTCAGTGCAGCAAGTTCGAACTTTGCTATTTTGCGTAATCTAACAAGATGTACAACTTAGTAGGTTCGCTTCACTTCTAACTTATTTTGTTTAGAAAACACTTTCATTGCTGAGCACTGTACTGTGTGAAGTAACCTAGTTCTGTTCTTGGAATGAGTTGCTTTCTTACGAAAAGTCGTCAGTGCAGCAAGTTCAAACTTTGGTAGTTTGTGTAATCTAACAAGATGTACAACTTAGTAGATTAGCTTCATTTCTGAAGTAATTTATTTAGAAAACAAACACCTTCATTGCCGAACACTCTACTGTGTGAAATAAGCTACTTCTTTTCTGGGCTTGAGTTGGTTTCTTATGAAGACTCTTCAGTGCAGCAAGATCAAACATTCTTAGTTTGTGTAATCTAACAAGATGTACAATTTAGTAGATTAGCCTCATTTCTAAAGTAGTTTGTTTAGAAAACAAACACCTTCATTGCCGATAACTGCCCTGAGTGAAGTAAGCTAATTCTGTTCTCGGAATGAGTTGCTTTCTTATGAAGAATCTTCAGTGAACCAAGATCAAACTTTGCTAGTTTCTGTAATCTAACAAGATGAACAACTTAATAGATTCGCCTCATTTCTAAAGTAGTTTGTTTAGAAAATAAACATCTTCATTGCCGAACACTGTACTGTGTGAAATAAGGTAGTTATGTTCTCTGATTGAGTTGCTTTCTTACGAAGAGTCTTCAGTGCAGCAAGATCAAACTTTGCTAGCTTGTGTAATCTAACAAGATGTACAACTTAGTAGATTAGCTTCATTTCTAACATAGTTTGTTTAGAAAACAAACACCTTCATTGCTGAACACTGTACTGTGTGAAGTAAGCTAGTTCTATTCTCGGAATGAGTTGCTTTCTTACGAAGTGTCTTCAGTGCATAAAGATCAACCTTTACTAGTTTGTGTAATCTTAGAAGATGTACAACTTAGTAGATTCGCCTCATTTCTAACATAGTTTGTTACGAAGTGAAACACATTCATTGCCGAACACTCTACTGTGTGAAATAAGCTAGTTCTGTTTTCGGAATGGCTTGCTTTCTTATGAAGAGTCTTCAGTGCAGCAAGATCAAATATGCCAGTTTGTGGAATCTAAGAAGATGTACAACTTATTAGATTCGCCTCATTTTTAAGTAGTTTGTTTAGAAAAGAACCATCTTCATTTCCAAACAATGTACTGTGTGAAAAAAACTAGTTCTGTACTCAGAATGAGATGCTTTCTTTCAAAGAGTCTTCAGTGCAGCAAGATCAAACTTTCTTAGTTTGTGTAATCTAACAAGTTGTACAACTTAGTAGGTTCACCTCATTACTAACATAGTTTGTTAAAAAAAACAAACACGTTCATTGCCGAACACACTACTGTGTGAAATAAGCTAGTTCTGTTTTCGGAATGACTTGCTTTCTTACAAAGAGTCTTCAGTGCAACAAGATCAAACTTTGCTAGTTTGTGTAATATAACAAGATGTACAACTTGGTAGTTTAGCTTCTTTTCTAACGTAGTTTGTTTACATAAAAAACACCTTCATTGCCAAACACTGTACTGTGTATAATAAGCTAGTTCTGTTCTAGGAATGAGTTGCTTTATTACGAAGAGTCTTCAATGCAGCAAGATCAATCTTTTCTGGTTTGTGTAATCTAACAAGATGTACCACTTAGTAGAAAAGCTTCATTTCTAACGTAGTTTGTTTAGAAAACAAACACCTTCATTTCCGAACAGTGTACTGTGTGAAGTAAGCTAGTTCTGTTCTCAGAATGAGTTGCTTTCTTACGAAGAGTCTTCAGTGCAGCAATAGCGAACTTTGCTAGTTTGCGTAATCTAATAATCTGTACAACTTAGAAGATTAGCTTCATTTCTAATGTAGTTTGATTAGAAAACAAACACCTTCATTGCCAAATTTTCTACTGTGTGAAATAAGCTAGTTCTGCTCTCAGAATGAGTTGCTTTCCTACGAAGAGTCTTCAGTGTAGAAAGATCCCACTTTGCTAGTTTGAGTAACATAACATGATGTACAATTTAGCAGATTAGCTTCATTTCTAACGTAGTTTGTTTAGAAATCAAACACCTCCATTGCCTAACACCGTACTGTGTGAAGTAAGCTAGTTCTGTTCTCAGAATGAATTGCTTTCTTACGAAGAGTCTTCAGTGAAGCAAGATCAAACTTTGCTAGTTTGTGTAATCTAACAAGATGTAAAACTTAATAGAGCCACCTCATTTCTAAAGGAGTTTGTTTAGAAAAGAAACATCTTCATTGCCAAAAGATGTACTGTGTGAAGTAAGGTAGTTTTGTTTTTGGAATGAGTTGCTTTCTTATGAAGAATCTTCCGTGCCCCAAGATCAAACTTTGCTAGTTTCTGTAATCCAACAAGATGTACAACTTAGTAGATTCGCTTCATTTCTAACATAGTTTGTTTAGAATACAAACACCTTCATTGCCGAATACTGTACTGTGTGAAATAACCTAGTTCAGTTCCAGGAATGAGTTGCTTTCTTCCGAAGACTCTTAAGGGCAGCAAGATCAAACTTTGCGAGTTTGTGTAATCTAACAAGATGTACAATTTAGTAGATTACCTCCATTTCTAACGTTGTTAGTTTAGAAAACAAACACCTTCATTGCCGAACACTGTACTGTGTGAAGTAAGCTAGTTCTGTTCTCAGAATGAGTTGCTTTCTTACAAAGAGTCTTCAGTGCAGCAAGATCAAACTTTGCTATTTTGTGTAATCTAACAAGATATACAACTTAAGTAGATTTGCCTCATTTCTAACATAGTTTGTTTAGAAAACTAACAGTTTCATTGCCAAACACTCTACTGTCTGAAATAAGCTAGTTCTTTTTTCCGAATGACTTGTTTGTTATGAAGAATCTTTAATACCGCAAGATCAAACTTTGCTAGTTTGTGTAATCTAACAAGATGTATAACTTAGTAGATTAGCTTCATTTCTAATGAAGTTTGTTTAGAAAACAAACACCTTCATTTCCAAACACTGTACTCTGTGAAGGAAGCTAGTTCTGTTCTCGGAATGAATTGCTTTCTTACGAAGAGTCTTCAATGCAGCGATATCAAACTTTGCTAGTTTGTGTAATCTAACAAGAAGTAAAACTTACTAGATTCGCTTCACTTCTAACATACTTTCTTTAGAAAATAGCCCTGTTCATTGCTGAACACACTTCTGTGTGAAATAAGGTAGTTCTGTTTTCGGAATGAGTTGCTATCTTACGAAGAATCTTCAGTGCCGAAGGTCAAACTTTGCTGGTTTGTGTAATCTAACAAGATGTACAACTTATTAGATTAGCTTCATTTCTACATCAGTTTGTATAGAAAAAAAAAACACCTTCATTGCCGAACACTGTACTGTGTCAAATAAGCTAGGTCTGTTCTCAGCATAAATTGCTTTCTTACGAAGACTCTTCAGCGCAGCAAGATCAAACTTTCTTAGTTTGTGTAATCTAACAAGATGTACAATTTAGCAGATTATCTTCATTCTAACGTACTTTGTTTAGAAAACAAACACCTTCATTGCCAAACACTGTACTGTGTGAAGTAACCTAGTTCTGTTCTCGGAATGAGTTGCTTTTTTACGAAGTGTATTCTGTGCAGCCAGATCAAACTTTGCTAGTTTGTGTAATCTAAAATGATGTACAACTTAGTAGATTTGCTTCATTTCTAACTTAGTTTGTTTAGAAACGAAACACGTTCATTGGTGAATACTCTACTGTGTGAAATAAGCTAATTCTGTTTTTGGAATGAGTTGCTTTCTTACGAAGAATCTACTGTGCTGCAAGATCAAACTTTGCTAGTTTGTGTAATATAAGAAGTTGTACCACGTTACAGATTAGTTTCATTTCTAACGTAGTTTGTTTAGATAATGAACACTTCACTGTTTAGATAATGAACCTTCACTGCTGAACACTCTACTGTATCAAATAAGCTAGCTCTGTTCTCGAAATGAGTTGTTTTCTTAGGAAGAGTCTTCAGTGCAGCAAGATCAAACTTTGCTAATTTCTGTAATGTAACAAGATGTACAACTTAGTAGATTCCCCTCATTTCTAACGTAGTTTGTTTAGAAAAAAAAACACCTTCATTGCTAAACACTGTACTGTGTGAAGTAACCTAGTTCTGTTCTAGGAATGAGTTGCATTCTTACGAAGAGTCTTCAGTGCAGCAAGATCAAACTTTGCTAGTTTGTGTAATCTAACAAGATGTACAATTTAGTAGATTAGCTTCATTTCTAACTTCATTGCCGAACACTGTACTTTGTGAAGTAAGCTAGTTCTGTTCTCAGAATGAGTTGCTTTCTTACGAACAGTCTTCAATGCAGCAAGGTCAAACTTTGCTAGTTTGTGTAACCTAATAAGATGTAATACTGAGTAGATGCGCTTCTTTTCTAACATAGTTTGTTTAGAAAAGAACCCCATTCATTGCTGAACACTATTCTGTGTGAAATAAGGTAGTTCCGTTTTCAGTATGAGTTGCTTTCTTACGAAGAATCTTCAGTGCTGCAAGATCAAACTTTGCTGGTTTGTGTAATCTAACAATATGTACAACTTATTAAAGTAGCTTCATTTCTACAGTAGTTTGTTTAGAAAACAAACACCTTCATTTCCGAACACTGTACTGTACGAGATAAGCTTGTTTAGTGCTAGGAATCAGTTGCTTTTCTACGAAGAGTGTAGATCACAGTAAGTTCAAACTTTCCTCGTTTGTACAATCTTACAAGTTGTACAATTTACTAGCTTCATTACATTTCTAATGTAGTTTGTTAAGAAAAGAAACATGTTCATTGCTGAACACTGTAATGTGCGAGTTAAGCTTGTTTAGCACTACGAATCAGTTGCTTTTCTACGAAGAGTGTAGATCACAGCAAGTTAAAACTTTCCTCATATGTACAAACTTACAAGTTGTTCAGTTTATTAGCTTCGTTTCATTTCTAATGTAGTTTGGTAATAAAAGAAACATGTTCCTTGCCTAACACTGTACTCTTCGATATAAGCTTGTTAAGCTCTAGGAATGAGTTGCTTTTCTATGAAGAGTGTAGATCACAGCAAGTTCAAACTTTCCTCGTTTGTACAATCTTACAAATTTTATAATTTACTTGCTTCGTTTCATTTCTAATGTAGTTTGGTAAGAAAAGAAACATCTTCATTGCCAAACACTGTACTGTGTGAGATAAGCTTCTTGAGCTCTAGGAATGAGTTGCTTTTCTTAGAAGAGTGTAGATCACAGCAAGTTCAAACTTTCCTCGTTTGGAAAATGTAAAAAGTTGTACAATTAAGTAGCTTTTTTTCATTTCTTTTGTAGTTTGGTAAGAAAAGAAACATCTTCATTGCCGAACACTGTACTGTGCGAGTTAAGCTTGTTTAGCTCTAGGAATGAGTTGCTGTTCTATGAAGAGTGTAGATCACAGCAAGTTCAAACTTTTTTCCTTTGTACAATCTTACATGTTGTACAATTTACTAGCTTCGTTTCATTTCTAATGTAGTTTGGTAAGTAAAGACCATCTTCATTGCCTAAGCCTTTACTGTGCGACATAAGCTTGTTAAGCTCTAGGAATCAGTTGCTTTTCTACGAAGAGTTTAGGTCACAGAAAGTTCAAACTTGCCTCATATATACCAAACACTGTATTGTGCTTGTTAAGCTTGTTTAGCTTTAGGAATCAGTTGCTTTTCTACAAAGAATGTAGATCATAACAAGTTCAAACTTTTCTCATTTGTACAATATTACAAGTTGTGCAATTGAGTAGCTTTCTTTCATTTCTAATGTAGCTTGGTAAGAAAAGAAACATCTTCATTGACGAACACTGTACTGTGCGAGATAAGCTTGTTAAGCTCTAGGAATCAGTTCCTTTTCCACAAAGAGTGTGGATCACAGCAAGTTCAAACTTTCCTCATTTGGAAAATCTTTAAAGTTGTACTATTGCATAGCTTTGTATCTTTTCCAATGCAGTTTGGTAAGAAAAGAAACATCTTCATTGCCTAAGACTGTACTGTGTGACATAAGCTTGTTAAGCTCTAGGAATCAGTTGCTTTTCTACAAAGAGTGTAGATCACAGCAAGTTCAAACTTTTTTCCTTTGTACAATCTTACATGTTGTACAATTTACTAGCTTCGTTTCATTTCTAATGTAGTTTGGTAAGAAAAGAAACATCTTCATTTCCGAACACTGTAATGTGCAAGATAAGCTTGTTAAGCTCTGGGAATCAGTTGCTTTTCTACGAAGAGTGCAGATAAGAGCAAGTTCAAAATTTCTCGTTTGTACAATCCTACAAGTTGTACAATTTACTAGCTTCGTTTCACTTCTAATGTAGTTTCGTAAGAAAAAAAACAGCTTCATTTCCAAACACTGTACTGTGTGAGATAAGCTTGTTTAGCTCTAGGAATGAGTTGCTTTTCTACAAAGGGTGTAGATCACAACAAGTTCAAACTTTCCTCATATGTAAAATCTTACAATTTGTACAATTTAGTACCATCGTTTCATTTCTAATGTAGTTTGGTAAGAAAAGAAACATCTTCATTGCATAACACTGTACTGAGCGAGATAAGCTTGTTAAGCTCTAGGAATCAGTTGCTTTTCTACGAAGAGTGTAGATCACAGCAAGTTCAAACGTTCCTCGTTTGTACAATCTTACAAGTTGTACAATTTACTAGCTTCGTTTCATTTCTAATGTAGTTTGGTAAGAAAAGAAACATCTTCATTGCCTAACACTGTACTGTGCGAGATAAGCTTGTTAAGGTCTAGGAATCAGTTGCTTTTATGCGAAGACTTTAGATCACAGCAAGTTCAAACTTTTCTCATATGTACAATCTTACAAGTGGTATAATTTACTACCTGCGTTTCATTTCTAATGTAGTTTGGTACGAAAAGAAACATCTTCATTGCCTAACCCTGTACTGTGCGAGATAAGCTTGTTAAGCTCTAGGAATCAGTTGCTTTTCTACGAAAAGTGTAGATCACAGCAAGTTCAAACTTTCCTCGTTTGGAAAATCTGAAAAGTTGTAAAATTGAGTAGCTTTGTTTCATTTCTAATGTAGTTTGGTAAGAAAAGAAACATCTTCATTGCCGAACACTGTACAGT
The DNA here is from genome assembly GCA_036365145.1 of Orientallactaga sibirica. Lineage (NCBI taxonomy): Eukaryota > Metazoa > Chordata > Mammalia > Rodentia > Dipodidae > Orientallactaga > Orientallactaga sibirica. The sequence goes on along the minus strand of JAEOAD010000026.1, from coordinate 30,697,001 downwards.
GCGAGATAAGCTTGTTAAGCTCTAGGAATCAGTTGCTTTTCTACGAAGATTGTAGATCAAAGCAAGTTCAAACTTTCCTCGTTTGTAAAATGTTACAGGTTGTACAATTTACTAGCTTCGTTTCATGGCTAATGTAGTTTGGTAAGAAAAGAAACATCTTCATTCCTGAACACCGTACTGTGCGAGATGAGCTTGTTAAGCTCTAGGAATGAGTTGCTTTTCTATGAAGAGTGTAGATCACAGCAAGTTCAAACTTTCCTAGTTTGAAAAATCTGAAAAGTTTTACAATTGTGTAGCTTCGTTTCATTTCTGATGTAGTTTGGTAAGAAAAGAAACATCTTCATTGCCGAACACTGTACTGTGCAAGATAAACTTGTTAAGCTCTAGGAATCAGTTGCTTTTCTACGAAGAGTGTAGATCACAGCAAGTTCATACTTTCCTCATATGTACAATATTACAAGTTGTACAGTTTACTAGCATCATTTCATTTCTAATGTAGTTTGGTAAGAAAAGAAACATCCTCATTGCCTAACACTGTACTGTGCAAGATAAGCTTATTTAGCTCTAGGAATCAGTTGCTTTTCTATGAAGAGTGTAGATCACAGCAAGTTCAAATTTTTTTAGTTTATAAAATCTTACATGTTGTACAATTTACTAGCTTTGTTTCATTTCTAATGTAGTTTGGTAAGTAAAGAACCATCTTCATTGCCTAACACTGAACAGTGCGAGATAAACTTGTTAAGGTCTTTGAAACCATTGCTTTTCTACGAAGGTTTAGATCACAGCAAGTTCAAACTTTCCTCATATGTACAATCTTACAAGTTGTACAATTTCCTAGCTTCGTTTCATTTCTAGTGTAGTTTGGTAAGAAAAGAAACATCTTCATTGCCTAAGACTTTACTGTGTGAGATAAGCTTGTTAATCTCTAGAAATCAGTTGCATTTCTACGAAGAGAGTAGATCACAGCAAGTTCAAACTTTCTTCGTTTGTACAATCTTAAAAGTTGTACAATTGACTAGCTTCGTTTCATTTCTATTGTGCTTTGGTAAGAAAAGGAACATCTTCATTGCCTAACACTGTACTGGGCGAGATAAGCTTGTTTAGCTCTAGGAATCAGTTGATTTTCCATGAAGAGAGCAGATCACAGCAAGTTCCAACTTTGCCTCGTTTGGAAAATCCAATGAGTTCTACAATTTACTAGCTTCGTTTCACTTCTAATATACTTTGGTAAGAAAAGAAATATCTCCATTGCCGAACACTGTACTGTACAATATAAGCTTGTTTACCTCTAGGAATCAGTTGCTTTTCTATGAAGAGTGCAGATCACAGCAAGTTCAAACTTTCCTCGTTTGTAAAATCAAACAAGTTGTAAAATTTACTAGCTTCCTTTAATTTCTAATGTAGTTTGGAAAGAAAAGAAACATCTTCATTGCCAAACACTGTACTGTGTGAGATAAACTTGTTTTACTCTAGGAATCAGTTGTTTTTCTTTGAAGAGTATAGATCACAGCAAGTTCAAACTTTCCTAGTTTGGAAAATCAAACAAGCTGTACAGTTTACTAGCTTCATTTCATTTCTAATGTAGTTTGGTAAGAAAAGAAACATCTTTATTGCCGAACTCTGTACTGTGCGAGATAAGCTTGTTAAGCTCTAGGAACGACTGGCTTTTCTACAAAGAGTGTAGATCACAGCAAGTTCAAACTTTCCTCGGTGGAAAATCTTAGACGTTGTACAATTTACTAACTTCTTTCGTTTCTAATGTAGTTTGGAAAAAAAAGAAACATCTTCGTTGCCGAACACTGTATTGTGCGAGATAAGCTTGTTAAGCTCTAGGAATCAGTTGCTTTTCTGCGAAGAGTGTAGATCACAGCAAGTTCAAACTTTCCTCGTTTGTGAAACCAAACAAGTTGTACAATTTACTAGCTTTGTTTCATTTCTAATGTAGTTTGGTTAGAAAAGAAATATCTTCATTGGTGAACATTGTACTGTGCGGGATAAACTTGTTAAGCTCTAGAAATCAGTTGCTTTTCTACAAAGAGGGTAGATCACAGCAAGTTCAAACTTTCCTCTTTTGGAAAATCTAAAAAGTGGTACAATTGAGTAGCTTCGTTTCATTTCTAATGTAGTTTGGTAAGAAAAGAAACATCTTCATTGCCGAACACTGTATTGTGCAAGATAAGCTTGTTTAGCTCTAGGAATCAGTTGCTATTCGACGAAGAGTGTAGATCACAGCAAGTTCAAACTTTCCTCGTTTGTACAATCTTACAAATTGTAAAATGTACTAGCTTCTTTTTATTTCTAATGTAGTTTGGTAAGAAAAGAAACATCTTCATTGCCTAACACTGTAGTCTGTGAGATAAGCTTGATTAGCTCTAGGAATCAGTTGCTGTTCTATGAAGAGTGTAGATCACAGCAAGTTCAAGCTTTCCTCGTTTGTAAACTCTAAAAAGTTGTAAAATTCACTACCTTAGTTTCATTTCTAATATAGTTTGGTAAGAAAGGAACATCTTCATTGCCGTAGACTCTACTGTGCAAGATAAGCTTGTTACACTCTAGGAATGAGTTGCTTTTTCTATGAAGAGTGTAGATCACAGCAAGTTCAAACTTTCCTCTTTTTAAAATCTTATGAGTTGTACAATTTACTTGCTTCGCTTCATTTCTAATGTAGTTTGGTAAGAAAAGAAACACCTTCATTGCCGAACACTGTACTGTGTGAGATAAGCTTGTTCAGGTCTTGGAATGAGTGGCTTTTCTCCAAAGAGTGTAGATCACAGCAAGTTCAAATTTTCATCGTTTGGAAAATCAAATAAGTTGTAAAATTGAGTACCTTCATTTCATTTCTAATGTAGTTTGGTAAGAAAAGAAACATCTTCATTGCCAAACACTGCACTGTGCGAGATAAGCTTGTTAAGCTCTAGGAATCAGTTGCTTTCCTGCAAAGAGTGTAGATCACAGCAAGTTGAAACTTTCCACGTTTGTAAAATCTAACAAGGTGTACAATGTACTGTCTTTGTTCCATTTCTAATGTATTTTGGTAAGAAAAGAAACATCTTCATTCTTGACACTCTACAGTGTGAGATAAGCTTGTTAAGCTCTAGGAATCAGTTGCTTTTCTACGAAGAGTGTAGATCACAGCAAGTTCAAACGTTCCTCATTTGTACAATCTTATATGTTTTACAATTTGCTTGCTTCAATTCATTTCTAATATAGTTTGGTCAGAAAAGAAACATCTTCAATTCTGAACACTGTACTGTGCGAGATAAGGTTGTTAAGCTCTAGGAATGGGTTGCTTTTCTCCAAAAAGTGTAGATCACAGCAAGTTCAAAATTTCCTCGTTTGGAAAATCTAAAAAGTTGTACAATTGAGTTGCTTGGTTTCATATCTAATGTAGTTTGGTAAGAAAAGAAACATCTTCATAGCCAAACACTGTACTGTGCGAGATAAACTTGTTAAGGTCTAGGAATTAGTTGCTTTTCTACGAAGAGTGTAGATCCCAGCAAGTTCAAACTTTCCTCGTTTGGAAAATCTGTATAGTTGTTCAATTGAGCAGCTTCGTTGCATTTCTAATGTAGTTTGGTAAGAAAAGAAACATCTTCATTACTGAACACTGTAATGTGGTAGATAATCTTTTTAAGCTCTAGGAATCAGTTGCTTTTCTATGAATACTGTAGATCACAGCAAGTTCAAACTTTCCTTTTTCATTTCTAATGTAGTTTGGTAAGAAAAGAAGCATCTTCAATGCCTAACACTGTACTGTGGAAGATAAGCTTGTTAAGCTCTAGGAATTAATTGCTTTTCTATGAAGAGTGTAGATCACAGCAAGTTCAAAACCTATCTCGTTTGTACAACCAAACAAGTTGTACAATTTACTAGCTTCATTTCATTTCTAATTTATTTTGCTAAGAAAAGAAACATCTTCATTGCCGAAAACTGTACTGTGCTAGATAAGCTTGTTAAGCTCTAGGAATCAGTAGCTTTTCTACGAAGAGTGTAGATTACAGCAAGTTCAAACTTTACTCTTTTGGAAAATCAAAAAGTTGTACAATTGAGTAGCTTCCTTTCATTGCAAATGTAGTTTCATAAGAAAAGAAACATCTTCATTGCCAAACACTGTACTGTGCGAGATAAACATTAAGCTCTAGGTATCAGTTGCTTTTTCTCCAAAGGGTGTAGATCACAGAAAGTTCAAATTTTTCTGGTTTAGAAAATCTAAAAAGTTATACAATTGAGTAGCTTCGTTTCATTTCTAATGTAGTTTGGTAGGAAAAGAAACATCTTCATTGCCGGACACTGTACTATGCGAGATAAGCTTGTAAAGCTCTAGGAATGAGTTGTTTTTCCAGGAAGAGTGTAGATCACAGTAAGTTCAAACATTCCTCGTTTGGAAAATCTAAAAAGTTGAACAATTGAGGAGCTTCGTTTCATTTCTAATGTAGTTTGGTAAGAAAAGAAACATCTTCATTTCCGAACACTCTACTGTGCAAGATAAGCTTATTAAGCTCTAGGAAAAAGTTGCTTTTCTACGAAGAGTGTAGGTCACAGCAAGTTCAAACATTCCTCGTTTGTACAATCTTACAGGTTTTACAATTTACTACCTTCGCTTCATTTCAAATGTATTTTGGTAAGAAAAGAAACATCTTCATTTCCGAACATTATACTGTGTGAGATAAGCTTGTTCAGGTCTTGGAATGAGTGGCTTTTCTCAGAAGAGTGTAGATCACATCAAGTTCAAAATTTCCTCATTTGCAAAATCTAAACAATTATACAATTGAGTAGCTTCGTTTCATTTCTAATGCAGTTTGGTAGGAAAAGAAACATCTTCATTGTCGAACACTGTACTATGGGAGATAAGCTTGTAAAGCTCTAGGAATGAGTTGCTTTCCTACGAAGAGTGTAGATCACAGTAAGTTCAACTTTCCTCGTTTGGAAAATCTAAAAAGTTGTACAATTGAGTAGCTTCATTTCATTTCTAATGTAGTTTGGTAAGAAAAGAAACATTTTCATTTCCGAACACTCTACTGTGCGAGATAAGGTTATTAAGCTCTAGGAATGAGTTACTTTTCTACAAAGAGTGTAGATCATAGCAAGTTAAGACTTTCCTCATTTGTACAATCTTACAAGTTGTAAAACTTACTAGCTTCTTTTCATTTCTAATGTAGTTTGGTAAGAAAAGAAGCATCTTCATTGCTGAACACTGTACTGTGCGAGATAAGCTTGTTAAGCTCTAGGAATCAGTAGCTTTTCTATGAAGAGTGTAGATTACAGCAAGTTCAAACTTTACTCTTTTGGAAAATCAAAAAGTTGTACAATTGAGTAGCTTCCTTTCACTGCAAATGTAGTTTCATAAGAAAAGAAACATCTTCATTGCCGAACACTGTACTGTGCAAGATAAGCTTGTTAAGCTCTAGGTATCAGTTGCTTTTCTCCAAAGAGTGTAGATCACAGGAAGTTCAAAATTTCCTCGTTCAGACAATCTAAAACGTTATAATATTGAGTGGCTTCCTTTCATGTCTACTGTAGTTTCTTGAGAAACGAAACATCTTCATTGCCAAACATTGTACTCTGTGAGATAAGCTTGTTAAGCTCTAGGAATCAGTTGTATTTTATGAAGAGTGTAGATCACAGCAAGTTCAAACTTTCCTCCTTCAGAAAATCTAAAAAGTTATACAATTGAGTACCTTCATTTCATTTCTAATGTATTTTGGTAAGAAAACAAACATTTTCATTGATGAACAGTGTCCTGTACGAGATAAGCATGTTAAGCTCTAGGAATCAGTTGCTTTTCTACAAAGAGTGTACATCACAGCAAGGTCAAACTCTCCTCGTTTGGAAAATCTAAAAAGTTGTACAATTGAGTAGCTTCTTTGATTGCTCATGTAGTTTCGTAAGAAAAGAAACATCTTCATTCCCTAACACTGTACTGTGTGAGATAAGCTTGTGAAGCTCTAGAAATCAGTTGTTTTTCTATGAAGAGTATAGATCACAAAAAGTTCAAACTTTCCCCGTTTTTAAAATCAAAGAAGTTTTACAATTTACTAGCTTCGTTTCATTTCTAATGTAGTTTGGTAAGAAAAGAAACATCTCAATTTCCTAACACTGTAATGTGCGAGATAAGCTTGTTAAACTGTAGGACTCAGTTGATATTCTACGAAGAGTGTAGATCACAGCAAGTTGAAACTTTCCTCTTTTGTAAAATCTAACAAGCTGTACAGTTTACTAGCTTCATTTCCTTTCTAATGTAGTTTGGTAAGAAGAGAAACATCGTCATTTCTGAACACTCTACTGTGCAAGTTAAGCTTGTTAAGCTCTAGGAATGAGTTGCTTTTCTACGAAAAGTGTAGATCATAGCAAGTTAAAACTTTCCTCGTTTGTACAATCTTACAAGTTGTAATATTTACTAGCTTCTTTTCATTTCTAATGTAGTTTGGTAAGAAAAGAAACATCTTCATTGCCAAACACTTTACTGTGTGAGATAAGCTTGTTTAGCTCTAGGAATGAGTTGCTTTTCTACAAAGAGTGTAGATCATAGCAAGTTCAGACTTTCCTCGTTTTTACAATCTTAAAAGTTGTACAATTTACTAGATTCTTTTCATTTCTAATGTAGTTTGGTAAGAAAAGGAACATCATTGCCGGACACTGTACTGTGTGAGATAAGCTTGGTAAGCTCTAGGAATCAGTTGCTTTTCTAGGATTTGTGTAGATCACAGCATGTTCAAACTTTCCTCATTTGTACAATCGTAAAAGTTGTACAATTTACTAGCTTCTTTTCATTTCTAATGTAGTTTGGTAAGAAAAGAAACATCTTCGTTTTCGAACACTGGACTTTGTGAGATAAGGTTGTTAAGCTCTAGGAATGGGTTGCCTTTCTACTAAGAGTGTAGATCACAGCAAGTTCAAACCTTCCTTGTTTGTACAATCTTACAAGTTATACAATTTACTAGCTTCATTTCATTTCTAATGGAGTTTTGTAAGAAAAGAAACATCTTTATTGCCGAACTCTGTACTGTGCGAGATAAGCTTGTTAAGCTCTAAGAATGAGTTGCTTTTCTACGAAGACTGTAGATCACAGCAAGTTCAAACTTTCCTAGTTTGTACAATCTTACAAGTTGTACAGTTTACTAGCTTGGTTTCATTTCTAATGTAGTTTGGTAATAAAAGAAACATCTTCATTGCTGAACACTGTACAGGCGAGATAAGCTTGTTAAGGTCTAGGAATAATTTGGTTTTCTACGAAGTGTATAGATCACAGCAAGTTCAAACTTTCTTCGTTTGGAAAATCCAAAAAGTTGTACAATTGAGTAGCTTCCTTTCATTTCTAATGTAGTCTCCTAAGAAAAGAAACATCTTCATTGCCAAACACTGTACTGTGTGAGATAAGCTTGTTAAGCTTTGGAATGTGTTGTTTTTCTACGAAGAGTGTAGATCACAGCAAGTTCAAATTTTCCTCGTTTGGACAATCTAATAAGTTGTACAATTGTGTACCTTCCTTTCATTTCTAATGTAGTTTCGTAAAAAAAGAAACATCTTCATTGCCGAACACTGTACTGTGAGAAATAAGCTTGTTAAGCTGTAGGAATGAGTTGCTTTTCTATGAAGAGTGTAGATCACTTCAAGTTCAATTTCTCCACGTTGGAAAAATCTAAAAGTTGTACAATTGAGTAGCTTTGTTTCTTATATATAAAATTTTGCTTACATTCATAGTAAAGGTTCCATTGTCCTCCTCCCCTGTCCTCCCTCTTTCAAAGGGACCCTTGTCAAAATCTTAATGTGGGTCAAGCATTGTGAGGTTAGTTAAGAGTTCAGGGTTTGGCCCCAGTCTCTCTGCATAATGCCCCAACTATGACTCTAATAATCTTGTCCACCCCTCTTTTCTAATTTTCTCTGAGCCACATAGGGGACATTTTAGTTCTGCTTCAGTGATGCGGTTTTTGGGAGCCTCTGTGTCTCTGGATATCTGGTGTAGTTGGAGTTGGATGATCTCTGTGTTTATCTCCTTCAGCCTTTTTCAGGTGTAATTGATCGCCATGAACGCTGAACTCTTGCCCTTCCCAGTGTTGTTCTATGGTTTCAGCTGGGGCACTGGTGAGGTGTGGTTAGCTGATCCTCCCTTCAGGTTCGATGCCCACCTGAAAAAAAGATAACAAATTCTCCATCGGAGAGAAAAAGTTAGTACTAGGTAGAAGGGATGACCATCTATGTTTTGAAGGGAAATTTATATGCAAGTTGGCTCTCTTCTAGCTCACATTTGGTGGTATCTTGATCCAAGACTGAGCTTACTAGCTTTTTGTACCTGGTTTTGACTTATTTCCCAGTCTCTAAAAATGAGCTCATTGCTGAACTGTAGATATGCTTTTAAGCTCTAGGAATGATTTGCTTTTCTATGAAGAGTGTAGGTCACAGCAAGTTCAAACTTTCCTCATTTGTAAAATCTTACAAGTTTTACAATTTACTAGCTTCCTTTCATTTCTAATGTAATTTTGTAAGAAAAGAACCATCTTCATTTCCCAACACTGTACTGTGTGAGATAAACTTGTTAAGCTCTAGGAATGAGTTGTTTTTCTTTGAAGAGTGTAGATAATAGCAAGTTCAAACTTTCCACGTTTGGAAAATTTAAAACGTTGTACAGTTTAGTAGCTTTGTTTCATTTCTAATGTAGTTTAGTAGGAAGAGAAACATCTTCATTGCCGAACACTGTAGTGTGTGAGATAAGCTTGTTAAGCTCTAGGAATGAGTTGCTTTTCTACAAAGAGTGTAGATCACAGCAAGTTCAAACTTTCCTCGTTTGTACAATCTTACAAGTTGTACAATTTACTAGCTTGTTTTCATTTCTTATGTAGTTTGGAAAAAAAGAAACATCTTCATTGCCGAACACTGTATTGTGCGAGATAAGCTTGTTAAGCTTCTAGGAATCAGTTGCTTTTCTATGAAGTAGTATAGATCATAGCAAGTTCAAACTTTCCTCGTTTGTGAAACCAAACAAGTTGTACAATTTACTAGCTTTGTTTCATTTCTAATGTAGTTTGGTTAAAAAGAAATATCTTCATTGGTGAACATTGTACTGTGCGGGATAAACTTGTTAAGCTCTAGAAATCAGTTGCTTTTCTACAAAGAGGGTAGATCACAGCAAGTTCAAACTTTCCTCTTTTGGAAAATCTAAAAAGTGGTACAATTGAGTAGCTTCGTTTCATTTCTAATGTAGTTTGGTAAGAAAAGAAACATCTTCATTGCTGTGCAAGATAAGCTTGTTTAGCTCTAGGAATCAGTTGCTATTCTACGAAGAGTGTAGATCACAGCAAGTTCAAACTTTCCTCGTTTGTACAATCTTACAAATTGTAAAATGTACTAGCTTCTTTTTATTTCTAATGTAGTTTGGTAAGAAAAGAAACATCTTCATTGCCTAACACTGTAGTCTGTGAGATAAGCTTGATTAGCTCTAGGAATCAGTTGCTGTTCTATGAAGAGTGTAGATCACAGCAAGTTCAAGCTTTCCTCGTTTGTAAACTCTAAAAAGTTGTAAAATTCACTACCTTAGTTTCATTTCTAATATAGTTTGGTAAGAAAGGAACATCTTCATTGCCGTAGACTCTACTGTGCAAGATAAGCTTGTTACACTCTAGGAATGAGTTGCTTTTTCTATGAAGAGTGTATGTAGATCACAGCAAGTTCAAACTTTCCTCTTTTTAAAATCTTATGAGTTGTACAATTTACTTGCTTCGCTTCATTTCTAATGTAGTTTGGTAAGAAAAGAAACACCTTCATTGCCGAACACTGTACTGTGTGAGATAAGCTTGTTCAGGTCTTGGAATGAGTGGCTTTTCTCCAAAGAGTGTAGATCACAGCAAGTTCAAATTTTCATCGTTTGGAAAATCAAATAAGTTGTAAAATTGAGTACCTTCATTTCATTTCTAATGTAGTTTGGTAAGAAAAGAAACATCTTCATTGCCAAACACTGCACTGTGCGAGATAAGCTTTAAGCTCTAGGAATCAGTTGCTTTGCTGCAAAGAGTGTAGATCACAGCAAGTTGAAACTTTCCACGTTTGTAAAATCTAACAAGGTGTACAATGTACTGTCTTTGTTCCATTTCTAATGTATTTTGGTAAGAAAAGAAACATCTTCATTCTTGACACTCTACAGTGTGAGATAAGCTTGTTAAGCTCTAGGAATCAGTTGCTTTTCTACGAAGAGTGTAGATCACAGCAAGTTCAAACGTTCCTCATTTGTACAATCTTATATGTTTTACAATTTGCTTGCTTCAATTCATTTCTAATATAGTTTGGTCAGAAAAGAAACATCTTCAATTCTGAACACTGTACTGTGCGAGATAAGGTTGTTAAGCTCTAGGAATGGGTTGCTTTTCTCCAAAAAGTGTAGATCACAGCAAGTTCAAAATTTCCTCGTTTGGAAAATCTAAAAAGTTGTACAATTGAGTTGCTTGGTTTCATATCTAATGTAGTTTGGTAGAAAAAGAAACATCTTCATAGCCAAACACTGTACTGTGCGAGATAAACTTGTTAAGGTCTAGGAATTAGTTGCTTTTCTACGAAGAGTGTAGATCCCAGCAAGTTCAAACTTTCCTCGTTTGGAAAATCTGTATAGTTGTTCAATTGAGCAGCTTCGTTGCATTTCTAATGTAGTTTGGTAAGAAAAGAAACATCTTCATTACTGAACACTGTAATGTGGTAGATAATCTTTTTAAGCTCTAGGAATCAGTTGCTTTTCTATGAATACTGTAGATCACAGCAAGTTCAAACTTTCCTTTTTTCATTTCTAATGTAGTTTGGTAAGAAAAGAAGCATCTTCAATGCCGAACACTGTACTGTGGAAGATAAGCTTGTTAAGCTCTAGGAATTAATTGCTTTTCTATGAAGAGTGTAGATCACAGCAAGTTCAAACCTATCTCGTTTGTACAACCAAACAAGTTGTACAATTTACTAGCTTCATTTCATTTCTAATTTATTTTGCTAAGAAAAGAAACATCTTCATTGCCGAAAACTGTACTGTGCTAGATAAGCTTGTTAAGCTCTAGGAATCAGTAGCTTTTCTACGAAGAGTGTAGATTACAGCAAGTTCAAACTTTACTCTTTTGGAAAATCAAAAAGTTGTACAATTGAGTAGCTTCCTTTCATTGCAAATGTAGTTTCATAAGAAAAGAAACATCTTCATTGCCAAACACTGTACTGTGCGAGATAAGCTTGTTAAGCTCTAGGTATCAGTTGCTTTTCTCCAAAGGGTGTAGATCACAGAAAGTTCAAATTTTTCTGGTTTAGAAAATCTAAAAAGTTATACAATTGAGTAGCTTCGTTTCATTTCTAATGTAGTTTGGTAGGAAAAGAAACATCTTCATTGCCGGACACTGTACTATGCGAGATAAGCTTGTAAAGCTCTAGGAATGAGTTGTTTTTCCAGGAAGAGTGTAGATCACAGTAAGTTCAAACATTCCTCGTTTGGAAAATCTAAAAAGTTGAACAATTGAGGAGCTTCGTTTCATTTCTAATGTAGTTTGGTAAGAAAAGAAACATCTTCATTTCCGAACACTCTACTGTGCAAGATAAGCTTATTAAGCTCTAGGAAAAGTTGCTTTTCTACGAAGAGTGTAGGTCACAGCAAGTTCAAACATTCCTCGTTTGTACAATCTTACAGGTTTTACAATTTACTACCTTCGCTTCATTTCAAATGTATTTTGGTAAGAAAAGAAACATCTTCATTTCAAACATTATACTGTGTGAGATAAGCTTGTTCAGGTCTTGGAATGAGTGGCTTTTCTCAGAAAAGAGTGTAGATCACATCAAGTTCAAAATTTCCTCATTTGCAAAATCTAAACAATTATACAATTGAGTAGCTTCGTTTCATTTCTAATGCAGTTTGGTAGGAAAAGAAACATCTTCATTGTCGAACACTGTACTATGGGAGATAAGCTTGTAAAGCTCTAGGAATGAGTTGCTTTCCTACGAAGAGTGTAGATCACAGTAAGTTCAACTTTCCTCGTTTGGAAAATCTAAAAAGTTGTACAATTGAGTAGCTTCATTTCATTTCTAATGTAGTTTGGTAAGAAAAAGAAACATTTTCATTTCCAACACTCTACTGTGTGTGAGATAAGGTTATTAAGCTCTAGGAATGAGTTACTTTTCTACAAAGAGTGTAGATCATAGCAAGTTAAGACTTTCCTCATTTGTACAATCTTACAAGTTGTAAAACTTACTAGCTTCTTTTCATTTCTAATGTAGTTTGGTAAGAAAAGAAACATCTTCATTGAGATGAACACTGTACTGTTTTCTATGAGATAAGCTTGTTCAAGCCTCTAGGAATCAGTAGCTTTTTCTATGAAGAGTGTTGCTGAACATTACAGCAAGTTCAAACTTTACTCTTTTGGAAAATCAAAAGTTGTACAATTGAGTAGCTTCCTTTCACTGCAAATGTAGTTTCATAAGAAAAAAGAAACATCTTCATTGCTAACACTGTACTGTGCAAGATAAACTTGTTAAGCTCTAGGTATCAGTTGCTTTTCTCCAAAGAGTGTAGATCACAGGAAGTTCAAAATTTCCTCGTTCAGACAATCTAAAACGTTATAATATTGAGTGGCTTCCTTTCATGTCTACTGTAGTTTCTTGAGAAACGAAACATCTTCATTGCCAAACATTGTACTCTGTGAGATAAGCTTGTTAAGCTCTAGGAATCAGTTGTATTTTATGAAGAGTGTAGATCACAGCAAGTTCAAACTTTCCTCCTTCAGAAAATCTAAAAAGTTATACAATTGAGTACCTTCATTTCATTTCTAATGTATTTTGGTAAGAAAACAAACATTTTCATTGATGAACAGTGTCCTGTACGAGATAAGCATGTTAAGCTCTAGGAATCAGTTGCTTTTCTACGAAGAGTGTACATCACAGCAAGGTCAAACTCTCCTCGTTTGGAAAATCTAAAAAGTTGTACAATTGAGTAGCTTCCTTTGATTGCTCATGTAGTTTCGTAAGAAAAGAAACATCTTCATTCCCTAACACTGTACTGTGTGAGATAAGCTTGTGAAGCTCTAGAAATCAGTTGTTTTTCTATGAAGAGTATAGATCACAAAAAGTTCAAACTTTCCCCGTTTTTAAAATCAAAGAAGTTTTACAATTTACTAGCTTCGTTTCATTTCTAATGTAGTTTGGTAAGAAAAGAAACATCTCAATTTCCTAACACTGTAATGTGCGAGATAAGCTTGTTAAACTGTAGGACTCAGTTGATATTCTACGAAGAGTGTAGATCACAGCAAGTTGAAACTTTCCTCTTTTGTAAAATCTAACAAGCTGTACAGTTTACTAGCTTCATTTCCTTTCTAATGTAGTTTGGTAAGAAGAGAAACATCGTCATTTCTGAACACTCTACTGTGCAAGTTAAGCTTGTTAAGCTCTAGGAATGAGTTGCTTTTCTACGAAAAGTGTAGATCATAGCAAGTTAAAACTTTCCTCGTTTGTACAATCTTACAAGTTGTAATATTTACTAGCTTCTTTTCATTTCTAATGTAGTTTGGTAAGAAAAGAAACATCTTCATTGCCGAACACTTTACTGTGCGAGATAAGCTTATTAAGCTCTAGGAATGAGTTGCTTTTCTACAAAGAGTGTAGATCATAGCAAGTTCAGACTTTCCTCGTTTTTACAATCTTAAAAGTTGTACAATTTACTAGATTCTTTTCATTTCTAATGTAGTTTGGTAAGAAAAGGAACATCATTGCCGGACACTGTACTGTGTGAGATAAGCTTGGTAAGCTCTAGGAATCAGTTGCTTTTCTAGGATTTGTGTAGATCACAGCATGTTCAAACTTTCCTCATTTGTACAATCGTAAAAGTTGTACAATTTACTAGCTTCTTTTCATTTCTAATGTAGTTTGGTAAGAAAAGAAACATCTTCATTTTTCAAACACTGGACTTTGTGAGATAAGGTTGTTAAGCTCTAGGAATGGGTTGCCTTTCTACTAAGAGTGTAGATCACAGCAAGTTCAAACCTTCCTTGTTTGTACAATCTTACAAGTTATACAATTTACTAGCTTCATTTCATTTCTAATGGAGTTTTGTAAGAAAAGAAACATCTTTATTGCCGAACTCTGTACTGTGCGAGATAAGCTTGTTAAGCTCTAAGAATGAGTTGCTTTTCTACGAAGACTGTAGATCACAGCAAGTTCAAACTTTCCTAGTTTGTACAATCTTACAAGTTGTACAGTTTACTAGCTTGGTTTCATTTCTAATGTAGTTTGGTAATAAAAGAAACATCTTCATTGCTGAACACTGTGGTAGGCGAGATAAGCTTGTTAAGGTCTAGGAATAATTTGGTTTTCTACGAAGTGTATAGATCACAGCAAGTTCAAACTTTCTTCGTTTGGAAAATCCAAAAAGTTGTACAATTGAGTAGCTTCCTTTCATTTCTAATGTAGTCTCCTAAGAAAAGAAACATCTTCATTGCCAAACACTGTACTGTGTGAGATAAGCTTGTTTTTGGAATGTGTTGTTTTTCTCAAGAGTGTAGATCACAGCAAGTTCAAATTTTCCTCGTTTGGACAATCTAATAAGTTGTACAATTGTGTACCTTCCTTTCATTTCTAATGTAGTTTCGTAAAAAAAGAAACATCTTCATTGCCGAACACTGTACTGTGAGAAATAAGCTTGTTAAGCTGTAGGAATGAGTTGCTTTTCTATGAAGAGTGTAGATCACTTCAAGTTCAATTTCTCCACGTTGGAAAAATCTAAAAAGTTGTACAATTGAGTAGCTTTGTTTCTTATATATATAATTTTGCTTTTACATTCATAGTAAAGGTTCCATTGTCCTCCTCCCTGTCCTCCCTCTTTCAAAGGGACCCTTGTCAGTGGGGAATGTGGGTCAAGCATTGTGAGGTTAGTTAAGAGTTCAGGGGTTTGGCCCCAGTCTCTGTGCATAATGCCCCAACTATGACTCTAACAATCTTTCCACCCCCCTCTTCAGCAATTTTCTCTGAGCCACATAGGGGACATTTTAGTTCTGCTTCAGTGATGCGGTTTTGGGAGCCTCTGTGTCTCTGGATATCTGGCTTAGTTGGAGTTGGATGATCTCTGTGTTTATCTCCTTCAGCCTTTTTCAGGTGTAATTGATCGCCATGAACGCTGAACTCTTGCCCTTCCCCTGTGTTGTTCTATGGTTTCAGCTGGGGCACTGGTGAGGTGTGGTTAGCTGATCCTCCCTTCAGGTTCGATGCCCACCTGAAAAAAGATAAGCAAATTCTCCATCGGAGAGAAAAGTTAGTACTAGGTAGAAGGGATGACCATCTATGTTTTGGAGGGAAATTTATATGCGTTGGCTCTCTTCTAGCTCACATTTGGTGGTATCTTGATCTTCGAGACTGAGCTCGTTTTTTGTACCTGGTTTTGACTTATTTCCCAGTCTCTAAAAAATGAGCTCATTGCTGGAACGAGATATGCTTTTAAGCTCTAGGAATGATTTGCTTTTCTACGAAGAGTGTAGGTCACAGCAAGTTCAAACTTTCCTCATTTGTACAATCTTACAAGTTTTACAATTTACGAGCTTCGTTT
Organism: Orientallactaga sibirica; assembly: GCA_036365145.1. Lineage (NCBI taxonomy): Eukaryota > Metazoa > Chordata > Mammalia > Rodentia > Dipodidae > Orientallactaga > Orientallactaga sibirica. Next base: position 30,681,463 of record JAEOAD010000026.1, on the reverse strand, counting down.
CATTTCTAATGTAATTTTGTAAGAAAAGAACCATCTTCATTTCCCAACACTGTACTATGTGTGATAAGCTTGTTAAGCTCTAGGAATGAGTTGCTTTTCTACGAAGAGTGTAGATAATAGCAAGTTCAAACTTTCCACGTTTGGAAAATTTAAAACGTTGTACAATTCAGTAGCTTTGTTTCATTTCTAATGTAGTTTAGTAGGAAGAGAAACATCTTCATTGCCGAACACTGTACTGTGTGAGATAAGCTTGTTAAGCTCTAGGAATGAGTTGCTTTTCTACGAAGAGTGTAGATCACAGCAAGTTCAAACTTTCCTCGTTTGTACAATCTTACAAGTTGTACAATTTGCTAGCTTGTTTTCATTTCTTATGTAGTTTGGTAAGAAAAGAAACATCTTCATTGCCGAACACTGTACTGTGCGAGATAAGCTTGTTAAGTTCTAGGAATCAGTTGCTTTTCTATGAAGAGTATAGATCATAGCAAGTTCAAACTTTCATCGTTTGTAAAATCTGAAAAGTTGTACAATTGAGTAACTTCCTTTCATTTCTCATGTAGTTTCATAAGAAAAGAAACATCTTCAATGCTAAACACTGTACTGTGCAAGATAAGCTTGTTAAGCTCTAGGAATGAGTTGCTTTTCAACGAAGAGTGTAGATCACAGCAAGTTCTAACTTTCTTATTTGTACATTCTTACAAGTTGTACAATTTCCTAGCTTCGTTTCATTTCTAATGTAGTTTGGTAAGAAAAGAAACATCTTCATTGCCGAACACTGTACTCTGCTAGATAAGCTTGTTAAGCACTAGGAATGAGTTGCTTTTCTAAGAACAGTGTAGATCACAGCAAGTTCAAACTCTCCTCGTTTGTGAAATCAAACAATTTGTACAATTTACTAGCTTCGTTTCATTTCTAATGTAGTTTGGTAAGAAAAGAAACATCTTCATTGCCAAACACTGTACTGTGTGAGATAAACTTGTTAACTTCTAGGAATGAGTTGCTTATCTACGAAGAGTGTAGATCACAGCAAGTTCAAATGTTCCTCGTTTGTAAAATCTTACAAGTTGTACAACTTACTAGCTTGGTTTCATTTCTAATGTAGTTTGGTAAGAAAAGAAACATCTTCATTGCCGAACACTGTATTTTGCGACATTGCCGAACACTGTACTGTGTGAAATGAGACAGTTCTGGTCTCACAATGAGTTTCTTCCCTACGAAGAGGTTTCAGTGCAGGAAAATCAAACGTTCCTAGTTTGTGTAATCTCCCAAGATTAGATTAGCTTCATTTCTAAAGTAGTTTGTTTAGAAAACAAACATCTTCATTGCTGAACACTGTACTTTGTGAAATAAGACAGTTCTGTTCTAACAAGGAGTTGCTTTCCTATGAAGGGGTGTCATTGCAGCAAGATCAAACTTTCCTAGTTTGTGTAATCTACAAAGATGTACAACTTAGTAGATTCTCTTCATTTCTAAATTAATTTGTTTAGAAAACAAACATCTTCATAGAGGAACACTGAACTGTGTGAAATAAGCCAATTCCTTTCTAAGAATGCATTGCTTTCCTAAAAAGAGTTTCCAGTGCAGCAATATCAAACTTTCCTAGTTGGTGTAATCTAACAAGAGGTACAAGATAGTGGTTTCGCTTCATGTCTAAAGCAGTTTGTTTAGAAAACAAACATCTTCATTGCCGAACACTGTACTCTGTATAATAAGCCAGTTTTATTCTAAGAAGGAGTTGGTTTCCTACGAAGGGTTTTCAGTGCGGCAAGATCAAACTTTCCTAGTTTGTGTAATTTACCAAGGTGTACAACTTAGTACATTCGCCTCATTTCTAAAGTAGTTTGTTTGAAAACAAACATCTTCATTGCTGAACACTGTACTTTGGAAATAAGCTAGTTTTGTTCTCGGAATTTGTTGCTTTCCTATGAAGAGGTTTCAGTGCAGCAAGATCAAACTTTCCTAGTTTGTGTAATCTACCAAGATGTACAAATTAGTAGATTCGCTTCATTTCTAAACTAGTTTGTTTAGAAAACAAACATCTTCATTGCCGAACACTGTACTGTGTGAAATAAGCCAGTGCCGTCCTCGCAATGAGTTACTTTCCTACGAAGATGTTTCAGTGTAGGAAGTTCAAACTTTCCTAGTTTGTGTAATCTTCCAAGATGTACAATTTAGTAGATTTGCTTCATTTCTAAAGTAGTTTGTTTAGAAAAAAAACCTTCATTGTCTCGTGTAATCTACCAAGATGTACAAATAAGTAGATTCGCTTCATTTCTAAAGTAGTTTGTTTAGAAAAAAAAATCTTCATTGCTGAACACTGCACTGTGTGAAATAAGCCAGTTCTGTTCTAAGAATGACATGCTTTGCTACGAAGAGGTTTCAGTGCAGCAAGGTCAAACTTGCCTAGTGTGTGTAATCTACCAAGATGTACAACTTAGTAGATTTGCTTTATTTCTAAAGTAGTTTTTTTGAAAGGAAACATAGTCATTGCTGAACACTGTACTGTGTGAAATAAGTTAGTTCTGTTCTAGGAAAGAGTGGCTTTCCTACTAAGAGTTTTCAGTGTAGCAATAACAAACTTTCCTAGTTTGTGTAATCTACCAATATGTACAACTTAGTAGATTCGCTTCATTGTTAAAGCAGTTGCTTTAGAAAACAGACATCTTCGTTGCCAAAACACTGTACTTTGGAATGAGTTGCTTTCCTACAAAAGAGTTTGAATGCAGCAAGATCAAAATTTCCCTGTTTGTGAAATCTACGAAGATGTACAACTTAGTAGATTTGCTTCATTTCTAAAGTAGTTTGTTTAGAAAACAAACATCTTCATTGCCGAACACTGTACTGTGAGAAATAAGCTAGTTTTGTTCTAAGAAGGAGTTGCTTTCCTACGAAGGGGTATCAGTGCAGCAAGATCAAACTTTCCTAGTTTGTGTAATCTAACAAGATGTACAACTTAGTAGATTCACTTCATTTCTAAAGTAGTTTGTTTAGAAAACAAACATCTTCATTGCTGAACACTGTACTGTGGAAATAAGCTAGTTCTGTTCTCGGAATTAGTTGCTTTCCTACGAAGAGGTTTCAGTGCAGCAAGATCAAACTTTCCTAGTTTGTGTAATCTACCAAGATGTACAACTTAGTAGATTCGCTTCATTTCTAAAGTAGTTTGTTTAGAAAACAAACATCTTCATTGCCAACACTGTACTGTGTACTGTGAAATAAGCAGTTCTGTTCTAAGAAATGAGTTGCTTTCCTACTAAGTTTTCAGTGCAGCAAGATCAAACTTTCCTAGTTTGTGTAATCTAACAAGATGTACAACTTAGTAGATTTGCTTCATTTCTAAAGTAGTTTGTTTAGAAAACAAACATCTTCATTGCTAACACTGTACTGTGTGAAATAAGCAGTTCTGTTCTAAGAATAAGATGTTTCAGTGCAGCAAGATCAAACTTTCCTAGTTTGTGTAATCTAACAAGATGTACAACTTAGTAGATTCACTTCATTTCTAAAGTAGTTTGTTTAGAAAACAAACATCTTCATTGCCAAACACTGTACTGTGTGAAATAAGCCAGTTCTGTTCTAAGAATGAGTTGCTTTCCTATTTCAGTGCAGCAAGATCAAACTTTCCTAGTTTGTAATCTAAAAGATGTACAACTTAGTAGATTCACTTCATTTCTAAAGTAGTTTGTTCAGAAAACAAACATCTTCATTGCCAAACACTGTACTGTGTGAAATAAGCCAGTTCTGTTCTAGCAATGAGTTGCTTTCCTACGAAGAGGTTTCAGTGCAGCAAGATCAAACTTTCCTAGTTTGTGTAATCTAACAAGATGGACAACTTAGTAGATTCGCTTCATTTCTTTAGTAGTTTGTTTGAAAACAAACATCTTCATTGCTGAACACTGTACTGTGTGAAATAAGCCAGTTCTGTTCTAAGAATGAGTTGCTTTCCTACGAAGAGGTTTCAGTGCAGCAAGATCAAACTTTCCTAGTTTGTGTAATCTAACAAGATGTACAACTTAGTAGATTCATTCATTTCTAAAGTAGTTTGTTTAGAAAACAAACATCTTCATTGCCAAACACTGTACTGTGTGAAATAAGCCAGTTCTGTTCTAAGAATGAATTAGTTGCTTTCTATACGAAGATGTTTCAGTGCAGCAAGATCAAACTTTCCCTAGTTTGTGTAATCTAACAAGATGTACAACTTAGTAGATTTGCTTCATTTCTAAAGTAGTTTGTTTAGAAAACAAACATCTTCATTGTGATCACACTGTACTGTGTGAAATAAGCCAGTTCTGTTCTAAGAATGAGTTGCTTTCCTAAGAAGATAAAACTTTCCTAGTTTGTGTAATCTACCAAGATGTACAACTTAGTAGATTCACTTCATTTCTAAAGTAGTTTGTTTAAAAACAAACATCTTCATTGCTGAACACTGTACTGTGTGAAATAAGCCAGTTCTGTTCTAGGAATGAGTTGCTTTCCTACTAAGAGGTTTCAGTGCAGCAAGATCAAACTTTCCTAGTTTGTGTAATCTACCAAGATGTACAACTTAGTAGATTCACTTCATTTCTAAAGTAGTTTGTTTAGAAAACAAACATCTTCATTGCCAAAGCTAGTGCTGTTCTCGACTGAAGTTGCTTTCCTACTGTGCAGCAAGATCAAACTTTCCTAGTTTGTGTAATCTACCAAGATGTACAGTCTTGTAGATTCGCTTCATTTCTATAGCAGTTTGTTTAGAAAACAAACTTCTTATTGCCGAACACTGTACTGTGGAAATAAGCTAGTTCTTTTCTCAGAATTAGTTGCTTTCCTATGAAGAGGTTTCAGTGCAGCAAGATCAAACTTTCCTAGTTTGCATAATCTAACAAGATGTACAACTTACTAGATTCCCTTCATTTCTAAAATAGTTTGTATAGAAAACAAACATCTTCATTGCTGAACCCTGTTCTGTGTGTAATAACCTAGTTCTGTTCTCGGAATTAGTTGTTTTCCTACGAAGAGGTTTCAGTGCAGCAAGACCAAACTTTCCTAGTTTGTGTAGTCTACCAAGATGTACAACTTAATAGCTTCACTTCATTTCTAAAGTAGTTTGTTTAAAAAATGAACATCTTCATTGCCGAACACCGTACTGTTTGAAATAAGCCATTTCTTTTCTAAGTAAGAGTTGCTTTCCTACGAAGTGGTTTCAGTGCAGCAAGATCAAACTTTCCTAGTTTCTGTAATCTAACAAGATGTACAACTTAGTAGATTCACTTCATTTCTACAGCAGTTCGTTTAGAAAACAAACATCTTCATTGCCAAACACTGTACTGTGTGAAATAAGCCTGTTCTGTTCTCAGAATTAGTTGCTTTCCTGTGAAGATGTTTCAGTGCAGCAAATCAAACTTGCCTAGTGTGTGTAATCTACCAAGATGTACAACTTGGTAGATTCACTTCATTTCTAATATAGTTTGTTTAGTAAACAAACATCTTCATTGCCGAAAACTGTACTGTGTGAAATAAGCCAGTTACATTGTAAGAAGGAGTTGCTTTCCTACAAAGAGTTTTCAGTGCAGCAAGATCAAACTTTCCTAGTGTGTGTAATCTACCAAGATATACAACTTAGTAGATTCACTTCATTTCTAATGTAGTTTGTTTAGATAACAAACATCTTCATTGCCAAACACTGTACTGTGTTAAATAAACCAGTTCTGTTCTAAGAATGACTGGCTTTTCTACGAAGAGGTTTCAGTGCAGCAAGATTATACTTTCCTAGCTTGTGTAATCTACCAACATGTACAATTTAGTATGTTCACTTCATTTCTAAAGTAGTTCATTTAGAGAACAAACATCTTCATTGCCGAACACTGTAATGTGTGAAATAAGCAGTTATGTTCTCACAATGATTTGCTTTCCAAAGAAGAGGTTTCAGTGCAGCAAGATCAAACTTTCTTAGTTTGTGTAATCTACCAAGATGTACAACTTATCAGCTTCACTTCATTTCTAAAGTAGTTTGTTTAGGAAACAAACATCTTCATTGCCAAACACTGTACTGTGTGAAATAAGCCAGTTCTGTTCTAAGAAGGAGTTGGTTTTCTATGAAGACGTATCAGTGCAGGAAGATAAACGTTCCTAGTTTGTGTACTCTAACAAGATGTACAACTTAGTAGATTCACTTCATTTCCAAAGCACTTTGTTTAGAAAACAAACATCTTCATTGCTGAACACTGTACTGTAGAAATAAGCTAGTTCTGTTCTCATAATTAGTTGCCTCCTATGAAGAGCTTTCAGCGCAGCAAGATCAATCTTGCCTAGTTTGTGTAATCTGTCAAGATGTACCACTTAGTAGATTCACTTCATTTCTAAAGTAGTTTGTTTAGAAAAGAAACATCTTCATTGCAGAACACAGTCCCATGTGAAATAAGCCAGTTCTGTTCTCGCAATGAATTGCTTTCCTACGAAGATATATCAGTGCAGGAAGTTCAGCTTTCCTAGTTTGTGTAATCTACCAAGACGTACAACATAGTAGATTGGCTTCATTTCTAAAGTAGTTTGTTTAGAAAGCAAACATCTTCATTGCCAAACACTGTGCTGTGTGAAATAAGCCAGTTCTGTTCTATTAACAAGGTGCTTTCCTACAAAGAGGTTTCAGTGCAGGAAGATCAAACTTTCCTACTTTGTGTAATCTACCAAGATGTACAACTTCATATATTCACTTCCTTTCTAAAGTAGTTTGTTTAGAAAACAAACATCTTCATTACTGAATGCTGTACTGTGTGAAATAAGCCAGTTCTCTTCTAAGAATGAGTTGCTTCCCTACGACGAGGTTTCAGTGCAGCAATATCAACCTTGCCTAGTGTGTGTAATCTACCAACATCTACAACTTAGTAGATTCGCTGCATTTCTAATGTAGGTTGTTTAGAAAACAAACATTTTCATTTCTAAACACTTTACTGTGTGGAATAAGCCAGTTCTGTTCTAAGAAGAAGTTGGTTTCCTATGAACAGGTTTAAGTGCAGGAAGAGCAAACTTTCCTACTTTGCATAATCTACCAAGATGTACAACTTAGTAGATCCCCTTCATTTCTAAAGTAGTTTGTTTAGAAAAGAGATATCTTCATTGCCAAACACTATACAGTGTGAAATAAGCCACTTTAATTCTAAGAATGAGTTGCTGTCCTTCAAACTGGTTTCAGTGTAGCAAGATCAAACTTTCCTAGTTTGTGTAATCTAACAAGATGTACAACTTAGTCAATTCGGTTCATTTCTAAAGTCCTTTGTTTAGAAAAGAAACATATTCATTGCCAAACACTGTACTGTGTGTAATAAGCCAATTCTGTTCTAAGAATGAGTTGCTTCCCTACGAAGAGGTTTCAGTGCAGCAAGATCAAACATTCCTAGTTTATGTAATCTACCAAGATGTACTAGTAGATTCGCTTCATTTCTAAAGTAGTTTGTTTAGAAAACAAACATCTTCATTTCCAAACACTGTACTGTGGAAATAAGCTAGTTCTGTTCTCGGAATTAGTTGCTATCCTATGAAGACGTTTCAGTGCAGCAAGACCTATCTTTCCTAGTTTGTGTAATCTACCAAGATGTACAACTTAGTAGATCCCCTTCATTTCTAAAGTAGTTTGTTTAGAAAACAGATATCTTCATTGCCAAACACTGTACAGCGTGAAATAAGCCACTTCAATTCTAAGAATGAGTTGCTGTCCTACAAACAGGTTTCAGTGCAGCAAGATCAAACTTTCCTAGTTTGTGTAATCTACCAAGATGTACAACTTAGCAGATTTACTTCATTTCTAAACTAGTTTGTTTAGAAAACAAACATCTTCATGGCCGAACACTGTACTGTGGAAAGAAACTAGTTATGTTCTCAGAATTAGTTGCTTTCCTACGAAGAGGTTTCAATGCAGCAAGATTAAACTTTCTTAGTTTGTGTAATCTAACAAGATGTACAACTTAGTAGATTCACTTCATTTCTAAAATAGTTTGTTTAGGAAACAAACATCTTCGTTGCCAAACACTGTACTGTGTGTAAGAAGCCAGTTCTGGTCTAAGAATGAGTTATTTTCCTATGAAGAGGTTACAGTGCAGCAAGATCAAACTTTCCTAGTTTTTGTAATCTACCAAGATGTACAACTTAGTAGATTCACTTCATTTCTAACGTAGTTTGTTTGGAAAACAAACATCTTCATTGCCGGACACTGTACTGTGGAAATAAGCTAGTTCTGTACTCGGAATTAGTTGCTATCCTATGAAGACGTTTCAGTGCAGCAAGATCTATCTTTCCTAGTTTGTGTAATCTATCAATATGTACTACTTAGTAGATTCGCTTCATTTCTAAAGTAGTTTGTTTAGAAAACAGACATCTTCATTCCCAATTCTAAGAATGAGTTGCTGTCCTACAACATGTTTCAGTGCAGCACGATCAAACTTTCCTAGTTTATGTAATCTACCAAGATGTACAACTTAGCAGAATTACTTCATTTCTAAAGTAGTTTGTTTCGAAAACAAACATCTTCATGACCGGACACTGTACTGTGTGTAATAAGCCAGTTCTGTTCTAAGAATGAGTTGCTTTCCTATGAAGAGATTTCAATGCAGCAAGATCAAACTTTCCTAGTTTGTGTAATCTAACAAGATGTACAACTTAGTAGATTCACTTCATTTCTAAAATAGTTTGTTTATAAAACAAACATCTTCGTTGCTGAACACTGTACTGTGTGTAACAAGCCAGTTCTGTTCTAAGAATGAATTGCTTTCCAATGAAGAGGTTGCAGTGCAGGAAGATCAGCTTTCCTAGTTTGTGTAATCTGCCAAGATGTACAACTTTGTAGATTCGCTTCATATCTGAAGTAGTTTGCTTAGAAAACACACATCTTCAGTGCTGAACACTGTACTGTGTGAAATAAGCCAGTTCTGTTCTAGCTTGTGTGATCTACCAAGATGTACAACTTAGTAGATTCACTTCATTTCTAAAGTAATTTGTTTAGGAAACTAACATCTTCATTGCCGAACACTGTACTGTGTGAAATAAGTCAGTTCTGTTCTAAGAAGAGTTGCTTTCCTATGAAGAGTTTACAGTGAAGTAAGATCAATCTTTCATAGTTTGTGTAATCTACCAAGATGTACAACTTAGTAGATTCGCTTCATTTCTAAAGTAGTTTGTTTAGAAAACAAACATCTGCATTGCCGAACACTGTACTGTTTGAAATAAGGTAGTGCTGTTCTAAGAATGAGTTCTTTTCCTACGAAGAGGGTTGTGTGCAGCAAGTTCAAACTTTCCTAGTTTGTGTATTCTACTAAGATATACAACTTAATAGATGCTCTTCATTTCTAAAGTAGTTTGATTAGAAAATAAACATCTACATTTCCGACCACTGTACTGGGCAAAATAAGCCAGTTCTGTTCTAAGAATGAGTTGCTTCCCTACGAAGAGTTTTGAGTGCAACAAGATCAAGCTTGCCTAGTGTGTGTAATCTACCAAGAAATACAACTTAGTAGATTTGCTTTATTTGTAAAGGAGTTTGTTTAGAAAACAAACATCTTCATTGCAGAACCCTGTATAGTATGAAATAAGCCAGTTCTGTTCTCACATGAGTTGCTTTCCTATGAAGGGGTTTCAGTATAGCAAGTTCAAACTTTCCTAGATTGTGTAATCTACCAAGATGTACAACTAAGTAGCTTCGGCTCATTTCTAAAGCAGTTTGTTTAGAAAAGAAACATCTTCATTGCCGAAAACTGTATTGTGTGAAATAAGCCAGTTCTGTTCTAAGAATGAGTTGCTTTCCTACGAAGAGGTTTCAGTGCAGCAAGATCAAACTTTCCTAGTTTGTGTGATCTAACAAGATGTACAATTTAGTACATTTGCTTCATTTCTCAAGTAGTTTCTTTTTAAAAATAACATCTTCATTGCTGAACACTGTACTGTGTGAAATAAGCTAGTGCTCTTCTCAGAATGAGTTCCGTTCCTACGATGAGGGTTGTTAGAAGTATGTACAAACTTTCCTAGTTTGTGTAATCTAACAAGATGTACAACTTAGCAGATTATCTTCATTTCTAAAGTAGTTTGTTTAGAAAATAAACATCTTCATTGCCAAACAGTGTACTGTGTGAAATAAGCCAGTTCTATTTTAAGAAGTAGTTGCTTTCCTACGAAGAGGTTTCAGTGCAGGAATATCAAACTTTCGTAGTTTGTGTAATCTACCAAGTTGTATAACTTAGTATATTCACTTCATTTTTAAAGTAATTTGTTTAGAAAACAAATACCTTCCTTGCCGAACACTGTACTATGTGAAATAAGCCAGTTCTATTGTAAGAAGGAGTTGCTTTCCTACGAAGGGGTATCAGTGCAGCAAGATCAAACTTTCCTAATTTGTGTAAATTACCTATATGTACAACTTAGTAGATTCGCTTCATTTCACAAGCAGTTTGTTTTGAAAACTAACATCTTCATTGCCAAACACTGTACTGTTTAAAATAAGCTAGTTCTGTTCTCAAAATGAGTTGCTTTCCTACGAAGGGGATTCAGTGCAGCAAGATCAAACTTTCCTAGTTTGTGTAATCTACCAAGATGTATAACTTAGTAGATACGCTTCATTTCTAATGTAGTATGTTTCGGAAAAAAAAAAAACAAAAAAAAAAAAAAACATCTTCATTGCCGAACACTGTACCGTGTGAAATAAGCTGGTGCTGTTCTCAGAATGAGTTGCTTTCCTACTAAAAGAGTTCAGTGAAGCAAGTTCAAACTTAACTAGTTTGTGTAATCTACCAAGATGTACAACTTTGTAGATTCACTTCATATCTAAAGCAGTTTGTTTAGAAAACAGACATCTTCATTGCCGAACACTGTACTGTGTGAAATAGGCCAGCTCTGTTCTGAGAAAGAGTTCCTTTCGTACAAATAGGTTTCAGTGCAGCAAGATCAAACTTTCCTAGTTTGGGTAATATACCAAGATGTACAACTTAGTAGATTAGTTTCATATCTAAAGTGCTTTGTTTAGAAAATGAACATCTTCATTGCCAAACACTGCTCGGTGTGAAAAAACCAAGTTCTATTCTAAGAAGGAGTGATTTCCTACGAAGAGTTTACACTGCAGCAAGATCAAACTTTCATAATTTGTGTAATCTAACAAGATGTACGACTTAGTATATTTGCTTCATTTCTAAAGTAGTTTGTTTAGAAAACAAACATCTTCATTGCCTAACACTGTATTGTGTGAAATAAGCAAGTTCTGTTCTAAGAAGGAGTTGCTTTCCTATGAAGGGGTTTCAGTGCAGCAAGATCAAACTTTCCTAATTTGTGTAATCTACCAAGATGTACAACTCAGTGGATTCACTTCATTTCCACGGTAGTTTGTTAGGAAAAAAAATATTCATTGCCGAACACTGTACTGTGTGAAATGAGTCAGTTCTGTTCTCGCAATGATTTGCTCTCCTACGAAGAGTTTTCAGTGCAGAAAGATCAAACTTTTGGAGTTTGTGTAATTGAACAAGATGTACAACTTATTAGGTTCGCTTCATTTCTAAAGTAGTTCAGTTAGAAATGAAACATCTTCATTGCCGAACACTGTACTGCGTGAAATAACCTAGTGCTGTTCTCAGAATGAGTTGATTTCCTGCGAAGAGAGTTGAGTGCAGCAAGTTCAAACATATCTTGTTGTGTAATCTACCAAGATATACAACTTAGTAGATTCGCTTCATATCTAATGTAGTTTGTTTAGAAAACAAACATCTTCATTCCTGAACACTGTACTGTGTGAAATAAGCGACTTTTGTTCTAAGAATCAGTTGCTTTCCTCCGAAGAGTTTACAGTGAAGTAAAATCAATCTTTCCTAGTTTGTGTAATCTACCAAGATGTACAACTTTGTACATTCACTTCATTTCTAAAGTAGTTTGTTTAGAAAACAAACATATTCAATCCCGAACACTGTACTGTGTGAAATAAGTAAGTTCTGTTCTAAGAATGAGTTGCTTTCCTACAAATAGGTTTCAGTGCAGGAAGATCAAACTTTCTAATGTAGGTAATCTACCAAGGAATACCACTTAGTAGATTCGCTTCATTTCTAAAGCAGTTTCTTTAGAAAACAAACATCTTCATTGCCGAACACTGTACTGTGGAAATAAGCTGGTTTTGTTTTGGCAATTAGTTGCTTTCCTACGAAGAGGTTTCAGTGCAACAAGATCAACCTTTACTAGTTTGTGTAATCTAACAAGATGAACAACTTAGTAGGTTCGCTTCATTTCTAAAGTAGTTTGTTTAGAAAACAAACACCTTCATTGCTGAACACTGTACTGTGTGAAATAAGCCAGTTCTGTTCTAAGAAGTAGTTGCTTTTCTCCGAAGAGGTTTCAGTGCAGCAAGATCAAACTTTCATAGTTTCTGTAATCTAACAAGATGTAGAAGTTAGTACATTCCCTTCATTTCTCAAGCAGTTTGTTTAGAAAACAAACATCTTCATTGACGAACACTGTAGTATGTGAAATAAGCCAGTTCAGTTCTAAGAAGAAGTTGCATTCCTACGAAGAGGTTTCAGTGCAGCAAGATCAAACTTTCCTAGTTTGTGTAATCTAACAAGAGGTAAAACTTAGTACATTCGCTTTATTTCACAAGCAGTTTGTTTTGAAAACAAACATCTTCATTGCCGAACACTGTACTGTATGAAATAAGGTAGTGCTGTTCTAAGAATGAGTTCTTTTCCTATGAAGAGGGTTGTGTGCAGCAAGTTCAAACTTTCCTCGTTTGTGTAATGTACCAAGATATCCAACTTAGTAGATGCTCTTCATTTCTAAAGTAGTTTGTTTAGAAAACAAAGATCTACATTTCTGAACACTGTAGTGTATAAAATAAGCCAGTTCTGTTCTCGCAATGAGTTGCTTCTCTACGAAGAGTTTTCAGTGCAGCAAGATCAACCTTGCCTAGTGTGTGTAATCTACCAAGATATACAACTTAGTAGATTCGCTTTATTTCTAAAGGAGTTTGTTTAGAAAACAAACATCTTCATTGCCAAACACTATTCTCGGTGAAACAAGCAAGTTCTGTTCTAAGAAGGAGTTGCTTTCCTATGAAGAGTTTACAATGCAGCAAGATCAAACTTTCATAGTCTATGTAATCTACTAAGATGTACAACTTAGTAGATTTGCTTCATTTCTAAAATAATTTCTTGAGAAAACAAACATCTTCATTGCCTAACACTGTATTGTGTGAAATAAGCAAGTTCTGTTCTAAGAAGGAGTTGCTTTCCTAAAAAGAGGTTTCAGTGCAGCAAGATCAACTTTTCCTAGGTTGTCTAAATTAACAAGATGTACAAGTTAGTAGATTCGCTTCATTTCTCAAGTACTTTTTTAAGAAAACAAACATCTTCATTGCCGAACACTTTCCTGTGTGAAATAAGCCAGTTCTGTTCTCACGATGAGTTGCTTTCCTACAAAGAGGTTTCAGTGCAGGAAGATCAAACTTTCCTAGTTTGTGTAATCTACCAAGATGTATAACTTAGTAGATTAGCTTCATGTCTAAAGTAATTTGTTTAGAAAAAAAAAACACCTTCATTGCTAACACTGTACTGTGTGAAATAAGCCAGTTCAATTCTAAGAAGAAGTTGCTTTCCTACGAAGGGGTTTCATTGCAGCAATTTCAAACTTCCTTAGTTTGTGTAAACTACCAATATGTAAAACTTAGTAGATTCACTTCATTTCTAACGCGGTTTGTTTAGAAAACTAACATCTGCATTGCCTGTACTGTGTGAAATAAGCTAGTTCTGTTCTCACAATGAGTTGCTTTTCTACGAAGGGGTTTCAAGGCAGCAAGATCAAACTTACCTAGTTTGTGTAATCTACCAAGATATCCTACTTAGTAGATTTGCTTCATTTCCATAGCCGGTTTTTAGGGAAAAAAATTCTTTGCCGATCACTGTACTCTGTGAAATAAACCAGTTCTGTTCTCGCAATTATTTGCTTTCCTACGAAGAGGTTCCAGTGCAGCAAGATCAAACTTTCCTACTTTCTATTATTGAACAAGATGTACAACTTAGTAGATTCTCTTCATTTCTAAAGCAGTTTCTTTAGAAAACAAACATCTTCATTGCCAAACACTGTACTGTGGACATAAGCTGTTTCTGTTCTCCGAATTAGTTCCTTTCCGATGATGAGGTTTCAGTGCAGCAAGATCAACCTTTCCTAGTTTTTGTAACATAGCAAGATGTACAACTCAGTAGATTCGCTTCATTTCTAAAGTACTTTGTTTAGAAAACAAACATCTTCATTGCAGAACACAGTACTGTGTGAAATAAGCCAGTTCTGTTCTCGCAATGAGTTGCTTTCTTAAGAACAAGTTTCAGTGCACGAAGATCAAACTTTCCTAGTTTGTGAAATCTGCCAAGATGTATAACTTAGTAGATTCGCTTCATTTCTAAAGCAGTTTGTTTAGAAAACAAACACCTTCATTGCCAAACACTGTACTGTGTGAAATAAGCCAGTTCTGTTCTAAGAAGTAGTTGCTTTCCTATGAAGAGGTTTCAGTGCAGCAAGATCAAACTTTCCTAGTTTGTGTAATCTAACAAGAGGTAAAACTTAGTACATTCTCTTCATTTCACAAGCAGTTTGTTTTGAAAACAAACATTTCCATTGCCGAACACTGTACTGTATGAAATAAGGTAGTGCTGTTCTAAGAATGAGTTGCTTCCCTATGAAGAGTTTTCAATGCAGCAAGATCAAGCTTGCCTAGTGTGTGTAATCTACCAAGATATACAACTTAGTTGATTCACTTTATTTCTAAAGGAGTTTGTTTAGAAAACAAACATCTTCATTGCCAAACCATGTACTGTATGAAATAAGCCACTTCTGTTCTCACAATGGGTTGCTTTCCTACGAAGGGGTTTCAGTGCAGCAAGATCAAACTTTCCTAGTTTGTGTAATCTACCAAGATGTACAAATAAGTAGCTTCACTTGATTTCTAAAGTAGTTTGTTTAGAAAACAAACATCTTCATTGCCGAAAACTGTATTGTGTGAAATAAGCCAATTCTGTTCTAAGAATGAGTTGCTTTCCTACGAAGAGGTTTCAGTGCAGCAAGATCAAACTTTCCTAGTTTGTGTAATCCAGCAAGATGTACAACTTAGTACATTCGCTTCATTTCTCAAGCAGTTTGTATTCAAAAATAACATCTTCATTGCCGAACACTGTACTGTGTGAAATAAGCTAGTGCTGTTCTCAAAATGAGTTCCTTTCCTACGATGAGGGTTGTGTGAAGCATGTACAAACTTTCCTAGTTTGTGTAATCTACCAAGATGTACAACTTAGTAGATTATCTTCATTTCTAAAGTAGTTTGTTTAGAAAATAAACATCTTCATTGCCAAACACTGTACTGTGTGAAATAAGCCAGTTCAGTTCTAAGAAGAAGTTGCTTTCCTATGAAGGGGTTTCAGTGCAGCAAAATCAAACTTTCCTAGTTTGTGTAATCTACCAAGATGTACGACTAAGTAGCTTCGCTTCATTTCTAACGTAATTTGTTTAGAAAACAAATACCTTCATTGCCGAACACTGTACTATGTGAAATAAGCCAGTTCAGTTCTAAGAAGAAGTTGCTTTCCCACGAAGGGGTTTCAGTGCAGCAAGATCAAACTTTCCTAATTTGTATAAACTACCAATATGTACAACTTAGTAGATTCACTGAATTTCACAAGCAGTTTGTTTTGAAAGCTAACATCTTCATTGCCAAACACTGTACTGTTTAAAATAAGCTAGTTCTGTTCTCACAATGAGTTGCTTTCCCATGAAGGGGATTCAGTGCAGCAAGATCAAACTTTCCTAGTTTGGGCAATCTACCAATATGTACAACTTAGTAGATTCACTTCCTTTCTAAAGTAGTTTGTTTAGAAAACTAACATTTTCATTGCCGAACACTGCCCTGTGTGAAATAAGCCAGTTCTGTTCTCGCAATGATTTGCTTTCCTACAAAGAGGTTTCAGTGCAGCAAGATCAAACTTTCCTATCTTGCAAAATTGAACAAGATGTACAACTTAGTAGATAAGCTTCATTTCTAACGTAGTTTGTTTAGAAAACTAACATCTTCATTGCCAAACACTGTATTGTGGAAATAAGCTGGTTCTGTTCTCGGAATTATTTGCTTTCCTACAAAAAGGTTTCAGTGCAGCAAGATCAACATTTCTTAGTTTGTGTAATATAACAGGACATACAACTTAGGAGATTCTTTTCATATCTAAAGTACTTTGTTTAGAAAACGAACATCTTCATTGGCGAACACTGTTCTATGTGAAACAAACAAGTTCTGTTCTAAGAAGGAATTGATTTCCTACGAAGAGTTTACACTGCAGCAAGTTCAAGCTTTCATAGTTTGTGTAATCTACCTAGATGTACAACTTAGTAGATTCACTTCATTTCTAAAGTAGTTTGTTTAGAAAACAAACATCTTCGTTGCCGAACACTGTATTCTGTGAAATAAGCAAGTTCTGTTCTAAGAAAGAGTTGCTTTCCTATGAAGAGGTTTCAGTGCAGCAAGATCAAACTTTCCTAGTTTGTGTAATCTACCAAGATCTACACCTTTGTAGATTTGCTTCATTTCTAAAGCAGTTTGTTTAGAAAACAAACAATTCATTGCCAAACACTCTACTGTGTGAAATACGCTAGTTATGTTCTCAGAATTAGTTGCTTATCTAGGAAGAGGTTTCAGTGCAGCAAGATAAAACTTTCCTAGTTTGTGTAATTGAACAATATGTACAAATTAGTACATTCGCTTCATTTCTAAAGCAGTTTGTTTAGAAAAGAAACATCTCCATTGCTGAACACTGTACCGTGTGAAATAAGCTTGTGCTGTTCTCAGAATGAGTTGCTTTTCTACAAAGAGAGTTGAGTGCAGCAAATTCAAACTTAACTAGCTTGTGTAATCTACCAAAATATACAAATTTGTAGATTCGCTTCATATCTGAAGCAGTTTGTTTAGAAAACACACATCTTCAGTGCCGAAAACTGTACTGTGTGAAATAGGCAGTTCTGTTCTAAGATGGAGTTGCTTTCCTACGAAGAGTTTACAGTGCAGCAATATCAATCTTTTATAGTTTGTGTAATCTACCAAGATGTACAACTTAGTAGATTCGCTTCATTTCTAAAGTAGTTTGTTTAGAAAACAAACATCTTCATTCTCGAACACTGTACTGTGTGAAATAAGCCAGTTCTTTTATAAGAAGGAATTGCTTTCCTACAAATAGGTTTCAGTGCAGCAAGATCAAATGTTCCTAGCTTGGGTAATCTACCAAGATGTACAACTTAGGAGATTCACTTCATTTCTAAAGTAGTTTCTTTAGAAAACAAACATCTTCATTGTCCAACACTGTACTATGGAAATAAGCTGGTTCTGTTCTCAGAATTAGTTGCTTTCCTACGAAGAGTTTTCAGTGCCGCAAGATCAACATTTCCTAGTTTGTGTAATATAACAAGACGTACAACTTAGTAGACTCATTTCATATCTAAAGTACTTTGTTTAAAAAGCGAACATCTTCATTGGTGAACACTGTTCTATGTGAAACAAGCAAGTTCTGTTCTAAGAAGGGGTTGATTTCCTACGAAGAGTTTACAGTGCAGCAAGATCAAACTTTCATAGTTTGTGTAATCTACCAAGATGTACAACTTAGTAGATTCGCTTCATTTCTAAAGTAGTTTGTTTAGAACACAAACATCTTCAATGCCAAACACTGTATTGTGTGCAATAAGCAAGTTCTGTTCTAAGAAAGAGTTGCTTTCCTACGAAAAGGTTTCAGTGCAGCAAGATAAAACCTTCCCAGTTTGAGTAATCTACCAAGATGTACAACTTTGTAGTTTTGCTTCATTTCTAAAGCAGTTTTTTAGAAAACAAACAATTCATTGCTGAACACTCCACTGTGTGAAATAAGCTAGTTCTGTTCTCGGAATTAGTTGCTTATCTAGGAAGAGGTTTCAGTGCAGCAAGATTAAACTTTCCTAGTTTGTGTAATCTAACAAGATTTATAACTTAGTAGATTTGCTTCATTTCTAAACTAGTTTGTTTAGAAAACAAACATCTTCATTGTCGAACACTGTACTGTGTGAAATAAGTCAATTCTGTACTAAGTCGGAGTTGCTTCCCTACGAAGAAGTTTCACTGCAGCAAGATCAAACTTTCCTAGTTTGTGTAATCTACCATGATGTACAACTTAGTAGATACACTTGATTTCTAAAGCAGTTTGCTTAGAAAACAAACATTTTCATTGCCGAACACTGTACTGTGGACATAAGTTAGTTCTGTTCTCGGAATTAGTAGCTTTCTTACAAAGAGCTTTCACTGCAGGAAGATCAAACTTTCCTAGTTTGTGTAATCTAACAAGATGTACAACTTAGTACATTCACTTCATTTCTAAAGCAGTTTCTTTAGAAAACAAACATCTTCATGGCCTAACACTGTACTGCGGAAATAAGCTACTGCTGTTCTCGGAATTAGTTGCTTTCCTAAGAAGAGGTTTCAGTGTAGCAAGATCAAACTTTCCTAGTTTGTGTAATCTAAAAAGATATACCACTTAGTAGATTCCTTTCATTTCTAAAGTAGTTTGTTTAGAAAACAAACATCTTCATTGCCGAACACTGTACAGTGTGAAATAAGCCAGTTCTGTTCTCGCGATGAGTTGCTTTCCTACTAAGAGGTTTCAATGCAGCAAGATAAAACTTTGCTAGTTTGTGTAATCTACCAAGATGTACGACTTAGTAGATGTCCTTCATTTCTGAAGTAGTTTGTTTAGAAAACAAACATCTTCATTGCCGAACAGTGTACTGTGTGAAATAAGCCAGTTCTGTTCTCGCAATGAGTTGCTTTCCTATTAAGAGGTTTCAATGCAGGAAGATCAAACTTTACTAGTTTGTGTAATCTACCAAGATGTACAACTTAGTAGATGTCCTTCATTTCTGAATTAGTTTGTTTAGAAAACAAACATCTTCATTGCCGAACACTGTACTATGGGAAAAAGCTAGTTCTCTTCTAAGGAGTTCCTTTCCTACAAAGGGGTGTCAGTGCAGCAAGATCCAACTTTCCTAGTTTGTGTAATCTACCAAAATGTACAACTTAGTAGATTCCCTTCATTTCTAAAACAGTTTGTTTAGAAAACACACGTCTTCATTGCCAAACCCTGTACTGTGGGAAATAAGCCAGTTATGTTCTAAGAAGGAGTTGCTTTCCTACGAATAGGTTTCAGTGCAGCAAGATCAAACTTTCCTAGTTTTGGTAATCTACCAAGATGTACAACTTAGGAGATTTGCTTCATTTCTAAAGCAGTTTGTTGAGAAAACAAACATCTTCATGGCTGAACACTGTATTGTGGAAATAAGCTGGTTGCGTTCTCAGAATTAGTTGCTTTCCTATGAAGAGGTTTCAGTGGAGCAAGATCAAACTTTCCTAGCTTGTGTAATCTACCAAGATATACAACTTAGTAGATTCCCTTCATTTCTAAAACAGTTTGTTTAGAAAACAAACATCTTCATTGCCGAACACTGTTCTTTCTGAAACAAGCAAGTTCTGTTCTAAGAAGGAGTTGATTTCCTACGAAGAGTTTACAGTGCAGCAAGATCAAACTTTCATAGTTTATGTAATCTACCAAGATGTACAACTTAGTAGATTCCCTTCATTTCTAAAGCAGTTTGTTTAGAAAACAAACATCTTCATTGCCGAACACTGTACTGTGGAAATAAGCTGGTTCTGTTCTCCGAATTAGTTGCTTTCCTATGAAGAGGTTTCAGTGCAGCAAGATCAAACTTTCATACTTTGTGTAATCTAACAAGATGTACAACTTAGTAGATTCGCTTCATTTCTAAAGTACTTCGTTTAGAAAACAAACATCTTCATTGCCGAACACCTTACTGTGTGAAATAAGCCAGTTCTGTTCTCGCAATGAGTTGCTTTCCTATGAAGAGGTTTCAGTGCAGGAAGATCAAACTTTCCTAGTTTCTGTAATCTACCACGATGTACAACTTAGTAGATTCGCTCCATTTCTAAAGTAGTTTGTTTAGAAAACAAACATCTCCATTGACCAACACTGTACTGTGTGAAATAAGCCAAATCTGTTTGCCCAATGAGTTGCTTTCCAATGAAGAGGTTTCAGTGCAGGAAAATCAAACTTTCCTAGTTTGTGTAATCTACCAAGATGTATAACTTGGTATAATCGCTTCATTTCTAAAGTAGTTCATTTAGAAAACAAACACCTTCATTACCGAACAGTGTACTGTGTGAAATAAGCCAGTTCTGTTCTATGAAGGAGTTGCTTTTCTACGAAGAGGTTTCAGTGGAGGAAGATCAAAATTTCCCTGTTTGTGTAATCTACAAGATGTACAAGTTAGTAGATTCGCTTCAGTTCTAAAGTAGTTTGTTTAGAAAACAAACATGTTCATTACTGAACACTGTACAGTGTGAAATAAGCGAGTTCTATTGTAAGAAGGACTTGCATTCCTACGAATAGGTTTCAGTGCAGCAAGATCAAACTTTCCTAGTTTCTGTAATCTAACAAGATGTACAACTTAGTAGATTCACTTCATTTCTAAAGTACTTTTTTATACAACAAACATCTTCATTGCTGAACAATGTACTGTGTGAAATAAGCCAGTTCTGTTCACACAATGAGTTGCTTTCCTACGAAGGGGTTCAGTGCAGCAAGATCAAAGTTTCCTAGTTTGTGTAATCTACAAAGAAGTACAACTTAGTAGATTTACTTCATTTAAAATACTAGTTTGTTTTGGGAAAAAAAAATTCATTATCGAACACTGTACTGTGTGAAAGAAGCCAGTTCTGTTCTTGCAATGATTTGGTTTCGTATGAAGAGGTTTCAGTGCAGCAAGATCAAATTTCCTAGTTTGTGTAATTGAAAAAGATGTACAAATTCGTAGATTCGCTTCTTTCTAAAGTAGTTTGTTTAGAAAACAAACACCTTCATTGCCGAACATTGTACTGTGTGAAATAAGCCAGTTTAGTTCTAATAAGAAGTTGCTTTCCTACGAAGGGGTTTCAGTGCAGGAAGATCAAACTTTCCTAGTTTGGGTAATCTATCAAGATGTACAAGTTAGGAGATTGGCTTCATTTCTAAAGCAGTTTCTTTAGAAAACAAGCATCTTTATTGCTGAACACCGTACTGTGGAAATAAGCTGGTTCTGTTCTCGGAATTAGTTGCTTTCCTACGAAGAGGTTTCAGTGCAGCAAGATCAACCTTTGCTAGTTTGTGTAATCTAACAAGATGTACAACTTAGTAGATTCGTTTCATATCTAAAGTACTTTATTTAGAAAACAAACATCTTCATTGCCGAACACTTTTCTGTGTGAAACAAGCAAGTTCTGTTCTAAGAAGGAGTTGATTTCCTACAAAGAGTTTACAGTGCAGCAAGATCAAACTGTCACAGTTTATGTAATCTACCAATATGTACAACTTAGTAGATTCACTTCAATTCTAAAGTAGTTTGTTTAGAAAACAAATATCTTCATTGACAAACACTGTACTGTGTGAAATAAGCAAGTTCTGTTCTAAGGAGGAGTTACTTCCCTATGAAGAGTTTGCAGGGCAGCAAGATCAAACTTTCATAGATTGTGGAATCTACCAAGATATACAACATAGTATATTCACTTTATTTATAAAGCAGTTAGTTTAGAAAACAAACATCTTCCTTGCTGAACCCTGTATGGTGTGAAATAAGCCAGTTCTGTAATCAAAATGAGTTGCTTTCGTACAGAGGGGTTTCAGTGCAGCAAGATCAAACTTTCCTAGTTTGTGTAATCTACCAAGATATACAACGTTGTAGCTTCACTTCATTTCTAAAGTAGTTTGTTTAGAAAACAAACATCTTCATTGCCGAACACCATACTGTGTGACATAAGCCAGTTCTGTTTTAAGAAAGAGTTGCTTGACTACGAAGAGGTTTCAGTGCAGAAAGATAAAACTTTCCTTGTTTGTGTTATCTACGATGGTGTACAATTTACTAGATTAGCTTCATTTCTAAAGCAGTTTGTTTAGACAAGAAACATCTTCATTGCCAAACACTGTACTGTGTGAAATAAGCTAGTTCTGGTCTAAGAAGGAGTTGCTTTCCTCTGAAGAGTTTACAGTGCAGCAAGATCAAACTTTCATAGATTGTGTAACCTACCAAAATGTACAACTTAGTAGATTCACTTCATTTCTAAAGTAGTTTGTTTAGAAAACAAACATCCTCATTGCCAAACACTGTACTGTGTATAATAAGGTAGTGCTATTCTTTTACTACGAAGAGGGTTGTGTGCAGCAAGTTCAAAAGTTCCCAATTTGTGTAATCTACCAAGATATATAACTTAATAGATTGTCTTGATTTCTAAAGTAGTTTTTTTAGAAATCAAACGTTTTCATTGCCGAACACTGTACTGTGTGAAAACAGCCAATTCTGTTCTAAGAAGGAGTTGCTTCCCTACGAAGAGGTTTCAGTGCAAAAAGATCAAGCTTGCCTAGTGTGGGTAATCTGCCAAGATGTACAACACAGTATATTCACTTTTTTCTAATGCAGTTTGTTTAGAAAACAAACATCTTCATAGCCAAACCTTGTACTATCTGAAATAAGTCAGTTCTGTCCCAACAATGAGTTGCTTTCCTATGAAGGGGTTTCAGTGCAGCAAGATCAAACTTTCCTAGTTTGTGTAATCTGGCAAGATGTACAACTTAGAAGGTTCGCTGCATTTCTAAAGTAGTTTGTTAGAAAAGAAACATCTTCATTGCAGAACAGTGTAACGTGCAAAATAATCTAGTGCTGTTCTCAGAATGAGTTGCTTTGCTATGTAGAGGCTTGAGTGCAGCAAGTTCAACTTAACTAGTTTGAGAATCTACCAATACGTACAACTTAGTAGATTCGCTTCATATCTAATGCAGTTTCTTTAGAAAACAAACATCTTCATTGCCAAACACCGTACTGTGGACATAAGCTGGGTCTGTTCTCTGAATTAGTCCCTTTCCTACGAAGAGATTTCAGTGCAGCAAAATCAAACTTTCCTAGTTTGTGTAATCTAACATGATGTACAACTTACTAGATTAGCTTCATTTTTAAAGTACTTTGTTTAGAACACAAACATCTTCATTGCAGACCACTGTTCTGTGTGAAATTAGCAAGTTCTGTTCTAAAAAGGAGTTGCTTTCCTACAAAGAGTTTACAGTGCAACAAGATCAGACTTAACTAGTTTGTGTAATCTACCAAGATGTACAGCTTAGTATATTCGCTTCACTTCTAAAGTAGTTTGTTTAGAAAAAAAACATCTTCATGACCGAACACTGTACTGTGTGAAATAAGCCAGTTCTGTTCTAAGAAGCAGTTGCTTTCCAGCAAAGAGGTTTCAGTGCAGGAACATCAAACTTTCCTAGTTTGTGTAATCTACCAAGATGTACAACTTAGTAGATTCACTTCATTTCTAAAGTACTTGGTTTAGAAAACAAACACCTTCATTGCAGCAAGATCAAACTTTCCTAGTTTGTGTAATCTACCAAGATGAATAACTTAGTAGATTCGCTTCATTTCTAAACTAGTTTGTTTAGACAAAAAACACCTTCATTGCAGCACACTGTGCTGTGTGAAATAAGTCAGTTCTGTTCTAAGAAGGAGTTGCTTTCCTACAGAGAGGTTTCAGTGCAGCAAGATCAAACTTTCCTAGTTTTTGTAATCTAAGAAGATGTACAAGTTAGAACATTTGCTTCATTTCTCAAACAGTTTGTTTAAAAAACAAACATCTTCCTTGCTGAACACTGTACTGTGTGAAATAAGCCAGTTCTGTTCGAGGAAGTTCCTATCCTACTTGAGGTTTCAGTGCAGCAAGATCAAATTTTCCTAGTTTGTGTAATGAATCAAGATGTACAACTTAGTAGATTCTCTTCATTTCTAAAGTAGTTTGGTTAGAAAAGAAACATCTTCATTGCCGAACATTGTACCATGTGAAATAAGCCAGTGGTGTTCTCACAATGAGTTGCTTTCCTACGAAGATTGGTGAGTGCAGCAAGTTCAAACTTAACTAGTTTATAATCTACCAAGATATACAACTTAGTAGATTCCCTTCATATCTAAAGTAGTTTGTTTAGAAAACAAACATCTTCATTGCCGAACACTGTCCTGTGTGAAATAAGGCAGTTCTGTTCTAAAAAGGAGTTGCTTTCCTACGAAAAGTTTACAGTGCAGCAACATCAAACTTTCATAGACTGTGTAATCTACCAAGATGTACAACTTAGTAGATTCACTTCATTTCTAAAGCAGTTTGGTTATAAATCAAACATCTTCATTGCCAATACTGAACTGTGAAAATAAGCTAGTTCTGTTCTCGTAATTAGTTGCTTTCCTACGAAGAGGTTTCAGTGCAGCAAGATCAACCTTTCCCAGTTTGTGTAACCTACCAAGATGTATAACTTAGTAGATTGGCTTCATTTCTAAAGTAGAGGTTTCAATGCAGCAATATCAAGGTTTCCTAGTTTGTGTAATCTAACAAGATGTACAATTTAGTAGATTCGTTTGATATCTAAAGTACTTTTTTAGAAAACAAACATCTTCATTGACGAACACTGTTCTGTGTGAAACAAGCAAGTTCTGTTCTAAGAAAGTGTTGCTTTCCTACAAAGAGTTTACAGTGCAGCAAGATCAAACTTTCATAGTTTGTGTAATCTACCATGATATACAACTTAGTATATTCGCTTCATTTCTAAAGTAGTTTGTTTAGAAAACAAACATCTTCATTGCCGAACACTGTACAGTGTGAAATAAGCAAGATCTATTCTAAGAAGGAGTTGCTTTCCTACCAAGAGGTTTCTGTGCAGCAAGATCAAACTTTCCTTGCTTGTGTAATCTACCAACACTGTACTGTGGAAACGTGCTGGTTCTGTTCTAGGAATTAGTTCATTTCCTACGAACAGTGTTCAGTGCAACAAGATCAAACTTTCCTAGTTCGTGTAATCTAACAAGATGTCCAACTTAGTAGATTCGCTTCATTTCTAAAGTACACTTTACTGTGTGAAATAAGCCAGTTCTGTTCTCGCAATGAGTTGCTTTCCTACGAAGAGATGTCAGTGCAGGAAGATCAAACTTTCCTAATTTGTGTAATCTACCAAGATGTATAACTTAGTAGATTTGCTTCATTTCTAAAGTAGTTTGTTTAAAAAAAAAACACTTTCATTGCCGAACACTGTACTGTGTGAAATAAGCCTGTACAGTTCTAGCAAGAAGTTGCTTTCCTAAGAAGGGGTTTCAGTGCAGCAAGATCAAACTTTCCTAGTTTGTGTAAGCTACCAATATGTACAACTTAGTAGATTCAATTCATTTCTAAAGTAGTTTGTTTAAAAAACAAACATCTTCATTGTTGAACACTGTACTGTTTAAAATAAGCTACTTCTGTTCTCACAATGAGTTGCTTTCCTACGAAAGGGTTTCAGTGCAGCAAGATCAATCTTTCCTAGTTTGTGTTATCTATCAAGATGTACAACTTAGTAGATTTGCTTCATTTCCATAGAATTTTGTTAGAAAAAAAATCATTGCCAAACAATGTACTGTGTGAAATAAGCCAGTTCTGTTCTCGCAATGATATGCTTTCCTACGAAGAGGTTTCAGTGCAGCAAGATCAAACTTTCCTAATTTGTGTAATTGAACAAGATGTACAACGTAGTAGATACGCTTCATTTCTAAAGCAGTTTGTTTAGAAAAGAAACATCTTCATTGCCAAACAGTGTACCTTGTGAAATAAGCTAGTGCTGTTCTCAGAATGAGTTGCTTTTCTATGAAGAGAGTTTAGTGCAGCAAGTTCAAACTTAACTAGTTTGTATAATATACCAAGATGTACAACTTAGTAGATTCGCTTCTTTTCTAAAGTACTTTGTCTAGAACACAAAGACCTTCATTCAAGAACACTGTTCTGTGTGAAATTAACAAGTTCTTTTCCTAAGAAGGAGTTGCTTTCCTATGAAGAGTTTACAGTGCAACAAGATCAAACTTTCAGAGTTTGTGTAATCTACCAAGATGTACAGCTTATTATATTCTCTTCAGTTCTAAAGTAGTTTGTTTAGAAAACAAACATCTTCACGGCCCAGCACTGTACTGTGTGAAATAAGGCAATTCTGTTCTAAGAAGGAGTTGCTTTCCCTATGAAGTGGTTTCAGTACAGCAAGATCAAACTTTCCTAGTTTGTGTAATCTACCAAGATGTACAACTTAGTACATTGCCTTCATTTCTAAAGGAGTTTGTTTAGGAAACAAACATCTTCATTGCCGAACACTATACTGTGGAAATAAGCTAGTTCTGTTCTCGGAATTAGTTACTTTCCTACGAAGAGGTTTCGGTGTAGCAAGATCAACCTTTCTAGGTATGTGTAATTTAACAAGATGTACAACTTAGTAGATTCGCTTCAGTTCTAAAGCACTTTGTTTAGAAAATAAACATCTTCACTGCTGAACACTTTCCTGTGTGAAATAAGCCAGTTCTGTTCTTGTAATGAGTTGCTTTCCAGCGAAGATGTTTTAGTGCAAGAAGATCAAACTTTCGTAGTTTGTGTAATCTACCAAGATGTATAACTTAGCAGATTCGCTTCATTTCTAAAGTACTTTGTTTAGAAAACAAACACCTTCATTTCTGAACACTGTACTGTGTGAAATAAGCCAGTTCAGTTCTAAGAAGGAGTTGCTTTCCTACGAAGGGGTTTCAGTGCAGCAAGATCAAACTTTCCCAGTTTGTGTAATCTACCAAGATGTACAACTTAGTAGATTCCCTTCATTTCTAAAGTAGTTTGGTTAGAAAAGAAACATCTTAATTGCTGAACACTGTACCGTGTGAAATAAGCTAGTGTTGTTCTCGGAATGAGTTGCTTTCCTATGAACAGGGTTGAGTGCAGCAAATTCCAATTTAACTAGTTTCTGTAATGTACCAAGATGTACAACTTAGTATATTTGCTTGATTTCTAAAGTAGTTTGTTTAGAAAACAAACATCTTCATTGCCGAACACTGTACTGTGTGAAATAAGCCAGTTATGTTCTCGAAATGAGTTGCTATCCTATGAAGAGGTTTCCGCGCAGCAAGATCAAACTTTCCTAGTTTGTGTAATCGATCAAGATGTACAACTTAGTAGATTCGCTTCTTTTCTAAAGTAGTTGTTAGAAAAGAAAGATCTTCATTGCTGAAAACTGTACCATGTGAAATAAGCTAGTGATGTTCTCAGAATGAGTTGCTTTCCAACGAAGAGTGTTGATTGCAGCAAGTTCAAACTTAACTACTTTGTGTAATCTACCAATATATACAAGTTACTAGATTCCCTTCATATCTAAAGTAGTTTGGTTAGAAAACAAATATCTTCATTGCCGAACACTGTACTGTGTGAAATAAGGTAGTGCTGTTCTAAGAATGAGTTCTTTTCCTATGAAGAGGGTTGTGTGCAGCAAATTCAAACTTTCCTAATTTGTGTAATCTACCAAGATATACAACTTGGTACATTGTCGTGATTTCTAAAGTAGTTTGTTTAGAAAACAAACGTCTTCATTGCCAAACACTGTACTGTGTGAAAAAAGCCAATTCTGTTCTAAGAAGGAGTTGCTTCCATACGAAGAGGTTTCAGTGCAGGAAGATCAAGCTTACCTAGTGTGGGTAATCTACCAAGATATACAACATACTATATTCTCTTTATTTATAAAGCACTTTGTTTATAAAACAAACATCTTCATTGCCGAACCCTGTACTGTGTGAAATAAGCCAGTTCTTTCCTCACAATGAGTTGCTTTCCTATGAAGGGGTTTCAGTGCAGAAAGTTCAAACTTTCCTAGTTTGTGTAATCTACCAAGATATACAACGTAGTAGCTTTGCTTCATTTCTAAAGTAGTTTGTTTAGAAAACAAACATCTTCATTGCCGAACACTATACTGTGTAAAATAAGCCAGTTCTGTCCTAAGAAGGAGTTGCTTGCCTATGAAGAGGTTTCAGTGCAGAAAGATCAAACTTTCCTAGTTCGTGTTATCTATGGAGATGTACAACTTACTAGATTCGCTTCATTTCTAAAGCAGTTTCTTTAGAAAAGAAATATCTTCATTTCCAAACACTGTACTATGTGAAATAAGCTAGTTCAGTTCTAAAAAGGAGTTGCTTTCCTACGAAGAGTTTACAGTGCAGCAAGATCAAACTTTTATACATTGTGTAATCTACCAAAATGTACAACTTAGTAGATTCGCTTCATTTCTAAAGTAGTTTGTTAAGAATACAAACATCTTCATTGCCGAACACTGTACTGTGCGAAATAAGCACGTTCTGTTCTAAGAAGGAGTTGCTTTCCTACAAATAGGTTCCAGTGCAGCAAGATCAAAATTTCCTAGTTTGTGTAATCTACCAAGATGTACAACTTAGTAGATTCTCTTCATTTCAAAGCACTTTGGTTAGAAAAGAAACATCTTCATTGCCGTATACTGTATTGTGGAAATAAGCTAGTTCTGTTCTCGGAATTAGTTGCTTTCCTACGAAGAGGTTTCAGTGCAGCAAGATCAACCTTTCCTAGTTTGTGTAGTCTAACAAGATGTACAACTTAGTAGATTCGCTTCATTTCTAAAGTAGTTGGTTTAGAAAAAAACATCTTCATTGCCAAACACTGTACTGTGTGAAATAAGCCAGTTCTGTTATCGTGGTGAGTTACTTTCCTACTAAGAGGTTTCAGTGCAGGAAGATCAAACTTTCCTAGTTTGTGTAAACTACCAAGATATATAACTTAGTAGATTCACTTCATTTCTAAAGTAGTTTGTTTAGAAAACAAACACCTTCATTGCTGAACACTGTACTGTGTGAAATAAGGTAGTGCTGTTCTAAGAATGAGTTCTTTTCCTATGAAGAGTGTTGTGTGCAGCAAGTTCAAACGTTCCTAATTTGTGTAATCTACCAAGATATACAACTTGACTTCTAAAGTAGTTTGTTTAGAAAAGAAACGTCTTCATTGCAGAACACTGTACTGTGTGAAAAAAGCAAATTCTGGTCTAAGAAGGAGTTGCTTCCCTAAGAAGAGGTTTCAGTGCAGAAAGATCAAGCTTGCCTAGTGTGGGTAATCTACAGAAATATACAACTTAGTATATTCTCTTTATTTCTAATACAATTTGTTTAGAAAACAAACATCTTCATTGCTGAACATTGTACTGTGTGAAATAAGCCAGTTCTGTCCTCACAATGAGTTGCTTTCCTACGAAGGGGTTTCAGTCCAGCAAGATCAAACTTTCCTAGTTTGTATAATCTACCAAGATATACAACGTAGTTGCTTCACTTCATTTTTAATGTAGTTTGTTTAGAAAAAAAATCTTCATTGCTGAACACTGTACCATGTGAAATAAGCTAGTGCTGTTCTTGGAATGAGTTGCTTTCGTACGAAGACAGTTGAGTGCAGCAAGTTCAAACTTAACTAGTATGTGTAAACTACCAAGATATACAACTTTTTAGATTTGCTTCATATCTAACTTAATTTGTTTAGAAAAAACACATCTTCATTGCCAAACCCTGCACTGTGTGAAATAAGGCAATTCTGTCCTTGCAATGAGTTGCTTTCCTACGAAGAGGTTTCAGTGCAGCAATATCAAGCTTTCCTAGTTTGTGTAATCTAACAAGATGTACAACTTAGTAGATTCGTCTCATTTCTAAACTACTTTGTTTAGAAAACAAACATCTTCATTGCCGAACACTGTTCTGTGTGAAACAAGCAAGTTATGTTCTAAGAAGGTGTTGCTTTCCTATGAAGAGTTTACAGTACAGCAAGACCAAACTTTCAAAGTTTGTGTAACTACCAAGATGTACAACTTAGTAGATTCGCTTCATTTCTTTTTTTTCTTTTTTCTTTTTTTTTTTTGGTTTTTCAAGGTAGGGTCTCACTCTGGTCCAGGTTGACCTGGAATTCACTATGTATTCTCAGGGTGGCCTCGAACTCTCGGCGATCCTCCTACCTCTGCCTCCCGAGTGCTGGGATTAAAGGCATGTGCCACCATGCCCGGCTTTGATTCGCTTCATTTCTAAAGTAGTTTGTTTAGAAAACAAGCATCCTCATTGCCAAACACTTTACTGTGTGAAATAAGCAAGTTCTGTTCTAAGAAGGAGTTGCTTTCCAATGAAGAGGTTTCACTGAAGCAAGATAAACCTTTCCTAGTTTGTGTAATCTAACAAGATGCAGAACTTAGTAGATTCGCTTCATTTCTAAAGTACTTGGTTTAAAAAACAAACATCTTCATAGCCGAACACTGTACTGTGTGAAA
Organism: Orientallactaga sibirica; assembly: GCA_036365145.1. Taxonomy (NCBI): domain Eukaryota; kingdom Metazoa; phylum Chordata; class Mammalia; order Rodentia; family Dipodidae; genus Orientallactaga; species Orientallactaga sibirica. The sequence goes on along the minus strand of JAEOAD010000026.1, from coordinate 30,651,254 downwards.
TGAGCCAGTTCTCTTATCGTAGTGAGTTTCTTTCCTACAAAGAAGTTTCAGTGCAGGAAGATCAAACTTTCCTAGTTTGTGTAAACTACCAAGATGTATAACTTAGTAGATTCACTTCGTTTCTAAAGTAGTTTGTTTAGAAAACAAACACCTTCATTGCCGAACACTGTACTGTGTGAAATATGTTAGTGCTGTTCTAAGAATGAGTTCTTTTCCTATGAAGAGGGTTGCGTGCAGCAAGTTCAAACGTTCCTAATTTGTGTAATCTACCAAGATATACAACTTGGTACATTGTCTTGATTTCAAAGTAGTTTGTGTAGAAAACAAACGTCTTCATTGCTGAACACTGTACTGTGTGAAAAAAACCAATTCTGTTCTTAGAAGGAGTTGCTTCCTTACGAAGAGTTTTCAGTACAGGAAGATCAAGCTTGCCTAGTGTGGGTAATCTACCAAGATATACAACATAGTATATTCTCTTTATTTCTAAAGCAGTTTGTTTAGAAAACAAACATCTTCATTGCCAAACCCTGTACTGTGTGAAATAAGCCAGTTCTGTCCTCACAATGAGTTGCTTTCCTACGAAGGGGTTTCAGTGCAGCAAGATCAACCTTTCCTAGTTTGTATACTTTACTCAGGTGTACAACGTAGTAGTTTCACCTCATTTCTAAAGTATTTTGTTTAGAAAACAAACATCTTCATTGCTGAACACTATGCTGTGTGAAATAAGCCAGTTCTGTTTTAAGAAGGAGTTACTTGCCTAAGAAGAGATTTCAGTGTAGAAAGATCAAACTTTCCTAGTTTGTGTTATCTACGAATATGTACAACTTACTAGATTCACTTCATTTCTAAAGCAGTTTGTTTAGAAAAGAAATATCTTCATTTCCAAACACTGTACTGTGTGAAATAAGCTAGTTCTGTTCTAAGAAGGAGTTGCTTTCCTACGAAGAGTTTAGCGTGCAGCAAGATAAAACTTTCATAGATTGTGTAATCTACCAAAATGTACAACTTAGTAGATTCACTTCTTTTCTAAAGTAGTTTGTTTAGAAAACAAACATCTTCATTGTTGAACACTGTACTGTGTGAAATAAGCAAGTTCTGTTCTAAGAAGGAGTTGCTTTCCTACAAATACTTTCCAGTGCAGCAAGATCAAACTTTCCTAGTTTGTGTAATCTACCAAGATGTACAACTGAGTAGATTCGCTTCATTTCTAAAGCAGTTTGGTTAGAAAACAAACATCTTCATTTCCATATACTGTACTGTGGAAATAAGCTAGTTCTGTTCTCGGAATTAGTTGCTTTCCTATGAAGATGTTTCAATGCAGCAATATCAAGCTTTCCTAGTTTGTGTAATCTAACAAGATGTACAACTTAGTAGATTCGCTTCATTTCTAAAGTAGTTGGTTTAGAAAACAAACATCTTCATTGCCGAACACTGTACTGTGTGAAATAAGGCAGTTCTGTTATCGTAGTGAGTTGCTTTCCTACTGAGAGGTTTCAGTGCAGCAAGATCAACCTTTCCTAGTTTGTGGAATCTAACAAGATGTACAACTTAGTACACTGACTTCATTTCTAAAGTGGTTTGTTTAGAAAACAAACACCTTCATTGCCGAACACTTTACTGTGTGAAATAAGGTCGTGCTGTTCTAAGAATGAGTTCTTTTCCTACGAAGAGTGTTGTGTGCAGCAAGTTCAAACTTTCCTAATTTGTGTAATCTACCAAGATATACAACTTGGTACTTTGTCTTGATTTCTAAAGTAGTTTGTTTAGAAAATAAGCGTCTTCATTGTCAAAAACTGTATTGTGTGAAAAAAGCCAATACTGTTCTAAGAAGGAGTTGCTTCCCTATGAAGAGGTTTCAGTGCAGCAAGATCAAGCTTGCCTAGTGTGGGTAATCTACCAAGTTGTACAACATAGTATATTTGCTTTATTTCTAAAGTAGTTTGTTAGAAAAGAAACATCTTCATTGCCAAACACTGTACCGTGTGAAATAAGCTAGTGGCTGTTCTCGGAATGAGTTGCTTTCCAATGAAGAGGGTTGAGTGCAGCAAGTTCAAACTTAACTAGTTTGTGAATATAACAAGATGTACAACTTAGTAGATTCGCTTCATATCTAAAGTAGTTTGTTTAGAAAACAAACATCTTCATTGCTGTACACTGTACTGTGTGAAATAAGCCAGTTCTGTTCTAAGAAGGAGTTGCTTTCCTATGAAGAGTTTACGGTACAGCAAGATCAAACTTTTCTAGTTTGTGTAATCTACCAAGATATACAATTTAGCAGATTCACTTCATTTCTAAAGCAGTTTGTTTAGAAAACAGTCATCTTCATTGCCCAATACCGTACTGTGGATATATGCTAGTTCTGTTCTCGGAATTAGTTGCTTTCCGACGAAAAGGTTTCAGTGCAGCAAGATCAACCTTTCCTAGTTTGTGTAATCTAACAGGTTGTACAACATAGTAGATTTGCTTCATTTCTAAAGTGCTTAGTGTAGAAAATAAACATCTTCATTGCCGAAACTGTACTGTGTGAAAAAAGCCAGTTCTGTTGTAAGAAGGAGTTGCTTTCCTACGAAGAGTTTTCAGTGCAGGAAGATCAAACATTCCTAGTTTGCGTAAACTACCAAGATGTATAACTTAGTTGATTTGCTTCATTTCTAAAGCACTTTGTTTAGAAAACAAACACCTTCATTGCCGAACACTGTACTGTGTGAAATAAGCCAGTTCTGTTGTAATGAGAAGTTGCTTTCATATGAAGAGTTTTCAGTGCAGCAAGATCAAATTTTCCTAGTTTGTGTAATCTACCAACATGTACAACTTAATAGATTCACTTCATTTCTTAACTACTTTGTTTAGAAAACAAACATGTTCATTGCCAAACACTGTACTGTGTGAAATAAGCCAGTTCTGATCTAAGAAGTAGTTGCTTTCATAGGAAGGGGTTTCAGTGTAGCATAATCAAACTTTCCTAGATTGTGTAATCCACCAATATGTACAACTTAGTAATTTCACTTCATTGGTAAAGTACTTTGTTTAGAAAACAAACATCTTCATTGCTGAATACTGTACTGTATGAAATAAGCCAGTTCTGTTCTAAGAAGTAGTTGCTTTCCTAGGAAGGGGTTTCAGTGTAGCATGATCAAACTTTCCTAGATTGTGCAATCTACGAATATGTACAACTTAATAATTTCACTTCGTTTCTAACATAGATGGTTTAGAAAACAAACACCTTCATTGCCGAACACTGTACTGTTTGAAGTAAGCTCGTTCTGTTCTAAGCATGAGTTGCTTTCCTACGAAGAGGTTGCAGCAAGATCAAACTTTCCTAGTTTGTGTAATCTACCAACATGTACAACTTAATAGATTCGCTTCATTTCTAAAGTAGTTTGTTTAGAAAACAAGCATCTTCCTTGCCAAACACTGTACTGTGTGAAATAAGCCAGTTCTGTTCTTGCAATGAGTTGCTTTCCTACGATGAGGTTTCAGTGCAGGAAGATCAAACTTTCCTAGTTTGTGTAATCTACCAAGATGTATAACTTAGTAGATTTGCTTCATTTCTAAAGTAGTTTCTTTAGAAAACAAACACCTTCATTGCTGAACACTGAACTGTGTGAAATAAGCCATTTTTGTTCTAAGAAGAAATTGCTTTCCTACGAAGAGGTTTCAGTGCAGCAAGATCAAACTTTCCTAGTTTGTGTACTCTAACAAGATATACAAGTTAGTACATTCTCTTCATTTCTCAAGCAGTTTGTTTAGAAAACAAACATCTTCATTGCCGAACACTGTACTATGTGAAATAAGGTACTGCTGTTCTAAGAATGAGTTCTTTTCCTACGAAGAGGGTTATGTGCATCAAGTTCAAACTTTCCTAATTTGTGTAATCTACCAAGATGTACAACTTAGTAGATTGCCTTGATTTCTAAAGTAGTTTGTTTAGAAAACAATCATCTTTATTGCCGAACACTGTACTGTGTGAAATATGCCAGTTCTATTCTAAGAAAGAGTTGCTTCCCTATGAAGAGCTTGCAGTGCAGCAAGATAAAGCTTGCCTAGTGTGTGTAATCTACCAAGATATACAACTTAGTATATTTGCTTTATTTCTAAAGCACTTTGTTTAGAAAACCACCATCTTCATTGCCGAAACCTGTACTCAGTGAAATAAGCCAGTTCCGTCCTCACAATGAGTTGCTTTCCTACTAAGGGGTTTCAGTGTAGCAAGATTAAACTTTCCTAGATTGTGTAATCTATCATAATGTACAACTTAGTAGGTTCGCTTCATTGCTAAAGTAATTTGTTTAGAAAATAAACATCTTCATTGCCGAACACTATACTGTGTGAAACAAGCCAGTTCTGTTCTAAGACGGAGTTGCTTTCCTACGAAGAGGTTTCAGTGTAGAAAGAACAAGCTTGCCTAGTGTGCGTAATATACCAAGTTGTACAACATAGTATATTCGCTTTATCTGAAGCAGTTTGTTTAGTAAACAAACATCTTCATTGCTGAACCCTGTACTCTGTGAAATAAGCCAATTCTGTCCTCACAATGAGTTACTTTCCTACGAAGGGGTTTCAGTGCAGCAAGATCAACCTTTCCTAGTTTGTGTACTCTACCAAGGTGTACAACGTAGTAGCTTCACTTCATTTCTAAAGTAGTTTGTTTAGAAAACAAACATATTCATTGCCGAACACTATACTGTGTGAAATAAGCCAGTTCTGTTGTAATAAGAAGTTGCTTTCCTATGAAAAGGTTTCAGTGCAGGAAGATCAAACTTTCCTAGTTTGTGTAATCTACCAACATGTACAACTTAATAGATTAACTTCATTTCTTAAGTACTTTGTTTAGAAAACAAACATGTTCATTGCTGAAAACTGTACTGTGTGAAATAAGCCAGTTCTGTTCTAAGAAGTAGTTGCTTTCCTAGGAAGGGGTTTCAGTGTAGCATGATCAAACTTCCCTAGATTGTGTAATCTACGAATATGTACAACTTAGTAATTTCGCTTGATTTCTAACATAGATGGTTTAGAAAACAAACACCTTCATTGCCAAACACTGTACTGTGTGAAATAACCTTTCTTGCCTAAGAACACTTTCCTACAACTGTTTGCAAGTAAACTTTTCTAGTTTGTGTAATCTAAGAAGATGTACAACTTAGTAGATTCACTCATTTCTAAAGTAGTTTGTTTAGAAAACAAACATCTTCATTCACCAAACACTGTACTGTGTGAAGAGTTCTGTTATTTCCTACGAAGAAGCTGCAGCTAGATCAAACTTTCCTAGTTTGTTTAATCTACCAACATGTACAACTTGATAGATTCGCTTCATTTCTAAAGTAGTTTGTTTAGAAAACAAATTCTTCATTGAAAACAAAATAAAAACAAACATCTTCATTGTTGAACACTTGTTCTTTCTTTCCTACTGAGGTTTCAGTGCAGCAAGATCAAACTTTCCAGTTTGTGTAATCTAACAAGATGTACAACCTAGTAGATTCACTTCATTTCTAAAGTAGTTTGTTTAGAAAACAAACATCTTCATTGCCAAACACTGTACTGTGTGAAATAAGCTAGTTCTGTTCTAAGAATGGGTTGCTTTCCTACAAAAAGTTTTCAGTGCAGCAAGATCAAACTTTCCTAGTTTGTGTAATCTACCAAGATGTACAACCTAGTAGATTCACTTCATTTCTAAAGTACTTTGTTTAGAAAACAAACATCTTCATTGCCGAACACTGTACTGTGTGAAATAAGCCAGTTCTGTTCTCGCAATGAGTTGCTTTCCTACGATGAGGTTTCAGTGAAGGAAGATCAAACTTTCCTAGTTTGTGTAATCTACCAAGATGTATAACTTAGTAGATTCACTTCATTTCTAAAGTAGTTTCTTTAGAAAACAAACACCTTCATTGCCAAACAATGAACTGTGTGAAATAAGCCAGTTCTGTTCTAAGAAGAAGTTGCTTTCCTACAAAAAGGTTTCAGTGCAGCAAGACCAAACTTTCCTAGTTTTTGTAATCTAAGAAGATGTACAATTTAGAACATTCGCTTCATTTCTCAAGCAGTTTGTTTAGAAAAAAACATCTTCATTGCTGAACACTGTACTGTGTGAAATAAGCCATTTCTGTTCTAAGAAGTTTCTTTCCTACGAAGAGTTTTCAGTGTAGCAAGATCAAACTTTCCTAGTTTGTGTAATCTGCCAAGATGTACAACTTAGTAGATGCGCTTCATTTGCATACTAGTTTGTTTAGAAAACAAATATCTTCATTGCCGAACACTGTACTGTGTGAAATAAGCCAGTTCTGTTCTCAAAATAATTTGCTTTCATACGAAGAGGTTACAGTGCAGCAAGATAAAACTTTTCTAGTTTGTGTAATCTACCAACATGTACAACTTAATAGATTCTCTTCATTTCTAAGGTAGTTTGTTTAGAAAACAAACATCTTCATTATCAAACACTGTACTGTGTGAAATAAGCCAGTTCGGTTTTCGCAGTGAATTGCTTTTCTACGAAGGTGTTTCAGTGCAGCAAGATCAAACTTTCCTAGTTTGTGCAATCTACCAAGATGTACAACTTAGTAGATTGGCTTCATTTCCAAAGCAGTTTGTTTAGAAATCAAACATCTTCATTGCCGGACCCTGTACTGTGTGTAATAAGCTAGTTCTGTTCTCGGAATGAGTTGCTTTCCCACGAAGACGTTTCAGTGCAGCAAGATCAAACTTTCCTAGTTTGTGTAATCTAAAAGGAAATACAATTTAGTAGATTCATTTCATTTCTAAAGTAGTTCGTTTAGAAAACAAACATCTTCATTGCTGAACACTGTACTGTGTGAAATAAGCCTGTTCTGTTCTCAAAATGAGTTGGTTTCCTACGAAGAGATTCAGTGCAGCAAGATCAAACTTTCCTAGTTCGTGTAATCTAAAAAGATGTACAACTTAATACATTTGCTTCATTTCTCAAGCAGTTTGTTTAGAAAACAAACATCTTCATTGCCGAACACTGTACTGTGTGAAATAAGCCAGTTCTGTTCTTGCAGTGAGATGCTTTCCTACGAAGTGGTTTCAGTGCAGCAAGATCAAACTTTCCTAGTTTGTGTAACCTAACAAGATATACAACTTAGTAGATTCGATTCATTTCTATACTCTTGTGTTTAGAAAACAAACATCTTCATTGCTGAACACTGTACTGTGTGAAATAAGCCAGTTCTATTCTAAGAAGGAGTTCCTTTCCTACAAAGGGGTTTCAGTGCAGCAAGATCAAACTTTGCTAGATTGTGTAATCTACCAAGATATAGAACTTAGTATCCTCGCTTCATTTCTAAAGTAGTTTGTTTAGAAAACAAACATCTTCATTTCTGAACACTGTACTGTGTGAAATATACTAGTTCTGTTCTCGGAATGAGTTGCTTTACTATGAAAAGGGTTGAGTGCAATAATTCAAACTTTCCTACTTTGTGTAATCTACCAAGATGTACAACTTAGTAGATTGGCTTCATTTCTAAAGATGTTTGTTTAGAAAACAAACATCTTCATTGCTGAACACTGTACTGTGTGAAATAAGCAAGTTCTGTTCTCAAAATGAGTTGCATTCCTACGAAGAGGTTACAGAGCAACAAGATCAAACTTTCATAGGTTGTGTAATCTCCCAAGATGTACAACTTAGTAGATTCGCTTCATTTATAAAGTAGTTTGTTTAGAAAACAAACATCTTCATTGCTGAACACTGTACTGTGTGAAATATGCTAGTTCTGTTTTCGGAATGAGTTGCTTTCCTATAAAAAAGATTGAATTCAACAATTCAAACTTTCCTACTTTGTGTAATCTACCAAGATGTACAAATTAGTAGATTGGCTTCATTTCTAAAGTTGTTTGTTTAGAAACAAACATCTTCATTGCTGAACACTGTACTGTGTGAAATAAGCCAGTTCTGTTCTCAAAATGAGTTGCATTCCATCGAAGAGTTTACAGAGCAACAAGATCAAACTTTCATAGTTTCTGTAATCTCCCAAGATGTACAACTTAGTAGATTCACTTCATTTATTAAGTAGTTTGTTTAGAAAACAAACATCTTCATTGCCAAACACTATACTGTGTGAAGTAAGCCAGTTCTCTTCTAAGAATGAGTTGCTTTCTACGAAGAGTTTTCAGTGCAGCAAGATCAAACCTGTGTAGTATGTGTAACCTACCGAGATGTACAACTTAGTAGATTCGCTTCATTTCTAACGTAGTTTGTTTAGAAAACAAACATGTCTTCATTGCGGAACACTGTACTGTGTGAAATAACCCCATTCTATTCTAAGAAGGAGTTGCTTTCCCACGAAGAGGTTTCAGTGTAGCAAGATAAAACTTTCTGAGTTTGGGTAATTTACCAAGATATACAACATAGTAGATTTGTTTCATTTCCAAAGCAGTTTGTTTAGAAATCAAACATCTTCATTACCTAACCCTGTACTGTGTGTAATACGCTAGTTTGTGTAATGTCCCAAGATATACTACTTATTAGTTTCACTTCATTTATAAAGTAGTTTGTTTAGAAAACAAACATCTTCATTGTCAAACACTGTGCTGTGTGTAATAAGCAAGTTCTGTTCTAAAAAAGAGTTGCTTTCCTAGGAAGGGGTTTCAGTGCAGCAAGATTAAACTTTCGTAGCTTGTGTAATCTACCAAGATGTACAACTTAGTAGGCTCGCTTCATTTCTAAAGTAGTTTGTTTAGAAAACAAACATCTTAATTGCTGAACATTGTACTGTGTGAAATAAGGTAGTTCTATTCTAAGAATGAGTTGCTTTCCTATGAAGAGTTTACAGTGCAGCAAGATCAACCATTACTAGTTTGTGTAATCTACCACGATGCACAACTTATTAGATTCGCTTCCTTTCTAAAGTAGTTTGTTTAGAAACCAAAAATTTTAATTGCCAAACACTGTACTGTGTGAAATAAGCCAGTTCTGTTCTCACAGTGAGATGCTTTCCTACAAATGGGTTTCAGTGCAGCAAGATCAAACTTTCCTAGTTTGTGTAATCTACCAAGATTTCCAAATTAGTAGATTCCCTTCATTTCTAAAGTAGTATGTTTACAATACAAACAACTTCATTGCCGAACACTGTACTGTGTGAAATATGCTAGATCAATTCTCGGTTGAGTGGCTTTCCTACAAAGAGGGTTGAATGCAGCAAGTTCAAATATTCCTACTTTGTGTAATCTACCAAGATGTACAACTTAATAGATTCGTTTCATTTCTAAAGTTGTTTGTTTAGAAAACAAACATCTTCATTTGCCAAACATTATATTGTGTGAAATAAGCCAGTTCTGTTCTAAGAAGGAGTTGCTTTCCTATGAAGGGGTTTAAGTGCTGCAAGATCAAACGATCCTAGTTTGTGTAATCTACCCAGATGTACAACTTAGCAGATTCGCTTAATTTCGAAATTAGTTTGTTTAGAAAACAAACATCTTCATTGCCGAACAATGTACTGTGTGAAATAAGCTAGTTCTGTTCTAAGAATGAATTGCTTTCCTACGAAGAGGTTACAGTGCAGCAAGATCAAGCTTTCCTAGTTTGTGAAATCTACCAAGATGTACAACTTAGTAGATTCACTTCATTTCTAAAGTAGTTTGTTTAGAAAACAAACATCTTCATTGCCGAACACTATACTGTGTGTAATAAGCTAGTTCTGTTCTCGGAATTAGTTGCTTTCCTAAGAAGATGTTTCAGTGCAGCAAGATCAAACTTTGCTAGTTTGTGTAATCTACAATGATATACAACTTAATAGATTAGCTTCATTACTAAAGTAGTTTGTTTAGAAAACAAACATGTTCATTGCCAAACACTGTACTGTGTGAAATAAGCCAGTTCTGTTCTCGCAGTGAGATGCTTTCCTACAAAGGGGTTTCAGTGCAGCAAGATCAAACTTTCCTAGTTTGTGTAATCTACCAAGATGTACAACTTAGTAGATTCGCTTCATTTCCAAAGCAGTTTGCTGAGAAATCAAACATCTTCATTGCCGAACCCTGTACTGTGTGTAATAAGCTAGTTCTGTTCTCGGAATTAGTTGCTTTCCTACGAAGATGTTTCATTACAGCAAGATCAAACATTGCTAGTTTGTGTAATCGACCAAGATGTACAACTTAGTAGCTTCGCTTCATTTCTAAAGTAGTTTGTTTAGAAAACAATCATCTTCAATTCAGAACACTGTACTGTGTGAAAGAAGCCAGTTCTCTTCTAAGAAGGAGTTGCTTTCCTCCAAAGTGGTTTCAGTGCAGCAAGATCAAACTTTGGTAGATTGTGTAATCTGCCAAGTTGTACAAGTTAGTAGCTTCGCTTAATCTTTGAAGTAGTTTGTTTAGAAAACAAACATCTTCATTGCCGAACACTGTACTATGTAAAATATGCTAGTTGTGTTCTTGGAATGAGTTGCTTTCCTACAAAAATAGTTGAGAGCAGCAAGTTTAAACTTTCCTACTGTGTGTAATCTACCAAGATGTACAACTTAGTAGATTGGCTTCATTTCTAAAGTTGTTTGTTTAGAAAACAAACATGTTCATTGCTGAACACTGTACTGAGTGAAATAAGCCAGTTCTGTTCTCAAAATGAGTTGCTTTCCTACGAAGAGGTTACAGAGCAACAAGATCAAACTTTCATAGTTTGTGTAATCTCCCAAGATTTACAACTTAGCAGATTCGCTTCATTTATAAAGTAGTTTCTTTAGAAAACAAACATCTTCATTGCCAAACACTGTACTGTGTGAAGTAAGCCAGTTCTCTTCTAAGAATGTATTGCTTTCCTACGAAGAGTTTTCAGCATAGCAAGATCAAACTTGCATAGTGTGTGTAATATACCTAGATGTACAACTTAGTAGATTCGCTTCATTTCTAACGTAGTTTGTTTAAAAAACAAACATCTTCATTGCGGAACACTGTACTGTGTGAAATAACCCAGTTCTGTTCTAAGCAGGAGTTGCTTTCCTACGAAAGGTTTCAATGCACAAGATCAAACTTTCCTAGTATGTATAATCTACCAAGATGTACAAGTTAGTATTTTCGCTTCATTTCTGAAGCAGTTTGTTTAGAAAACAAACATCTTCATTCCCAAACATTGTACTGTGGACATAAGCTAGTTCTGTTGTCAGAATTAGTTGCTTTCCTACGAAGAGGTTTCAATGCAGCAAGATCAAACTTTCCTAGTTTGTGTAAACTAAAAAGATGTACAAGTTAGTAGATTTGCTTCATTTCTAAAGGCTTTTGTTTAGAAAAAAATCTTTATTACCAAACACTGTACAGTGTGAAATAAGCCACTTCTGTTGTAAGTATGTGTTGCTTTTCTACGAAGAGGGTTCAGTGCAGCAAGACCAAACTTTCCTAGTTTGTGTAATCTACCAAGTTGTACCAAGTAGTAGATTCCTTTTATTTCTAAAGTAGTTTGTTTAGAAAACAAACATGTTCATTACTGAACACTGTACTGTGTGAAATAAGCCACTTCTGTTCTAAGAAGGAATTGGTTTCCTACGACCAGGTTTCAGTGCAGCAAGATCAAACTTTCCTAGTTTCTGTAATCTACCAAGATGAACAAGTGAGTAAATTCGCTTCATTTCTAAAGTAGTTTGTTTAGAAAATAAACATATTCATTGCCTTACACTGTGCTGTGGGAAATAAGGCAGTTCTGTTCTAAGAATGAGTTGCTTCCCAACGAAGAAGTTTCAGTGTAGCAAGATCAGGCTTGCCTAGTGTGTGTAATCTACCAAGATGTACAACTTAGTACATTTGATTCATTTATAACCTAGCTTGTTTAGAAAACAAACATCTCCATCACCGAATGGTTTAATGTGTGAAATAAGCCAGTTCTGTTCTAAGAAGAGTATGCTTTCCTACGAAGAGGTTTCAGTGCAGCAAGATCAAACTTTCCTAGTTTGTGTAATCTACCAACATGTACAACTTAGTAGATTCGCTTCATTTGTAAAGCAGTTTGTTTCGACAACAAATATCGTCATTGCCAAACACAGTACTGTGGAAATAAGCTAGTTCTGTTCTCAGAATTAGTTGCATTCCTACGAAGAGGTTTCAGTGCAGCAAGATCAAACTTTCCTAGTTTGTGTAATCTGACAAGATGTACAACTTAGTAGATTCTTTTCATTTCTAAAGTAGTTTGTTTAGAACACAAACATCTTCATTGCCAAACATTGTACTGTGGGAAATAGGCTAGTGCTGTTCTTGGAATGAGTTGCTTTCCTAGGAAGAGGGTTGAGTGCACAAGATCAAACTTTCCTAGTTTGTACAATCTACCAAGATGTACAACTTAGTAGTTTCACTTCATTTCTAAAGCAGTTTGTTTAGAAAACAAACATCTTCATTGCCGAACATTGTACTGTGGACATAAGATAGTTCTGTTGTAGGAATTAGTTGCTTTCCTATGAAGAGGTTTCAGTGCAGCAAGATCAAACTTTCCTAGTTTGTGTAATCTACCAAGATGTACAACTTTGTAGATTCGCTTCATTTCTAAAGCAGTTTGTTTCAACAACAAACATCTTCATTGCTGAACACTTTACTGTGTGAAATAAGCTAGTTCTGTTCTCGGAATGAGTTGCTTTCCTATGAAAATTGTTGAATGCAGCAATTTCAACCTTTCTACCTTGGTGTAATCTATCAAGATGTACAACTTAGTATATTTGCTTCATTTCTAAAGTAGTTTGTTTAGAAAACAAACATCTTCATTGCAGAACACACTACTGTGAGAAATAAGCCAGTTCTTTTGTAAGAAGGAGCTGCTTTCCTACGAAGAGGTTTCAGTGCAGCAAGATAAAACTTTCCTAATTTGTGAAACCCACCACGATGTACAACTTAGTAGATTCTTTTCATTTCTAAAGTAGTTTGTTTAGGACACAAACATCTTCATTGCCAAACATTGTACTGTGGGAAATAAGTAGTACTGTTCTCAGAATGAGTTGTTTTCCTAGGAAGAGGGCTGAGTGCACAAGAGCAAACTTTCCTAGTTTGTACAATCTACCAAGATGTACAACTTGGTAGTTTCGCTTCATTTCTAAAGCAGTTTGTTAAGAAAACAAACATCTTCATTGCCGAACATTGTTCTGTGGACATAAGCTAGTTCTGTTGTCGGAATTAGTTGCTTTCCTATGAAGAGTTTTCAGTGCAGCAAGATCAAAGTTTCCTAGTTTGTGTAATCTACGAAGATGTACAACTTAGTAGATCCACTTCATTTCTAAAGCAGTTTGTTTAGAAAAAACAAATATCTTCGTTGCTGAACCCTTTACTGTGTGAAATAAGCTAGTTCTGTTCTCAGAATGAGTTGCTTTCCTACGAAAATTGTTGAATGCAGCAAGTTCAAACTTTCTAACATGTTGTAATCTACCAAGATGTACAAGTTAGGAGGTTCGCTTCATTTCTAAAGTAGTTTGTTTAGAAAACAAACATCTTATTTGCCAAAAACTACTGTGTGAAATAAGCCAATTATGTTCTAAGAATGAGTTGCTTTTCTATGAAGAGGTTGCAGTGCAGCAAGATCAACCTTTCATAGTTTGTGTAATCTACCAAGATGTACAACTTAGTAGATTCGCTTCATTTCTAAAGCAGTTTGTTTAGAAAACAAACATCTTCATTGCGGAACACTGTACTGTGTGAAATAAGCCAGTTCTATTCTCAGAAGGAGTTGCTTTCCTAAGAATAGGTTTCAGTGCAGGAAGATCAAACTTTCCTAGTTTGAGTAATCTACCAAGATGTATAACTTAGTAGATTAGCTTCATTTCCAAAGTACTTCATTGAGAAAGCAAACACCTTCATTGCCGAACACTCTACTGTGTGAAATAAGCCAGTTCTGTTCTAAGAATGAGTTGCTTTTCTACAAAGAGGTTACAGTGCAGAAAGGTCAAACTTTCCTAGTTTGTGTAATCTACCAAGATATACATCATAGTAGATTCGCTTCATTTCTAAAGTAGTTTGTTTAGAAAACAAACACCTTCATTGTCGAACACGCTACTGTGTGAAATAAGCCAGCTCTTTTCTAAGAAGGATTGCTTTCCTACGAAGAGTTTTCAGTGCGCCAAGGTCAAACTTTCCTAGTTTGTGTAATCTACTAAGATGTACAACTTAGTAGATTCGCTTCATTTCTAAAGCAGTTTGTAAAGAACACAAACATCTTCAGTGCCAAACACTGTACTGTGTGAAATTAGCCAGTTCTGTTCTTGAAATGAGTAGCTTTCCTACGAAGGGGATCCAGTGCAGCAAGATCAAACTTTCCTAGTTTGTTTAATATACCAAGATGTACAACTTAGTAGATTCGCTTCATCTCTAAAGTAGTTTGTATAGAGAACAAACATCTTCATTGCCAAACACAATACTGTGTGAAATACGCTAGTTCTGTTCTTGCAATGAATTGCTTTCGTAAGAAAAGGGTTGAGTGCAGCAAGTTCAAACGTTCCTAATTTGTGGAATCTACCAAGATGTACAACTTAGTAAATTCACTTCATTTCTAACACAATTTGTTTAGAAAACAAACATCTTCATTTCCAAACACTGTACTGTGTGAAATAAGTCATTTCTGTTCTAAAATGAGTTGTTTTCCTAAGAATAGGTTTCAGTGCAGCAAGGTCAAACTTTCCTAGTTTGTGTAATATAGCATGATGTACAAGTTAGTAGATTCGCTTCATTTCTAAAGTAGTTTGTTTAGAAAACAAACATCTTCATTGCCGAACACTGTACTTTGGTAATAAGCTAGTTATGTTCTTGGAATTAGTTGCTTTCTTAGGAAGGGGTTTCAGTGCAGCAAGATCAAACTTTCCTAGTTTGTGTAATCTACCAAATGTACAACTTAGTTGATTCTCATCATTTCCAAACTAGTTTGTTTAGAAAACAAACTACTTCATTGCCGAACACTGTAATGTGTGAAATAAGCCAGTTCCGTTCTAAGAATGAGTTGCTTTCCTACGTAGAGATTACAGTGCAGCAAGATCAAACTTTCCTAGTTCGTGTAATCTACCAAGATGTAAAAATTAGTAGATTCTCTTCATTTCCAAAGTAATTTGTTTAGAAAACAAAAATCTTCATTGCTGAACACTGTACTGAGTGAAATAAGCCTGATCTCTACTCACATTGAGTTGCTTTCCTACGAAGAGGTTTCAGTGCAGGAAGGTCAACTTTCCTAGTTTGTGTAATATAACAAGATGGACAACTTAGTAGATTCGCTTCATTTCTAAAGTAGTTTGTTTAGAAACCAAACATCTTCATTGCCAAACACTGGACTGTGTGAAATAAGCCAGTTTTTTTCTAAGAAGGATGTGCATTCCTATGAAGAGTTTTCAGTGTACCAAGATCTAAATTTCCTAGTTTGTGTAATCTAAAAAGATGTACAACTTAGTAGATTCGCTTCATTTTTAAGTAGTTTGTTTAGAAAACAAACATCTTCATTGCCGATCACTGTACTGTGTGAAATAAGCCAGTTCTGTTCTAAGAATGAGTTGTTTCCCTACGAAGGGGTTTCAGTGCAGCAATATCAAGCTTGCCTAGTGTGTGTAATCTACCAAGATGTACAACTTAGTAGATTCTCTTAATTTCTAAAGTAGTTTGTTTAGAACACATACATCTTCATTGCCAAACACTGTACTGTGTGAAATAAGCTAGTTCTGTTCTTGGAATGAGTTGCTCTCCTACAAAGAGATTTCAGTGCAGCAAGATCAAACTTTCTTAGTTTGTGTAATCTGCCAAGATATACGACTTAGTAGATTCGCTTCATTTCTAAAGTATTTTTTTAGAAAACAAATATCTTCATTGCCAAACAGTGTACTGATGAAATAAGCTTTTTCTGTTCTCGGAATTAGTTGCTTTCCTATGAAGAGGTTTCAGTGCAAGGAGATCAAACTTTCTTAGTTTGTGTAATCTACCAAGATGTACAACTTAGTAGATTCACTTCATTTCCAAAGCAGTTTGTTTAGAAAACAAACATCTTCATGGCCGAGCACTCTACTGTGGAAATAAGCTAGTTCTGTTCTCAGAATTAGTTGCTTTCCTACGAAGAGTTTTCAGTGCAGCAAGATCAAACTTTCCTAGTTTGTGTAATCTACCAAGATGTACAACTTAGTAGATTTGCTTCATTTCTAAAGTAGTTTGTTTAGAAAACAAACATCTTCATTGCCAAACACTGTACTGTGTGAAATAAGCCAGTTCTGTTCTAAGAATGAGTTGCTTTCCTATGAAGAGGTTACAGTGCAGCAAGATCAAACTTTCCTAGTTTGTGTAATCTACCAAGATGTACAACTTAGTAGATTCGCTTCATTTCTAAAGTAGTTTGTTTAGAAAACAAACATCTTCATTGCCAAACACTGTACTGTGTGAAATAAGCCAGTTCTGTTCTAAGAAGGAGTTGCTTTCCTACAAATAGGTTTCAGTGCAGGAAGATCAAACTTTCCTAGTTTGTGTAATCTACCAAGATGTACAACTTAGTAGATTTGCTTCATTTCTAAAGTAGTTTGTTTAGAAAACAAACATCTTCATTGCCGAACACTGTACTGTGTGAAATAAGCCAGTTCTGTTCTAAGAATGAGTTGCTTTCCTACAAAGAGGTTTCAGTGCAGCAAGATCAAACTTTCCTAGTTTGTGTAATCTAACAAGATGTACAACTTAGTAGATTCACTTCATTTCTAAAGTAGTTTGTTTAGAAAACAAACATCTTCATTGCTGAAACACTGTACTGTGTGAAATAAGCCAGTTCTGTTCTAAGAAATGAGTTGCTTTCCTACAAAGAGGGTTTCAGTGCAGCAAGATCAAACTTTCCTAGTTTGTGTAATCTACCAAGATGTACAACTTAGTAGATTCACTTCATTTCTAAAGTAGTTTGTTTAGAAAACAAACATCTTCATTGCCGAACACTGTACTGTGTGAAATAAGCCAGTTCTGTTCTAAGAATGAGTTGCTTTTCTACAAAGAGGTTACAGTGCAGCAAGATCAAACTTTCCTAGTTTTGGTAATCTACCAAGATGTACAACTTAGTAGATTCACTTCATTCCTAAAGTAGTTTGTTCAGAAAACAAACACCTTCATTGCCAACACTGTACTGTGTGAGAAATAAGCCAGTTCTGTTCTAAGAATGAGTTGCTTTCCTACAAAGAGGTTTCAGTGCAGCAAGATCAAACTTTCCTAGTTTGTGTAATCTACCAAGATGTACAACTTAGTAGATTCGCTTCATTTCTAAAGTAGTTTGTTTAGAAAACAAACATCTTCATTGCCAAACACTGTACTGTGTGAAATAAGCCAGTTCTGTTCTCACAATGAGTTGCTTTCCTACAAAGGAGTTTCATTGAAGCAAGATCAAAGTTTCCTAGTTTGGGTATTCTACCAATATGTACAACTTAGTAGATTCACTTCATTTCTAAAGTAGTTTGTTTAGAAAACAAACATCTTCATTGCCAAACACTGTACTGTGTGAAATAAGCTAGTTCTGTTCTCGGAATGAGTTGCTTTCCTACAAAAGAGGTTTCAGTGCAGCAAGATCAAACTTTCCTAGTTTGTGTAATCTAACAAGATGTACAACTTAGTAGATTCGCTTCATTTCTAAAGTAGTTTGTTTTGAGAACAAACACCTTCATTCCCAAACACTGTACTGTGTGAAATAAGCCAATTCTGTTCTAAGAATGAGTTGCTTTCCTACGAAGAGGTTTCAGTGCAGCAAGATCAAACTTTCCTAGTTTGTGTAATCTACCAAGATGTACAACTTAGTATATTCGCTTCATTTCTAAAGTAGTTTGTTTTAGAAAAGAATCACCTTCATTGCCGAACACTGTACACTGTGATATAAGGCAGTTCTGTTCTATGAAGGAGTTCCATTGCAACGAAGAGTTTTCAATGCAGCAAGATGAACCTTTCCTAGTTTGTGTAATCTAACAAGATGTACAACTTAGTAGATTCGCTTCATTTCTAAAGTAGTTTGTTTAGAAAACAAACATCTTCATTGCCAAACACTGTACTGTGTGAAATAAGCTAGTTCTGTTCTAAGAATGAGTTGCTTTCCTACGAAGAGGTTTCAGTGCAGCAAGATCAAACTTTCCTAGTTTGTGTAATCTAACAAGATGTACAACTTAGTAGATTCACTTCATTTCTAAAGTAGTTTGTTTAGAAAACAAACATCTTCATTGCCAAACACTGTACTGTGTGAAATAAGCTAGTTCTGTTCTAAGAATGAGTTGCTTTCCTACGAAGAGGTTTCAGTGCAGCAAGATCAAACTTTCCTAGTTTGTGTAATCTACCAAGATGTACAACTTAGTAGATTCGCTTCATTTCTAAAGTAGTTTGTTTAGAAAACAAACATCTTCATTGCCGAACACTGTACTGTGTGAAATAAGCCAGTTCTGTTCTAAGAATGAGTTGTTTTCTGAAGAAGAGGTTTCAGTGCAGCAAGATGAAACTTTCCTAGGTTGTGCAATCTAACAAGCTATACAACTTAGTAGATTAGCTTCATTTACAAGTAGTTTGTTTAGAAAACAAACATCTTCATGGCCAAACACTGAACTGTGTGAAATAAGCCATTTCTGTTCTCGGAATTAGTGGCTTTCTTACAAAGAATTTTCAGTACAGCAATATCAAACTTTCCTAGTTTGTGTAATCTACCAAGATGTACAACTTAGTAGATTCGCTTCATTTCTAAAGTAGTTTGTTTATAAAACAACATCTTCAAGGCCAAACACTTTACAGTGTGAAATAAGCCAGTTCCGTCCTAAGAATGAGTTGTGTTCCTACGAAGAGGTTTCAGTGCAGCAAGATCAAACTTTCCTAGTTTGTGTAATATACCAAGATGCACAACTTAGTAGATTCACTTCATTTCCAAATTAGATTGTTTAGAAAACAAACATCTTCATTGCCAAACACTGTACTGTGTGAAATAAGCTAGTCTGTTCTAAGAATGAGTTGCTTCTCTATGAAGAGGTTACATTCCAGCAAGATCAAACTTTCCTAGTTTGTGTAATCTACCAAGCTCTACAACGTAGTAGATTCACTTCATTTCTAAAGTAGTTTGTTTAGAAAACAAACATGTTCATGGCCAAACACTGAACTGTGTGAAATAAGCCAGTTCTGTTCTAAGAATGAGTTGCTTTCCTACAAAGAGGTTTCAGTGCAGCAAGATCAAACTTTCCTAGTTTGTGTAATCTACCAAGATGTACAACTTAGTAGATTCGCTTCATTTCTAAAGTAGTTTGTTTAGAAAACAAACATCTTCATTGCCAAACACTGTACTGTGTGAAATAAGCCAGTTCTGTTCTAAGAATGAGTTGCTTTCCTACAAAGAGGTTTCAGTGCAGCAAGATCAAACTTTCCTAGTTTGTGTAATCTAACAAGATGTACAACTTAGTAGATTCGCTTCATTTCTAAAGTAGTTTGTTTAGAAAACAAACATCTTCATTGCCAAACACTGTACTGTGTGAAATAAGCCAGTTCTGTTCTAAGAATGAGTTGCTTTCCTACAAAGAGGTTTCAGTGCAGCAAGATCAAACTTTCCTAGTGTGTGTAATCTACCAAGATGTACAACTTAGTAGATTCACTTCATTTCTAAAGTAGTTTGTTTAGAAAACAAACATCTTCATTGCTAAACACTCTGCTATGGGAAATAAGCCAGTTCTATTCTCAGAATGAGTTGCTTTCCTACAAAGAGTTTTCAGTGCACGAAGATCAAACTTTCCTATTTTGCATAAACTACCAAGATGTACAACTTAGTAGATTTGCGTCATTTCATTTCTAAAGTAGTTTGTTTAGGAAAAAAACATCTTCATTGCCAAACTCTGTACTGTGTGATATAAGCCAGTTCCGTGCTAAGAATGAGTTGCTTTCCTACCAAGAGGTTTCAGTGCAGCAAGATCAAACTTTCCTAGTTTGTGTAATCTACCAAGATGTACAACTTAGTAGATTCACTTCATTTCTAAAGTAGTTTGTTTAGAAAACAAACATCTTCATTGCCAAACACTGTACTGTGTGAAATAAGCTAGTTCAGTTCTCAGAATGAGTTGCTTTCCTACAAAAAGAGGTTTCAGTGCAGCAAGATCAAACTTTCCTAATTTGTGTAATCTAACAAGATGTACAACTTAGTAGATTCACTTCATTTCTAAAGTAGTTTGTTTAGAAAATAAACATCTTCATTGCCAAACACGGTACTGTCAGAAATAAGCCAGTTCCGTTCTAAGAATGAGTTGCTTTCCTACGAAGAGGTTTCAGTGCAGCAAGATGAAACTTCCCTAGTTTGTGTAATCTACCAAAATGTATAACTTAGTAGATTCACTTCATTTCTAAAGTAGTTTGTTTAGAAAACAAACATCTTCATTGCCAAACACTGTACTGTGTGAAATAAGCTAGTTCTGTACTAAGAAGGAGTTGCTTTCCTACAAAGAGGTTTCAGTGCAGCAAGATCAAACTTTCCTAGTTTGTGTAATCTAACAAGATGTACAACTTAGTAGATTCACTTCATTTCTAAAGTAGTTTGTTTAGAAAACAAACATCTTCATTGCAGAACACTGTACTGTGTGAAATAAGCCAGTTCTGTTCTAACAATGAGTTGCTTTCCTACGAAGGGGTTTCAGTGCAGCAAGAACAAACTTTCCTAGTATGTGTAATCTACCAAGATGTACAACTTAGTAGATTCACTTCATTTCTAAAGTAGTTTGTTTAGAAAAAAAACATCTTCATTGCCAAACACTGTACTGTGTGAAATAAGCCAGTTCTGTTCTAAGAATGAGTTGCTTTCCTACGAAGAGGTTTCAGTGCAGCAAGATCAAACTTTCCTAGTTTGTGTAATCTACCAAGATGTACAACTTAGTAGATTCACTTCATTTCTAAAGTAGTTTGTTTAGAAAACAAACATCTTCATTGCCAAACACTGTACTGTGTGAAATAAGCCAGTTCTGTTCTATGAATGAGTTGCTTTCCTACAAAAGAGGTTTCAGTGCAGCAAGATCAAACTTTCCTAGTTTCTGTAATCTACCAAGATGTACAAATTAGTAGATTCACTTCATTTCTAAAGTAGTTTGTTTAGAAAACAAACATCTTCATTGCTGAACACTGTACTGTGTGAAATAAGCCAGTTCTGTTCTCAGAATGAGTTGCTTTCCTACAAAGAGATTTCAGTGCAGCAAGATCAAACTTTCCTAGTTTGTGTAATCTACCAAGATGTACGACTTAGTAGATTCACTTCATTTCTAAAGTAGTTTGTTTAGAAAACAAACATCTTCATTGCCGAACCCTGTACTGTGTGAAATTATCCACTTCTGTTCCAAGAAGGAGTTGCTTTCCTACCAAGAGGTTTCAGTGCAGCAAGATCAATCTTTCCTAGTTTGTGTAATCTAACAAGATGTACTACTTAGTAGATTCGCCTCATTTCTAAAGCAGCTTGTTTACAAAACAACAGCTTCATTGCCGAACACTGTACTGTGTGATATAAGCCAGTTCTGTTCTCGCAATGAGTTGCTCTCCTACAAAGAGATTTCAGTGCAGCAAGATCAAACTTTCCTAGTTTGTGTAATCTACCAAGATGTACAACTTAGTAGATTCACTTCATTTCTAAAGTAGTTTGTTTAGAAAACAAACATCTTCATTTCCAAACACTGTACTGTGTGAAATAAGCCAATTCTGTTCTAAGAATGAGTTGCTTTCCTACAAAGAGTTTTTTCAGTGCAGCAAGATCAAACTTTCCTAGTTTGTGTAATCTACCAAGATGTACAACTTAGTAGATTCACTTCATTTCTAAAGTAGTTTCTTTAGAAAACAAACATCTTCATTGCCAAACACTGTACTGTGTGAAATAAGCCAGTTCTGTTCTAAGAATGAGTTGCTTTCCTACGAAGAGGTTTCAGTGCAGCAATATCAAGCTTTCCTAGTTTGCGTAATCTACCAAGATGTACAATATAGTAGATTTGCTTCATTTCAAAAGGAGTTCGTTTAGAAAACAAACATCTTCATTGCCAAACACTGTTCTGTATGAAACAAGCCAGTTCTGTTCTATGAAAGAGTTGCTATACTATGAAGAGGTTTCAGTGCAGTAAGATCAAACTTTTCTAGTTTGTGTAATCTAGCATGATGTACAACTTAGTAGATTTGCGTCATATCTAAAGTAGTTTGTTTAGAAAACAAACATCTTCATTGCCGAACACTCTACTGTGTGAAATAAGCAAGTTCTGTTCTAAGAATGAGTTGCTTTCCTAAAAGAGGTTTCAGTGCAGCAAGATCAAACTTTCCTAGTTTTTGTAAATCTAACAAGATGTACAACTTAGTAGATTTGCATCATATCTAAAGTAGTTTGTTTAGAAAACAAACATCTTCATTGCCGAACACTCTACTGTGTGAAATAAGCAAGATCTGTTCTAAGAAGGAGTTGCGTTCCTACGAAGAGGTTTCTGTAAAGCAAGATTAAACTTTCCTGGTTTGTGTAACCTACCAAGATGTATAACATAGTAGATTCACTTCATGTCTAAAGCAGTTTGTTTAGAAAACAAACATCTTCATTCCTGAAGCCTGTACTGTATGTAATAATCCAGTCCTGTTCTTGGAATTATTTGCTTTCCTACGAAGAGGTTTTCAGTGCAGCAAGTTTAAACTTTACTAGTTTGTGTAGTCTTCCAAGATGTACAACTTAGTAGATCTGCTTCTTTTGTAACGCAGTTTGTTTAGAAAACAAACATCTTCATTGCCGAACACTGTTCTGTGTGAAATAAGCCAGTTCCGTTCTAAGAATCAGTTGCTTTCCTACGAAGAGGTTTCAGTGCAGCAAGATCAAACTTTCCTTGTTTGTGTAATCTACCAAGATGTACAACTTAGTAGATCTGCTTCTTTTTTAACGCAGTTTGTTTAGGAAACAAACATCTTCATTGCCCAACACTGTTCTGTGTGAAATAAGACAGTTCCGTTCTAAGAATCAGTTGCTTTCCTACGAAGAGATTTCAGTGCAGCAAGATCAAACTTTCCTAGTTTGTGTAATCTAACAAGATGTACAACTTAGTAGATTCGCTTCATTTCTAAAGTAGTTTGTTTAGAAAACAAACATCTTCATTGCCAAACACTGTACTGTGTGAAATAAGCCAGTTCTGTTCTAAGAATGAGATGCGTTCCTACAAAGAGGTTTTCAGTGCAGCAAGATCAAACTTTCCTAGTTTGTGTAATCTAACAAGATGTACAACTTAGTAGATTCGCTTCATTTCTAAAGTAGTTTGTTTAGAAAACAAACATTTTCATTGCCGTATACTGTACTGTGTGAAATAAGCCAGTTCTGTTCTAAGAATGAGTTGCTTTCCTACCAAGAGGTTTCAGTGCAGCAAGATAAACTTTCCTAGTTTGTGTAATCTAACAAGATATACAACTTATCAGATTCTCTTCATTTCTAAAGTAGTTTGTTTAGAAAACAAACATGTTCATTGTGGAACATTGTACTGTGTGAAATAAGCTAGTTCTGTTCTAAGGAATGAGTTGCTTTCCTACAAGAGGGTTTCAGTGCAGCAAGATCAAACTTTCCTAGTTTGTGTAATCTACCAAGATGTATAACTTAGTAGATTCGCTTCATTTCTAAAGTAGTTTGTTTAGAAAACAAACATCTTCATTGCCAAACACTGTACTGTGTGAAATAAGCGAGTTCTGTTCTAGGAATGAGTTGCTTTCCTACAAAGAGGTTTCAGTGCAGCAAGATCAAACTTTCCTAGTTTGTGTAATCTAACAAGATGTACAACTTAGTAGATTCACTTCATTTCTAAAGTAGTTTGTTTAGAAAACAAACATCTTCATTGCTGAACACTGTACTGTGTGAAATAAGCCAGTTCTGTTCTAAGAATGAGTTGCTTTCCTACAAAAAGGTTGAGTGCAGCAAGATCAAACTTTCCTTGTTTGTGTACTCTACCAAGATGTACAACTTAGTAGATTTGCTTCATTTCTAAAGTAGTTTGTTTAGAAAACAAACATCTTCATTGCCGAACACTGTACTGTGTGAAATAAGCCAGTTCTGTTCTAAGAATGAGTTGCTTTCCTACAAAGAGGTTACAGTGCAGCAAGATCAAACTTTCCTAGTTTGTGTAATCTACCAAGATGTACAACTTAGTAGATTCGCTTCATTTCTAAAGTAGTTTGTTTAGAAAACAAACATCTTCATTGCCGAACACTGTACTGTGTGAAATAAGCCAGTTCTGTTCTCAGAAGGAGTTGCTTTCCTACGAAGAGGTTTCAGTGCAGCAAGATCAAACTTTCCTAGTTTGTGTAATCTACCAAGATGTACAACTTAGTAGATTAGCTTCATTTCTAAAGTAGTTTGTTTAGAAAACAAACATCTTCATTGCTGAACACTCTACTGTGTGAAATAAGCTAGTTCTGTTCTAAGAATGAGTTTCTTTTCTACAAAGAGGTTACAGTGCAGAAAGATCAAACTTTCCTAGTTTGTGTAATCTACCAAGATATACAACTTGGTAGATTCACTTCATTGCTAAAGTAGTTTGTTTAGAAAAGAAACATCTTCATTACCAAACACTGTACTGTATGAAATAAGCCAGTTCTATTCTTGCAATCAGTTGCTTTCCTACGAAGGGGTTTCAGTGCAGCAAGTTCAAATGTTCATACTTTGTGTAATCTACCAAGATGTACAACTTAGTATATTCGCTTCATTTCTAAAGTAGTTCGTTTAGAAAAAAAAAATCTTCATTGCCAAACACAGAACTGTGTGAAATAAGCCAGTTCTGTTCTAAGAATGAGTTGCTTTTCTACGTAGAGGTTACAGTGCAGCAAAATCAAACTTTCATTGTTTGTGTAATCTACCAAGATGTTCAACTTAGTAGATTCGCTTCATTACTAAAGTACTTTGTTTAGAAAATAAACATCTTCATTGACGAACACTGTACTGTGTGAAATATGCTAGTTCTCTTCTCAGAATGAGTTGCTTTCCTACAAAAAGGGTTGAGTGCAGCCAGTTCAAACTTTCCGAGTTTGTGCAACCTACCAAGATGTACAACTTAGTAGATTCACTTCATTTCCAAAGTAGTTTGTTTAGAAAACAAACATCTTCATTGCGGAACAGTGTACTGTGTAATAAGCCTGTTAGGTACTCTCAATGAGTTGCTTACCTACGAAGAGGTTTCACTGCAGCAAGATTAAACTTTCCTAGTTTGTGTAATCTAACAAGATGTACAACTTAGTAGATTCGCTTCATTTCTAAAGTAGTTTGTTTTTTTTTAAACAAACATCTTCATTTCCGAACACTGTACTGTGTGAAATATGCCAGTTCTCTTCGAAGAAAGAGTTGATTTTCTATGAAGAGGTTTCAGTGCAGGAAGATCAAACTTTCCTAGTGTGTCTAATCTACCAAGATGTACAACTTAGTAGATTTACTTCATTTCTAACGTAGTTTGTTTAGAAAACAAACATCTTCATTGTGGAACACTGTACTGTGTGAAATAAGCCAGTTTTGTTCTAAGAAAGAGTTGCTTTCCTATGAAGAGGTTTCAGTGTAGCAAGATCAAACATTCCTAGTTTGTGTAATCTAAAAAGATGTATAAGTGAGTATATTCGCTTCATTTCTAAAGTACTTTTTTTTAGAAAACAAACATCTTCATTGCTGAACACTGTACTGTGTGAAATAAGCCAGTTCTGTTTTCGCAATGAGTTGCTTTCCTACTTAAAGTTTTCAGTGCAGGAAGATCAAAGTTTCCTTTCATTTCTAAAGCAGTTTGTTTAGAAAACAAACATCTTCATTACCTAATACTGTACAATGTGAAATAAGCCAGTTCTGTTCTAAGTATTTGTTGCTTTTCTATGAAGAGCTTTCAGTGCAGCAAGGTCAAACTGTTCTAGTTTGTGTAATCTACCCAGATGTACAACTGAGTAGATTTGCTTCATTTCTAAAGTCGTTTGTTTAGAAAACAAACATTGTCATTGCTGAACACTTTACTGGTGAAATAAGCTAGTTCTGTTCTCGGAATGAGTTGCTTTCCTACAAAACTTGTTCAATGCAGCAATTTCAATCTTTCTACCTTGGTGTAATCTACCAAGATGTACAACTTAGTAGATTCACTTCATTTATAAGGTAGTTTGTTTAGAAAACAAACATCTTCATTGCCAAACATTATACTGTGGAAATAAGTGAATTCTATTCTCATAAGTAGTTGCTTTCCTACGAAGAGGTTCCAGTGCAGAATCTTAAACTTTCCCAGTTTGTGTAATCTAACAAGATGTACAATTTAGTAGATTAGCTTCATTTCTAAAGTAGTTTATTGAGAAAACAAACATCTTCACTGCTGAACACTGTACTGTGTGAAATAAGCCGGTCCTTTTTTCACAATGAGTTGCTTTCCTGAGATAACGTTAAACACCTGCACTGCACAGATGGATCACCTTTCCCTTAGGTTAAGATAAACACCTGCATTGCACACAGGTATCATTGCATTCCTTAGGTAAAGTTAAACAACTGCATTGCACAGAGGCATCATCCATTCTTTATGTAATGGTAAACACCTGCATTGAACAGAGGGCTCATCCATTCCTTAGATAATGGTAAACACCTGCATTGAACAGAGGGATCATACAATCCTTAGATAATGGTAAACACCTGCTTTACACAGAGGGATCATCCATGCCTTAGGTAAAGCTAAACACCTGCATTGAACAGAGGGCTAATTTATTTCTTAGGTAAAGATCAACACCTTCATTGCACAGAGGGATCATCCATTTTTTAGAGAATGGTAAACACCTGCATTGAACACAGGGATCATATATTCCTTAGGTAAAGATACACACCTGCACTGCACAGAGGGATCATCCACTCCTTAGGTAAAGGTAAACACCTGCATTGCACAGAGGGATCATCCATTCCTTACATAATGGTAAACACGTGCATTGAACAGAGGGGTCATATATTCCTCAGCTAAAGATCAACACCTGCATTGCACAGAGGGATCATCCCATTCCTTAGGTAAAGGTAAACACCTGCATAACACATAGGGATAATCTATTCCTTATATAATGGTAAACACCTGCATTGAACAGCGGGATCACCCATTCCTTAGATAATGTTTAACACCTGGATTGAACAGAAGGATGATCCATTCCTGAGATAACGGTAAACAGCTGCATTGAACAGAGGGATCATCTATTCCTTATGTAAAGATCAACACCTGCATTGCACAGGGGGATCATCCCATTCCTTAGGTAAAGGTAAACATCTGCATTGGACACAGGGATAATCAATTCCTTAGATAAGATCAACACCTGCATTGGTCCGAGGGATCACCCCATTCCTTAGGTAAATGTAAACACCTGCATTGCATAGAGGGATCATCCATTCCTTTGATAAAGTTAAACACCTGCAGTGAACAGAGGGATCATCCATTCCTTAGGTAACTGTAAACACCTGCATTGAACACTGGGATCATCCATTCCTTAGATAATGGTAAACACCTGCATTAAACAGAGGGCTCATTTATTCCTTAGGTAAAGATCAACACCTGCATTGCACAGAGGGATCATCTATTCCTTAGGTAAAGGTAAACACCTGCTTTGAACAGAGGGATCATATATTCCTTAGGTAAAGATACACACTTGCATTGCCCAGAGGGATCATCCCATTCCGTAGGTAAAGGTAAAAACCTGCATTGCACATAGGTATCATCCACTCCTTAGATAAAGGTAAACACCTTCACTGGACACAGAGACCATCCATTCCTTAGGTAACTCTAAACACCTGCATTGAACAGAGGGATCATCCATTCCTTAGCTAAAGATCAACACCTGCATTGAACAGAGGGATCATCCCATTCCTTAGTTAAAGGTCAACACCTTCATTGCACAGAGGCATCATCCATTCTTTATGTAATAGTAAACACCTGCATTGAACAGAGGGATTAACCATTCCTTAGACAATGGTAAACACCTGCGTTGCACAGAGGGATCATCCATTCCTTAGGTAAAGGTAAACACCTGCATTGAACAGAAGGATGGTGTGATGGTTAAGTTTGTGTCAACTTGATTTGTTTAGGAATCCACAGACATTCCTCATAAGTGTGTTTCTGAGGCTG
The DNA here is from genome assembly GCA_036365145.1 of Orientallactaga sibirica. NCBI lineage: Eukaryota > Metazoa > Chordata > Mammalia > Rodentia > Dipodidae > Orientallactaga > Orientallactaga sibirica. Next base: position 30,623,262 of record JAEOAD010000026.1, on the reverse strand, counting down.
CCTCTAGGAAGGATTAACTAAAGGAAGAATCCTTCCCCCGGGGTAAGCCTTCCCCCAGAGTGTGCGGCCCAGAGTGGGCGGCCCCTCTTGGAGGAGGGGGCTGGTTGATAAAAAGGAGCTCTGGGAAGAAAGGCTCTCTCTCTCCCACCTGGCTGCCGGTGCTACTAGCTGCTTGGTGTTTTCTGCTTGGTACCTGCTGCTTGGTGTTGCTGCTCTCCAGTGTGGACTGAAGACCAGGGTAGACTGAAGAGCAGCATCTCTCCAGGAAGCCTCCAGGCCTTCAGTGCCGGATTGGGACTGCTGAGGCCTCCAGCCTCGTGCACTGAGCAGCTACCGGGTTTCTTGACTCTCGGACCTGCAACCTGCTATTGCTGGACTGTGTAAGCTAATCCAATAAATACCCTTTTAATACGATTCATTCTGTCCATTCTGTTCCTCTAGAGAACCCTGACTAATACAGATGGTATATTCCTTAAGTAAAGATACACACCCACATTGCAAAGAGGGATAATCCCATTCTTTAGCAAAAGTTAAACACTGGCATTGCACATAGGAATCATCCATTCCTTAGGTAAAGGTAAAGACCTGCATTATACAGAGGGATCATCCATTCCTTAGCTAACTGTAAAAACCTGAATTGAACAGCTGTATCATCCATTCCTTACATAACGGTAAACACCTGCATTGAACAGAGGGGTCATATATTCCATAGCTAAAGATCAACACCTGCATTGCACAGAGGGATCATCCCATTCCTTAGGTAACGGTAAACACCTTCATAACACATAGGGATAATCCATTCCTTATGTAATGGTAAACACCTGCATTGAACACAGGGATCACCCATTCCTTAGGTAAAGGTAAACACCTGCATTGAACAGAAGGATCATCCATTCCTGAGATAATGGTAAACACCTGCATTGAACAGAGGGATCATGTATTCCTTAGGTAAAGATCAACACCTGCATTGCACAGAGGGATCATCCCATTCCTTAAGTAAAGGTAAAAACCTGCATTGAACAGAGGGTTCATCTATTCCTTAGGTAAAGAACAACACCTGCATTGGACAGAGGGATCATCCCATTCCTTAGGTAAAGGTAAACACCTGCATTGCTCAGAGGGATCATCCATTCCTTCGTTAAAGGTAAAGACCTGCATTGCACAGAGGGATAATCGATTCCTTAGGTAACTGTAAACACCTGCATTGAACAGAGGGATCATCCATTCCTTAGATAATGGTAAACACCTGCATTGAACAGAGCGCTCATTTATTCCTTAGGTAAAGATCAACACCTGCATTGCACACAGGGATCATCCGTTCCTTAGAAAACGGTGGACACCTGCATTTAACAGAGGGATTATATATTCCTTAGGTAAAGATACACACCTGCATTGCACAGAGTCATCATCCATTCTTTATGTAATGGCAAACACCTGCATTGAACAGAGGGATCATCCATTCCTTAGATAATGGTAAACACGTGCATTGAACAGAGGGATCATCCATTCCTTAGGTAAAGATAACACCTGCATTGAACAAAGGGATCATCTATTTCTTAGGGAAAGATCAACACCTACATTCGACAGAGGGATCACCGCATTACTTAGGTAAGGTAAACACCTGCATTGCACATAGAGATCATCCATTCCTTCGTTAAAGGTAAACAGCTGCATTGCACAGAGGGATAATCCATTCCTTATGTAATGGTAAACACCTGCATTGAACACAGGGATCACTCATCCCTTAGACAGTGGTAAACACCTGCATTGAACAGAAGGATCATCCATTCCTGAGATAATGGTAAACACCTGCATTGAACAGAGTGATCATCTATTTTTTAGGTAAAGATCAACACCTGCATTGCACAGGGGGATCATCACATTCCTTAGGTAAAGGTAAATACCTGCATTGAACAAAGGAATCATCTATTCCCTAGGTAAAGATCAACACCTGCATTGCACAAAGGGATCATCCCATTCCTTAGGTAACTGTAAACACCTGCATTGATCAGAGGGATAATCCATTCCTTACATAACGGTAAACACCTGCATTGAACAGAGGGCTCATTTATTCCTTAGGTAAAGGTAAACACCTGCATTTTACAGAGGGATCATCCATTCCTTAGATAATTGTAAACACCTGCATTGAACTGAGGGATCATCCATTCCTTAGATATCGGTGAACACCTGCATTGAACAGAGGGCTCAATTATTCTTTCGGTAAAGATACACACCTCCATTGCACAGAGCAATCATTCCATTCCTTAGGTAAAGGTAAAAGCCTGCATTGCACATTGCCATCATCCATTCCTTAGATAAAGTAAACACCTGCATTGAACAGAGGTATCATCCATTCCTTAGGTAACTGTAAACACCTGCATTAAACAGAGGGATCATCCATTCCTTAGATGATGTGAAACACCTGCAAAGAACAGAGGAATCATCCATTCCTTAGATAATGGTAAACACTTGCATTGCACAGAGGGATTATCCATTCCTTAGGTAAATGTAAACACCTGCATTGAACAGAGGGATCATCCATTCCTTAGATAAGGGAAAAAACTGGCATTGAACAGAGGGCTCATTTATTCCTTCCATAAAGATCAACACCTGCATTGCCCAGAGGGATCATACATTCTTTAGAAAACGGCAAACACCTGCATTGAACAGAGGGATCATCCATTCCTTAGATAATGGCAAACACTGGCATTGAACAGAGGGCTAATTTATTCCTTTGGTAAAGATCAACACCTGCATTGCCCAGAGGGATTATCCATTCTTTAGGAAAGGGTAAACAGCTGCATTGAACAGAGGGCTCATTTATTCCTTAGGTAAAGGTAAACACCTGCATTTTACAGAGGGATCATCCATTCCTTAGATAATTGTAAACACCTGCATTGAACTGAGGGATCATCCATTCCTTAGATATTGGTGAACACCTGCATTGAACAGAGGGCTCAATTATTCCTTCAGTAAAGATACACAACTCCATTACACAGAGGGATCATTCCATTCCTTAGAAAACGGTAACACCTGCATTGAACAGAGGGATCATATATTCCTTAGGTAAAGATACACACCTCCATTGCACAAAGGGATCATTCCATTCCTTAGGTAAAGGTAAAAACCTGCATTGCACATTGGCATCATCCATTCCTTAGATAAAGTAAACACCTGAATGGACAGAGGTATCATCCATTCCTTAGGTAACTGTAAACACCTGCATTGAACAGAGGAGTCATATATTCCTTAGGTAAAGATCAACACCTGCATTGCAAAGAGGGATCATCCCATTACTTATTTAAAGGTCAACACCTGCATAGCACATAGGGGTAATCTATTCCTTATGTAATGGTAAACAGCTGCATTGAACAGAGGGATCAACCATTCCTTAGATAGTGGTTAACACCTGCATTTAACAAAAAGATCATCCATTCCTGAGATAAAGATAAACACCTCCATTGAACAGAGGGATCATCTATTCCTTAGGTAAAGATCAACACCTGCATTGCACAGGGGGAACATCCCATTCCTTAGGTAAAGGTAAACACCTGCATTGCACAGAGGGTCATCCATTCCTTCGTTAAAGGTAAACACCTGCATTGCACAGAGTGATCTTCCATTCCTTTGGCAACTGTAAACACCTGCATTGAACAGCGGGATCATCCATTCCTTAGATAATGGAAAACACCTGCATTGAACAGAGGGCTCATTTACTCCTTAGGTAAAGATCAACACCTGCATTGCACAGAGGGATCATCCATTTTTTAGAAAATGGCAAACACCTGCATTGAACAGAGGGTTCATATATTCCTTAGGTAAAGATACACACCTGCAATGCACAGAGGGATCATCCATTCCTTAGGTAAAGGTAAACACCTGCATTGAACAGAGGGATTATATATTCCTTAGGTAACTGTAAACCCCTGGATTGAACAAGGGGATTATCCATTCCTTAGATAATGGTAAACACCTGCATTGAATAGAAGGCTAATTTATTCCTTAGGTAAAGATCAACACCTGCATTGCACAGAGGGATCATCCATTCCTTAGGTAAGGAAAACACCTGCATTGAACTGAGATATCATATACTCCTTAGGTAAAGATACAGCTGCATTGCACAGAGGGATCATCCCATTCCTTAGGTAAAGGTAAAAACCTGCATTGCACATAGGTATCATCCACTCCTTAGATAAAGATAAACACCTTCATTGAACAGTGAGATCATCCATATCTTAGGTAACTCAAAACACCTGCATTGAGCAGAGGCATCATCCATTCCTTATGCAATGGTAAAGACCTGTATTGAACAGAGGGATCACCCATTCCTTAGATATCGGTAAACTCCTGCATTGAACAGAGGGATAATCTAGTCCTTAGATAAAGATCAACACCTGCATTGCACAGAGGGAACATCGATTCCTTTAAAGGTAAATGCCTGCATTGAACAGAGGGATCATACATTCCTTAGATAATGGTAAACACCTGCATTGAACAGAGGGATCATCCATTCCTTTGATAATGGTAAACACCTGCATTGCACAGAGGGATAATCCATTCTTTAGGTAAAGGTAAACACCTGCATTGAATAGAGTGATCATTCATTCCTTAGATAATGGTAAACACCTGCATTGCACAGAGGGATCATCCATTCCTTAATTAAAGATAAACACCTGCATTACCCAGAAGGATCATCCATTCCTTAGGTAACGGCAAACATCTGAATTAAACAGAAGGATAATCCATTCCATAGATAATGGTAAACACCTGCATTGAACAGAGGGCTCATCTATTCCTTAGCTAACGATCAACACCTGCATTGCACAGAGGGATCATCTCAATCCTTAGGTAAAGGTCAACACCTGCATTAAACAGAGGGATCATCCATTCCTTAGATAATGGTAAACACTGGCATTGAACACAGGGTTCATTTATTCCTTCGGTAAAGATCAACACCTGCATTGCCCAGAGGGATCATCCATTCTTTAGAAAATGGTAAACACGTGCATTGAACAGAGGGATTATATATTCCTTAGGTGAATATACACACCTGCATTGCACAGAGGAATCACCCATTCCTTAGATATCGGTAAACACCTGCACTGAACAGAGGGATCATCTATTCCTTAGCTAAAGATCAACACCTGCATTGCACACAGGGATCATCCATTCCTTAGGTAAAGGTAAACACCTGCATTACACAGAGGTATCATTCATTCCTTTAATAATGGTAAACACCTGCATTGCACAGAGGGATCATCCATTCCTTAGGTAACTATATATACCTGCATTGAACAGAGAGATCATCCATTCCTTAGATAACAGTAAACACTGGCATTGAACAGAGGGCTCATTTATTCCTTTGGTAAAGATCAACACCTGCATTGCCCAGAGGGATCATCCATTCTTTAGAAAACGATAAACACCTGCATTGAACAGATGGATCATATAGGTAAACATACACACCTGCATTGCACAGAGGGATCAACACATTCCTTAGGTAAAGGTAAAAATGTGCATTGCACATTGTGATCATCCATTCCTTAGATAAAGGTAAACACCTGCCTTGCACATATGCATCATCTATTCCTTAGGTAAAGTTAATCACCTGCATTGGACCGAGGCATCATCCATTCTTTATGTAATGGTAAACACCTGCATTTAACAGAGGGATCACCCATTCCATAGATATCAGTAAACACCTGCATTGAACAGAGGGATCATATATTCCTTATGTAAAGATCAACAACTCCATTGCACAGAGGGATCATCCATTCCTTAGGGAAAGGTAAACACCTGCATTGAAAAGAGGGATCATCCATTCCTTAGATAATGGTAAACACCTGCATTGAACAGAGGGATCATCCATTCCTTAGATAATGGTAAACACCTGCATTGCACAGAGGGATCATCCATTCCTTAGGTTACGGTAAACACCTGCATTGCACAGAGGGATCATCCATTACTTAGGTAAATGTAAACACCTTCATTACACAGAGGGATCATTCATTCCTTTGATAATGATAAACACCTGCATTGCACAGAGGGATCATCCATTCCTTAGGTTACTGTAAACACCTGCATTACACAAAGGGATCATCCATTCCTTAGGTAATGGTAAACACCTGCATTGAACAGGGGGATCCTCCATTCCTTAGACAACGGTAAACACCTGTATTGAACAGATGAATCATCTATTCCTTAGGTAAAGATCAACACCTGCATTGCACTAAGGGATCTTCCATTCATTAGGTAAAGATAAACACCTCCTTTGCCCTGAGAAATCCTCCTTTCCTTAGCTAAAGGTAAACACCAGCATTGAACATATGACACTTGCAATCTTTAGTAATAGTGAACACGTGCAATGCACTTAGGGATCATCCCATTCCTTAGGTAAAGGTAAACACCTGCATTGCACAGGATGTTCATCTATTCCTTAGGGAAAGGTAAAAACCTGCATTGCACAGAGGGATCATCCATTCCTTAGGTAAATGTAAGCACCTGCATTACACGGAGGGATCATCCATTCCTTAGGAAATGGTAAACACCTGCATTGAACAGAGGGATCATCCATTCCATAGATAATGGTAAACACCTGCATTGCACAGAGGGATCATCTATTCCTTAGGTAACTGTAAAAACCTGCATTGAACAGAGGGATCATCCCTTCCTTAAATAACAGTAAACATTGGCATTGAACAGAGGGCTCATTTATTCCTTCGGTAAAGATCAACACCAGCATTGTCTAGAGGGATCATCCATTCCTTATAGAATGGTAAACACCTGCATTGAACCGATAGATCAGATAATTGTTAGGTAAATATACACACCTGCATTGAACAGAGCGATCAACCCATTCCTTAGGTAAAGGTAAAAATCTGCATTGCACATAGTGATCATCCATTCCTGAGATAAAGGTAAACACCTGCATTACACAGAGGGATCATCCATTCCTTAGTTAACTGTAAACACCTGCATTGAACACAGGGATCATCCATTCCTTAGATAAAGGTAAATGCCTGCATTGAACAGAGCACTCATCTATTCTTTAGCTAAAGATCAACACCTGCATTGCACAGAGGGATGATCTCACTCCTTAGGTAAAGGTCAACACCTGCATTGCACATATGGATCATCTATTCCTTAGGTAAAGCTAAACACCTGCATTGGACAGAGGCACCATCCATTCAATATGTATTGGTAAACACCTGCATTGAACAGAGGGATCACCCATTCCTTAGATTTTGATAAACACCTGCATTAAACAGAGGGATCATTTATTCCTTAGGTTTAGATCAATATCTGCATTGCATAGAGGGATCATCCATTCCTTAGGTAAAGGTAAACACCTGCATTGAAAAGAGGGATCATCCATTCCTTAGATAATGGTAAACAACTGCATTGAAGAGAGGCATCATCCATTCCTTAGGTAAAGGTAAACACCTGCATTGAAAAGAGGGATCATTCATTCCTTAGATAATGGTAAACACCTGCATTGCACAGAGATATCTTCAATTCCTTAGGTAATGGTAAACATCTGCATTGCACAGAGGGATCATCCATTATTTAGGTAACGGAAAACACCTGCATTGAGCAGAGGAATCATCCATTCATTAGATAACAGAAAACACCTGCATTAAACAAAGTGATCATCCATTCCTTAGGTAATGGTAAACACCTGCATTGAACAGAGGGATCATTTATTCCTTAGGTTTAGATCAACACCTGCATTGCATAGAGCGATCATCCATTCCTTAGGTAAAGGTAAACACTTGCATTGAAAAGAGGGATCATCCATTCCTTCCATAATGGTAAACAACTGCATTGAACAGAGGGATCATCCATTCCTTAGATAATGCTAAACACCTGCATTGCACAGAGGGATCATCCATTCCTTAGGTAAAGGTAAACACCTGCATTGAAAAGCAGGATCCTCCATTCCTTAGATAATGGTAAACACCTGCATTGAATTGACGGATCATCCATTCCTTAGGTAAAGTTAAACAACTGCATTACACAGAGAGATCATCCATTCCTTAGGTTAGGGTAAACACCTGCATTGAACAGAGGGATCATCCATTCCATATATAATGGTAAACACCTGCATTACACAGAGGGATCATCCTTTCCTTCGGTAAAGTTAAACACCTGCATTACAAAAAGGGATCATCCATTCCTTAGGTACTGGTAAACACCTGCATTGAACAGAGGGTCCTCCATTCCTTAGATAATGGTAAACACCTGCATTGAATTGACGGATCATCTATTCCTTAGGTAAAGGTAAACACCAGCATTGCACAGAGGTATCATCCTTTCCTAAAGTAAAAGTAAACACCTGGATTGCACAGAGGGTTCATAGATTCCCTAGGTAACTGTGAACACCTGTATTGAACAGAGGGATCGTCCATTCCTTTGAGAACAGCAAACACCTGCATTGAACAGAGACATCATCTGTTCCTTAGGTAAAGATCAACACGTGCATTGCACAGAGGGATCATTCTTTCCTTAGCTAAAGGACAACAACTGCATTGCAGTGAGGGATCTTCCATTCATTAGGTAAAGATCAACACTCCATTGCACTGAGACGTCATCCTTTCCTTAGCTAAAGGTAAACACCAGCGTTGAACGTATGAAACTTGCATTCCTTAGTAATAGTAAACACCTGCAATGCACTTAGGGATAATCCCATTCCTTAGGGAAAGGTAAACATCTGCATTGAACATAGGGATCATCCATTCCTTAGATAACGGTAAACACCTGCATTGATCAGAGGGCTCATGTATTCGTTAGGTATAGATCAACACCTGCATTGCACAGAGGGATCATCCATGGTATACACCTCCATTGAACAGAGGGATCATATATTCCTTAGGTAAAGATACATACCTGCATTGAACAGAGGAATCATCCCATTCCTTAGGTAAAGATCAACACCTGCATTCCACATATGGATCATCTATTAGTTAGGTAAAGTTAAACACTGGCATTGCACCGAGGCATCATCCATTCCTTATGTAATGGTAAACACTTGCATTGAACAGAGGGATCATACATTCCTTAGATAACGGTAAACACCTGCATTGAACAGAGGGATCAACTATTCTTTAGGTAAAGGTCAACACCTGCATTGTACAGAAGGATCATCCATTCCTTAGGAAAAGGTCAGCACCTAGATTGCACATATGGATCATCTATTCCTTAGGTAAAGGTAAATGCCTGCATTGAACAGAGGGATCATTCATTCCTTCGATGATGGTAAACACTTACATTGCACAGAGGGATCATCCATTCCATAGATAATTGTAAACACCTGCATTGCACTGAGGGATCATCCATTCCTTAGGTAATGGTAAACACCTGCATTGCACAGAGGGATCATCCATTTCTTAGGTAACTGTGAACACCTGCATTGCACAGAGGGATCATTCATTCCTTAGAAAATGGAAAACACCTGCATTGAACATAGGGCTCATATATTCCTTAGGTAAAGACCAACAGCTGTGTTGCACAGAGGGATCATCCCATTCCTTAGGTAAAGGTAAATACCAGCATTGCACACAGGGTCATCCATTCCTTAGGTAACTGTAACACCTGAATTGAAGAGAGGGATCATCCATTCCTTGCATAACAGTAAACACCTGCATTGAACAGAAGGGTCATCTATTCCTTAGCTAAAGATCCACATCTTTATTGCACAGATGGATCATCCCATTCCTTAGGTAAAGGTCAACCCTGCATTGCACATAGGGATAATACATTCCTTATGTAATGGTAAACACCTGCATTGAACAGAGGGATCATCCATTCCTGATATAACGGTAAACACCTGCATTGAAAAGAGAAATTATGTATTCCTTAGGTAAAGATCAACACCTCCATTGCACAGGGGTATCATCCCATTCCGTAGGTGAAGGTAAACACATGCATTGAACAGAGGGATCATGTATTCCTTAGGTAAAGATCAACACTTGCATTGCACAGAAGGTTGATCCATTCCTTAGTAACTGTAAACAACTGCATAGAACAGAGGGATCATCAATTCCTTAGATAATGGTAAACATCTGCATTGAATAGAAGGATCTTCTATTCATTAGGTAAAGTTAATCACCTCCATTGCACAGAGGAATCATCCTTTCCTTAGGTAACAGTAAACAAATGCATCGAACATAGGTATTTTCCATTCCTTAGATGATAGTAAACACCTGCAATGCACAGAGGGATCATCCCATTCCTTAAATAAAAGTAAACACCTGCATGGAATATAGGGATCACCCATTCCTTAGGTAAAGGTAAACACCTGACTTGCACAGAGAGATCATCCATTCCTTAGGTAAGAGGTGAACACCTGCATTTCAGATAGGGATCATCCATTCCTTACATAAAGATCTACACCTTCATTGCACAGAAGGATCACCAAATCCTTAAGTAAAGGTAGAATGCAATGAAACGAGGGATCATCCATTCCTTATGTAAAGGTAAACACCTGCATTGCACACAGGGAATATCCATTCCTTTGGTAAAGGTAAACACCTATATTGCACAGAGGGATCTTGCATTCCTTATGTAATAGTAAACACCTGTAATTCACAGAAGGATCATCCATTCCTTAGGTCACTGTGAGCACCTGGATTGCACAGAATGATCATCCATTCCTTAAGTTAAGGTAGACACCTGTGTTGAACAGTGGTATCATCCTTCTTTAGGTAAAGTTAAACACCTGCCATGAACAAAGGTATCATCCATTCCTTAGGTAAAGGTAAACACCTGCATTGAACAGAGTGATCATCCATTCCTTATATAACAGTAAACACCTGCATTGAACAAAGGGATCATCTATTCCTTAGGTAACGATGAACACCTGCATTGACCAGAGGTATCATCCATTCCTTAGGTAAAGGTAAACAACTGCATTGACCAGAGGGATCATCCATTCCCTAGGTAGTTATAAACACCTTCATTGAACAGAGGGATCATCCAGTCCTTAGATAATGGTAAATACCCGCATTGAATAGATGGATCATCAATTCCTTAGGTAAAGATCAACACCTGCATTGCCCACAGGGATCATCCCATTCCTTAGGTAAAGGTAATCACCTGCATTGCACAGAGGGATCATCCATTCCTTAGGAAATGGTAAACACCTGCATTGAACAGAGGGATCATCTATTCTTTAGGTAAAGATCAACACCTGCATTGCACAGAGGGATCATACATTCCTTAGGTAAAGGTCAACACCTGCATTGTACAGAAGGATCATCCATTCGTTAGGTAAAGGACAACACCTACATTGCACAGAGGGAGCTTCCATTCATTAGGTAAAGATAAACACTTCCATTGCACAGAGAAATCATCCTTTCCTTAGGTAAAGGTAAACACCATCATTGAACATAGGCATCTTCCATTCCTTAGGTATTAGTAAACACCTGAAATGCACAGAGAGATCATCCTATTCCTTACATAAACCTAAACACCTGCATTGAACAGAGGGATCCTCCATTCCTTAGGTAAAGGTAAACACCTGCCTTGCACAGAGGGATCATCCATTCCTTAGGTAAGAGGTGAAACCTGCATTGTACTGAGGGATCATCCATTACTTACGTAAAGATCAACACCTGCATTGAAGAGAGGGATCACCCATTCCTTAGGTAAAGTTCAAAACCTGCATTGTACAGAGGGATAATCCATTCCTTAGGTAAAGGTCAATACTTGTCAGGCCCAGAGGGATCATCCATTCCTTATGTAAAGGTAAACACCTGCATTGCACACAGGGAACACCCATTCATTTGGTAAAGGTATACACCTGCATTAAACAGACGGATCTTCCATTCTTTAGGTAATAATAAACGCCTGCAATTCACAGAGGAATCATCCATTCCTTAGGTAAGGGTAAACACCTGCATTGCACAGAGGGATCATCCATTTCTTTTTTTTTAAATAAATATATATTTTTTATTTATATTATTCTGATTTTACATTCATAGTATTGGTTCCATTGTCCTCCTACCCGTCCTCCCACTTTCAAAGGGGCCCTCATAAATGGGGAATGTGGATCGTGCATTGTGAGTTTACTCAAGAGTTCTGGTGGATAGGCCCCAGTCTCTGTGCATAATGCCCCAACTTGTGACTCTAACAATCTTTCCGCCCCCTCTTCCGCGTGTTTCCCTGAGCCACATTGGGGTCATTTTAGTTCTGCTTCCTTGATGAGGTTTTGGGAGCCTCCCTGTCTCTGGATATCTGGCTTAGTTGGAGTTGGATGTTCTCTGTGTTTATCTCCTTCAGCCTTTTTCTGGTGGTGTGATTGCCTTGAGCGCTGTATTCTTGCCCTTCCCCTGCGTTGTTCTATGGTTTCAGCTGGTGAGGTGTGGTTAGCTGATCCTCCCTTCAGGTTCGTTGTCCACCTGAAAAGAGATAATCAAATTCTCCAACGGAGAGAGAAGTTAGTACTAGATAGAAGGGATAACCATATATGTTTTGGAGGGAACTTTATATGCGTTGGCTCTCTTCTAGCCCACATTTGGTGGCCTCTAGATCTTGGAGACTGAGCTCATTTTTTGTACATGGCTTTGACTTATTTCCCAGTTCCAGCAATGAGTTCCATTCCACTGAATGGATTTATTATCCAAATAAAGAGCAGTTGGTAACCCACCATGGCTGTTTGCCACTACTGCACTTGTATGAGCATTGCGTCAGATTGTTTCCTGCTGGGTATCTTAGACTGCAAGTTGTATGGACCAATGTCAGACATTTTCCCCCAGTTGCTCGTGTAGCACCCTCTGGTACTAGACTAGCTAACTGTCTGGGGACTGACCTTCTTCCAGATTCTGGCCAGGTCTCTCTGTGTTTGGTCTCACACACGTATGCTGTCTTCGACAGTAGGGTCTTACCATTAACCTTTGCTGGGTCACCAAGTACTCTGACCAAAGTCTGTCTTTTCTGGGAAATCTTGTAGGTGTTTCAGATCAACAGCTCATTGTGGAAGTTAACCCCCTACTGGCACTGGGAGTTATAAGTCTGCAACTAGGAAGGTGAGGGAGGAAAAAGATATATAATGTAAAAGAGAAAGTGAGTATAGAGAGGAGAGGAAGAGAGAGAGAGAGAGAGGGAGGGAGAGAGAGAGAAGAGAAAGAGAAGCAGGACAAGATTAAAGTTGGCCTTCATCATGTTCTCTCCAGGTTCCTGTGGTTCGAGTATTCCCTCTGTAGCCCTGCTGAAGGATCACTGTTTTAGCCTGTTGTTCAGAGTAAAGGGTTTTGTAGTATTTTTCCCTTTTGGGTCCCAATTTGTATCCCCCCCTTGTCCTCCCTCCCACCCTCTCATTCCCTCCCACCTTTACCCTCCCTCCATCCCACCCTCCTTCTTGTCTCATCCTCAGAGTATTAGGTTTGGCTACATGTCATGTGGAATCCGGTTAGGGGCGACAGATAAATGAGACCATGCGACGATTATCTTTTTGTGCTTGGGTGAGCTCACTGAGGATGATCTGTTCCATGTTTGACCATTTTTTTTCAAATTTCCTTATTTCATCTTTCCTTACTGCTACGTAGAATTCCATAGTATAGATATACCACATCTTTGTTATCCATTCATCTAGTGATGGACACCTGGGTTGATTCCAGCTCTTTGCTATTATGAATTGAGTACTATAAACATGGTTGAGCAAATGTTTTTGATCTGAGGCTTGGGGCCTTTAGGGTAAATGCCCAATAAGGGAATAACTGGATCCATTGGTAGGTATATGGTCATCCTTTTCAATAGTCTCCATATAGCTGTCCATAGTGGTTGAACCATTTTACATTCCCACCAACAGTGAAGACTTGTTCCTATTTCTCCGCCAAGCATTTGTTTTCATTGTTTTTTAAGTTAGCCATCCTTACTGGGGTAAGGTGGAATCTCATAGTTGTTTTAATTTGCATTTCCCTGATGATTAGGGATGTTGAACATTTTCTTAAATGTGTGTTTGCTATTTGTATTTCTTCCTCTGAGAACTCCCTGTGCAGTTCTCTGCCCCACTTTGTGAGTGGGTTGTTTGGTGATTTATTGTTTAGGTTTTGGAGTTCTTTGTAGATTCTAGAAATTAGGCCTTTGTCAGTTGTATAGCTGGTGAAAATTTTCTCCCATTCTGTGGGTATTCTGCTGGCTTTGATTATAATATTTTTGTCAGTGAAAAAGCTTTTCAGCTTCATGAGATCCCAATGGGTGAGTGATTGTTTCATTTCCTGAGCTGCTGAGGTTTTGTGCAGGAAATCTTTTCCCACTCCTATATCGTGGAAGGTTCCTCCTATTTTTCTTCCAGTAGTGCAGAGTTTCTGGTTTTATATTATCTTTTATCCATTTGGACTTAATTTTTGTGCATGGAGAGATGTGTGGGTCGAGTTTCATTTTCCACATATGGTTGTTTTGTCCAGCACCATTTGTTGAAGATGCTATCCTCTTTCCATTCTAAGTTGGGCCTTTGTCAAATATCAAGTAGCTGTAGTTTCTTGACCCAAAGTCTGGGTCTTCAATTCTGTTCCATTGGTCTATATTCCTGTTTTTGTGCCAGTACCAGGTTGTTTTTATTACAATGGTTTGTAGTATAACTTTAGATCAGGTATGGTGATGCCTCCAGAGGTGTTTCTTTTGCTGAGGAATGAGCTTGGATATCCGAGGCCTTCTGCCTTTCCATATGAATTTTAAGATACTTTTTTCTATCTCATTGAAGAAGGAAGTTGGGATTTTTATCGGCATTGCATTGAATCTATAAAGTGCTTTTGGTAAAATTGCCATTTTCACAATGTTAATTCTACCAATCCAGGAGCATGGGAGATCTTTCCATTATTTTAGGACCTCCTCAATTTCTTTTTTGAGAGTTTTTATGTTTTCATTGTATAGGTCTTTCACTTCCTTAGTTAATGTTATTCCAAGGTATTTTATTTTCTTTGTTGCAATTGAAAATGTGATGATGTTAGTTATTTCTTTTTCTGTCTCTTTGTCCTTTGCATACCAAAAGGCTACTGTTTTCTGTGCATTGATTTTGTATCCTGCTACTTTGTGAAGGTGCTAATCACCTTTAAGAGTTTTGGGGTGGAAGTTCTCAGGTCACTTATGTATAGAATCATGTCATCTGTGAATAGGGCTAACTTAACTTCTTCCTTTCCAATTTGTATCCCTTTGATTTCTTTCTCCTGTCTTATTGCTTGAGCTAATACTTCTAGCACTATGTTGAAGAGCAGAGGTGAGAGTGGACACCCCTGCCTTGTTCCTGACCTCCAATGGAATTCCTTCATTCTCTCCCCATTAAGAATTACTTGGGCTTTAGGTGCTTTATATATAGCCTTTATTATGTTGAGATATGGACCATCCATACCTATTCCCTCCAATGTTTTGATCATGAAGTGATGTTGTAGTTGTTCAAAGGCCTTTTCTGCATCTATCGAAATGATCATGTGGTTTTTGTGTTTCAGCTTGTTTATGTGGTGTATTACATTGACAGATTTCCTAATGTTGAACAACCCCTGCGTTCCAGGGATGAAGCCTACTTGATCAAGGTGGATAATGCTTTTGATGTACTGTTTAATTCGGTTTGCAAGAATTTTGTTCAGGATCTTTGTGTCTATGTTCATCAGAATAATGGGCCTATAATTTTCCTTTCTTGTTGTGTCCCTGCCTGGTTTTGGAATTAGGGTGATGCTAGCTTCATAAAAAGAGTTAGGGATCTCTCCCTGTTCTCCTATTGTGTGGCAGAGTTTGAGAAGAATTGGTTTCAGTTCTTCCATGAAGGTTTGGTAGAATTCTGCTGAGAAACCATCTGGTCCTGGACTCTTCTTTTTGGGGAGGTGTTTGATTACCTCTTCTATCTCGAAGGGTGTGATGGGTTTGTTTAGGAAATTAATCTGCTCTGGGCTTAGCTTTGGTAGGGGGTATGTGTCTGGGAATTCATCCATTTCCTCCATATTTTTTGTTTTATGGAGTAGAGGTTTTTAAAATAAGTCCTAATAACTCTTCCTATTTCACTCATGTCTGTTGTGATCTCTCCTTTTCATTTCTAATTTTGTTGATTTGAAGTGTTCCTTTGATCAAATTGGCCAGGGGTGTATCAATCTTGTTAATTTTTTGGAAGAACCAGCTCTTTGTTTCGTCAATTTTCTTAATTGTCCTCTTAGTTTCCAATTCATTAATTTCTGCTCTGATTTTAATTATTTCTTTCTGTCTGGAAATTTTTGGGTTGGCTTCTTCTAGCCTTTCCAATACTTTTAGGTGAATGGTCAGGTTATTGATTTGGGATCTTTCTATTGTTCTTATGATGGCATTTAGTGCTATGATTTTCCCCCTAAGGACTGCCTTCATTGTGTCCCACAAGTTTTGGTATGATGTGTTCTCATTGTCATTGAGTTCTAGAAATTTTGCAATTTCATTCTTTATTTCATCCACAACCTATTTGTTGTTTAAAAGTGTGTTGTTCAATTTCCAGGAGGTAGAGGGATTCCTAGGGTACTTTTTGTTGTTCATTTCTAGCATTACAGCATTGTGGTCTGATATCATGCAGGAAATTACATCAATTTTCTTGAAAGCATGGAGGCAGGCTTTGTGGCCCAGTACATGAGCTATTTTAGAGAAGGTTCCATGTGCTGCTGAGAAGAATGTGTAATCTGTAGATTTTGGGTGGAATGTTCTATATATGTCTGTTAGGTCTAGTTGCTCTATGGTGTTGTTGAGCTCTCTTACTTCTCTATTAATTTTCTGTTTGGATGATCTATCCATTGTTGATAGTGGAGTATTGAAGTCCCCGACTATGATGGTGTTGGTGTTTATTTCTGTTTTGTTGCCAAGTAGATTTTGCTTTATGAATTGTGGTGCACCAGTGTTTGGTGCATAAATATTGATGATTGTGATGTCCTCTTGTTGGATTGTTCCCTTGATAAGTAAGAAGTGGCCTCCTTTGTCTATTTTGGTTAATTTTGGTTTGAAGTCTATTTTATCTGATATAAGCATAGCTACGCCTGCTTTTTTCTTATTTGTGTTTGCTTGGAATATCATTTTCCACCCTTTCACCCTAAGGAGGTGTCTGTCTTTAGTGGTGAGGTGGGTTTCTTGAAGACAGCAGATCGAGGTGTCCAGTTTTCTGATCCACCCTCTTAGCTTATGTCTTTTGATGGGTGAATTGAGGCCATTAATGTTCAGAGATATTAGTTTGAGGTTTGATTTAATACCAGCCATATTGTATTGGGTTGTGGTCTTTGTGGGTTTTTTTTGGAGGGGTAAGTGGTTAATGTGGACTATTTCTTGAGGGCTCTTGAGATTGGTTATTTGTTTCTTCTGTGTGAAGAATTCCCTGAAGTACTTTCTTTAGGTTTGGCTTTGTGTTCATATATTTGTAGAGATGAGTTTTATCATGGAATGTTTTTCTTTCACCATCTATTATGAGGGATACTTTTGCTGGATAGAGTAGTTGTGGCTGGAAACCATGGGTTCTTAGAGTTTTCAGTGTTCCATTCCAGGCCCTTCTGGCTTTTAGGGTTTCCGTTGAGAAATGTGAGGTAATTCTAATGGGGTTCCCTTCATATGTAATGTGTTGTTTTTCCCTGGCTGCTTTTAGGATTTTCTCTTTGTGCTTGATGTTTAGAGTCTTAAAGATAATGTGTCTCGGAGAATTTCTCCTTTGGTCCAGTCTGTTTGGAGTTCTTGTAGCTTCTTGTAGCTTGATGGGATTTTCTCTTGAGAGAGTGGGAAAGTGTTCTTCAATTATTTTGTTGAATAAGCTTTCCATTCCTTTAGTCTGTGTTTCTTCCCCCTCTGGTATGCCCATGATCCTAATGTTTGGACGCTTCAGGGTATCCCACATTTCCCTCATGTTCTGTTCACAATAATTTTTGAACTTGTTGAAGTTTGTGGACTCACGAACTGTTTCTTCTGTTTTGTCTTCCAGTTCTGACTTTCTATCCTCTACTTGGCTGACTCTATTCTTAAGAGCTTCTATAGAGTTTTGGGTTTGTTCAATTTGGTTCATATTTTCTACTGTTTTTTTATGTATAGTTTCCATCCCTCTGTCTAGTTCCCTTTTCACGTCATTTTCTGATCTTCTTAATGCTTCTTGGAGTTCATCCTTGCATTTTTTTATGTCTTCATTGAACTTAGCCATCTGGTTATTGAGGACTTCTTTTTTTTTCACTCTCCTTCAGCTCATTTATCTGTTTTTGGAACCCTTCCTGATTCTTTTCTATTAGGTCTAATCTAGCAAGGATAACATTCATACTATTATTGGCTCTTTGTTGACTTTCTGAGAGTTGTGCTATTTGCTTGGCCAGGGTTGCATAGCTTGTCTCTTCATTTTAGGGTTCTGATTCTAATGTCTCTTCTATGATTTGCTTCGAGACATCCATTGTAGGACTGGATAGTGTAGCTTGATTTACTTGTATCTGGTTTTTCATGCTATTCCTTTTTTGCTGTGATCTGCACATCACACCAGTTCAGAGACACTGGCTCAGTGGGATCTGTCTTGTGATGGCACAGGGAATGGGTGGGGCTTGACCTTCGGTGTGGCTGCACAGGTTCCAGGCAGGTGATATGGCTCCACAGGCCCAGGGCACCTGCCTGCGATGGTGCACCGGGGCTCTGGCCCGGGATCCAGAAGTGGGACAAGTATGTCTTGCTCAGCGGATCCACAGACCCAAGCACCTGGCTGCAATGGCCAGCTCAGGGCCTCTGGCCAGGGAGCAGGAAGTGGGACGAATCTGTCTCACTCAGCAGATCCACAGACTCAGGCACCCCACTGCAATGGCTCACTCAGGGGCTTTGGCTGGGGATCAGGATGTGGGACGAATCTGTCTCACTTGTTGGATCCACAGCCCCAGACACCTAACTGTATTGCCACGCCCGGGGGCTCTGGCCGGGAGCAGAAAGTAGGATGAATCTGTTTCACATGGCAGATCCGCAGACCCAAGCTCCCAGCTGCCTTGGTGCACCTAGGAGCTCTGGCCAGGATCAGGAAGTGGGACGAATCTGTCTCACTCTGTGGACCCAGACACCTTACTGTATTGGCATGCCCAGGGGCTCTGGCCGGGATCAGGAAGTGGGACGAATCTGTCTCACTCTGTGGACCCAGGCACCTAACTGTATTGGCGTGCCCAGGGCCTCTGGCTGGGGAGCAGGAAGTGGGACGAATCTGTCTCACTCTGTGGACCCAGGCACCTAACTGTATTGGTGCGCCCAGGGGCTCTGGCTGGGGAGCAGGAAGTGGGACGAAACTGTCTCACTCTGTGGACCCAGGCACCTAACTGTATTGTTGCACCCAGGGGCTCTGGCTGGGGAGCAGGAAGTGGGATGAATCTGTCTCACTCTGTGGACACAGGCACCTAACTGTATTGCTGTGCCCAGGGGCTCTGGCTGGGAGCAGGAAGTGGGACGAAACTGTCTCACTCTGTGGACCCAGGCACCTAACTGTATTGCTGTGCCCAGGGGCTCTGGCTGGGGAGCAGGAAGTGGGACGAATCTGTCTCACTCTGTGGACACAGGCACCTAACTGTATTGGAGCGCCCAGGGGCTCTGGCCGGGAGCAGGAAGTGGGACTAAACTGTCTCACTCTGTGGACCCAGGCACCTAATTGTATTGGCACGCCCAGGGGCTCTGGCCGGGATCAGGAAGTGGGATGAATCTGTCTCACTCTGTGGACCCAGGCACCTAAATGTATTGCTGCGCCCAGGGATTCTGGCCGGGAGCAGGAAGTGGGATGAATCTGTCTCACTCTGTGGACCCAGGCACCTAACTGTATTGGTACGCCTAGGGGCTCTGGCTGGGGAGCAGGAAGTGGGACGAATCTGGCCCCTGGCCAGCCAGAAACGGAGCACCGTTGCAGCCAGGTCCCCAGGTCTGTGGACCCACCAAGTGAGCTAGATCCGCCCCACTTCCCCGGCCAGAGCCCCTGGGCTCACCAATACAGTTAGGGCCTCAGGCAGGTCCAGCGGGACCTTTCAGGCAGTGGCACCTGCCAAGAGCTTGGGAATCAGTGGTTTCCTTATATTGCAAATCCACTCCCACCCTCTGGAAGCATGCGGGAGCCAGCAAACCCTTTAAAAAGGTCCCTTTAACCTTAAGTATTGTTCTCTTTTCTTCCCCGTGAATTGAGGCGAAGTTAGGTAGCTGCCATCTTGACCAGAAGTCCGTGAGTCGGATCATCCATTTCTTAAGTAAAGGTAGAAACCTGTGATGAACAGAGGGATCATCCTTCTTTAGGTAAAGGTGAACACCTGCCTTGAACAGAGGTATCATGCATTAATTAGGTATAGGTAAACACCTGCATTGAACAGAAGGATCATCCATTCCTTAGGTAAAGATCAACAACTGAATTGCACATAGGGATCATCCCACTCCTTAGGTAAAGTTAAACACCTGCATTGCACATAGGGAACATCCATTCCTTTGGTAAACGTAAACACCTGCATTGAACAGAAGGATCTTCCATTCCTTAGGTAATGGTAAGCACCTGCAAAGCACAGAAGGATCATCCTTCTGTAATGTAAATGTGAACACATGCAATGCATAGAGGGATCATCCATTCCTTAGATAAAGGTAAACACCTGCAATGCACAAAGGGATCATCCATTCCTTAGGTTAGGGTAAACACCTGCATTGCACAGAGTGATAATCTACTCCTTATGTAAAGATCAACACCTGTTGGGCCCTAAGAGGCCCCGGTGTGAGGCCCAATGGAAATTTCTGAGCCTAGCTCGTGTTTAGCGACCTGTCCTTGGCCTACTCTCGCTTGTGAGGCCTAGTTGAACTTTATGAGCCTGACTAAAGTTTAGCGACCTGTCCTTGGAGTGACTCAGGAAGGCCTAAGCCAAAACTGCCTCTGCCCAGCTACTGTTGACCTGGTGAAATACTATTGGCCCTTAAACCTTTCTCTCACCTTTTTTCCCACTCTCTTAATCAAAATATATATACATACCCTCTCATTACAATAAAAGTAGAGTTCCTACTTACATGCAGCTCCCGGCTCAATGTGCTTTTTTTCTCTGGTGTTTTGGGGAAAGGTTTGAGCCACTGACACCCGCCCTCCCACTCAGCCTCGAGAGATGCAGCTGGCCTGGATTTCTCTCTCTTCCACTCTACATGCCGGCAGAGAAGAACCAGCAAACACCTGCATTGCACAGAGGGATCATCCATTCCTTAGGTAAAGGTCAACACCTGCATTGCACAGAAGGATCATCCATTCCTGAGGTAAAGGTAAACACCAGCATTAAACATAGGTATCTTCCATTCCTTAGTTATAGTAAACACCTGCAAAGCACAGAGGGATCATCCCATTCCTTACATAAACGTAAACACCTGCATGAACAGAGGGATCATCCATTCCTTAGGTAAAGGTAAACAACTGACTTGCACAGAGAGATCATCCATTCTTTAGGTAAGAGTTGAACATCTGCATTGCACAGAGGGATCATGCATTCCTTATGTAAAGATCAACACCTGCTTTGAATAGAGGGATCATCCATTCCTTAGGTAAAGGTCAACAGCTGCAATGCACAGAGGGATCATCCATTCCTTAGGTAAAGGTCAACAACTGCAATGCACAGAGGGATCATCCATTCCTTAGGTAAAGGTCAACAGCTGCCAGTCCCAGAGGGAAAATCCGTTCCTTATGTTAAGGTAAACACCTGCATTGCACTCAGGTAACATCCATTCCTTTGGTAAAGGTAAACACCTGCATTGCACAGACGAATCATACATTCCTTAGGTAATGGTAAACACCTGCTTTGAACAGACGGATCATCAATTCCTTAGATAACGATAAAAACCTTCATTGAACAGAGTTATCATCTATTCTTTAGGTAAAGATCAACACCTGCATTGCACAGAGGGATCATCCCATGCCTTAGGTAAAGGTAAACACCTGCATTGAACAGAGGTATCAGGCATTCCTTAGGTAAAGGTAAACACCTGCATTGAACAGAGGGATCATCCATTCCTTAGATAACGGTAAACGCCTGCATTGAACAGAGGGATCATCTATTGCTTAGGTAAAGATCAACACCTGCATTGCACAGAGGGATCATCCATTCCTTGGGTAAAGGTCAACACCTGCATTGCACAGAAGGATCATTAATTCCTTAGGCAAAGGACATCACCTGCATTGCACAGATGGATCTTCCATACACTAGGTAAAGGTAAACAGCTCCATTGCACAGAGGAATCATCCTTTCCTTAGGTAAAGGTACACACCCGCATTGAACATAAGCATCTTCCATTCCTTACGTATTAGTAAACACCTGAAATGCACAGAGGGATCATCCTATTCCTTACATAAACCTAAACACCTGAAAGGAACGGAGGGATCATCCATTCCGTAGGTAAAGGAAAACACCTTCCTTGCACAGAGGTATCATACATCCCTTAGGTAAGAGATAAAAACCTGCATTGAACGGAGGGATCATCCATTCCTTAGGAAAAGGTCAAAACCTGCATTGCACAGAGGGATCATCCATTACGTAGGTAAAGGTCAACACCTACCTGGCCCAGAGGAACCATCCATTCCTTATGTAAAGGTAAAAACATGCATTTCACACAGGGAACATCCATTCCTTTGGCAAATGTAAACACCTGCATTGAACAGAGGGATCATCCATTCCTTAGGTAATAGTAAACACCTGCAATTCACAGAAGGATCATCGTTTCCTAATGTAAATGTAAACACGTGCATTGCACAGAGGGATCATCCATTCCTTAGGTAAAGGTAAACACCTGCAATGCACAGAGGGATGTCCATTCCTTAAGTAATGGTAGAAACCTACGTTGAACAGAAGTATCATCCTTCTTTAGGTAAAGGTAAACACCTGCGTTGAACAGAGGGAACATTCATTCCTTAGGTAAGGGTAAACACCTGCATTGAACAGAGGGATCATCTATTCCTTAGGTAAAGACCAACACCTGCATTGCACCGAAGGAACATTCCATTCCTTAGATAAAGGTAAACACCTGAAATGCTCATAGGGATCATTGATTCGTTAGGTAAAGGTAAACACCTGCATTGCACAGAGGGATCATCCATTCCTTAGGTAACTATAAACACCTGCATTGAACACAGGTATCATCCATTCCTTAGATAACAGTAAATATCTGCATTGAACAGAGGTGTCATCTATTCCTTAGGTAGAGATCAACACCTGCAATGAACAGAGGGATCATCCAATTCCTTATATAAAGGTAAACACCTGCATTGCCTAGAGGGATCATCCATTCCTTAGGTAAAGGTAAACACCTGCATTGCACAGAGGGATCATCCATTCCTTCAGTAAAGGTAGAACCTGTGTTGAACAGAGGGATCATCTTTCTTTAGGTAAAGGTAAACACCTGGGTTGAACAGAGGTATCAGGCATTCCTTAGGTAAAAGTAAACACCTGAACTGAACAGAGGGAACATCCATTCCTTAGATAACGTTAAACACCTGCATTGAACAGTGGGATCACACATTCCTTAGATAATGGCAAACACCTGCATTGAAAAGAGGGATCATTTATTCCTTAGGTAAAGATCAATGCCTTCATTGCACAGAGAGATCATTCAATTCCTTACGTGAAGGTTAACACCTGCATTACACAGAGGGATCATCCATTCCTTAGGTAATGGTAAACACCTGCATTGAACAGAGGTATCATCCATTCCATAGGTAAAGGTCAACACCTATCTGGCCCAGAGGGATCATCCATTCCTATGTAAAGGTAAACACCTTCATTGCACACAAGGAAAATCCATTCTTTAGTAAAAGTAAACACCTGCTTTGAGCAGAGGGATCTTCCATTCCTTAGGTAATATATACACTTGCAAAGCACAGAAGGATCATCTGTTCATAAATGAAAATGTAAACATGTGCAATGCACAGAGGGATAATCCCATTCCTTACATAAACGTAAACACCTGTATGGAACAGAGTGATCATCCATTTCTTAGGTAAAGGTAAACACCTGCCTTGCACAGAGGGATCATGCACTCCTTAGGTAAGAAGTGAACACCTGCATTACACAGAGGGATCATGCATTCCTTACGTAAAGATCAACACCTGCATTGAATAGAGGGATCATCTATTCCTTAGGTAAAGGTCAACAGCTGCAATGCACAGAGGGATCATCCATTACTTAGGTAAAGGTCAACAACTGCCAGGCCCAGAGGGATCATCCATTCGTTATGTAAAGATAAACACCTGTATTGCACTAAGGAAACATCCATTCCTTTGGTAAAGGTAAACAGCTGCATTGCACAGAGGGATCATACATTCCTTAGGTAATGGTAAACACCTGCTTTGAACAGAAGGATCATCCATTTCTTAGATAACAGTAAATATCTTTATTGAACAGAGTTATCTATTCATTAGGTAAAGATCAACACCTGCATTGCACAGAGGGATCATCCCATCCTTAGGGAAAGGTAAACACCTGCAATGCAAAGAGGGATCATCCATACCTTAGGTAAGGGTAAACACTTGCATTGAACAGAGGGATCAACCATTCCTTAAGTAAAGGTGGAAACCTGTTTGAACAGAGGGATCATCCTTCTTTAGGTAAAGGTAAACACCTGCGTTAAACAGAGGTATCATCCATTCCTTAGGTAAAAGTAAACACCTGCATTGAACAGAGAGATCATCTCTTTCTTAGATAATGGTAAACACCTGCATTGAACAGAGGGATCATATATTCCTTAGGTAAAGATCAACTCCTGCATTGCACAGAGGGATGATCCCATTCCTGTTGGTAAAGGTAAACACTTGCATTGCACAGAGGGATCATCCATTTCTCAGGTAAAGGTAAACACCAGCATTGATTATAGGCATCTTCCATTCCTTAGGTAATAGTAAATATCTGCAATGCACAGAGGGATCATCCCACTCCTTACATAAACGTAAACAACTGCATTGAACAAAGGGATCATCCATTCATTAGATAACCGGAAACACCTGCATTGAACACAGGGATCATTTATTCCTTAGGTAAATATCAACACCTGCATTGCACAGGGGGATAATCCCATTCCTTAGGTAATGGTAAGCACCTGCATTGCACAGAGGGATCATCCATTCCTTAGGTAAAGGACAACACCTGCTATACACAGAGGATATTCCATTCATTGGGTAATGATAAACACCTCCATTGCACAGAGGAATCATCCATTCCTTAGGTAAAGGTAAACACCAGCATTGAACATAGTCTTCTTCCATTCCTTAGGTAATATAAACACCTGCAATGCAGAGAGGGATCATCCCATTCCTTACATAAACTTAAGCACCTGCATTGCACAGAGGGATCATCCATTCCTTAGGTAAAGGTCAACAGCTTCATTGAACAGAGGGATAATCCATTACTTAGGTAAAGGTAAACACCTGCATTGCACAGAGGGATCATACATTCCTTAGGTAACTCTAAACACCTACATTGGACAGAGAGATCATACATTCCTTAGATAACGGAAAACACCTGCACTGAACAGAGGGATCATCTATTCGTTAGGTAAATATCAACACCTGCATTGCACAGAGTGATCATCCATTCCATAGGTAAGGGTAAACAACTGCATTGCACAAAGGGAACCTCCATTCCTTAGGTAAATGTAGAACACCTGCAATCATCATTCTTTAGGTAAAGGTAAACACCTGCCAGGAACAGAGGATCATCCATTCCTTAGGTAAAGATAAACACCTGCATTGAACAGAGAGATCCATTCCAACAGCTGCATTGCACAGAGGGATCATCCATTCCTTAGGTAAAGGTAAACACCTGCATTGAACAGAAGGATCATCCATTCCTTAGATAAACACCTGTAAAGATAGGTTGAACAGAGTTATCTATTCATTAGGTAAAGATCAACACCTGCATTGCACAGAGGATCATCCCATCCTTAGGTAAAGGTAAACACCTGCATTGCACAGAGGGATCATCCATTCCTTAGGTAAAGGTAAACACCTGCATTGAACAGAGGATCATCCATTCCTTATTAAAGGTGGAAACCTGTTTGAACAGAGGATCATCCTTCTTTAGGTAAAGGTAAACACTTGCACCTGGTAAAAGTAAACACCTGCATTGAACAGAGAGATCATCCATCTTAGATAAAGGTAAACACCTGCATTGAACCATTCTCTTTCTTAGATAAAGTAAACACCTGCATTGAACAGAGGGATCATCCCATTCCTTAGGTAAAGATCAACTCCTGCATTGCACAGAGGGATGATCCATTCCTGTTGGTAAAGGTAAACACTTGCATTGCACAGAGGGATCATCCATTTCTCAGGTAAAGGTAAACACCAGCATTGATTATAGGCATCTTCCATTCCTTAGGTAATAGTAAATATCTGCAATGCACAGAGGGATCATCCCACTCCTTACATAAACGTAAACAACTGCATTGAACAAAGGGATCATCCATTCATTAGATAACCGGAAACACCTGCATTGAACACAGGGATCATTTATTCCTTAGGTAAATATCAACACCTGCATTGCACAGGGGGATAATCCCATTCCTTAGGTAATGGTAAGCACCTGCATTGCACAGAGGGATCATCCATTCCTTAGGTAAAGGACAACACCTGCTATACACAGAGGGATATTCCATTCATTGGGTAATGATAAACACCTCCATTGCACAGAGGAATCATCCTTTCCTTAGGTAAAGGTAAACACCAGCATTGAACATAGTCTTCTTCCATTCCTTAGGTAATATA
Source organism: Orientallactaga sibirica (assembly GCA_036365145.1). Lineage (NCBI taxonomy): Eukaryota > Metazoa > Chordata > Mammalia > Rodentia > Dipodidae > Orientallactaga > Orientallactaga sibirica. The sequence continues at coordinate 30,596,579 of JAEOAD010000026.1, read as the reverse complement.
AACACCTGCAATGCAGAGAGGGATCATCCCATTCCTTACATAAACTTAAGCACCTGCATTGCACAGAGGGATCATCCATTCCTTAGGTAAAGGTCAACAGCTTCATTGAACAGAGGGATAATCCATTACTTAGGTAAAGGTAAACACCTGCATTGCACAGAGGGATCATACATTCCTTAGGTAACTCTAAACACCTACATTGGACAGAGAGATCATACATTCCTTAGATAACGGAAAACACCTGCACTGAACAGAGGGATCATCTATTCGTTAGGTAAATATCAACACCTGCATTGCACAGAGTGATCATCCATTCCATAGGTAAGGGTAAACAACTGCATTGCACAAAGGGAACCTCCATTCCTTAAGTAAATGTAGAAACCTGCGTTGAACAGAGGGATCATCTTTCTTTAGGTAAAGGTAATTACCTGCGTTGAACAGAGGGATCATCCATTCCTTAGGTAAAGGTAAACACCTGCGTGGAACAGAGAGATCATCTATTCATTAGGTAAAGATCAACAACTGCATTGCACAGAGGGATCATCCCACACCTTAGGTAAAGGTAAACACCTGCATTGCACAGAAGGATCATCCATTCCTTACGTAATTGTAAACACCTGCATTGAACAGATAAAAGTAAACCCCTGCATTGAACAGAGGGCTCATCTATTCCTTAGGTAACGATCAACACCTGAATTGCACAGAGGGATCAGCCCATTCTTTAGGTAAAGGTAAACACCTACATTGCACAGAGGGATCATCCATTGCTTAGGTAAAGGTCAACACCTGCCTGGCCTAGAGGGATCATCCATTCCTTATGTAAAGGTAAACACCTGCATTGACAAGAGGGATCTTCCATTTCTTAGGTAATAGTAAACACTTGCAATGCACAGAGTGATCATCAATTCCTAAGGTAAATGTAAACATCTGCAATGCACAGAGGGATCATCCATCCCTTAGGTATTTGTGAACACCTGTAGTGAACAGAGGGATCAACCATTCAGTAAGGAAAGGTAGAAACATGCGTTGAACACAGAGAGTATCCTTCTTTAGGTAAAGGTAAACACCTGCATTGAACAGAGTTATCATCTATTCCTGAGGTAATCGTAAACACCTCCATTGCACAAAAGGATCATCCATTGCTTAGGTAAAGGTAAACACCTCCATTGCACAGAGGGAACATCCTTTCCTTAGGGAAAGGTAAACACCAGCATTGAATATAGGCATCTTCGATTCCTTTGGTAATAGTAAACACCTGCAATGCACAGAGGGATCATCCCATTCCTTACATAAACTTGAACACCTGCATTGAATAGAGGGATCGTCCATTGCTTAGGTAAAGGTAAACACCTGCCTTGCACAGAGGGATAATCCATTATTAGGTAAGAGTTGAACACCTGCATTGCACGGATGGATCATCCATCCCTTAGATAAAGATCAACACCTGCATTGAACAGAAGGATCTTCCATTCCTTCGGTAATAGTAAACACCTGCAATGCACAGAAGGATAATCCATTCTTTAGGTAAATATAGACAGCTGCAATGCACAGAGTGATCATCCATTCCATACCTAAGGGTAAACACCTGCAATGCACAGAGGGATCATCCATTCCTTAAGTAAAGGTTGAACCCTGCGTTGAACAGAGGGATCATCTTTCTTTAGGTAAACACCTGCATTGAATAGAGATTTCATCTACTCCTTAGGTAAAGATCAAAAACTGCATTCCACTCCTTAGGTAAAGGTAAACAACTGCATTGCACAGAAGGATCATCCATTCCTTAGGTAATTGTAAACACTTGCATTGAACAGAGGGATCATCTATTCTTTGGATACCAGTAAACCCCTGCATTGAACAGAGGGCTTATCTATTCCGTAGGTAAATCTCAACACCTGCATTGCACAAAGGGATCATCCCATTCTTTAGGTAAAGGTAAACACCTATGTTGCACAGAGGGATGATCCATTCCTTATGTAAAGGTAAACACCTGCATTGAACAGAGGAATCTTCCATTCCTTAGATAATGGTAAACACCTGCATTGAACAGAGGGCTCATCTATTCCTTAGGTAAAGATCAACACCTGCATTGCACAGAGGGATCATACCATTCCTTAGTTACAGGTAAACATGTGCATTGCATAGAGGGATCATTCATTCCTTAAGTAAAAGTAAACACCTGCATTACACAGAGGGATAATCCATTCCTTAGGTAATGGTAAACACCTTCATTGAATAGAGGGATCATCCATTCCTTAGGTAAAGGTAAACAACTACATTGCAGAGAGGGATCATCCATTCCTTAGGTAATGGTAAACACCTGCATTGAACAGAGGGATCAGCCATTCCTTACATAACTGTAAACACCTGCATTTAACAGAGGGATCATCTACTCCTACGGTAAAGATAAATACCAGCATTGCACAGAGGGATCATTCATTCCATAGGTAAAGGTCAACACCTGCATTGCACAGAAGGATCATCCATTCCTTAGGTAAAGGTAAACACCAGCATTAAACATAGGTATCTTCCTTTCCTTAGATAATAGTAAACACCTGCAATGTACAGAGGAATCATCCCATTCCTTATATAAACGTAAACACCTGCATGGAACAGAGGGATCATCCATTCCTTATGGAAAGGCAAACACCTGCCTTGCACAGAGGATCATCCATTCTTTAGGTAATAGGTGGACACCTGCATTGCACAGAGGAATCATGCATTCCTTACGTAAAGATCATCACCTGCATTGAATAGATGGATCATAAATTCCTTAGGTAAAGGTCAACATCTGCTGGGCCCAGAGGAATCATCCATTTCTTATGTAAAGGTAAACATCTGCATTGCACACAGGGAACATCCATCCCTTTGTTAAAGCTAAACACCTGCATTGAACAGAGGGATCTTCCATTCCTTAGGTAATAGTAAACACCTGCAATGCACAGAGGGATCATCCATTCCTTAGATAAGGGTAAATACCTGCATTAAACAGAGGAATCATCCATTCCTTAGGTAAAGGTAGAAACCTGTGTTGAACAGAGGGAACATCCTTCTTTAGTTAAAGGTAAACAACTGCGTTGTACAGAGGTATCATGCATTCCTTAGGTTAAGGTAAACACCTGCATTGAACAGAGGGATCATCCATTCGTTAGATAACCGTAAACACCTGCATTGAACAGACGGATCATATATTCCTTGGTTAAATATCAACACCTGCATTGCACAAAGGGATCATCCTATTCCTTAGGTAAAGGTAAACACTTGCACTGCACAGAGTGATTATCCATTCCTCAGGTAAAGGTAAACACCAGCATTGAACATAGGCATCTTCTATTCCTTAGGTAATAGTAAACACCTGCAATGCACAGAGGGATCATCCCACTCCTTACATAAACGTAAACAACTGCATTGAACAAAGGGATCATCCATTCGCTATATAACAATAAACACCTGCATTTAACAGAGGGATCATCTATTCCTTAGGTAAAGGTAAACACTTGCATTGCACAGAGGGATCATCCATTCCTTAGGTAACTGTAAACACCTGATTTGAACAGAGGGATCATACATTCCTTGGATAACGGTAAACACCTGCATTGAACAGGGGGATCATCTATTCGTTAGGTAAAGATCAACAACTGCATTGCAGAGAGAGATCATACCATTCCTTAGGTAAAGGTAAACACTTGCATTGCACAGAGGGATCATCCATTCCTTAGGTAAAGATCAACACCTGCATTGCACAGAGGGATCATACATACATAAGGTAATGGTAAACACCTGCATTGAACAGAGGGATCATCCAATCCTTAGATAACGGTAAAGATTTGCATTGAACAGAGGGATCATCTATTACTTAGGTAAAGATTAACACCTGCATTGCACAGACGGATCCATCCATACCGTAGGTAAAGTCAACATCTGCATTGCACAGAAGGATCATCCATTCCTTAGGTAAAGGACAAAACCTGCAATACACAGAGGGATAGTCCATTCATTAGGTGTAGATAAACACCTCCATTGCACAGAGGAATCATCCTATTCTTAGGTAAAAGTAAACACCAGCATTGAACATTCTTCATTCCTTAGGAAATAGTAAACACCTGCAATGCACAGAGCGATCATCCCATTGCTTACATAAACTTAAACACATGCATTGAAGAGAGGGATCACCCATTCCTTAGGTAAAGATCAACACCTGCATTGTACAGAGGGAGCTTCCATTCTTTAGGTAAAGGTAAACGTCTGCATTGCACAGAGGGATCATCCATTCCTTAGGTAATGGTAAACACCTGCATTGCACAGAGGGATCATCGATTCTTTAGGTAAAGATCAGCACCTGCATTGCATCGGGGGATCATCCCATTCCTTAGGTAAAGCAAAACACCTGCATTTCACACAGGCAATATCCATTCCTTAGGTAAAGGTAAACACCTGCATTGAAAAGAGGGATCATCCATTTCTCAGATAATGGAAAATAATTGCATTAAACCGAGGGATCATCAATTCCTTAGGTAAAGTTCAACACCTGCATTGCGCAGAGGGTTTCCTTAGGTAAAGGTAAACCCCTGCATTGAACAGAGGGATCATCCATTTTTAGATAACAGTAAGCACCTGCATTAAATAGAGGGATCATCTACCCCTTAGGTGAAGGTCAACACCTGCTTTGCACAGAGCGATCATCCATTCCTTAGGTAACTCTAAACACCTGCATTGAACAGAGGGATCATCCATTTCTCAGATAATGGTAAATACCTGCATTGAACCGAAGGATCATCAATTCCTTAGGTAAAGGTAAACACCAGCATTGCACAGAGGGATTACCCATTCCTTAGGTAAAGATCAACACCTGCATTGAACAGCGGGATCTTCCATTCTTTAGGTAAACACCTGCATTGCACAGAGGGATCATCCTTTACTTAGGTAATGGTAAACACCTGCATTGCACAGAGGGATCATCCATTCCTTAGTTAATTGTAAACACCTGCATTGAACAGAGGGATCAGCCATTCCTTAGATAATGGTAAACACGTGCATTGAACAGAGGGATCATCTACTCCTTAGGTAAAGATCAACACCTGCATTGCACAGAGGGATCATCCATTCCTTAAATAAAGGAGAACACCTGCATGGCACAGAAAGATCATCCATTCCTTAGGTAATGGTAAACACCTGCCTTGCACAGAGGGATCATCCATTCCTTATGTAAGAGGTAAACACCTGCATTACACAGAGGGATCATGCATTTCTTATGTAAAGGTCAACAACTGCAATGCACAAGGGATCATACATTCTTTAGGTAAAGGTCGACACCTGCATTCCACACAGCGAACATCAATTCCTTTGGTAAAGACAAACACCTGCATTGCACAGAGGGATCTTCCATTTCTTAGGTAATAGTAAACACCTGCAATGCACAGAGGGATCATCCATTCCTTAGGTAAGGGTAAACACCTGCATTGAACAGAGGGATCAGCCATTCCTTAGATAATGGAAAACACCTGCATTGAACAGAGGGATAATCTACTCCTTAGGTAAATATCAACACCTGCATTGCCCAGAGGGATTATCCGTTCTTTAGAAAACGGTAAACATCTGCATTGAAGGGGGATCATCTATTACTTAGGTAAAGATCAACAACTGCATTGCACAGAGGGATCCATCCATACTGTAGGTCAAGGTCAACACCTGCATTGCACAGAAGGATCATCCATTCCTTAGGTAAACGACAACACCTGCAATACACAGAGGGATAGTCCATTCATTAGGTATAGATAAACACCTCCATTGCACAGAGGAATCATCCTATCCTTAGGTAAAAGTAACCACCAGCATTGAACATTCTTCATTCCTTAGGTAATAGTAAACACCTGCAATGCACAGAGGGATCATCCATTACTTATGTAATGGTAAACACCTGCATTGAACAGAGGGATCACCCATTCCTTACATAATAGTAACCACCTGCATTGAACAGAAGGATCACCCATTCCTTAAGTAAAGATCAACACCTGCATTGAACAGCGGGATCTTCCATTCTTTAGATAAAGGCAAACACCTGCATTGCACAGAGGAATCATTCATTCTTTAGGTAAAGCTAAACACCTGCATTGCACAGAGGTATCATCCATTCCTTAGGTAAAGGTAAACACGTGCATTGCACAGAGGGATCATCCATGACTTAGGTAATGGTAAACACCTGCATTTCACAGAGGGATCAGCCATGCCTTAGATAATGGTAAACACCTGCATTGAACAGAGGGATCATCTACTCCTTAGGTAAAGATCAGCACCTGCATTGCACAGAGGGATCTTCCATTCCTTAAGTAAAGGAGAACACCTGCAATACACAGAGTGATATTACAATCATTAGGTAAACACCTCCATTCGCACAGAGGATTCATCCTTTCCTTAGGTAAAGGTAAACACCAGCATTGAACATAGCCTTCTTCCATTCCGTAGGTAATAGGACACACCTGAAATGCACAGAGGGATCATCCCCTTCCATACACAAACTTAAGCACCTGCCTTGAACAGAGGGATCATCCATTCCTTAGGTAAAGATAAACACCTTCCTTTCAGAGAAGGATCATCCATTCCTGATGTAAAGGTGAACACCTGCATTGCACAGAGGGATCATCAATTCCTTAGGTAAAGATCAACACCTGCATAGAACACGGGATCATCCATTCCTTATTTAAAGGTCAAAACCTGCATTGCACAGAGGAATCACCCATTTCTTATGTAAAGGTAAACACCTGCATTGAACAGAGGGATCTTCCATTCCTTAGGTAATAGAAAACACCTGCAATGCACAGAGGGATCATCCATTCCTAAGGTAAATGTAAACACTTGCAATGCACAGAAGGATCATCCATTCCTTAGGTTATTCTGAACACCTGTATAGAACAGAGGGATCAACCATTCTGTAAGTAAAGTTAGAAACCTGGGTTGAAAAGAGGGATCATCCTTCTTTAGGTAAAGTAAAACACATGCGTTGAACAGAGGTATCATCCATTCCTTAGGTAAACATAAACACCTGCATTGAACAGAGGGATCATCCCACACCTTAGGTAAAGGTAAACACTTGTATTGCACAAAGGGATCATCCATTCTTTAGTTAAAGGTCAACACCAGCATTGAACATAGGCGTCTTCCATTCCTTAGGTAATAGTAAACACCTTGAATGCACAGAGAGATCATCCCACTCCTTACATAAACATAAACAACTGCACTGAACAAAGGGATGATCCCACTCCTTACATAAACATAAACAACTGCACTGAACAAAGGGATGATCCATTCCTTATAATGGTAAACACCTGCATTGAACAGAGGGATCATCTATACCTTAGGTAAAGATCAACACCCACATTGCACAGGGGGATCATCCCATTCCTTAGGTAAAGGTAAACACCTGCATTGCACAGAGGGATCATCCATACTTTAGGTAAGTGTAAACACCTACACTAAACAGAGGGATCATCCATTCCTTAAAGATAAACACCTGCCTTTCACAGAGGGATCATCCATTCCTGATGTAAAGGTGAACACCTGCATTGCACAGAGGGATCATCCATTCCTTAGGTAATGGTAAACACCTGCATTGAACAGAGGGATCATCCAATCCTTAGATAACAGTAAACACCAGAATTGAACAGAGGGATCATTCATTCCTAAGGTAAATGTAAACACCTGCAATGCACAGAGGGATCATCTATTCCTCAGGTAAATGTAAACACCTGCAATGCACAGAGGGATCATCCATTTCATAGGTTAAAGTAAACACGTGCAATGCACAGACGGATCATCCATTCCTTAGGTTATTCTGTACACCTGTATAGCACAGAGGGATCAACCATTCCGTAAGTAAAGTTAGAAACCTGCATTGAACAGAGGGATCACCCTTCTTTAGGTAAAATAAAACACATGCGTTGAACAGAGGTATCATCCATTCCTTAAGTAAACATAAACACCTGCATTGAACAGATGGATCATCCACTCCTTACATAATGGTAAACACTTGCATTGAACAGAGGGATCATATATTCCTTAGGTAAAGATCAACACCTGCATTGCACTGAGGGATCATCCCACCCATTATGTAAAGGTAAACACTTGCATTGCACAAAGGGATCATCCATTCTTTTGTTAAAGGTAAACACCAGCATTGAACATAGGCATCTTCCATACCTTAGGTAATAATAAACACCTTGAATGCACAGAGAGAGCATCCCACTCCTTACATAAACATAAACAACTGCACTGAACAAAGGTATCATCCATTCCTTATATAACGGTAAACAACTGCATTGAACAGAGGGATCTTTACCTTAGGTAAAGATCAACACCTACATTGCACAGGGGGATCATCCCATTCCTTAGGTAAAGGTAAACACCTGCATTGCACAGAGGGATCATTCATACCTTAGCTAAGTGTAAACACCTACATTGAACAGAGGGACCATACATTCCTTAGATAACAGTAAATACCTGCATTGAACAGAGGGATCATCCATTCCTTAGGTAAAAATGAACACCTGCATTGCACAAGGGATCATCCCATTCCTTAGGTAAAGGAAAACACCTGCATTGCACAGAGGGATCATCAATTCCTTACGTACTGGTAAACACCGGCATTGAACACAGGGATCATCCAATCCTTAGATACAGTAAACACCTGCATTGAACAGAGGGATCATCCATTTCTTAGGTAAAGGTAAACACCTGCAATGCACAGAAGGATCATGCATTCCTTAGGTTATTGTGAACACCTGTATAGCACAGAGGGATCAACCATTCCATAAGTAAAGTTAGAAACATGCATTGAACATTAGGTAATGTCAAACACATGCGTTGAACAGAGGTATCATCCATTCCTTAGGTAAACATAAACACCTGCATTGAACAGAGGGATCATCCATTCCTTACATAAAGGTAAACACCTGCATTGAACAGAGAGATCATATATTCCTTAGGTAAAGGTCAACACCTGCATTGCACAGGGGGATGATCCCATTCCTGAGGTAAAGGTAAACACCTGCATTGCACAGAGGGATCACCCATTCCTTAGGTAAAGGTAAACCCCTGCATTGCACAGAGGGATCATCCATTCATTAGGTAACGGTAAACCCCTGCATTGAACAGAGCGATCATCTATTACTTAGGGGAAGATCAACAGCTGCATCGCACAGAGGGATCATCCCATACCTTAGGTATAGGTAGACACCTGCATGTCACAGAGGGATCATCCATTCCTTAGGTAATGGTAAACACCTGCATTCATCAGAGGGATCATCAAATCTTTATATAAGTTGAACACCTGCATTGAACAGAGGGATAATCTATTCCTTATGTAAAGATCAACACCTGCCTTGCTCGGAGGGATCATCCATACCATAGATAAAGGTGAACACCTGCATTGCACGGAAGGATCATCCATTCCTTAGGTAAAGGACAACACATGCAATACCCAGAGGGATCTTCCATTCAATAGTAAACATAACCACCTCCATTTCACAGAGGAATCATCCTCTCCTTAGGTAAAGTTAAACACCAGCATTGAACATAGCCTTCTTCTATTCCTTATGTAAAAGTAAACACCTGCAATGCACAGAGGGATCCTCCCATTCCTTGCATAAACTTAAATACCTGCTTTTCACAGAGGGATCACCCATTCCCTATGTGAAGGTGAACACCTGTGTTGCACAGTGGGAACATCCATTACTTAGGTAAAGACCAACACCTGCATTGAACAGAGGGATCTTCCATTCCTTTGGTATAGGTCAACCCCTGCAATGCAAAGAGGGATCATCCATTCCTTAGGCAAGGGTAAACACCTGCATTGCACAGAGGGACAACCCATTCCTTATGTAAATGTAGAAACCTGTGTTGAACAGAGTGATCATCCTTCTTTAGATAAAGGTAAACACCTGCGTTGAACAGAGGGATCACCCACTCCTTAGATAACGGTAAACACCTTCATTGAACAAAGGGATCATATATTCCTTAGGTAAAGTTCAACACCTGCATTGCACAGAGGGATCATCCCATTCCTTAGGTAAGGATAAACACTTGCATTCCACAGAAGGATCATCCATTCTTAACGTAAAGGTAAACAGCAGCATTGAACATAGGCATCTTCCATTCCTTAGGTAATAGTAAACACCTGCAATGCACAGAGAGATCACCCCACTGAACAAAGGGATCATCCATTCCTTATACAAGGGTAAACACCTGCATTGAACAGAGGGATCATATATGCCTTAGGTAAAGATCAACACCTGCAGTGCACAGGGGGATCATCCAATTCCTTAGGTAAAGGTAAACACCTGCATTGCACAGAAGGATCATCTGTCCTTTAAGTAAAGATCAACACCTTCACTGAACAGAGGAATCATTCATTCCATAGGTAACGGTAAACACCTGCATTGAACAGAGGGATCATCTATTCCTGAGATAACGGTAAACACCTGCATTGAATAGAGAGCTCATTTATTCCTTAGATAACGGTAAACACAGTCATTGAACATAGGGATCATCAATTCCTTAGTTAAAGTTCAACACCTGCATTGCACAGAGGGATCTTCCATTCGTTAAGTAAAGATAAACACCTGACTTAAACAGAGGGATCATCCATTCCTTAGGTAAGTGTAAACACCTGGATTGAACAGAGGGATTATCCATTCCTTAGGTAACGGTAAACACCTGCATTGAACAGAGTGATCATCAATTCCTTAGGTAACGATCAACACCTGCATTGAACACGGGATCATCCATTCCTTAGGTAAATGTAAACACCTGCATTGCACAGAGGGATTATCCATTTCTTATGTAATGGTAAACACCTGCATTGAACAGATGGATCTTCCATTCCTGAGATAACAGGAAACACCTGCATTGAACAGAGGGATCATCTATTCCTTAGGTAAAGATCAACACCTGCATTGCACAGAGGGATCATCCACTTGTTAAGTAAAGATAAACACCTGCCTTACACAGAGGGATCATCCATTCCTTAGGTAACTGTAAAAACCTGGATTGAACAGAGGGATTATCCATTCCTTAGATAACAGTAAACACCTGCTTTGAACAGAGGGATCATCTAATCCTTAGGTAAAGATCAACACCTGCATTGCACAGAGGTATCATCCCATTCCTTTTGGAAAGGTAAACACCTGCTGTGCATGGAGTGATCATACAATTCTTCAGTAAAGGTAAACACCTGAATTGCACGGTGGGATGATCCATTCCTAAGGTAACTGTAAACACCTGCATTGAAAAGAGGGATCATTAATTCCTTATATAACAGTAAACAACTGCTTTGAACAGGGGGCTCATTTATTCCTTAGGTAAAGATCAATACCTGCATTACCCAGAGGGATCATCCATTTCCTTAGGTAAAGGTAAACACCTGCATTTCAAAGTCGGTTCATCCATTCTTTAGGTATCTGTAAACCTCTGCATTAAACAGAGGGATCATCCATTCTTTGGATAACGATAAACACCTGCATTGAACAGAGGGCTCATCTATTCCTTAGGTAAAGAGCAATATCTGCCTTGCCCAGAGGGATCATCTATTCCTTATGTAATGGTAAACACCTGCATTGAACAGAGTGGTCATCAATTCCTTACATAACAGTAAACACCTGGATTGAACAGAGGGATCACGTATTCCTTAGGTAAAGATCAACACCTGCATTGCAAAGAGGGATCATCCATTCCTTATGTAATGGTAAACACCTGCATTGAAAAGAGGGACCATCCATTCCTTAGATAACGGTAAATACCTGCATTGAACAGAGGGATCATCTATTCCTGATGTAAAGATCAACACCTGCATTGCACAGAGGGATCATTCCATTCCTTATGTAATGGTAAACACCTGCATTGAAAAGAGGGATCATCCATTCCTTAGATAACGGTAAATACCTGCATTGAACAGAGGTATCATCTATTCCTGATGTAAAGATCAAAACCTCCTGTGCACAGAGGGATCATCCATTCCTTAGGTAAAGGTAAACACCTGCATTGACCAGAGGGGTCATCCATTCTTTAGGTAAATGTAAACTGCATTGCACAGAGGGATTATCCATTCCTTATGTAATGCTAAACACCTGCATTGAACAGAGGGATCATTCACTACTTAGATAACAGTAAACACCTGCACTGAACAGAGGGATCATCTATTCTTTAGGTAAAGATCAACACCTGCATTGCACAGGGGGATCATCCATTCCTTAAGTAAAGGTAAACACGTGCATTGCACAGAGGGATCATCCATTCGTTAAGTAAAGATAAAGACCTGCCTTACACAGAGGGATCATCTATTCCTTAGGTAACTGTAAACACCTGCATTGAAAAGAAGGATCATCCATTCCTTAGATAATGGCAAACACCTGCTTTGAAGAGAGGGATCATCTATTCCTTATGTAAAGATCAACACCTCCATTGCACAGAGGGATCATCCATTCCTTAGGTAAAGATAAACACCTGCATTGATCAGAGGGATCATCCATTCCTTAGGTAACTGTAAACACCTGCATTGAACAGAGGGATCATTCATTCCTTAGATAACAGTAAACAACTGCTTTGAACAGAGAACTCATTTATTCCTTACATAAAGATCAACACCTGCATTGCACAGAGGGACCATCCATTCCAGAGAAAACGGTAAACACCTAAATTGAACAGAAGAATCATTCTATTACTTATTTAAACATCAACACCTGCATTGCACAGAGGGATCATACCATTCCTTAGGTAAAGGTATACACATGCATTGCACACAGGGAACCTTGAACACAGGGAACACAGTAAACACCTGCACTGAACAGAGGGATCATCTATTCTTTAGGTAAATTTCAACACCTGCATTGCACAGACGGATCATCCATTTGTAAAGTAAAGATAAACACCTGCCTTACACAGAGGGATCATCCATTCCTTAGGTAACTGTAAACACCTGCATTGAACAGAGGCATCACCTATTCCTTAGGTAAAGATCAAAACCTGAATTGCACAGAGGGATCATCCATTCCTTAGGTAATGGAAAACACCTGCATTGAAAAGAGGGATCATCCTTTCCTTAGATAACAGTAAATACCTGCATTGAACAGAGGGATCAACGAATCCTTATGTAAAGATCAACACCTCCATTGCACAGAGGGATCATACATTCCTTAGGTAAATGTAAACACCTGCATTGAACAAAGGGATTATCCATTCCTTATGTAATGGTGTACACCTGCATTGAACAGATGGATCTTCCATTCCTGAGATAACGGTAAACACCTGCATTGCACAGAGGGATCATCCATTCCTTAGGTAACTATAAACACCTGCATTGAAAAAAGAGCTCATTTATTCCTTAGGAAAAGATCAAAACCTGCATTGCATAGAGGGATCATCCATTCCTTAGGTAACGGTAACAACTGCCTGGAACAGAGGGCTCATTTATTCCTGAGGTAAATATCAACACCTGCATTGCACAGAGGGATCATTTATTCCTGAGATAACAGTAAACACCTGCATTGAACAGAGGGATCATCCATTCCTTATGTAATGGTAAACACCTGCATTGAACAGAGGGATCATCTATTCCTTAGGTAAAGGACAACACCTGCATTTAACTATGGGATCATCCATTTCTTAGGTAACTGTAATCACCTACATGAAGAGAGGGATCATCCATTCCTTAGATAGTGGTAAACGCCTGCATTGAAAAGAGGGATCATGTATTCCTTAGTTAAAAGTAAACACCTGCATTGCACAGAGGGATCATCCCCTTCCTTAGGTACAGGTCAACACCTGCATTGGACAGAGGGCTCATCTGTTCCTTATGTAAAGATCAACACCTCCTTTGCAAAGACGGATCATCCATTCCTCAGGTAAAGGTAAACACCTGCATTGACCAGAGGGAGCATCCTTTCCTTAGGTAAATGTAAACACCTGCATTGCACAGAGGGATTATCCATTCTTATGTAAAGGTAAACACCTGCATTGAAGAGGGATCACCCATTCCTTAGATAATGGTAAACACCTGCATTGAATAGATGGATCTTCCATTCCTGAGATAATGGTAAACACCTGCATTGAACAGAGGGATCATCTATTCCTTAGGTAAAGATCAACACCTGAATTGCACAGAGGGATCATCCCATTCCTTAGGGAAAGGTAAACACCTGCTGAGCATGGAGGAATCATACATTTCTTCGGTAAAGGTAAACACCTGCATTGCACAGAGGGATCATCCATTCGTTAAGGAAAGATAAACACCTGCCTTACACAGAGGGATCATCCATTCCTTAGGTAACTGTAAACACCTGGATTGAACAGGGGGATTATCCATTCCTTAGATAACGGTAAACACCTGCTTTGAACAGAGGGATCATCTATTCCTTAGGTAAAGATCAACACCTGCATTGCACAGAGGTATCATCCCATTCCTTTAGGAAAGGTAAACACCTGCTGTGCATGGAGGAATCATACATTTCTTCAGTAAAGGTAAACACCTGAATTGCACAGAGGGATGATCCATTCCTAAGGTAACTGTAAACACCTGCATTGAACAGAGGGATAATTAATTCCTTATATAACAGTAAACAACTGCTTTGAACAGGAGGCTCATTTATTCCTTAGGTAAAGATCAACACCTGCATTGCACAGAGGGATCATCCATTTCCTTAGGTAAAGGTAAACACCTGCATTTCAAAGTCGGTTCATCCATTCCTTAGGTAACTGTAAACCTCTGCATTAAACAGAGGGATCATCCATTCTTTAGATAACGATAACACCTGCATTGAACAGAGGGCTCATCTATTCCTTAGGTAAAGATCAATACCTGCCTTGCCCAGAGGGATCATCCATTCCTTATGTAATGGTAAACACCTGCATTGAACAGAGTGGTCATCCATTCCTTACATAATGGTAAACACCTGCATTGAACAGAGGGATCATGTATTCCTTAGGTAAAGATCAACACCTGTATTGCAAAGAGGGATCACCCATTCCTTATGTAATGGTAAACACCTGCATTGAAAAGAGGGATGATCCATTCCTTAGATAATGGTAAATACCTGCATTGAACAGAGGGATCATCTATTCCTCATGTAAAGATCAACACCTGCATTGTACAGAGGGATCATCCCATTCCTTATGTAAAGGTCAACACCTGCATTGCACATATAGATCATCCATTCCTTAAGTAAGCTAAACACCTGCATTGCACAGAGGTATCATCCATTCTTTAGATAACAGTCAACACCTGCATTGAACAGAGGCATGATGTATTCCTTAGGTAATGATCAACATGTGCAATGCACAGGGGCATCATCCCATTCCTCAGGTAAAGGTAAACACCTTCATTGAACAGAGGCATCATCTATTCCTTAGGAAAAGATGAACACCTGCATTGCATAGACGGATCATCCCATTCATTAGGTAAAATTACACATCTGCATTGCCCGGAGGGATCATCAATTCCATAGGTAAAGATCAACACCTGCACTGACCAGAGGGATCATCCATTCCTTAGGTAAATGTAAACACCTGCATTGCACAGAGGGATTATCCATTCCTTATGTAAAGGTAAACACCTGCATTGAACAGAGGGATCACCCATTCCTTAGATAATGGTAAACACCTGCATTGAACAGATGGATCTTCCATTCCTGAGATAACGGGAAACACCCGCATTGAACAAAGGGATCATCTATTCCTTAGGTAAAGATCAACACCTGCATTGCCCAGAGGGATCATCCTATTCGTTAGGTATAGGTAAACTCCTGCATTGCACAGAGGTATCATCCATTCCTTAGATAACGGTGAACACCTGCATTGAACAGAGGGCTCATTTATTCCGTAGGTAAAGATAAAACAACTGGATTGCACAGAGGGATCATCCATTCTTTAGAAAATGGTAAACACCTGTGTTGAAAAGCGATATCATATATTCCTTAGGTAAAGATCAACACCTGCATTGCACAGAGGGATCATACCATTCCTTAGGTAAAGGTAAACACCTGCATTGCACAGAGGGTTCATCCCCTTCCTTAGGTACAGGTCAACACCTGCATTGCACATAGTGATCATCCGTTCCTTAGGTAAAGCTAAACACCTGTATTGCACAGAGGGATCATCCATTCCTTATGTTATGGTAAACACATGCATTGAACAGCAGGATCACCCATTTTTTATTTTTTGATTATTATTTTTTATTGACTTTTAATCTTACATACCAAAAAACCCCACCTGATATTTTCCTCCCCTCCCCCATTCCACTTTAGAACTCCAGTCTCCATCATTTCCCCTCCCTCTCTCCATTAGTCTCCCTTTTAATATGATGACATCATCTTTTACTTCTATTTTGAGGGTCTTGCAAAGGTATTGCTAGGCACTACAAGATCATGGATATCGAGGCCAATTTCTGTCTGGGCTCTTCCATTCTATCCGCCCCCTCTTCCACAATGGTCCCTGAGCCATTGGAGGGTGTGACAGAGGTGTTTCATTGCTAGGCACTCCTCCATCCCTTCTTCTCAGCACTATGTTGCCTTTTGGGGGGATCACCCATTCTTTAGATAACCGTAAACACTTGCATTGAACAGAGGGGTCATCCATTCTTTAGATAACGGTCAACACCTGCATTGAACAGAGACATCATCTATTCCTTAGGTAAAGAGGAACACGTGCAATGCACAGGGGCATCATCCCATTGCTTAGGTAAAAGTAAACATGCATTTTACAGAGGGATCACCAATTCCTTAGGTAAAGATAAACACTTGCATTGCAAAGAGTGATCATCCATTACTTAGGTAACTGTAAACACCTGCATAGAACAGAGGTATCATCCATTCCTTAGATAACGGTAAACACCTGCATTGAAGAGAGGGCTCATTTATTCCTTAGATAATGGTAAACACCTCCATTGATCAGAGGGATCATTTATACCTTAGTTAAAATTCAACACCTGCATTGCACAGATGGATTGTACCATTCCTTAGGTAAAGGTAAACACCTGCATTGCACAGAGGGATCATCCCCTTCCTTAGGTAAAGCAAAACACCTGCATTGCACAGAGAGATCATCCATTCTTTAAATAATGGTAACAACTGCATTGAACATAGGCATCATCTATTCCTTAGGTAAAGATCAACACGTGCATTCCACAGAGGGATCATCCCATTCATTATGTAAAGGTAAACACCTACATTTCACAGAGGGATCATCAATTCCTTAAGTAAAGATAAACACTTGCATTGCACAGTGGGATCATCCATTCCTTAGGTAACTGTAAACACCTGCATAGAACAGAGGGATCATCCATTCCTTAGATAACGGTAAACACCTGCATTGAAGAGAGGGCTTATTTATTCCTTAGAGAACGGTAAACACCTGCATTGATCAGAGGGATCATCTATTCGTTAAAGTTCAACACCTGCATTGCACAGAGAGATCATCCCGTTCCTTAGGTTAAGGGAAACACCTGCATTGAACAGAGGCATAATCTATTCCTTAGGTAAAATCGACACTAGCATTGCACAGAGGGATAATCCATTGCTTAGGTAAAGGTAAACACCTGCATTGCACAGAGCGATCATACATTCCTTAGATAATGGCAAACACATGCACTGAACAGAGGGATCACCTATTCCTTCGTTATATATCAACACCTGCATTGCACAGAGGGATCATCCATTCCTTAGGTAACTGTAAACACCTGTATTGAAGAGAGGGCTCATTTATTCCTTAGATAACGGTAAATACCTACATGGAACAGAGGGGTCATCTATTCCTTAGGTAAAGATAAACACCTGCATTGCAGAGAGGGATCATCTTATCCCTTATTTAAAGGAAAACACCTGCATTGCATCGAGGGATCATCCATTTCTTAGGTAAAGGTAAACACCTGCATTGCACAGAGACATCATCTATTCCTAAGGTAAAGATCAACACCTACATTGCACCGAGGGATAATCCCATTCGTTAGGTAAAGGTTAACACCTGCATTGCACATAGGGATCATCCATTGGTTAGGTAATGGAAAACAGCTGCATCATAAAAGGTACCATCCATTCCTTAGATAACAGTAAAAACCTGCATCGAACAGAGGCATAATCTATTTCTTAGGTACGATCAACACCAGCAATGCCCAGAAGGATCATACCCTGCGTAGTTAATGGTAAACACCTGCATTGCACAAAGGGATCATCCATTCCTTAGGTAACTGTAAAAACCTGCATTGAACAGAGGGATCATCCATTCCTTAGATAATGGCAAACACCTCACTGCACAGAGGGATCATCCCATTTCTTAGGTAAAGGTATACATCTGCATTGCACACAGGGAACCACCATTCCTTTCGTAAACGTAAACACCTGCATTGAACAGAGGGATCTTCCATTCCTTAGGTAATAGTAAACACCTGCAATTCACACAAGGATCATCCATTACTAAGATAAATGTAAACACCTTCAATTCACAGAGGGATCATCCATTCCTTAGGTAATGGTAAACATCTGCAATGCACAGAGCGATCACACATTCTTTAGGTAAGGGTAAACACCTGCATTGCACAGAGGGAACATCCATTCCTTAAGTAAATGTAGAAGCCTGCCTTGAACAGAGGCATCATCTATTACTTAAGTAAAGATCAACACCTACATTGCACAGACGGTTCATCCCATTCATTAGGTAAATTTAAACACCTTCATTGCACAGAGGGATCATCAATTCTTTAGTTAAAGATAAACACCTGCATTGCACAGAGGAATCATCCGTTCCTTAGGTAATGGTAAACTCCTGCATTGAACAGATGGATCTTCCATTCCTGAGAAAACGGTAAACACCTGCATTAAACAGAGGGACCATCTATTCATTAGGTTAACATCAGCACCTGCATTGCAAAAAGGGATCATCCATTCCCTTGGTAAAAGTCAACACCTGCCTTGCACAGAATGATCATCCATTCCTTAGGTAATGGTAAACACCTGCATTGAACAGACGGATCATCTATTCCTTAGATAAAGATCAACACCTGCATTGCACAGAGGTATCATCCCATTCCTTAGGTAAAGGTAAACACCTGCAGTGCATGGAGGGATCATACATTCCTTCGGTAAAGGTAAACACCTGCATTGAACAGAGGCATCATCCATTCCTGAGATAATGGTAAACAGCTGCATTGAAGAGAGGGCTCATTTATTCCTTAGATAACAGTAAACACCAGCATTGTACATAGGGATCATCTATTCCTTAGTTAAAGTTCAACACCTGCATTGCACATAGGGATCATTACATTCCTTAGGTAGAGGTAAACACCTGCATTGCACAGAGGGTCATCCATTCGTTAAGTAAAGTTAAACACCTGCCTTACACAGAGAGATAATCCATTCCTTAGGTAACTGTAAACACCTGCATTGAACAGAGGAATCATCCATTCCTTAGATAATGGTAAACACCTGCTTTGAACAGAGGGAACATCTATTCCTATGTAAAGATCAACACCTCCATTGCCCAGAGGGATCATCCATTCCTTAGGTAAAGGTAAACACGTGCATTGACCAGAGGGATCATCCATTCCTTAAGTAAATGTAAACACCTACATTTCACATAGTGATCATCCATTCCTTATGTAATGGTAAACACCTGCATTGAACAGAGGGATCACCCATTCATAGGATAATGGTAAACACCTGCATTGAACAGATAGATCTTCCATACCTGAGATAACGGTAAACACCTGCATTTAAAGGAGGGATCATATATTCCTTACGTAAAGATCAACACCTGCATTGAACAGGGGGATAATCCATTTCTTAGGTAAAGGTAAACACCTGCATTGACCAGAGAGATCATCAATTTCTTAGGTAAATGTAAACAGCTGCATTGCACAGAGGGATTATGCATTACTTATGTAATGGAAAACACCTGCATTAAACAGATGGATCTTCCATTCCTGAGATAACGGTAAACACCTGGATTGAACAGAGGGATCATCTATTCCTTAGGTAAAGATCAATACTTGCATTACACAGAGGAATCAACACATTCGTTAGTTAAAGGTAAACACCTGCACTGCACAGAGGGGTCATCCATTCCTTTGGTAACTGTAAACACATGCATTAAACAAAGGGATCATTCATTCCTTAGACAACAGTAAACACTTGCAATGTACAGAGGGTTCATTTATTCCTTAGGAAAAGATCAAGAATTGCATTGCACAGGGGGATAATCCCATTCCTTTTGTAAAAGTAAACACCTGCATTGAACAGAGGTATCATCCATTCCTTAGATAACGGTAAACACCTGCATTGAAGATAAAGCTCATTTATTCCTTAGATAACGCTAAACACCTGCATTGAAGAGAGGTATCATCCATTCCTTAGATAACGGTAAACACCTGCATTGAAGAGAGGGATCTTCCATTCATTAGGTAATACTAAACAACTGCAATTCAGAGAAGGATGATCCATTCCAAAGGTAAATGTAAACACCTGCAATTCACACAGGGATCGTCCCTCCTTAGGTAACTACAAGAACCTGCATAGAACAGAGGGATCATCCATTCCTTAGATAACAGTAAACACCTGCATTGAACACAGGGCTCATCTATTCCTTACGTAAAGATCAATACCTCCATTGCACAGAGGGATCACCCATTTCATAGGTAACTGTAAACACTTGCATTGAAGAGAGGGATAATCCATACCTTAGATAACTCTAAACGCCTGCATTGAACAGAGGGATAATCTATTCCTTAGGTAAAGATCAACACCTGCACTGCCGAGAGGGATCATCCATTCCTTTGGTAATTGTAAATGTCTGCATTGACCAGAGGGATCATCCTTTCTTTAGATAACGGTAAACACCTGTATTGAACAGAGGGCTCATTTATTCCTCAGATATAGATCAACACCTGCACTGTACTGAGGGATCATCCCATCGTTAGGAAAACGTAAACAACTGCATTGCACAGAGGGATCATCCATTCCTTAGGTAAAGGTAAACATCTGCATTGCACAGAGGGATCATCCATTCCTTAGATAATGGTAAACACCTGTGTTGAACAGAGGGCTCTTATATTCCTTAGGTAAAGGACAAACCCTGCATTGCACATAGGGATAATACATTCCTTAGGTAAAGGTAAAAACCTGCATTGCACAGAGGGATTATCCATTCCTTAGGTAAACCTAAACAACTGCATTGCACGGAGGGATCATCAATTCCTTATGTAATGGTAAACACCTTCATTGAACAGAGGGAACATCCATTCTTTAGATAATGGTAAACACCTGCATTGAACAGATGGATCATATATTCCTTAGGGAATGATCAACACCTGCATTGCACAGGGAGAATCAACCCATTCCTTAGGTATAGGTAAACACCTGCATTGAATAGAGGTATCATCTATTCCTTATGGAAAGATCAACAAATGCATTGCACAGAGGGATCATCCCATTCCTAAGGTAAAGTTAAACACCAGCATTGCACAGAGGGATCATCCTTTCCTTAGGTAAAGGTAAACACCTGCATTGAACAGGGGGATCATCCATTCCTTAGATAACTGTAAACACCTGCAATGAGCAGAGGGATCATCTATTCCTTAGTTAAAGTTCAACACCTGCAATGCACAAAGGGATCATCCCTTTCCTGAGGTAAAGTTAAACACCTGCATTGAACAGAGGGATCATCAATTCCTTAGGTTAAGATAAACACCTGCCTTACACAGAGGGATCATCCATTCCTTAGGTAACAGTAAACACCTGCATTGAACAGAGGGGTCATCCATTCCTTAGATATCAGTAAACACCTGAATTGAACAGAAGACTCATCTATTCCTTAGGTATAAGATCAACACCTGCATTTCACAGAGGGATCATCCCATTCCTTAGGTAAAGATCAACACCTGCATTGAGTAGAGGACTCATCTAACCTTAGGTAAAGAAGAACACCTGCCTTTCACAGAGGGATCATCCCAATTCTTAGGTAAAGGTCAACACCTGCATTGTCCAGAGGGTTCATCCATTCCTTAGGTAAAGGCAAAACCTGCATTGCACAGAAGCATCATCCATTCCTTATGTAATGGTAATGACCTGCATTGAAGTTATGCATCACCCATTCCTTAGATAATGGTAAACACCTGTATTAAACAGAAGGATCTTCCATTCCTGAGATAACACTAAACACCTGCATTTAACATAGGGATCACCTATTCCTTAGGTAAAGATCAACACCTCCATTGCACAGGGGGACCATCCCATTCCTTAGGTAAAAGTAAACACATGCATTGAACGGAAGGATCATCTATTCCTTAGGTAAAGATCAACACCTGCATTGCACAGAGGGATCACCCCATTCCTTAGGTAAACGAAAAACCTGCATTGCACATCGGGATCATACTTTCCTTAGTTAAGTGTAAACACCTGCATCAAACAGAGGGATCATTCATTCGTTAGATAACAGTAAAGAACTGCATTGATCAGAGGGGTCCCCTATTCCTTAGGTAAAGATCAACACCTGCATTGCACAGGGGGTTCATCCTATTCCTTATGTTAAGGTAAACACCTGCATTACACAGAGGGATCATACATTCCTTCAGTAAAGGTAAACACGTGCACTGCCCAGAGGGATCATTCATTCCTTAGATAACGGTACACACCTGCATTGAACAGAGGGCTCATTTATTCCTCAGGTAAAGATCAACACCTGCATTGCACAGAGGGATCATCCATTCCAGAGAAAATGTTAAACACCTGGATTGAACAGAGAGGTCATCTACTCCTTAGGTGAAGATCAACACCTGCATTGCACAGAGGGATCATCCATTCCTTAGTGAACGGTAAAAGCCTGCATTGAACAGAGGGAACATCCATTCCTTAGATAACGGTGAACACCTCCATTGAACAGAGGGCTCATTTATTCCTTAGGTAAAGATCAATACCTGCATTGCACAAAGGGATCATTCATTCCTAAGATAACGATAAACACAAGCATTGCACAGAGGGATCATCTATTCCTCAAGTAAAGATCAACACCTGCATTGGCCAGAGGGATCATCCTATTCCTTTGGTAAAGGTAAACTCCTGCATTTCACAGAGGAATCATCCATTTCTTCTGTAAAGGTAAACACCTGCATTGCAGAGAGGGATTGTCCATTCCTCAGATAACAGTGAACACCTGAATTTAACAGAGGGCTCATTTATTCCGTAGTTAAAAATGAACACCTGTATTTCACAGAGTGTTCATCCATTCCTTCTAAAAAGGTAACACCGGCATTGCACAGAGTGATCATCCATTCCTTATTTAACTGTAAACACCTGCATTGAGCAGAGGGATCACACATTCCTTAGATAACGGTAAACACCTGCTTTGAACAGAGGGATCATCTATTCCTTAAAGTTCAACACCTGTATTGAAGAGATGGATCACACATTACTTAGATAATGGTAAACACCTGTATTGAACAGATGAATCTTCCTTTCCTGAAATAACGGTAAACACCTGCATTGATCAGCAATATCTCTATTCCTTAGGTAAAGTTCAACACCTCCATTGCACAGGGGGACCATCCCATTCCTTAGATAAAGTTAAACACCGGCATTGAACAGAGGGATCATCTATTCCTTAGGTAAAGATCAACACCTGCATTGCAAAGAGGTATAATCCCATTCCTTATGTAAAGGTAAACACCAGCATTGCACAGAGGGAATATACATTCCTTTGGTAAAGATAAACACCTGCATTGCAAAGAGGGATCACACATTCCTTAGGTAACTGTAAACACCAGCATTGAACAGAGGGATCATTCATTCCTTAGAAAGCGGTAAACACCTGCATTGAGCAGAGGGCTCATTTATTCCTTAGGTAAAGATCAACACGTGCATGGCACAGGGGGATCATCCTATTGCTTAGGTTAAGGAATACACCTGCATGGAACAGAGGGCTCATCTATTCCTTAGGTAAAGATCAACACCTGCAGCTCACAGAGGGATCATCCATTCCTTAGGTAATGGTAAACACCTGCATTGAGCAGAGGGATCATCCAATCCTTAGGTAACAGTGAACACCTGCATTGAACAGAGGTCTCATTTATTCCTTAGGTAAAGATGAAAGCCTGCATTGCACAGAGGGATCATCCATTCCTGATATAACGATAAACACCAGCATTGAACAGAGGGATCATCTATTCCTTAGGTAAAGATGAACACCTGCATTGCACAGGGGGATCATCCCATTCCTTAGGTAAACATAACCACCTGCATTGAACAGAGGGTTCATCTATTCCTTAGGTAAAGATCAACACCTGCATTGCCCAGAGGGATCTTCCTATTCCTTAGGTAAAGGTAAACACCTGCACTGCCCAGAGGTATCATGCATTCCTTAGATAACGGTGAACACCTGCATTGAACAGAGGGCTCATTTATTCCGTAGGTAAAGATCAACACCTGGATTGCAGAGAGGGATCATCCATTTCTTAGAAAATGGTAAACACCTGCATTTTATAGTGTTATCAAATATTCCTTAGGTAAAGATCAATACCAGCATTTCACAGAGGGATCATACCATTCCTTAAGTAAAGGTAAACACCTGCATTGCACAGAGGGATCATCTCCTTTTTTAGGTAAAGGTCAACACCTGCATTGCACATAGTGATCATCCATTCCTTAGGTAAAGCTAAACACCTGCATTGCACAGAGGGATCATCCATTCCTTATGTAATGGTAAACTCATGCATTAAACAGAGGGATCACCCATTCTTTAGATAACCGTAAACACCTTCATTGAACAGAGGGATCATCCATTCTTTAGGTAACGGTCAACACCTCCATTGAACAAAGGCATCATCAGTTCCTTAGGTAAAGATCAACACGTGCATTGCACAGAGCCATCATCCAATTCCTTAGGTAAAGGTAAACACTTGCATTGAAAAGAGGTATCATCTATTCCTTAAGTAAAGATCAACACCTGCATTGCACAGAGGGATCATCCCATTCATTAGGTAAAGGTAAACACTCGCATTGCACAGAGGGATCATCCATTCCTTAGGTAACTATAAACACCTGCGTAGAACAGAGGGATCATCCAATCCTTAGATAACGGTAAACACCTGCATTGAAGAAAGGGCTCATTTTTTCCTCAGATAATGGTAAAGACCTGCTTAGATCAGAGGGATCATCTATTTCTTAGTTAAAGTTCAACACCTGAATTGCACAGAGGGATCATCCCATTCCTTAGATAAAGATAAACACCTGCATTGCAGAGAGGGATCAACCATCCCTTATGTAATGGTAAACACCTGCATTGAACAGAGCGCTCATTTATTCCTTAGGTAAAGATCAACACCTGCATTGCACAGAGGGATTATCCATTCCTTAGAAAACGGTAAACACCTGCATTGAACAGCGGTATCAAATATTCCTTAGGTAAAGATAAACACCTGCCTTACACACAGGCATCATCCATTCCTTAAGTAACTGCAAACACCTGCATTGAACAGAGGGATCATGCATTCCTTAGATAATGGTAAACACCTGCTTTAAACAGAGGGATCACCTGTTCATTAGTTAAAGATCAACACCTGCATTGCACAGAGGGATCATCCCATTCCTAAAATAAATGTAAACACCTGCATTGCAGAGAGGGATCATCCCCTTCCTTAGGTAAAGGTCAACACCTGCATTGAACAGAGGGCTTATCAATTCCTTAGGTAAATATCAACACCTGCATTGCACAGAGGGATCATCCATTCCTTATGTAATGGTAAACACCTGCTTTGAACAGAGGGATCATCCATTCCTTAGATAATGCTAAACACCTGCATTGCACAGAGGGATCATCCATTCTTTAGTAAAGGTAGAAACCTGCGTTGAACAGAGGGATCATCCTTCTTTAGGTAAATGTAAACACCTGCGATGATCAGAGGTATCATCAAGTCCCTAGGTAAAGATAAACACCTGCATTGAACAGAGGGATCATCCATTCCTTGGATAACGGTAAACACCTGCAATGAACAGAGGGATCATCTATTCCTTAGTTTAAGTTCAATACCTGCATTGCACAGAGGGATCATCCCATTCCTTAGGTAAAGGTAAACACCTGCATTGAACAGAGGGATCATCAGTTCCTTAGGTTAAGATAAACACCTGCCTTACACAGAGGGATCATCCATTCCTTAGGTAACTGTAAACACCTGCATTGAACAGAGGGGTCATCCATTCCTTAGATATCAGTAAACACCTGAATTGAACAGAGGACTCATATATTCCTTAGGTAAAGAGCAACACCTGCATATCACAGAGGGATCATCCCATTCTTTAGGTAAAGGTCAACACCTGCATTGCCCAGAGGGTTCATCCATTACTTAGGTAAAGGTAAAAAACTGCATTGAATAGAGGACTCATCTATTCCTTATGTAAAGATGAATACCTGCATTTCACAGAGGGATCATACCAATCTTTAGGTAAAGGTCAACACCTGCATTGCCCAAAGAGTTCATCCATTCCTTAGGTAAAGGACAACACCTGCATTGCACAGAGGCATCATCCATTCCTTGTGTAATGGTAAACACTTGCATTGAAGAGATGGATCACCCATTCCTTAGATAATGGTAAACACCTGTATTGAACAAAGGGATCTTCCATTCCAAGATAACGGTAAACATCTGCATTGAACATAGGGATCATCTATTCCTTAGGTAAAGATCAACACGTTCATTGCACATGACCACCATCCCATTCCTTAGGTAAAGGTACACACCTGCTTTGAGCGGAGGGATCATTTATTCCTTAGGTAAAGATCAACACCTGCATTGCACAGAGGGTTCATCCCATTCCTTAGGCAAAGGTAAACACCGGCATTGCACAGAGGGATCATACTTTCCTTAGGTAACTGTAAACACCTGCATTGAACAGAGGGATCATTCATTCCTTAGATAACGGTAAACATCTTCATTGAACAGAGGGCTCATTAATTCCTTAGGTAAAGATCAACACCTGCAGTTCACAGAGGGATCATCAATTCCAGAGAAAACGGTAAAAACCTGCATTGAACAGAGGGATCCCCTATTCCTTAGGGTAAAGATCAACACCTTCATTGCACAGGGGGATCATCCTATTCCTCATGTTAAGGTAAACACCAGCATTGAACGGACGTATCATCTATTCCTTAGGTAAAGATCAACATCTGCATTGCACAGATGGATCATCCATTCCTTAGGTAACAGTAAACACCTGCATTGCACAGAGGGATCTTACATTCCTTTGGTAAAGGTAAACACCTGTATTGCCCAGAGGGATCATTCATTCCTTAGATAACGGTAAACACCTTCATTGAACAGAGGGCTCATTTTTTCCTTAGGTAAAGATCAACACCTGCATTTCACAGAGGGATCTTCCATTCCTGAGATAACGATAAACACTAGCATTGAACAGAGGGATCATCTATTCCTCAGGTAAAGATCAACACCTGCATTGCCCAGAGGGATCATCCTATTCCTTTGGTAAAGGTAAACTCCTGCATTGCACAGAGGGATCATCCATTCCTTTTGTAAAGGTAAACACATGAACTGCACAGATGGATCATCCATTCCATAGATAACGGTGAACAGCTGCATTGAACAGACAGCTCATTTATTGCGTGGGTAAAGATGAACACCTCCATTGCACAGAGGGTTCATCCATTCCTTCGAAAAAGGTAAACACCTGCATTGAACAGCGGGATCATCTATTCCTTAGTTAAAGATCAAAACCTGCATTGCACAGAGGGATCATCCCAATCATTAGGTAAAGGTAAACATCTGCATTTCACAGAGGGATCATCCATTCCTTAGGTAAAGGTAAACACCTGCATTGCACAGAGGGATCATCCATTCCTTAGGTAACTGTAAACACCTGCATTGAGCATAGGAATCATCTATTCCTTAGATAACGTTAAACACTTGCTTTGAACAAAGGGATCATCTATTCCTTAAATATCAACACCTTCATTGCACAGAGAGATCATCCCATTCTTTAGGTAAAGGTATACACCTGCATTGCACACAGGGAATATCCATTATTTTGGTAAACATAAACACCTGCATTGAACAGAAGGATCTTCCATTCATTAGGTAATAGTAAACTCCTGCAATGCACAGAAGGATCATCCATTCCTAAAGTAAATGTAAACACCTGCAATGACACAGGGATAATCTATTCCCTATGTTATGGTAAGCACCTGCAATGCACAGAGGGATCATTCATTTCTTAGTTAAAGATCAAAACCTGCATTGCACAGAGGGATCATCCCAATCTTTAGGTAAAGGTAAATATCTGCATTTCACAGAGGGATAATCCATTCCTTAGATAAGGCAAAACACCTGCATTGCACAGAGGGATCATCCATTCCTTGAGTAAAGGTAGAAACCTTCCTTGAACAGTGGGATCATCCTTCTTTAGGTAAAGGTAAGCACCTGCATTGAACAGAGGGATCATCCATTCCTTAGATAAAGGTGAACACCTACATTGAACAGAGGGCTCATTTATCTTGTAGGAAAGGTTCAACACCTGGATTGCACAGAGGGATCATCCATTCCTTAGTAAACCGTAAACACCTGCATTGAACAGCAGGATCATATATTGCTTAGGTAAAGATCAACATCTGCATTGCACAGAGGGATCGTACCATTCCGTAGGTAAAGGACAACACCTGCATTGCACAGAGGGATCATCCATTCCTTATGTAATGGTAAACGCCTGCATTGAACAGATGGATCTTCCATTCCTGAGATAACAGTGAACACCTGCATTGACCAGAGGGATCATCCATTCCTTAGGCAAATGTAATTACCTGAATTGCACAGCGGGATCATCCATTCCTTATGTAATGGTAAACACCTGCATTGAATAGAGGTATCACCCATTCCTTATATAATGGTAAACACCTGTATTGAACTGAGGGATCATTCATTCCTTAGATAATGGTAAACACCTTCATTGAACAGAATGCTCATTAATTCCTTAGGTAAAGATCAACACCTGCATTACACAGAGGGAACATCCATTCCTGAGATAACAGTAAACACCTGCATTGAACAGATGGATCATCTATTACTTAGTTAACGTTCAACACCTGCATTGCACAGAGGGATCATCTCATTCCTTAGTTAAAGGTAAACACCTGCATTGACCAGAGGGATCATCCATTCCTTAGGTAAATGTAATCACCTGAATTGCACAGTGGGATCATCCATTCCTTATGTAATGGTAAGCACCTGCATTGAATAGAGGGATCACCCATTCCTTATATAATGGTAAACACCTGTATTGAACTGAGGGATCATTCATTCCTTAGATAATGGTACACACCTGAATTGAACAGAATGCTCATTAATTCCTTAGGTAAAGATCAACACCTGCATTGCACAGAGGGAAATCCATTCCTGAGATAACAGTAAACACCTGCATTGAACATATGGATCATCTATTACTTAGTTAAAGTTCAACACCTGCATTGCACAGAGGGATCATCTCATTCCTTAGTTAAAGGTAAACAATTGCATTGACCGGAGGGATAATCCATTCCTTAGGTAAATGTAAACACGTGCATTGCACAGAGGGATCATCCATTCCTTATGTAATGGTAAACACCTGCATTGAACAGTGGGATCACCCATTCATTAGATAATGGTAAACACCTGCATTGAACAGAGATCATTCATTCCTTAGATAACAGTAAACAACTGCATTGAACACAGGGCTCATTTATTCCTTATGTAAAGATCAACACCTGCATTGCACAGAGGGATCATCCATTCCTGAGATAACTGTAAACACCTTCATTGAACAGAGGGATCATCTATTCCTTAGGTAAAGATCAACACCTGCATTGCACAGAGGGATCATCCATTCCTTAGGTAACGGTAAACACCTGCATGAAACAGAGTGCTCATTTATTCCTTAGGAAAAGATTAACACCTGCATTGTAGGTTAATATCAACAATTGCATTGCACAGAGGGATCATTCCATTCCTCAGGTAAAGGTAAACACCTGCATTAACCAGAGGGATCATCCATTCCTTAGGTAAATGTAAACACCTGAATTGCA
The DNA here is from genome assembly GCA_036365145.1 of Orientallactaga sibirica. Lineage (NCBI taxonomy): Eukaryota > Metazoa > Chordata > Mammalia > Rodentia > Dipodidae > Orientallactaga > Orientallactaga sibirica. The sequence continues at coordinate 30,566,498 of JAEOAD010000026.1, read as the reverse complement.
CAGAGGTATCATCCCTTCCATAGGTAATATTAAAAACCTGCATTGAACAGAGATCCTCCATTCCTTAGATAATGGTAAACACCTGCATTGAAGAGAAGGATCTTCCATTCCTTAAATAAAGGTAGAAACCTGGGTTGAACAGAGGGATCATCCTTCTTTACCTAATGGTAAACACATGCCTTGAACAGAGGTATCATCCATTCCTTAGGTAAAGGTAAACACCTGTAGAGAACAGATGGATCTTTCATTCCTGAGATAACTGTGAACACCTGTATTGACCAGAGGGATCATCCATTCCTTAGGTAAATGTAATCACCTGCATTGCACAGAGGGATCATCCATTCTTTATGTAATGGTAAACACCTGCATTGAATAGAGTGATCACCCAATCCTTAGATAATGGTAAACACCTGCATTGAACAGATTGCATTGCACAGAGGGATCATCCAATTCCTTAGGTAAAGGTAAACACCTGCATTGACAAGAGGGATCATCCATACCTTTGGTAAATGTAAACACCTGCATTGCACAGAGGGATCATCCATTCCTTATGTAATGGTAAACAGCTGCATTGAATAGTGGGATCACCCATTCCTTAGATAATGGTAAACACCTGCATTGAACAGAGATCATTCATTCCTTAGATAACATTAAACAACTGCATTGAACACAGGGCTCATTTATTCCTTATGTAAAGATCAACACCTGCATTGCACAGAGGGATCATCCATTCCTGTGATAATGGTAAACACCTGCATTGAACAGAGGCATCATCTAATCCTTAGGAAAAGATAAACAATTGCATTGCACAGGGGGATAATCCCATTCCTTAGTAAAGTTAAACACCTGCATTGAACAGAGGGATCATCTATTCCTTAGGTAAAGATCATAACCTGCATTGCACAGAGGGATCATGCCATTCCGTAGGTAAAGGTAAACACCTGCATTGCACAGAGGGATCATCGATCCCTTAAGTAAAGTTCAACATCTGCATTACACAGAAGGTCATCCTTTCCTTATGTAAGGACAACACCTGCATTGCACAGAGGGATCTTCCATTCATTAGCTAAATATAAACACCTCCATTGCACAGAGGAATCATCCTTTCCTTAGGTAAAGGTAAACACCAGCATTGAATATAGGCATCTTCCATTCCTTAGGTAATAATAAACACCTGCAATGCACAAGGGATCATCTATTTCTTTCATAAACGTAAACACCTGCAATGAACAGAGGGATCATCCATTCCTTAGGGAAAGGTAAACACCTGAGTTGCACAGACAGATCATCCATTCCATAGGTATGAGGTGAACACGGGCATTGCACAGAGGGATCATCCATTCCTTATGTAAAGGTCAACACCTTCATTGTACAGAGGGGGATCAACCATTCCTTAGGTAAAGGTAAACACCTGCCTGGCCAAGAAGGATCATCCGACTTCTGTTCAAGATGGCATCAGCCTAACCTCGCCTCACCTTACAGGGAAGTAAAACCAAGACATTTAAACTTTTAAAAGATTTCCTAAAGGGTTTGCTGGTCCCTGCATCCAGCTATAGGGAGGGGGTGGATGAAAAAATATGGAATCCACTGATTCCCATGCTCTAGGATAGGGACCACCTGACGCAGAGGACCCTGACAGTCAGAGTTACTGGCTGAAGTCCGCCATTAGCCGCTAGCACCTGTCGCAACCTGACCTGGGACCACTGTGGACCCTGCAGGCCCAAGTGACCGGAGGAAGTCTGCCATTAGCTGCTAGCACCTGGCACGGCCCGATCCGGGGCCATTAGCTGCTAGTGCCTGGAGCGACCTGACCCAGGACTGCTGTGGACTCTGCCAGTCCGAGTGACTGCGCCATTAGCCGCTAGCCCCTGGCATGACCTGATCCAGGACCGCTGTGGACCCTGTTGGTCAGAGTGACCAGTGGAAGTCCACCATTTGCTGCTAGCTCCTGGTGTTGCCCTTTCCGGGGCCATGAGCTATTAGCGCCTGGCATGACCTGACCTGGGGCAGACCCTGTCAGTCCACGTGAGTGATGGAAGTCCTCCAATAGCCACTAGTGCCCAGCATGAACTGACCCTGGACTCCCGCAGACCCCGCTGGTCCAAGTGAGTGGTGGAAGTCTGCCATTAGCTGCCAGCACCTGGTGTAGCCCGATCTGGGACTGCGGGGTACCCTGCCAGTCCCATTGACCGGTGGAAGCCACCATTAGCTGCTCAGACCCCTCCCTCCCTGGCCAGATCCCCATCACTTGCCCTAGCCTTCCTGAGACCTATCAGCAGTCATGTACCATCACTCCCCCCTCCCAGGGCAGAGCAGGGATCCATGGAGGTAGGCCCGTGCTCCTGCCCCACCCTGCCTCAGCCAACTAGGATGATTGTGGTCCCCCATCCCTCCCACCTACATACAGAACACAGACCGGCAGGCCAGTATCCCCCACCCCAGCCTACCAGAACTCCAGGGACCACTGCCCTGACAATCACCACTGCACCCCACCCCACCCCAGGACAGCAGGCTAACATTCCATACCCAAGGTACCTGAATCATTGGAATGGGCAAACTACAGTGAAAAAGGAATAGCATGAAATACCAGACACAAGTAAATCCACTTAGACTATCCAGTCCTATAATGGATGTTTCAAATCAAAGCATAGAAGAGACAATAGATTCAGAACCCCAAAATGAAGTTACTAGCTATGCAACCCTGGCCAAGCAAATAGCACAACTCACAGAAACTCAACAAAGAGCCAACAATTCTATGAATGTTATCCTTGCTAGATTGGACCTAGTAAGAAAGAACCAGGAAGGGCTCCAAAGACAGTTAAATGAACTGAAGGAGAATGAAAAAAGAGAAGTCCTCAATAACCAGCTGGCTAAGTTCAATGAAGACATAAAGAAATGCAGGGATGAACTCCAAGAAGCATTAAGAAAATCGGAAAATGACACAAAAAGGGAACTAGACAGAGGGATGGAGACTATACATAACAAAACCGTAGAAAATATGAACCAAATAGAATGGGCCCAAAACTCTATAGAAGCCCTTAAGAACAGAGTAAGTCAGGTGGAAGATAGAAACTCAGAACTGGAAGACAGAACAGAAGAAACAGTCCGTGAGTCCAAAAATTTCAACAAGTTCAAAAACTTCTGTGAACAGAACATGAGGGAAATGTGGGACACCCTTAAGTGCCCAAACATCAGGATCATGGGTATACCAGAGGGGGAAGAAACACAGACCAAAGGAATGGAAAGCCTATCCAACAAAATAATTGAAGAAAACTTTCCCACTCTCTCAAAAGAAAACTCCATCCAATTACAAGAAGCTAGTAGAACTCCAAACAGACTGGACCAAAGAAGAAATTCTCCAAGACACATTATCTTTAAGACTCTAAATATCAAACACAAAGAGAAAATCCTAAAAGCAGCCAGGGAAAAACAACACATTACATATAAAGGGAACCCCATCAAAATTATCCCAGACTTCGCAATGGAAACCCTAAAAGCCAGAAGGGCCTGGAATTCAACACTGAAAACTCTAAGAACCCATGGTTTCCAGCCCCAACTACTCTACCCAGCAAAAGTATCTCTCATAATAGATGGCGAAAGAAAAACCTTCCGTGATAAAACTCATCTTTACAAGAATGTGAACACAAAACCAAACCTACAGAAAGTACTTCAGGGAATTCTCCACACAGAAGAAACAAATAACCAACTTCAAGAGCCCTCAAGAAATAGTCCACATTAACAACAACAACAACAAAAAAAAACAAAAACAAAAAACACAAAGACCACAACCCACCACAATATGGCAGGTATTAAATCAAACCTCAAAATTATATCTCTGAATATTAATGGCCTTAATTCACCCATCAAAAGACATAAGCTAACAGGGTGGATCAGAAAACTGGACCCCTCAATCTGCTGTCTTCAAGAAACCCACCTCACCAGTAAAGACAGACACCTCCTCAGGGTGAAAGGGTGGAAAATGATTTTCCAAGCAAACACAAACAAGAAAAAAGCAGGTGTAGCTATACTTATATCTGATAAAATAGACTTCAAAACAAACGTATCTAAAAAAGACAAAGAAGGCCACTTCTTACTTATCAAGGGAACAATCCAACAAGAGGATATCACAGTCATCAATAATTATGCACCAAACACAGGTGCACCACAATTCATAAAGCAAAATCTACTTGGCAACAAAACATAAATAAACACCAGTACCATCATAGTTGGGGACTTTAATACTCCATTATCAACAATGGATAGATCATCCAAACAGAAAATTAATAGGGAAGTAAGAGAGCTCAACAACACCATAGAACAACAGACATATGCAGAACATTCCACCCAAAATATACAGACTACAAATTCTTCTCAGCAGCCCATGGAACCTTCTCTAAAATAGATCATGTACTGGGCCACAAGGCCTGCCTCCATATTTTCAAGAAAATTGATGTAATTTCCTGCATGATATCAGACCACAATGCGGTAATGCTAGAAATCAACAACAAAAAGCACACCAGGAATCCCTCTTCCTCCTGGAAATTGAACAACACACTTTTAAACAATAAATGGGTTGTGGATGAAAAAAAGAATGAAATTGCAAAATTTCTAGAATTCAATGATGAGAACACATCACACCAAAACTTATGGGACACAATGAAGGCAGTCCTTAGGGGAAAAATCATAGCACTAAATGCCTTCATAACAAAAACAGAGAGATCCCAAATCAATAACCTAAACATGCATCTAAAGGCATTGAAAAAGCTAGAAGAAGCCAACCCAAAAAGCTCCAGACAGAAAGAAATAATTAAGATCAGAGCAGAAATTAATGAATTGGAAATGAAGAGGACAATTAAGAAAATTGATCAAACAAAGAGCTGGTTCTTTGAAAAAATTAACAAGATTGATACACCCCTGGCCAATTTGATCAAGAGGAAAAAAGAAACACTTCAAATCAACAAAATTAGAAATGAAAAATGAGAGATCACAACAGACATGAGTGAAATAGGAAGAGTCATTAGGACTTACTTCAAAAACCTCTACTCCAGCCAGGCGTGGTGGTGCACGCCTTTAATCCCAGCACTTGGGAGGCAGAGGTAGGAGGATTACTTTGAGTTCAAGGCCACCCTGAGACTACATAGTTAATTCCAGGTCAGCCTGGGCCAGAGTGAGACACTGCCTTGCAAAACCAAAAAATAAAAAAACCTCTACTCCATAAATCAGGAGAATATGGAGGAAATGGATGAATTCCTAGACACATATCACCTACCACAACTAAGCCCAGAGCAGATTAATTGCCTAAACAGACCCATCACACCCTTCAAGATTGAAGAGGTAATAAAACACCTCCCCCAAAAGAAGAGTCCAGGACCAGACGGTTCCTCAGCAGAATTCTACCAAACCTTCATGAAAGAACTGAAACCAATTCTTCTCAAACTGTGCCACACAATTGGAGAACAGGGAGCGATCCCCAATTCCTTTTATGAAGCTAGTATCACCCTAATTCCAAAACCAGACAGAGATGCCACAAGAAAGGAAAATTGTAGGCCCATTTCTCTGATGAACATAGACGCAAGGATCCTGAACAAAATTCTTGCAAACCGAATTCAACAGTACATCAAAAGCATTATCCACCTTGATCAAGTAGGCTTCATCCCTGGAATGCAGGGATGGTTCAACATATGGAAATCTATCAATGTAATACACCACATAAACAAGCTAAAACACAAAAACCAGATGATCATTTCGATAGATGCAGAAAAGGCCTTTGACAAAATACAACATCACTTCATGATCAAAACACTGGAGAGAATAGGCATAGATGGCCCATATCTCAACATAATAAAGGCTATATATAAAGCACCTAAAGCCCAAGTAATTCTAAATGGGGAGAGACTGAAAGAATTCCCATTGAGGTCAGGAACAAGACAGGGGTGTCCACTCTCACCTCTGCTCTTCAACATAGTGCTAGAAGTATTAGCTCAAGCAATAAGACAGGAGAAGGAAATCAAAGGGACACAAATTGTAAAGGAAGAAGTTAAGTTAGCCCTATTTGCAGATGACATGATTCTATACATAAGTGAGCCAAGAACTTCCATCTCAAAATTCTTAAAGGTGATTAGCACCTTCAGCAAAGTGGCAGGATATAAAATCAATGCACAGAAATCAATAGCCTTTCTGTATGCAAAGGACAAAGAGATAGAAAAAGAAAGAACTAACATCTTCCCATTTTCAATTGCAACAAAGAAAATAAAATACCTTGGAATAACATTGACTAAGGAAGTGAAAGATCTATACAATGAAAACATAAAAACTCTCAAAAAAGAAATTGAGGAGGTCCTACAAAAATGGAAAGACCTCCCATGCTCCTGGATTGGTATTATTAACATTGTGAAAATGGCAGTTTTACCAAAAGCACTCTATAGATTCAATGAAATGCCGATAAAAATCCCAACTTCCTTCTTCAATGAGATAGAAAAAGCTATCACAAAATTTATATGGAAAGGCAGAAGGCCTCGGATATCCAAGCTCATCCTGAGCAAAATAAATACCTCTGGAGGCATCACCATACCTGATCTAAAGCTATACTACAAAGCCATTGTAATAAAAACAACATGGTACTGGCATGAATTGAAGACCCAGACTTTGGGTCAAGTAACTACAGCTACTTGATATTTCACAAAGGCCCTTCAAATGCAGAATGGAGAAAAGACAGCATCTTCAACAAATGGTGCTGGACAAACTGGACAACCATATGTAGGAAAATGAAACTCAACCTGCACATCTCTCCATGCACAAATATTAAGTCCAAATGGATCAAAGACCTTAATATAAAATCAGAAACACTGCATCTACTGGAAGAAAAATAGGAGGAAATTTCCGTGACATAGGAGTGGGAAAAGATTTCCTGAACAAAACCCCAGCAGCTCAGGAAATTAAACAATCACTCAACCATTGGGATCTCATGAAGATGAACAGCTTTTTCACTGACAAAAATACTATAACCAAAGCCAGCAGATTACCCACAGAATGGGAGAATATTTTCACCAGCTATACATCTGACAGAGGCCTGATTTCTAGAATCTACAAAGAACTCCAAAACCTATACAATAAACCACCAAACAAGCCATTCACAAAGTGGGGCAGAGAACTGCACAGGCAGTTCTCAGAGGAAGAAATACAACTAGAAAATGCACATTTAAGAAAATGTTCAAGATCCCTAATCATCAGGGAAATGCAAATTAAAACAACAATGAGATTCCACCTTACCCCAGTAAGGATGGCTAACATTAAAAAAACAATGAAAACAAATGCTGACGAGGTTGTGGAGAAATAGGAACTAGTTTTCACTGCTGATGGGAATGTAAAATGGTTCAACCACTATGGACAGCTATATGGAGACTCCTGAAAAGGATGACCATAGACCTACCAACGGATCCAGTTATTCCCTTTTTGGGCATTTAGCCTAAATGCTCCAAACCTCAGACCAGAGACATTTGCTCAACCATGTTTATAGCTTCTCAATTCATAATAGCACAAAGCTGGAATCAACCCAGCTGTCCATCAATAAATGAATGGATAACAAAGATGTGGTATATCTACACCATGGAATTCAATGTAGCAGTAAGGAAAGATGAAATGAGGAAATTTGAAAAAAATGGTCAAACATGGAACAGATCATCCTCAGTGAGCTCACCCAAGAACAAAAAGATAATCGTCGCATGGTCTCGTTTATCTGTCTTTCCTAACCTGAATCTACGTGACATGCAGCCAAACCTAACAAACACTCTGAGGACCAGACAAGGGGGGAAGGGGAGTAGGTAAGGGTAGGAGGGAACGAAAGGGGGGGGAAGGACAAGGGGTGGGGATACAATTGGGACCCAAAAGGAAAAGATGCTATAAAAACCTTTACTCTGGACAACAGGATAAAACATTGATCCTTGAGCAGACCCACTGAGGGAACACCCAAATCACAGGAATCTGGAGAGAGCATCATGAAGGCTAACCCTAATCTTGTCCTGCCTCTCTCTCTCTCTCTCTCTCTCTCCCTCTCACTCTCTCTTCCTACCTCTCCTCTCTATATTCACTTCCTCTATAATATTATCTATCTTTTTGTTCCCTCACCTTTCTAGGTACAGACTTGAAACTCCCAGTGCCAGCATGGGGTTAAACTCCACAATGAGCTCTTGATCTGAGACACCTACAAGGTTACCCCCCCCTCAAAAAAGACAGACTTCTGTCAGAGTTCTTGGTGACCCACCAAAGGTTAATGGTAAGACCCTACTGTCAAAGATAGCATACGTGTGTGAGACCAAATACAGAGAGACCTGGCCAGAACCTGGAAGAAGTTCAGTCCCCATACAGTTAGCTAGTCTAGTACCAGAGGGTGCTCCATGAGCAACAGGGAGAAAATGTCCAACATTGGTCCAAACAACTTGAAGGCTAAGATACCCAGCAGGAAACGACTTGACATAATGCTCATACAAGTGCAGTAGTGGCAAACAGCCATGGTTGGGTAACCAACTGCTCTTGATTTGGCTAACAGATCCACTCAGTGGAATGCAACTCATTTCTGGAACTGGGAAATAAGTCAAAACCAGGTACAAAAAATAAGCTCAGTCTCAAAGAGCAAGATACCACCAAATGTGGGCTAGAAGAGAGCCAATGCATACAAAATTCCCTCCAAAACATAGATGGTCATCCCTTCTACCTAGTACTAACTTTCCTCTCCATTGGAGAATTTGCTTATCTTTTTTCAGGTGAACAATGAACCTGAAGGGAGGATCAGCCAACCACACCTCACCAGGTCCCCAGCTGAACAATGCAGGGGAAGGGCAAGTGTTCAGCATTCATGGCAATCACGACACCAGAAAAAGGCTGAAGGAGATAAACACAGAGAACATCCAAATCCAACTAAGCCAAATATCCAGAGACACAGAGTCTACCAAAACCTCATCACTGAAACAGAACTAAAATGACCCCAATGTGGCTCAGGGAAACTCACAGAACAGGGGGAGGAAAGATTGTTAGTCACAAGTTGGGGCATTATGCACAGAGACTGGGGCCTACAACCCAGAACTCTTGACTAAACTCACAATGCACGACCCACATTCCCCACTGATGAAGGTCCCTTTGAAAGTGGTAGGACAGGGAGGAGGACAATGGAACCAATACTATGAATGTAAAATCAGAATAATATAAATAAAAAAGGAGGAAAAAATAAAAAATAAATAAAATAAATAATAAAAAAATTAAAAAAAAGAAGGTACCTTATGTAAAGGTAACACCTGCATTGCACACAGGGAAGATCCACTCCTTTGGTAAATATAAACACCTGCATTGAACAGAGGGATCTTCCATTCCTTAGGTAATAGTAAACACCTGCAATGCACAGAGGGATCATCCATTCCTAAGGCAAATATAAACACCTGTAATGCACAGATGGATGATCCATTCCTTAGGTAATGGCAAACACGTGCAATGCACAGGGGGATAATCCATTCCTAAGGTAAAAGTCAACACCTGCATTGCACAGAGGGATCATCCATTCCTTAGGTAATGGTAAACACCGGCAGTGATCAGAGGGATCATCCATTCCTTAGATAACAGAAAACACTTGCATTGAACAGAGGGATCATCCATTCCTTAGGTAACTGTAAACACCTGCATTGAACAGAGGGATCGTCCATTCCTAAGATAATGGAAAAAACCTGCATTGAACAGAGGGATCATCCATTCCTTAGGTAATGCTAAACACCTGGTTCCACAGACGGATCATCCATTCCTTACATAAAAGTCAACACCTGCCTGGCCCAGAGAGATCATCCATTCCTTATGTAAAGGTAAAAACCTGCATTGCACACAAAGAACATCCATTCCTTTTGTAAAGGTAAACACCAGCATTGAACAGAGGGATATTTCATTCCTCAGGTAATAGTAAACACCTGCAATGTACAGAGGGATCATCCATTCCTAAGACAAATATAAACACCTGCAATGCACAGAGGGATCATCCATTCCTTAGGTCAACCTAAAAACCTACATTGCACAAAGGGATCATCCATTCCTTAGGTAACTGTAAATAGCTGCATTGAACAGAGGGATCATCCATTCCTTAGATAATGTTAAGAACCTGCATTGAACAGAGGGATCATTTATTCTTAGGTAAAGATCAACACCTGCATTGCACAGAGGGATGATATCATTCCTTAGGTAAATGTAAACACATGAATTGCACAGAGGGATCATCCATTCCTTAGGTAATGGTAAACACCTGGATTGCACAGAGGGATCATCCATAGAGTAGATAACGGAAAACACCTGCATTGAACAGAGGGATCATCCATTCCTTAGGTAATGGTCAACACATGCATGACACAGAGGGATCATCCATTCCTTATGTAAAGGTAAAAACCTGCATTGCACACAGAGAACATCCATTCTTTTTGTAAAGGTAAACACCTGCATTGGACAGAGGGATCATACATTCCTTAGGTAATGGTATACATGTGCATTGAACAGGGGGATCATCCATTCCTTAGGTAACTGTAAACACCTGCATTGAACAGAAGCATCATCCATTCCTAAGATAAAGGTAAACACCTGCATTGAACAGAGGGATCATCCATTCCTTAGGTAAAGGTCAACACCTGCATTGCACAGAGGGATCAACCATTCCTTATGTAAAGGTAAACAACGGTATTGCACACAGAGAACATCCATTCCTTTTGTAAAGGTAAACACCTGCATGGAACAGAGGGATCTCACATTCCTAAGTTAAATGTAAACACCTGCAATGCACAGAGGGAAAATCCATTCCTTAGGTAAGGGTAAACACCTGAATTGCACAGAGGGATCATCCATTACTTACGTAAAAGTAGAAACCTATGTTGAACAGAGGGATAGTCCTACTTTATGTAAAGGTAAACACCTGGATTGAACAGAGGGATCATCTATTCCTTAGGTAAAGATCAACACCTGCATTGCACAGAGGGATCATTCTTTTAATTACGTAAAGCTAAACACATGCATTGCTCAGTGGGATCTTCCATTCATTAGGTAAAGATAAACACCTCCATTGCACAGAGGAATCATCCTTTCCTTAGGTAAAGGTAAACACCAGCATTTAACTTAGGCATCTTACATTCCTGAGTTAATAGTAAACACCTGCAATACACAGAGGGATCATCCTATTCCTTACATAAATGTAAACACCTGCATTTCACAGAGGGATCATCCATTACTTAGGTAATGATAAACATCTGCATTGAACAGAGGGATGATCCACTCCTTGGAAAAAGTAAACAGTTGCATTGAACTGAGGGATCATGTATTCCTTAGGTAAAGATCAACACCTGCATTGCCCAGAGGGATCATCTATTCCTTAGGTAAAGGTCAACACCTGCATTGCAGAGAAGTAACATTCATTCCTTAGGTAAAGGACAACACCTTCATTGCATAGAGGGATCTTCCATTCATTAGGTAAAATTAAACACCTCCATTGCACAGATGAATCATCCTTTCCTTAGGTAAAGATAAACAGCAGCAGTGAACATAGGTATCTTCCATTCCTTAAGGTTATAGTAAACACCTGCAATGCACAGAGGGATCATACCATTCCTTACATAAACGTAAACACCAGCATGTAACAGAGGGATCATCTATTCCTTAGTTAAAGTTCAACACCTGCATTGCACAGAGGGATCATCCCATTCCTTCGGTAAAGGTAAACACCTGCATTGCACAGAGGGATCATCCATTCCTTAGGTAAAGACAAACACCTGCCTTACACAGAGGGATCATCCATTCCTTAGTTAACTGTAAACATCTGCATTGAAGAGAGGGATCATCCATTCCTTAGATAACGGTAAACACCTGCTTTGAACAGAGGTATCATCTATTCCTTAGTTAAAGATCAACACCTGCATTGCACAGAGCGATCATTCCATTCCTTAGGTGAAGGTATACACCTGCTTTGCACACAGGGATCATCCATTCCTTAGGTAAAGATAAACACCTGCCTTACACAGAGGGATCATCCATTCCTTAGGTAACTGTAAACATCTGCATTGAAGAGAGGGATCATCCATTCCTTAGGAAATGGTAAACATCTGCAATGAACTGAGGTATCATCCATTCCTTAGGTAAAGGTAAACACCTGCATTGCAAAGAGGGATCATCCATTACTTATGTAATGGTAAACACCTGCATTGAACAGAGGCATCACTCATTCCTTACATAATGGTAAACACCGGCATTGAACAGAGGGATCATCTATTCCTTAGGAAAAGATCAACACCTGCATTGAACAGAGGTATCATCCATTCCGCAGATATCAGTGAACACCTGCATTAAAGAGAGGGCTCATTTATTCCTTAGGTAAAGATCCACACCTGCCTTGCCCAGAGGGATCATCCATTCCTTAGGTAATGTAAACACCTGCATTGAACAGAGGGATCTTCCATTCATTAGGTAAAGATAAACACCTCCATTGCACATAGGAATCATCCTTTCCTTAGATAAGTTAAACACCAGCATTGAACATAGATATCTTCCATTCCTTAGGTAACAGTAAACACCTGCAATGCACAGAGGAATTATCCCATTCCTTACATAAACGTAAACACCTGCAAATGGTACAGAAGGATCATCCATTCCTTAAGTAAGAGGTGAACACCTGCATTGCACAGAGGGATAATCCATCCCTTACTTAAAGATCTACACCTACATTGAATAGAGGGATCATCCATTCCTTAAGTAAAGTTCAACACCTGTATTTAACAGAGGGATCATCCATTCCTTAGGTAAATGTCACTGCCTGCATTGCACAGAAGGATTATCCATTCCTTTGGTAAAGGTAAACACCTGTATTGAACAGAGGAATCTTACATTTCTTATGTAATAATAAGCACCAGCAATGCAAAGAGGGATCATAAATTCCTTAGGTAAAGATCAACACCTGCATTGCACAGAGGGATCATCCATTCCTTAGGTAAAGGTAAACACCTGCAATGCACAGAGGGATCATCCATTCTTATGTAAAGGTGGAAACCTGGGTTTAGCAGAAGAATCATCCCTCTTTAGGTAAAGGTAAACACCTGCGTCAAACAGAGGCATTACCCATTCCTTAGGTAAAGGTAAACACCTGCATTGCACAGAGGGATCATCCATTCCTTAGGTAACGGTAAACACCTCTATTGAACAGAGGGCTCCTCTATTCCTTAGGTAAAGATCAACACCTGCAGTGCACGGAGGGATCATACATTCCTTCAGTAAAGGTAAACACCTGCATTGCACAGAGAGATCATCCATTCCTTAGGTAAAGGTCACCACCTGCATTGCACACAGGGAACGTCCATTCCTCTGGTAAACATGAACACCAGTATTGAACAGAGGGATCTTTGATTCCTTATCTAATGGTAAACACCTGCAATTCAAAGATGGATGATCCATTCCTTAGGTAAAGGTAAACACATGAATTGCACAGAGGGATCACCCATTCATTAAGTAAAGGTAGAAATCTGCATTGACCAGAGGGATCATCTTTCTTTAGGTAAAGGTAAACATCTGCCTTGAACAGAGGTATCATCCATTACTTAGGTAAAGGTAAACACCTGCATTGATCAGAGTGATAATCTATTTCTTAGGTAAAGATCAACACCTGCATTGCACAAAGGGATCATCCCAGTCCTTAGGTAAAGGTAAATGCCACCATTGCACAGAGGGATCATCCATTCCTTAGGTAAAGCTAAACACCGCCATTGCACAGAGGTATCATCCATTCCTTAAGTAAAGGTGGAAACCTGCGTTTAACAGAAGTATCATCCTTCTTTAGGTAAAGGTAAACACCTGCATTGAACAGATGTATCACCAGTTCCTTAGGTAAAGGTAAACACCTGCATTGCACACAGGGATCATCCATTTCATAGGTAACTGTAAACACCTGCATTGAACATAGGGATCCACTATTCCTTAAATAATGGTAAATATCTGCATGGAACAAAGGGGTCATCTACTCCTTCGGTAAAGATCAACACCTGCATTGCACAGAGGGATCATCCAATCCTTAGGTAAGTTGAACACCTGCATTAAACAGATGTATCATTCATTACTTAGGTAAAGTTCAACACCTGCCTGTCCAAGAGGGTCATCCTTTCCTTATGTAAAGCTAAACACCTGCATTTCACACAGTAAAAGTCAAAACCTGCATTGCACAGAAGGATCATCCATTCCTTAGGTAAAGGTAAACACCAGCACTGAACATAGGTATCCTCCATTCCTTACGTAATAGTAAACACCTTCGTTGAACAGAAGTATCATCCATTCCTTATGTAAATGAAAACACTTGCATTGGACAGAGGGATAATCCATTCCTTAGATAACGGTAAACAACTGCATTGAACAGAGGGATCATGTATTCCTTAGTTAAATATCAACACCTACCTTGCACAGAGGGATCATCCCAGTCCTTAGGCAAAGGTCAACACCTGCATAGCACAGAGGTATCATCCATTCTTTGTGAAAGGTAAACACCTGCATTGAAAAGAGGGCTCATTGATTCCTTAGGTAAAAGTAAACACTTGCATTGCAAAGTCGGATCATCCATTAGGTAACTGTAAACCTCTGCATTGCACAGAGTGATCATCCATTCCTTAGGTAAAAGCAAAAACCTGCATTGCACAGAGGGATCATCCATTCCTTAGATGTCAGTAAACACCTGCAGTGAAAAGAGGGCTCATCTAATCCTTAAGTAAAGATCAACCCCTGCATTGCACAGAGGGATCATCCATTCCTTAGATGTCAGTAAACACCTGCAGTGAAAAGAGGGCTCATCTAATCCTTAAGTAAAGATCAACCCCTGCATTGCACAGAGGGATCATCCCAATCCTTAGGCAAAGTTCAACACCTGCATTGCACAGAGGGATCATCCATTCCTTAGGTAACTGTAAAGACCTGAATTGAACAGAGGGATCATCTATTCCTTAGTTAAAGATGAACACCTGCATTGCACAGAGTGGTCATCCCAATCCTTAGGTAAAGGTAAACACCTGCAGTGCACAGATGCATCATCCATTTCTTAGGTAACTGTAAACACCTGCATTGCACAGAGGGATCATACATTCCTTAGGTATCTGTAAAGACCTGTATTGAACAGAGGGATAATCCATTACTTAGATAATGGTAAAGACCTGCATTGCACACAGGAAACATCAATTCCTTAGGTAAAGGTAAACTCCTGCATTGAAGAGATGTATCATCCATTCCTTATGTAAAGGAAAACACCTGCATTGAACAGAGGGATCATCCATTCCGTAGATAATGGTAAGCATCTACATTCAATAGAGGGATCATCTATTCCTTAGTTAAGTATCAACATCTGCATTGCAAAGAGGTATCATCCATTCCTTAGGTATCAGTAACCACCTGCATTGAAAAGAGGGCTCATCTATTCCTTAGGTAAAAGTAAACACCTGCATTGCAATGTAGGATCATCCATTCCTTAGGAAACTGTAAACATCCTGCATTGAACAGAGGGCTCATCTATTCCTCAGGTAAACATCAACACCGGTATTGCACAGAGGGATCATTCATTCCTTAGGTAACTGTAAACACCTGATTTGAACAGAGGGGTCATCCATTCCTTAGGTAAAGGTAAACACCTGCATTGCAATGTCGGATCATCTATTCCTTAGGTAACTGTAAACACCTACATTGAACAGAGGGCTCATCTATTCCTTAGGTAAACATCGACATCTGCATTGCACAAAGGGTTCATCCATTCCTTAAGTAACTGTAAACACCTGCATTGAACAGAGGGGTCATCCATCCCTTAGATGTCAGTAAACAGCTGCATTGAATAGAAGGCTCATCTACTCCTTAGGTAAAGGTCAACACCTGCATTGCCCAGGGGCACCATCCATTCCTTAGATAATGGTATACACCTGCATTGCACAGAGGGATCATCCATTCCTTAGGTATAGATAAACACGTGCATTGCACCGAAGCATCATGCATTCCTTAGGTAAAGGTGAACACCTGCATTGCACAGAGGGATCATCCATTACTTAGATAACGGTAAAGACCTGCATTGCACAGTGGGATCATCCCATACCTAAGGTAAAGGTAAACACCTGCATTGCACACAGGGAACATCCATTCCTTTGGTAAAGGTAAACACCTGCTTTGAACACCCATTCATTGGTAATAGGAAACATCAGAAAGGGATCATCCATTCCTAATGTAAAAGTAAACACCTGGTCAAAGGGACATCCATTCATTGCACAAGGCAAAGACCTGTAATGCACAGAAGGATCATCCATTCCTAAGGTAAAGGTAGAAACCTGGGTTGAACAGAGGGTTCATCCTGCATTGAACAAAAGTATCATCCATTCCTTATGTAAAGCTAAACATCCAGAGGAATCATCCATTCCTGAGGTAAAGATAAACACGTGCATTGCAACATCATGCATTCCTTAGGTAAAGGTATCTTGCCATTCCATTCCTTAGGTAACTGTAAAACCTGAAACATCATCTGTTATGCAAAGACCTGCATTGCACAGGATCATCCATTCACACCTAATCCATTCCTTTGGTAAAGGTAAACACCTGCTTTGAACAGAGTTATCTTCCATTCATTAGGTAATAGGAAACATCATTAATGCAAAGAAGGATCATCCATTCCTAATGTAAAAGTAAACACCTGCGATTCACACAGGGATCATCCATTCCTTAGGTAAAGGCAATGACCTGTAATGCACAGAAGGATCATCCATTCCTTAAGTAAAGGTAGAAACCTGGGTTGAACAGAGGGTACATCCTTCTTTATGTAAAGGTAAACACCTGCGTTGAACAGAAGTATCATCCATTCCTTATGTAAAGGTAAACACCTGCATTGAACAGAGGGATCATCCATTCCTTAGATAACGGTATACACCTGCATTGCACAGAGTGATCATCCATTCATTAGGTAAAGATAAACACGTGCATTGCACAGAGGCATCATCCATTCCTTAGTAAAGATAAACACCTGCATTGCACAGAGGCATCATCCATTCCTTAGTAAAGATAAACACCTGCATTGCACAGAGGGATCATTCATTACTTAGATGTCAGTAAACACCTGCAGTGAAAAGTGGGCTCATCTATTCTTTAGGTAAAGATCAACACCTGCATTTCACAGAGGGATCATCCCACTCCTTAGGTAAAGTTAACACCTGCATTGCACAGAGGGATCATCAATTCCATAGGTAAAGATAAACACCTGCATTGCACAGAGGGATCATTCATTCCTTAGGTAACTGTAAATACCTGCATTTAAAAGAGGGGTCATCCATTCCTTAGATGTCAGTAAACACCTATATTGAAAAGATGGCTCATCCATTCCTTAGGTAAAGGTAAACAACTGCAAAGCACATAGGGATCATCTATTCCTTAGGTAACTGTAAAAACCTGAATTGAACAGAAGGGTCATCCATTCCTTAGATGTCAGTAAATACCTGCATTGAAAAGAGTGCTCATCTATTCCTTAGGTAAAGATCAACACCTGCATTGCACAGATGGATCATCAATTCACTAGGTAAAGATAAACAGCTGCTTTGCACACAGGGATCGTCCATTCCTTAGGTAACTGTAAACACCGGCATTGCACTGAGGGATCATCCATTCCTTAGGTAACCGTAAACACCTGCATTGAACAGAGGGATTATCCATTATTTAGATAATGGTAAACACCTGCATTTCAAAGAGGGAACATCTATTCCTTAGTTAAAGATGAACACCTGCTTTGCACAGAGGGATCATCCCATACCTTAGGTAAAGTTATACACCTGCATTGTGCACAGGGAACATCCATTCTTTTGGTAAAGGTAAACACCTGCATTGAACAGAGAGATCTTCCATTCATTAGGTAATAGTAAACACCAGAAATGCACAGAAGGATCATCCATTCCTAAGATAAAAGTAAACACCTGCAATTCACACAGGGATCGTCGATTCCTTAGGTAAAGGTAAGCACCTGCAATGCTCAGAAGGATCGTCCATTCCTTAAGTAAAGGTAGAAATCTGGGTTGAACAGAGGGATCATACTTCTTTAGGTAAAGGTAAACACCTGCGTTGAACAGAAGTATGATCCATTCCTTATGTAAAGGTAAACACCTGCATTGAACAGAGGGATCATCCATTCCTTAGATAACGTTAAACATCGGCATTGAACAGAGGGATCATCTACTGCTTAATTAAATATCAACACCTGCATTGCACAGAGGGATCATCCCATTCCTTAGGTAAAGGTAAACACCTGCGTTGAACAGAAGTATGATCCATTCCTTATGTAAAGGTAAACACCTGAATTGAACAGAGGGATCATCCATTCCTTAGATAACGTTAAACACCGGCATTGAACAGAGGGATCATCTACTGCTTAATTAAATATCAACACCTGCATTTCACAGAGGGATCATCCCATTCCTTAGGTAAAGGTAAACACCTGCATTTCACAGAGGCATGATCCATTCCTTAGATAATGTTAAACACCGGCATTGAACAGAGGGATCATCTACTGCTTAATTAAATATCAACACCTGCATTGCACAGAGGGATCATCCCATTCCTTAGGTAAAGGTAAACACCTGCATTTCACAGAGGGATGATCCATTCCTTAGGTAAAGATAAACACCTGCATTGTACAGAGGGATGATCCATTCCTTAGGTAAAGATAAACACCTGCATTGCACAGAGGGATCATCCACTACTTAGATATCAGTAACCACCTGCATTGAAAAGAGGGCTCATCTATTCCTTAGGTAAAAGTAAACACCAGCATTGCAATGTCGGATCATCCATTCCTTAGGTAACTTTAAACACCTGCATTGAATAGAGGGCTCATCTATTCCTTAGGTAAGCATCAAAGCCTGCATTGCACAGAGGGAACATCCATTCCTTAGGTAATGATAAACACCTGCTTTGAACAGAGGGGTCATCCATTCCTTAGATGTCAGTAAACACCTGCATTGAAAAGAGAGTTCATCTATTCGATAGGTAAAGGTAAACACCTGCATTGCAATGTCGGATGATCCAGTCCTTAGGTAACTGTAAACACCTGCATTGAACAGAGGGCTCATCTATTCCCTAGGTAAACATCGACACCTGCATTGCACAGAGGGATCATCCATTCTTTAGGTAACTGTAAACCTCTGCTTGGAACAGAGGGATCATCGATTCTTTAGGTAAAGATGAACACCTGCATTGCACAGAGGGATCATCCATTCCTTAGGTAACTGTAAACACCTTCATTGAACACAGGGGTCATACAATCCTTAGATGTCAGTAAACAACTGCATTGAATAGAGGGCTTATCTATTCCTTAGGTAAAGGTCAACACCTGCATTGCACAGAGCTATGATCCATACCTTAGGTAATGGTAAACACCTGCAGGCACACAGGGATCAGCCATTCCTTACGTAAAGGTAAAAACCTCCCTTGCACACAGAGAACATCTATTCCTTTTGTAACAGTAAACACCTGTGTTGAACAGAGAGATCTTTCATTCTTTAGGTAATAATAAACAGCTGCATTGCACAGAGGGACCATACATTCCTTGGGTGAAAGTAAACACCTGCATTGCACAGAGGGATCATCCATTCCTTTGGTAACTGTCAACACCTGCATTGAACAGAGGGATCATCCATTCCTTAGATAATGAAAAACAACTGCATTGAACAGAGGTATCATCCATTCCTTAGATAACCGTAACGACCTGCATTGAAAAGAGGGTCATCTATTCCTTAGTTAAAGCTGAACACATGCATTGCACAGAGCGATCATCCCAATCCTTAGGTAAAGGTAAACACCTGAATTGCACAGAGGGATCATCCATTCCTGAGGTAATCGTAAACATCTGCATTGAACAGAGAGATCATGTATTCCATAGGTAAAGATCAACACTTGCATTGCACAGAGGGATCATCCCATTCCTTAGGTAAAGGGAAACACCTGCATTGCACAGAGGGATCATCCATTCCTTAGGTAACTGCAAACACCTGCATTGAACAGAGGGATCATCCATTCCTGAGATAACGGTAAACACCTGCATTGCACAGAGAGATAATCCATTACTTAGGTAAAGATAAACACCTGCATTGCACAGAGGGATCATCCATTCTTTAGGTCAGTGTAAACACCTGCATTGAACAGAGGGGTCATCCATTCCTTAGATATCAGTAAACACCTGCTTTGAAAAGAGGGCTCATCTTTTCCTTAGGTAAAGGTCAACACCTACATTGCACAAAGGGATCATCCATTACTTAGGTAACTGTAAACACCTGCATTGAACAGAGGGGCCATCCATTCCATAGATGTCAGTAAACACCTGCATTGAAAAGAGGGCTCATATATTCCTTAGTTAAAGATGAACACCTGCATTGCACAGAGGGATCATCCCAATCCCTAGGTAAAGCAAAACACCTGCACTGAACAGAGGGATCATCCATTCCATAGGTAAAGATAAACACCAGCAATTAACGGAGCGATCATCCATTCCTTAGGTAAAGGTAAATAGCTGGATTGCACAGAGTTATCATCCATTCCTTAGGTAAAGGTCTACACCTGCCTGACATATAGGGATCATCCATTTCTTATGTAAAGGTAAACACCTGCATTGCACATAGTGAATATCCATTCGTTTTGTAAAGTTAAAAACCTGCATTGAACAGAGGGATCTTTCATTCTTTAGGTAATAGTAAACATCTGCATTGCACAGAGGGATCATCTATTCCTTAGGTAAAGGTAAACACCTGCATTGCACAGAGGGATCATTCATTCCTTTGGTAACTGTAAACACCTGCATTGAACAGAGGGATCATCCATTCCTTAGATAACGGTAAACACCTGCATTGAAAAGAGTGATCATCTATTCCTTAGGTAAAGATCAACACCTGCATTGCACAGAGCGATCATCTCATCCCTTAGGTAAAGGTAAACACCTGCATTGCACAGAGGGATCATCCATTCCTTAGGTAACTGTAAACACCTCCATTGAACAGAGGGATCATCCCAGTACTTAGGTAAATGTACACACCTGCATTGCACACAGGGAACATCCATTCCTTTGGTAAAGAGAAACACCTGCATTGAACAGAGGGATCTTCCATTCTTTAGGTAATATTAAACACCAGCAATGCTCAGAAGGATCATCAATTACTAAGGTAAATGTAAACACCTGCAATTCACACAGGGATCATCCATTCCTTAGGTATAAGTAAACACCCGCATTGAACAGAGGGCTCATCTATTCCTTAGGTAAAGATCAACACCTGCATTGCAGAGGGATCATCCCATTCTTTAGGTAAACAACTGCAGTGCACGGAGGGATCATACATTCCTTCAGTAAAGGTAAACACCTGCATTGCACAGAGGGATCATCCTTTCTTTAGGTAATGGTAAACACCTGTATTGAACAAAGGAATCATTCATTCCTTAGATAACGGTAAACACTTGAATTGCACAGAGGGATCATCCATTCCTTAGGTAAAGATAAACGCCTGCATTGAACAGAGGGGCCATCCACTCCTTAGATATCAGTAAACACCTGCTTTGAAAAGAGGGCTCATCTATTCCTTTGGTAAAGATCAACACCTGCATTGCACAGAGGGACCGTCCATTCCGTAGATACCGGTAAACACCTGCATTGATCAGAGGGATCACTATTCCTTAGGCAATAATCAACAAGTGCATTGCACAGAGGTATCATCCCAGTCCTTAGGTAAAGGCAAACATCTGCATTTCCCAGAGGGATTATCCATTCCTTAGGTAAAGGTAAATACCTGCATTGCAAAGTCGGATCATCCATTCCTTAGGTAACTGTAAACCTATCTATTGAACAGAGGGATCATCCATTCTTTAAATAACGTAAACACCTGGATTGCACAGAGGGCTCCTATATTCCTTAGGTAAAGATCAACACCTGCATTGCACAGAGGGATCATCCATTCCTCATATAATGGGAAACACCTGCATTGAACAGAGGGATCATCTAATCCTTACATAACAGTAAACACCTACATTGAACAGCGGGATCATCTATTGCTTAGGTAAGGATCAACACCTGCATTGAACAGGGGGATCATCCATTCCTTAGATAACGGTAAACAACTGCATTGAACAGAGGTATCATCAATTCCTTAGTTAAAGATGAACACCTGCATTGCACAGAGGGATCATCCCAATCCTTAAGTAAAGGTCAACACCTGCATTGCACAGAGGGATCATCCATTACTTAGGTAAAGGTAAACACCTCCATTGAACAGACGGGTCATCCATTCCTTAGATGTCAGAAAACACCTGCATTGAAAAGATGGCTCATCTATTTCTTAGGTAAAGATCAACAACTGCATTGCACAGAGGGATCATCCATTCCTTAGGTAAAGGTAAACACCTGCATTGCACAGAGGGATCATCCATTCCTTAGGTAACTTTAAATACCTGCATTGAACAGAGGGGTCATCGATTCCTTAGATGTCAGTGAACACCTTCATTGAAAAGAGGGCTCATCTATTCCTTAGTTACACAGAGGGATCATTCCAATACATAGGTAAAGGTAAACACCTGCATTGCACAGAGGGGTCATCCATTCCATAGGTAACAGTAAACACCTGCATTGCACAGAGGGATCATCCATTCCTTAGGTAACTATAAACACCTGCATTGACCACAGGGAACATCCATTACGTAGATAATGGTAAAAACCTGCATGGCAGAGAGGGATCATCCCATACCTTAGGTAAATGTATACACTTGCATTGCAGACAGGGAACATACATTCCTTTGGTAAAGGTAAACACCTGCATTGAACAGAGGGATCTTCCATTCATTAGGTAATAGGAAACACCAGCAATGCTCAGAAGGATCATCCATTCCTAACGTAAATGTAAGCACCTGCTATTCACAGAAGGATCATCCATTCCTTGGGTAAAGGTAAACACCTGCAATGCACGTAGGGATCATCCATTCCATAGGTAAGGGTAAACACCTGCATTACAAAGAGAGATCATCCATTCATTCAGTAAAGGTAGAAACCTGGGAGGAACAGAGGGTTCATCCTTCTTTAGGTAAAGGTAAACACCTGCGTGGAACAGAAGTATCATCCATTCCTTATGTAAAGGTAAACACCTGCATTGAACAGAGGGATCATCTATTCCTTAGTTAAATATCAACACCTGCATCGCACAGAGGGATCATCCATGCCTTAGGCAAAGAAAAACACCTGTATTGCAGAGAGGGATCATCCATTCCTTAGGTATCAACAAACACATGCATTGAAAAGAGGGCTCATCTATTCCTTAGGTAAAGGTAAACACATGCAGGGCAAAGTTGGATCATCCATTCTTTAGGTAACTGTAAACCTCTGCATTGAACAGAGGGATCATCCATTCCTTAGATAACGGTAAACAACTGGATTGAACAGAGGGATCATCTATTCCTTAGTTAAAGATGAATACCTGCATTGCAAATAGGGATCATCCAAAACCTTACATAAGGTAAACACTCGCATTGCACAGCGGGATCATCCATTCCTTATGTAACTGTAAACACTTGCATTGAACAGACGGGATCGTCCATTCCATAGATAATGGTAAACTCCTGCATTGAACAGAGGGATCATGTATTAATAGGTAATAATCAACACCTGCATTGCACAGAGGGATCATCCCATTCCTTAGGTAAAGGTAAACACCTGCATTCCAAAGTTGGAACATCCAATCCTTAGGTATCTGTAAACCTCTGCATTGAACAGAGGGATCATCCATTCTTTAGATAATGGTAAACACCTGGATTGAACAGTGGGCTCATCTGTTCCTTAGGTAAAGATCAACACCTGCATTGCACAGAGGGATCATCCATTCCTTAGGTAAGGATCAAAACCTGCATTGCACAGAGGGTCCTTAATTCCTTAAGTAAAGGTAAACACCTGCATTGATAGAGGGATCATCCATTCTTCATATAACGGTAAACACCTGCATTGAACAGGGGGATCACCTATTCCTTAGGTAAAGTTCAAAACCTGCATTGCACAGAGAGATGATCCATTCCTTAGGTAAAGGTCAATGTCTGCCAGTCCCAGAGGGAACATCCATTCCTTATGCAAAGGTAAACACCTGCATTGCACACAGGGAACATCTATTCCTTAGGTAAAGGTGAAAATCTTTATTGACCAGTGGGATCATCCCTTCCATAGGTTACTGTAAACACCTTCATTGAACGGAGGGATCATCCATTCCTTAGATAATAGTAAACACCTGCATTGAATAGAGGCATCATCAATTCCTTAGGTAAAGTTCAACACCTGCATTGCACAGAGGGATCATCTATTCCTTAGATAACAGTAAACACCTGCGTTGAACAGAGGGATTGTCTATTCAGTAGGTAAGGATCAACACCTGCATTGCACAGAGGGGTCATCAGTTCCTTATGTAGAGGTAAACACCCGTATTGAAGAGAGGGATCATCTATTCCTTAGATAACAGTAAACACCTGCATTGAACAGAGGGATCATCTATTCCTTAGGTAGGATCGACAACTGCATTGAACAGAGGGATCATCCATTCCTTAGATAACAGTAAACAACTGCATTGAACAGAGGGATCATCTATTCGTTAGTTAAAGATGAACACCTGCATTACAAAGAGACATCATCCCAATCCTTACGTAAAGGTAAACACCTGCATTGCACAGAGGGATCATCGATTCCTTAGGTAACTGTAAACACCTGCATTGAACAGAGGGATCATCCATTACTTAGACAACGTTAAACACATGCATTGCACAGAGGGATCATCCCACTTCTTAGGTAAAAGTATACACCTGCATTGCACACAGGGAACATCCATTCATTTGGTAAAGGTAAACACCTGCATTGAAGAGAGCGATCTCCCATTCATTAGGTAATAGTAAACACCGGCATTGCACAGAGAGATCATCCATTCCTTAAGTAAAGGTAGAAACCTGGGTTGAACAGAGGGATCATCCTTCTTTAGGTAAAGGTAAACACCTGCGTTGAACAGAAGTATCATTCATTCCTTATGTAAAGGTAACCACCTGCATTGAACAGAGGGATCATCCATCCCTTAGATAACGATAAACAACTGCATTGGACAGAGGGATAATCTATTCCTTAGTTAAATATCAACACCTGCATTGCACAGAGGGATCATCCTATTCCTTACCTAAAGGTAAACACCTGCCTTGCACAGAGGGATCATCCATTCCTTAGGTACCAGTAAACACCTGCATAGAAAAGAGGGCTCATCTATTCCTTAGGTAAAGGTAATCAGCTGCATTGCAAAGTCGGATCATCCATTCCTTAGGTAACTGTAAACCTCTGCATTGAACAGAGGAATCATACATTCTTTGGATGAAGGTAAACACCTGCATTGAACAGAGGGCTCATCTATTCCTTATCTAAAGATCAACACCTGCATTGCACAGAGGGATCATCCATTCCTTATGTAATGGTAAACACGTGCATTGAACAGACGGATCATCCATTCCTTAGATAACGGTAAACACCTGCATTGCACAGAGGGGTCATCCATTCCTTAGGTAAAGATAAACACCTGCATTTCACAGAGGGTTCATTCATTCCTTAGGTAACTGTAAACACCTGCATTGAAGAGAGGGGTCATCCACTCCTTACATATCAGTAAACATCTGCATTGAAAAGAGGGCTCTTCTATTCTTTAGGTAAAGTCAACATCAGCATTTCCCAGAGGGATCATCCATTTCTTAGGTAACTGTAAACACCTGCATTGAATAGAGGTTTTGTCCATTCCATAGATAACGGTAAATGCCTGCATTGAACCGAGGCATCATCTGTTCCTTAGGTAATAATCAACACCTGCATTGCACAGAGGGATCATCCCATTCATTAAGTAAAAGTAACCACCTGCATTTCCCAGAGGGATCATCCATTCCTTAGGTAAAGGTGAACAACTGCATTACAAAGTCGGATCATCCAATCCTTAGGTATCTGTAAATCTCTGCATTGAGCAGGGCGATCATCCATTCTTTAGATAATGGTAAACACCTGGATTGAACACAGGGCTCATCTCTTCGTTAGGTAAAGATCAACACCTGCATTGCACAGAGGGATCATACATTCTTTATGTCATGGTAAACACCTGTATTGAACAGAGGGATGATCTATTCCTTAGATAATATTAAACACCTGCATTGAACAGAGTGATCATCTATTCCTTAGGTTTGGAACGACACTTGCATTGCACAGAGGGTCCTCCATTCCTTAAGTAAAGGTAAACACCTGCATTGATAGAGGGATCTTCCATTCCTCCTATAACAGTAAACACCTGCATTGAACAGAGGGATCAACTATTCCTTAGGTAAAGTTCAACACCTGCATTGCACAGAGCGATGATCCATTCCTTAGGTAAAGGTCAACGCCTGCCAGGCCCAGAGAGAACATCCATTCCTTATGCAAAGGTAAACACCTGCATTGCACACAGGGAACATCTATTCCTTAGGTAAAGGTAAACACTGCCATTGCACAGAGGTACCATCCATTCCTTAGATAACGGTAAACACCTGCATTGAACAGAGGTATTATCCATTCCTTAGGTAAAGGTAAACACCTGCATTGACCAGAGGGATCATCCATTCCATAGGTAACTGTAAACACCTTCGTTGAACGGAGGGATCATCCATTCCTTAGATAATACTAAACACCTGCATTGAATAGAGGGATCATCAATTCCAGAGGTAAAGATCAACACCTGCATTGCACAGAGGGATCATCTATTCCTTAGATAACAGTAAACACCTGCGTTGAACAGAGGGATGGTCTATTCAGTAGGTAAGGATAAACACCTGCATTGAAAGAGGGATCATCCATTCCTTAGATAACGGTAAACAACTGCATTGAACAGAGGGATCATCTATTCATAAGTTAAAGATGAACATCTGCATTGCACAGAGTGATCATCCCAATCCTTACGTAAAGGCAAACACCTGGATTGCACAGATGGATCATCCTTTCCTTAGGTAAAGGTAAACACCGGTATTGCACAGCGGGATCATCCATTCCTTAGGTAACTGTAAACGCCTGCATTGAACAGAGGGATCATCCCACTTATTAGGTAAAGGTATACACCTGCATTGCACACAGGGAACATCCATTCATTTGGTAAAGGTAAACACCTGCATTGAAGAGAGGGATCATCCATTCATTAGGTAATAGTAAACACCAGCAATGCTCAGACGGATCATCCATTCCTAAGGTAAAGGTTAACACCTGCAATGTATAGAGGGGTTATCTATTCCATAGGTAATGTTAAACACCTCCATTGCACAGAGGGATCATCCATTCCTTAAATAAAGGTAGAAACCTGGGTTGAACAGAGGAATCATCCTTCTTTAGGCAAAGGTAAACACCTGCGTTGAACAGAAGTATCATCCTTTCCTTATGTAAAGGTAAACACCTGCATTGATCAGAGGGATGATCTATTCCTTAGTTAAATTTCAACACCTGCATTGCACAGAGGGATCATCCCATTCCGTAGGTAAAGGTAAACACCTGCATTGCACAGAGGAATCATCCATTCCTTAGGTAACGATAAACCCCTGCATTGCACAGAGGGATCATCCATTCCTTAGGTATCAGTATTCAGTATTGAAAAGAGGGCTCATCTATTCCTTAGGTAAAGGTAAACTCCTGCATTGCAAGGTCGGATCATCCATTCCTTAGGTAAATTTAAACCTCTGCATTGAACAGATGGATCATCCATTGTTTAGATATCGGTAAACACCTGGAAGTAAGCAGAGGCCTCTTCTATTCCTTAGGTAAAGATCAACACCTCCATTGCACAGAGGGGTCATCCGTTCCTTATATAGTGGTAAACACCTGCAGTGAACAGAGGGATCATCTATTACATGGATAACAGTAAACACCTGTGTTGAAGAGAGGGATCATCCATTCCTTAGATAATGGTAAAATCCTGCATTGAATACAGGGATCATCTATTCCTTAGGTAAAGGTCAACACCTGCATTGCACCGTGGGATCATCCCATTCCTTAGGTAAAGGTAAACATCTGCATTGTACAGACGGATCATCCATTCCTAAGATAACGATAAACACCTACATTGAACAGATGCATAATCTATTCCTTATGACGATCAATACCTGCATTGCACAGAGGTATCATCCATTCCCTATGTAACTGTGAAATCCTGCATTGAACAGAGGGATCATCCATTTCTTAGGTACAAGTTAACACCTGCATTACACAGAGGGATCATCAAATCCTTAGGTAATCGTCAACACTTGAATTGAACATAGGGATCCTCAATTCCTTAGATAATGGTAAACACCTGCATTGAACAGAGGGATCATCTATTCCATAGGTAAAAATCAATACCTGCATTGCACAGAATGAGCATCCATTCCTTAGGTAAAGGACAATACATGCATTACACAGAGGGATCTTCCATTTATTAGGTAAAGATAAATACCTCCATTACACAGATGAATCATCCTTTCCTAGGTAAAGGTAACCACCAGAATTGAACATAGGTGTCTTCTATCCCTTAGGTAATAGTAAACACCTGCAATGCACAGAGGGATCATCCATTCTTTAGGTAAACACCTGCCTTGCACAAAAGGATCATCCATTCCTTAGGTAAGAGGTGAAAACCTGCATTGCACAGAGGGATCATCCATTCCTTATGTAAAGATCAACACCTGCATTGAATAGAGAGATCATCCATTCCTTAGATAAAGGTCAGCACATGCCAGGTCCAGAGGGATCATCCATCCATACCTTATGTAAAGGTAAACACCTGCATTCATCAGAGGCATCATCCATTCATTAGATAATGACAATCACCACCATTGCACAGAGGGATCACCTGCTCCTTAGGTAAAGATCAACACCTGCATTGCACAGAGAGATCATCCATTCCTTAGATAAGGGTAAACACCTGGATTGCACAGAGGGATCATCTATTCCTTAAGTGAAGAGAGTAACCTGTGTTGAACAGAGGGATCATCTTTCTTTAGGTAAACACCTGCGTTGAAGAGAGGAATCATGTATTCCTTAGGTAAATATCAACACCTGCATTGCACGGGAGGATCATACAATTCCTTAGGTAAAGATAAGCACCAGCATTGCACAGAGGAATAATCCATTCCTCAGGTAACGTAAACACCTGCATTGCACAGAGGGATCATCCATTCCTCAGATAAAGGTAAACACCAGCATGAATATAGGCATCTTCCATTCCTTACACAATAGTAAATACCTGTAATTCACAGATGGATCATCCATTTCTTAGGTATCTGTAAACAACTGCATTGAACAATGGGATCGTCCATTCCATAGATAATGGTAAACGCCTGCGTGGAACAGAGGGATCATCTATTCCTTAGGTAATAATCAACACCTGCATTGCACAGAAGGATAATCCCATTACTTAGGTAAAGGTAACCACCTGCATTTCACAGAGGGATAATCCATTCCTTAGGTGAAGGGAAACACCTGCATTGCAAAGTCGGATCATCCAATCCTTAGGTAATTGTAAACCTCTGCATTGAACAGAGGGATCATCCATTCTTTAGACAATGGTAAACACCTGGATTGAACAGAGGGCTTATCTATTCCGTAGGTAAAGACAAATACCTGCATTGCACAGAGGGATCATCCATTCCTTATGTAATGGTAAACACCTGTATTGAACTGAGGGATCATCTATTCCTTAGATAACATTAAACACCTGCATTGTACAGAGGGATCATCTATTCCTTAGGTAAGGATCAACACCTGCATT
The DNA here is from genome assembly GCA_036365145.1 of Orientallactaga sibirica. Lineage (NCBI taxonomy): Eukaryota > Metazoa > Chordata > Mammalia > Rodentia > Dipodidae > Orientallactaga > Orientallactaga sibirica. Next base: position 30,536,667 of record JAEOAD010000026.1, on the reverse strand, counting down.
GCACAGAGGGTCCTCCATTCCTTAAGTAAAGGTAAACACCTGCATTGACAGAGGGATCATCCTTTCATCATATAACGGTAAACACCTGTATTGAACAGAGGGATCAACTATTCCTTAGGTAAAGATCAACACCTGCATTGCACAGAGGGATCATCCCACTCCTTCGGTAAAGATGAACACCTGCATTGCACCGAGGGTTATCCATTCCTTAGATAACGGTTAACACCTGCATTGAACAGAGGGATCATCTATTTCTTAGGTAAAGATCAACAGCTGCATTGCATCGAGGTATCATCCCATTCCTTAGGTACAGGTAAACACCTGCATTGCCCAGAGGGATCATCCATTCCTTAGATAACGGTGAAAACCTGCATTGAATAGAGGGATCATCTATTCCTTAGGTAAAGGTCAACACCTGCATTGCACGGAGGGATCATCCCATTCCTTAGGTAAAGGTAAACATCTGCATTGTACAGAGGATCATCCATTCCTTATATAATGGTAAACACCTGCATTGAACAGAGGCATAATCTATTCCTTATGTAAGATCAACACCTGCATTGCACAGAGGGATCATCCATTCCCTACATAACTGTAAACACCAGTATTGAACAGAGGGATCATCCATTCCTTAGATAATGGCAATCACTCCCATTGCACAGAGGGATCACATGCACTTTAGGTAAAGATCAACACCTGTATTGCACAGAGGGATCATCCCATTCCTTAAGTTTAGGTTAACACCTGCATTACACAGAGGGATCATCCAATCCTTATGTAATCGTAACACTTGCATTGAATAGAGGGATCCTCCATTCCTTAGATAATGGTAAACACCTGCATTGAACAGAGGTATCATCTATTCCTTAGGTAAAGTTCAACACCTGCATTGCACAGAGTGATGATCCATTCCTTAGGTAAAGGTCAACGCCTGCCAGGCCCAGAGGGAACACCCATTCCTTATGTAAAGGTAAACACCTACATTGCATTCAGGGAACATCTATTCATTAGGTAAGGGTAAACACTGCCATTGCACAGAGGTATCATCCATTCCTTAGATAACGGTAAACACCTGCATTGAACAGAGGTATCATCCATTCCTTAGGTAAAGTTCAACACCTGCATTGCACAGAGTGATGATCAATTCCTTAGGTAAAGGTCAACGCCTGCCAGGCCCAGAGGGAACACCCATTCCTTATGTAAAGGTAAACACCTGCATTGCATTCAGGAACATCTATTCATTAGGTAAGGGTAAACACTGCCATTGCACAGAGGTATCATCCATTCCTTAGATAACGGTAAACACCTGCATTGAACAGAGGTATCATCCATTCCTTAGCTAAAGGTAAACACCTGCATTGACCAGAGAGATCATCCATTCCATAGGCAACTGTAAACACCTTCATTGAACAGAGGGATCATCCATTCCTTAGGTAATACTAAACACCCGCATTTAATAGAGGGATCATCAATTCCTTAGGTAAAGGTCAACACCTGCATTGCACACCTGAGGAGATCATCCATTCCTTAGGTAAAGTTAAACACCTGTATTGAACAAGAGGGATCATCCATTCCATTAGATAATACTAAACACCTGCATTGAACGGAGGGATCATCCATTCCTTAGATAATACTAAACACCTGCATTGCATAGAGGCATCATCCATTCCTTAGGTAAATATCAACACCTGCATTGCACAGAGGGATCATCCATTCTTTAGGTAAAGGTAAACACCTGCATTGCACAGAGGGACCAACCATTCCTTAAATAAAGGTGGAACCTGTGTTGAACAGAATTATCATCCATTTTAAATAAAGGTAAACACCTGTGTTGAAGAGAGGTATCATCCATTTCTTAGGTAAAGGTAAACACCTGCATTGAACAGAGGTATCATCCATTCCTTAGGTAATGTAAACACCTGCATTGAACAGAGGGATCATCCATTCTTTAGATAATGTAAACACCTGGATTGAACAGTGGGCTCATCCATTCCTTAGGTAAAGATCAACACCTGCATTGCACAGAGGGCTCATCCATTCCTTATGTAATGTTAAACATCTGTGTTGAACAGAGGGATCATCCATTCCTTAGATAACATTAAACACCTGCATTGAACAGAGGGATCATCCATTCCTTAGATAAAGATGAACACCTGCATTGAACAGAGGATCATCCAATCCTTAGTTAAAGATGAACACCTTCATTGGTAACAGACCTGAATTGAAGAGAGGATGATCCATTACGATAACGGTAAACACCTGCAATGCACAGAGGGATCATCCATTCCTTAGGTAAAGGTAAACACCTGCATTGCAGAGAGGGATGATCCATTCATTTGGTAAAGGTAAACACCTGCATTGAACAGAGGGATCATCCATTCATTAGGTAAAGGTAAACACCTGCATTGCACAGGACATCCATTCATTTGGTAAAGGTAAACACCTGCATTGAAGAGGGATCTTGCATTCATTAGGTAATAGTAAACACCAGCAATGCTCAGAATGATCATCCATTCCTAAGGTAAAGGTAAACACCTGCAATGCATAGAGGGATCATCCATTCCATAGGTAATGTTAAACACCTGCCATTGCACAGAGAGATCATCCATTCCTTAAATAAAGGTAGAAACCTGGGTTGAACAGAGGAATCATCCTTCTTTAAGTAAACACCTGCATTGAACAGAGGGGATCATCCCTTCCTTAGATAAAGGTAAACACCTGCATTTAACAGAGGGATCATCTATTCCTTAATTAAATATCAACACCTGCATTGCACAGAGGATCATCCCATTCCTTAGGTAAAGGTAAACACCTGCATTGCACAGAGGATCATCCATTCCTTAGGTAAAGATAAACACCTGCATTGCACAGAGGATCATCCATTCCTTAGGTATCAGTATTCAGTATTGAAAGAAAAGAGGGCTCATCTATTCCTTAGGTAAAGGTAAACTCCTGCATTGCAAGGTCGGATCATCCATTCCTTAGGTAAATTTAAACCTCTGCATTGAACAGATGGATCATCCATTGTTTAGATATCGGTAAACACCTGGAAGTAAGCAGAGGCCTCTTCTATTCCTTAGGTAAAGATCAACACCTCCATTGCACAGAGGGGTCATCCGTTCCTTATATAGTGGTAAACACCTGCAGTGAACAGAGGGATCATCTATTACATGGATAACAGTAAACACCTGTGTTGAAGAGAGGGATCATCCATTCCTTAGATAATGGTAAAATCCTGCATTGAATACAGGGATCATCTATTCCTTAGTTAAAGGTCAACACCTGCATTGCACCGTGGGATCATCCCATTCCTTAGGTAAAGGTAAACATCTGCATTGTACAGACGGATCATCCATTCCTAAGATAACGATAAACACCTACATTGAACAGATGCATAATCTATTCCTTATGACGATCAATACCTGCATTGCACAGAGGTATCATCCATTCCCTATGTAACTGTGAAATCCTGCATTGAACAGAGGGATCATCCATTTCTTAGGTACAAGTTAACACCTGCATTACACAGAGGGATCATCAAATCCTTAGGTAATCGTCAACACTTGAATTGAACATAGGGATCCTCAATTCCTTAGATAATGGTAAACACCTGCATTGAACAGAGGGATCATCTATTCCATAGGTAAAAATCAATACCTGCATTGCACAGAATGAGCATCCATTCCTTAGGTAAAGGACAATACATGCATTACACAGAGGATCTTCCATTTATTAGGTAAAGATAAAATACCTCCATTACACAGATGAATCATCCTTTCCTAGGTAAAGGTAACCACCAGAATTGAACATAGGTGTCTTCTATCCCTTAGGTAATAGTAAACACCTGCAATGCACAGAGGATCATCCATTCTTTAGGTAAACACCTGCCTTGCACAAAAGGATCATCCATTCCTTAGGTAAGAGGTGAAAACCTGCATTGCACAGAGGGATCATCCATTCCTTATGTAAAGATCAACACCTGCATTGAATAGAGAGATCATCCATTCCTTAGATAAAGGTCAGCACATGCCAGGTCCAGAGGGATCATCCATCCATACCTTATGTAAAGGTAAACACCTGCATTCATCAGAGGCATCATCCATTCATTAGATAATGACAATCACCACCATTGCACAGAGGGATCACCTGCTCCTTAGGTAAAGATCAACACCTGCATTGCACAGAGAGATCATCCATTCCTTAGATAAGGGTAAACACCTGGATTGCACAGAGGGATCATCTATTCCTTAAGTGAAGAGAGTAACCTGTGTTGAACAGAGGGATCATCTTTCTTTAGGTAAACACCTGCGTTGAAGAGAGGAATCATGTATTCCTTAGGTAAATATCAACACCTGCATTGCACGGGAGGATCATACAATTCCTTAGGTAAAGATAAGCACCAGCATTGCACAGAGGAATAATCCATTCCTCAGGTAACGTAAACACCTGCATTGCACAGAGGGATCATCCATTCCTCAGATAAAGGTAAACACCAGCATGAATATAGGCATCTTCCATTCCTTACACAATAGTAAATACCTGTAATTCACAGATGGATCATCCATTTCTTAGGTATCTGTAAACAACTGCATTGAACAATGGGATCGTCCATTCCATAGATAATGGTAAACGCCTGCGTGGAACAGAGGGATCATCTATTCCTTAGGTAATAATCAACACCTGCATTGCACAGAAGGATAATCCCATTACTTAGGTAAAGGTAACCACCTGAATTTCACAGAGGATAATCCATTCCTTAGGTGAAGGGAAACACCTGCATTGCAAAGTCGGATCATCCAATCCTTAGGTAATTGTAAACCTCTGCATTGAACAGAGGATCATCCATTCTTTAGACAATGGTAAACACCTGGATTGAACAGAGGGCTTATCTATTCCGTAGGTAAAGACAAATACCTGCATTGCACAGAGGGATCATCCATTCCTTATGTAATGGTAAACACCTGTATTGAACTGAGGGATCATCTATTCCTTAGATAACATTAAACACCTGCATTGTACAGAGGGATCATCTATTCCTTAGGTAAGGATCAACACCTGCATTGCACAGAGGGTCCTCCATTCCTTAAGTAAAGGTAAACACCTGCATTGACAGAGGGATCATCCTTTCATCATATAACGGTAAACACCTGTATTGAACAGAGGGATCAACTATTCCTTAGGTAAAGATCAACACCTGCATTGCACAGAGGGATCATCCCACTCCTTCGGTAAAGATGAACACCTGCATTGCACCGAGGGTTATCCATTCCTTAGATAACGGTTAACACCTGCATTGAACAGAGGGATCATCTATTTCTTAGGTAAAGATCAACAGCTGCATTGCATCGAGGTATCATCCCATTCCTTAGGTACAGGTAAACACCTGCATTGCCCAGAGGGATCATCCATTCCTTAGATAACGGTGAAAACCTGCATTGAATAGAGGGATCATCTATTCCTTAGGTAAAGGTCAACACCTGCATTGCACGGAGGGATCATCCCATTCCTTAGGTAAAGGTAAACATCTGCATTGTACAGAGGGATCATCCATTCCTTATATAATGGTAAACACCTGCATTGAACAGAGGCATAATCTATTCCTTATGTAAGATCAACACCTGCATTGCACAGAGGGATCATCCATTCCCTACATAACTGTAAACACCAGTATTGAACAGAGGGATCATCCATTCCTTAGATAATGGCAATCACTCCCATTGCACAGAGGGATCACATGCACTTTAGGTAAAGATCAACACCTGTATTGCACAGAGGGATCATCCCATTCCTTAAGTTTAGGTTAACACCTGCATTACACAGAGGGATCATCCAATCCTTATGTAATCGTAACACTTGCATTGAATAGAGGGATCCTCCATTCCTTAGATAATGGTAAACACCTGCATTGAACAGAGGTATCATCTATTCCTTAGGTAAAGTTCAACACCTGCATTGCACAGAGTGATGATCCATTCCTTAGGTAAAGGTCAACGCCTGCCAGGCCCAGAGGGAACACCCATTCCTTATGTAAAGGTAAACACCTACATTGCATTCAGGGAACATCTATTCATTAGGTAAGGGTAAACACTGCCATTGCACAGAGGTATCATCCATTCCTTAGATAACGGTAAACACCTGCATTGAACAGAGGTATCATCCATTCCTTAGGTAAAGTTCAACACCTGCATTGCACAGAGTGATGATCAATTCCTTAGGTAAAGGTCAACGCCTGCCAGGCCCAGAGGGAACACCCATTCCTTATGTAAAGGTAAACACCTGCATTGCATTCAGGGAACATCTATTCATTAGGTAAGGGTAAACACTGCCATTGCACAGAGGTATCATCCATTCCTTAGATAACGGTAAACACCTGCATTGAACAGAGGTATCATCCATTCCTTAGCTAAAGGTAAACACCCGCATTGACCAGAGAGATCATCCATTCCATAGGCAACTGTAAACACCTTCATTGAACAGAGGGATCATCCATTCCTTAGGTAATACTAAACACCCGCATTTAATAGAGGGATCATCAATTCCTTAGGTAAAGGTCAACACCTGCATTGCACAGAGGGATCATCCCATTCCTTAGGTAAAGTTAAACACCTGTATTGACCAAGAGATCATCCTTTCCATAGGTAACTGTAAACACCTTCATTGAACGGAGGGATCATCCATTCTTTAGATAATACTAAACACCTGCATTGAATAGAGGCATCATCAATTCCTTAGGTAAATATCAACACCTGCATTGCACAGAGGGATCATCCATTCTTTAGGTAAGGGTAAACACCTGCATTGCACAGAGGGACCAACCATTCCTTAAGTAAAGGTGGAAACCTGCGTTGAACAGAATTATCATCCTTATTTAAATAAAGGTAAACACCTGTGTTGAAGAGAGGTATCATCCATTTCTTAGGTAAAGGTAAACACCCATATTGCACAGAGGTATCATCCAATCCTTAGGTATCTGTAAATATCTGCATTGAACAGAGGGATCATCCATTCTTTAGATAATGTAAACACCTGGATTGAACAGTGGGCTCATCTATTCCTTAGGTAAAGATCAACACCTGCATTGCACAGAGGGCTCATCCATTCCTTATGTCATGTTAAACATCTGTGTTGAACAGAGGTATCATCTCTTCCTTAGATAACATTAAACACCTGCATTGAACAGAGGGATCATCCATTCCTTAGATAACGGTAAACAACTGCATTGAACAGAGGGATCACCTATTCCTTAGTTAAAGATGAACACCTGCATTGCACAGAGGGATTGTCCCAATCCTTACGTAAAGGTAAACACCTACAATGCACAGCGGAATCATCCATTCCTTAGGTAACTGTAAACACCTGAATTGAAGAGAGGGATGATCCATTACTTAGATAACGGTACACACCTGCATTGCACAGAGGGATCATCCCACTTCTTAGGTAAAGGTATACACCTGCATTGCACACAGGGAACATCCATTCATTTGGTAAAGGTAAACACCTGCATTGAAGAGAGGGATCTTGCATTCATTAGGTAATAGTAAACACTAGCAATACTCAGAATGATCATCCATTCCTAAGGTAAAGGTAAACACCTGCAATGCATAGAGGGATCATCCATTCCATAGGTAAGGTTAAACACCTGCATTGCACAGAGAGATCATCCATTCCTTAAGTAAAGGTAGAAACCTAGGTTGAACAGAGGAATCATACTTCTTTAAGTAAACACCTGCATTGAACAGAGGGATCATCCCTTCCTTAGATAACGTTAAACACCTGCATTTAACAGAGGGATCATCTATTCCTTAATTAAATATCAACACCTGCATTGCACAGAGGGATCATCCCATTCCTTAGGTAAAGGTAAACACCTGAATTGCACAGAGGGATCCTCCATTCCTTAGGTAAAGATAAACACCTGCATTGCACAGAGGGATCATGCATTCCTTAGGTATCAGTAAACACCTGCATTGAAAAGAGGGCTCTTCTATTCCTTAGGTAAAGGTAAACACCTGCATTGCAAAGTCAGACCATCCATTCCTTAGGTAACTGTAAACCTCTGCATTGGATAGAGGGATCATCCATTCTTTAGATAACGATAAACACCTGCATTGAACAGAGAGCTCATCTATTCCTTATCTAAAGATCAACACCTGCATTGCACAGAGGGATCATCCATTCCCTATGTAATGTTAAACACCTGCATTGAACAGAGGATCATGCATTCCGTAGTTAAAGATAAACACCTGCATTGCACAGAGGGTTCATCCATTCCTTGGGTAACTGTAAACACGTGCATTGAACAGAAGGGTCATCCATTCCTTAGATATCAGTAAACACCTGCATTGAACAGAGAGCTCATCTATTCCTTATCTAAAGGTCAACACCTGCATTACAACGAAGGTCATCCATTCCTTAGGTAAAGGACAACACCTGCATTGCACAGAGGGATCTTCCATTCATTAGGTAAATATAAACACCTCCGTTGCACAGAGGAATCATCCTTTCCTTAGGTAAAGGTAAACACCAGCATTGAATATCGGCATCTTACATTCCTTAGGTAATAGTAAACACCTGCAATGCACAGAGGGATTATCCATTCCTAGGACAAATATAAAGGCCTGCAATGCCTGCGGGTGTCATCCATTCTGTAGGTAAAGCTAAAAACTTGCATTGCACAGAGGGTTCATCCAATCCTTAGGTAAAGGTAAACACCTGCATTGCACAGATGGATCATCCATTCATTAGGTAATGGTAAACACGTGCATTGAACAGAGGGATCATCTATTACTTATGTAAAGATCAACACCTCCATTTCACAGAGACATCATCCATTCCTTAGGTAAAGGTAAACGCCTGCATTCACCAGAGGGATCATCCATTCATTAGGTAAAGGACAACACCTGCATTGAACAGAGGGATCATCCATTACTTATGTAATGGTAAACACCTGCATTGAACAGAGGTATCACCCATTCCTTACATAATGGTAAACACCTGTAGGGATCCGTTAACAGTCGCCATTACAAGATGGCGCTGGCTTCCTGCCTGCCATGTGGTAAACAACTCCATATTTGGCATGAGTCCTGGCGCTACTAGTTGTACAATCTGCGCATGGTCATGACGAGCTTGCTCTCAGCCTATCCCGAGGCATTTGCTTGTGATGTCAATCTTGTAGCCAATCACTTGTGTGCACGAAGGCTTGAACCGTATAAAAGTCGCAGCAAGGCAGTGCTCGGGGCCCTCCGCCATCAGCTCATCTGTTAACCAAGTGCTCTCCAATAAAGTGTGATACAGGAAGGATCCTCGTTTGTGGCCGTTCCTTTCCTGCTGGTTGGGAAGGGTCGCCGCAAAGTGGTGCCGAAACCCGGGACGCCGGACCTTTCAAAGACACCCGGCGGAGGGCCGAAGAAGATTCAGAACTTGACACACGGAGAGGTAGACGTCGGTAAGTCATCCCCGGCTTTGTTCTCTGATGGATTTTCGACTGACCCTGGCTTTCCTCGCCTGTTTTTGCCTGTTTTGTTTGGGGTTTTATAGCGGTAAACATGCGGAAATAATTGGGGAGGGACAAAGAGCTTTAGCCCAACATCAGGACAGTCTTTCAGAGTCAGATACTAGCGGGGACTCACATGCTAGGCCTAGGAAGAAACAAAAGGGAAAAATAGGATCCAGTCAAAAAGGAGAGGACAAGGAGAAAAGTTTACAAGAAGAGCGCTCGAGTAAAACATCTAAAAGAAAAAGTAAAAATTCAGACTCAAAACAAAACAATGAGGAGGAGCCGGAGCTTTCAGGGAGGAAAAAGAAAAGAAAAACTGCTCTTACCAACAGAACTTTTCTGCCGTGTTTGAAGAGAATGTAAAGGTAAATTGTAGTAAGACCATCGACTTTAGATCTGCACCTATATGTGTAAGACTTCCTTTTATGTTTCTAGTGAGCAATCAAATTGTTATTTCAAGCGAGTTCTTGTTTTCTTTTAGAATGCTGGAATGCCACTCAATTTCCATTGGGCATGCTGACCTGTCTGTTCCTGTGGTCATTCAAGAGTAAGAACTACCGGTGTTGCTACAGCCTAAGAGAGACTTTAGAATTATTGCAGCTATCGTGGCTGCTCTTGCAGCTTCTGCTGCCACTGCTGCGGTAGCTGCTGCAGCCCTAACTAAGGCCATCCCAGCGGCCCAAGCAATAAACAGCTTATGGACATTGTTGTATCTCAATGGGACTTGGGACCACAAATTTGATAATCTTACTAGGACATTAAGGGGTCAAATAATTGCTATTAATAGTACCTGTGTAGAGGTTGCTTCTGTAATGAAAATTGTCTCTTTCTTTCAATCTGTGATTAATTGGGGAAATGTTGCTGACTCGAGCAGCCAATTTTTCTCGCAAAATTGTCTTTGTATCTTTCGGGGAATTGGTCCGAGGAGTTTGATGTGAACCTAGATGAGTTAAGAAGAGCTATTGTTGCCATCAATTCCACTCGGGTGGACCTTAGTTTGGCAAAAGGTTTTACCTCCTGGTTTTCATCAGCCTTTTCTTTCTTTAAAGAGTGGGTGGGGGTGGGGATGTTTGCTGTTTGTGTTATTGGAGGCCTGGTGTTATGCATGTGGTTGGTTTGCAGGTTGCATGCTCAGGCTAGAAGAGACAAGGTCATTATTTCCCAGGCTCTTGCTGCATTGGAGAATGGCTCTTCCCCTCGGGTCTGGCTGGCAGCCCTTAAAAAACCCTGATTTTCTTTGGCCCTTGCACCCTTAGGGTTTTATACCCATTGCACAAGGAGGGCAAGGAAGTAGGGTGGGCTTTAGTTGGCACAGGATGCGAGACAAAGTACTGCACGTGAGGTGAGCCTTTATTAGCCTCACGAAGAGCATGTTTGATTGCATATGGGTTAGTACCAGAATCCCATCTCTGAGAAAAGGTACTGGACCGGGATGACACCGGGTTTGGCTGGCCACCAGGTCTGGAGTTATCGTAAGGTCCTCTTTCTGTTCAGAGATCAGACCTCTGCTCTTGCCTGTCGCTAAGAAATAGAAAAGGGGGAAGTGTAGGGAGCCGTTAACAGTCGCCATTACAAGATGGCGCTGGCTTCCTGCCTGCCATGTGGTAAACAACTCCATATTTGGCATGAGTCCTGGCGCTACTAGTTGTACAATCTGCGCATGGTCATGACGAGCTTGTTCTCAGCCTATCCCGAGGCATTTGCTTGTGACGTCAATCTTGTAGCCAATCACTTGTGTGCACGAAGGCTTGAACCGTATAAAAGTCGCAGCAAGGCAGTGCTCGGGGCCCTCCGCCATCAGCTCATCTGTTAACCAAGTGCTCTCCAATAAAGTGTGATACAAGAAGGATCCTCGTTTGTGGCCGTTCCTTTCCTGCTGGTTGGGAAGGGTCGCCGCAAACACCTGCATGGAACAGAGGGATTATCCATTCCTGAGATAACGGTAAACACCTGCATTGCACACAGAGACCATCCATTCCTTTTGTAAAGGTAAAAACCTGCATTGAACAGAGGTATCTTTCATTCTTTAGGTAATAGTAAACACCTGTATTGCACAGAGGAATCATCCTTTCCTTAGGTAAAGGTAAACACCAGCATTGAATATAGGCATCTTCCATTCCTTAGGTAATAATAAACACTTTCAATGCACAGAGGGATTATTCCATTTCTTACATAAATGTAAACACCTGCAATAAACAGAGGGATCACCCATTCCTTAGGGAAAGGTAAACACCTGAGTTGCACAGACAGATCATACATTCCATATGTACAAGGTGAACACCTGCATTGCACAGACGGATCATCCATTCCTTACTTAAAGGTCAACACCTGCATTGTACAGAGGGATCAACCATTCCTTAGGTAAAGGTAAACACCTTCATTGCACAGAGAGTTCATCCATTCCTTAGGTAAAGGTCAACACCTGCCTGGCCAACAAGGATCATCCATTCCTTATGTGAAGGTAACACCTGCATTGCACACAAGGGAGATCCATTCCTTTCCTAAAGGTACACACCTGCATTGAACAGAGGGATCTTCCATTCCGTGGGTAATAGTAAACACCTGCAATGCACAGAGGGATCATCCATTCCTAAGGCAAATATAAACACCTGCAAGGCACAGAGGGATCATCCATTCCTTAGGTAACGGTAAACACGTGCAATGCAGAGGGATCATCCATTCCTTAGGTAAAGGTAAACACCTGCATTGCACAGAGGGATCGTCCATTCCTTAGGTAAAGGTCAACACCTGACTGGCCCAGGGGGATCATCCATACCTTATGTAAAGGTAAACACCTGCATTGCACACAGCGAACATCAATTCCTTAGGTAATAGTAAACACCTGCAATGCACAGAGGGATCATCCATTCCTAAGGAAAGTGTAAACAGCTGCATTGAACAGAGGGATCATCCATTCCTAAGATAATGGTAAACACCTGCATTGAAAAGAGGGCTCATCTATTCCTTAGGTAAAGATGAACACCTGCTTTGCACAGAGGGATTGTCCATTCCATAGATATCAGTAAATGCCTGCATTGATCAGAGGGATCATCCATTCCTTAGGTAATGGTAAACACCTGGTTGCACAGAGGGATCATCCATTCCTTAGATAATGTTAAACACCTGCAGTGAACAGAGGGATCATCCATTCCTTAGGTAATGGTCAACACCTGCATTGCACACAGTGATCATCCTTTCCTTAGGTAAAGGTCAACACCCGCCTGGCCCATTGGGACCATCTATTCCTTATGTAAAGGTAAACACCTGCATTGCACACAGAGAACATCCATTCTTTCTGTAAAGGTAACCACCTGCATTTAACAGAGGTATCTTTCATTCCTTAAGTAATAGTAAACACCTGCAATGCACAGAGGGATTATCCATACCTTAGGTAAATGTAAACACCTGCATTGAACACAGGGATCATCCATTCCTTAGATAAGGGTAAGCACCTGCATTGAACAGAGGGATCATCCATTCCTTAGGGAAAGGTAAACACCTGAGTTGCACAGATGGACCATCCATTCCATACGTAAAAGTCAACCCCTGCATTTTACAGAGGAATCATCCATTCCTTAGGGAAAGGTAAACACCTGAGTTGCACAGACGGACCATCCATTCCTTATGTAAAGGACAACACCTGCATTGCACAGAGGGATCTTCCATTCATTAGGTAAAGATAAACACCTCCATTGCACAGAGTAATCATCCTTTCCTTATGTAAATGTAAACACCAGCATTGAACATGGGCATGTTCCAATCCATAGATAATAGAAAACACATGCAATTCACAGAGGGATAATCCTATTCCTTACATAAATATGAACACCTGCATTGAACAGAGTGATCATAAATTCCTTAGGTAAAGTAAAACCCCTGCCTTGCACAGAGGGATCATCCATTCCTTAGGTAATTGTTGAACACCTGCATTTCACAGAGAGATCAACCATACCTTAGGTAAAGGTCAACACCTGCCTTGCACAGAGAGATCATCCATTCCTTAGGTAAAGGTCAAAACCTGCCTGGCCCAGAGGGCTCATCCATTCCTTATGTAAAGGTAAAGAAGTGCATTACACACAGGGAACATCCATTCGTTTGGTAAAGGTATACACCTGCAATGAACAGAGGGATATTCCATTCCTTAGGTAATATTAAACACCTGCAATGCACAGAGGGATCATCCATTCCTTAGGTAAGGGTAAACACGTGCAATGAACAGAGGGATCATCCATTCCTTAGATAATGGTAAACACCTATATTGAACAGGGGGATCATCTATTCATTAGGTAAAGATCAACACATGCATTGCACGGAGGGATCATCCATTCCTTGGGTAAAGGTCAAAACCTGAATAGCACAGAAGGATCATCCATTCCTTTTGTAATGGACAGCACCTTCATTGCACAGAGGTATCTTCGAGTCCTTAGGTAAAGTTGAACACCTACATTGCACAGAGGGATCATTCATTACTTAGGTAAATATAAACAACCATTGAGCAGAGGGATGATCCATTCCTTAGATAACGTTAAACACCTGCATTGAACAGACAGATCATCCATTCCTTAGGTAAAGGTAAACACCAGCATTGCACAGAGGGATCATGCATTCCTTAGGTAACTGTAAACACCTGCATTGAACAGAGGGATCATCCATTCCTAAGATAACGGTAAACAACTGCATTGAACAGAAGGATCATCTATTCCTTAGGTAAAGATCAACACCTGCAATGCACAGAGGATCATCCATTCCTTAGGTAAAGGTAAACACCTGCATTGCACAGATGGATCATCGATTCCTTAGGTAACTGTAAACACCTGCATTGAACATAGGGATCATCCATTCCTTAGATAACGGTAAACACCTGCATTGAACAGAGGGCTCATCTATTCCTTAGGTAAAGATCAACACCTTCATTGCACAGAGGGATCATGCCATTGTTTAGGTAAAGGTAAACACCTGCATTGCACAGAGGGATCATCCATTCCTTAGGTAATGGTAAATAACTGCATTGAACACAGGGATCATCCATTCCTTAGATAATGGTAACCACCTGTATTGAACAGAGGGATCATCCATTCCTTAGGTAAAGATCAACACCTGCATTTCACAGAAGGATCATCCATTCCTTAGGTAAAGGACAACACCTGCATTGCACAGAGGGATCTTCCATTCCTTACGTAAATGTAATCACCTGCATTGCACTGACACATCATCAATTCCTTAAATAAATGAAAACACCAGCATTGAACAGCGGGATCATCCATTCCTCAAATAAAGGTAAACACCTGCATAGCACAAAGGGATCATCCATTCCTTAGGTAAATATAATCACCTGCATTGCACTGATGCATCATCCATTCCTTAGGTAAATGAAAACAGCAGCATTGAACAGAGGGATCATCCATTCCTCAGATAACGGTAAACACCTGCATTGAACAAAGGGATCTTCTATTCCTTTGCTAAAGTTCAACACCAGGATTGCACAGAGGGATCATCCCATTCCTAAGGTAAAGGTAAGTACCAGCATTGCACAGAGGAATCATCCATTCCTTAGGTAATGGTAAACACCTGCAATGCACAGAGCGATCATCCATTGATTACATAAAGTTAAACACCTGCATTGCACACTGGGAACATCCATTATTTTGATACAGGTAAACACCTGCATTGAACAGAGGGTTTATTTATTCCTTAGGTAAAGGTAAACACCTTCATTTAACAGAGGTTTCTTCCATTCATTAGATAGTAGTAAACACCTGCAATGCACAGATGAATCATCGATTCCTTAGGTAAAGGTAAACACAGTGCACAGAGGGATCATACATTCCCTAGGTAAGGGTAAACATCTGCATTGCACAGCGGGATCATCCATTCCTTATGTAACAGTAAACAACTGCATTGAACAGAGGGCTCATCTATTCCTTAGGTAAAGATCAACACCTGCATTGTACAGAGGGATCATCCCATTCCTTAGGTAAAGATAAACACAAGAATTGCACAGAGGGATCATCCATTCCTTAGGTAAATGTTATCACCTGCATTGCACTGATGAATCATCCAGTCCTTAGGTAAATGAAAACACCAGCATTGAACGAAGGGATCATCCATTCCTCAGATAACAGTAAACATCTGCATTGAACAAAGGGATCATCTATTCCTTTGGTAAAGTTCAACACCTGCTTTGCACAGAGGGATCATCCATTCCTTAGGTAAGGATAAACACCTGCATTTCACGGAGGGATCATCCATTCCTTAAGTAGAGGTAGAACCCTGCGTTGAACAGAGGGATCATACTTCTTTAGGTAAAGGTAAACACCAGTGTTGAACAGAGGTATCATCCATTCCTTAGGTAAAGGTAAACACTTGAATTAAACAGAGGGATCATCCATTCCTTAGATAAAAGTAAACAAGTGCATTGAACAGAAGGATCATCTATTACTTAAGTAAAGATCCCGACCTGCATTGCACAGAGGGATCGGCCCATTCCTTAGGTAAAGGTAAACACCTTCATTGAATAGAGGGATCATCCAATATGTTGGTAAAGGTAAACACCTTCATTTAACATAGGGATCGTCCATTCCTTAGGTAATAGTATACACCTACAATGCACAGATGGAACATTCATTCCTTAGGTAAAGTCAAACACTTGCAATGCACAGAGGGATAATCCATTCCTTAGGTAAGGGTCAACACCTGCATTGAACAAAGGGATCATCCATTCCTTAAGTAAAGGTACAAACCTGAGTTGAACAGAGGGATCATCCTTATTTAGGTAAAGGTAAACACCTGCATTGAACAGAGGGATCATTTATTCCTTAGGTAAAGTTTAACACCTGCATTGCACAGAGGTATCATCACATTCTTTAGGTAAAAGTAAACACCTGCATTGCACTGAGGGATCATCCATTCCTTAGGTAAATGTAAACATCTGCATTGCACAGAGGAATCATTCATTCCTTAGGTAACTGTAAACACCTGCATTGAACAGAGGGATCATCCATTTCTTAGATAACAGTAAACTCCTGCATTGAACAGAGGGATCATCTATTCCTTAAGTAAAGATCAACACCTGCATTGCACAGAGGGATCATACATTACTTAGGTAAAGGTAAACACCTGCATTGCACAGAAGAATCATCCATTCCTTAGTTTAAGGTCAACACCTGCCTGCCCAGAGGGATCATCCATTCCTTATGTAAAGGTAAACACGTGCTTTGCACACAGGGAAAAACCATTCCTTTAGTAAAGGTAAACACGTGCATTGAACAGAGGGGTCATCTATTTCTTAGGTAAAGGTACACACCTGCATTTATAAGAGAGAATTTCCATTCCTTAGGTAATAGTAAACACCTGCAATGCACAGAAGGATCATCCATTCCTTAGGTAGAGGTAAACACCTGCAATGCACAGAGGGGTCATCCATTCCTTATGTAAAGGTAGAAACCTTCGTTGAACAGAAGAATCATCCTTCTTTGGCAAAGGTAAACACCTGTGTTAAACAGAGATATCATCAACTCCTTAGGTAAAGGTAAACACCTGCATTGAACAGAGGGATCATTTATTCCTTAAGTAAAGTTAAACATCTGCATTCCACAGAGGCAACATCCCATTCCTTAGGTAAAGGTAAACACCTGCATTGCACAGAGGGATCATCCATTCCTTAGGTAAATGTAAACACCTGATTTGAACAGAGTGATCATCCATTCCTTATGTTAAGGTAAACCCCTGCATTGAATAGAGGGATCATCCCTTCCTTAGATAACGATAAACACCTGCATTGAACAGTGGAATGATCTACTTCTTCGGTAAGGATCAACACCTGCATTGCACAGAGGGATCATCTATTCTTTAGGTATTTGTAAACACCTGCATTGTACAGAGGGATCATCCATTCTTTACGTACAGGTAAACACCTCCAATACACAGAGGGATCATCCATTCCGTAGGAAAGGGTAAAAACCTGTATTGCACAGAGGAATCACCCATTCCTTAGGTAAAAGTAGAAACCTGCATTGAACAGAGCGATCGCCCTTCTTTAGGTAAAGGTAAACACCTTTATTGAACAGAGGTATCATCCATTCCTTAGATAACGGTAAACACCTGCATTGAACAGAGGGATCATTTATTCCTTGGGTAAAGTTTAACACCAGCTTTGCACAGAGGGATCGTCCCATTCCTTAGGTAAAGGTTAACGCCTGAATGGCACAGAGGGATCATTCATTCCTTAGGTAAATGTAAACACATGCATTGCACAGAAGGTTCATCCATTCCTTAGGTAACTGTTAACACCTGCATTGATCAGAGGGATCATCCATTTCTTAGATAACGGGTAACTCCTGCATTAAACAGAGGGATGATCTATTCCTTATGTAAAGATCAACACCTGCATTGCACAGAAGGATCATCCCATTCCTTAGGTAAAGGTATACATGTGAATTGCACAGAGGGTACATATATTCCTTAGGTAAAGGTACACGCCTGCATTGCACAGAGGGATATCCATTCCAAGGCAAGTGTAAACACCTTCAATGCACAGAGGGATCTCTCATTTCTTAAGTAATGTTAAAAACCTACATCAAACAGAGATCATCCATTCATTAGATAATGGTAAACACCTACATTAAACAGAGGGATCATCTATTCCTTAGGTAAAGATGAATACCTGAATTGCACAGAGGGATCTTCCATTCCTTAGGTAAAGGTCAACAACTGCATTGCTCGGATTGATCATCCAATCCTTAGGTAAAAGAGAACACATGCATTTCACAGAGGGATCTTCAATTCCTTAGGTAAAAGTTAACACCTGAATTGCACAGAGGGATCATCCATTCCTTATGTAAATGTAAACACCTGCATTGCACACAGGGAACAAGCATTCCTTTGGTAAAGGTAAACACATGCATTAAAAGAGATATCTTCCATTCTTTGGGAATAGTAGACACCATCAATGCACAGAAGGATCATCCATTCCTAATGTAAAGGTAAACACCTGCAATGCACAGAGGGATCATCCATTCCTTAGATAAGGGTAAACACCTGCATTGCACAGAGGCATCATCCATTCCTTCAGTAAATGTAGAAACCTGCGTTGAACAGAACGATCATCCTTCTTTAGGTAAATGTAAACACCTGCATTGAACAGAGGGATCATCCATTTCTTAGATAACAGTGAACTCCTGTATTGAACATAGGGATCATCTATTCCTTAGGTAAAGATCAACACCTGCATTGCACAGAGGGATCATCCCATTACTTAGGTAAAGGTAAACACCTGCATATAATGGAGGGATCATCCATTCCTTAGGTAAAGGTAAACACCTGCATTGAACAGAGGGATCTTCCATAACTTAGGTAATAGTAAACACCTGCAATGCTCGGAAGGATCATCCATTCCTAAGGTAAATGTAAACACCTGCAATTCACAGAGGGATCATCCATTCCTGAGGTAATGGTAAACACCTGGATTTACCAGGGGAATCTTCCATTCCTTAGGTAAAGGTAAACATCTGAATGACACAGAGGGATCATATATTCCTTAGGTGAAGGAAACACCTACATTGAACAGAGGAAACATCTATTCCTTAGTTAAAGTTCAACACCTGCATTGCACAGAGGGATAATCCATTCCTTATGTAAAGGTAAAAACCTGCATTGCACAGAGGGATCATACATTCCTTAGGTAAAGGTAAACACCTGCATTGCACAGAAGGATCATCCATTCCTTAGGTAACGGTCAACACCTGCCAGGCCAGAGGGATCATCCATTCCTTATGTAAAGGTAAACACGTGCTTTGCACACAGGGAACAACCATTCCTTTGGAAAAGGTAAACTAGTGCACTGAACAGAGGGATTATCCATTCCATAGGTAAAGGTAAACACCTGCATTTAACAGAGGGATCTTCCATTCCTTAGGTAATAGTAAACACCTGCAATACACTGAACGATCATCCATTTCTAGGTAAAGGTAAACACCTGCAATGCACAGAGTGGTCATCCATTCCTTAGGTAAAGGTAGAAACCTGAGTTGAACAGAGGGATCATCCTTCTTTGGCAAAGGTAAACACCTGCGTTGAACAGAGATATCATCCACTCCTTAGGTAAAGGTAAACACCTGAATTGAACTGAGGGATCATCCAGTCCTTAGATAACGGTAAACACCAGCATTGCACATAGGGATCATTTATTCCTTAGGTAAAGTTTAACACCTGCATTGCACAGAGGGATCATCCGATTCCTTAGGTAAAGGTAAACACCTGCATTTTACAGAGGGATCATCCATTCCTTAGGTTAAGGTAAACACCTGATTTGCACAGAGTGATCATCTGTTCCTTAGGATAAGGTAAACACCTGCATTGAACAGAGGGATCATCCATTCCTTAATAACGGTAAACACCTGCATTCAACAGGGGAATCATCAATTTCTTAGGTAAAGATCAACACATGCATTGCACAGAGAGATCATCCATTCCTTAGGTAACTTTATACACCTGCATTGTACAGAGGGATCATCCATTCCTTATGCACAAGTAAACACCTCCAATACACAGAGGTATCATCCATTCCGCAGGTAAGGCTAAACACCTGATTTTCACAGAGTGATCATCCATTCCTTAGGTTAAGGTAAACACCTGCATTGCACAGAGGGATCATCCATTCCTTAGAAAACGGTAAACATCTGCATTGAACAGTGGAATCATCTATTTCTTAGGTAAAGATCAACACCTACATTGCAAAGAGGTATCATCCATTCCTTAGGTAACTGTAAACACTGGCATTGCACAGAGGGATCAACCATTCCTTAGGAAATTGTAGAAACCTGAGTTGAACAGAGGGATCACCCTCCTTTAGGTAAAGGTAAACACCTGTTTTGAACAGCGGTATCATTCATTCCTTAGGTAAAGGTAAACACCTGCATTTAAGAGAGAGATCTTCATTCCTTAGGGAATAGTAAACACCTGCAATGCACAGAAGGATCATCCATAGTTTAGGTAAAGGTAAACACCTGTAATGCACAGAGGCGTCATCGATTCCTTAGGTAAAGGTAGAAAACTGCGTTGAAAACAGGGATCATCCCATTCCTTAAGTAAAGGTAAACACCTGCATTGCACATAGGGATCATCCTTTCCTTATGTAAAGGTAAACACCTGCATTGCACAGAGGGATCATCCATTCTTTAGGTAAATGTAAACACCTGCATTGCACAGAAGGATCATCCATTCCTTTGGTAACGGTCAACACCTGCCAGCCCAGAGGGATCATCCATTCCTTTGGTAAAGGTAAACACGTGCACTGAACATTGGGATCATCCATTCCTTAGGTAAAGATAAACCCCTCCATGTAACTGAGGGATCTTCCATTCCTTAGTTAATAGTAAACACCTGCAATGCACAGAAGGATCATCCATTCATTAGGTAAAGGTAAACACCTGCAATGCACAGAGTGGTCATCCATTCCTTAGGTAAGGGTAGAAACCTGTGTTGAACAGAGGGATCATCCTTCTTTGACAAAGGTAAATACCTGCATTGAACAGCGATATCATTCACTCCTTAGATAACGGTAAACACCTTCATTACACATAGGGATCATTTATTCCTTAGGTAAAGTTTAACACCTGCATTGCACAGAGGGATGATCCCACTCCTTAAGTAAAGGTAAAAACCTGCATTGCACATAGGGATCATCCATTCCTTAGATAACGGTAAACACCTGCTTTGAACAGGAGAATCATCTATTTCTTAGGTAAAGATAAAAATCTGCATTGCACAGAGTTCATTCATTCCTTAGGTAAAGGACAACACCTACCTGGCTAAAAAGGATCATCCATTCCTTATGTGAAGGTAACACCTGCATTGCACACATGGAAGATCCATTCCTTTGGTAAAGGTAAACACCTGCATTGAAAAGAGCAATCTTCCATTCCTTAGGTAATAGTAAACACCTGCAATGCATAGTGGAACCATCCATTCCTAAGGCAAATATAAACACCTGCAATGCACAGAGGTATCATCCATTCCTTAGGTAAAGGTCAACACCTGCATTGCACGGAGGGATCATCCATTCCATAGATAACGGTAAACACCTGCATTGATCAGAGGGATCATCCTTACCTTATGTAATGGTAAACACCTGCATTTCACAGAGGGATAATCCATTCCTTAGGTAAAGGTCAACACATGACAGGCCCAGAGGGATCATCCATAACTTATGTAAAGGCAAACACCTGCAGTGCACACATGGAACATCCATTCCATAGGTAATAGTAAACACCTACAATGCACAGATGGATCATCTATTCTTTAGGTAAGGGTATACACCTGAATTGCACAGGGGGATCATCCATTCCTTAGGTAATGGTAAACACCTGCAGTGATCAGAGCGATCATCCATTCCTTAGATAACGGTAAACACCTGCCTTGAACAGAGAGATCATCCATTCCTTAGGTAACTGTAAACATCTGCATTGAAAAGAGGGATCATCCATTTGTTGGTAACTGTAAACACCTGCATTTAGCAGAGGGATCATCCATTCCTAAGACAAATATAAACACCTGCAATGCACAGAGGCACCATCCATTCCTTAGGTAAAGCTAAAAACCTGCATTACACAGAGGGATCCTCGATTCTTTAGGTAACTGTAAACGCCTGCATTGAACAGGGGCATCATCCATTCCTTAGATAAGGGTAAGCACCTGCATCGAATAGAGGGATCATCTAATCTTAGGTAAAAATCAAGACCTACATTACACAGAGGGATCATCTATTCCTAAGACAAATATAAACACTGGCAATGCACAGAGGGATCATCCATTCCTTAGGTCAAGCTAAAAACCTGCATTGCACAGAGGGATCATCCATTCCGTAGGTAACTGTAAACAGCTGCACTGAACAGAGGGATCATCCATTCCTTAGATAAGGGTAAGCACCTGCATTGAACAGAGGGATCAACTATTCCTTAGGTAAAGATCAACACCTGCATTACACAGAGGGATCATATAATTCATTAGGTAAAGGTAAACACCCGCATTGCACAGAGGGATCATCCATTCCTTATGTAATGGTAAACACCTGGATTGCACAGAGGGATCATCCATTCCTTAGGTAAAGTTCAACACCTGTATTGTACAGAGGGATCATCCATTCCTTAGATATAGGGCAACACCTGCATTGCACAGATGGATCATCCATTCCTTAAGTAATGATCAACACCTGCATTGAACAGAGGGAGCATCCATTCCTTAGGTAAAGGTCAACACATGCATTGCACAGAGGGATCATCCATTCCTTAGGCATAGGACAACACCTGCATTGCACAGAGGGATCATCCATTCCTTAGGCATAGGACAACACCTGCATTGCACAGAGGGATCATCCATTTCTTAAGTAAAGATAAACACCTGCATTGAACAAATGGATAATCCATTCCTTAGGTAAAGGTCAGCACTTGCATTGCACAGAGGGATCATCCATTCCTTAGGTAAAGGTCAACACATGCATTGCACAGAGGGATCATCCATTCCTTAGGCATAGGACAACACCTGCATTGCACAGAGGGATCATCCATTTCTTAAGTAAAGATAAACACCTGCATTGAACAAATGGATAATCCATTCCTTAGGTAAAGGTCAGCACTTGCATTGCACAGAGGGATCATCCATTCCTTAGGTAAAGTTCAACACCTGTAATGTACAGAGGGATCATCCATTCCTTAGATATAGGGCAACACCTGCATTGCATAGATGGATCATCCATTCCTTAAGTAATGATCAACACCTGCATTGAACAGAGGGATCATCCAATCCTTAGGTAAAGGTCAACACATGCATTGCACAGAGGGATCATCAATTCCTTAGGCATAGGAAAACACCTGCATTGCACAGAGGGATCATCCATTTCTTAAGTAAAGATAAACACCTGCATTGAACAAATGGATAATCCATTCCTTAGGTAAAGGTCAACACTTGCATTGCACAGAGGGATTATCCATTCCTTAGGTAAAGGTCAACACCTGACTGACCCAGAGGGATCATCTACACCTTATGTAAACATAAATACCTGAAGTGCACACAGGGAACATCCATTCCTGAGGTAATAGTAAACACCTGCAATGCACAGAGGGATCATCAATTCTGAATGTAAATGTAAACACCTACCGTGCACAGAGGAATCGTCTATTTCTTAGGTAAGAGTATACACCTACATTGCACCGGGGTTATCCATTCCTTAATTAAAGGTAGAAACCTGGTTTGAACAGATGGATCATCCATTCCTTAGGTAAAGGTCAACAGCTGCATTGCACAGAGGGATCATCCATTCGTTAGGTAGAGGATAACACCTGCATTGCACAGAGGGATCATCCATTCCTGAGTTAAAGTTCAAAACCTGCCTGGCCCAGATCGATCATCCATACCTTATGTAAAGGTGAACACCTGCATTGCACACAGGGAACATCCATTCTTAAGGTAATAGTAAACGCCTGAAATGCACAGAGGGATCATCACTTCCGAAGGTAAATGTAAACAACCACAATGCACAGAAGGATCGTCTATTCCTTAGGTAAGGGTATACACCTGCATTACACCGGGGGATCATCTATCCCTTAAGTAAAGATAGAAACCTGGTTTTAAGAGAAGGATCATCCTTCTTTAGGTAAAGGTGGACACCTGCGTTGAACAGAGGGATCATCCATTCCTTAGGTAACATTAAACACCTGCATTGCACAGAGGGATCATCCATTCCTTAGATAACGGGAAACACCTGCATTGAACAGAGGGATCTACCATTCGTTAGGTAAATGTAAACACCTGCATTGAGCAGAGGGATCATCCATTTCTATAACTGTAAACACTTGTATTGAACAGAGGGATCATCTATTCCTTAGGTAAAAATCAACACCTGCATTGCACAGAGGATTATCCATTCCTTTGATAAAGGTAAACACCTGCATTGCATAGAGGGATCATCCATTGCTTAGGTAATGGTAAACGCCTGCATTGAACACAGGGATCATCCATTCCTTATGTAATGTTCAACATCTGCATTGCACAGAGGGATCATCAATTCCTTAGGTAAAGGTCAACACTTCCCTGGCCCAGAGCGATCATCCATTCCTTATGTAAAGGTATACACCTGCTTTGCACATATAGAACATCCATTACTTTTGGAAAGGTAAACACCTGCTTTGAACAGAGGTATCTTTCATTCCTTAGGTAATAGTAAACACCTGCAATGCACAGAGGTATCATCCGTTCCTAAAACAAATATAAACACCTGGAATGCACAGAGGGATAATCCATTCCTTAGGTCATGCTAAAAACCTGCATAACACAGAGGGATCATCGATTCTTTAGGTAAGTGTAAACCCCTGCGTTGAACAGAGGTATCATCCATTCCTTAGATAAGGGTAAGCACCTGCATTGAACGGACATATCATCTATTCCTTAGGTGAAGATCAACACCTGCATTACACATAGGATCATCCATCCCTTAGGTAAAGGTAAACACCTGCATTGCACAGTGGGATCATCCATTCCTTAGATAACATTAAACACCTGCATTGAACAGAGGGATCATCCATTCCTTATGTAATGGTCAACACTGCATTGCACAGAGGGATCATCCATTCCTTAGGAAAAGGTCAACACCTGCCAGGCCCAGAGGGATCATCCATTCCTTATGTAAAGGTATACATCTACATTGCATACAGAGAACATCCATTCCTTTTGTAAAGGTAAACACCTGCATTGAACAGAGGGATCTTTCATTCCTTAGTTAACAAAAAACACCTGGAAGGCACAGAGGGATCATCCATTCCTAAGACAAATACAAATGCCTGCAATGCACAGAGGCATCATCCATTCTTTGGTAAAGCTAAAAACCTGCATTGCACAGAGGGATCATCCATTCCTTAAGTAACTGTAAACACCTGCATTGAACAGAGGGATCATCCATTCCTTAGATAAGGGTAAGCACCTACATTGAATCTGCATTGCACAAAAGGATCGCACAGATGGATCATCCATTCCTTAGGTAATGGTAAACACCTTCATTGAATAGAGGGATAATCCATTCCTTACATAATGGTAAACACCTGTGTTGAGAGAGGGATCATCTTTTCCTTAGGTAAAGGACAACACCTGCATTGCACAGACGGATCTTCCATTCATTACGCAAAGATAAACACCTCCATTCCACGGAGGAATCAACATATCCTTAGGTAAAGGTAAACACCAGCATTGAACATAGGCATCTTCTATTCCTTAGGTAAAAATAAACACCTGCAATGCATGGAGGGATCATCCCATTCCTTACATAAAAATAAACACCTGCAATGAACAGTGGGATCATCCATTCCTTAGGGAAAGGTAAGCACCTGAGTTGCACAGATGGTTCATCCATTCTATACGTAAAGGTGAACACCTGCATTTTACAGAGTGATCATCCATTCCTTAGGTAAACGTAAAGAACTGCATTGCATAGAGAGTTCATAAATTCCTTAGGTAAAGGTCAACACCGCCCTGGCCAAGAAGGATCATCCATTCATGATGTAAAGTCATCACCTGCATTTCACACAGGGAAGATCCATTCCTTTGGTAATGGTAAAAACCTGCATTGAACAGAGGGATCTTCCATTCCTTAAGTAATAGTAAACACCTGCAATGCACAGAGGAATCATCCATTCCTTAGGTAATGGTAAACACCTGCATTGCACGGAGGGATCATCCATTCCTAAAGTAAAGGTAGAAACCTGTGTTGAACAGAGGGATCATCCTTCTTCAGGTAATGGTAAGCACCTGCGTTGAACAGAGGTATCATCCATTCCTTAGACAAAGGTAAACACCTGCATTGAAAAGAGGGATAATCCATTACTTAGATACCAGTAATCACCTGCATTGAACAGAGGGATCATACATTCCTTAGGTAAATATCAACACCTGCATTGCACACTGGGATCATCCCATTCATTAGGTAAAGGTAAACACTTGCATTGCACAGAAGGATCATCTATTCCTCAGGTAAATGTAAACACCAGCATTGAACATAGGCATCTTCCATTCCTTAGGTAATAGTAAACACCTGCAAAGCACAGAGGGATCATCCCACTCCTTACATGAACATAAACAACTGTATTGAACAAAGGGATCATCCATTACTTAGATAATGGTAAACACCTGGATTGAACAGAGGGATCACCTATTCCTTAGGTAGAGATCCACACCTCCATTGCACAGTGGGATCATCGCATTCCTTAGGTAAAGCTAACACCTTCATTGCACAGAGGGATCATCAATTCCTTAGGTAAAAGTAAACACGTGTATTGCAGAGAGGTTCATCCATTCATTAGGTAACTGTAAACACCTACATTGAACAGAGGGATTATATATTCCTTAGATAATGGTAAACACCTGCATAGAACAGAGGGATCACCTATTCCTTAGGTAAAGATCAACACCTGCATTGAGGAGAGGGATTATCCCATTCCTTAGGTAAATTACACAGAGGAATCATCCAATCCTTAGATAAAGGTAAACACCTGGATTGAAGAGAGGGATCATCTATTCCTTAGGTAAAGTTCAACACCTGCATTGCACAGACGGATCATCCATTCCATAAGTAAAGTTCAACATCTGCATTGCACAGAAGGATCATCAATTCCTTAGGTAAAGGACAATACCTGAATTGAACAGAGGGATCTTCCATTCATTAGGTAATGATAAACACCTCCAGTGCACAGAGGA
Source organism: Orientallactaga sibirica (assembly GCA_036365145.1). Taxonomy (NCBI): domain Eukaryota; kingdom Metazoa; phylum Chordata; class Mammalia; order Rodentia; family Dipodidae; genus Orientallactaga; species Orientallactaga sibirica. Next base: position 30,509,435 of record JAEOAD010000026.1, on the reverse strand, counting down.
ATAATCCTTTCCTTAGATAAAGGTAAACACCAGCATTGAACATAGGCATCTTCCATTCTTTAGGTAATAGTAAACACCTGCAATGCAGAGAGGAATCATCCCATTCCTTACATAAACTTAAACACCTGCATTGAACTGAAGGATCATCCATTCCTTCGGTAAAGGCAAACACCTTCCTTGCACAGAGGAATCATCAATTCCTTAGTAAAGATCAACACCTGCATTGAACCGAGGGATCATCAATTTCTTAGGTAAAGATCAACACCTCCATTGAACAGAGGGATCATTAATTCCTAATGTAAAGGTCAACACCTGCATTGTACAGAGGGATCTTGCATTCCTTAGGAAAAGATTAACACCTGCCTTGCACAGAGGGTCATCCATTCCATAGGTAAGTGTAAACACATGTATTGCACAGAGCGATCATCCATTCCTTAGGTATCAGTAAACACCTGCATTGAAAAGAAGGCTCATCTATTCCTTAGGTAAAAGTAAACACTTGCATTGCAAAGTCGGATAATCCATTCCTTTGTTAACTGTAAACCTCTGCATTGAACAGAGGGATCATCCTTTCCTTAAGTAAAGGTAGAAACCTGCGTTGTACAGAGGGATCATCCTTCTTTAGGTAAAGGTAAACACCTGCATTGAATAGTGGGATCATCAATTCCTTAAATAACGGTGAACACCTGCATTGAACAGAGGGATCATCCATTACTTAGGTAACTGTAAACACCTGCATTGAACAGATGCATCATCCATTCCTAAGATAACGGTAAACACCTGCATTGAACAGAGGGATCATCTATACCTTAGGTAAAGATCAACACCTGCAATGCACAGAGGGATCATCCCATTCCTTAGGTAAAGGTAAACACCTGCATTGCAGAGAGGGATCATCCATTCCTTAGGAAAAAGTAGACACCGCAATTGCACAGAGGTAACATCCATTCCCTAGATAATGGTAAACACCTGCATTGAACAGAGGTATTATCCATTCCTTAAGTAAAGGTAAACGCCTTCACTGAACAGAGGAATCACCCATTCCATAGGTAAAGGTCAACACCTGCACTGCACAGAGGGTTCTTCCATTCCTTAGGTAAAGGACAACACTGCATTGCACAGAGGGATCATCCATTCCTTAAGTAAAGATCAACACCTGCATTGCACAGAGGGATCATCCATTCCTTAATTAAAGATCAACACCTGTCTTGCCCAGAGGGATCATTCATAATTTATGTAATGGTAACACCTGCATTACACACAGGGAAAATCCATTCTTTGGAAAGGTAAACACATGCACTGAACAGAGGGATCTTCCATTCCTTAGGTAATTGTAAACAACTGCAATGCACAGAGGGAATATCCATTCCTAAGTTAAATGTGAACACCTGCAATGCACAGAGAGATTGTCCATTCCTTAGCTAAGGGTAAATACTTGCAATGCACAGAGGGAACATCCATTCCTTAGGTAAAGTAAACACCTGCATTGCACAGAGGGATCATCGATTCCTTAGATAACAGTAAACACCTACGTTGAACAGAGGGATTATCCTCTTTAGGTAAAGGTAGACACCTGCATTGAACAGAAGGATCATCCCATTCCTTAGGTAAAGGACAACACCTGTCTGGCCCAGTGGGATCATTAATAATTTATGTAATGGTAAACACTTGCATTACACACAGGGAAAATGCATTCTTTGGATAGGTAAACACATGCACTGAAGAGAGGGATCTTCCATTCCTTAGGTAATTGTAAACACTGCAATGCACAGAGGGATTATCCATTCCTAAGTTAAATGTGGACACCTGCAATGCACAGAGATTGTCCATTCCTTAGGTAAGGGTAAACACTTGCAATGCACAGAAGGAACATCCATTCCTTAGGTAAGGGTAAACACCTGCATTGCACAGAGGGATCATCCTTTCCTTAAGAAAAGGTAGAAACCTGCCTGGAACAGAGGGATCATCCTTCTTTAGGTAAAGGTAGACACCTGCATTGAACAGAGGTATCATCCATTCCTTAGGTAAAGGTAAACACCTGCATTGAACAGAGGGATCTTTGATTCCTTAGATAACAGTAAACACCTACGTTGAACAGAGGGATCATCCTTCTTTAGGTAAAGGTAGACACCTGCATTGAACAGAAGGATCATCCCATTCCTTAGGTAAAGGACAACACCTGCATTTCCCAGAGGGTTCATCCATTCCTTAGGTAACAGTAAACACATGCATTGCACAGAGGGATCATCCATTCCTTATGTAATGGTAAACACCTGCATTGAAGAGATGGATGATCAATTCCTTAGATAATGGTAAACACCTGTATTGATCAGACGGATCTTCCATTCCTGAGATAACGGTGAACACCTGCATTGATGAGAGGGATCATCCATTCCTTAGGTAAAGATAAACACCTATCTTACATAGAGGGATCATCCATTCCTTTGGTAACTGTAAACACCTGCATTGAACAGAGGGATCATCCCATTCCTTAGGTAAAGGTAAACATCTGCAATGCACTGAGGGATAATCCATTCCTTAGGTAAGGGTAAACCCCTTTATTGCACAGAGGGATCATCCATTCGTTAAGTTAAGGTAGAAACCTTCCTTGAACAGTGGGATCATCCTTCTCTAGGTAAAGGTCAACACCTGCATTGAGCAGAGGCATCATGCATTCTGTAGATAACGGTGAAAACCTGCATTGAATAGAGGGCTCATTTATTCCTTAGGTAAAGATCAACACCTGCATTGCACAGAGGGATCATCCATTCCTTAGAAAACGGTAAACACCTGCATTGAACAGAGGGATCATACATTCCTTAGGTAAAGATCAGCACCTCCATTGCACAGAGGGTTCACCCATTCCTTGGATAAAGGTCAACACCTGTGTTGCACAGAAGGATCGTCCATTACTTATGTAAAGGACAACACCTGCATCGCACGAGGTATCTTCCATTCATTAGGTAAAGATAAACACCTCCATTGCACATAGGAATCATCCTTCCTTAGGTAAAGGTAAACACCAGCATTAAACATAGGTATCTTCCATTCCTCAGGTAATAGTAATCACCTGCAATGCACAGCGTGATCAGCCCATTCCTTACATAAACGTGAACACCTGCCTTGCACAGAGGGATCATCCATTCCTTAGGTAAGAGGTGAACACTTGCATTGCCCAAAGGGATCATCCATTCCTTAGGTAAATGTCACCACCTGCATTGCACACAGTGAAGATCTCTTCCTTTGGTAAAGGTAAACACCTGTATTGGGCAGAGGGATCTTCCATTTCTTATGTAACAGTAAACACCTGCAATGCAAAGAGGGATCATCTATTCCTTAGGTAAAGGTAAACACCTGCCTTTCACAGAGTGTCATCCATTCCATAGGTAAGTGTAAACACATGTATTGCACAGAGCGATCATCCATTCCTTAGGTATCAGTAAACACCTGCATTGAAAAGAAGGCTCATCTATTCCTTAGGTAAAAGTAAACACTTGCATTCCAAGTCTGATAATCCAATCCTTTGTTAACTGTAAACCTCTGTATTGAACAGAGGGATCATCCTTTCCTTAAGTAAAGGTAGATACCTGCTTGGGTCAGAGGGATCATCCTTCTTTATGTAAAGGTAAACACCTGCATTGAACAGAGGGATCATCCATTTCTTAAATAACGGTAAACACCTGCATTGATCAGAGGGGTCATCCATTACTTAGGTAACTGTAAACAGCTGCATTTAACAGAGGCATCATCCATTCCTAAGATATCGGTAAACACCTGCATTGAACAGAGGGATCATCTATACCTTAGGTAAAGATCAACACCTGCATTGCACAGAGGGATCATCCATTCCTTAGGTAAAGGTAAACACCGCAATTGCACAGAGGTATCATCCATTCCCTAGATAACGGTAAACACCTGCATTGAACAGAGGTATTATCCATTCCTTAGGTAAATTTAAACACATGCATTGACCAGAGGGATCAGCCATTCCTTAGGTAACTGTAAACACCTTCATTGAAGAGAGGGATCATCCATTCCTTAGATGATGGTAAGAACCTGCATTGAATAGAGGGATCATCAATTCCTTAGGTAAAGATCAACACCTGCATTGCACAGAGGGATCATCTATACCTTAGGTAACGATCAACACCTGCATTGCACAGAGGGATCATCCCATTCCTTAGGTAAAGGTAAACACCTGCATTGCAGAGAGGGATCATCCATTCCTTAGGTAAAGGTAAACACCGCAATTGCACAGAGGTATCATCCATTCCCTAGATAACAATAAACACCTGTATTGAACAGAGGTATTATCCATTCCTTAGGTAAATTTAAACACCTGCATTGACCAGAGGGATCATCCATTCCTCTGGTAACTGTAAACACCGTCATTGGAGAAAGGGATCATCCATGACTTAGATAATGGTAAAAACCTGCATTGAATAGAGGGATCATCAATTCCTTAGGTAAAGATCAACACCTGCATTGCACAGAGGGATCATCCGATTCTTTAGGTAAAGGTAAACACCTGCAATTCACACAGGGATCATTCATTCCTTAGGTAAGGGTAAACACTTGCCTGAGCATGGGGATCATCCATTCCTTATGTAAAGGTTAACACCTGCATTGCACGCAGGGAACATCCATTACTTTGGTAAAGGTAAAAACACGCATTGAACAGAGGGATAATCCATTCCTTAGGTAAAGGGTAACACCTTCATTGAACAGAGGGATCTTCCATTTCTAAGGTAATAGTAAACACCTGCAACTCACAGAGTGATCACCCGTTCCTTAGGTAAAGGTAAACACCTGCAATGCACAGAGGGATCATCTATTCTTTAGGTAAGTGTAAACACCTGCATTGCACAGAGGGATCATCCATTCCTTAAGTAAAGGTAGAACCCTGTGTTGAACCGAGTGATCATCCTCCTTTAGGTAAAGGTAAACACTGGCATTGAAGAGAGGTATAATCCATTCCTTAGGTAAAGGTAAACACTTGAATTAAACAGAGGGATCATCTACTCCTTAGATAAAAGTAAACAAGTGCATTGAACAGAAGGATCACCTATTCCTTAAGTAAAGATCCACACCTACATTGCACAGAGGGATCATCCCATTCCTTAGGTAAAGGTAAACACCTGCATTGAATAGAGGGATAATCCATTACGTAGGTAAAGTTAAACACCTTCATTTAACATATGGATCTTCCATTCCTTAGGTAATAGTATACACCTGCAATGCACAGATGGAATATCCATTCCTTAGGTAAAGGTAAACACATGCGATGCACAGAGGGATAATCCATTCCTTAGGTGAGGCTAAACACCTGCATTGAACAGATGAATCATCCATTCTTAAGTAAAGGTAAAAACCTTCATTGAACAGACGGATCACCTATTCCTTAGGTAAAGATCCACACCTCCATTGCATAGGGTGATCATCCCATTCTTTAGGTAAAGCTAAACACCTGGATTGCACAGAGGGATCATCAATTCCTTAGGTAAAGGTAAACACCTGTATTGCAGAGAAGGATCATCCATTCCTTAGGTAACTGTAAACACCTACATTTAACAGAGGGATTATACATTCCTTAGAAAACGGTAAACACCTGCATTGAACAGAGGGATCACCTATTCCTTAGGTACAGTTCAACACCTGCACTGAGGAGAGGGAATATCCCATTCCTTAGGTAAAGGTAAAAACCTGCATTACACAGAGGGATCATCCATTCCTTAGGTAATGGTAAACACCTGCATTGAACAGAGGGATCATCCAATCCTTAGATAGAGGTAAACACTGGAATTGAACAGAGGGATCATCTATTCCTTAGGTAAAGATCATCACCTGCATTGCACAGACGGATCATCAATTCCTTAAATAATGGCAAACACCTGCATTAAGCAGAGGAATCATCCATTCCTTAGATAACGGTAAACACATGCATTGAACAGAGGGATCATCTATTCCTTAGGTAATGATCAACACCTGTATTTCACAGAGGGACCATCCATTCCTTAAGTAAAGTTCAACATCTGCATTGCACAGAAGGATCATCAATTCCTTAGGTAAAGGACAACACCTGCATTGAACAGAGGGATCTTCCATTCATTAGGTAATGATAAACACCTCCACTGCACAGAGGAATCATCCTTTCCTTAGGTAAAGGTAAACACCAGTATTGAACATAGGCATCTATCATTATTTAGGTAATAGTAAACACCTGCAATGCACAGAGGAATCATACCATTCCATACATAAATTTAAACACCTGCATTGAACTGAAGGATCATCCATTCCTTAGGTAAAGACAAACACCTGCCTTGCACAGAGGGATCATCAATTCCTTAGTAAAGATCAACACCTGCATTGAACAGAGGGATCATTCATTCCTAATGTAAAGGTCAACACCTGCATTGTACAGGGGGATCTTGCATTCCTTAGGTAAAGATCAACACCTACATTGCACAGAAGGATCATCCATCCCTTATGTAAAGGTCAACACCTCCATTGCACAGAAAGATCATCCATTCCTTATGTAAAGGAAAACACCTGCATTGCACAGAGGGATCTTCCATTCATTAGGTAAAGTTAAACACCTCTCTTGCACAAAGAAATCATCCTTTCCTTATTTAAATGTAAACACAAGCATTGAACATAGGCATGTTCCAATCCTTAGGTAATAGTAAACACATGCAATGCACAGATGGATCATCCCATTCCTTACATAAATATTAACACCTGCATTGAGCAGAGTGATCATAAATTCCTTAGGTAAAGTAAAACCCCTGCCTTGCACAGAGGGATCATCCATTCCTTGGGTAAAGGTAAAAACCTGGATTGCACAGAGAGATCATCCATTCCTTAGGTAAAGGTCAAAACCTGCCTAGCCCATGGTGATCATCCTTTCCTTATGTAAAGGTAAACACCTATATTGAACAGAGGGATCATCTATTCATTAGGTAAAAATCAACCCATGCATTGCGCAGAGGGATCATCCATTCCTTAGGTAAAGGTCTAAACCTGAATAGCAGAGAAGGATCATCCATTCCTTATGTAATGGACAACACCTGCATTGCACAGAGGGATCTTCCATTCCTTAGGTAAAGTTGAACACCTACATTGCACAGATGGATCATTCATTCCTTAGGTACATATAAACACCTGCATTGAGCGGAGGGATCATCCATTCCTTAGATAACGGGAAACACCTGCATTGAACAGAGGGGTCATCCATTCCTTAGGGAAAGTAAACACCTGCATTGCACAGAGGGATCATCCATTCCTTAGGTAACTGTAAACACCTGCATTGAACAGAGGGATCATCCATTCCTTAGATAATGGTAAGCACCTGCATTGAACAGAGGGATCATCTATTCGTTAGGTAAAGATCAACACCTGCATTGCACAGAGGGATCATGCCATTCTTTAGGTAAAGGTAAACACCTGAATTGCACAGAAGGATCATCCATTCCTTAGGTAAAGGTAAACACCTACATTGAACAGAGATATCATCCTTTCCTTAGGTAAAGGTAAACACCTTCATTGAACCGAGGGATCACCCATTCCATAGGTAAAGGTCAACACCTGCACTGCACAGATGGATCATCCATTCCTTAGGTAAAAGACATCACCTGCATTGCACAGAGGGATCATCCATTCCTTAAGTAAACATCAACACCTGCATTGAACAGAGGGATCATCCATTCCTTAGGTAAAGATCAACACCTGCATTGCACAGAGGGATCATCCATTCCTTAAGTAAAGTTCAACACCTTCCTGGCACAAAGGGATCATCCATAATTTATGTAATGGTAAACACCTGCATTGCACACAGGGAAAATCCATTCTATGAAAAGGTAAACACCTGAACTGAACATAGGGATCTTCCATTCCTTAGGCAATAATAAACACCTGCAATGCACATAGGGATTATCCATTCCTAAGGTAAATGTGAACACCTGCAATGCACTGAGAGATCGCCCATTCCTTAGGTAAGGGTAAACACTTGCAATGCACAGAGGGAACATCCATTCCTTAGGTAAGTGTAAACACCTGCATTGCACAGAGGGATCATCTTTTCCTTAAGTAAATGCAGAAACCTGCGTTGAACAGAGGGATCATCCTTCTTTAGTTAAAGGTAGACACCTACGTTGAATAGAGGTATCATCCATTCCTTAGGTAAAGGTAAACACCTGCATTGAACAGAGGGATCATCGATTCCTTAGGTAACAGTAAACACCTATGTTGAACAGAGGGATCATCCTTCTTTAGGTAATGGTAGACACCTGCATTGCAAAGAGGGATCATCCCATTCCTTAGGTAAAGGACAACACCTGCACTGCCCAGAGGGTTCATCCATTCCTTAGGTTAAGGTAAACACCTGCATTGCACAGAGGGATCATCCATTCCTTAGGTTAAGGTCAACACCTGCATTGCACAGAGGGATCATCCATTCCTTATGTAATGGTAAACACCTGCATTGAATAGACAGATCACCCATTCCTTAGATAATGGTAAATACCTGTATTGAATAGAGGGATCATTCATTCCTTATATAACTGTAAACACCTGCATTGAACAGAGGGTTCAATTATTCCTTAGGTAAAGATCAACTCCTGCATTGCACAGAGGGATCATCCATTCCTCAGATAACGATAAACACCAGCACTGAACAGAGGGATCAACAATTCCTTAGGTAAAGCTAAATACCTCCATTGCACAGAGGGATTATCCATTCTTTGGTAACTGTCAATACCTGCATTGAACAGAGGCATCATCTATTCCTTATGTAAAGATCAACACGTGCAATGCACAGAGGCTTCATCCCATTCCTTAGGTAAAGGTAAACACCTGCATATATAATGGGAAACACCTGGATTGAACAGAGGGATCACCTATTCCTTAGGTAAAGATCTACACCTCCATTACACAGGGGGATCATCCTATTCCTTAGGTAAAGCTAAACACCTGGATTACACAGAGACATCATCAATTCCTTAGGTAAAGGTAAACACCTGTATTGCAGAGAGGGATCATTCATTCCTTAGATAACTGTAAACACCTACACTAAACAGAGGGATTATACATTCCTTAGATAATGGTAAACACCTGCATTGAATAGAGTGATTACCTACTACTTAGGTAAAGATCAACACCCACCTTGAACAGAGGGTTTATCCCATTCCTTAGGTAAAAGTAAACACTTGCATTTCACAAAGGGATCATCCATTCCTTAGGTCATGGTAAACACCTGCATTGCACGGAGGGATGATCCAATCCTTAGATAAAGGTAAACACCGGAATTGAACACAGGGATCATCTATTCCTTAGATAAAGATCATCACCTGCATTGCACAGACGGATCATCCATTCCTTAAGTAATGGCAAACACCTGCATTGAACAGAGGAATCATCCATTCCTTAGATAATGGTAAACACCTGCATTGAACCGAGGGATCATCTATTCCTTAGGTAATGATCAACACCTGCATTTCACAGAGGGACCATCCATTCCTTAAGTAAAGTTCAACATCTGCATTGCACAGAAGGATCATCAATTCCTTAGGTAAAGGAAAACACCTGCATCGCACAGAGGGGTCATCCATTCCTTAGATATCAGTAAACACCTGCATTGAAAAGAGGGCTCATCTATTCCTTAGGTAAAGATCAACACCTGCATTGCACAGAGGGATCATACATTTCTTAGATAAAGGGAAACCCCTGCATTGCACAGAGGGATCATACCATTCCATACATAAACTTAAACACCTGCATTGAACTGAAGGTCATACATTCCTTAGGTAAAGGCAAACCCCTGCCTTGCACAGAGGGATCATCAATTACTTAGGTAAAGATCAACACCTGTATTGAACAGAGGGATCATTCATTCCTTATGTAATGGTCAACACCTGCATTGTACAGAGGGATCTTGCATTCCTTAGGTAAAGATCAACACCTACATTGCACAGAGGGATGATCCATACATTATGTAAAGGTCAACACCTGCATTGCACAGAAAGATCATCCATTCTTTATGTAAAGGAAAACACCTGCATTGCACAGAGGGATCTTCCATTCATTAAGTAAAGTTAAACAGCTCCATTGCACAGAGAAATCATCCTTTCCTTATTTAAATGTAAACACCAGCATTGAACATAGGCATGTTCCAATCCTTAGTTAATAGTAAACACATGCAATGCACAGATGGATCATCCCATTCCTTACATAACTGTTAACACCTGCATTGAGCAGAGTGATCATAAATTCCTTAGGTAAAGTAAAACCCCTGCCTTGCACAGAGGGATCATCCATTCCTTGGGTAAAGGTAAAAACCTGGATTGCACAGAGAGATCATCGATTGCTTAGGTAAAGGTCAAAACCTGTCTGGCCCAGAGTGATCATCCTTTCCTTCTGTAAAGGAAAACACCTATATTGAATAGAGGCACCATCTATTCATTAGGTAAAAATCAACACATGCATTGTGCAGAGGGATCATCCATTCCTTAGGTAAAGGTCTAAACCTGAATAGCAAAGAAGGATCATCCATTCCTTATTGCACAGAGGGATCTTCCATTCCTTAGGTAAAGTTGAACACCTACATTGCACAGATGGATCATTCATTCCTTAGGTACATATAAACACCTGCATTGAGCAGAGGGATCATCCAGTCCTTAGATAAAGGGAAACACCTGCATTGAACAGAGGAATCATCCATTCCTTAGGTAAAGTAAACACCTGCATTGCACAGAGGGATCATCCACTCCTTAGGTAACTGTAAACACCTGCATTGAACAGAGCTATCATCCATTCCTTAGATAATAGTAAGCACCTGCATTGAACAGAGGGATCATCTATTCATTAGGTAAAGATCAACACCTGCATTGCACAGAGGGAACATGCCATTCTTTAGGTAAAGGTAAACACCTGAATTTCACAGAGGGATAACCCATTCCATAGGTAAAGGTCAACCTCTGCACTGCACAGATGGATCATCCATTCCTTAGGTAAAAGACATCATCTGCATTGCACAGAGGGATAATCCATTCCTTGAGTAAAGATCAACACCTGCATTGAACAGAGGGATCATCCATTCCTTAGGTAAAGGTCAACACCTATATTGCACAGAGGCATCATCCATTTCTTAAGTAAAGTTCAACACCATCCTGGCCCAGAGGGATCATCCATAATTTATGTAATGGTAAACACCTGCATTCCACACAGGGAAAATCCATGCTTTGGAAAGGGAAACACCTGCACTGAACAGAGGGATCTTCCATTCCTTAGGTAATAGTAAACACCTGCAATGCACACAGGGATTATCCATTCCTAAGGTAACTGTGAACACATGCAATGCACAGAGAGATCGTCCATTCCTTAAGTACAGGTAAACACTTGCATTGCACAGAGGGAACATCCAATCCTTAGGTAAGGGTAAACACCTGCATTCCACAGAGGGATCATTTTTTCCTTAAGTAAATTTAGAAACCTGCGTTGAACAGAGGGATCATCCTTCTTTAGATAAAGGTAGACACCTACGTTGAACAGAGGTATCATCCATTCCTTAGGTAAAGGTAAACACCTGCATTGAACAGAGGGATCATCGATTCCTTAGATAACAGTAAACACTTACGTTGAACAGAGGGGTCATCCTTCTTTAGGTAAAGGTAGACACCTGCATTGCACAGAGGGATCATCCCATTCCTTATGTAAAAGACAACACCTGCATTGCCCAGAGGGTTCATCCATTCCTTAGGTTAAGGTAAACACCTGCATTGCACAGAGGGATCATCCTTTCCTTATGAAACGGTAAACACCTGCATTGAATAGAGGGATCACCCATTCCTTAGATAATGGTAAACACCTGTATTGAACAGAGGGATCATTCATTCCTTAGATAACGGTAACCACCTGCATTGAACACAGGGCTCAATTATTCCTTGGGTAAAGATCAACACCTGCATTGCAGAGAGGGACCATCCATTCCTGAGATAACGATTAACACCAGCATTGAACAGAGGGATCATCAATTCTTTAGGTAAAGCTAAACACCTGCATAGCACATAGGGATCAAGCATTCTTTGGTAACTGTCAACAACTGCATTGAACAGAGGCATCATCTATTCCTTATGTAAAGATCAACACGTGCAATGCACAGGGGCATCATCCCATTCAATAGGTTAAGGTAAACATCTGCATTGAACAGAGGCATCATCTATTCCTTAGGTAAAGATTAACACCTGCACTGCATAGAGGCATCATCCCATTCAATATGTAAAGGTAAACACCTGCACTGCACACAGGGATCATCAATTCCTTAGGTAAAGATAAACACTTGCATTGCACAGAGGGATTATCCATTCCTTAGGTAACTGTAAACACCTGCAAAGAACAGATGGATCATCCATTCCTTAGACAACGGTAAACACCTGCATTGAAGAGAGGGCTCATTTATTCCTTAGATTACGGTAAACACCTTTATTGATCAGAGGGATCATCTATAACTTAGTTCAACACCTGCAATGCACAGAGTGATCATCTCATTGCTTACATAAACTTAAACATCTGCCTTGCACAGAGGGATCATCCATTCCTTATGTAAAGGTGGAAACATGCGTTTAACAGAAGTATCATCCCTCAGTAGCTAAAGGTAAACACCTGCATCAAACAGAGGTATCATCAATTCCTTATGTAAAGGAAAACGCCTGCATTGCACAGAGGGATCATCCATTCCTTAGATAACGGTAAGCACCTGCATTGAACAGAGGGATCATCCTTTCCTTGAATAAGTGTAAACGCCTGCATTGAACAGAGGTATCATCTATTCCATAGGTAAAGATCAACACCTGCATTGCCCAGAGGGACCATCCATTCCTTATGTAATGGTAAACACCTGCATTGAACATATGGATCATGCATTCCTTAGGTAAATGTCAACACCTGCATTGCACAGAGGGATCATCTATTCCTTAGGTAAACATCAACACCTACATTGCACTGAGGGATCATCCATTTCTTAGTTAACCGTAAACACCTGCATTGAACAGAGGGATTATTCATTCCTTAGATAACAGTAAACGCCTGCATTGAACAGAGGGATCTTCTATTCCTTAGTTAAAGATCAACACCTGCATTGCACACAGGGATCATCCATTCCTTAGGTAATGGTAAACATCTGCAATGCACCGAGGGATAAATAATTCCTTAGGTAACAGTAAACACCTGCATTGCACAAAGGGATCATCCATTACTTAGGTAACTGTAAACAACTGCATTGAACAAAATGATCATCCATTCCTTAGATAATGGTAAAAACCTGCATTGCACAGAGGGTTCATCCATTCCTTAGGTAACTGTAAACACCTGCATTGAACAGAGGGATCATCCATTCCTAAGATAACGTTAAACACCTGCATTGAACAGAGGCATCATCTATTCCTTAGGTTAAAATCAACACCTGCATTGCACAGAGGAATCATCTATTACTTAGGTAAAGGAAAACACCTGCATTGCACAAAGGTATGATCCATTCCTTAGGTAATGGTAAACACCTGCATTGCACACAGGGATCAGCCATTCCTAATGTAAAGGTCAACACCTGCATTGCACAGAAGCATCATCTATTCCTTAGGTAAAGGCAAACAGCAGCATTGAACAGAGGGATCTTCCATTCATTAGGTAAATTTAAACACCTCCATTGCACAGAGAAATCATCCTTTCCTTATTTAAATGTAAACACCAGCATTGAACATAGGCATGTTCCAATACTTAGGTAATAGTAAACACATGCAATGCACAGCGGGATCATCCCATTCCTTACATAACTGTTAACACCTGCATTGAGCAGAGTGATCATAAATTCCTTAGGTAAAGTAAAACCTCTGCCTTGCACAGAGGGATCATCCATTCCATAGGTAAAGGTCAAAACCTGCCTGGCCTAGAGTGATCATCCTTTCCTTATGTAAAGGAAAAAACTATAATGAACAGAGGGATCATCTATTCATTAGGTAAAAATCAACACATGCATTGCGCAGAGGGATCATCCATTCCTTAGGTAAAGGTCTAAACCTTAATAGTACAGAAGGATCATCCACTCCTTATGTAATGGACAACACCTGCATTGCACAGAGGGCTCATCCATTCCTTAGGTAAATGTAAACACCTGCATTCAACAGAGGGACCATCCATTCCTTAGATAACAGTAAACACCTGCTTTGAACAGAGGGATCATCTATTCCTTAGTTCAAGTTCAACACCTGCATTGCACAGAGGGATCATCCCATTCCTTAAATAAAGGTAAACACCTGCATTGAACAGTGGGATCATATATTCCTTAGGTAAAGATCAACACATCCATTGCACAGAGGGTTCATCCATTCCTTGGATAAAGGTCAACACCTGCATTGCACAGAAGTAGCATCCATTCCTTATGTAAGGGACAACACCTGCATTGCACAGAGGTATCTTCCATTCATTAGGTAAAAATAAACAGCTCCATTGCACATAGGAATCATCCTTTCCTTAGGTAAAGGTGAACACTAGCCTTGAACATAGGTATCTTCCATTCCTTAGGTAATAGTAAACACCTGCAATGCATAGAGTGATCATCCCATTCCTTACAAAAACATAAACACCTGCCTTGCACAGAGGGATCATCGAATCCTTAGGTAAGAGGTGAACACCTGCATTGCCCAGAGGGATCATCCATTCCTTTGTTAAAGGTAAAGACCTGTAGTGATCAGAGGGATCTTCCATTTTTTATGTAACAGTAAACACCTGCAATGCAAAGACGGATCATCTTTTCCTTAGGTAAAGGTAAACAGCTGCCTTGCACAGAGGGTCATCAATTCCACAGGTAAGGGTAAACAGCTGTATTGCACAGAGGGATCATCCATTCCTTAGGTATCAGTAAACGCCTGCATTGAAAAAGGGCTCATCTATTCCTTAGGTGAAAGTAAACATTTGCATTGCAAAGTCGGATCATCCATTCCTTTGTTAACTGTAAACATCAGCATTGAATAGAAGGATCATCCATTCCTTTAGTAAAGGTAGAAACCAGCCTTGGACAGAGGGACCATCCTTCTTTAGGTAAAGGTAAACACCTGCATTGAACAGAGGGATCATCTATTTCTTAGGTAAAGATCAACACCTGCATTGCACAGAGGGATCATCCCATTCCTAAGGTAAAGGTAAACACCTGCATTGCAGAGAGGGATCATCCATTCCTTAGGTAAAGGTACACACCTCCATTGCACAGAGCTATCATCCATTCCTTAGATAATGGTAAACACCTGCATTGAACAGAGGTATCATCCATTCCTTAAGTAAAGGTAAACACCTGCATTGACCAGAGGGATCACCCATTCCTTAGGTAACTGTAAACACCTTAATTGAACAGAGGGATCATCCATTCCTTAGATAATGGTAAAAACCTGCATTGCATAGAGGGATCATAAATTCCTTAGGTAAAGATCAACACCTGCATTGCACAGAGGGATCATCAATTCTTTAGGTAAAGGTAAACACCTGCAACACACAGAGGGATCAATCATTCCTTAGGTAAGGGTAAACACCTGAATTGCACAAATGGATCATCCATTCCTTATGCAAAGGTGGAAACCTGCGTTTGACAGAAGTATCATCCCTCTTTAGGTAACGGTAAACACCTATATCGAACAGAGGTATCATTCATTCCTTAGGTAAAGGAAAACGCCTGCATTGCACAGAGGTATCATCTATTCCTTAGATAATGTTAAACACCTGCATTGAACAGAGGGATCATCCATTACTTGGATAACTCTAAACGCCTGCATTGAACAGAGGGATCATCTATTCCTTAGGTAAAGATCAACACCTGCATAGCCCAGAGCCATCATCCATTCCATATGTAATGGTAAACACCTGCAATGAACAGATGGATCATCCATTACTTATGTAAAGTTAAACACCTGCATTGCATAGAGGGATCATCAATTCCTTAGGTAAACATCAACACCTACATTGCACAGAGGGATCATCCATTTCTTAGTTAATTGTAAACACCTGCATTGAACAGAGGGATTATCCATTCCTTAGATAATGGTAAACACCTGCATTGAACAGAGGTATCATCTATTTCTTTGTAAAAGATGAACACCTGTATTGCACAGAGCGATCATCCCAAACTTTAGATAAAGGTAAACACCTGCATTGCACAGAGGGATCATCCATTCCTTAGGTAAAGGTAAACTCCTGCATTGCACAGAGGGATCATCCATTACTTTGGTAACTGTAAACAACTGCATTGAACAAAGGGATCATCCAATCCTTAGATAACGGTAAACACCTGCATTGAACAGATGGATCATCTATTCCTTAGTTAAAGATGAACACCTGCATTGCACAGAGCAATAATCCCAATCCTTAGGTAAAGGTAAACAGTTGCATTGCACAGAGGGATCATCCATTCCTTAGGTAAAGGTAAACAACTGCATTGCACAGATGGATCATCTATTCCTTAGGTAAACATCAACACCTACATTGCAACGAGGGATAATCCCATTCTTAGTTAACTGTAAACACCTGCATTGAACAGAGCGATGATCCATTCCTTATGTAATGGTAAACACCTGCATTGAACAGATGGATCATCAATTCCTTCGGTAAAGTTAAACACCTGCATTGCACAGAGGGATCATCTATTCCCTAGGTAAACATCAACACCTACATTGCAACGAGGGATCATCCATTTCTTAGGTAAAGGACAATACCTGCCTGGCCAAGAGTGATCATCCATTCCTTAGGTAATGGTAAACACGTGGATTACACAGAGGGATCATCCATTCTTTAGATAACTTTAAACACATGCATTGAACAGATGGATCTTTCATTACTTAGGTCATACTAAACACCTGCTAAGCACAGAGGGATCTTCAATTCCTTAGGTAAAAATAAACACCATTATTGCACAGAGGGATCATCTATTCTTTAGATAACTGTAAACACCTGCATTGAACAGAGGGATCATCCATTCCATAGATAAAGGTAAACACCTGCATTGAACAGAGGGATCATCTATTCCTTAGTTGAATATCAACACCTGCATTACACAGAGGGATCATCCCATTCCTTAGGTAAAGGTAAACACCTGCATTGCACAGAGGGATCATCCATTCCTCAGGTAAAGATAAACACCTGCATTGCACAGAGTGATAGTCCTTTCCTTAGGTATCAGTAAACACCTGCATTGAAATGTGGGATCATTCCTTCCTTAGGGAACTGTAAACACCTCCATTGAACAGAGGGATCACCCATTCCTTAGATAACGGTAAACACCTTCATTGAACAGAGGGTTCATCCATTCCTTAGATGTCAGTAAACAACTGCATTGAAAAGAGGGCTCATCTAATGCTTAGAAAAAAGTCAACCCCTGCATTGCACAGAGGAATCACCCATTCCTTAGGAAAAGGTAAACACCTGGATTGAACAGAGGGGTCATCCATTCCTTAGATGTCAGTAAACACCTGCATTGAAAAGAGAGGTCATCTACTCCTTAGGTAAAGAGCAACACCAGCATTGCACAGAGGGATCATCCATTCCTTAGATAAAGATAAACAGCTGCATTACACAGGAGGTTCATCCATTCCTTAGGTAACTGTAAACACCTGAATTGAACAGAGGGCTCATCTATTCCTTAGATGTCAGACTACACCTGCATTGAAAAGAGGGCTCATCTATTCCTTAGGTAAAGTTCAACACCTGCATTGCACATAGGGATCATCAATTCCTTAGGTAAACACCTGCATTGCACAGAGGGATCATCCATTCCTTAGGTAAAGGTAAACAACTGAATTGCATTGAATAGAAGGATTATCCATTCCTTAGGTAAAGGTAAACACCAGTATAGAACATAGATATCTTCCATTCATTAGGTAATACTAAACACCTGCAATGCACAGAGGGATCATCCATTCCTTAGCTAAAGGTAAACACCTGCCTGGCCCAGAGGGATCATCCATTCCTTATTTAAATGTAAACACCTATCTTGCACACAGAGAACATCCATTCCTTTTGTAATGGTAAACACCTGCGATGAACAGAGGGATTTTTTATTCTTTAGGTAATAGTAAACACCTGCTTTGCACATAGGGATCATCCTATTCCTTTGGTATCAGTAAGCACCTGCATTGAAAAGAGGGCTGATCTATTCCTTACGTAAAAGTAAACACCTGCATTGCAAAGTCGGACCACCCATTCCTTTGTTAACAGTAAACCTCTGCATTGAAGAAAGGGATCATCCATTCTTTAGATAACTGTAAACACGTGCATTGAACAGAGGGGTCATCCATTCCTTAGATATCAGTAAACACCTGCATTGAAAACAGGGCTTATCTATTCCTTAGGTAAAGATCAACACCAGCATTGCACAGAGGGATCATCCATTTCTAAGATAACGGGAAACACCTGCATTGAACTGAGGGATCATCCATTCCTAAGATAAGGTTAATCACCTCCATTGAACAGAGGCATCATCTATTCATTAGGTAAAGGTCAACACCTGCATTGCACAGAGGGATCATCTATTACTTAGGTAAAGGGGAACACGTGCATTGCTCAGAGGTATGATCCATTCCTTTGGTAATGGTAAACACCTGCATTGCCCACAGGGACCAGTCATTAAAAATGTAAAGGTCACCACCTGCATTGCACAGAAGGATCATACATTCCTTGGGTAAAGGTAAACACCAGAATTGAACATAGATATCTTCCATTCATTAGGTAATACTAAACACCTGCAAAACACAGATGGATCATCCATTCCCTAGGTAAAGATCAACATCTGCCTGGCCCAGAGGGATCATCCATTCCTTATGTAAATGTAAACACCTACCTTGCACACAGAGAGAACATCCATTCCTTTTGTAACGGTAAACACCTGCGAACATAGGGATCTTTCATTCTTTAGGTAATAGTAAACACCTGCATTGCACAAAGGGATCATCCATTTCTTAGGTTACTGAAAACACCTGCATTGATCAGAGGGATCATCCATTACTTAGATGTCAGTAAACACCTGCATTGAAAAAGTGCTCATCTATTCCTTAGGTAAAGATCAACATCTGCATTGAACAGATGGATCATCTATTCCTTAGTTACAGATGAACACCTTCATTACACAGAGTGATCATCCCAATTCTTAGGTAAAGTTAAACACCTGCATTGCACAGAGTGATCATTCATTCCTTAGGTAAAGGAAAACACCTGCATTGCACAGAGGGATCATCCATTCCTTTGGTAACTGTAAATAACTGCATTGAATAAAGGGATCATGCATTCATTAGATAACGGTAAACACCTGCATTGAAGAGAGGGTTCATCTATTCCTTAGTTAAAGATGAAAATTTGCATTGCACAGAGCGATCATCCCAATCCTTAGGTAAAGGTAAACACCTGCATTGCACAGAGGGATCATCCATTTCTTTGGTAACTGTAAACACCTGCATCGAACAGAAGGATAATCCATTTCTTAGATAACGGTAAACACCAGCATTGAACAGAGGGATCATCCGTTACTAATATAACAGTAAAGACCAGCAATGCACAGAAGGATCATCCATTCCTAAGGTAAAAGTAAACACCTGCAATTCACATACGGATCATCCATTCCTTAGGTAAAGGTAAACACCTGCAATGCAAGTAGGGATTATCCATTCCTTAAGTAAAGGAAGAAACCTGGGTTGAACAGTGTGATCATCCTTCTTTAGGTGAAGCAAACACCTGCGTTGAACAGAAGTATCATCCATTCCTTATGTAAACGTAAACACCTGCATTGAATAGAGGGATCATCCATTCCTTAGATAACTGTAAACACCTGCATTGAACAGAGGGATCATCTATTCCTTAGTTAAATATCAACACCTGCATTGCACAGAGGGATGATCACATTCCTTAGGTAAATTTAAACACCTGCATTGCACAGAGGGATCATCCATTCCTTAGGTAAAGATAAACACCTGCATTGCACAGAGGGATCATCTATTCCTTAGGTATCAGTAAACACCTGCATTGCAATGCCGGATCATCCATTCCTTAGGTAACTGTAAACACCTGCATAGAACAGAGGGCTAATCTATTCCGTAGGTAAACATCAACACCTGCATTGCACAGAGGGATCATCCATCCTTAGGTAAATGTAAACATCTTCATTGAACAGAGGGATCATCCAATCCGTAGATAATGGTAAACACCTGCATTGCACAGAGGGATCATCCATTCCTTAGGTAAAGATAAACACCTGAATTTCACAGAGGGATCATCCATTCCTTAGGTAACTGTAAACACCTGCATTGAACAGAGGGATA
Organism: Orientallactaga sibirica; assembly: GCA_036365145.1. Taxonomy (NCBI): domain Eukaryota; kingdom Metazoa; phylum Chordata; class Mammalia; order Rodentia; family Dipodidae; genus Orientallactaga; species Orientallactaga sibirica. The sequence goes on along the minus strand of JAEOAD010000026.1, from coordinate 30,489,099 downwards.
ATGATTCCTTAGATGTCAGTAAACAGCTGCATTGAAAATAGGGATCATCTATTTCTTAGGTAAAGATCAACAGCTGCATTGCACAGAGGGATCATCCATTCCTTAGGTAAAGGTAAACACCTGCATTGAAAAGAGGGCTCATATATTCCTTAGGTAAAGGTAAATACCTGCATTGCACAGAGGGATCATCCATTCCTTAGGTTACTGTAAACACCTGCATTGCAGAGAGGTCATCCATTCCTTAGATATCAGCAAACACCTGCATTAAAAAGAGGGCTCATCTATTCCTTATTTAAAGATGAACAATTGCATTGCACAGAAGGATCATCCATTCATACGTAACTGTAAACACTTGATTGAACAGAGGGATCATCCATTCCTTAGATAATGGTAAACACCTGCATTGCACAGAGGGATCATCCATTCCTTAGGTAAAGATAAACACCAGCATTACACAGAGGGATCATCCCATTCCTTAGATAACTGTAAACGCCTGCATTGAAAAGAGGGCTCATCTATTCTTTAGGTAAAAGTAAACACCTGCATTGCAAAGTCGGATCATACATTCCTTAGGTAAGTGTAAACACCTGCATTGAACAGAGGGCTCATTTATTGCGTAGGTAAACATCAACACCTGCATTGCACAAAGGGATCATCCATCCTTAGGTAAATGTAAACAACCTGCATTGGACAGAGGGATCATCCATTGCTTAGATAAAGGTAAACTCCTGCATTGCACAGAGGGATAATTCATTCCTTAGGTAAAGATAAACACCTGAATTGCACAGAGGGACCATCCATTCCTTAGGTAACTGTAAACACCTGCATTGAACAGAGGCATATTTCATTATTTAGGTAATAGTAAACACCTGCATTGCACAGAGTGATCATCCATTCCTTTGGTAACTGTAAACAACTGCATTGAACAAAATGATCATCCATTTGTTAGATACCCGCAAACACCTGCATTGAACAGAGGGATCATCTATTCTTTAGTTAAATATAAACACCTGCATTGTACAGAGTGATCATCCCAATCCTTAGGTAAAGTTAAACGCCTGCATTGCACAGAGGGATCATCCATTTTTTTGGTAATTGTAAACACCTGCATTGAACAGAAGGATTATACATTCCTTAGATAACAGTAAACCCCTACATTGAACAGAGGGATCATCTATTCCTTAGTTAAAGATGAACACCTGTATTGCACAGAGCGGTAATCCCAATCCTTAGGTAAAGTTAAACACCTGCATTGCACAGAGGGATCATCCATTTCTTTGGTAACTGTAAACACCTGCATCGAACAGAAGGATAATCCATTTCTTAGATAACGGTAAACACCTGCATTGAACAGAGGGATCATCTATTCCTTAGTTAAAGGTAAACACGTGCATTGCACAGGGGGATCATCAATTCCTTAGATAAAGTTAAACACCTGCATTGCACAGATGGATCGTCCATTCCTTAGGTAAAGGTAAACACCTGCATTGGACAGGCAGATCATCCATTTCTTAGGTAAGTGTAAACACCTGCATTGAATAGAGGGGTCTTCCATTCTTTACATGTCAATAAATAACTGCATTGTAAAGAGGGGCCATCTATTCCTTAGTTAAATATCAACACCTGTATTGCACAGAGGGATCATCCTTTCCTTAGGTAAAGATGAACATCTGCATTGCACAGAGGGATCATCCATTCCTTAGGTTTCAGTAAATACCTGCATTGAAAAGAGGGCTCATCTATTCCTTAGGTAAAGATCAACACCTGCATTGCACAGAGGGATCATCCATTTCTTAGATAATGGGAAACACCAGCATTGACAGAGGGATCATCCATAACTTATGTAAAGGTAAGCACTTGCATTGCACACGGGGAGCATCCATTCCTTAGGTAATAGTAAACACCTGCAATGCACAGAGGGATAATCTATTCCTTAGGTAAAGGTATACACCTGAATTGCACTGGGGGATCATCCATTCCTTAAGTAAAGGTAGAAACGTGGTTTGAAGAGAGGCATCATCCTTCTTTTGGCAAAGCTCGACACCTGCGTTGAACAGAGGGATCATCCGTTCCTTAGGTAATATTAAAAGCCTGCATTGCACAGAGGAATCATGTATTTCATTCCTGAGGTAATAGTAAACACCTGCACTGCACAGAGTGATCATCCATTCCTAAAACAAATATAAACACCTGCAATGCACAGAGGCATCATCAATTCCTTACTAAAGCTAAAAACCTGCATTGCACAGAGGGATCATCCATTCCTTAGGTAACTGTAAACAGCTGCATTGAACAGAGGGTTCATCCATTCCTTAGATAAGGGTAAGCACTTTCATTGAACAGAGGGATCATCTATTCCTTAGGTAAAGATCAAAACCTGTATTGCACAGAGGGTTTATGCCATTCGGTAGGTAAAGGTAAACACCTACATTGCACAGAAGGTCATCCATTCCTTAGGTAAAGGTAAACAATTGCATTGCACAGATGGATCATCCATTACTTAGGTAATGATAAACAACTGCATGGAACAGAGGTATCATCCATTCCTTAGAAAAAGGTAAACACCAGCATTGAACATAGGCATCTTCCATTCCTTAGGTAATAATAAACAACTGCATTGAACAGAGGGATCATCCATTCCTTAGGTAAGAGTAAACACCTGCGTTGACCAGAGGGATCATCCATTCCCAAGATAACAGTAAACACCTGCATTGAAAAGAGCGATCATCCATTCCTAAGATAACTGTAAACACCTGCATTGAACAGAGAGATCATCAATTCATTAGGTAAAGAACAACACTTGAATTGCACAGAGGGATCATCCATTCCGAAGATAATGGTAAACACCTGCATTGAACAGAGGGATCATCCATTCCTTAGGTAAAGAACAACACCTGAATTGCACAGAGGGATCATCCATTCCAAAGATAATGGTAAACACCTGCATTGAACAGAGGGATAATCCATTCCTTAGGTGATGGACAACACCTGAATTGCACAGAGGGATCATCCATTCCTTAGGTAAAGGACAACACCTGCCTAGCACAGAGGGATCATCCATTCCTTATGTAAAGGTAATCACCTGCATTGCCCACAGAGAACATCCATTCCTTTTGTAAATGTAAACACCTGCATTGAACAGAGGGATCTTTTATCCCTCATGTAATAGTAAACACCTGCAATGCGAGAGGGATTACCCATTCCTAAGACAAATATAAACACCTGCAATTCACAGAGGGATCATCCATTCCATAGGTAAAGCTAAAAACCTGCATTGAACAGAAGGATCATCAACTCCTTAGATAAGGGTAAACACCTGCATTGAACAGAGTGATCAACCATTCCTTAGGAAAATGTAAACACCTCCCATGCACAGAGGGATCATCTATTCCTTAGTTAAAGGTGAATACCTGCATTGCCCTGAGCGATCATCCAATCCTTAGGTAAGTTCAACACATGCATTGAACTTATGTGTTATTCATTCCTTAGGTAAAGGTCAACACCTGCCTGTCCAAGAGGGATCATCCCTTCCTTTTGTAAATGCAAACACGGGCATTGAACACAGTAAAACCAGTTCCTTTTGCAAAGGTAAACACCTGCATTGAACTGAGGGATCTTTCATTGCTTAGGTAATAGTAAATACCTGCAACTCACAGAGTGATCATCCATTCCTAAGACAAATATAAACACCTGCAATGCACAGAGGCATCATCCATTCCTAAGGAAAGCTAAAAACCTGCTTTGCACAGAGGGATCATCCATTCCTTAGGTAACTGTAAACAGCTGCATTGAACAGAGGGATCATCCATTCCTTAGATAAGGGTAAGCACTTGCATTGAACAGAGGGATCATCTATTCCTTAGGTAAAGATCAAAACCTGTATTGCACAGAGGGTTTATGCCATTCGGTAGGTAAAGGTAAACACCTGCATTGCCCAGAAGGTCATCCATTCCTTAGGTAAAGGTAAACACCTGCATTTCACAGATGGATCATCCATTACTTAGGTAATGATAAACAACTGCATGGAACAGAGGTATCATCCATTCCTTAGATAATCGTAAAGACGTGCGTTGAAGATTGGGATCATCTATTCCTTAGATAAAGATCAACACCTGCAGTGCACAGAGGGATCCTCAATTCCTTAAGTAAAGTTCAACATCTGCATTGCACAGAGGGATCTTCCATTCACTAGGTAAATATATACACCTCCATTACACAGAGGAATCATCTTTTCCTTAGAAAATGTAATCACCAGCATTGAACATAGGCATCTTCCATTCCTTAGGTAATAATAAACAACTGCATTGAACGGAGGATTACCCATTCCTTAGGTAACAGTAAACACCAGCGTTGACCAGAGGGATCATCCATTCCTAAGATAATGGTAAACACCTGCAATGAAAAGAGCGATCATCCATTACTAAGATAACGGTAAACACCTGCATTGAACAGAGGGATCATCTATTCATTAGGTAAAGAACAACACCTGCATTGAACAGAGGGATCATCCATTCCTTAGGTAAAGGAAAAGACCTGCCTGGCACAGAGATATCATGCACTCCTTATGTAAAGGTAATCACCTGCATTGCACACAGAGAACATCCATTCCTTTTGTAAATGTAAGCACCTGCCTTGAACAGAGGAATCTTTCATTCCTTAGATAAGGGTAAACACCTTCATTGAACAGAGGGATCATCCATTCCTTAGGTCATAGTAAACACCTGCAATACACAGAGGAATCATCAATTCCGAAGGTAAATATAAGCACATACAATGCACAGAGGGATCATCTATTCCTTAGGTAAGGGTATACACCTGCATTGCACTGGGGGATCATCCATTCCTTAAGTAAAGGTAGAAACCAGGTTTGAAGAGAGGGATCAACCTTCTTTGGGCAAAGCTCGACACCTGCATTGAACAGAGGGATCATCCATTCCTTAGGTAACATTAAACACCTGCATTGTACAGAGGAATCATGCATTTCTTAGGTAATAGTAAACACCTGCAATGCACACAGAGATCATCCATTTCTTGGGTCAAGCTAAAAACCTGCATTGCCCAGAGGGATCATCCATTCCTTAGATAACGTTAAACACCTGTATTCAATAGAGGGATGATACATTCCTTAGGTAATGGTAAACACCTGCATTGCACAGAGGATCATCCATTCCATAGGTAAAGGTCAACACCTACCTGGCCAAAGGGATCATCCATTCCTCATGTAAAGCTAAAAACCTGCATTGCACGCAGAGAACATCCATTCCTTTTGTAAAGGTAAACACCAGCATTGAACAGAGGGATCATCCAATCGTTAGGTAATAGTAAACACCTGCAATGCCCAGAGTGATCATCCATTCCTAAGACAAATATAAAAACCTGCACTGCACAGAGGGATCATCCATTCCTTAGGTAAAGGTAAACACCTGCATTGAACAGAAGGATCATCCATTCTTTAGATAACGGTAAACACTTGCATTGTACAGAGGGCGCATATATTCCTCAGGTAAAGATAAACACCTGCATTTCACAGAGGGATCATCCATTCCTTAGGTAAAGATAAACACCTGCATTGCACAGAAGGACCATCCATTCCTTAGGTAAAGGTAAACACTTGCATTGAACAGAAGGATCATCCATTCTTTAGATAATGGTAAAAACCTGCAATGAACAGAGGGCGCATATATTCCTCAGGTAAAGATCAACACCTGCATTTCACAGAGGGATCATCCCAATCCTTAGGAAAAGGTAAACACCTGCATTGTACAGAAGGATCATCCATGCCTTAAGTAAAGCTAAAAACCTGCATTGCACAGAGGGATCATCTTTTCCTTAGGTAAACATAAACACCTGCATTGCACAGAGGGATCATCCATTCTTTAAGTAACTATAAACACCTGCATTGAACAGAGGGGTCATCCATTCCTTATATCTCAGTAAACACCTGCATTGAAAAGAGGGCTCATCTATTCCTTAGGTAAAGATCAACGGTTGCATTGCACAGAGGGATCATCCATTCCTTAGGTAGAGGACAACACCTGCATTGCACAGAGGGATCTTACATTCCTTAGGTAAAGGTAAACACCTGCATTGCACAGAGGGATCATCCATTCCTTGGGAAATGGAAAACACCTGCATTGCACAGAGGGATCATCCATTCTTAAGTAAAGGTAGAAGCCTGGTTTGAACAGAGGGATCATCCTTCTTTAGGGAAAGGTAAACACCTGCATTGAACAGAAGTATCATCCATTCCTTAGGTAATTGTAAACACCTGCATTGAATAGAGGGACCATCCTTTACTTAGATAACGGTAAAGACCTGCATTTCAAAGAGGGATTATCCCATTGCTCAGGTAAACTTATACACCTGCATTTCACACAGGGAACATCCAATCTTTGGTATAGGTAAACACCTGCATTGCACAGAGGGATCATCCATTCCTTAGGTAAAGGTAAACACCTGCATTGCACATAGGGATCATCCATTCCTTATGTAAGTGTAAACACCTGCATTGAACAGAGGGGTAATCCATTCCTACGATGTCAGTAAATGCCTGCATTGAAAAGAAGGCTCACTTATTCCTTAGTTAAAGATGAACACCTGTATTGCACAGAAGGATCGTCCATACCTTAGGTAAAGGTAAACACCCGCATTGCACAGAGGGATCATCCCATTCCTTAGGTAAAGTTATACACCTGCATTGCACAAGGGAACATCCATTCTTTTGGTAAAGATAAACACCTGTATTGAACAGAGGGATCTCTCATTCATTAGTTAATAAAAACACAAGCAATGCACAGAAGGATCATCCATTCCTAAGGTAAAAGTAAACACCTGCAATTCACACAGGGATCCTCCATTCCTTAGATAAACGTAAACACCTGCAATGCACAGAGGGATCATCCATTCCATAGGTGAGGGTAAACACCTGCATTGCACAGAGGGATCATCCCATTCCTTAGGTAAAGGTAAACACCTGCATTGCCCAGAGGGGCCATCCATTCTTTAGGTAAAGATAAGCACATGCATTGCACAAAGGTATCATCCATTCCTTATGTAAAGGTAAACACCTGCATTGAAAAGAGGGCTCATCTATTCCTTAGGTAAATGTGAACGCCTGCATTCCAAGGTCGGATCATCCATTCCTAAGGTAACTGTAAACCTCGGCATTGAACAGAGGGATAATCCATTCTTTAGATAACGGAAAAACACCTGCATTGAACAGAGGGCTCAACTCTTCCTTAGGGAAAGATCAACACCTGCATTGCACAGATGGATCATGCATTCCTTAGGTAACTGTAAACACCTGCATTGCACAGAGCGATCATCCATTCCTTAGGTAAAGATAAACACTTGCGTTGTACAGAGGGAGCATCCATTCCTTAGTTAATGGTAAACAGCTGTATTGCACAGAGGGATTATCCAATTCCTTAGATAATGATAAACACCTGCACTGCACAGAGGGATCATCCATTCCTTAGGTATCAGTAAACACCTGCATTGAAAAGAGGGCTCATATATACCTTAGGTAAAAGTAAACGTCTGCATTGCAAAGTCGGATCATCTATTCCTTTGTTAACTGTAAACATCTGCATTAAACAGAGGCATCATCCATTCTTTAGATAATGTTAAAAATCTGCATTGCACAGAGGGATCATCCATTCCTTAGGTAATGATAAACACCTGCATTGCAACGAGGGATCATCCATTTGTTAGATAACGGGAAACACCTGCATTGAACAGAGTGATTATCCATTCCTTAGGTAACTGTAAACACCTGCATTGAACAGAGGAATCACCTATTCCTTAGGTAATGGTCAACACATTCATGTCACAGAGGGATCATCCATTCCTTAGGTAAAGGTCAACACCTGCCTGGCCCAGAGGGATCAATCATTCCTTATGTAAAGGTAAACATCTGCACTGCAAACGGAGAACATTTAACATAGGTATTTTTCATTCCTTAGGTAATAGTGAACACCTGCAATTCACAGAGGGATTATCCACTCCTAAGACAAATATAAACGCCTGCAATACACAGAGGGATCATCCATTCCTTAGGTAAAGCTAAAATCCTGCATTGCAGAGAGGGATCATCCATTCCTTAGGTAACTGTAAACACCTGCCATGCACAGAGGGATCATCGATTTCATAGATAAGGGTAAGCACCTGCATTGAACAGAGGTATCATCTATTTCTTAAGTAAAGATCAACAGCTGCATTGCACAGAGGGATCATCCATTCCTTAGGTAATGGTAAACACCTGGACTGCACAGAGGGATCATCCATACCGTAGATAACACTAAACACCTTCATTGAACAGAGGGATCATCCATTCCTTAGGTAATGGTCAACACATGCATGGCACAGAGGGATCATCAATTCCTTAGGTAATGGTCAACACCTGCCTGGCCCAGAGGGATCATCCATTCCTTATGTAAAGGTAAACACCTGCATTGCACCCAGAGAGCATCCATTCTTTTTTTTTCTTTGGTATTTCAAGGTAGGGTCTCACTCTAGTTCAGGCTGACCTGGAGTTCACTCTGTATTCCCAGGGTGGCCTCAATCTCATGGCGATCCTCCTATCTCTGCCTCCCAAGTGCTGGGATTAAAGGCGTGCACCACCATGCCCGGCTAGCATCCATTTTTTTTGTAAATTAGACATCTGCATTGAACAGAGGTATCTTTTTATACTTAGGTAATAGTAAACACCTGCAATGCACAGAGGTATTATACATTCCTAAGACAAATATAAACGCCTGCAATGCACAGAGGGATCATCCATTCCTTAGGTAAAGCTAAAAACCTGCATTGCACAGAGGGATCATCCATTCCTTAGGTAACTGTAAACACGTGCATTGAACACACGGATCATCCATTCCTTAGGTAAATGTAAACACGTGCCTTGCGCAGAGGGATCACCCCCTAACCTGCATTGCACAGAGGGATCATGCCATTCAGTAGGTAAAGATAAACATTGTGCATTGCACAGAAGGATCATCCATTCCTTAGGTAAAGATAAACACCTGCATTGCACTGATGGATCATCAATTCCTTAGGTAATGGTAAACACCTTCATTGAACAGAGGGATCATCCATTACTTACATAAAGTTAAACACCTGCGATGAATAGAGGGATCAACTATTGATTAAGGATAGATCAACTCCTGCATAGCACAAAGGCATCATCGGTCCTTAAGTAAAGTTCGACATCTGCATTGCACAGAAGGTCATCCATTCCTTAGGTAAATGACAACACCTGCATTGGACAGAGGGATCTTCCATGCATTAGGTAAAGATAAACACCTTCATTGCACAGAGGAATCATTCTTTCCTTAGGGAAAGGTAAACACCAGCAATGAACATAGGCATCTTCCCTTCCTTAGGTAATAATAAACACCTGCAATGCACAGAGGGATCATCCATTCCTTATGTAAAGGTCAACACCTGCATTGCACAGAAGGATCATCTATTCCTTATGTAAAGGACAATATCTGCATTGCACAGAGGGATCTTCTATTCATTAGGTAAAGATAAACACCTCCATTGCACAGAGTAATCATCCTTTCCTTAGGTAAATGTAAACACCAGGATTGAACATAGGCTTGTTCAAATCCTTAGGTAATAGTAAACACATGCAATACACAGAGGGATCATCCCATTCTTTACATAAATGTTAACGCCTGCATTGAACAGGGTGATCCTAAATTCCTTAGGTAAAGTAAAACCTTTGCCTTGCACAGAGGGATAATCAATTCCATAGGTAATGATAAACACCTGCATTGCACAGAGGGATCATCCGTTCCTTAATTAAAGGAAGAAATCTGCGTTGAACAGAGGGATAATCCTTGTACAGGTAAAGGTAAACACCTGCGTTGAACAGAGGTATCATCCATTCCTTAGGCAAAGGTAAACACCTGCATTGAAAAGAACGATTATCCCACTCCTTACATGAACGTAAACAACTGCATTGAACAAAGGGATCCTCCATTCCTTAGATAATGGGAAACTTCTGGATTGAACTGGGGAAATTACCTATTCCTTAGGTAAAGAATCACACGTGCATTGCACAGGGGGATCATCCCATGCCTTAGGTAAAGCTAAACACATGCATTGCACAGAGGGATAATCAATTCCTTAGGTAAAGGTAAACACCGCTATTGCAGAGAGGGATCATCCAATCCTTAGGTAACTGTAAACACCTACATTGGACAGATGGATTATACATTCCCTAGATAATGGTAAAACACCTGCATTGAAGAGAGGGATTATCCCTTTCCTTAGAAAAATGTAAACACCAGCATTGAATTTAGGCATCTCCCATTCCTTAGGTAATAGTAAACACCTGCAATGCACAGAGGGGTCATCCATTCCTGACGTAAACATGAACACCGCCATTGAAGAGAGGGATCATCCATTCCTTAGGTAAAGGTAAACAGCTGGCTTGCACAAAGGGATCATCCATTCCTTATGTAAAGATGAACACCTGCATTGCACAGAGGGATCATCCATTCCTGACGTAAACATGAACACCGCCATTGAAGAGAGGGATCATCCATTCCTAAGGTGAATGAAAACACCTCCAATGCACAGACGAATCTTCCATTCCTTAGGTAAAGGATAACACCTGCCTGTCCCAGAGGGATCATCCATTACGTATGTAGAGTTAAACACATGCATTGCACACAGGGAACATCCATTCCTTGTTAAATGTAAACAAATGCATTCATCAGAGGGATCATACATTCCTAGGTAATAATAAACACCCGAAGTGCACAGGGGTATCATCCATTACTGAGGTAAAGGTCAACAGCTTCCTGAGCAGGGGGATCATCCATCCCTTATGTAAAGGTTAATACCTGCGTTGCACCGAGGGAACATCCATTACTTTGGTAAAGGTAAACCCACGCATTGAACAGAGGGATAATCCATTCCTTAGGTAAAGGGTAACACCTGCAATTCACAGAGGGGTCATCCATTCCTTAGGTAAAGGTAAACACCTGCAATGCACAAGGGATCATCCATTCCTTAGGTAAAGGGAAACACCTACATTGCACAGAGCGATCATCCATTCCTTAAGTAAAGGTAGATCCCAGCATTGAACAGAGAGATCATCCTTCTTTAGGTAAAGGAAAACACCGGCGTTGAACAGAGGTATCATCCATTACTTAGGTAAACGTAAACACTTGAATTAAACAGAGGAATCATCCATTCCTTAGATAAAAGTAAACAAGTGCATTGAACAGAAGGATCATCTATTCCTTAAGTAAAGATCACCACCTGCATTGCACAGAGGGATCATCACATTCTTTAGGTAAAGGTAAACACCTGCATTGCACAGAGGGATCATCCATACCTTAGGTAAATGTAAACACCTGCATTGCACAGAGGAATCATTCATTCCTTAGGTAACTGAAAACACCTGCATTGAACAGAGGGATCATCCATTTCTTAGATAACGGTAAACTCCTGCATTGAACAGAGTGATCATCTATTACTTAAGTAAAGATCAACACCTGCATTGCACAGAGGGATCATACATTCCTTAGTTTAAGGTAAACACTTGCATTGCACAGAAGGATCATCCATTCCTTAGGTGAAGGTCATCACCTGCCTGCCCAGAGGGATCTTCCAATCCTTATGTAAAGGTAAACACGTGCTTTGCACACAGGGAACAAACATTCCTTTGGTAAAGGTAAACACGTGCATTGAACAGAGGGATCATCCATGTCTTAGGTAAAGGTAAACACCTGCATTTAATAGAGGGATATTCCACTCCTTAGGTAATAGTAAACAACTGCAATGCACAGAAGGATCATCCATTCCTTAGGTAAAGGTAAACACCTGCAATGCACAGAGGGGTCATCCATTCCTTAGGTAAAGGTAGAAACCTGCGTTGAACAGAAGGATCATCCTTCTTTGGCAAAGGTAAACACCAGCGTTAAACAGAGATATCATCAACTCCTTAGGTAAAGGTAAACACCTGCATTGAACAGAGGGATCATCCATTTCTTAGATAACGGTAAACACCTGCATTGCACAGAGGGATCTTCCGATTCCTTACGTAAAGGTAAACACCTGCATTGCACAGAGGGATCATCCATTCCTTAGGTAAAGGTAAACACCTGCCTTGCACAGAGTGATCATCCATTCCTTAGGTTAAGGTAAGCACCTGTATTGAACAGAGGGATCATCCCTTCCTTAGATAACGGTAAACACCTGCATTGAATAGTGGAATCATCTACTTCTCAGGTAAAGATCAACACCTGCATTGCACAGAGGGATCATCCATTCCTAAGGTAAAGGTAAACACCTGACTTGCACAGAGTGATCATCCATTCCTTAGGTTAAGGTAAGCACCTGCATTGAACAGAGGGATCATCCCTTCCTTAGATAACGGTAAACACCTGCATTGAATAGTGGAATCATCTACTTCTCAGGTAAAGATCAACACCTGCATTGCACAGAGGGATCATCCATTCCTAAGGTAAAGGTAAACACCTGACTTGCACAGAGTGATCATCCATTCCTTAGGTTAAGGTAAGCACCTGTATTGAACAGAGGGATCATCCCTTCCTTAGATAACGGTAAACACCTGCATTGAATAGTGGAATCATCTACTTCTCAGGTAAAGATCAACACCTGCATTGCACAGAGGGATCATCCATTCCTTAGGTAAAGGTAAACACCTGACTTGCACAGAGTGATCATCCATTCCTTAGGTTAAGGTAAACACCTGCATCGAACAGAGGAATCATCCCTTCCTTAGATAACGGTAAACACCTGCATTGAACAGTGAAATCATCTACTTCTTAGCTAAAGATCAACACCTGCATTGCAGAGGGATCATCCATTCCTTAGGTAATTTTAAACACCTGCATTGTACAGAGGGATCATCCATTCCTTAAATACAGGTAAACACCTCCAATACACAGAGGGGTCATCCATTCCTTAGATGTCAGTAAACACCTACATTGAAAAGGGGGCTCATCTATTCCTTAGGTAAGATCAACAACTGCATTGCACAGAGGGATCATCCATTCCTTAGGTAAAGGTAAACACCTGCATTGCACAGAGGGATCATCCATTCCTTAGGTAAAGGTAAACACCTGCATTGCACGGAGGGATCACCCATTCCTTAGGTAAAAGTAGAAACCTGCATTGAACAGAGGGATCACCCTTCTTTAGGTAAAGGTAAACACCTTTATTGAATAGGGGTATCATCCATTCCTTAGATAATCATAAACACCTGCATCGAACAGAGGGAACATTTATTCCGTAGGTAAAGTTTAACACCAGCTTTGCACAGAGCGATCGTCTCATTCATTAGGTAAAGGTAAACACCTGAATGGCACAGAGGGATCATCTATTCCTTAGGTAAAGGTATACACATGCATTGCACAGAGGGATTATCTATTTATTAGATAAATGTTAACTCCTACATTGAACAGAGGGATGATCTATTCCTTAAATAAAGATCAACACCTGCATTGCACAGAGGGATCATCCTATTCCTTAGGTAAAGGTATACAACTGCATTGCACAGAGGGATATCAATTCCTAAGGCAAATGTAAACACCTGAAATGCACAAAGGGATCTCCTATTCCTTAGGTAATGGTAAAAACCTGCATTGAACAGATGGATCTTCCATTCCTTAGATAACGGTAAACACCTACATTAAACAGAGGGATGATCTTTTCCTTAGGTAAAGATAAACACCTGCATTGCATAGAGGGATCATCCTATCCCTTATATAAAGGTAAACTCCTGCATTGCATAGAGGGATCATCCATTCCTTAGGGAAAGGTCAACTCCTGCATTGCACATAGTGATCATCCATTCCTTAGACAACGTTAAACACCTGCATTGAACATCAGGATCATATATTCCTTAGGTAAAGATCAACACCTGCATTGAACAGAGGGATCATACGATTCCGTAGATAAAGGTAGACACCTGCATTGCACAGAGGGATCATCCATTCCTTATATAATAGTAAACACATGCATTGAACAGAGGGATCATCCATTCTTTAGATAACGGTAAACACCTGCATTGAACAGAGGCATCATCAGTTACTTAGGTAAATATCAAGACCTGCACTTCACAGAGGGATCATCCCATTTATTAGGTAAAGGAAACACCTGCATTGCACAGAGGGATCATCCATTACTTATGTAATGATAAACACCTGCATTGAACAGAGGGATCACCCATTCCTTAGATAATGGTAAACACCTGCATTAAACAGAGGGATCAACCATTCCTGAGTTAACGGTAAAGACCTGCATTGAACAGAGGGATCATCTATTCCTTAGGTAAAGATCAACACCTGCATTGAACAGAGGGATCATCCATTCCGTAGATAACGGTGAACACCTGCATTGAACATAGGGCTCATTTAACCTTTCGTAAAGATCAACACCTGCATTGCACAGAGGTATCTTCCATTCATTAGGTAAAGATAAACACCTCCATTGCACATAGGAATCATCCTTTCCTTAAGTAAGTTAAACACCAGCATTATACACAGATATCTTCCATTCCTTAGGTAACAGTAAACACCTGCAATGCACAGAGGGATTATCCCATTCCTTACATAAACTTAACACCTGCATAGAACAGAGGGACCATCCATTCCTTAGGTAAAGGCAAACACCTGACTTGCACAGAGGTATCATTCTTTCCTTAAGTAAGAGGTGAACACCTGCATTGCACAGAGGGATCATCCATTCCTTACTTTATGATCTACACCTACATTGAATAGAAGGATCATCCATTACTTAAGAAAAGTTCAACACCTGCATTGCATAGAGAGATCATCCATTCCTTAGGTAAATGTCACTGCCTGCATTTCACAGAAGGATTATCCATTAATTTGGTAAAGGTAAACACCTGTATTGAACAGAGGGATCTTACATCTCTTATGTAATAGTAAACACCAGCAATGCAAAGAGGGATCATCAATTCCTTAGGTAAAGATCAACACCTGCATTGCACAGAAGGATCATCCATTCCTTAGGTAAAGGTAAACACCTGCAATGCACAGAGGGATCATCCATTCCTTATGTAAAGGTGGAAACCTGCATTTAACAGAAGTATCATCCCTCTTTAGGTAAAGGTAAACACCTGTGTCGAACAGAGGCATCACCCATTCCTTAGATAAAGGTAAACACCTGCATTGCACAGAGGGATCATCCATTCCTTAGGTAAAGGTAAATGCCTGCATTGCACAGAGGGATCATCCTATTCCTTAGGGAACTCTAAACACCTCCATTGAACATAGGGATCATCCATTCCTTAGATAACGGTAAACACCTGCATTGAACAGAGGGATCATCTATTCCTTAGGTAAAGATCAACACCTGCATTGCACCGAGTTATCATCCCATTCTTTAGGTAAAGGAAAACACCTGCATTGCACATAGGGATCATCCATTCCTCAGGTAAATTTAAACACCTGAATTGCACAGAGGGATCATCCATTCCTTAGGTAACTGTAAACACCTGCATTGAACATAGGGATCATCCATTCCTTAGATAATGGTAAATACCTGCATGGGACAGAGGGGTTATCTATTCCTTAGGTAAAGGTAAACACCTGCATTGCATAGAGGGATCATCCTATCCCTTATGTAAAGGTAAACTCCTGCAATGCATAGAGGGATGATCCATTCCTTAGGTAAACGTAAACACCTGCAGTGCACGGAGGGATCATACATTCCTTCAATAAAGGTAAACACCTGGATTGCACAGAGAGATCATCCATTCCTTAGATAAAGGTAAACACCTGCATTGTACAGAAAGATCATCCATTCCTTAGGTTAAGGTCATCACCTGCCTGCCCAGAGGGATCATCCAATCCTTATGTAAAGGTAAACACATGCTTTGCACACAGGGAACAAACATTCCTTTAGTAAAGGTAAACACGTGCATTGAACAGAGGGATCATCCATTTCTTAGGTAAAGGTAAACACCTGTATTGCACAGAGGGATCACCCATTCCTTAAGTAAAGGTAGAAACCTGTGTTGACGAGAGGGATCATCCTTCTTTAGGTAAAGGAAAACATCTGCCTTGAACAGAGGTATCATCTATTCCTTAGGTAAAGGTAAACACCTGCATTGATCAGAGTGATAATCTATTTCTTAGGTAAAGATCAACACCTGCATTGCACAAAGGGATCATCCCAATCCTTAGGTAAAGATAAACGCCACCATTGCACAGAGGGATCATCCATTCCTTAGGTAAAGGTAAACACCGCCATTGCACAGAGGTATCATCCGTTCCTAAAGTAAAGGTGGAAACCTGGGTTTACCAGAAGGATCATCCTTCTTTAGGTAAAGGTAAACACCTGCGTTGAACAGAGGTATCACCAGTTCCATAGGTAAAGGTAAACACCTGCATTGCACACAGGGATCATCCATTCCTTAGGTAACTGTAAACACCTGCATTGAACATAGGGATCCACCATTCCTTACATAATGGTAAATATCTGCATGGAGCAAAGGGGTCATATATTCCTTAGGTAAAGATCAACACCTGCATTGCACAGAGGGAACATCTATTCCTTAGGTAAAGATCAACACCTGCATTGCACAGAGGGAACATCTATTCCTTAGGTAAAGATCAACACTGGCATTGCACATAGGGATCATCCATACCTTATGTAAAGATAAACACCTGCATTGCACACATGGCAAATCCATTCTTTAGGTAATAGTAAACAACTACAATGCACAGAGGGATCGTCCATTCTTTAGGTAAGGGTATACACCTGTATTGCACAGGGAGTCAACCATTTGTCACGTAAAGGTAGAAACCTGCGTTGAACAGAGGGATCATCCATATCTTAGGGACACTAAACACCTGCACTGCACAGAGGGATCAAATATTCCTTAGGTAATGGTAAACAGAGGGATCATCCATTCCTTTAACGGTAAACACCTGCCTTGAACAGAGGGATCATCCATTCCTTAGGTAACTGAAAACACCTGCATTGAACAGAGGGATCATCCATTTATTAGGTAAATGTAAACACCTGCATTGAGAAGAGGGATCATCCATTCCTAAGACAAATATAAACACCTTCAATGCACAGAGGCATCATCCATTCCTTAGGTAAAGCTAAAAACCTGCATTACACAGAGGGATCATCGATTCTTTAGGTAACTATAAACACCTGCATTGAACAGAGGGATCATCCATTCCTTAGATAAGGGTAAGCACCTGCATTGAACAGAGGGATCATCTATTCCTTAGGTAAAGATCAACACCTGCATTGCACAGAGAATCATCCATTCCTTAGGTAAAGGTAAACAACTGCATTGCACAGAGGGATCATTCATTCCTTAGGTAATGGTAAACACCTGGATTGCTCAGAGGGATTATCCATTCTTTAGATAACAGCAAACACCTGCATTGAACAGAGTGATCATCCATTCCTTAGGTAATGGTCAACACCTGCATTGCACAGACGGATTATCCATTCGTTAGGTAAAGGTCAACACCTGCATGGCCCAGAGGGATCATCCATGTCTTAAGTAAAGTTAAACACCTACATTGCACACAGAGAACATGCATTCCTTTTGTAAAGATAAAAACATGCACAGAACAGAGGTATCATTCATTCCTTAGTTAATGGTCAACACCTGCACTGCACAGAGGGCTCATATATTCCTTAGGTAAAGGTCAACACCTGCCTGGCCGAGAGGGATCATCCATTCCTTATGTAAAAATAAACACCAGAATTGCACACAGAGAACATCCATTCCTTTGTTAAAGGTAAACACCTGATTGAACAGAGGGATCATCCATTCCTTAGATAAAGGAAAACACCTGCATTTAACAGAGGGATCATCCATTCCTTATGTAAAGGTAAACAGCTGCATTGAACCGAGGTGTCCTATATTCCTTAAGTAAAGGTCAACATATTCATTCCACAGAGGGATCATCCATTCCTTAGGTAAAGTTCAACACCTGCATTGTACAGAGGGATCATCCATTCCTTATGTATAGGGCCACACTTGCATTGTACAGATGGATCATCCATTCCTTAAATAATGATCAACACCTGCATTGAACAGAGGGATCATCCAATCCTTAGGTAAAGGTCAACACCTGCATTGCACAGAGGGATCATCCATTCCTTAGGTATAGGACAACACCTGCATTGCACAGAGGGATCATCCATTCCTTAAGTAAACACCTTCATTGAACAGATGGAATCCATCCTTAGGTAAAGGTCAACACCTGCATTGCACAGAGGGATCATCCATTCCTTAGGTAAAGGTCAACACCTGACTGGCCGAGAGCGATCATCCATAACTTATGTAAATGTAAACACCTTCATTGCACACAGGGAACATCCATTCCTTTTGTAAAGGTAAACACTATCATTGAACTTAGGGATCTTTCATTCCTTTGGTAATAGTAAGCACCTGTAATGCACAGAGGGATCACCAATTCCTAAAACAAATATAAACACCTGCAATGCACAAAGGCATCATCCATTTATTAGGTCAAACTAAAAACCTCCATGGCACAGTGGGATCACCGATTCTTTAGGTAAATGTAAACACCTGCATTGAACAGAAGGATCATCTATTCCTTAGGTAAAGATCAACACCTGCATTGCACACAGAGAACATCCATTCCTCTTGGAAAGGTAAACACCTGCGTTGAACAGAGGGATCATCCATTACTTAGGTAATGGTAAACACCTGCAGTGTCAGAGCGATCATCCATTCCTTAGATAACGGGAAACACATGCATTGAATAGAGGGATCATGGATTGGTTAGGTAACTGTAAACACCTGCATTGAACAGAGGGATCATCCATTCCTAAGATAACGGTAAACAACTGCATTGAACAGAGGCATCATTAATTCCTTAGGTAAAGATCAACACCTGCATTGCACAGAGGATCATCCATTCCTTAGGTAAAGGTAAACACCTGCATTGCCCACAGGGATCATTCATTCCTTAGGTAATGGTAAACCTGGATTGCACAGAGGGATCATCCATTCCTTATATAACGTTAAACACCTGCTTTTCACAGAGGGATCATCCATTCCTTAGGTAAAGTTCAATACCTGCCTGGCCCAGATTTATCAACCATTCCTTATGTAAAGGTAAAAACCTGCATTGCACACAGAGAACATCCATACCTTTTGTAAAGGTAAACACTATCATTGAACAGAGGGATCTTTCATTCCTTAGGTAATAGTAAACACCTGGAATGCACAGAGGGATCATCCATTCCTAAGACAAATATAAACACCTGCAATGCACAGAGGGATAATCCATTCCTTAGGTCTACCTAAAAACCTGCATTGCACAGAGGGATCATCCATTCCTTAGGTAACTGTAAACAGCTGCATTGAACAGAGGGATCATCTATTCCTTAGGTAAAGATCAAGACCTGCATTGCACAGAGAATCATCCATTCCTTAGGTAAAGGTAAACAACTGCATTGCACAGAGGGATCATCCATTCCTTAGGTAATGGTAAACACCTGGATTGCTCAGAGGGATTATCCATTCTTTAGATAATGGCAAACACCTGCATTGAACAGAGTGATCATCATTCCTTAGGTAATGGTCAACACCTGCATTGCACAGACGGATTATCCATTCCTTAGGTAAAGGTCAACACCTGCAAGGCCCAGAGGGATCATCGATGTCTTAAATAAAGTTAAACACCTACATTGCACACAGAGAACATCTATTCCTTTTGTAAAGGCAAACACATGAACCGAACAGAGGTATCATTCATTCCATAGGTAATAGTAAATACCTGCAATGCACAGAGGGATCACTAATTCCTAAGACAAATAAAAACACCTGCAATGCACAGAGGTATCATCCACTCCTTAGGTAAAGCTAAACACCTGCATTGCACAGAGGGATCATCCTTTCATTAGGTAACTTTAAACACCAGCATTGAGCAGAGGGATCATCCATTCCTTAGATAAGGGTAAGCACCTGCATTGAACAGAGGGATCATCTATTCCTTAGGTAAAGATCAAAACCTGCATTGCACAGAGGGATCATGCCATTCCGTAGGTAAAGGTAAACACCTGCATTTCACAGAAGGATCATCCATTCATTAGGTAAAGGTAAACACCTGCATTGCACAGATGGATCATCCATTCCTTAGGTAATGGGAAACACCTGCATTGAACAGAAGGATCATACATTCCTTAGATAACAGTAAACTCCTGCGTTGAAGAGAGGGATCATCTATTCCTTATGTAAAGATCATCACCTGCATTGCACAGAGGCATCATCGATTCCTTAAGTAAAGTTCAACATCTGCATTGCACAGAAGGTCATCTATTCCTTAGGTAAAGGACAACACCTGCATTGCACAGAGGGATATTCCATACATTAGGTAAATATAAACACCTCCATTGCACAGAAGAATCATCCCTTCCTTAGGTAAAGGTAAAAACCAGTATGGAACATAGGCATCTTCCATTCTTTAGGTTGTAATAAACACCTGAAATGCACAGATGGATCATCCCATTCCTTACATAAACCTAAACACTGCAATGAACACAGGGATCATCCATTTTGAGGGAAAGGTAAACACCTTAGTTGCACAGATGGATCATCCATTCCATAGGTACGAGGTGAACACGTGCATTGTACAGAGGGATCATCCATTCCTTAAGTAAAGATCAACACCTGCATAGAATAGAAGGATCATCCATTTCTTAGGTAAAGGTCAACACCTGCATTGTACAGAGGGATCATCCATTCCTTAGGTAAAGGTCAACACCTGACTGGGCCAGAGGGATCATCCATACCTTATGTTAAGGTAAACACCTGCATTGCACACAGGGAATATCCATTCGTTAGGTAATAGTAAGCAGCTGCAATGCACAGAGGGATCATCAATTCCGAACGTAAATGTATGCACCTACAATGCACAGAGGGATCGTCTATGCCTTAGGTAAGGTTATACACCTGCATTGCACCGGAGGATCATCCATTCCTTAAGTAAAGGTAGAAACCTGGTGTGAAGAGAGGGATCATCCTTCTTCAGGTAAAGGTAGACACCTGCGTTGAATAGAGGTATCATCCATTCCTTAGGTAACGGTAAACACCTGCATTGCACAGAGGGGCCATCCATTCCTTAGGGAATGGTAAACACCTGCAGTGATCAGAGGGATCATCCATTCCTTAGATAACGGGAAACACCTGCATTGAACAGAGGGATCATCCATTGGTTAGGTAACTGTAAACACCTCCATCGAACAGAGGGATCATCCATTCCTAAGATAACGGTAAACAACTGCACTGAACAGAGGGATCATCTATTCCTTAGGTAAATATCAACACCTGCATTGCACAGAGGATCATCCATTACTTAGGTAAAGGTAAACACCTGCATTGCCCACAGGGATAATTCATTCCTTAGGTAATGTTGAACACCTGGATTGCACAGAGGGATCATCCATTCCTTAGATAACGTTAAACACCTGCACTGAACACAGGGATCATCCATTCCTTATGTAATGGTCAACACCTGCATTGCACAAAGGGATCATCCATTCCTTAGGTAAAGTTCAACACCTTCCTGGGCCAGATTGATTATCCATTCCTTATGTAAAGGTAAAAACCTGCATTGCACACAGAGAACATCAATTCCTTTTTAAAAGGTAAACACTATCATTGAACAGAGGGATCTTTCATTCCTTAGTTAATAGTAAACACCTGTAATGCACAGAGGGATCATGCATTCCTTAGTTCAACCTAAAAACCTGCATTGCACAGAGGGATCATCCATTCCTTATGTAACTGTAAACAGCTGCCTTGAACAGACAGATCATCCATTCCTTAGATAAGGTAAGCACCTGCATTGAACAGAGGGATCATCTATTCCTTAGGTAAACATCAACACCTGCATTGCACAGAGGGATCATCCATTCCTTAGGTAATGGTAAACACCTGTATTGCAAAGAGGGATCATCCATTCTGTAGATAACGGTAAATACCTGCATTGAACAGAGGGACATCCATTCCTTAGGTAATGGACAATACCTGCATTGCACAGAGGGATCATCCATTCCTTAGGTAAAGGTCAACACCTCCCTAACACAGAGGGATCACCCATTCCTTATGTAAAGGTAAACACCTGCATTGCACACAGAGAACATCCATTCCTTTTGTAAAAGTAAACACCTGTATTGAACAGAGGAATATTTCATTTATTAGGTAATAATAAACATCTGCAATGCTCAGAGGGATTATCCAATCCTAAAACAAATATAAACTCCTGGAATGCACAGAGGGATCATCCATTCCTTAGGTCAACCTAAAAACCTGCATTGCACAGAGGGATCATTCATTCCTTAGGTAACTGTAAACACCTGGATTGAACAGAGGGATGATCCATTCCTTAGGAAATGTAAACACCTAACTTGCAGAGAGGGAACATCTATTCCTTAGGTAAAGGTGAACATTTGCATTGAACAGAGGGATCATCCAATCCATAGGTAAGTTCAACAACTACCTAGAACAGATGTTTCATTCATTCCTTAGGTAATGGTCAGTACCTGCCTGGCCCAGAGGGATCATCCATTCCTTATGTGAAGTTAAACTCCTGCATTGAACACAGGGAACATCCGTTACTTTGGTAAAGGTAAACACGTGCATTGAACAGAGGGATCTTCCATTCCATAGGTAATAGTAAACACCTGCAATGCACGGAGGGATTATCCATTCCTTAGGTAACTGTAAACACCTTCATTGAAAAGAGGGATCATACATTACTTAGATAATGGTAAACACCTGCATTGAACAGAGGGATCATCCATTCCTTAGGTGAAGGTAAACACCTCCATTGAACAGAGGTGTCATGTATTCCTTAGGTAAAGGTCAACATATTCATTGCACAGAGGGATCATCAATTACTCAGTAAAAGGTCAGCTCCTGCATGGTACAGAGGGATCATCCATTCCTTCGGTATAGGACAACACCTGCATTGCACAGACGGATCATCTATTCCTTAAGTAAAGATCAACACCTTCATTGTACAGAGGTATCATCCATTCCTTAGGTAAAGGTCAACACCTGCATTGCACAGAGGGATCACCCATTCCTTAGGTAAAGGTCAACACCTGACTGGCCCAGAGGGATCATCAATAATTTATGTAAAGGTAAACACCTGCATTGCAACCAGGGAACATCCATTCCTTTGGTAATAGTAAACACCTGCAATGCACAGAGGGATCATCATATCAAAAGGTAAACGTAAACACCTACAATGCACAGAGGGATCGTCTATTACTTAGGTAAGTGTAGACACCTGCATTGCCCAAGCGGATTATCCATTCCTTAATTAAAGGTAGAAACCTGGTTTGAAGAGAGGGATCATCCTTCTTTAGGTAAAGGTAGACACCTGCGTTGAACAGAGGGATCATCCATTCCTTAGGAAACATTAAACACGTGCATTGCAAAGAGAGATCATCCATTCCTTAGGTAATGGTAAACACATGCAGTGATCAGAGGGATCATCCATTCCTTAGATAACGGGAAACACCTGCATTTAACAGAGGGATCTTCCATTAGTTAGGTAACTGTAAACACCTGCATTGAGCAGAGGGATCATCCATTCCTAAGATAACTGTAGACACCTTATTGAACACAGGGATCATCTATTCCGTAGGTAAAAATTAACACCTGCATTGCACAGAGGATCATCCATTCCTTAGGTAAAGTTAAACACCTGCATTGCACAGAGGAATCATGCATTGCTTAGATAATGGTAAACACCTGGATTGCACAGAGGGATCATCCATTCCTTAGATAACATTAAACACCTGCATTGAACACAGGGATCATCCATTCCTTATGTAATGATGAACACCTGCCTTGCACAGAGGGATCATCCATTCTTTGGTAAAGTAACCTGCCTGGCCCAGAGCGATCATCCATTCCTTATGTAAAGGTATACACCTGCATTGCACATAGAGAACATCCATTACTTTTGGAAAGGTAAACACCTGCATTGAACAGAGGGCTCTTTCATTCCTTAGGTAATAGTAAACACCTGCAATGCACAGAGAGATCATCCGTTCCTAAGACAAATATAAACACCTGGAATGCACAGAGGGATCATCCATTTCTTCAGTCAAGCTAAAAACCTGCATTGCACAGAGGGATCATCCATTCCTTAGGTAAGTGTAAACACCTGCATTGAACAGAGGTACCATCCATTCCTTAGATAAGGGTTAGCACCTGCATTGAACAGACATATCATCTATTCCTAAGGTAAAGATCAAAACCTGCATTACACAGAGGATCAGCCATTCCTTAGGTAAAGGTAAACATCTGCATTGCACAGAGGGATCATCCATTCCTTAGGTAATGGTAAACACCTGGATTGCACAGAGGGATCATCCATTCCTTATGTAATGGTCAACAACTGCATTGCACAGAGGGATCATCCATTCATTAGGTAAAGGTCAACACCTGCCTGGCACAGAGGGATCATCCATTGCTTATGTAAGGTAAAAACCTACATTGCACACAGAGAACATCCATTTCTTTTGTAAAGGTAAACACCTGCTTTGAACAGAGGGATCTTTCATTCCTTAGTTAATAGTAAACACCTGCAAGGCACAGAGGGATCATCCATTCTTTAAGTAACTGTAAACACCTGCATTGAACAGAGAGATCATCCATTCCTTAGATAAGGGTAAGCACCTGCATTGAATAGAGGGATCATCCATTCCTTAGGTAAATGTAAACACCTGCCTTGCACAGAGGGATCATGCCATTCCGTAGGTAAAGTTAAACATCTGCATTGCGCAGAAGGATCATCGATTCCTTAGGTAAAGGTAAACACCTGCATTGCCCAGATGGATCATCCATTCCTTAGGCAATGGTAAACACCTTCATTGAACAGAGGGATCATCCATTCCTTATGTAATGGTAAACACCTGCGTTGAACAGAGGGATCATCTATTCCTTAGGTAAAGATCAACACCTGCATTGCCCAGAGGGTTCTTCCATTCATCCTAAAGTAAAGTTCAACATGTGCATTGAACAGAAGGTCATCTATTCCTTAGGCAAAGTACAACACCTGCATTGCACAGAGAGATCTTCCATTCATTACATAAACACCACCATTGCAAGGAGGAATCAAAGTTTTCTTAGGTAAAGACAAACACCAGCATTGAACATAGGCATCTTCCATTCCTTAGGTAATAATAAACACCTGCAATGCACAAAGGGATCACCAATTCCTTAAGTAACGGTAAAAACCTACATTGCACAATGCACGGAGGGATCATCCCATTCCTTACATAAAAATAAACACCTGCAATTAACAGAGGGATCATCCATTCCTTCTGGAAATGTAAACACCTGAGTTGCACAGACGGATCATCCATTCCTTACGTAAAGGTCAACACCTGCATTTTACAGAGCGATCATTCATTCCTTAAGTAAAGGTAAAGAAATGCATTGTACAGAGAGTTCATAAATTCCTTAGGTAAAGGTCAACACCTGCCTCGCCAAGAAGGATCACCATTTCTGATGTAAACCTAACACCTGCATTTCACACAGGGAAGATCCATTCCTTTGGTAAAGGTAAATACCTGCATTGAACAGAGGGATCTTCCATTCCTTAAGTAATAGTAAACACCTGCAATACACAGAGGGATCACCCATTCCTTAGGTAATGGTAAAAACCTACATTGAGCAGAGGGATCATCCATTCCCTAGGGAAAGGTATTAACCTGCGTTTAAGAGAGCGATAATCCTTCTTCAGGTAAAGGTAAGCACCTGCTTTAAACAGAGGTATCGTCCATTCCTTAGACAAAGGTAAACACCTGCATTGAATAGAGGGGTAATCCATTACTTAGATAATGGTAACCACCTGCATTGAACAGAGTGATCATATATTCCTTAGGTAAAGATCAACACCTGCATTGCACAATGGGATCATCCCATTCATTAGGTAAAGGTAAACACTTGCATTGCACAGAGGGATCATCCATTCCTCAGGTAAATGTAAATAAGAGCATTGAACATAGACATCTTCCATTCCTTAGGTAATAGTAAACACCTGCAATGCACAAAGGGATCATCCCACTCCTTACATGAACGTAAACAACTGCATTGAACAAAGGGATCATCCATTCCTTAGATAATGGTAAACACCTGGATTGAACAGAGGGATCACCTATTCCTTATGTAAAGATCCACACCTCCATTGCACAGGGGGATCACCCCATTCCTTAGGTAAAGCTAAACACCTGCATTGCACAGAGGGAACATCAATTCCTTTGGTAAAGGTAAACACCTGTATTGCAGAGAGGGATCATCCATTCCTTAGGTAACTGTAAACACCTGCATTGAACAGAGGGATCACCTATTCCTTAAGTAAAGATCAACACCTGCATTGAACAGAGGGATTATCCCATTCCTTAGGTAAAGGTAAACTCCTGCATTACACAGAGTGATCATCCATTCCTTAGGTCATGGTAAACACCAGCATTGAACAGCTGGCTCATCCAATCCTTAGATAAAATGGGCACACCTGCATTGAACAGAGGGATCATCTATTCCTTAGGTAAAGGTAAACACCTGCATTGAACAGAGGCATCATCCATTCCTTAGGTAAAGGTAAGACACCTGCAACACAGAGGATCATCCATTCCTTAGGTAAAGGTAAACACCTGCATTGCACAGAGGGATCATCCATTCCTTAGGTAATGGTAAACACCTGCATTGCACAGAGGATCATCCATTCCTTAGATAAATGTAAACACCTGCATTGAACAGAGGATCATCCATTCCTTAAGTAATGTTCAACACCTGCCTTGCACAGAGGGATCACCCATTCCTTATGTAATGATAA
The DNA here is from genome assembly GCA_036365145.1 of Orientallactaga sibirica. Lineage (NCBI taxonomy): Eukaryota > Metazoa > Chordata > Mammalia > Rodentia > Dipodidae > Orientallactaga > Orientallactaga sibirica. The sequence goes on along the minus strand of JAEOAD010000026.1, from coordinate 30,462,226 downwards.
ACCTGCATTGCACCAGAAGGGGGATCATCCATTCCTTATAAAAGTAAACACCTGCATTGCACAGAGGGATCATCCATTCCTTTGTAAAGGTAAACACCTGCATTGAACAGAGAGGATCATCCATTCCTTAGGTAATAAGTAAACACCTGGATTGCACAGAGGGATCATCCATTCCTTAGATAAATATAAACACCTGCATTGCACAGAGGGATCATCCATTCCTTAGGTAATGATAAACACCTGCATTGCACAGAGGGATCATCCATTCCTTAGGTAAAGGTAAACACTGCCTGGAACAGAGGATCATCCATTCCTTAGGTAAAAGGTAAACACCTGCATTGCACAGAGAATCATCCATTCCTTTTATAAAGGTAAACACCTGCATTGCAAGAGGGATCATCCATTCCTTAGGTAATATAAACAACACCTGCATTGCACAGAGGATCATCCATTCCTTAGGTAAATGGCAAACACCTGCATTGAACAGAGGGATCATCCATTCCTTAGGTAATGGTAAACACCTGCATTGCACAGAGGATCATCCATTCCTAGATAGGTAAAAGTAAACACCATTCCATTGTAAGAGGGGATCATCCATTCCTTAACAGTAAACACCTGCATTGCACAGAGGGATCATCCATTCCTTAGGTAAAGGTCAACACCTGCATTGCACAGAGGATCATCCATTCCTTAGGTAAAGGTAAACACCTGCATTGAACAGAGGGATCATTCATTCCTTAGGTAAAGGTAAATACCTGCATTGCACAGAGGATCATCCCATTCCTTAGGTAAAGTCCTGCAATGAACAGAGGATCATCCATTCCCTTAGGTAAAATAAAAACACCTGCATTGCACAGAGGATCATCCATTCCTTAGGTAAAGTTAAACACCTGCATTGAACAGAGGGATCATCCATTCCTTAGACCTGCAATAACTTCATCACCTGCATTGAACAGAGGTATCATCCATTCCTTAGGTAAAGATCAACACCTGCATTGCACAGAGGATCATCCATTCCTTAGGTAATGGTAAACACCTGCATTGACAGAGGGATCATCCATTCCTTAGATAAAGGTAAACACCTGCATTGAACAGAGGGATCATCCATTCCTTATAAAGGTAAACACCTGCATTGAACAGAGGGATCATCCATTCCTTAGGTAAAGGTAAACACCTGCATTGAACAGAGGGATCATCTATTCCTTAGGTAATTATAAACACCTGGCATTGCACAGAGGGATCATCCATTCCTTAGGTAAAGGTAAACACCTGCATTGCACAGAGGGATCATCCATTCCTTAGGTAAAGGTCAACACCTAACTTGCATGGAGGGATCATCCATTCCTTAGGTAAAGGTAAACACCTGCATTGCACAGAAGATCATCCATTCCTTAGGTAATAGTAAACACCTTGCACAGAGGGATCATAAATTCCAGGTAAATGAAAAACCTAGATCTTCCATTCCTTAGGTAAGTGTAAAAACACCTGCATTGCACAGAGGGATCATCCATTCCTTACATAAAGGTAAACACTGCAATGAACAGAGGATCATCCATTTTAAGGCAAAGGTAAACACCTGCGTTGATCAGAGGATCATCCATTCCTTAGGTACAGTAAACACCTGCATTGAACAGAGGGATCATCCATTCCTTAATATAAAAGTAAACACTGCATTGAACAGAGGGATCATCCATTCCTTAGGTAAAGGTCAACACCTGCATTGCACAGAGGATCATCCATTCCTTAGGTAAAGGTCAACACCTGCCTGGCACAGAGGGATCATCCATTCCTTATGTTAAGGTAAACACCTGCATTGCACACAGGGAATCATCCATTCCTTAGGTAATAGTAAACACCTGCATTGCACAGAGGATCATCAATTCCTTAGGTAATGTAAACCTCCTGCAATGCACAGAGGATCATCCATTCCTTAGGTAAAGTTATACACCTGCATTGCACCGGAGGATCATCCATTCCTTAGGTAAAGGTAAAACCTGGTGTGAAGAGAGGATCATCCTTCCTTAGGTAAAGGTAAACACCTGCATTGAACAGAGGTATCATCCATTCCTTAGGTAACGGTAAACACCTGCATTGCACAGAGGGATCATCCATTCCTTAGGTAATGGTAAACACCTGCAGTGATCAGAGGGATCATCCATTCCTTAGATAACGGGAAACACCTGCATTGAACAGAGGATCATCCATTCCTTAGGTAACTGTAAACACCTCCATCGAACAGAGGATCATCCATTCCTTAGATAAAGTAAACAACTGCATTGAACAGAGGGATCATCTATTCCTTAGGTAAATATCAACACCTGCATTGCACAGAGGATCATCCATTCCTTAGGTAAAGGTAAACACCTGCATTGCCCAGAGGGATAATTCATTCCTTAGGTAATGTTGAACACCTGGATTGCACAGAGGATCATCCATTCCTTAGATAACGTTAAACACCTGCACTGAACACAGGGATCATCCATTCCTTATGTAATGGTAAACACCTGCATTGCACAAAGGGATCATCCATTCCTTAGGTAAAGTTCAACACCTTCCTGGCACAGATTGATTATCCATTCCTTATGTAAAGGTAAAAACCTGCATTGCACACAGAGAACATCAATTCCTTTTTAAAAGGTAAACACTATCATTGAACAGAGGGATCTTTCATTCCTTAGTTAATAGTAAACACCTGTAATGCACAGAGGGATCATGCATTCCTTAGTTCAACCTAAAAACCTGCATTGCACAGAGGATCATCCATTCCTTATGTAAAGGTAAACAGCTGCCTTGAACAGACAGATCATCCATTCCTTAGATAAGGTAAGCACCTGCATTGAACAGAGGGATCATCTATTCCTTAGGTAAACATCAACACCTGCATTGCACAGAGGGATCATCCATTCCTTAGGTAATGGTAAACACCTGTATTGCAAAGAGGGATCATCCATTCTGTAGATAACGGTAAATACCTGCATTGAACAGAGGGACATCCATTCCTTAGGTAATGGACAATACCTGCATTGCACAGAGGGATCATCCATTCCTTAGGTAAAGGTCAACACCTCCTAACACAGAGGGATCATCCATTCCTTATGTAAAGGTAAACACCTGCATTGCACACAGAGAACATCCATTCCTTTTTGTAAAAGTAAACACCTGTATTGAACAGAGGAATATTTCATTTATTAGGTAATAATAAACATCTGCAATGCTCAGAGGGATTATCAATTCCTAAAACAAATATAAACTCCTGGAATGCACAGAGGATCATCCATTCCTTAGGTCAACCTAAAAACCTGCATTGCACAGAGGATCATTCATTCCTTAGGTAACTGTAAACACCTGGATTGAACAGAGGGATGATCCATTCCTTAGGAAATGTAAACACCTAACTTGCAGAGAGGATCATCTATTCCTTAGGTAAAGGTAAACACCTGCATTGAACAGAGGATCATCCATTCCTAGGTAAGTTCAACAACTACCTAGAACAGATGTTTCATCCATTCCTTAGGTAATGGTCAAACACCTGCCTGGCCCAGAGGGATCATCCATTCCTTATGTGAAGTTAAACTCCTGCATTGAACACATCATCCGTTACTTTGGTAAAGGTAAACACCTGCATTGAACAGAGGATCTTCCATTCCATAGGTAATAGTAAACACCTGCAATGCACAGAGGATTATCCATTCCTTAGGTAACTGTAAACACCTTCATTGAAAAGAGGGATCATCATTCCTTAGATAATGGTAAACACCTGCATTGAACAGAGGGATCATCCATTCCTTTAGGTGAAGGTAAACACCTCCATTGAACAGAGGTGTCATGTATTCCTTAGGTAAAGGTCAACATATTCATTGCACAGAGGGATCATCAATTACTCAGTAAAAGGTCAGCTCCCTGCATGGTACAGAGGATCATCCATTCCTTCGTAATTGGACAACACCTGCATTGCACAGACGGATCATCTATTCCTTAAGTAAAGATCAACACCTTCATTGTACAGAGGTATCATCCATTCCTTAGGTAAAGGTCAACACCTGCATTGCACAGAGGATCACCCATTCCTTAGGTAAAGGTCAACACCTGACTGGCCCAGAGGGATCATCAATAATTTATGTAAAGGTAAACACCTGCATTGCAACAGAGGAACATCCATTCCTTTGGTAATAGTAAACACCTGCAATGCACAGAGGGATCATCATATCAAAAGGTAATAGTAAACACCTGCAATGCACAGAGGGATCATCCATTCTTTAGGTAAGTGTAGACACCTGCATTGCCCAGAGGATTATCCATTCCTTAATTAAAGGTAGAAACCTGGTTTGAAGAGAGGGGATCATCCTTCTTTAGGTAAAGGTAGACACCTGCGTTGAACAGAGGGATCATCCATTCCTTAGGAAACATTAAACACGTGCATTGCAAAGAGAGATCATCCATTCCTTAGGTAATGGTAAACACCTGCATTGATCAGAGGATCATCCATTCCTTAGATAACGGAAAACACCTGCATTTAACAGAGGATCATCCATTAGTTAGGTAACTGTAAACACCTGCATTGAGCAGAGGATCATCCATTCCTAAGATAACTGTAGACACCTTATTGAACACAGGGATCATCTATTCCTTAGGTAAAAATTAACACCTGCATTGCACAGAGGATCATCCATTCCTTAGGTAAAGTTAAACACCTGCATTGCACAGAGGAATCATGCATTGCTTAGATAATGGTAAACACCTGGATTGCACAGAGGGATCATCCATTCCTTAGATAACATTAAACACCTGCATTGAACACAGGGATCATCCATTCCTTATGTAATGATGAACACCTGCCTTGCACAGAGGGATCATCCATTCTTTGGTAAAGTAACCTGCCTGGCCCAGAGCGATCATCCATTCCTTATGTAAAGGTATACACCTGCATTGCACATAGAGAACATCCATTACTTTTGGAAAGGTAAACACCTGCATTGAACAGAGGGATCTTTCATTCCTTAGGTAATAGTAAACACCTGCAATGCACAGAGAGATCATCCGTTCCTAAGACAAATATAAACACCTGGAATGCACAGAGGGATCATCCATTTCTTCAGTCAAGCTAAAAACCTGCATTGCACAGAGGGATCATCCATTCCTTAGGTAAGTGTAAACACCTGCATTGAACAGAGGACCATCCATTCCTTAGATAAAGGTTAATACCTGCATTGAACAGACATATCATCTATTCTAAGGTAAAGATCAAAACCTGCATTACACAGAGGATCAGCCATTCCTTAGGTAAAGGTAAACATCTGCATTGCACAGAGGGATCATCCATTCCTTAGGTAATGGTAAACACCTGGATTGCACAGAGGGATCATCCATTCCTTATGTAATGGTCAACAACTGCATTGCACAGAGGGATCATCCATTCATTAGGTAAAGGTCAACACCTGCCTGGCACAGAGGATCATCCATTGCTTATGTAAGGTAAAAACCCTGCATTGCACACAGAGAACATCCATTTCTTTTGTAAAGGTAAACACCTGCTTTGAACAGAGGGATCTTTCATTCCTTAGTTAATAGTAAACACCTGCAAGGCACAGAGGATCATCCATTCTTTACCTGTAAACACCTGCATTGAACAGAGAGATCATCCATTCCTTAGATAAGGGTAAAATCCTGCATTGAATAGAGGGATCATCCATTCCTTAGGTAAATGTAAACACCTGCCTTGCACAGAGGGATCATGCCATTCCGTAGGTAAAGTTAAACATCTGCATTGCGCAGAAGGATCATCGATTCCTTAGGTAAAGGTAAACACCTGCATTGCCCAGATGGATCATCCATTCCTTAGGCAATGGTAAACACCTTCATTGAACAGAGGGATCATCCATTCCTTATGTAATGGTAAACACCTGCGTTGAACAGAGGGATCATCTATTCCTTAGGTAAAGATCAACACCTGCATTGCCCAGAGGGTTCTTCCATTCATCCTAAAGTAAAGTTCAACATGTGCATTGAACAGAAGGTCATCTATTCCTTAGGCAAAGTACAACACCTGCATTGCACAGAGAGATCTTCCATTCATTACATAAACACCACCATTGCAAGGAGGAATCAAAGTTTTCTTAGGTAAAGACAAACACCAGCATTGAACATAGGCATCTTCCATTCCTTAGGTAATAATAAACACCTGCAATGCACAAAGGGATCACCAATTCCTTAAGTAACGGTAAAAACCTACATTGCACAATGCACGGAGGGATCATCCCATTCCTTACATAAAAATAAACACCTGCAATTAACAGAGGGATCATCCATTCCTTCTGGAAATGTAAACACCTGAGTTGCACAGACGGATCATCCATTCCTTACGTAAAGGTCAACACCTGCATTTTACAGAGCGATCATTCATTCCTTAAGACAGAGGTTCATAAATTCCTTAGGTAAAGGTCAACACCTGCCTCACCAAGAAGGATCACCATTTCTGATGTAAACCTAACACCTGCATTTCACACAGGGAAGATCCATTCCTTTGGTAAAGGTAAATACCTGCATTGAACAGAGGGATCTTCCATTCCTTAAGTAATAGTAAACACCTGCAATACACAGAGGGATCACCCATTCCTTAGGTAATGGTAAAAACCTACATTGAGCAGAGGGATCATCCATTCCCTAGGGAAAGGTATTAACCTGCGTTTAAGAGAGCGATAATCCTTCTTCAGGTAAAGGTAAAAACCTGCCAAACAGAGTATCGTCCATTCCTTAGACAAAGGTAAACACCTGCATTGAATAGAGGGGTAATCCATTACTTAGATAATGGTAACCACCTGCATTGAACAGAGTGATCATATATTCCTTAGGTAAAGATCAACACCTGCATTGCACAATGGGATCATCCCATTCATTAGGTAAAGGTAAACACTTGCATTGCACAGAGGGATCATCCATTCCTCAGGTAAATGTAAATAAGAGCATTGAACATAGACATCTTCCATTCCTTAGGTAATAGTAAACACCTGCAATGCACAAAGGGATCATCCCACTCCTTACATGAACGTAAACAACTGCATTGAACAAAGGGATCATCCATTCCTTAGATAATGGTAAACACCTGGATTGAACAGAGGATCACCCATTCCTTATGTAAAGATCCACACCTCCATTGCACAGGGGATCACCCATTCCTTAGGTAAAGCTAAACACCTGCATTGCACAGAGGAACATCAATTCCTTTGGTAAAGGTAAACACCTGTATTACAGAGAGGATCATCCATTCCTTAGGTAACTGTAAACCTGCATTGAACAGAGGATCATCCATTCCTTAAGTAAAACACCTAAACACCTGCATTGAACAGAGGGATTATCCCATTCCTTAGGTAAAGGTAAACTCCTGCATTACACAGAGTGATCATCCATTCCTTAGGTCATGGTAAACACCAGCATTGAACAGAGGGATCATCCAATCCTTAGGTACCTGTGGGCACCTTCCTTGAACAGAGGGATCATCTATTCCTTAGGTAAAGGTAAACACAAGCATTGAACAGAGGCATCATCCATTCCTTAGGTAAAGGTAAGAACCTTCATTGAACAGAGGGATCACCCATTCCATAGGTACAGGTCAACACCTGCACTGCACAGAGGGTTCATCCATTCCTTAGGTAAAGGACAACACCTGCATTGCACAGAGGGATCATCCATTCCTTAGGTAAAGGTCAACACCTGCATTGCACAGAGGGATCATCCATTCCTTAAGTAAAGTTCAACACCTGCCTGGCCCAGAGGAATCACTCATAATTTATGTAATGATAACTCCTGCATTGCACACGGGGAAAATCCATTTTTTGGAAAAGTACACACATGCACTGAACAGAGGGATCTTCTATTCCTTAGGTAATTGTAAACACCTGGATTGCTAAGAGGGATCACCCATTCCTTAGGTAATGGTAAACACCTGGATTGCTAAGAGGGATCATCCATTCTTTAGATAACGGTAAACACCTGCATTGAACAGAGGGATCATCCATTCCTTAGGTAATGATCAACACCTGCATTGCAAAGAGGGATCATCCATTCCTTAGATAAAGGTCAACACCTGCCTGGCCCAGAATGATCATCCATGTCTTATGTAAAGGTAAACACCTACATTGCATACAGAGAACATCCATTCCTTTTGTAAAGGTAAACACCTGCATTGAACAGAGGTATCTCTCATTCCTTAGGTAATAGTAAACACCTGCAATGCACAGAGGGATCATACATTCCGAAAACAAATATAAACACCTGCAGTGCACAGCGGGATCATCCATTCCTTAGGTAAAGCTAAAAACCAGCATTGCACCGAGGGATCATCCATTCCTTAGGTAACTGTAAACACCAGCATTGTACCGAGGGATCATCCATTCCTTAGATAAGGGTAAGCCCCTGCATTGAACTGAGGGATCAGCTATTCCTTAGGTAAAGATCAAAACCTGCATTGCACAGAGGGATCATGCCATTCCGTAGGTAAAGGTAAACACCTGCATTGCTCAGAGGGATCTTCAATTCATTAGGTAAATATAAACACCTCCATTGCACAGAGGAATCATCTTTTCCTTAGGTAAATGTAAACACCACCAATGAACATAGGCATCTTCCATTCCTTAGGTAATAATAAATGCCTGAAATGCACAGAGGGATCATCCCATTCCTTACATAAACGTAAACACCTGCAATGAACAGAGGGATCATCCATTCCATCAGGAAGGGTAAACACCTGAGTGGCACAGACGGATCATCCATTCCATAGGTACGAGGTGAACACGTGCATTGCACAGAGGGCTCATCCATTCCTTACGTAAAGGTCAACACCTGCAATGTACAGAGGGATCATCCATTCCTTAGGTAATGGTAGACCCTGCATTGCACAGAGAGTTCATCCATTCCTTAGGTAAAGGTCAACACCTGCCTGGCCAAGAAGGATCATCCATTCCTTATGTGAAGGTAACACCTGCATTGCACACAGGGAAGATCTATTCATTTGGTAAAGGTAAACACCTGCATTGAAAGGAGGGATTGTTCATTCCTTAGGTAATAGTAAACACCTGCAATGCACAGAGCGATCATCCATTCCTAAGGCAAATATGAACACCTGCAAGGTACAGAGGGATCATCCATTCCTTAGGTGATGGTAAACACTTGAAATGCATAGAGGGATCATCCATTCCTTAGGTAAAGGTCAACACCTGCATTGCACAGAGGGATCATCCATTCCTTAGGTAAAGGTCAACACCTAACTGGCCCAGAGGGATCATCCATACCTTATGTAAAGGTAAACACCTAAATTGTACACAAGGAACATCCATTCCTTAGGTAATAGTAAACACCTGCAATGCACAGAGGGATCATATATTCCAAAGGTAAATGTAAAAACCTATAATGCACAGAGAGATTGTCTATTCCTTAGGTAAGTGTATACATATGCATTGCACATGGGGATCATCCATTCCTTAAGTAAAGGTAGAAACCTGCGTTGAACAGAGGGATCATCCTTTTTAAGGCAAAGGTAGACACCTGCGTTGATCAGAAGGATCATCCATTCCTTAGGGAACAGTAAACACCTGCATTGAACAGAGGGATCATCTATGTGTAATATAACAGTAAACACTTGCATTGAACAGAGGGATCATCTATTCCTTAGGTAAAGATCAACACCTGCATTGCACAGAGGGATTATCCATTCCTTAAGTAAAGTTCAACACCTTCCTGGCCCACAGTTATCATCCATAATTTATGTAATGGTAAACACCTGCATTTCACACAGGGAAAGTCCATCTTTGGAAAGGTAAACACCTGCACTGAACAGAGGGTTCTTCCATTCCTTAGGCAGTAGTAAACACCTGCAATGCACAAAAGGATCTTCCATTCCTTAGGTAAAGGTAAACACCTGCAATGCACAGAGAGATCCTCCATTCCTTAGGTAAAGGTAAACACTTGCAATGCACAGAGGGAACATCCATTCCTTAGGTAAGGGTAAACACCTGCATTGCACAGAGGGATTATCTTTTCCTTAAGTAAATGTAAAAACCTGCGTTGAACAGAAGGATCATCCTTCTTTAAGTAAAGGTAGACACCTGCGTTGAACAGAGGTATCATCCATTCCTTAGGTAAAGGTAAACACCTGCATTGAACAGAGGGATCATCGATTCCTTAGATAACAGTAAACACCTACGTTGAACAGAGGGATCATCCTTCTTTAGTTAAAGGTAGACACCTGCATTGCACAGAGGGATCATCCCATTCCTTAGGTAAAGGACAACACCTGCATTGCCCAGAGGGTTCATCCATTCCTTAGGTTAAGGTAAACACCTGCATTGCACAGAGGGATCATCCATTCCTTATGTAATGGTAAACACCTGCATTGAATAGACAGATCACCCATTCCTTAGATAATGGTAAACACCTGTATTGAAGAGGGATCATTCATTCCTTAGATAATGGTAAACACCTGCATTGAACAGGGGCTCAATTTTTCCTTAGGTAAAGATCAACACCTGCATGGCACAGAGGGATCATCCATTCCTGAGATAATGATAAACACCAGCATTGAACAGAGGGATCAACAATTCCTTAGGTAAAGCTAAACACCTGCGTGGCACAGAGGGATCATCCATTCTTTAGATAACTGTCAACACCTTAGATAATGGTAAACACCTGCTTTGAACAGAGGGATCATCTATTCCTTAGTTCAACACCTGCATTGCACAGAGGGATCATCCCATTCCTTAAGTAAAGGTAAACACCTGCATTGAACAGCGGGATCATATATTCCTTAAGTAAATATCAATACCTACATTGCACAGAATGTTCATCCATTCCTTGAATAATGGTCAACACACGTGCATTGCACCGAAGAAACATCCATTACTTATGTAAAGGACAACACCTGCATTGCACAGAGGTATCTTCCATTCATTAGGTAAAGATAAACACCTCCATTGCACATAGGAATCATCCTTTCCGTAGGTAAATGTGAACACTAGCATTGAACATAGGTATCTTCCATTCCTTAGGTAATAGTAAACACCTGCAATGCACAGAGTGATCATCCCATTCCTTACATAAACGTAAAGACCTGCCTTGCACAGAGGGATCATCCAATCCTTACGTAAGAGGTGAACACCTGCATTGCCCAGAGGGATCATTCATTTCTTAGGTAAATGTCACCGCCTGCATTGAACACAGGGAACACCCATTCCTTTGTTAAAGGTAAAGACCTGTAGTGAACAGAGGGATCTTCCATTTCTTATGTAACAGTAAACACCTGCAATGCAAAGAGGGATGATCTGTTCCTTAGGTAAAGGTATCACCTACCTTGCACAGAGGGTCATCCATAGGTAAGGGTAAACAGCTGCATTGCACAGAGGTATCATCCATTCCTTAGGTATCAGTAAACGCCTGTAGTGAAAAGAGGCCTCACCTATTCCTTACGTAAAAGTAAACACTTGCATTGCAAAGTCAGATCATCCGTTTCTTTGTTAACTGTAAAACTCTGCATTGAATAGAGGGATCATCCATTCCTATAGTAAAGGTAGAAACCGGCGTTGGACAGAGGGACCATCCTTCTTTAGGTAAAGGTAAACACCTGCCTTGAACAGAGGTATCATCCATTCTTTAGGTAAAGGTAAACACCTGCATTGAACATAGGGATCATCCATTCCTTAAATAACGGTAAATAACTGCATTGAACAGAGGGATCAACTATTTCTTAGTTAAAGTTCAACACCTGCATTGCACAGAGGGATCGTCCCATTCTTAGGTAAAGGAAAACACCTACATTGCAGAGAGGTATCATCCATTCCTTAGATAACGGTAAACACCTGCATTGAACAGAGGTATCATCCATTCCTTAAGTAAAGGTAAACACCTGCATTGACCAGAGATATCATCCATTCCTTAGGTAACTGTAAACACCTTCATTGAACAGAGGGATCATTCATTCCTTAGATAATGGTAAAAACCTGCATTGCATAGAGGGATCATCAATTCCTTAGGTAAAGATCAACACCTGCATTGCACACAGGGATCATCTGATTCTTTAGGTAAAGGTAAACACCTGCAACGCACAGAGGGATCAATCATTCTTTAGGTAAGGGTAAACACCTGCATTGCACAGATGGATCATCCATTCCTTATGTAAAGGTGGAAACTTGCATTTAAAAGAAGTATCATCCCTCTTTAGGTAAAGGTAAACACCTGTGTCGAACAGAGGTATCATCCATTCCTTAGGTAAAGGAAAATGACTGCATTGCCCAGAGGGATCATCCATTCCATAGATAACGATAAACACCTGCGTTGAAAGAGGGATCATCCATTCCTTGGATAACTGTAAATGCCTTCATTGTACAGAGGGATCATCTATTCCTTAGGTAAAGAACAACACCTGCATTGACCATAGAGATCATCCATTAATTATGTAATGGTAAACACCTGCATCGAACAGATGGATCATCCATTCCTTATGTAAAGTTAAACACCTGCATTGCACAGAGGGATCATCCATTCCTTAGGTAAATATCAACACCTACATTGCACCGAGGGATCAACCATTTCTTAGTAAATTGTAAACACCTGCATTGCACAGAGCGATCATCCCAATCCTTAGGTAAAGGTAAACACCTGTATTGCACAGAGGGATCATCCATTCCTTAGGTAAAGGTAAACACCTGCACTGCACAGAGGGATCATCCATTCCTTAGGTAAAGGTAAACACCTGCATTGCACAGAGGGAAAATCCATTCCTTAGGTAAAGGTAAACACCTGCATTGCACAGAGTGATCATCCATTCATTTGGTAACTGTAAACAACTGCATTGAAAAAAGGGATCATCCATTCCTTAGATAACGGTAAACAACTGCATTGAACAGAGGGATCATCTATTCCTTAGATAAAGATGAACACCTGCATTGCACATAGCGATCATCCCAATCCTTAGGTAAAGGTAAACACTTGCATTGCACAGAGGGATCATGCATTCCTTAGGTAAAGGTAAATACCTGCATTGCACAGAGGGATCTTCCATTCCTTAGATAACGGTAAACACCTGCATTGAACAGAGGGATCATCCATTCCTTAGATAACTGTAAACGCCTGCATGGAACAGAGTGATCATCTATTCCTTAGACAAAGATCAACACCTGCATTGCCCAGAGGGATCATCCCTTCCTTATGTAATGGTAAACACCTGCATTGAACAGATGGATCATTCATTCCTTATGTAAAGTTAAACACCTGCATTGCATAAAGGGATCATCCATTCCTTAGATAAAGGTAAACACCTGCAATGCTCAGAGGGAACATCCATTCGTTTGGTAACTGTAAACCACTGCATTGAACAAAGGGATCATCCATTCCTTAGATAATGGTAAACACCTGCTTAGAACAGAGGGATCATCTATTCCTTAGTTAAAGATGAACACCTGCATTTCACAGAGCGAACATCCAAATCCTTAGGTAAAGGTAAACACTTGTATTGCACAGAGGGATCATGCATTCCTTAGATAACGGTAAACACCTGCATTGAGCAGAGGGATCATCCATTCCTTAGATAACTCTAAACTCATGCATGGAACAGAGTGATCATCTATTCCTTAGGAATAGATCAACACCTGCATTGCCCAGAGGGATCATCCATTCCTTATGTAATGGTAAACAGCTGCATTGAACAGATGGATCATCCATTCCTTAGGTAAAGGTAAACAGCTGCATTGAACAGATGGATCATCCATTCCTTAGGTAAAGGTAAACACCTGCATTTCACAGAGGGATCATCCATTCCTTTGGTAACTGTACACAACTGCATTGAACAAAGGGATCATCCATTCCTTAGATAATGGTAAACAACTGCATTGAACAGATGGATCATCTATTCCTTAGATAAAGATGAACACCTGCATTGCACAGAGAGATCATCCCAATCCTTAGGTAAAGGTAAAGAGTTGTGTTGCACAGAGGGATCATGCATTCCTTAGGTAACGGTAAACACCTGCATTGAACAGAGGGATCATCCATTCCTTAGATAACTGTAAACTCCTGCATGGAACAGAGTGATCATCTATTCCTTAGGCAAAGATCAACACCTGCATTGCCCATAGGAATCATCGATTCCTTATGTAATGGTAAACACCTGCATTGAACAGATGGATCATCCATTCCTTAGGTAAAGGCAAACACCAGCATTGCACAGAGGGATCATCTATTCCTTAGTTAAACATCAACACCTACATTGCACAGAGGGATAATCCATTTCTTAGTAAAGGTCAACATCTACCTGGCCCAGAGGGATCATCAATTCCTTAGGTAATGGTAAACACCTGGATTGCACAAAGGGATCATCTATTCTTTAGATAACTTTAAACACATGCATTGAACAGAGGAATCTTTCATTCCTTTGGTAATAGTAAACACCTGGAAAGCTTAGAGGGATCATCCATTCCTTAGGTAAAAATAAACACCAGTATTGCACAGAGGGATCATCCTTTCCTTAGGTAACTGTAAACACCGGCATTGAACAGAGGGATTATCAATCCCATAGATAACAGTAAACACCTGCATTGAACAGAGGGATCATCTCTTCTTTAGTGAAATATCAACACCTGCATTGCACAGAGGGATCATCCCATTCTTTAGGTAAAGGTAAACACCTGCATTGCACAGAAGGATCATCCACTCCTTAAGTAAAGATAAACACCTGCATTGCACAGAGGAATCATGCATACCTTAGGGATCAGTAAACACCTGCACTAAAAAGAGGGCTCATCTATTCCTTAGGTAAAAGTAAACACCTGCATTGAAATGTGGGATCATTCATTCCTTAGGGAACTGTAAACACCTGCATTGAACAGAGGGATCATCTATTCCTTAGTTAAAGATGAACACCTGCATTGCACAGAGCGAACATTCAAATCCTTAGTTAAAGGTAAACACTTGCATTGCACAGAAGGATCATCCATTCCTTAGATAATGGCAAACTCCTTCATTGAACAGAGGGATCATCCATCCCTTAGATAATGGTAAACACCTGCATTGAATAGAGGGATCATCTATTCCTTAGTTCCTGCATTGCACAGAGCGATCATCCCAATCCTTAGGTAAAGGTAAACACCTGCATTGCACAGAGGTATCATGCATTCCTTAGGTAAAGGTAAACACCTGCATTGCACAGAAGGATTATCCATTCCTTAGATAAAGGCAAACACCTTCATTGAACAGAGGGATCATCCATTCCTTAAATAACTGTAAACGCCTGCACGGAACAGAGTGATCATGTATTCCTTATGTAAAGATCAACAACTGCATTGCCCAGAGGGATCATCCTTCCTTATGTAATGGTAAACACCTGCATTGAACAGATGGATTATACATTCCTTAGGTAAAGATAAACACCTGCGTTGCACAGAGGGATCATATATTCCTTAGGTAAACATCAACACCTACATTGCACCGAGGGATCATCCATTTCTTAGTTAACTGTAAACACCTGCATTGAACAGAGGGATTATCCATTCCTTAGATAACGGTAAACACCAGCAATGAACAGAGGGATCATCTATTCCTTAGTTAAAGATGAACACCTGTATTGCACAGAGCAATCATCCCAATCCTTAGGTAAAGGTAAACACCTGCATTGCACAGAGGGATCATCCATTCTTTAGGTAAAGGTAAACACCTGCATTGCACAGAAGGATCATCCATTTCTTAGGTAAAGGTAAACACCTGCATTGCACAGAAGGATCATCCATTCCTTAGGTAAATGTAAACACCTGCATTGCACAGAGGGATCATCCATTCCTTTGGTAAATGTAAACAACTGCATTGAAAAAAGGGATCATCCATTCCTTAGATAACGGTAAACAACTGCATTGAACAGAGCGATCATCTATTCCTTAGATAAATCTGAACACCTGCATTGCACAGAGCAATCATCCCAATCCTTAGGTAAAGGTAAACACCTGCATTGCACACAGATATAATGCATTCCTTAGGTAAAGGTAAACACCTGCATTGCACAGAGGGATCATCCATTCCTTAGGTAAAGGTAAACAGCTGCATTGCACAGAGGGATCATCCATTCCTTAGATAATGGTAAACAACTGCATTGAACAGAGGGATCATCCATTCCTTAGATAAAGATGAACACCTGAATTGCACAGAGCAGTCATCCCAATCCTTAGGTAAAGGTAAACACCTGCATTGCACACAGGTATCATGCATTCCTTAGGTAAAGGTAAACACCTACATTGCACAGAGGGATCTTCCATACCTTAGATAACGGTAAACAACTGCATTGAACAGAGGTATCATGCATTCCTTAGGTAAAGGTAAACACCTGCATTGCACAGAGGGATCATCCATTCCTTTGGTAACTGTAAACAACTGCATTGAACAAAGGGATCATCCATTCCTTAGATAACGGTAAACAACTGCATGAACAGAGGGATCATCTATTCCTTAGATAAAGATGAACACCTGCATTTCACAGAGTGATCATCCTAATCCTTAGGTAAAGGTAAACAACTGCATTGCACAGAGGGATCAGGCATTCCTTAGGTAACGGTAAACACCTGCATTGCACAGAGGGATCTTCCATTCCTTAGATAAGGGTAAACACCTGCATTGAACAGAGGTATCATCCATTCCTTAGATAACTGTAAACGCCTGCATGGAACAGAGTGATCATGTATTCCTTAGGCAAAGATCAACACCTACGTTGCACAGAGGGATCATCCATTCCTTATGTAATGGTAAACACCTGCATTGAACAGATGGATCATCCATTCCTTAGGGAAAGGTAAACACCAGCATTGCACAGAGGGATCATCTATTCCTTAGGTAAACATCAACACCTGCATTGCACAGAGGGATCATCCATTTCTTAGGTAAAGGTCAATATATACCTGGCCCAGAGGTATCATCCATTCCTTAGGTAATGGTAAACACCTGCATTGCACAGAGGGATCATCCATTCCTTTGGTAACTGTAAACAACTGCATTGAACAAAGGGATCATCCATTCCTTAGATAACGGTAAACAACTGCATGAACAGAGGGATCATCTATTCCTTAGATAAAGATGAACACCTGCATTTCACAGAGTGATCATCCTAATCCTTAGGTAAAGGTAAACAACTGCATTGCACAGAGGGATCAGGCATTCCTTAGGTAACGGTAAACACCTGCATTGCACAGAGGGATCTTCCATTCCTTAGATAAGGGTAAACACCTGCATTGAACAGAGGTATCATCAATTCCTTAGATAACTGTAAACGCCTGCATGGAACAGAGTGATCATGTATTCCTTAGGCAAAGATCAACACCTACGTTGCACAGAGGGATCATCCATTCCTTATGTAATGGTAAACACCTGCATTGAACAGATGGATCATCCATTCCTTAGGGAAAGGTAAACACCAGCATTGCACAGAGGGATCATCTATTCCTTAGGTAAACATCAACACCTACATTGCACAGAGGGATCATCCATTTCTTAGGTAAAGGTCAATATATACCTGGCCCAGAGGTATCATCCATTCCTTAGGTAATGGTAAACACCTGGATTGCACAGAGGGATCATCCATTCTTTAGATAAATTTTAACACATGCATTGAACAGAGCGATCTTCATTCCTTAGGTAATAGTAAACACCTGCAAAGCATAGAGGGATCATTCATTCCTTAGGTAAAAATAGACACCAGTATTGCACAGAGGGATCATATTTTCCTTAGGTAACTGTAAACACCGGCATTGAACAGAGGGATTATCCCTTCCATAGATAACGGTAAACACCTGCATTGAACAGAGGGATCATCTCTTCTTTAGTGAAATATCAACACCTGCATTGCACAGAGGGATCATCCCATTCCTTAGGTAAAGTTAAACACCTGCATTGCACAGAGGGATCATCCATTCCTTCGGTAAAGATAAACACCTGCATTGCACAGAGGGATCATGCATACCTTAGGGATCAGTAAACACCTTTATTAAAAAGAGGGCTCAACTATTCCTTAGGTAAAAGTAAACAACTCATTGAAATGTGGGATCATTCATTCCTTAGGGAACTGTAAACACCTGCATTGAGCAGAGGGATCATCCATTCCTGAGATGTCAGTAAACACCTGCATTGAACAGAGGGATCATCTATTCCTTAGATAACAGTAAACACTGCATTGCACTGAGGCATCATCCATTCTGTAGGTAAAGATAAACGCCTTCATTGCACAGAGGGATCATCCATTCCTTAGGTAACTGTAAACACCTGCATTGAACAGAGGGTCATCCATTCCTTAGGTAACTGTAAACACCTGCATTGAACAGAGGTATCATCCATTCCTGAAATGTCAGTAAACACTTGCATTGCACTGAGGGATCATCCATTTCGCCTTCATTGCACAGAGGGATCATCCATTCCTTAGGTAACTGTAAACACCTGCATTGAACAGAGGGGTCATCCATTTCTTACATATCAGTAAAAACCTGCATTGAAAGAGGGCTCATGTACTCCTTAGGTAAATATCAACACCTACATTGCACAGAGGGATCATCCATTCCTTATGTAAAGATAAACAGCTGCATTGCACAGAAGGTTCATCCATTCCTTAGGTAACTGTAAACACCTGCATTGAAAAGAGGGGTCTTCGATTCCTGAGATGTCAGACTACACCTGTATTGAAAAGAGGGCTCATCTATTCCTTAGGTAAAGATCAACAATTGCATTGCACAGAGGGATCATCAATTACTTAAGTAAAGGTAAACACCTGCATTTCACAGAGGGATCATTCATTCCTTAGTAAAGGTAAACACCTGAATTGCACAGAGGGATCATCCATTCCTTAGGTAAGTGTAAACACCTGCATTGAACAGAAGGATCATCCATTACTTAGGTAAAGGTAAACACCAGCATTGAACATAAATATCTTCCATTCCTTAGGTAATACTAAACACCTGCAATGCACAGAGGGATCATCCATTCCTTAGGTAAAGGTCAACACCTTCCTGGCCCAGAGGCATAATAAATTCCTTACGTAAATGTAAACACCTACCTTTCCCACAGAGAATATCCATTCCTTTTGTAACGGTAAACACCTGCGTTGAACAGAGGGTCCTTTCATTCTTTAGGTAATAGTAAACACCTGCATTGCACAGAAGTATCATCCCATTCCTTAGGTATCAGTAAACACCTGCATTGAAAAGAGAGCTCATCTATTTCTTAGGTAAAGGTAAACACCTGCATTGCAAAGTTGGATCATCCATTCCTTTGTTAACTGTAAACCTCTGCATTGAACAGAGGGATCATACATTCTCTAGATAATGGTAAACAGCTGCATTGAACTGAGGGCTCATCTATTCCTTAGGTAAAGATCAACACCTGCATTGCACAGAGGGTTCATCCATTCCTTAGTTAACTGTAAACACCTCCATTGAATGGAGGGGTCATCCATTCCTTAGATATCAGTAAACACCTGCATTAAAAAGAGGGCTCATCTATTCCTTAGGTAAAGATCAACACCTGCATTGCACAGAGGGAACATCCATTTCTTATGTAAATGTAAACACCTACCTTGCACACAGAGAATATCCATTCCTTTTGTAACGGTAAACACCTGCATTGTGCAGAGGGATCATCCATTCCTCAGGTAACTGAAAACACCTGCATTGATCAGAGGGATCATCCATTCCTTAGATAACAGTAAACACCTGCATTGCACAGAGGGATCATCCATTCCTTAGGTAACTGAAAACAACTGCGTTGAACAGAAGGTCATCCATTACTTAGAAGTCAGTAAAAACCTGCATTGAAAAGAGCGCTCAGCCATTCCTTAGGTAAAGATCAATACCTGCATTTCACAGAGGGATCATCCCAATCCTTAGGTAATGGTAAACACCAGCATTGCAAAGCGGGACCATCCATTCCTTAGGTAAAGGTAAACACCTGCATTGCACAATGGGATCATGCATTCCTTAGGTAACTGTAAACACCTGCATTGAACAGATAGATCATCTATTCCTTAGTTACAGATGAACACCTGCATGGAAAAGAGGGATCATCCAATCCTTAGATAACGGTAAACATCTGCATTGCACAGAGGGATCATCCATTCCTTAGGTAAAGATAAACACCTGAATTGCACAGAGGGATCATCCATTCCTTAGGTAACTGTAAACACCTGCATTGAACAGAGAGGTCATCATTCCTTAGATGTCAGTAAACAGCTGCGTTGAAAAGAGGGCTCATCTATTTCTTAGGTAATGATCAACACCTGCATTGCACAGAGGGATCATCCATTCCTTAGGTAAAGGTAAACACCTGCATTGAAAAGAGGGCTGATATATTCCTTAGGTAAAGGTAAACACCTGCATTGCACAGAGGGATCATCACTGCCTTAGGTAACTGTAAACAGCTGCATTGCAGAGGGTTATCCATTCCTTAGATATCAGCAAACACCTGCATGAAAAAGAGGGCTCATCTATTCCTTAGTTAAAGATGAACACCTGAATTGCACAGAGGGATCATCCCAATCCTTAGGTAAAGTTAAACACCTTCATTGCACAGAGGGATAATCTATTCCTTAGGTAAAAATAAACACCTGCATTGCACAGAGGGATCATCCATTCCTAAGGTAAATATAAACACCTGCATTGCACAGAGGTATCATCCATTCCTTAGGTATCAGTGAACACCTGCATTGAAAAGAGGGCTCATCTATTCCTTAGGTAAAAAAACACCAGCATTGCAATGTCGGATCATCCATTCCTTAGGTAACTGTAAACACCTGCATTGAACAGAGGGCTCATCTATTCCGTAGGTAAACAACAACACCTGTATTGCACAGAGGGATCATCCATCCTTAGGTAAATGTAAACACCTGCATTGAAAAGAGGGAGCATCCATTCCTTAGATAACGGTAAACACCTGCATTGCACAGAGGGATCATCCATTACTTAGGTAAAGGTAATCACCTGCATTTCACAGAGGGATCATGCAATCCTTAGGTAACTGTAAACACCTGCATTGAACAGAGGGTTCATCCATTCCTTAGATGTCAGTAAACACCTGCATTGAAAGGAGGGCTCATATATTCCTCAGGTAAAGATCAACACCTGCATTCCACAGAGTGATCATCCATTCCTTAACTAAAGATAAACAGCTGCATTGCACAGACAGATAATCCATTCATTCGATAACTTAAACACCTGCATTGAACAGAGCGATCATCCATTCCTTAGATAAAGGTAAGAATCTGCATTGAACATGGATCATCCATTCCTTAGGTAAAGGTAAACAACTGCACTGCACAGAGGGATCATCCATTCGTTAGGTAAGTGTAAACACCTGCATTGAACAGAGGGGTCACCCATTCCTTACATGTCAGTAAGCAACTGTATTGAAAAAAGAGATCATCTATTCCTTAGTTAAATATCAACACCTGCATTGCACAAAGCGATCATGCCAATCCTTAGGTAAAAATAAAAACCTGCTTTGTACAGAGGGATCATCCATTCCTTAGGATTCAGTAAACACCTGAATTGAAAAGAGGGCTCATCTATTCCTTAGGTAAAAGTAAACACCTGGATGGCAAAATCGGATCATCCATTCCTTAAATATCAGTACATACCTGCATGGAAAAGAGGGCTCATCTATTCCTTCGGTAAAGATCAACACCTGCATTACACCGAGGGATTCTCCATTCCTAACATTACGATAAACAACTGCATTGAACAGAGGTATGATCCATTCCTTAGGTAGTGGTAAACACCTGCATTGCACACAGGGATCAGCCATTCCTTATGTAAAGGTCAACACCTGCATTGAACAGAAGGATCATCCATTCCTTAGGTAAAGGTAAACACCAGCATTGAACATAGGTATCTACCATTCCTTAGGTAATAGTAAACACCTGCAATGCACAGAGAGATCATCTATTCCTTAGGTAAAGGTAAACACCTGCATTGCACAGAGGGATCATGCATTTCTTTGGTAACTGTAAACACCTGCATTGAACAGAGGGATCATCCATTCCTTAGATAACGGTAAACACCTGCATTGAACAGAGGAATCATCTATTCCTTAGTTAAAGATGAACACCTGTTTTCACAGAGCGATCATCCCAATCCTTAGGTAAAGGTAAACACCTGCAGTGCACAGATGGATCCTCCATTCCTTAGGTAAAGGTAAACACCTGCATTGCACAGAGGGATCATCCATTCCTTAGGTAAAGGTAAACACCTGTATTGCACAGACGGATCATCCATTCCTTAGGTAAGTGTAAACACCTGATTTCAACACAGGGGTCATCCATTCCTTACATGTCACTAAACAATGGCATTGAAAAGAGGGATCATCTATTCCTTAGTTAAATATCAACACCTGCATTGCACAGAGGGATCATCCATTCCTTAGGTAAAGATAAACACCTGCATTGCACAGAGGGATCATCCATTCCTTAGGTTTCAGTAAACACCTGCATTGAAAAGAGGGCTCGTCTATTCCTTTGGTAAAGATCAACACCTGCATGGCACAGAGTGATCAACCATTTCTTAGATAACGGGAAACACCTACATTGAACAGAGGAATCATCCATTCCTAAGATAACGGTAAACACCTGCATTGAACAGAGGGATCATCTATTCCTTGGGTAAAGATCAACACCTGCATTACACAGAGGGTTCATCCATTACTTAGGTAAAGGTAAACACCTGCATTGCGCAGAGGTATGATCCATTTCTAAGGTAATGGAATCACCTGCATTGCACACAGGTATCAGCCATTCCTTATGTAAAGTTCAACACTTGCCTTGCTCAGAAGGATCATCCATTCCTTATGTAAAGGTAAACACCAGCATTGCCCAGAGGGATCATCCATTCCTTAAGTAAAGATACATACCTGCATTGCACAGAGGGATCATGCATTCCTTAGGTTTCAGTAAACACCTGCATTGAAAAGAGGGCTCATCTATTCCTCAGGTAAAAGTAAACACCTGCATGGCAAAGTCGGATCATACATTCCATTGTTTCTGTAAACCCCTGCATTGAACAGAGGGCTCATCTATTACTTGGGTAAAGATCAACACCTGCATTACACAGAGGGATCATCCATTCCTATGGTAACGGTAAACACCTGCATTGACCAGAGGGATCATCTATACCTTGGGTAAACATCAACACCTGCATTTCACAGAGGGTTCATCCATTACTTAGGTAAAGGTAAACACCTGCATTGCACAGAGGTATGATCCATTCCTTAGGTAACTGTAAACACCTCCATTGCACACAGGGATCAGCCATTCCTTATGTAAAGGTCAACACCTGCATTGCACAGGAGGATCATCCATTCCTTAGGTAAAGGTAAACACCAGCATTGAACACAGGTATCTACCATTCCTTAGGTAATAGTAAACACCTGCAATGCACAAAGGGATCATCCATTCCTTTGTAACTGCAAACAACGACATTGAACAAAGGGATCATCCATTCCTTAGATAATGGTAAACACCTGCATTGAACAGAGGGATCATCTATTCCTTAGTTAAAGATGAACACCTGCATTGCACAGAGGGATCATGCCAATCCTTAGGTAAAGGTAAACACCTGCATTGCACAGAGGGATCATCCATTCCTTAGGTAAAGGTAAACACCTGCATTACACAGACAGATCATCCTTTTCTTAGGTAAAGATAAACACCTGCATTGCACAGAGGGATCATCAGTTCCTTTGGTAATTGTAAACCCTTGCATTGAACAGAGGGATCATCCATTCCTTAGATAACGGTAAACACCTGCATTGAACAGAGGGATCATCTATTCCTTATTTAAAGTTGAACACCTGTATTGAACAGAGCGATCATGCCAATCCTTAGGTACAGTTAAACACCTGCATTGCACAGAGGGATCATACATTCCTTAGGTAAAGGTAAACACTTGCAGTGCACAGAGGGATCATCCCATTCCTTAGGTAAAGTTATACATCTGTATTGCACAAGGGAACATCCATTCCTTTGGTAAAGGTAAAACCTGCATTGAACAGAGGGATCATCCATTCCATAGATAATGGTAAACACCTACATTGCACAGAGTGATCATCCATTCCTTTGGTAATTGTAAACACTTGCATTGAACAGAGGGATCATCCATTCCTTAGATAACGGTAAACACCTGCATTGCACAGAGTGATCATCCATTCCTTTGGTAAAGGTAAACACCTGCATTGAACAGAGGGATCATCTATTCCTTAGATAACGGTAAACATCTGCATTGCACAGAGGGATCATCCGTTCCTTTGGTAATTGTAAACACTTGCATTAAACAGAGGGATCATCCATTCCTTAGATAATGGTAAACACCTGCCTGCATTGAACAGAGGGATCATCTATTCCTTATTTAAAGATGAACACCTGTATTGAACAGAGTGATCATGCCAATCCTTAGGTAAAGTTAAACACCTGCATTGCACAGAGGGATCATCCATTCCTTAGGTAAAGATAAACACCTGCAGTGCACAGAGGGATCATCCATTCCTTAGGTAACTGTAAACACCTGCATTGATTAGAGGGATCATCCATTACTTAGATAACGGTAAAGACCTGCATTGCACAGAGGGATCATCCATTCCTTAGATAACAGTAAACACCTGCATTGCACAGAGTGATCATCCATTCCTTAGGTAAAGGTAAACACCTGCATTGAAAAGAGGGCTGATATATTCCTTAGGTAAAGGTAAACACCTGCATTGCACAGAGGGATCATCCATTCCTTAGGTTTCAGTAAACACCTGCATTGAAAAGAGGGCTCATCTATTCCTCAGGTAAAAGTAAACACCTGCATGGCAAAGTCGGATCTTACATTCCATCGTTAACTGTAAACACCTGCATTGAACAGAGGGCTCATCTATTCCTTATGTAAATATCAACACCTGCATTACACATAGGGATCATCCATTCCTAAGATAACGGTAAACACCTGCATTGAACAGAGGGATCATATATTCCTTGCGTAAATATCAACACATGCATTGCACAGAGGGTTCATCCATTACTTAGGTAAAGGCAAACACCTGCATTGCACAGAGGTATGATCCATTCCTTAGGTAATTGTAAACACCTGCATTGCACACAGGGATCAGCCATTCTTTATGTAAAGGTCAACACCTGCATTGCACAGGAGGATCATCCATTCCTTAGGTAAAGGTAAACACCAGCGTTGAACATAGGTATCTACCATCCCTTAGGTAATAGTAAACACCTGCAATGCAAAGAGGGATCATCCATTCCTTTGGTAACTACAAACAACTGCTTTGAACAAAGGGATTATCCATTCCTTAGATAATGGTAAACATCTGCATTGAACAGAGGGATCATCTATTCCTTATTTTAAGATGAACACCTGTATTGCACAGAGCTATCATGCCAATCCTTAGGTAAAGTTGAACACCTGCATTGCACATAGGGATCATCCATTCCTTAGGTAAAGGTAAACACCTGCAGTGCACAGAGGGATCATCCATTCTGTACGTAACTGTAAACACCTGCATTGATTAGAGAGGTCATCCATTATTTGGATAATGGTAAAGACCTGTATTGCACAGAGGGATCATCCCATTCCTTAGGTAAAGTTATACACCTGCATTGCACAAGGGAAAATCCATTCCTTAGATAAAGATAAACACCTATTGCACACATCTGCATTGCATTGCACAGAGGGATCATCCATTCCTTATTCCTTACCTGTAAAAAGAAACACCTGAACACCTGCATTGCATTGCACAGAGGATCATCCATTCCTTAGGTAAAGGTAAACACCTGCATTGCACAGAGGATCATCATTCAACTTAAACACCTGTATTGAACAGAGGGTTCATCCATTCCTTAGGTAAAGGCATTGACCAGAGGGAACATCCATTCCTTTTAAAAGTAAAGGTAACCTGCATTAAGTAGTGGGATCACAGAAACACCTGCATTGGGATCATCCATTCCTGGTAAAGTAAAACACCTTGCAAGCAATCATCCATTCTTTAGATACACCTTGCAAAGAGGGATCATCCATTCCTTTGATTAGAACAGAGGGATCATCCATTCCTTGGTAAAAATGGTAAAGACCTGTAAAGATAAACATTGCACAGAGGATCATCCATTCCTTAGGTAAGTTAAACACCTGCATTGCACAGAGGGAACATCCATTCCTTTGGTAAAGGTAAACACCTGCATTGAACAGAGGGATCATCCATTCCTTAGATAAAGATAAGCACCTCCATTGCACAGGGTGATCATTCATTCCATAGGTAAGGGTAAACACCTGCATTGCACAGAGGGATCATCCATTCCTTAAGTAAAGATAGAAACCTGGATTTGAACAGAGGGATAATCCTTCTTTAGGTAAAGTTAAACACCTGTGTTGAACAGAAGTATCATGGATTCCTTATGTAAAGGTAAACACCTGCATTGAACAGAGGGATCATCTATTCCACAGTTAAATATCAACATGTGCATTGCACAGAGGGATCATCCCATTCCGTAGGTAAAGGTAAACACCTGCATTGCACAGAGGGATCATCAATTCCTTTGGTAACTCTAAACACCTGTATTGAACAGAGGGATCATCCCATTCCTTAGGTAAAGTTATACACCTGCATTGCACACAGGGAACATCCGTTTCTTTGGTAAAAGTAAACACCCGCATTGAACAGAGGGATCTTCCATTCATTAAGTAATAGTAAACACCAGCAATGCACAGAAGGATCATCGATTCCTAAGGTGTCAGTAAACACCTGCATTGAAAAGAGGGCTCATCTATTCCTTAGGTAAAAGTAAACACCTGCATTACAATGTCAGATAATCCATTCCTTAGGTAGCTGTAAACCTCTGCATTGAACAGTGGGATCATCCATTCTTTAGATAACGGTAAACACCTACATTGTACAGAGGGCTCATTTATTCCTTTGGTAAAGATCAACACTTGCATTGCACCGATGGATCATCCACTCCTAGGTAACTGTAAACACCTGCATTGAACAGAGGGATCATCCTTTCCTTAGATAGCGATAAACACCTGCATTGTACAGATGGATCATCCATTCTGTAGGTAAAGATAAAGACCTGCATTGAACAGAGTGATCATTGATTCCTTAGGTAATGGTAAACACCTGGATTGCACAGAGCCATCATCCATTCCTTAGGTAAAGGTCAACACCGGCCTGATCCAGAGGGATCATCCTTTCCTTATGTAAAGGTAAACACATGCATTGCACACAGAGAACATCCATTCCTTTTGTAAAGGTAAACACCTGTATTGAACACAGGGATCCTTCATTTCTTAGGTAATAGTAAACACCAGCATTGCACAGAGGGATCATCCATTCCTTAGGTAAATGTAAACACCTGCATGGCACAGAGGGATCATCCATTTCTTATATATCGGTAAACACCTGCATTGAACAGAGGGATCATCCTTTATTTAGGTATAGATAAACACCTGCATTGAACAGAGGGATCATGCATTCCTTTGGTAACTTTAAACACCTGCATTGAACAGAGGGGTCATCCATTCCTTAGATGTCAGTAAACTCCTGCTTTGAAAAGAGGGCTCATCTGTTCCTTAGGTAAATGTAAACACCTGCATTGCACAGAGTGATCATCCATTCCTTAGGTAAAGATAAACACCTGCATTGCACAGAGGGATCATCCATTCCTTAGTAACTGTAAACACCTACATTGACCAGAGAGATCATCCATTACTTAGATAACGGTAAAGACCTGCATTGCACAGAAGGATCATCCCATTCCTTAAGTAAAGTTATGCACCTGCATTGCACACAGGGAACATCCATTATTTTGGTAAAGGTAAACACCTGCATTCCATTCCTTACGTAACTGTAAATACCTGCATTGGACAGAGGGGCCATCCATTTCTTACATTCCAGTAAACTCCTGCTTTGAAAAGAGGGCTCATCTATTCCTTAGGTAAAGATCAACACCTGAATTGCACACAGGGAACATCCATTCCTTTGGGAAAAGTAAACATCTGCATTGAACAGAGGGATCTTCCATTCATTAGGTAACAGTAAACACCAGCAATGCACAGAAGGATAATCGATTCCTAAGGTATCAGTAAATACCTGCATTGAAAAGAGGGCTCATCTATTCCTTAGGTAAAAGGAAACACCTGAATTACAATGTTGGATCATCCATTCCTTAGGTAACTGTAAACCTCTGCATTGAACAGAGGGATCATCAATTCTTTAGATAACGGTAAACACCTGCATTGTACACAAAGCTCATTTATTCCTTAGGTAAAGTTCAACAACTGCATTTCACAGATGGATCACACATTCCTAGGTAACTGTAAACACCTGCATTGAACAGAGGGAACATTCATTCCTTAGGAAACGGTAAAACCCTGCATTGCACAGAGGGATCATCCATTCCGTAGGTAAAGATAAACACCTGCATTGAACAAAAAGATCACCCATTCCTTAGGTTATGGTAAACAGGTGGATTGCTCAGGGGGGAATCATCCCATTCCTTACATAAATGTAAACACCTGCAATGAACAGAGGGATCATCCATTCCTTAGGTAATGGTGAACACGTGGAGTGATCAGAGGGATAATCCATTCCTTAGATAATGGTAAACACCTGCATTGAAGAGAGGGATCAACCATTTTTTAGGTAACTGTAAACACCTGCATTGAACAGGGGGATCATCCATTCCTAAGATAACGGTAAACACCTGCCTTGAACAGAGGGATCATCTATTCCTTAGGTAAAGATCACCACCTGCATTGCATAGAGGGATCATCCATTACTAAGGTAAAGGTAAACACCTGCATTGCACAGAAGGATCATCCATTCCTTAGGTAAAGGTCAACACCTGCATTGTACAGAGGGATCATTCTTTCCTTAGGTATAGGACAACACCTGCATTGCACAGAGGGAACTTACATTCCTTAAGTATTGATCAACACCTGCATTGAACAGAGAGATCATCCATTCCTTAGGTAAGGTCAACACCTGCATTGCATAGAGGGATCATCCATTCCTTAGGTATAGGACAACACCTGCATTGCACAGAGGGAACATATATTCCTTAGGTAAAGTTCAAAACCTGCCTGGCCCAGGGGGATCATCCTTACCTTATGTAAAGGTAAACACCTGCATTGCACGCAGGGAACATCCATTCCTTAGGTAATAGTAAACACCTGCAATGCACAGAGGGATCATAAATTCTGAAGGTAAATGTAAACACCTACGATGCAGAGAGGAATCATCTGTTCCTTAGGTAAGGGTATACATTTGCATTGCACCGGGGGATCATTCCTTAGGTAATGGTAAACACCTGCAGTGAACAGATAGGTCATCCATTCCTTAGATAATGGGAAACACCTGCTTTGAAGAGAGAGATCATCCATTCCTTAGTTCACTGTAAACACCTGCATTGAACAGAGGGATCATCCATTCCTAAGATAACAGTAAACACCTTACTGGAACAGATGGATCATCTATTCCTTAGCTAACGATCAACACATGCATTGCACAGAGGGATCATCTATTCCTTAGATAACGTTAAACACCTGCATTGAACAGACGGATCATTCTTTCCTTAGGTAAAGGTCAACACCTGACTGGCAAAGAGGGATCATCCATACCTTATGTAAAGGTAAACACCTGCATTGCACACAGGGAACATCCATTCCCTAGGTAATGGTAAACACCTGCAATACAGAGACGGATCATCAATTCTGAAGGTAAATGTAAACACCTACCATGCACAGAGGAATCGTCTATTCCTTAGGTAAGGGTATATACCTGCATTGCAGCGGGGGATTATCCATTCCTTAAGTAAAGGTAGAAACCTGGTTTGAAGAGAGGGATGATCCATCTTTAGGTAAAGGTAGAAACCTGCGTTGAACAGAGGGATCATCCTTTCCTTAGGTAACATTAAACACCTGCATTGCACAGAGGGATCAACCATTCCTTAGGTAATGGTAAACACCTGCAGTGATCACAGAGATCATCCATTCCTTAGATAACGTGAAACACCTGCATTGAACAGAGGGATCATCCATTACTTAGGTAAAGGTGAACACCTGCATGGCACAGAGGGATCATCTATTCCTTAGGTAAAGGTCAACATCTTCCTGGCCCAGAGGGATCATCCATTCCTCATGTAAAGGTAAAAACCAGCCTTGCACACAGAGAACATACATTCTTTTTGTAAACTTATACACCAGCATTGAACAGAAGGATCTTTAATTCCTTTAATTCCAGACTTTTCATCCATTTCTAAGACAAATATAAACACCTGCAATGCACAGACGGATCATCCATTCCTTAGGTCAAGCTAAAAACCTGCATTGCACAGAAGGATCATCCATTCCTTAGGTAACATTAAACACCTGCATTGCACAGAGGGATCAACCATTCCTTAGGTAATGGTAAACACCTGCAGTGATCACAGAGATCATCCATTCCTTAGATAAAGTGAAACACCTGCATTGAACAGAGGGATCATCCATTACTTAGGTAAAGGTGAACACCTGCATGGCACAGAGGGATCATCTATTCCTTAGGTAAAGGTCAACACCTTCCTGGCCCAGAGGGATCATCCATTCCTCATGTAAAGGTAAAAACCAGCCTTGCACACAGAGAACATACATTCTTTTTGTAAACTTATACACCAGCATTGAACAGAAGGATCTTTAATTCCTTTAATTCCAGACTGATCATCCATTTCTAAGACAAATATAAACACCTGCAATGCACAGTCGGATCATCCATTCCTTAGGTCAAGCTAAAAACCTGCATTGCACAGAAGGATCATCCATTCCTTAGGTAACTGTAAACAGCTGCATTGAACAGAGGGATCATCCATTCCTTATATAAGGGTAAGCTCCTGCATTGAACAGTGACATCATCTATTCCTTAGACAAAGATCAACACCAGCATTGCACAGAGGTATCATATAATTCCTTAGGTAAAGGTAAAGACCTGCATTACACAGAGGAACCATCCATTCCTCAGGTAAAGGTCAACACCTGCCTGGCACAGATGGATCATCCATTCCTTATGTAAAGGTAAACACCTGCATCGCACAAAGAGAACATCCATTCGTTTATAAAGGTAAACACCTGCATTGAACAGAGGAATCTTTCATCCCTTAGGTAATAGTAAACACCTGCAATGCGTGTTGGTATTATCCATTCCTAAGACAAATATAAACTCCTGCAATGCACAGAGGCATCATCCAGTCCTTAGGTAAAGCTAAAAACCTGCATTGAACAGAGGGATCATCCATTCCTTAGACAAGGGTAAACACCTGCATTGAACAGAGGGATCATCCATTCCTTAGGTCAATGTAAACACCTGCCATGCAAAGAAGAATCATCTATTCCTTAAGTAAAGGTGAACACCTGCATTGCACAGAGGGATCATCCAATCCTTAGGTAAGTTCAACACCTGCATAGAAGAGATGTCTCATTCATTCCTTAGGTAGAGGTCAACACCTGCCTGTCCAAGAGGGATCATCCCTTCCTTATATAAATGTAAACACGTGCATTGCACACAGTAAACACCAGTTCCTTTGGGAAAGGTAAACACTTGCATTGAACAGAGGGATCTTCCATTCCTTAGGTAATAGTAAACACCTGCAACTCACAGAGGGATCAATTCCTAAAGTAAATGTAAACACCTGAAATGCACAGAGCGATCACCCATTCCTTAGGTAAAGGGCAACACCTGCCTGGCCCAGAAGGATCATCCATTCCTTATGTGAAGTTAAACACCTGCATTGAACACAGGGAACATCCATTACTTTGGTAAAGGTAAACACATTGCATTGAACAGACGGATCATTCATTCCTGAGGTAAAGGTAAACACCTGCATTGAACAGAGCTATCCTCCATTCCATAGTTAATAGTAAAGACCTGCAACTCACAGAGGGATCAATTCCTAAAGTAAATGTAAACACCTGAAATGCACAGAGGGATCATCCATTCCTTAAGTAATGATCAACACCTGCATTGCACAGTGGGATCATCCATTCCTTAGGTAAAGGTCAACACCTGCATTGCACAGAGGAATCATCCATTCCTTAGGGGTAGGAGAACACCTGCATTGCACAGAGGGATCATCCGTTCCTTAAGTAAAGATCAAGACCTGCATTGAACAGAGTGATCATCCATTCCTTAGGTAAAGGTCAACACCTGATTGGCAAAGAGGGATCATCCATACCTCATGTGAAGGTAAACACCTGCATTGCACACAGGGAACATCCATTCCCTAGGTAATAGTAAACACCTGCAATACACAGAGGGATCATGAATTCTGAAGGTAAATGTAAACACCTAACATGCACAGAGGGATCATCTATTCATTAGGTAAGGGCATACACCTGCATTGCACCGGTGGATTAACCATTCCTTCAGTAAATGTAGAAACCTGCTTAGAAGAAAGGGATCATACATCTTTAGGTAAAGGTAGACACCTGCCTTGAACAAAGGGATCATCAATTCCTTAGGTAACATTAAACACCTGCATTGCACAGAGGGATTAACCATTCCTTAGGTATTGGTAAACACCTGCAGTGATCAGAGAGTTCATCCATTCCTTAGATAACGTGAAACACTTGCATTGAACAGAGGGTTCATCCATTCCTTAGGTAAAGGTAAACACCTGCATGGCACAGAGGGATCATCCATTCCTTAGGTTATGGTAAAAACCTGGATTGCAAAGTCGGATCATGCATTCCTAGGGTAACTGTAAACCTCTCTATTTAACATAGCGATCATCCATTCTTTAGATAACGGAAACACCTGAATTGCCAGAGGGCTCCTCTATTCTTTAGGTAAAGATCAACACCTGCATTGCACAGAGGGATCATCCATTCCTTATGTAATGGTAAACACCTGCATTGAACTGAGGGATCATCTATTCCTTAGATAACAGTAAGCACCTGGGTTGGGCAGAGGGATCATCTATTCCTTAGGTAAGGATCAACACCTGTATTGCACAGAGGGATCATCCAATACTTAGATAACGGGAAACACCTGCATTGCACAGAGGGATTATCCTATTCCTTAGGTAAAGTTATACACCTTCATTGCACACAGGGAACATCCATTCCTTTTGTAAAAGTAAACACCTGCATTGAACAGAGGGATCTTTCCTTCATTAGGTAATAGTAAACACCAGCAATGCACAGAAGGATCATCAAGTCCCAAGGTATCAGTAAACACCTGCATTGAAAAGATGGCTCATCTATCCCTTATGTAAAGTAAACACTTGCATTAAAATGTTGGATCATCCATTCCTTAGGTAGCTGTAAACCTCTGCATTGAACAGAGGGATCATCCATTCTTTAGATAACGGTAAAAACCTGAATTGAACAGAGGGCTCATCTATTCCTGATGTAAAGATCAACACTTGCATTGCACAGAGGAATGATCCATTCCTTACGTAATGGTAAACACCAGCATTGATTAGAGGGATCATCTATTCCTCAAATAACATTAAACACCTGCATTGAACAGAGGGATCATCTATTCCTTAGGTAAGGATCAACACCTGCATTGCAGAGGGATCATCAATTCGTCTTCATAAGAAAGCAACTCATTCTGAGACCAGGACTAGCTTATTTCACACAGCACAGTATTGGGGAATCAAGGTGTTTGTTTTCTAAACAAACTGCGTTAGAAATTAAATGAATCTACTAAGTTGTACATCTTGTTAGATTACACAAACTAGGAAAGTTTGATCTTGCTGCAATGAAGACTCTTCGTAAGAAATCAATTCATTCCGAGAACAGAACTCGTTTATTTCACATAGTACAGAGTTCAGCAATGAAGGTGTTTGTTGTCTAAACAAACTGCGTTAGAAATGATGCGAATCTACTAAGTTGTACATCTTGTTAGATTACACAGACTGGCAAAGTTTGATCTTGCTGCACTGAAGACTCTTCGTCAGAAAGCCACTCATTTCGAGAACAGAACTAGCTTATTTCACATAGTACAGTTTTCTCTAATGAAGGTGTTTGTTTTATAAACAAACTATGTTAGAAAAGAAGTGAATATGCTAAGTTGTACATCTTCTTAGAATACACAAACTAGGAAAGTTTGATCTTGCTGCACTGATGACTCTTCGTAAGAAAGCAACTCACTCTGAGAACAAAACTAGCTTATTTCACACAGTACAGAGTTGGGGAATCAAGGTGTTTGTTTTCTAAACAAACTACATTAGAAATGAAGCTAACCTACTACATTGTACATCTTGTTAGATTACACAAACTAGCAATGTTTGATCGAGCTGCACTGAAGACTCTTTGTAAGAAAGCAACTCATTCCCAGAACAGAACAAGCTTATTTCAAACAGTACAGTGTTCAGCAATGAAGGTGTTTGTTTTCTAAACAAACTGTGTTAGAAATGACGCGAATCTACTAAGTTGTACATCTTGTTCGATTACACAAACTAGCAAAGTTTGATGTGGCTACACTGAAGACTCTTCGTAAGAAAGCAACTCATTCTGAGAAGAAAACAAGCTTATTTCACACAGAACAGTGTTTTGCAATGAAGGTGTTTGTTGTCTAAACAAACTGCGTTAGAAATGAGGCGAATCTACTAAGTTGTACATCTTGTTAGTTTACACAAACTATTAAAGTTTGATCTTGGTGAACTGAAGACTCTTTGTAAGAAAGCAACTAATTCTGAGAACAGAACTAGCTTATATCACACAGTACAGTATTGGGGAATTAAGGTGTTTGTTTTAAAAAAACACCTACATTAGAAATGAAGCTAACCTCCTAAATTGTACATCTTTTTAGATTACACAAAGCAGGTAAGTTTGATCTTGCTGCACTGAAGACTCTTCGTAATAAAGCAACTCATTCTGAGAACAAAACTAGTTTAATTCTCACAGTACAGTGTTGGGGAATCAAGGTGTTTGTTTCCTAAACAAACTACATTAGAAATGAAGCTAACCTGCTAAGTTGTACATCTTGTTAGATTACACAAATTAGCAAAGTTTGATCTTGCTGCACTGAAGACTCTTCGTAAGAAAGCAACTCATTCCGAGAAAACAACTCGCTTATTTCACACAGTACAGAGTTCAGAAATGAAGGTGTTTGTTTTCTAAACAAACTACGTTAGAAATGAAATGAATCTAATAAGTTGTACATGTAAGATTAAACAAACTAGGAAAGTTTGATCTTGCAGCACTGAAGAGTCTTCATAAGAAAGCAATTCATTCAGAGAACAGAACTACTTATTTCACACAGTACTGTGTTGGGGAATCAAGGTGTTTGTTTTCTAAACAAACTACGTCGGAAATGAAGATAACCTACTAAGTTGTACATCTTGTTAGTATACACAAGCTAGCAGAGTTTGATCTTGCTGTGCTGAAGACTCTTTGTAAGAAAGCAACTCATTCTGAGAACAGAGCAAGCTTATTTCACACATTACAGTGTTCAGCAATGAAGGTTTTTGTTTTCTAAACAAACTGTGTTACAAATGAGGCGAATCTACTAAGTTTTATATCTTGTTACATTACACAAACTAGCAAAGTTTAATCTTGCTGCACTGAAGACTCTTTGTAAGAAAGCAACTCATTTCGAGGACAGAACTAGCTTATTTCACACAGTACAGTTTTCGGCAATGAAGGTGTTTGTTTTCTAAACAAACTACGGTAAAATGAAATGAATCTACTGAGTTGTACATCTTGTTAGATTACACAAACTGGGAAAGTTTGATCTTGCAGCACTGAAAACTCTTCGTAACAAAGCAAGTCATTCTGAGAACAGAAATAGCTTATTTCACACTGTACAGTTTTGGGGAATCAAGGTGTTTGTTTTCTAAACAAACTACGTTAGAAATGAAGCTAACCTATTAAGTTGTACATCTTGTTAGATTACACAAACTAGCAAAGTTTGATCTTGCTGCACTGAATACTCTTCATAAGAAAGCAACTGATTCCGAGACCAGAATTAGCTTAATACACACAGTACAGTGTTCGGCAATGAAGGTGTTTCTTTTCTAATCAAACTACTTTAGAAATTATTTGAATCTACTCAATTTTACATCCTGTTAGATTACACAAACTAGCAAAGTTTTATGTTGCTGCACTAAAAACTGTTCGTAAGAAAGCAAATCATACTGAGAACAAAACTAGGTTATTTGACACAGTATATTGTTGGGGAATCAAGGTGTTTGTTTTCTAAACAAACTACATTAGAAATGAAGCTAATCTACTAAGTTGTACATCTTGTTAGATTACACAAACAAGCAAAGTTTGATCTTGCTGCACTTAAGACTCTTTGTAAGAAAGCAACTGATTCCAAGAACAGAACTAGCTTATTTCACACAGTACAGTGTTCAGCAATGAAGATGTTTGTTTTCTAAACAAACTACGTTAGAAATGAAATGAATCTACTAAGTTGTATATCTTTTTTTTTTAAAAAAATATTTATTGACAACAAAACATACTTACATACCAAAGGTGCGTATTTTTCCCTCTCCTCCCCCCCTTCCCCTTTAGAACTCCACTCTCCATCATATCCCCTCCCTCTCTCCATTAGTCTCTTTTTTTAATATGATGTCATCCTCTTTTACTTCTACTATGAGGGTCTTGCGGAGGTATTGCTAGGCACAGCAAGGTCATGGATATCAAGGCCAATTTCTGTCTGGGCAGTTGCATTGTAGGGAGTCGAGTCGTACCCTTCCTTTGGCTCTTCCATTCTATCTGCCCCCTCTTCCGCAATGATCCCTGAGCCTTGGAGGGTGTGACAGAGATGTTTCAGTGCTGGGCACTTCTCCATCCCTTCTTCTCAGCACTATGTTGCCTTTTGGATCATCCCAGTGGTCATCGCCATCTGAAAAGAGAAGCTTCTCTAACCAGAAGTGAGAGTAGCATTAATATGTGAATATGAGCATTAAGTGTAGTATTTTCCGGGCAGCTTGGTGGGAATAGTATATACATTTAGATAAGGGCATGCTTTATACCCCTAAGGCTTATGACCTTACCTACCATAGACTTTGCTTAGGTTTTTCAGTACCAGGTATGTATTCCCTCCCGTAGAGAGGGCCTTCAGTCCAATTATAGAGCAGTTGGTTACCCCACGAGTAGACATGCCACTATTGCACCTGTTCGGTCTTTGGGCCTGTCTGGCCAAATTTGAATATTCAGCGTCCACTGTTTTCACTGCTGATGACTTCTGTCTCCCATACTCTGCATGCAGTGTAGCTTTTTCCAGCTTTCAGTTGGCTGGTCTACAGGGAGAAGGTTTTCTGCTCAGCACCAGCTTGCTTTCTCAGTGACCTTGCCTCTCAGGCAAGAGATGTCTTCAGCAATAGGGTCTTACTATCTGTTTCTCAGGGGAAACCAAGGGCTTTGGCAAAAGCCTTTAATGTTTTGGAGGCTACCGGGACCTCCTTGGCCAACAACTCACTGGAAGGTATCCCATCCCAGGTACTGAAAATTTTCTAGTAACAGTCTACAGCTTCTAGATGTACCATTATTCAAAAAAGTAGTTTTACATAAGTCTTATTCACAATCTTTTGAAATTAGATTGATCCTCCCCTTGCCCTTCTTTTATGCATTCTCTACCCATGGCCTTGGTTAGGCCATTCCCCTCCTTGTAATCAGTCCTTCCACTTACATATGTGCAATACCATACACTTCAGTCCTTCCCTTTCCTCCGTCCCTTATAGCCTTTTACCAGCTTACTGGTTTCTGGTACCAATTTTTGGTTCCAGTTCACACACAAGTCTGTCTATTTGTAGCTAGGATCCACATATGAGAGAGAACATGTGACGTTTGGCTTTCTGAGCCTGGGTTACCTCACTTAGTGTAATCCTTTCCAGATCCATCCATTTCCCTGCAAATTTCATAATTTCATTTTTCTTTACCGCTGAGTAGAACTCCATTGTGTAAATGTACCACATCTTTATTATCCATTCATTTGTGGTGGGACATCTAGGCTGCTTCCATTTCCTAGCTATTGTGAATAGAGCGGCAATAAACATGGTTTTGCAAGTATCTCTAAGGAAGTGAGAAGAGTCTTCTGGATATATGCCTAGGAGTGCTATAGCTGGATCATATGGTAAATCTATTTCTAGCTGTCTCAAAAACCTCCACACTGATTTCCACAATGGTTGGACCAGGTTACATTCCCACCAACAGTGTAGAAGTGTTCCTCTTTTTTTTTTTCCACGCCAACACTTATTGTCATTTGTTCTCTTGATGGTAGCCATTCTGACAGGAGTGAAATGGAATCTCAAAGTGGTTTTAATTTGCATTTCCCTGATGGCTAAGGATGTGGAACACTTTTTCAGATGTTTATATGCCATCTGAATTTCATCTTCTGTGAATTCTCTATTTAGTTCCATAGCCCATTTTTTAACTGGGTTGTTTGAATTCTTATTATTCTGTTTTTTGAGTTCTTTGTATATTCTGGATATTAATCCTCTGTCAGATGTATAGCTGGCAAAGATTTTCTCCCATTCTGTAGGTTGTCTTTTTGCTCTACTCACAGTGTCCTTTGCTGTACAAAAGCTTTGTAATTTCATAAGGTCCCATTGGTTGATTAGTGATTTTATTCCCTGAGCAATTGGGGTTATATTCAGAAAGTCCTTACCTATGCCAATATGTTGAAGGGTTTCCCCTACTTTTTCCTCTAGCAGGTTCAGAGTTTCAGGTCTGATATCAAGGTCCCTGATCCATTTGGATTTGACTCTTGTGCATGGAGAAAGACAAGGATCTATGTTTATCCTTTTACATACCGATGTCCAGTTTTCCCAACACCACTTGTTAAAGAGGCTATCTTTTCTCCAATTAATATTTTTGGCATTTTGTCAAAAATCAGGTGGCTGTAGCTACTTGGATTAATATTTGGGTCTTCTATTCTGTTCCATTGATCTACCTGTCTGTCCTTGTGCCAGTACCATGCTGTTTTTGTTACTATGGCTTTGTAATATAACTTAAAATCGGGTATGGTTATACCACCTGCCTGATTTTTGTTTCTCAAAATTGTTTTGGCTATTCGAGGTTTTTTGTGTTTCCAGATGAATTTTAGGATTGTTTTTTCTATTTCCGTGAAGAAAGCTATTGGGATTTTAATAGGGATCGCATTAAATGTATAGATTGCTTTTGGTAAGATTGACATTTTCACAATATTGATTCTTCCAATCCAGGAGCATGGGATGTCTTTCCATTTCCTTGTGTCTTCTGTAATTTGTCGCTCGAGTTTTTAAAGTTCTCGTTGTAGAGATCCTTCACTTCCTTGGTTAAGTTTATTCCAAGGTATTTTATTTTTTTGAGGCAATTGTGAATGGGAGAGATTCCCTGATTTCATCCTCTGCACGTTTGTTGTTAGTATATAGAAAAGCTACTGATTTCTGTGTGTTTATTTTGTATCCTGCTACATTGCTAAAAGTGTTTATCAGCTCTAACAGTTTGCAGGTAGAGACTTTAGGGTCTGTTAGGTATAGAATCATATCGTCTGCAAATAATGATAATTTGATCTCTTCCCTTCTGATTTGTATCCCCTTTATGAGTGTCTCTTGCCTTATTGCTGTGGCTAAGACTTCCAGTACTATATTAAATAGTAGTGGGGAAAGTGGACACCCTTGTCTTGTTCCTGAATTTAGAGGAAAAGCTTCAAGTTTTTCCCATTTAGTATTATGTTGGCTGTAGGTTTGTCATAAATAGCTTTTATTATGTTGAGATATGCTCCTTCTATTCCCAGTTTCTGTAATACTTTCACCATGAAGGGGTGTTGGATTTTGTCAAATGCCTTTTCTGCATCTATTGAGATGACCATATGATTTTTGTCCTTCAGACCATTTATATGGTGTATTACATTTATGGATTTGCGTATGTTGAACCATCCCTGCATCTCTGGGATAAAGCCTACTTGGTCAGGGTGAATAATCTTTCTGATAAATTCTTGTATTCTGTTTGCCAGTATTTTGTTGAGAATTTTTGCATCCATGTTCATGAGGGAGATTGGTCTATAATTTTCTTTTTTTATCTGTCTTTGTCCGGTTTGGGTATCAGGGTGATGCTGGCTTCATAGAAGGATTTTGGTAGAGTTCCTTCCTTTTCTATTTTATGGAAAAGTTTGAGAAGCATTGGCGTTAGATCCTCCAGGAATGTCTGGTAAAATTCAGCAGTGAATCCATCTGGGCCTGGGCTTTTTTTAGTTGGGAGACTTTTTATAACTGCTTGAATCTCTGTGGTTGTTATAGTTCTATTTAAATGGTTTATCTCTTCTTGATTTAATTTTGGTAGGTCATATGAATCAAGGAATTCATCCATTTCTTTCAGGTTTTCAAACTTAGAGGCATATATATTCTTAAAGTATGTCCGTATGATTTTCTGAATTTCTTTGGTATCTGTTGTGATGTTGCCTTTTTCATCTCTAATTTTATCAATTTTTGTCTCTTCTCTCTTTCTTTTGGTCAGATTTGCTAAGGGTTTGTCAATCTTGTTTATCCTTTCAAAGAACCAACTCTTTGTTTCATTGATCTTTTTGATTGTTTTTTTGGTTTCCATTTCATTAATTTCTGCCCTAACCTTTATTATTTCTTCCCGTCTACTAATTTTTGGTTTGCCTTGTTCTTCTTTTTCCAAGGCCTTAAGGTGAAGCATTAAATTGTTTAGTTGTGAACTCTCCAATTTCTTAATATATGCACTTAGGGCTATAAATTTCCCTCGTAGGACTGCCTTCATTGTGTCCCAGAGGTTTTGGTATGTTGTATTCTCATCATCATTTGATTCTATGAATTTCTTGATTTCCTTTTTAATTTCTTCAATGACCCATACATCATTCAATAAAGTGCTGTTTAGTCTCCATGAGTTTCTGTATGCTCTGTATATTTTCTTGTTGCTGATTTGCAGTTTAATCCCATTGTGGTCAGAAAATGTAGAAGGGATTATTTCAATTTTCCTGTATTTGTTAAGATTTGATTTGTGTCCTAGTATATGGTCTATTTTAGAAAATGTCCCGTGTGCTGCTGAGAAAAATGTATATTCTGCAGCATTTGGATGGAATGTTCTGTATATATCTGTTAGGTCCATTTGTTCCATGGTATCATTTAATGCAGATGTCTCTCTGTTTATTTTTTGCTGGGTAGACCTGTCAAGTGATGAGAGTGGGGTATTGAAGTCCCCCACTACTATTGTGTTAGGAGATATCTCTGACCTTAATTCTAAAAGTGTTTGTTTGATGAAATTGGGAGCCCCCATGTTAGGGGCATATATGTTTAGGATTGTAATGTCCTCCTGTTGGAGTGTTCCTTTAATTAGTATAACGTGACCTTCTTTATCTTTCCTCACAAATGTTGGATTGAAGTCTATCTTGTCAGAAATTAAAATAGCAACCCCTGCTTTTTTTCTAGGCCCATTTGCTTGAAATACCTTTTTCCAACCTTTCACCCTAAGGAGGTTTCTATTTTTTATTGAGAGATGAGTTTCCTGGAGGCAACAGATGGTAGGATCCTGCTTTTTAATCCAGTCTGCAAGTCTGTGTCTTTTGATAGGGGCATTGAGACCATTGATATTAAGAGTTATTATTGGCATATATGTGTTTATTCTCACCATTCTTCTTATTTTTTAGTTTTTCCTGTTTTCCCTTTACTCACTTGTTTTAACTGTTATTTGAGTATGGTTTATTTTTTTCCTATTTCCTGATGTGTGTGCTTTGCTTTCTCCTCAGCATGAATGATTCCTGCAATTATTTTCTGTAGAGCTGGTTTAGTTGCCAAAAATTCCCTTAGCCTGTCTTTGTTATGGAATGTCCTTATTTCTCCATCTATTTGGATAGATAGTTTTGCAGGATAAAGTAATCTCGGTTGACAGTTTTTATCTTTCAGAACTTGGAATACCTCACTCCAGGCCCTTCTGGCCTTTAAAGTTTGTGTTGAGTAATCTGCTGTGAGTCTGATGGGCTTCCCTTTGTAGGTCACTTGCTTTTTCTCTCTAGCTGCTTTCAATATATTTTCTTTGGTTTGTATGTTTGGTAGTTTAATTATAATATAAATATAGAGGTTCTTTCCAGGTTTTGTCTGTTTGGTGTTCTAAAGGCTTCCTGTATCTGCATTGGCATCTCTTTCCCAATTTGGGGGAAGTTTTCCTCTATGATTTTGTTGAAAACACCTACTATGCCTTTGGAGTGAAATTCTTCTCCTTCTACTATCCCTTGAATTCTTATGTTTGATCTTTTCATAGTGTCCCGAATATCCTGTAATTCCCATTCATACCTTCCTATTATTTTGTCTTTCTCTCTGTTGGACTGTATTAGATCAGCTACTTGGTCTTCTAGCTTCGATATCCTGTTCTCTCCTTCATCCATTCTACTAGAGAGATTTTCTACAGAGTTTTAATTTCACTGACTGTGTTCTTTATTGCTAGCATTTCTGAGTGGGTTTTCTTTATTCTTTCTATTTCCGTATTTATGTCTAGTATTGACCTCCTTATTTCATTAAATTGGTTTTCTGTGTTTTCTTTGAATCCTTTGATTTCTTCTTTGAGGTCTTTGAACCCTTTCATTTCCTCTTTGAGTTCTTTGAACATAATTATAATCATTCTTTTGAAATCTTTCTCGGGGATGTCCTCTAAGTCAGCCTCACTGAAGGTCATTTCTGATATATTTATACTTTTTGGTGGATTTATATTGTCTGGATGTTTTGTGTTTCTTGTATTGTAATGTAGAGATCTTTGCATCTTGAATTAATTTAATGCTTGGGTTTTCTAAATATCTGCAGTAATGTTAGATGTATCAATCAATCTGATATTATATATCTTCAGTGTAGGAGTTTAAGGTGTTAAGTGTGGTTCTTAAGGCTCTCAAAGTAATCACAGAAGTGACCCTTGCCTGCTATGAGATTATCAAGTGGGGTGAATGGAACAGAATACAGTCAAGATCCAAAATTTAACTCAACAATGTACCCCTTCAATGAAATACAGCACAGAGTATTTGTGCAAAAGCAGGTATTATGACAAAGTCACAGTTCCTAAGGATAAGTGTTAGCCCACGCCCTTAATCCTGTCAGCTGGGAGGCTAAGATTTCTGATCTGTAGAGAGTTCCAAGGTCAGCTTGTGATCAAGAGAGACCCTTCCCCAATGAATGACAGAGGAGGAAACAAATCAGGAAGCAACAAATGAGCAGCCTAGAATATAGCTTATTTAGGAATGTCAGATCTGACCATCCAACAGGATTATGTACCAGGCTTATTTGTTGGGTACTAACTTAGTGAAAACCAAATTACCTTTTGGAACGGGTTTGATCACAGCTATGCTGCCCGGCTGCTTGGTTCCTTTGCTGTGACGTGGATTCAGGAGGTCAGCTGCGTTTGTGGGTCTCTGCTTTCCCTGCACCCGATGCTGCTGGCGAGCTCTTTCCCAAGTCTCTGGTGCTCGCCGTGCCTGCACTCGTGGTGGGGGAGGGGAGGCTGTGAGTGGCAGCTGAAGTCCGTCTGTTCCTCTACGCGATCCTCTTCCTCACAAGCCTCTCTGTTCATCTCTACTGTCCTCCTTCCACGCTTCTTGAGATTGTGAGGAGGCGGTGTGAGTGGAAAATTCTCCTCGCCTGCCTTTAAGAGTTCTGTGGATCAGCTGTCTCAGGCGCCTAGCTGCGCCGCCGCCGCGACAGCTGCGGCGGCTGTGGAGCCGCTTCTGTGGGGTCCAGACGCTCTGGATCTCTCCTACTTCTCTGCTGGGCTTGAAAGTTTACTATGTACCTCACTTTTTAGTAGAAAAGTGTATTTTGCTGGGGTTTGTTTTGTTTTTATTCGCTACCCTCTTTTGGCGAGGTTCCTATGTCGCCATCTTAACCGGAAGTCCTCTAAGTTGTATATCTTGTTACATTACACAAACTAGGAAAGTTTGATCTTGCTGTATCGAAGACTCTTCGTAAGAAAGCAACTCGTTTTGAGAACAAAACTAGCTTATTTCACACAGTATAGTGTTGGGGAAAGAAGATGTTTGTTTTCTAAACACACTACGTTAGAAATGAAGATAGTCTGCTAAGTTGTACATCTTGTTGGATTACACAAATGAGCAATGTTTGATCTTGCTGCACTGAAGACTCTTCGTAAGAAAGCAACTCATTCCGAGAACAGAACTCGCTTATTTCACACAGTACAGAGTTCTGCAATGAGGCTGTTTGTTTTCTAAACAAACTACGTTATAAATGAAATGAATGTACTAAGTTGTACATCTTGTCAGATTACACAAACTAGGAAAGTTTGATCTTGCTGCACTGAAGACACGTCGTAACAAAGCAACTCATTCCGAGAAAAGAACTCGCTTATTTCACACAGTACAGTGTTGGGGAATCAAGGTGTTTGTTTTCTAAACAAACTACATTACAAATGAAGCTAACCTACGAGGTTTTACATCCTGTTAGATTACACAAACTAGCAAAGTTTGATCTTGCTGCACTGAAGACTCTTCCTAAGAAAGCAACTCATTCCGAGAAAAGAACTGGCTTATTTCACACAGTACAGATTTCGGCAATGAAGGTGTTTGTTTTCTAAACAAACTACGTGAGAAATGAAATTAATCCACTAAGTTGTACGTCTTGTTACATTACACAATCTAGCAAAGTTTGATCTTGCTGCACTGAAGACTCTTCGTTAGAAAGCAACCCATTCTGAGAACAGAAGTAGCTTATTTCACAGAGTACAGTATTCGGGAATC
The DNA here is from genome assembly GCA_036365145.1 of Orientallactaga sibirica. Taxonomy (NCBI): domain Eukaryota; kingdom Metazoa; phylum Chordata; class Mammalia; order Rodentia; family Dipodidae; genus Orientallactaga; species Orientallactaga sibirica. The sequence continues at coordinate 30,417,529 of JAEOAD010000026.1, read as the reverse complement.
AAGGTGTTTGTTTTCTAAACAAACTACATTAGAAATGAAGCTAACAGTCTAAGTTGTACATCTTGTCAGATTACACAAAGTAGCAAAGTTTGATCTTACTGCACTGAATACTCTTGGTAAGAAAGCAACTCATTCTGAGAACAGAACTCGCTTATTTCACTGTATTAGTCAGGGTTCTCTAGAGGAACAAAATGGACAGAATGAATTGTATTAAAAGGGGATTTATTGGATTAGCTTACACAGTCCAACAATAGCAGGTTGCAGGTTCGAGAGTCAAGAAACCCGGTAGCTGCTCAGTGCACGAGGCTGGAGGCCTCAGCAGTCCCAATCCGGCACTAAAGGCCTGGAGGCTTCCTGGAGAAATGCTGCTCTTCAGTCCACCCTGGTCTTCAGTCCACACTGGAGAGCAGCAACACCAAGCAGCAGGTACCAAGCAGAAAACACCAAGCAGCTAGTAGCACCGGCAGCCAGGTGGGAGAGAGAGAGAGCCTTCCCAGAGCTCCTTTTTATCAACCAGCCCCCTCCTCCAAGAGGGGCCGCCCATTCTGGGCCGCCCACTCTGGGGGAAGGCTTACCCCTGGGGGAAGGATTCTTCCTTTAGTTAATCCTTCCTAGAGGCAGCCTCAGAAACACACTTATGAGGAATGTCTGTGGATTCCTAAACAAATCAAGTTGACACAAACTTAACCATCACAAGTCCACCCTTGTCAACTTGACACCAAACCATATATCTTTACATTCTACTTAATTTCCAAATGAAGACAGTAACAAGGTCATAATTCCGCCTAACATGATATAACTATCCCTCATACAACCGGAAATGCACAATCATCCCCACACACAAAAGCAAGTTCCTTGAGGAAGGCTTAGTCTCATATAACAAGTCAAATATAAATTCAACAGTGGTTAACTAGCAATATGATCTTAATCAGTATTAATTACCTAATAGAGAAGTACAGGAAGAACAAAACATCTTAATATTGGTATACATATGTACAAACACTCTTAACAAGGTAAGACAGGAACACTCATGGCAATTACAGACCACGTTTTTGTAACTGGTCCCATGGCCTTAGCTGGTATTTGTTACTGCCTTCTTCTACTACCCATTCAGTATTTCCTCCACCTTCAGCAAGCACCTCAGCAGGTCTTGGTTCTTTACCTGGAGGGGTGACCCATACCTTCATTCCTGAAGGATCTGGGCCATTTATCACACTGCCTTGATTGGGTTGTTGCAGTTGTCCATTGACTTTGATAACAGGGCATGGTAACACCAAGAGACGCCCTAGAGAATCTCCAGCACTCCAGACATAGTCTTCCTTACCTCCATTGTGGAGGAGTAGTCCAATTTCCCCCTGGTAATCTGGATCAATTACCCCTGCTAACACTGTAACTCCTTTCTCAGCCTGTGCACTGAAGGGCATCAGGAGCCCAAAGTGGCCAGGGGGAAATCTCAGCTTCCAGTTCAATGGAATGTTCTTTGTGCCTCCTGGCGAAAGCACTCCCCCCTCTGGAACCAAGACCTCTAGGCCAGCAGAGCGTAAGGTTGTGGGTACAGGAAGCAAAAATTTGGCTAATGGGTCACTTGGGGTGATGGTAAGTGGTACCATTCCCATTTCCACCCCTTGATTCCTGGACCTGTGAATCCGGGCTATAGGAGAAACAGCACCATATATAGGACGTTGATTCAGAGCATATACAGTCTGCTGGAGGACACGCCCCCAGCCCTCCAAGCTATTGCCACCTAGTTGGCACTGCAGCTGTTTCTTTAAAAGGCCATTCCACCGCTCTATCAAGCCAGCTGCTTCAGGGTGGTGGGGCACATGGTAAGACCAGTGAATTCCATGATCATGAGCCCACTGCTGTACTTCCTTGGCTGTGAAGTGAGTTCCTTGGTCAGAAGCAATGCTGTGTGGAATTCCATGACGGTGGATAATGCATTCTGTAAGCCCACGGATAGTAGTTTTGGCAGAAGCATTACATGCAGGAAAAGCAAATGCATACCCAGAATAAGTGTCTATTCCAGTAAGGACAAAACGCTGCCCTTTCCATGATGGAAGAGGTCCAATATAGTCGACTTGCCACCAAGTTGCTGGCTGGTCACCCCGTGGAATACTACCATATCGGGGGCTCAGAGTTGGTCTCTGCTGCTGGCAGATTTGGCACTCAGCAGCAGCCGTAGCCAGGTCAGCCTTAGTTAGTGGAAGTCCGTGTTGTTGGGCCCATGCATAACCTGCATCCCTGCCACCATGGCCACTTTGTTCATGGCCCCATTGGGCAATGACAGGGGTGGCTGAGGAAAGAGGTTGACCACTGTCCACAGAACGTGTCAGCTTATCTACTTGATTATTAAAGTCCTCCTCTGATGAGGTCACCTTCTGATGAGCATTAACATGGGACACAAGTATCTTTATATCCTTTGCCCATTCAGAGAGCTCTATCCACATACATCTTCCCCAAATGTCATTTTCACCAATTTTCCAATCATGCTCCTTCCATGTCCCAGACCATCCTGCCAAACCATTGGCCACAGCCCAGGAATCAGTGTATAACTGCACATCTGGCCATTTTTCTTTCCAAGCAAAATGCACAACCATGTGCACTGCCCGTAGTTCTGCCCATTGTGAAGACTTCCCTTCACCACAGTCCTTCAGAGTTGTCCCAGAAAGGGGCTGTAATTCTGCAGCTGTCCACTTCTGGGATGTGCCCACATAGCATGCTGAACCATCTGTAAACCATGCCCTGGTCTTCTCCTCTTCAGTCAACTGATCATAGGGCACACCCCATGATGCCATAGGTGCATGCTTGGGGACAGAAGGCATTGAAACAGGAGTAGCAACCATAGGCATTTGGGCAACCTCCTCATGTAACTTACTTGTGCCTTCAGGGCCTGCTTGAGCCCAATCACGGATATACCACTTCCACTTGATGATGGACTGCTGCTGTGCACGTCCAACTTTATGGCCTGGTGGGTCAGATAACACCCAGCTCATAATGGGAAGTTCAGGTCGCATAATAACTTGATGGCCCATTGTCAAGCATTCAGTTTCTATTAAGGCCCAATAGCAAGCCAAGAGCTGTCTCTCAAAGGGAGAATAATTGTCTGCAGATGATGGCAGGGCCTTGCTCCAGAATCCCAAGGGCCTCCGGTGTGATTCACCTATGGGGGCCTGCCAAAGGCTCCAAATAGCATCCCTATCTGCCACTGACACCTCAAGTATCATTGGATCTGCTGGATCATATGGCCCAAGTGGCAGAGCCGCCTGCACAGCAGCCTGGACCTGTTGAAGAGCCTTCTCTTGTTCTGGGCCCCATTGAAAACTAGTAGCTTTCCAAGTCACTTGGTATATGGGACGGAGTAACACACCCAAGTGAGGAATGTGCTGTCTCCAAAATCCAAATAGGCCCACTAGACGTTGTGCTTCCTTCTTAGTGGTAGGAGGGGCCAGGTGCAACAACTTATCCTTCACTTTAGAAGGAATGTCCCTGCATTCCCCACACCACTGAACTCCTAGAAATTTCACGGAGGTGGAAGGTCCTTGAATTTTGGATGGATTTATTTCCCATCCCCTGATGCGCATATGCTGTACCAGCAACTCCAGAGTGGCTGCCATCTCCTGCTCATTCAATCCAATCAGCATAATGTCATCGATATAATGGACCAATGTGACACCTTGTGGAAGGCACAGACGATCAAGATCCCTGCGAACTAAGCTATGACACAGGGCTGGAGAGTTAATATAACCTTGAGGTAACACAGTAAATGTGTACTGTTGACCTTGCCAGCTGAAGGCAAATTGCTTCAAGGTGGTCCTTATGGACAGGTATGGAGAAGAAGGCATTTGCAAGATCAATAGTTGCATACCAGGTACCAGGAGATGTGTTAATCTGCTCAAGTAAAGAAACCACATCTGGTACGGCAGCTGCAATTGGAGTCACCACCTGATTAAGTTTCTGATAATCCACTGTCATTCTCCAAGATTCGTCTGTCTTCTGAACAGGCCAAATAGGGGAGTTAAAGGGAGATGTGGTGGGAACCACCACCCCTGCATCCTTCAAGTCCTTTATAGTGGCATTAATCTCTGCAATTCCTCCAGGGATGCGATACTGTTTCTGGTTCACTATTTTCCTTGGTAGAGGGAGCTCCAATGGCTTCTATTTGGCCTTTCCAACCATAATGGCCCTCACCCCACAAGTCAAAGAACCAATGTGGGGGTTTTGCCAGCTCCTAAGTATATCTATCCCAATTATGCATTCTGGGACTGGGGAAATAACCACAGGATGAGTTCGGGGACCCACTGGACCTACTGTCAGTCTAACATTTGCCAAAACTCCATTGATCACCTGACCTCCATAAGCACCTACTTTAACTGGAGGGCCACGATGCCGGTTAGGGTCTCCTGGAATCAATGTCAATTCAGAGCCAGTATCCAGTAAGCCCCCAAAAGTCTGATTATTTCCTTTTCCCCAGTGTACAGTTACCCTAGCAAAAGGCCGTAGGTCCCTCTGAGGAAGGATAGGACTAAGCTTAATATTGAAACTTTTGGGGATTATGGGAGGGTCCTTCCTCAAAGGTACCCGGCCACCCCTTCAATCAAGGGGTTCAGGATCTGTAAACTGGCTCAAGTCTGGAAACTGGTTAAGAGGCCTTGATTCTTTGTTGCTATAATTCAAAGTGGCCTTTGGGTTCTTTGCTCTGGAACTTTTCTGCTTATACAGATCAAGCAGGAACTTAGTAGGCTTTTTATCTATTTCACTTCTGGGAACACCATGATTAAGCAGCCAGTACCAAAGGTCTACACGAGTCATACTGTTACGAGCATTGTTTTGCCTACGCTGTCCATTACGGTAAACACGCTCACCTTGCCTTTGGCTATTCAGTGCTGATACTTGGCCCTTGTTACCCCGAGAGCCAGTTAGACCCATTGCATCTAAGTCACCTAATGCAGCAACTGCGGCTCCCACTGTGATGTCTTCTTTACATAAAAGACCAATGATTGGGGACTTTAAGTGTGCTGGTGCTCCCCTCACAAATCTGTTTCTTATAGTCTTAGTGAAGGTCACATCTTCTGCAGGCTCCCATTGCGGGCTTAAAGATGAGTTTATATGGTAAATCCACTCCAGCATTCCAAGTTCTCTGAGCCTTTTAATCCTTTCATCAACATTAAGCCAAGGGATATCAGGCAGCTCAAGCTCATTCACAGTAGGCCATCTTTGGATCCATACTTCAGCCAACCAATCAAATAAACTCTTGGCACCTCTTCCAACTGCATGAGCTGCAGTGTTAAATATAAAATCTCTGGTTAGTGGGCCCATTTCAATAAATTCAGCTTGATCTAATTTTATATTCCTTCCTCCATCATCCCACACCCTTAAAATCCATTCCCACATATATTCCCCATGCTTCTGCCTGTACAAGTTAGAAAGCTCCTGAAGTTCTTTAGGGGTGTATCTCACTTCCTCTTGAGTCACGCTTTCTAACTCCCCTTTAGGGGAATGCCTAGCCTTATGCCTAGTTATAGGCCTTGAGGCAAAGATGGGTGGGCTCTGAGAAGCATCAGCACATCCTGCAGGGAGGGTCATTACTGCTTCCTCAGACAAAGAAGGAGTGATTCCCTCAGGGGGTGGGGGTGCACCTGCAGCTAAAGGAGGGGAAGCCACATTCTCATGCAAAACAACTTCTTCAGAATCTGAGAGTTCAATGTCCCCAGATTCTTCAGGGTCTTCCCATACATCCCCATCCCAAGTCATGAGATCCCACTCTTTTCCAACCAATGCCCTCACTTTAACTTCTGATAGTTTGTGAGGCTGGGAATTGAGCTTACACTGCAAGTTAGCCAATCTTACTATGAGAGCTTGAGTTTGGTTTTCTGCAATTCGAGCCCTGTTCTGACTAGACAGGAGATTTTCCTCCAGGGCACCCTTAGAAACCTTCAGATCATGTACGTGGGTCTTAAGCTTGGAATTTTCCTTTTGGAGCTTCTGCTTTTCTCTCAACAGTTTATCTAGAGATGCCAGAAGAAACCATCTGGTATCATCATTCGCCTTACTTTTCCACAAATATTCAAAAGTTCTAGATACAGGGTCACTAAATTCCTTGCTCCTCACAAGATATGACTCAGAATCACTAAATACATCTATCTCACAGAGTTCGTTAAATAGTTCACACCATGGATTATTAGTGCCGTCCTTATTACCACTTAAAGTGCTCTCCTTATTACCAGCAGAGCCTTTAGTGGTACTAGAGTTGGAGAACCAACTCCACAGAGCACCAAGCCTACTAGGGAAATCCATCCTTACAATTCTGTTTCTCTAGAACCACTCCTGGTACCAGAATCTGTATTAGTCAGGGTTCTCTAGAGGAACAGAATGGACAGAATGAATTGTATTAAAAGGGGATTTATTGGATTAGCTTACACAGTCCAGCAATAGCAGGTTGCAGGTTCGAGAGTCAAGAAACCCGGTAGCTGCTCAGTGCACGAGGCTGGAGGCCTCAGCAGTCCCAATCCGGCACTGAAGGCTTGGAGGCTTCCTGGAGAAACGCTGCTCTTCAGTCCACCCTGGTCTTCAGTCCACACTGGAGAGCAGCAACACCAAGCAGCAGGTACCAAGCAGAAAACACCAAGCAGCTAGTAGCACCGGCAGCCAGGTGGGAGAGAGAGAGCCTTTCTTCCCAGAGCTCCTTTTTATCAACCAGCCCCCTCCTCCAAGAGGGGCCGCCCATTCTGGGCTGCCCACTCTGGGGGAAGGCTTACCCCTGGGGGAAGGATTCTTCCTTTAGTTAATCCTTCCTAGAGGCAGCCTCAGAAACACACTTATGAGGAATGTCTGTGGATTCCTAAACAAATCAAGTTGACACAAACTTAACCATCACATTCACATAGTATAGATTTCAGCAATGAAGGTGTTTGTTTTCTAAACAACCTATATTAGAAATGAAATGAGTCTACTAAGTTGTACATCTTGTAAGATTTCACAAACTAGGAAAGTTTGATCTTGCTGCTGTGAAGACTCTTCGTAAGAAAGCAACTCATTCCGAGAACAGAACTAGCTTATGTCACACTGTCCAGTGTTCGGCAATGAAGAAGTTTGTTTTCTAATCAAACTACTTTACAAATGAGGTGAATCTACTTAGTTGTACATCCTGTTAGATTACACAAACTAACAAGGTTTGATCTTGCTGCACTGAAGACTCTTCGTAAGAAAGCAACTCATTCCAAGAACAGAACCAGCTTATTTCACACACTCGAGTGTGCGGCAATAAAGGTGTTTGTTTTATAAACAAACTGCGTTTAAATGAAGCTAATCTACTAAGTTGTACATCTTGTTAGATTACACAAACTAGCAATGTTTGATCTTGCTGCACTGAAGACTCTTTGTAAGAAAGCAACTCATTTCGAGAACAGAAGTAGCTTATTTCACCCAGTACAGTTTTCGGCAATGAAGGTGTTTGTTTTCTAAACAAACTACGTTAAAAATGAAATGAATATACTAAGTTGTACTTCTTGTTAGATTACACAAACTAGGAAAGTTTCATCTTGCTGCACTGAAGTCTCTTCGTAAGAAAGCAACTCATTCTGAGAATAGAACTAGCTTATTTCACACAGTACAGTGTAACAGAATGAAGGTGTTTGTTTTCTAAACAAATTACATTAGAAATGGAGCTATCCTACTAAGTTGTACATCTTGTTACATTACACAAACTAGCCAAGATTGATCTTGTTGGGCTGAAGACTCTTCGTAAGAAAGCAACTCATTCCGAGTACAGAACAAGCTTCTTTCACACAGTACAGTATTCGGCAATGAACGTGTTTGTTTTCTAAACAAACTGCATTAGAAATGAAATGAACCTACTAACTTGTAAATCTTGTTAGACTACACAAACTAGCAAAGTTTGATCTTGCTGCACTGAAGACACTTCGTAAGAAAGCAACTCATTCCGAAAAGAGAACTCGCTTATTTCACACACTACATAGTTCGGCAATGAAGGTGTTTTTTTCTCAACAAACTAGGTTCGAAATGAAATGACTCTACTAAGTTGTACATCTTGTTAAATTACACAAACTAGGAACGTTTGATATTCCTGCGCTGAAAACTCTTCATAAGAAAGCAACTCATTCTGAGAACAGAACTCGCTTATTTCACACAGTACAGAGTTCTGCAATGAGGCTGTTTGTTTTCTAAACAAACTACGTTATAAATGAAATGAATGTACTAAGTTGTACATCTTGTCAGATTACACAAACTACGAAAGTTTGATCTTGCTGCACTGAAGACACGTCGTAACAAAGCAACTCATTCCGAGAAAATAACTCGCTTATTTCACACAGTACAGTGTTGGGGAATCAAGGTGTTTGTTTTCTAAACAAACTACATTAGAAATGAAGCTAACCTACCAAGTTGTACATCTTGTTAGATTACACAAACTAGGAAAGTTTGATCTTGCTGCACTGAATAAAATTCATAAGAAAGCTACTCAGTCCGAGAACAGAACTCGCTTATTTCACATAGTACAGACTTTCAGCAATGAAGGTGTTTGTTTGCTAAACAAACTGCGTTAGAGATGATGCGAACCTACTAAATTGTACATCTTGTTAGATTACTCAAACTAGGAAAGTTGGATCTTGCTGCACTGAAGACTCTTCGTAAGAAAGCAACTGATTCTAAGATTAGAACTACCTTATTTCACACAGTACAGTGTTCAGCAACGAAGGTGTTTGTTTTCTAATCAAACTACTTTTGAAATTATGTGAATCTACTCAGTTGTACATCCTGTTAGATTACACAAACTAGCAAAGTTTGATGTTGCTGCACTGAAGACTCTTCGTAAGAAAGCAACTCGTTTCGAGAACAAAACTAGCTTATTTGACACAGTATATTGTTGGGGAATCAAGGTGTTTGTTTTCTAAACAAACTACATTAGAAATGAAATGAATCTACTAAGTTGTACATCTTGTTAGATTACACAAAGTACCAAAGATTAATCCTGCTGCACTGAAGACTTTTTGTAAGAAAGCAATTCATTCTGAGAACAGAACTAGCTTATTTCACACAGTACAGTGTTGGGGAATCAAGGGTTTTTTTAGTATACAAACTACATAAGAAATGAAGCTAACCTACTAAGTTATACATCTTGTTAAATTCCACAAACCAGCAATGTTTGATCTTACTGCACTGAAGAGTCTTCGTAAGAAAACAACTCATTAGAGAACAGAACTAGCTTATTTCACGCAGTACAGTTTTTGGCAATGAAGGTGTTTGTTTTCTGAACAAACTATGTTAGAAATGAAGAGAATCTACTAAGTTGTATATCTTGTAAGATTACACAAATAGCAAACTTTGATCTTGCTGCACTGAAGACTCTTAGTAAGAAAGCAACTGATTCCGAGACCAGAATTGGCTTATTTCACATAGTACATTGTTTGGCAATGAAGATATTTTTTTACTAATCAAACTATTTCACAAATGAGGTGAATCTACTCAGTGCTACATCCTGTTAGATTACACATACTAGCAAAGTTTGATCTTGCTGCACTGAAGACTCTTCGTAAGAAAGCAACTCATTCTGAGGACAGAACTAGCTTATTTCACACAGTATAGTGTTGGGGAGTCAAGGTGTTTGTTTTCTAAACAATCTAAGTAAGAAATGAAGCTAATCTACTAAGTTGTACATATTGTTAGATTACACAAACTAGCAATGTTTGATCTTGCTGCACTGAAGGCTCTTCATAAGAAAGCAACTCATTCCAAGAACAGAACTCGCTTATTTCACACAGTAGAGAGTTTGGAAATGAAGGTGTTTTTTTTTTCTAAACAAAGTACATTACAAATGAAATGAATCTGCTAAGTTGTACATCTTGTTAGATTCCACAAAGTAGCAATGTTTGATCTTGCTGCACTGAAGATTCTTCGTAAGAAAGCAACTCATTCCGAGAACAGAACCAGCTTATTTCACACAGTACAGTTTTCAGCAATGAAGGTGTTTGTTTTCTAAACAAACTACGTTAGAAATGAAGCAAATCTACTAAGTTGTATATCTTGTTAGAGTGCACAAACTAGCAAAGTTTGATCTTGCTGCACTGAAGACTCTTCGTGATAAAGCAACAGATTCCTAGACCAGAACTACGTTATTTCACCCAGTACAGTGTTTGGCAATGAAGATGTTTGTTTACTAATCAAACTACTTCAGAAATGAGGTGAATCTGCTCAGTGGTACACCCTGTCAGTTTACACAAACTAGCAAAGTTTGATCTTGCTGCAATGAAGAATCTGCATAAGAAAGCAACTCGCCCCAAGAGCAAAACTAGCTTATTTCACACAGTAAAGTGTTGGGGAATCAAGGGTTTTTTTTTCTAAAAAACTACGTTAGAAATGAAGCAAATCTACTAAGTTGTATATCTTATTAGATTACACAAACTGGCAAAGTTTGATCTTGCTGCGCTGAAGACTCTTCATAAGAAAGCAAGTGATTCCGAGAACAGAACTACCTTATTTCACACAGTACAGTTTTTGGCAATGAAGGTGTTTGTTTTCTAAACAAACTGCATTAGAAATGAAGCGAATCTACTAAGCTGTGTATCTTGTTAGATTACACAAATAGCAAAGTTTGATCTTGCTGCACTGAAGACTCTTCGTAAGAAAGCAACTGATTCCGACACCAGAACTAGCTTATTTCACACAGTCCAGTGTTAGGCAATGAAGATGTTTGTTTTCTAATCAAACTACTTTAGAAATGACATGAATCTACTCAGTTGTACATCCTGTTAGATTACACAAACTAGCAAAGTTTTATCTTGCTGCACTGAAGACCCTTCGTAAGAAAACAACTCATTCCGAGAACAAAACTAGCTTATTTCACACAGTACAATGTTAGGGATTCAAGGTTTTGTTTTCTAAATGTGTACTAAGTAGTACATCTTGTGAGATTCCACAAACCAGCAATGTTTGATCTTATAGTACTGAAGACTGTTCGTAAGAAAGCAACTCATTAGAGAACAGAACTAGCTTATTTCACACAGTACTGTTTTCAGCAATGAAGGTGTTTGTTTTCTAAACAAACTACGTTAAAAATGAGGAGAATATACTAACTTGTACACCTTGTTAGATTGCACAAAATAGCAAAGTTTGATCTTGCTGCACTGAAGACTCTTAGTAAGAAAGCAACAGATTCTGAGACCAGAACTACCTTATTTCACACAGTACAGTGTTTGGTAATGAAGATGTTTGTTTACTAATCAAACTACTTCAGAAATGAGGTGAATCTGCTCAGTGGTACATCCTGTTAGTTTACACAAACTAGCAAAGTTTGATCTTGCTGCAATGAAGAATCTGCCTAAGAAAGCCATTTGCCCCAAGAACAAAACTAGCTTATTTCACACAGTACAGTTTTGGGGAATCAAGGTGTTTGTTTTATAAAAAAAACTACGTTAGAAATGAAGTGAATCTACTAAGATGTTTTTCTTGTTAGATTACACAAACTAGCAAAGTTTGATCTTGCTGCGCTGAACACTCTTCATAAGAAAGCAAGTGATTCCAAGAACAGAACTAGCTTATTTCACACAGTACAGTTTTCAGAAATGAAGGTGTTTGTATTCGAAACAAACTACGTTAGAAATGAAATGAATCTACTAAGTTGAACATCTTGTTAGATTACACAAACTAGGAAAGTTTGATCTTGCTGCACTGAAGATTCTACGCAAGAAAACAACTCATTCCGAGAACAGAGCAAGCTTATTTCAGACAGTACAGTGTTTGGCAATGAATGTGTTTGGTTTCTAAACAAACTGCATTAGAAATGGGGATAATATACTAACTTGTACATGTTGTTAGATTACACAAACTAGCAGAGTTTCATCTGGCTGCACTGAAGACTCTTTGAAAGAAAGCAACTCATTCCGAGAATAGAACAAGGTTACTGCACACAGTACAGAAACTAGCAAAGTTTCATCTTGCTGCGCTGAAGACTCTTCGTAAAAAAGGAAATGATTTTGAGAACAGAGCTAGTTTATTTCACACAGTACAGTTTTTGGCAATGAAGGTGTTTGTTTTCTAAACAAACTATATTAGAAATGAAGCAAATCTGCTAAGTTGTATATCTTGTTAGATTACACAAACTAAAAGTTTGATCTTGCTGCACTGAAGACTCTTCGTAAGAAAGAAACTGATTCTGAGACCAGAACTAGCTTATTTCACACAGTGCAGTGTTTGGCAAATAACATGTTTGTTTTCTAATCAAACTACTTTAGAAATGTGGTGAATCTACTCAGTTTTCATCCTGTTAGATTACAGAAACTAGCAAAGTTTGATCTTGTCGCAATGAAGACTCTTCGTAAGGAAGCAACTCATTCTGAGAACAGGACTCGCTTGTTTCACACAGTACAGAGTTCAGCAATGAACGTGTTTGTTTTCTAAACAATCTACATTAGAAATTAAATGAATCTACTAAGTTGTACTTCATTTTAGATTACACAAACTACCAATGTTTGATCTTGCTGAACTGAAGACTCTTCGTGAGATAACAAGTCGTTCCGAGAAAAAAACTAGCTTATTTCACTCAGTACAGTGTTGGTGAATCAAGGTGTTTGTTTTCTAGACAAACTACTTTAGAAATGAAGCGAATCTACTAAGTTGTATATCTTGTTAGAGTGCACAAACCAGCAAAGTTTGATCTTGCTGCACTGAAGACTCTTCGTAAGAAAGCAACAGATTCCGAGACTAGAACTACCTTATTTTACAGAGTACAGTGTTCGGCAATGAAGGTGTTTGTTTTCTAAACAAACTACGTTAGAAATGAAATGAATCCACTAAGTTGTACATCTTGTTAGATTACACAAACTAGCAAAGTTTGATCTTGCTGCACTGAAGACTCTTCGTCAGAAAGCAACTCATTCTGAGAACAGAACTAGCTTATTTCACACAGTACAGTATTGGGGAATCAAGGTGTTTGTTTTCTAAACAAACTACGTAAGAAATGAACCTAATCTACTAAGTTGTACATCTTGTTAGATTACACAAAGTAGCAATGTTTGATCTTGCTGCACTGAAGACTCTTCGTAAGAAAGCAACTCATTCCGAGAACAGAACTCGCTTATTTCACACAGTACAGAGTTCGGAAATGAAGGTGTTTGTTTTCTAAACTAACTACATTGCAAATGAAATGAATCTAGTAAGGTGTACATCTTGTTATATTACACAAACTAGCAAAGTTTGATCTTGCTGCACTGAAGACTCTAAGTACACAAGCAACTCATTCCGAGAACAGAACTAGCTAATTTCACACAGTACAGTTTTCAGAAATGAAGGTGTTTGTTTTCTAAACAAACTACGTTAGAAATGAAGCGAATCTGCTAAGTTGTACATCTTTTTTTTTTTATGGTAGAGATAAATTCTAAGTTTTAAACATATCCACATTATAATTATTTCTATGTACAGTTTCCCTTTTTTACTTGAGTATAAGTTTTGTAGAGGGCTAAGGGCATATTTTTTTAGATTCATTTTAAAATTTCTACCATTTAAACAGTGGATGAAACATGGTTGATATTCTTTGATATGGCTTGAATTGAATTTAATATAATACTATGTTTTTAATAAATTTGATTATTTGACTTGATTCAAGAGATGTTTGGGTATATGTTGCATAATATCAGACTACTAGAAAAAAAGCCTTGGGAGAGTTTTATTGGATTTTATCACATTTTTGGAATGACTGGGCTTTTGACAAACATTCTGGTTGCAAGGAGTAAAGAGAAATATAGTGAATGTGTTGGACAACTCTGTATTAGAAGAGTTTGCCCACATTTTCAAAGGGTACCTTTCCAATGCAGAGTTATTTGTGACAAAAAGAGATTGACAAAATTGAATGGAATGATGCTTTTAACATGTGTATGCGGTTATGTGTGTATGGCTGTTTTTTTTTATCAATATATATTTTTTGTTTATATTATTCTGATTTTACATTCATAGTATTGGTTCCATTGTCCTCCTCCCCTTCCTCCCACTTTCAAAGGGGCCCTCATCAATGGGGAATGTTTATCATGCATTGTGAGTTTGCTCAAGAGTTCTGGTGGATAGGCCCCAGTCTCTGTGCATAATGCCCCAACTTGTGACTCTAACAATCTTTCCGCCCCCTCTTCCGCGAGTTTCCCTGAGCCACATTGGGGTCATTTTAGTTCTGCTTCCTTGATGAGGTTTTGGGAGCCTCTGTGTCTCTGGATATCTGGCTAATGACTGGAGTTGGATGTTCTCTGTATTTATCTCCTTCAGCCTTTTCCTGGTGTTGTGATCGCCTTGAGCGCTGTATTCTTGCCCTTCCCCTGCGTTGTTCTATGGTTTCAGCTGGTGAGGTGTGGTTAGCTGATCCTCCCTTCAGGTTCATTGTCCACCTGAAAAGAGATAAGCAAATTCTCCAAAGGAGAGAGAAGTTAGTACTAGATAGAAGGGATAACCATATATGTTTTGGAGGGAACTTTATATGCATTGGCTCTCTTCTAGCCTACTTTTGGTGGCCACTAGATCTTGGAGACTGAGCTCATTTTTTGTACATGGCTTTGACTTATTTCCCAGTTCCAGCAATGAGTTCCACTCCACTGAGTGGATCTATTAGCCAAATCAAGAACAGTTGGTTACCCCCCATGGCTGTTTGCCACTACTGCACTTGTATGAGCATTATGTCAGATGGTTTCCTGCTGGGTATCTTAGACTGCAAGTTGTTTGGACCAATGTCAGACATTATCCCCCAGTTGCTCATGTAGCACCCTCTGGTACTAGACTCGCTAACTGTCTGGGGACTGACCTTCTTCCAGATTCTGGCCAAGTCTCTCTGTGTTTGGTCTTACACACGTATGCTGTCTTCGACAGTAGGGTCTTACCATTAACCTTTGGTGGGTCACCAAGTACTCTGACAGAAGTCTGTCTTTTTTGGGAAACCTTGTAGGTGTTTCAGATCAACAGCTCATTGTGGAAGTTAACCCCTTGCTGGCACTGGGAGTTATAAGTCTGCACCTAGGAAGGTGAGGGAGGAAAAAGATATATAATGTAAAAGAGAAAGTGAGTATAGAGAGGAGAGAGAGAGAGACAGAGAGAGAGACAGAGAGGGAGAGAGAAGAGAAAGAGAAGCAGGACAAGATTAAAGTTGGCCTTCATCATGTTCTCTCCAGGTTCCTGTGGTTCGAGTATTCCCTCCGTAGGCCTGCTGAAGGATCACTGTTTTAGCCTGTTGTCCAGAGTAAAGGGTTTTGTATTATTTTTCCCTTTTGGGTCCCAATTTGTATCCCCCCCTTGTCCTCCCTCCCACCCTCTGATTCCCTCCCACCATTACCCTCCCTCCATTCCACCCTCCTTCGTGTCTCGTCCTCAGAGAGTTTATTAGGTTTGGCCACATGTCACGTGGAATCCGGTTAGGGGCGACAGATAAATGAGACCATGCGACGATTATCTTTTTGTGCTTGGGTGAGCTCACTGAGGATGATCTGTTCCATGTTTGACCATTTTTTTTCAAATTTCCTTATTTCATCTTTCCTTACTGCTACGTAGAATTCCATAGTATAGATATACCACATCTTTGTTATCCATTCATCTAGTGATGGACACCTGGGTTGATTCCAGCTCTTTGCTATTATGAATTGAGCAGCTATAAACATGGTTGAGCAAATGTTTCTGATCTGAGGCTTCGGACCTTTAGGGTAAATGCCCAATAAGGGAATAACTGGATCCACTGGTAAGTCTATGGCCATCCTTTTCAATAGTCTCCATATAGCTGTCCATAGTGGTTGAACCATTTTACATTCCCACCAACAGTGAAGACTTGTTCCTATTTCTCCACAGCCTCGCCAGCATTTGTTTTCATTGTTTTTTTTAATGTTAGCCATCCTTACTGGGGTAAGGTGGAATCTCATTGTTGTTTTAATTTGCATTTCCCTGATGATTAGGGATGTTGAACATTTTCTTAAATGTGTGTTTGCTATTTGTATTTCTTCCTCTGAGAACTCCCTGTGCAGTTCTCTGCCCCACTTTGTGAGTGGGTTGATTGGTGATTTATTGTTTAGGTTTTGGAGTTCTTTGTAGATTCTAGAAATTAGGCCTTTGTCAGTTGTATAGCTGGTGAAAATTTTCTCCCATTCTGTGGGTATTCTGCTGGCTTTGGTTATTATATTTTTGTCAGTGAAAAAGCTTTTCAGCTTCATGAGATCCCAATGGTTGAGTGATTGTTTAATTTCCTGAGCTGCTGAGGTTTTGTTCAGGAAATCTTTTCCCACTCCTATATCATGGAAGGTTCCTCCTATTTTTTCTTCCAGTAGTAGAAGAGTTTCTGGTTTTATATTAAGGTCTTTTATCCATTTGGACTTAATTTTTGTTCATGGAGAGATGTGTATGTCGAGTTTCATTTTCCTACATATGGTTGTCCAGTTTGTCCAGCACCATTTGTTGAAGATGCTGTCCTTTTTCCATTCTACATTGCTAGGGCCTTTGTCAAATATCAAGTAGCTATAGTTTCTTGACCCAAAGTCTGGGTCTTCAATTCTGTTCCATTGGTCTATATTCCTGTTTTTGTGCCAGTACCAGGTTGTTTTTATTACAATGGCTTTGTAGTATAACTTTAGATCAGGTATGGTGATGCCTCCAGAGGTGTTTCTTTTGCTGAGGATGAGCATGGATATCCGAGGCCTTCTGCCTTTCCATATGAATTTTGAGATACTTTTTTCTATCTCATTGAAGAAGGAAGTTGGGATTTTTATCGGCATTGCATTGAATCTATAAAGTGCTTTTGGTAAAATTGCCATTTTAACAATGTTAATTCTACCAATCCAGGAGCATGGGAGGTCTTTCCATTTTTGTAGGACCTCCTCAATTTCCTTTTTGAGAGTTTTTATGTTTTCATTGTATAGGTGTTTCACTACCTTAGTTAATGTTATTCCAAGGTATTTTATTTTCTTTGTTGCAATTGAAAACGGGACGATGTTAGTTATTTCTTTTTCTGTCTCTTTGTCCTTTGCATACAAAAAGGCTACTGATTTCTGTGCATTGATTTTGTATCCTGCTACTTTGCTGAAGGCGCTAATCACCTTTAAGAGTTTTGGGATGGAAGTTCTCGGGTCACTTATGTATAGAATCATGTCATCTGCGAATAGGGCTAACTTAACTTCTTCCTTTCCAATTTGTATCCCTTTGATTTCTTTCTCCTGTCTTATTGCTTGAGCTAATACTTCTAGCACTATGTTGAAGAGCAGAGGTGAGAGTGGACACCCCTGCCTTGTTCCTGACCTCAATGGGAATTCCTTCAGCCTCTCCCCATTAAGAATTACTTGGGCTTTAGGTGCTTTATATATAGCCTTTATTATGTTGAGATAAGGGCCGCCCATACCTATTCTCTCAATGTTTTGATCATGAAGTGATGTTGTATTTTGTCAAAGGCCTTTTCTGCATCTATCAGAAATGACCATGTGGTTTTTGTGTTTCAGCTTGTTTATGTGGTGTATTACATTGACAGATTTCCGTATGTTGAACCACCCCTGCGTTCCAGGGATGAAGCCTACTTGATCAAGGTGGATAATGCTTTTGATGTACTGTTGAATTCGGTTTGCAAGAATTTTGTTCAGGATCTTTGCATCTATGTTCATCAGAGAAATGGGCCTATAATTTTCCTTTCTTGTGGCGTCCCTTCCTGGTTTTGGAATTAGGGTGATACTAGCTTCATAAAAAGAGTTAGGGATCTCTCCCTGTTCTCCTATTGTGTGGCAGAGTTTGAGAAGAATTGGTTTCAGTTCTTCCATGAAGGTTTGGTAGAATTCTGCTGAGAAGCCATCTGGTCCTGGACTCTTCTTTTTGGGAAGTGTTTGATTACCTCTTCTATCTCGAAGGGTGTGATGGGTTTGTTTAGGAAATTAATCTGCTCTGGGCTTAGCTTTGGTAGGTGGTATGTGTCTAGAAATTCATCCATTTCCTCCATATTTTCCTGTTTTATGGAGTAGAGGTTTTTAAAATAAGTCCTAATAACTCTTCCTATTTCGCTCATGTCTGTTGTGATCTCTCCCTTTTCATTTCTAATTTTGTTGATTTGAAGTGTTTCTTTTTCTGCTTGATCAAATTGGCCAGGGGTGTATCAATCTTGTTAATTTTTTTCGAAGAACCAGCTCTTTGTTTCGTCAATTTTCTTAATTGTCCTCTTAGTTTCCAATTCATTAATTTCTGCTCTGATTTTAATTATATCTTTCCGTCTGGAAATTTTTGGCTTGGCTTCTTCTAACCTTTCCAATGCTTTTAGGTGAATGGTCAGGTTATTGATTTGGGATCTTTCTATTTTTCTTATGATGGCATTTAGTGCTATGATTTTTCCCCTAAGGACTGCCTTCATTGTGTCCCACAAGTTTTGGTATGATGTGTTCTCATTGTCATTGAGTTCTAGAAATTTTGCAATTTCATTCTTTATTTCATCCACAACCCATTTGTTGTTTAAAAGTGTGTTGTTCAATTTCCAGGAGGTAGAGGGATTCCTGGTGTACTTTTTGTTGTTAATTTCTAGCATTACAGCATTGTGGTCTGATATCATGCAGGAAATTACATCAATTTTCTTGAAAGTGTGGAGGCAGGCTTTGTGGCCTAGTACATGATCTATTTTAGAGAAGGTTCCATGTGCTGCTGAGAAGAATGTGTAATCTGTAGATTTTGGGTGGAATGTTCTATATACGTCTGTTAGGTCTAGTTGCTCTATGGTGTTGTTGAGCTCTCTTACTTCTCTATTAATTTTCTGTTTGGATGATCTATCCATTGTTGATAGTGGAGTATTGAAGTCCCCAACTATGATGGTGTTGGTGTTTATTTCTGTTTTGTTGCCAAGTAGATTTTGCTTTATGAATTGTGGTGCACCTGTGTTTGGTGCATAAATATTGATGATTGTGATGTCCTCTTGTTGGATTGTTCCCTTGATAAGTAAGAAGTGGCCTTCTTTGTCTTTTTTTGGTTAATTTTGGTTTGAAGTCTATTTTATCTGATATAAGTATAGCTACGCCTGCTTTTTTTGTTTTGTGTTTGCTTGGAATATCATTTTCCACCCTTTCACCCTAAGGAGGTGTCTGTCTTTAGTGGTGAGGTGGGTTTCTTGAAGACAGCAGATTGAGGGGTCCAGTTTTCTGATCCACCCTGTTAGCTTATGTCTTTTGATGGGTGAATTGAGGCCATTAATGTTCAGAGATATTAGTTTGAGGTTTGATATAATACCAGCCATATTGTAGTGGGTGGGTCATTGTGGTCATTTTTTTTTTTTTTGGAGGGTAAGGGGTTAATGTGGACTGCTTCTTGAGGGCTCTTGAGATTGGTTATTTGTTTCTTCTGTGTGAAGAATTCCCTGAAGTACTTTCTGTAGGTTTGGCTTTGTGTTCATATATTTGTAGAGATGAGTTTTATCATGGAATGTTTTTCTTTCACCATCTATTATGAGGATACTTTTGCTGGATAGAGTAGTTGTGGCTGGAAACCATGGGTTCTTAGAGTTTGCAGTGTTCCATTCCAGGCCCTTCTGGCTTTTAGGGTTTCCATTGAGAAATCTGAGGTAATTCTAATGGGGTTCCCTTTATATGTAATGTGTTGTTTTTCCCTGGCTGCTTTTAGGATTTTCTCTTTGTGCTTGATGTTTAGAGTCTTAAAGATAATGTGTCTCGGAGAATTTCTCCTTTGGTCCAGTCTGTTTGGAGTTCTTGTAGCTTCTTGTAGCTTGATGGGATTTTCTCTTGAGAGAGTGGGAAAGTTTTCTTCAATTATTTTGTTGAATAAGCTTTCCATTCCTTTAGTCTGTGTTTCTTCCCCCTCTGGTATGCCCATGATCCTAATGTTTGGACGCTTCAGGGTATCCCACATTTCCCTCATGTTCTGTTCACAATAATTTTTGAACTTGTTGAAGTTTCTGGACTCACGAACTGTTTCTTCTGTTTTGTCTTCCAGTTCTGAGTTTCTATCCTCTACTTGGCTGACTCTATTCTTAAGAGCTTCTATAGAGTTTTGGGTTTGTTCAATTTAGTTCATATTTTCTACTGTTTTTTTATGTATAGTTTCCATCCCTCTGTCTAGTTCCCTTTTCACATCATTTTCTGACCTTCTTAATGCTTCATGGAGTTCATCCTTGCATTTTTATGTCTTCATTGAACTTAGCCATCTGGTTATTGAGGACTTCTTTTTTCACTCTCCTTCAGCTCATTTAACTGTTTTTGGAACCCTTCCTGGTTCCTTTCTATTAGGTCTAATCTAGCAAGGATAACATTCATACAATTATTGGCTCTTTGTTGACTTTCTGAGAGTTGTGCTATTTGCTTGGCCAGGGTTGCATAGCTTGTCTCTTCATTTTGGGGTTCTGATTCTAATGTCTCTTCTATGATTTGCTTGAGACATCCATTGTAGGACTGGATAGTGTAGCTTGATTTATTTGTATCTGGTTTTCATGCTCTTCCTTTTTCGCTGTGATCTGCGCATCACACCAGTTCAGAGACACTGGCTCAGTGGGATCTGTCTTGTGATGGCACAGGGAATGGGTGGGGCTTGACCTGCAGTGTGGTTGCACAGGTTCCAGGCAGGTGATATGGCTCCACAGGCCCAGGACACCTGCCTGTGATGGTGCGCCGGGGCTCTGGCCGGGGAGTCAGAAGTGGGACAAATATGTCTTGCTCAGTGGATCCACAGACCCAAGCGCCTGGCTGCAATGGCGAGCTCAGGGGCTCTGGCCAGGGAGCAGGAAGTGGGACAAATATGTCTCACTCAGAAGATCCACAGACTCAGGCACCCCACTGCAATGGCTCACTCAGGGGCTTTGGCCGGGGAGCAGGACGTGGGACGAATCTGTCTCACTCGTTGGATCCACAGCCCCAGACACCTAACTATTGTCACGCCCGGGGGTTCTGGCCGGGATCAGGAAGTGGGACGAAACTGTCTCACTCTGTGGACCCAGGCGCCTAACTGTATTGGCACGCCCAGGGGCTCTGGCCGGGGAGCAGGAAGCGGGACGAAACTGTCTCACTCTGTGGACCCAGGCGCCTAACTGTACTGGCACGCCCAGGGGCTCTGGCCGGGGAGCAGGAAGCGGGACGAAACTGTCTCACTCTGTGGACCCGGGCGCCTAACTGTATTGGCGCACCCAGGGGCTCTGGCTGGGGAGCAGGAAGGGACGGGGTCTCACTGTGTGGAACTGTCTCACTCTGTGGACCCGGGCGCCTAACTGTATTGGGACGGCACCAGGGGCTCTGGCTGGGGAGCAGGAAGTGGGACGAAACTGTCTCACTCTGTGGACCCAGGCGCCTAACTGTGCTGGCGCGCCCAGGGGCTCTGGCCGGGGAGCAGGAAGTGGGGGCGAAACTGTCTCACTCTGTGGACCCAGGCGCCTCACTGGATTGGGGCGCCCAGGGGCTCTGGCCGGGATCAGGAAGTGGGGCGAAACTGTCTCACTCTGTGGACCCCTGCGCCTAACTGTATTGGCGTGCCCAGGGGCTCTGGCCGGGGAGCAGGAAGCGGGGGCGAAACTGTCTCACTCTGTGGACCCGGGCGCCTAACTGTATTGGCGCACCCAGGGGCTCTGGCCGGGGAGCAGGAAGTGGGGCGAAAAAAGTCTCACTCTGTGGACCCAGGCGCCTCACTGGATTGGGGCGCCCAGGGGCTCTGGCCGGGATCAGGAAGTGGGGCCAAACTGTCTCACTCTGTGGACCCAGGCACCTAACTGTTTGGCGTGCCCAGGGGCTCTGGCCGGGGAGCAGGAAATGGGACGAAACTGTCTCACTCTGTGGACCCGGGCGCCTAACTGTATTGGCGTGCCCAGGGGCTCTGGCCGGGGAGCAGGAAGCGGGACGAAACTGTCTCACTCTGTGGACCCAGGCGCCTCACTGGATTGGGGCGCCCAGGGGCTCTGGCCGGGATCAGGAAGTGGGACGAAACTGTCTCACTCTGTGGACCCAGGCACCTAACTGTATTGGCGTGCCCAGGGGCTCTGGCCGGGGAGCAGGAAGTGGGACGAAACTGTCTCACTCTGTGGACCCGGGCGCCTAACTGTAATGGCGTGCCCAGGGGCTCTGGCCGGGGAGCAGGAAGTGGGACGAAACTGTCTCACTCTGTGGACCCAGGTGCCTCACTGGATTGGGGCGCCCAGGGGCTCTGGCCGGGATCAGGAAGTGGGACAAAACTGTCTCACTCTGTGGACCCGGGCGCCTAACTGTATTGGCGCACCCAGGGGCTCTGGCCGGGGAGCAGGAAGTGGGACGAAACTGTCTCACTCTGTGGACCCAGGCGCCTCACTGGATTGGGGCGCCCAGGGGCTCTGGCCGGGATCAGGAAGTGGGACAAAACTGTCTCACTCTGTGGACTCAGGCGCCTAACTGTATTGGCGCACCCAGGGGCTCTGGCCGGGGTCAGGAAGCGGGACGAAACTGTCTCACTCTGTGGACCCAGGCACCTAACAGGATTGGCGCGCCCAGGGGGCTCTGGCCTGGGAAGTGGGGCAGATCTAGCTCACTCGGTGGGTCCACAGACCTGGGGACCTGGCTGCAACGGTGCTCCGTGTTTGGCTGGCCAGGGGCCTCAGGCAGGTCCAGCGGGACCTTTCAGGCAGTGGCGCCTGCCAAGAGCTTGGGAATCAGTGGTTTCCTTATATTGCAAATCCACCCCCACCCTCTGGAAGCATGCAGGAGCCAACAAACCCTTTTAAAAGGTCCCTTTAACCTTAAGTATTCTTCTCTTTTCTTCCCCGTGAAGTGAGGCGAGGTTAGGTAGCTGCCATCTTGACCGGAAGTCCTGTATCTAAGTTGTACATCTTGTTAGATAACACAAACAAGTTAAGTTTGATCCTGCTGCACTGAAGACTCTTTGGAAGAAAGCAACTGATTCCGAGACCAGAACTAGCTTATTTCACACAGTACAGTGTTGGGAAATCAAAGTGTTTGTTTTCTAAACAAACTACGTTATATATGAAGCTAACCTACTAAGTTGTACATCTTGTTAGATTACACAAACTAGCAAAGTTTGATCTTGCTGCGCTGAAGACTCTTCTTAAGAAAGGAAGTCATTCCTAGAACAAAACTAGCTTATTTCACACAGTACAGTTTTTGGAAATGAAGGGGTTTGTTTTCTAAACAAACTACGTTAGAAATGAAGTGAATCTGCCAAGTTGTATATCTTGTTAGAGTACACAAACTAGGAAAGTTTGATCTTGCTGCACTGAAGACTCTTCGTACGAAAGCAACTGATTCCAAGACCTGAACTAGCGTATTTCACACAGTACACTGTTTGGCAATGAAGACGTTTGTTTTCTAATCAAACTACTTCGGAAATGAGGTGAATCTACTCAGTGGTACATCCTGTTAGATTACACAAATTAGCAAAGTTTGATGTTGCTGCACTAAAGACTTCGTAAGAAAGCAACTTGTTCCGAGTACAAAACTAGCTCATTTCACACAGTACTGTGTTGGGGAATCAAGGGGTTTGATTTCTAAACAAACTACTTTAGAAATGAAGCTAATCTACTAAGTTGTACATATTTTTAGATTATACAAATTAGCAATGCTTGATCTTGCTGCACTGAAGACTCTTCGTAAGAAATCAAGTGATTACCAGAACAGAACTACATTATTTCACACAGTACAGTTTTTGGCAATGAAGGTGTTTGTTTTCTAAACAAACTATGTTAGAAATGAATTGTATCTACTAAGTTTTATATCTTGTTAGCGTGCACAAACGAGCAAAGTTTGATCTTGCTGCACCGAAGACTCTTCGTAAGAAAGCAACAGATTCCGAGACCAGATCTACCTTATTTCACACAGTACAGTGTTCAGCAATGAAGGTGTTTCTTTTCTAAACAAACTACATTAGAAATGAAATGAATCCACTAAGTTGTGCATCTTGTTAGATTACACAAACTAGGAAAGTTTTATCTTGCTGCACTGAAGACTGTTCATACGTAACTACTTGTTGGAAATCATTTCTAAACAAACTACTTTAGAAATGAAGCTAATCACATATTTTTAGATTATACAAATTAGCAATGCTTGATCTTGCTGCACTGAACTAGCTTTACCAGAACAGAACTTTTTCACACAGTACAGTTTTTGGCAATGAAGGTGTTTGTTTTCAGTACAGTCTTGTACATCAAAGTTTGATCTTGCTGCACCGAAGACTCTTCAATAAATCTACCTTATTTCACACAGTTGTTTTTTCTAAACAAACTATTGTTAGAAATTGAAGCTAACTGTTCGTAAGAAGGAAATCATTCCACTAGAAAGTTGTAGTCTTGGGGAATCATTTTTTGATTACAAAAAACCAGAAATGAAGCTAACCTGATCTTGTATATCTTTTTAGATTCAAAACCAGAAAAGTTTGATCTTGCTAACTCAATGTATTCATTCCCAGAACAGAACTAGCTCATTTCACACAGTCGAGTTTTAGGCAATGAAGGTGTTTGTTTTCTAATCAAACTACATTAGAAATGAAGCTAATCTACTAAGTTGTACATCTTGTTAGATTACAGAAACTAGGAAAGTTTGATATTGCTGTACTGAAGACTCTTCGTAAGAAAGCAGCTCATTCCGAGAACAGAACTAGTTTATTTCACACAGTACAGTGTTGGGGAATCAAGGTTTCTTTTTTCTATACAAACTGCATAAGAAATGAAGCTAACCTACTAAGTTGTACATCTTGTTAGATTACACAAACTAGCAAAGTTTGATCTTGCTGCGCTGAAGACTCTTTGAAAGAAAGCAACTCATTCCGAGAATAGAACAATCTTACTTCACACAGTACAGTGTTCTTCATTGAAGGTGTTTGTTTTCCAAACAAACTCTGTTAGAAATGAGGCGAATCTACTAACTTGTACATCTTGTTAGATTACACAAACTAGCAAAGTTTGATCTTGCTGCACTGAAGTCTCTTCGTAAGAAAGCAACTGATTCCGAGAACAGAGCTAGTTTATTTCACACAGTATCGTTTTGGGCAACGAAGGTGTTTTTTTTCTAAACAAACTATGTTAAAAATGAAGCGAATCTACTAAGTTCTATATCTTTTTAGATTACACAAACTAAAAGTTTGATCTTGCTGCACTGAAGAATCTTCCTAAGAAGGTAAGTGATTTTGAGACCAGAACTAGCTTATTTCACAGAGTGCTGTGTTTGGCAAATAAGATGTTTGTTTTCTAATCAAACTACTTTAGAAATGAGGTGAATCTACTCAGTTTTACATCCTGTTATATTACATAAACTAGCAAAGTTTGATCTTGACGCACTGAAAACTATTCATAAGGAAGCAATTCATTCCGAGAACAGACCTCGCTTATTTGACACAGTACAGAGTTCAGCAATGAAGGTGTTTGTTTTCTAAACAATCTACAGTAGAAATTAAATGAATCTACTAAGTTGTCCTTCTTTTTAGATTACACGAACTACCAATCGTAGATCTTGCTGAACTGAAGACTCTTCGTAAGAAAACAACTCGTTCCAAGAAAAAAACTAGCTTATTTCACAGAGTACAGTGTTGGGGAATCAAGGTGTTTGTTTTCAAAACAAACTACTTTAGAAATGAATCGAATCTACTAAGTTGTATATCTTGTTAGAGTGCACAAACCAGGAAAGTTTGATTTTGCTGCACTGAAGACTCTTCGTCAGAAAGCAACTCATTCTGAGAATAGAACTAGCTTATTTCACACAGTAGAGTGTTGGGGATTCAAGGTGTTTGTTTTCTAAACAATCTACGTAAGAAATGAACATAATCTACTAAGTTGTACATCTTGTTAGATTACACAAACTGGCAATGTTTGATCTTGCAGCACTGAAGACTCTTTGTAAGAAAGCAACTCATTCCGAGAACAGAACTCGCTTATTTCACACAGTACAGAGTTCGGAAATGAAGGTGTTTGTTTTCTAAACAAACTACATTACAAATGAAATGAATCTACTAAGGTGTACATCTTGTTAGATTACACAAACTAGGAAAGTTTGATCTTGCTGGACTGAAGACTGTTCGTGAGAAAGCAACTCATTCCAAGAACAGAACTAGCTTATTTCACACAGTACAGTGTTGGGGAATCAAGGTGTTTGTTTTCTAAACGAACTATGTTAGAAATGAAGCTAACCTACTAACTTGTACACCTTGTTAGTTTACAAAAACTAGCAAAGTTTGATCTTGCTGCACTGAAAGCTCTTCAAAGAAAGCAACTCGTTCTGAGAAAAAAACTAGGTTATTTCACACAGTCGAGTGTTCGGAAATGAAGGTGTTTGTTTTCTAAACAAACTGCGTTAGAATTTACGCAAATGTACGAAGTTGAGCATCTTGTTAGATTACACAAACTAGCAAAGTTTGATCTTGCTGCACTGAAGACTCTAAGTACGCAAGCAACTCATTCTGAGAACAGAACTAGCTAATTTCACACAGTACAGTTTTCGGGAATGAAGGTGTTTTCTAAACAAACTACGTTCGAAATGAAGTGAATCTACTAAGTTGTATATCTTGTTAGATAACACAAGCTAGTTAAGTTTGATCCTGCTGCACTGAAGACTCTTTGGAAGAAAGCAACTGATTCCGAGACCAGAACTTGCTTATTTCTCACAGTACAGTGTTGGAGAATCAAGGTGTTTGTTTTCTAAACAAACTACATGAGAAATGAAGCTAATCTACTAAGTTGTACAACGTGTAAGATTACACAAATTAGTTAAGTTTGATCTTGCTGCACTGGAGACTCTTTGTAAGAAAGCAACTGATTCCGAGACTAGAACTAGCTTATTTCACACAGTACAGTGTTGGGGAATCAAAGTGGTGGTTTTCTAACAAACTACGTTATATAAGAAACTAACCTACTAAGTTGTACATATTGATAGATTACACAAACTAGCAAAGTTTGATCTTGCTGCGCTGAAGACTCTTCATAAGAAAGCAACTCATTGCCAGAACAGAACAAGCTTATTTCACACAGTACGTAGTTTGGCAAAGAAGGTGTTTGTTTTCTAAAAAAAACTACGTTAGAAATGAATTTAACCTACTAAGTTGTACATCTTGTTAGTTTACACAAACTAGGAACGATTGATCTTGCTGCGCTGAAGACTCTTCGTAAGAAAGCAACTCATTCCGAGTACAGAACAAGCTTCTTTCACACAGTACAGTATTCGGCAATGAACGTGTTTGTTTTCTAAAAAAACTGCATTAGAAATGAAATGAACCTACTAACTTGTACATCTTGTTAGATTACACAAACTAGCAAAGTTTGATCTTGCTGCAGTGAAGACACTTCATAAGAAAGCAACTCATTCCGAAAACAGAACTCGCTTATTTCACACAGTACATAGTTTGGCAATGAAGGTGTTTGTTTTCTAAACAAGCTAGGTTAGAAATGAAATGAATCTATTTAGTTGTACATCTTGTTAAATTACACAAACTAGGAACATTTGATCTTGCTGCTCTGAAAACTCTTCATAAGAAAGCAACTCATTCTGAGAACAGAACTAGCTTATTTCACACAGTACAGTGTGGGGAATCAAGGTGTTTGTTTTCTAACAAAACTACATTAGAAATGAAGCTAACCTACCAAGTTGTACATCTTGTTAGATTACACAAACTAGGAAAGTTTGATCTTGCTGCACTGAATAAAATTCGTAAGAACGCTACTCAGTCCGAGAACAGAACTTGCTTATTTCACATAGTACAGACTTCAGCAATGAAGGTGTTTGTTTTCTAAATAAACTGCGTTAGAGGTGATGCGAATCTACTAAATTGTACATCTTGTTAGATTACACAAACTAGGAAAGTTGGATCTTGCTGCACTGAAGACTCTTGGTAAGAAAGCAACTGATTCCAAGATTAGAACTGGCTTATTTCACAAAGTACAGTGTTCAGCAATGAAGGTGTTTGTTTTCTAATCAAACTACTTTAGAAATGAGGTGAATCTACTCAGTTGTCCATCCTGTTAGATTACACAAACTAGCAGAGTTTGATCTTGCTGCACTGAAGTCTCTTCGTAAGAAAGCACTTTGTTTCAAGAACAAAACTAGCTTATTTCACACAGTATAGCGTTGGGGAAGCAAATTGTTTGTTTTCTAAGCAAACTACATGAGAAATGAAATGAATCTAATCAGTTGTACACCTTGTTAGATTACACAAACTAGCAAAGTTTGATCTTGCTCCACTGAAGACTCTTCATAAGAAAGTAACTCATTCTGAGACCAGAACTAGCTTATTTCACACAGTACAGTATTGGGGAATCAAGGTGTTTGTTTTCTAAACAAACTGCGTTAGAAATGAAATGAATCTACTAAGTTGTACATCCTGTTAAATTACATAAACTAGGAAAGTTTGATCTTGCTGCACTGAAGACTCTTCGTAAGAAAGCAACTTATTCCGAGATTAGAACTACCTTATTTCACACAGTACAGGGTTCGGCAATGAAGGTGTTTGTTTTCTAATCAAACTACTTTAGAAATTATGTGAATCTACTCAGTTGCACATCCTGTTAGATTACACAAACTAGCAAAGTTTGATGTTGCTGCACTGAAGACTCTTCGTAAGAAAGCAACTCGTTTCGAGAACAAAACTAGCTTATTTGACACAGTATATTGTTGGGGAATCAAGGTGTTTGTTTGCTAAGCAAACTACATTAGAAATGAAATGAATCTACTAAGTTGTACATCTTGTTAGATTACACAAAGTACCAAAGTTTGATCCTGCTGCACTGAAGACTCTTCGTAAGAAAGCAACTCATTCTGAGAATAAACCTAGCTTATTTAAAACAGTACAGTGTTAGGGAATCAAGGTGTTTGTTTTCTAAATATGTACTAAGTTGTACATCTTGTTAGATTCCACAAACCAGCAATGTTTGATCTTACTGCACTGAAGACTCTTCGTAAGAAAGCAACTCATTAGAGAACGGAACTAGCTTATTTCACGCAGTACAGTTTTTGGCAATGAAAGTGTTTGTTTTCTAAACAAACTATGTTAGAAATGAAGAGAATCTACTAAGTTGTATATCTTGTAAGATTACACAAATAGCAAACTTTGATCTTGCTGCACTGAAGACTCTTAGTAAGCAAGCAACTGATTCCGAGACCAGAACTGGCTCATTTCACATAGTACAGTGTTTGACAATGAAGATGTTTGTTTACTAATCAAACTATTTCACAAATGAGGTGAAACTACTCAGTGCTACAACCTGTTAGATTACACATACTTGCAAAGTTTGATTTTGCTGCACTGAAGACTCTTCGTAAGAAAGGAACTCGTTCCGAGAACAAAACCAGCTTATTTCACACAGTACAGTATTGGAGAATGAAGGTGTTTGTTTTCTAATCAAACTACGTTAGAAATGAAGCTAACCTACTAAGTTGTACATCTTCTTAGATTACAAAAGCTAGCAAAGTTTGATCTTGCTGCGCTGAAGATTCTTTGTAAGAAAGCAACTCATTCCGAGAACAGAACAAGCTTATTGCACACAGTGCAGTGTTCGGCAAAGAAGGTGTTTGTTTTCTAAACAAACTGCGTTCAAAATGAGGAGATTCTACTAACTTGTACTTCTTGTTAGATTGCACAAACTAGCAAAGTTTGATGTTGCCCTGCTGAAGACTCTTTGTAATAAAGCAAGTGATTCCGAGTACAGAACTAGCTTATTTCACACAGTACAGTTTTCAGAAATGAAGGTGTTTGTATTCAAAACAAACTACGTTAGAAACGAAATGAATCTACTAAGTTGAACATCTTGTCAGATTACACAAACTAGGAAAGTTTGATCTTGCTGCACTGAAGACTCTACGCAAGAAAGCACCTCATTCCGAGAACAGAACAAGCTTATTTCACACAGGACATTTTCGGCAATGAATGTGTTTGTTTTCTAAACAAACTGCATTAGAAATGGGGAGAATCTACTAACTTGTACATCTTGTTAGATTACACAAACTAGCAGATTTTCATCTGGCTGTGCTGAAGACTCTTTGAAAGAAAGCAACTCATTCCGAGAATAGAACAAGGTTACTGCACCCAGTACAGTGTTCGGCAATGAAGGTGTTTGTTTTCCAAACAAACTCTGTTAGAAATGAGGCTAATCTACTAACTTGTACATCTTGTTCGATTACACAAACTAGCAAAGTTTGATCTTGCTGCCCTGAAGACTCTTCGTAAAAAAGCAACTGATTTTGAGAAGAGAGCTAGTTTATTTCACACCATTTTTGGCAATGAAGGTGTTTGTTTTCTAAACAAACTATGTTAGAAATGAAGTGAATCTACTAAGTTGTATATCTTTTTATATTACACAAACTAAAAGTTTGATCTTGCTGTGCTGAAGACTTTTCGTAAGAAGGAAACTGATTCTGAGACCAGAACTAGCTTATTTCACACAGTGCAGTGTTCGGCAAATAACATGTTTGTTTTCTAATCAAACTACTTTAGAAATGTGGTGAATCTACTCAGTTTTACATCCTGTTAGATTACAGAAACTAGCAAAGTTTGATCTTGTCGCGATGAAGACCCTTCGTAAGGAATCAACTCATTCCGAGAACAGGACTTGCTTATTTGACACAGTACAGAGTTCAGCAATGAACGTGTTTGTTTTCTAAACAATCTACGTTAGAAATTAAATGAATCTACTAAGTTGTACTTCTTTTTAGATTACACAAACTACCAATGTTTGATCTTGCTGAACTGAAGACTCTTCGTGAGAAAACAACTCGTTCCGAGAAAAAAACTAGCTTATTTCACTCAGTACAGTGTTGGGGAATCAAGGTGTTTGTTTTCTAGACAAACTACTTTAGAAATGAATAGAATCTACTAAGGTTTATACCTTGTTAGAGTGCACAAACTAGCAAAGTTTGATCTTGCTGCACTGAAGACTCTTCGTAAGAAAGCAACAGATTCTGAGACCAGAACTACCTTATTTCACACAGTACAGTGTTCGGCAATGAAGGTGTTTGTTTTCTAAACAAACTACGTTAGAAATGAAATGAATCCACTAAGTTGTACATCTTGTTACAATGCACAAACTAGGAATGTTTGATCTTGCTGCACTGAAGACTCTTCGTCAGAAAGCAACTCATTCTGAGAACAGAACTAGCTTATTTCACACAGTACAGTATTGGGGAATCAAGGTGTTTGTTTTTTAAACAAACTACGTAAGTAATGAACCTAATCTACTAAGTTGTACATCTTGTTAGATTACACAAAGTAGCAATGTTTGATCTTGCTGCACTGAAGACTCTTCGTCAGAAAGCAACTCATTCCGAGAACAGAACTCACTTATTTCACACAGTACAGAGTTCAGAAATGAAGGTGTTTTCTAAACAAACTACATTACAAATGAAATGAATCTACTGAGGTGTACATCTTGTTGGATTTCACAAACTGGGAAAGTTTGATGTTGCTGTACTGAAGACTCTTTGTGAGAAAGCAACTCATTCTGTGAACAGAACTAGCTTATTTCACACAGTACAGTGTTAGGGAATCAAGGTGTTTTCTAAATGAACTACGTTAGAAACAAAGCTAACCTACTAAGTTGTACAACTTGTTAGTTTACACAAACTAGCAAAGTTTGATCTTGCTGCACTGAAGACTCTTCAAAGAAACCAAATCTTTCTGAGAACAGAACACGTTCATTTCACACAGTACAGTGTTCGGCAATGAAGGTGTTTGTTTTCTAAACAAACTGCGTTATAAATGAAGCTAATGTACTAAGTTGTACATCTTGTAAGATTACACAAACTAGCAAAGTTTGATCTTGCTACACTGAAGACTCTTCATAAGAAAACAACTCGTTCTGAGAAAAAAAAAACAGGTTATTTCACACAGTCGAGAGTTCGGCAATGAAGGTGTTTGTTTTCTAAACAAAATGCGTTAGAAATGACGCAAATCTACTAAATTGAGCCTCTTGTTAGATTACACAAACTAGCAAAGTTTGATCTTGCTGCACTGAAGACTGTTCGTAAGCAAGCAACTCATTCTGAGAACAGAACTAGCTAATTTCACACAGTACAGTTTACGGAAATGAAGGTGTTTGTTTTCTAAATAAACTACGTTAGAAATGAAGCGAATCTACTAAGTTGTATACCTTGTTAGATAACACAAACTAGTTAAGTTTTATCCTGCTGCTCTGAAGACTCTTTGGAAGAATGCAACTGATTCCCAGACCAGAACTAGAGTATTTCACACAGTATAGTGTTTGGCAATGAAGATGTTTGTTTTCTAATCAAAGTACTTCAGAAATGAGGTGAATCTATTCAGTGGTACATCCTGTTAGATTACAAAAACTAGCAAAGTTTGATCTTACTGCACAAAAGACTCTTCCTAAGAAAGCAACTTGTTCCGAATACAAAACTAGCATATTTCACACAGTACAGTGTTGGGGAATCAAGGTGTTTGTTTTCTAAACAAACTACTTTAGAATTGAAGCTAATCTACTAAGTTGTACATCTTTTTAGATTACACAAACTAGCAATGTTTGATCTTTCTGCACTGAAGACTCTTCGTAAGAAAGCAAGTGATTCCCAGAACAGAACTACCTTATTTCACACAGTACAGTGTTTGGCAATGAAGGTGTTTGTTTTCTAAACAAACTACGTTGTAAATGAATCGGATCTACTAAGTTGTATATCTTGTTAGCATTCACAAACTAGCAAAGTTTGATCTTGCTGCACCGAAGACTCTTCGTAAGAAAGCAATAGACTCCGAGACCAGAAGTACCTTATTTCACACAGTACAGTGTTCAGCAATGAAGGTGTTTGTTTTCTAAACAAACTACATTAGAAAAGAAATGATTCCACTAAGTTGTACATCTTGTTAGATTACACGCACTAGGAAAGTTTGATTTTGCGGCACTGAAGACTCTTTGTAAGAAAGCAACTCATTCTGAGAACAGAACTAGCTTATTTCACACAGTACAGTATTGGGGAATCAAGGTGTTTGTTTTCTAAACAAACTACGTAAGAAATGAAGCTAATATACTAAGTTGTACATCTTGTTAGATTACACAAACTAGCAATGTTTGATCTTGCTGCACTGAAGATTCTTCGTAAGAAAGCAACCTATCCCGAGACCAAACTAGCTTATTTCCCACAGTGCAGTGTTCAGCAATGAAGGTGTTTGTTTTCTAAACAAACTACGTTATAAATGAAGGTAATATACTAAGTTGTACATCTTGTTAGATTACACAAACTAGCAATGTTTGATCTTGCTGCACTGAAGACTCTTTGTAAGAAAGCAACTCATTCTGGGAACAGAACTCGCTTATTTCACACAGTGCAGAGTTTGGCAATGAAGGTGTTTGTTTTCTAAACAAACTACGTTAGAAAAGAAATGAATCTGCCAAGTTGTACATCTTGTTAGATTACACAAACTAGGAAAGTTTGATCTTGCTGCACTGAAGACACGTCGTAACAAAGCAACTCATTCCGAGAAAAGAACTCGCTTATTTCACACAGTACAGTGTTGGGGAATCAAGGTGCTTGTTTTCTAAACAATCCACGTTAGAAATGAAGCTATTCTACTGAGTTGTACATCTTGTTAGATTACACAAACTAGCAATCTTTGATCTTGCTGCACTGAAGTCTTTTCATAAGAAAGCAATTAATCCAATTACAGCACTCGCTTATTTCACACAGTACAGTGTTCAGCAATGAAGGTGTTTGTTTTCTAAACAAACTACGTTAGAAATGAAATGAATCTACTAAGTTGTCCATCTTGTCAGATTACACAAACTCGGAAAGTTTGATATTGCTGCACTGAAGGCTCTTCCTAAGAAAGCAACTCATTCCGAGAACAGATCTAGTTTATTTCACACAGTACACTGTTGGCGAATCAAAGTGTATGTTTTCTAAAGAAACTACGTTAGAAATGAATCTAATCTACTAAGTTGTACATCTTGTTAGATTACACAAAGCAGCAAAATTTGATTTTGCTGCACAGAAGACTTTTCGTAAGAAAGCAACTGAATCTCAGAATGAAACAATCTTATTTCACCCAGTACAGTGTTCAGCAATGAAGGTGTTTGTTTTCTAAACAAACTGCGTTAGAAATGAGGCGAATCTGCTAAATTGTACATCTTGTTAGATTACACAAACTAGGAAAGCTTGAACTTGCTGCACTGAAGATTCTTCATAAGAACGCAACTGATTCCGAGACCAGAACTAGCTTATTTCACACAATACAGTGTTCGGCACTGAAGGTGTTTGTTTTCTAAACAAACTAAGTTAGAAATGAAGCTAACCTACTAAGTTGTACATCTTGTAGGTTACATGAACTAGGAAAGTTTGATCTTGCTGCACTGAAGATTCTTCGTAAGAAAGCAACTCATTCCTGAGAACAGAACTAACTTATTCCAAACAGTACCGTGTTGGGGAATCAAGGTGTTTGTTTTCTAAACAAACTACGTTAGAAATGAAGCCAATGTACTAAGTTGTACATCTTGTTAGAATACACAAACCAAAAAAGTTTGATCTTGCTGCACTGAAGACTCTTTGTAAGAAAGCAACTTATTCCGAAAACAGAACTGGCTTATTTCACACAGTCGAGTTTCGGCAATGAAGGTGTTTGCTTTCTAAACAAACTACGTTAGAATTGAAGCTAATCTACTAAGTTGTATATCTTGTTAGATTCCACAAACTAGCAATGTTTGATCTTGCCGCACTGAAGACTCTTCCTAAGAAAGCAACTCATTCCACGAACAGAACTAGCTTATTTCACACAGTACAGTGCTGGGTAATCAAGGTTCTTGTTTTCTAAAGAAACTACGTTAGAAATGAAGCTAATCTACTAAATTGTACATCTTGTTAGATTACACAATCTAGCAATGTTTGATATTGCTGCACTGAAGACTCTTCGTAAGAAAGCAATTAATTCCTATTATAGCACTAGCTTATTTCACACAGTACAGTGTTTTTCAATGAATCTGTTTGTTTTCTAAACAAACTACGTTAGAAATGAAGCTAACCTACTAAGTTGTACATCTTGTTAGAATACACAAACCAGAAAAGTTTGATCTTGCTGCACTGTAGACTCTTCGTAAGAAAGCAACTCATTCCGAGAACAGAACTAGCTCATTTCACACAGTCGAGTTTTCTGCAATGAACTTGTTTGTTTTCTAAACAAACTATGTTAGAAATGAAGCTAATCTACTAAGTTGTACATCTTGTTAGATTACACAAACGAGCAATGTTTGATCTTGCTGCACTGAAGACTCTTCATAAGAAAGCAACTCATTCCGAGAACAAAAATCACTTATTTCACACAGTACAGAGTTCGCAATAAAGGTGTTTGTTTTCTGAACAAAGTACGTTAGAAATGAAATGAATCTACTAAGTTGTACATCTTGGCAGATTACACAAACTAGGAAAGTTTGATCTTGCTGCACTGATGACTCTTTGTAAGAAAGCAACTGATTCTGAGAACAAAACTAGCTTATTTCACAGAGCACAGTTTTTGGCAATGAAGGTGTTTGTTTTGTAAACAAACTATGTTAGAAATGAAGCGAATCTACTAAGTTGTATATCTTGTTAGATTACACAAACTAGGAAAATTTGATCTTGCTGCACTGAACTCTTCGTAAGAAAGAAACTGATTTTGAGACCAGAACTAGCTTATTTCTTACAGTGCAGTGTTCGCAAAATAAGATGTTTGTTTTCTAATCAAACTACTTTAGAAATGAGGTGAATCTACTCAGTTTTACATCCTGTTACATTACACAAAGTAGCAACGTTTGATCCTGCGGCACTGAGGACTCTTCGTAAGAATTCCCAGAACAGAACTCGCATATTTAACACAGTACAGAGTTCAGCAATGAAGGTGTTTGTTTTCTAAACAAACTACATTAGAAATTAAATGAATCAAAGACTTCCAGTCAAGATGGCTTTAGCCTAAACTCTCCTCACCTTACAGGGAAGTAAAACCAAGATATTTAAACTTTTAAAAGATTTCTTAAATGATTTGCTGGCCCCTTCATCCAGCCAGAGGGAGGGAGTGGATGAAAAAATAGGGATCCACTGATTCCCATGCTCTAGGATAGGGACCACCTGATGCTGCAGACCCTGCCTGTCCAAGTGACTGGCGGAAGTCCGCCATTAGATGCTAGCACCTGGAGCTACCTGACCTGGGACTGCTGCGGACCCTGCTGCTGGTCCAAGTGACTGGCGGAAGTCCATATTAGCTTCTAGAGCCTGGTGCGTCCTGACCCGGGACTGCTGCGGAACCTGCTGCTGGTCCAAGTGACCAGCAGAAGTCCGCATTACCTGCTACTGCCCGGCGCGGACCGATCTGGGGCCATTAGCTGCTAGTGCCCGATGCATACTGACCGGGACTGCTGCGGACCCTGCTGCTGGTCCAAGTGACCAGCAGAAGTCCACATTAGCTGCTAGAGCCTGGCTCGGCCAGATCTGGGGCCATTAGCTGCTAGTGCCCAGTGTGTCCTGACCCTGACTACTGCGGACCCTGCTGCTGGTCCAAGTGACTGGCGGAAGTCTGCATTAGCTGCTAGTGCCAGGCGCAGCCCGATCTGGGGCCATTAGGTGCTAGTGCCCAGTGCGTCCTGACCCGGGACTACTGCGGAACCTGCTGCTGGTCCAAGTGACCGACGGAAGTCCGCATTAGCTGCTAGTACCCAGCGCGGCCCCATCTGGGGCCATTAGCTGCTAGTGCCCAGTGCGTCCTGACCCGGGACTGCTGCAGAACCTGCTGCTGGTTCAAGTGACCGGCGGAAGACCGCATTAGCTGCTAGTGCCTGGTGCAGCCCGATCTGGGGCCATTAGCTGCTAGTGCCCGGTGCGTCCTGACCCGGGACTGCTGCAGACCCTGCTGCTGGTCCAAGTGACCGGCAGAAGTCCGCATTAGCTGCTAGCGCCTGGCTTAGCCCGATCGGGGCCATTAGCTGCTAGCGTCTTGCGTGACCTGACCCGGGACCACCGTGGGGGCTGCTGCTGGTCAAGTGACTGGCAGAAGTTTGCATTAGCTGCTAGTGCCCGGTGCCACCTGACCCGGGACCTCGGAGAACACTGCTGGTCCAAGTGACTGGTGGAAGTCCACCATTAGCTGCTAGCACCTGGCGTGGCCTGATCTGGGACTTCGGGGTACCCTGCCGGTCCCATTGACCGGAGGATGCTGCCATTAGCTGCTCAGACCCCTCCCTAACTGGCCACATCCCCATCACTGGCCAGGTGCCCCCCTAGCCTTTCCGAGCCCTATCAGCAGTCACGTACCATCACTCCCCCTCCCAGGGCAGAGCAGGGACCCAGGGATGTAGGCCAGTGCTCCAGCCCTACCGTGCCTCAGCCCAACTAGGGTGATTGTGGTCGCCCATCCCTCCCACGTACATAAAAAACACAGGCTAGCAGGCCAGTATCCCCCACCCTAGCCCACCAGAACTCCAGGGACCACTGCCCTGACAATTACCACTGCACCGCACCCCACCCCAGGACAGCAGGCTAACATTCCATACACAAGGTACCTGAATCATTGCGATGGGCAAACTACAGCAAAAAAGGAATAGCATGAAAAACCAGACACAAGTAAATCCACCTAGACTATCCAGTCCTATAATGGATGTTTCAAATCAAAGCATAGAAGAGATAATAGATTCAGAACCCCAAAATGAAGTGACTAGCTATGCAACCCTGGCCAAGCAAATAGCACAACTCATAGAAACTCAACAAAGAGCCAACAATTGTATGAATGTTATCCTTGCTAGATTGGACCTAGTAGAAAAGAACCAGGAGGGGCTCCAAAGACAGTTAAATGAACTGAAGGAGAATGAAAAAAGAGAGGTCCTCAATTACCAGCTGGCTAAGTTCAATGAAGACATAAAGAAATGAACAGATGAACTCCAAGAAGCATTAAGAAAATCAGAAAATGACACAAAAGGGAACTAGACAGAGGGATGGAAACTATACATTAAAAAACCCTAGAAAATATGAACCAAATTGAACAGGCCCAAAACTTTATAGAAGCCCTTAAGAACAGAGTAAGTCAGGTGGAAGATAGAAACTCAGAACTGGAAAACAGAACAGAAGAAACAGTCCGTGAGTCCAAAAATTTCAACAAGTTCAAAAACTTCTGTGAACAGAACATGATGGAAATGTGGGACACCCTTAAGTGCCCAAACATCAGGATCATGGGTATACCAGAGGGGGAAGAAACACAGACCAAAGGAATGGAAAGCCTATTCAACAAAATTATTGAAGAAAACTTTCCTGCTCTCTCAACAGAAAACTCCATCCAATTACAAGAAGCTATTAGAACTCCAAACAGACTGGACCAAAGAAGAAATTCTCGAAGACACATTATCTTTAAGACTCTAAATATTAAACACAAAGAGAAAATCCTAAAAGCAGCCAGGGAAAAACAACACATCACATATAAAGGGAACCCCATCAGAATTACCCCAGACTTCTCAATGGAAACCCTAAAAGCCAGAAATGCCTGAAATTCAACACTGCAAACTCTAAGAACCCATGGTTTCCAGCCCCAACTACTCTACCCAGCAAAAGTATCTCTCATAACAGATGGCGAAAGAAAAACCTTCCATGATAAAACTCATCTTTACAAGTATATGAACAAAAAGCCAAACCTACAGAAAGTACTTCAGGGAATTCTCCACACAGAAGAAACAAATAACCAACTTCAAGAGCCCTCAAGAAATAGTCCACATTAACCAAACAAACAAACAATAAAAAATCACAAAGACCACAACCCACCACAATGTGGCTGGTATTAAATCAAACCTCAAAATTATCTCTGAATATTAATGGCGTTAATTCACCCATCAAAAGACATAAGGTAACAGGGTGGTTCAGAAAAATGGACCCCTCAATCTGCTGTCTTCAAGAAACCCACCTCACCACTAAAGACAGACACTTCCTCAGGGTGAAAGGGTGGAAAATGATTTTCCAAGCAAACACAAACAAGAAAAAAGCAGGTGTAGCTCTACTTATATCAGATAAAATAGACTTCAAACCAAAGGTAACTAAAAAAGACAAAGAAGGCCACTTCTTACTTATCAAGGAACAATCCAACAAGAGGATATCACAGTCATCAATATTTATGCACCAAACACAGGTGCACCACAATTCATAAAGCAAAATCTACTTGGCAACAAAACAGAAATAAACACCAATACCATCATAGTCGGGGACTTTAATACTCCATTATCAACAATGGATAGATCATCAAAGCAGAAAATTAATAGGGAAGTAAGAGAGCTCAATGACACCATAGAACAACTAGACCTAACAGACATATACAGAACATTCCACCCAAAATTATACAGGCTACACATTCTTCTCAGCAGCCCATGGAACCTTCTCTAAAATAGATCATGTACTGGGCCATAAAACCTGCCTCCATATTTTCAAGAAAATTGATGTAATCTCCTGTATGATATCAGACCACAATGCGGTAATGCTAGAAATCAACAACAAAAAGTACACCAGGAATTCCTCTTCATCCTGGAAATTGAACAACACACTCTTAAACAATAAATGGGTTGTGGATGAAATAAAGAATGAAATTGCAAAATTTCTAGAATTCAATGACAACGAGAACACATCATACCAAAACTTATGGGACACAATGAAGGCAGTCCTTAGGGGAAAAATCATAGCACTAAATGCCTTCATAACAAAAACAGAGAGATCCCAAAACAATAACCTAACCATCCATCTAAAGGCATTGGAAAAGCTAGAAGAAGCCAACCCAAAAAGCTCCAGACGGAAAGAAATAATTAAGATCAGAGCAGAAATTAATGAATTGGAAACTAAGAGGACAATTAAAATTGATGAAACAAAGAGCTGGTTCTTTCAAAAAATTAACAGTATTGATACACCCCTGGCCAATTTGATCAAGCGGAAAAAAGAAATACTTCAAATCAACAAAAGTAGAAATGAAAAAGGAGAGATAATAACAGATATGAGTGAAATAGGAAGAGTCATTAGGATTTCCTTCAAAAACCTCTACTCCATAAAAAAGGAGAATATGGAAGAAATGGATGAATTCCTCGACACATATCACCTACCAAACCTGAGCCCAGAGCAGATTAATTTCCTAAACAGACCCATCACACCCTTTGAGATTGAAGAGGTAATAAAACACCTCCCCAAAAAGAAGAGTCCAGGACCAGATGGTTTCTCAGCAGAATTCTACAAACCTTCATGGAAGAACTGAAACCAATTCTTCTCAAACTGTGCCACACAATTGGGAACAGGGAGAGATCTCAACTCCTTTTATGAAGCTAATATCACCTAATTCCAACACCAGGCAGAGATGCCACAAGAAAGGAAAATTATAGGCCCATTTCTCTGATGAACATAGACGCAAAGTTCCTGAACAAAATTCTTGCAAACAAAATTCAACAGTACATCAAAAAGCACTATCCACCTCGATCAAGTAGGCTTCATCCCTGGAACACAGGGATGGTTCAACATACGGAAATCTATCAATGTAATACACCACATAAACAAGCTAAAACACAAAAACCACATGATCATTTCAATAGATGCAGAGAAGGCCTTTGACAAAATACAACACCACTTCATGATCAAAACACTGGAGAGAATAGGCATAGACGGCCCATATCTCAACATAATAAAGGCTATATATAAAGCACCTAAAGCCCAAGTAATTCTAAATGGGGAGAGACTGATGGAATTCTCATTGAGGTCAGGAAAAGACAGGGGTGTCCACTCACCCTCTGCTCTTCAACATAGTGCTAGAAGTATTAGCTCAAGCAATAAGACAGGAGAAAGAAATCAAAGGGATACAAATTGGAAAGGAAGAAGTTAAGTTAGCCCTATTTGCAGATGACATGATTCTATACATAAGTGACCCGAGAACTTCCATCTCAAAACACTTAAAGGTGATTAGCGCCTTCAGCAAAGTAGCAGGATATAAAATCAATGCACAGAAATCAATAGCCTTTCTGTATGCAAAGGACAAAAGACAGAAAAAGAAATAACTAGCATCATCCCATTTTCAATTGCAACAAAGAAAATAAAATACCTTGGGACAACACTGACTAAGGAAGTGAAAGATCTATACAATGAAAACATAAAAACTCTCAAAAAAGAAATTGAGGAGGACCTACAAAAATGGAAAGACCTCCCATGCTCCTGGATTGGTAGAATTAACATTGTGAAAATGGCAATCTTACCAAAAGCACTCTATAGATTCAATGCAATGCCGATAAAAATCCCCACTTCCTTCTTCAATGAGATAGAAAAAACTATCTCAAAATTTATATGGAAAGGCAGAAGGCCTCGGATATCCAAGCTCATCCTCAGCAAAAGAAATACCTCTGGAGGCATCACCATACCTGATCTAAAGCTATACTACAAAGCCATTGTAATAAAAACAACATGGTACTGGCATAAAAACAGGAATATAGACCAATGGAACAGAATTGAAGACCCAGATTTTGGGTCAAATAACTACAGCTACTTGATATTTGACAAAGGCCCTTTCAATGCAGAATGGAGAAAAGACAGCATCTTCAACAAATGGTGCTGGACAAACTGGACAACCATATGTAGGAAAATGAAACTTGACCTGCACATCTCTCC
The DNA here is from genome assembly GCA_036365145.1 of Orientallactaga sibirica. Classification (NCBI taxonomy): domain Eukaryota; kingdom Metazoa; phylum Chordata; class Mammalia; order Rodentia; family Dipodidae; genus Orientallactaga; species Orientallactaga sibirica. Next base: position 30,376,016 of record JAEOAD010000026.1, on the reverse strand, counting down.
ATGCACAAAAATTAAGTCCAAATGGCCGGGCGTGATGACGCACGCCTTTAATCCCAGCACTTGGGAGGCAGAGGTAGGAGGATCACCAAGAGTTCAAGGCCACCCTGAGACTACATAATTAATTCCAGGTCAGCCTGGGCCAGAGTGAGACCCTACCTTGCAAAACCAAAAAAAAAAAAAAATAAGTCCAAATGGATCAAAGACCTTAATATAAAACCAGAAACACAGCATCTACTGGAAGAAAAAATAGGAGGAAATTTCCGTGACATAGGAGTGGGGAAAGATTTCCTGAACAAAACCGCAGCAGCTCAGGAAATTAAACAATCACTCAACCATTGGGATCTCATGAAGCTGAACAGCCTTTTCACTGACAAACATACTATAACCAAAGCCAGCAGATTACCCACAGAATGGGAGAATATTTTCACCAGCTATACATCTGACAGAGGCCTGATTTCTAGAATCTACAAAGAACTCCAAAACCTAAACAATAAACTGGCAAACAACCCACTCACAAAGTGGGGCAGAGAACTGCACAGGAAGTTCTCAGAGGAAGAAATACAAACAGCAAATGCACATTTAAGAAAATGCTCAACATCTCTAATCATCAGGGAAATGCAAATTAAAACAACAATGAGATTCCAACTTACCCGAGTAAGGATGGCTAACATTACAAAAGCAACGAAAACAAATGCTGGCGAGGTTGTGGAGAAATAGGAACCAGTTTTCACTGCCGGTGGGAATGTAAAATGGTTCAACCATTATGGACAGCTATATGGACACTCCTGAAAAGGATGACCATAGACCTACCAATGGATCAGTTACTCCCTTGTTGGGCATTTTACCTAAAGGCTCCAAACCTCAGACCAGGGACATTTGCTCAACCATGTTTATAGCTGCTCAATTCATAATAGCACAAAGCTGGAATCAACCTAGATGTCCAACACTAAATGAATGGATAACAAAGATGTGGTATATCTACACTATGGAATTCTATGTAGCAGTAAGGAAAGATGAAATAAGGACATTTGAAAAAAAATGGTCAAATATGGAACAGATAATCCTCAGTGAGCTCACCCAAGCACAAAAGATAATCGTCGCATGGTCTTGTTTATCTGTCACTCCTAACCTGAATCTACGTGACATGCAGCCAAACCTAACAAACACTCTGAGGACCAGACAAGGTGGAGGGTGGGATGGGGGGAAGGTAAGGTTGGGAGGGAATGAGAGGGTGGGGGGAAGGACAAGGGACGGGGACAATTGGGACCCAAAAGGAAAAGATGCTATAAAAACCTTTACTCTGAACAACAGGCTAAAATATTAATCCTTCAGCAGACCCACAGAGGGAACACCCAAATCACAGGAATCTGGAGGGAGCTCCATGAAGGCTAACCCTAATCTTGTCCTGCTTCTCTCTCTCTCTCTCTCCCTCTCTCTTCCTACCTCTCCTCTCTATACTCACTTCCTCTATAATATTATCTATCTTTTTCTTCCTTCACCTTTCTAGGTGCAGACTTGAAACTCCCAGTGCCAGCACGTGATTAAACTCCATAATGAGCTCTTGATCCGAGACACCTACAAGGTTAACCCACCCCCCAAAAAGACAGACTTCTGTCAGAGTTCTTGGTGACCCACCAAGGTTAATGGTAAGACCCTACTGTCGAAGACAGCATACGTGTGTGAGACCAAACACAGAGAGACCTGGCCAGAACCTGGAAGGTCAGTCCCAGACAGTTAGCTAGTCTAGTACCAGAGGGTGCTACACGAGCAACTGGGGAAAATGTCCGACATTGGTCCAAACAACTTGCAGTCTAAGATACCCAGCAGGAAACAACTTGGCGTAATGCTCATACAAGTGCAGTAGTGGCAAACAGCCATGGTGGGTAACCAACTGCTTTTGATTTGGCTAACAGATCCACTCAGTGGTATGCAACTCATTGCTGGAACTGGGAAACAAGTCAAAACCAGGTACAAAAATAAGCTCAGTCTCCAAGAGCAAGATACCACCAGATGTGGGCTAGAATAGAGCCAACGCATACAAAATTCCCTCAAAAACATACATGCTCATCCCTTCTACCTAGTACTAACTTTTCTCTCTGTTGGAGAATTTGCTTATCTTTTTCAGGTGGACAACGAACCTGAAGGGACGATCAGCTAACCACACCTCACCAGGGCCCCAGCTGAAACAATAGAACAATGCAGCGGAAGGGCAAGAGTTCAGCATTCATGGCAATCACGACACCAGAAAAAGGCTGAAGGAGATAAACACAGAGAATACCCAACTCCAACTAAGCTAGATATCCAGAGACACAGAGGCTCCCAAAACCTCATCACTGAAACAGAACTAAAATGACCCCAAAGTGGCTCAGGAAACTCGTGGAAGAGGGGGCAGAAAGATTGTTGGAGTCAAGAGTTGGGGCATTATGGACAGAGACTGGGGCCTACACCCCAGAAGTCCTGACTAACCTCACAATGAACGACCCACATTCTCCATTGATGAGGGTCTCTTTGAAAGTGGGAGGACAGGGAGGAGGACAATGGAGCCAATACTATGAATGTAAAATGAGAATAATATAAATTAAAAAAATTTAAAAAAAGAAATGAAATGAATCTACTACGTTGTACATCTTTTTAGATTACACAAACAAGGAAAGTTTGATCTTGCTGCGCTGAAGAGTCTTTGTAAGAAAGAAAATCATTCCGAGAACAGAACTAGATTATTTCACACAGTTGAGTTATTGGCAATGAAGGTGTTTGTTTTCAAAACAAACTACCTTAGAAATTAAGCTAATCTACTAAGTTGTACATATTATTAGATTAGACAAATTAGCAAAGTTTGATCTTGCTGCACTGAAGACTCTTTGTAAGAAAGCAAATAATTCCGAGAACAGAACTCACTTATTTCACACAGTACAGAGTTCGGCAGTGAAGGTGTTTGTTTTCTAAACAAACTACGTTAGAAATGAAATGAATATGCTAAGTTGTACATCTTGTTAGATTACACAAACGAGCAAAGTTTGATCTTGCTGCACCGAAGACTCTTCGTAAGAAAGCAACAGATTCCGAGACCAGATCTACCTTATTTCACACAGTACAGTGTTCAGCAATGAAGGTGTTTCTTTTCTAAACAAACTACGTTAGAAATGAAGAGAATCTACTAAGTTGTATATCTTGTTAGATTACAGAAAGTAGGAAAACAGTACAGTGCTGGGTAATCAAGGTTCTTGTTTTCTAAAGAAACTACGTTAGAAATGAAGCTAATCTACTAAATTGTACATCTTGTTAGATTACACAATCTAGCAATGTTTGATATTGCTGCACTGAAGACTCTTCAGAAAGAAAGCAATTAATTCCTATTATAGCACTAGCTTATTTCACACAGTACAGTGTTTTTCAATGAATCTGTTTGTTTTCTAAACAAACTACGTTAGAAATGAAGCTAACCTACTAAGTTGTACATCTTGTTAGAATACACAAACCAGAAAAGTTTGATCTTGCTGCACTGTAGACTCTTCGTAAGAAAGCAACTCATTCCGAGAACAGAACTAGCTCATTTCACACAGTCGAGTTTTCTGCAATGAACTTGTTTGTTTTCTAAACAAACTATGTTAGAAATGAAGCTAATCTACTAAGTTGTACATCTTGTTAGATTACACAAACGAGCAATGTTTGATCTTGCTGCACTGAAGACTCTTCATAAGAAAGCAACTCATTCCGAGAACAAAAATCACTTATTTCACACAGTACAGAGTTCGGCAATAAAGGTGTTTGTTTTCTGAACAAAGTACGTTAGAAATGAAATGAATCTACTAAGTTGTACATCTTGGCAGATTACACAAACTAGGAAAGTTTGATCTTGCTGCACTGATGACTCTTTGTAAGAAAGCAACTGATTCTGAGAACAAAACTAGCTTATTTCACAGAGCACAGTTTTTGGCAATGAAGGTGTTTGTTTTGTAAACAAACTATGTTAGAAATGAAGCGAATCTACTAAGTTGTATATCTTGTTAGATTACACAAACTAGGAAAATTTGATCTTGCTGCACTGAACTCTTCATAAGAAAGAAACTGATTTTGAGACCAGAACTAGCTTATTTCTTACAGTGCAGTGTTCGGCAAATAAGATGTTTGTTTTCTAATCAAACTACTTTAGAAATGAGGTGAATCTACTCAGTTTTACATCCTGTTACATTACACAAAGTAGCAACGTTTGATCCTGCGGCACTGAGGACTCTTCGTAAGAATTCCCAGAACAGAACTCGCATATTTAACACAGTACAGAGTTCAGCAATGAAGGTGTTTGTTTTCTAAACAAACTACATTAGAAATTAAATGAATCAAAGACTTCCAGTCAAGATGGCTTTAGCCTAAACTCTCCTCACCTTACAGGGAAGTAAAACCAAGATATTTAAACTTTTAAAAGATTTCTTAAATGATTTGCTGGCCCCTTCATCCAGCCAGAGGGAGGGAGTGGATGAAAAAATAGGGATCCACTGATTCCCATGCTCTAGGATAGGGACCACCTGATGCTGCAGACCCTGCCTGTCCAAGTGACTGGCGGAAGTCCGCCATTAGATGCTAGCACCTGGAGCTACCTGACCTGGGACTGCTGCGGACCCTGCTGCTGGTCAAGTGACTGGCGGAAGTCCATATTAGCTTCTAGAGCCTGGTGCGTCCTGACCGAATCTGCTGCGGAACCTGCTGCTGGTCCAAGTGACCAGCAGAAGTCCGCATTACCTGCTACTGCCCGGCGCGGACCGATCTGGGGCCATTAGCTGCTGGTGCCCGATGCATACTGACCGGGACTGCTGCGGACCCTGCTGCTGGTCCGTGACCAGCAGAAGTCCACATTAGCTGCTAGAGCCTGGCTCGGCCAGATCTGGGGCCATTAGCTGCTGGTGCCCAGTGTGTCCTGACCCTGACTACCGCGGACCCTGCTGCTGGTCCAAGTGACTGGCGGAAGTCTGCATTAGCTGCTAGTGCCAGGCGCAGCCCGATCTGGGGCCATTAGGTGCTGGTGCCCAGTGCGTCCTGACCGGGACTACTGCGGAACCTGCTGCTGGTCCAAGTGACCGACGGAAGTCCGGCGATTAGCTGCTAGTACCCAGCGCGCCCCATCTGGGGCCATTAGCTGCTAGTGCCCAGTGCGTCCTGACCGGGACTGCTGCAGAACCTGCTGCTGGTTCAAGTGACCGGCGGAAGACCGCATTAGCTGCTAGTGCCTGGTGCAGCCCGATCTGGGGCCATTAGCTGCTAGTGCCCGGTGCGTCCTGACCCGGGACTGCTGCAGACCCTGCTGCTGGTCAAGTGACCGGCAGAAGTCCGCGTGTAGCTGCTAGCGCCTGGCTTAGCCCGATCGGGGCCATTAGCTGCTAGCGTCTTGCGTGACCTGACCCGGGACCACCGTGGGGGCTGCTGCTGGTCCGAGTGACTGGCAGAAGTTTGCATTAGCTGCTAGTGCCCGGTGCCACCTGACCCGGGACCTCGGAGAACACTGCTGGTCCAAGTGACTGGTGGAAGTCCACCATTAGCTGCTAGCACCTGGCGTGGCCTGATCTGGGACTTGTGGTACCCTGCCGGTCCCATTGACCGGAGGATGCTGCCATTAGCTGCTCAGACCCCTCCCTAACTGGCCACATCCCCATCACTGGCCAGGTGCCCCCTAGCCTTTCGAGCCCTATCAGCAGTCACGTACCATCACCCCCCCCCAGGGCAGAGCAGGGACCCAGGGATGTAGGCCAGTGCTCCAGCCCTACCGTGCCTCAGCCCAACTAGGGTGATTGTGGTCGCCCATCCCTCCCACGTACATAAAAAACACAGGCTAGCAGGCCAGTATCCCCCACCCTAGCCCACCAGAACTCCAGGGACCACTGCCCTGACAATTACCACTGCACCGCACCCCACCCCAGGACAGCAGGCTAACATTCCATACACAAGGTACCTGAATCATTGCGATGGGCAAACTACAGCAAAAAAGGAATAGCATGAAAAACCAGACACAAGTAAATCCACCTAGACTATCCAGTCCTATAATGGATGTTTCAAATCAAAGCAGAGAAGAGACAATAGATTCAGAACCCCAAAATGAAATGACTATCTATGCAACCCTGGCCAAGCAAATAGCACAACTCTCAGAAATTCAACAAAGAGCCAACAATTGTATGAATGTTATCCTTGCTAGATTGGACCTTGTAGAAAAGAACCAGGAAGGGCTCCAAAGACAGTTAAATGAACTGAAGGAGAATGAAAAAAGAGAGGTCCTCAATTACCAGCTGGCTAAGTTCAATGAAGACATAAAGAAATGAACAGATGAACTCCAAGAAGCATTAAGAAAATCAGAAAATGACACAAAAGGGAACTAGACAGAGGGATGGAAACTATACATTCAAAAAACCCTAGAAAATATGAACCAAATTGAACAGGCCCAAAACTTTATAGAAGCCCTTAAGAACAGAGTAAGTCAGGTGGAAGATAGAAACTCAGAACTGGAAAACAGAACAGAAGAAACAGTCCGTGAGTCCAAAAATTTCAACAAGTTCAAAAACTTCTGTGAACAGAACATGATGGAAATGTGGGACACCCTTAAGTGCCCAAACATCAGGATCATGGGTATACCAGAGGGGGAAGAAACACAGACCAAAGGAATGGAAAGCCTATTCAACAAAATTATTGAAGAAAACTTTCCTGCTCTCTCAACAGAAAACTCCATCCAATTACAAGAAGCTATTAGAACTCCAAACAGACTGGACCAAAGAAGAAATTCTCGAAGACACATTATCTTTAAGACTCTAAATATTAAACACAAAGAGAAAATCCTAAAAGCAGCCAGGGAAAAACAACACATCACATATAAAGGGAACCCCATCAGAATTACCCCAGACTTCTCAATGGAAACCCTAAAAGCCAGAAATGCCTGAAATTCAACACTGCAAACTCTAAGAACCCATGGTTTCCAGCCCCAACTACTCTACCCAGCAAAAGTATCTCTCATAACAGATGGCGAAAGAAAAACCTTCCATGATAAAACTCATCTTTACAAGTATATGAACAAAAAGCCAAACCTACAGAAAGTACTTCAGGGAATTCTCCACACAGAAGAAACAAATAACCAACTTCAAGAGCCCTCAAGAAATAGTCCACATTAACCAAACAAACAAACAATAAAAATCACAAAGACCACAACCCACCACAATGTGGCTGGTATTAAATCAAACCTCAAAATTATCTCTGAATATTAATGGCGTTAATTCACCCATCAAAAGACATAAGGTAACAGGGTGGTTCAGAAAAATGGACCCCTCAATCTGCTGTCTTCAAGAAACCCACCTCACCACTAAAGACAGACACTTCCTCAGGGTGAAAGGGTGGAAAATGATTTTCCAAGCAAACACAAACAAGAAAAAAGCAGGTGTAGCTCTACTTATATCAGATAAAATAGACTTCAAACCAAAGGTAACTAAAAAAGACAAAGAAGGCCACTTCTTACTTATCAAGGGAACAATCCAACAAGAGGATATCACAGTCATCAATATTTATGCACCAAACACAGGTGCACCACAATTCATAAAGCAAAATCTACTTGGCAACAAAACAGAAATAAACACCAATACCATCATAGTCGGGGACTTTAATACTCCATTATCAACAATGGATAGATCATCAAAGCAGAAAATTAATAGGGAAGTAAGAGAGCTCAATGACACCATAGAACAACTAGACCTAACAGACATATACAGAACATTCCACCCAAAATTATACAGGCTACACATTCTTCTCAGCAGCCCATGGAACCTTCTCTAAAATAGATCATGTACTGGGCCATAAAACCTGCCTCCATATTTTCAAGAAAATTGATGTAATCTCCTGTATGATATCAGACCACAATGCGGTAATGCTAGAAATCAACAACAAAAGTACACCAGGAATTCCTCTTCATCCTGGAAATTGAACAACACACTTTTAAACAATAAATGGGTTGTGGATGAAATAAAGAATGAAATTGCAAAATTTCTAGAATTCAATGACAACGAGAACACATCATACCAAAACTTATGGGACACAATGAAGGCAGTCCTTAGGGGAAAAATCATAGCACTAAATGCCTTCATAACAAAAACAGAGAGATCCCAAAACAATAACCTAACCATCCATCTAAAGGCATTGGAAAAGCTAGAAGAAGCCAACCCAAAAAGCTCCAGACGGAAAGAAATAATTAAGATCAGAGCAGAAATTAATGAATTGGAAACTAAGAGGACAATTAAAATTGATGAAACAAAGAGCTGGTTCTTTCAAAAAATTAACAGTATTGATACACCCCTGGCCAATTTGATCAAGCGGAAAAAAGAAATACTTCAAATCAACAAAAGTAGAAATGAAAAAGGAGAGATAATAACAGATATGAGTGAAATAGGAAGAGTCATTAGGATTTCCTTCAAAAACCTCTACTCCATAAAAAAGGAGAATATGGAAGAAATGGATGAATTCCTCGACACATATCACCTACCAAACCTGAGCCCAGAGCAGATTAATTTCCTAAACAGACCCATCACACCCTTTGAGATTGAAGAGGTAATAAAACACCTCCCCAAAAAGAAGAGTCCAGGACCAGATGGTTTCTCAGCAGAATTCTACCAAACCTTCATGGAAGAACTGAAACCAATTCTTCTCAAACTGTGCCACACAATTGGGGAACAGGGAGAGATCTCCAACTCCTTTTATGAAGCTAATATCACCCTAATTCCAACACCAGGCAGAGATGCCACAAGAAAGGAAAATTATAGGCCCATTTCTCTGATGAACATAGACGCAAAGTTCCTGAACAAAATTCTTGCAAACAAAATTCAACAGTACATCAAAAAGCACTATCCACCTCGATCAAGTAGGCTTCATCCCTGGAACACAGGGATGGTTCAACATACGGAAATCTATCAATGTAATACACCACATAAACAAGCTAAAACACAAAAACCACATGATCATTTCAATAGATGCAGAGAAGGCCTTTGACAAAATACAACACCACTTCATGATCAAAACACTGGAGAGAATAGGCATAGACGGCCCATATCTCAACATAATAAAGGCTATATATAAAGCACCTAAAGCCCAAGTAATTCTAAATGGGGAGAGACTGATGGAATTCTCATTGAGGTCAGGAAAAGACAGGGGTGTCCACTCTCACCTCTGCTCTTCAACATAGTGCTAGAAGTATTAGCTCAAGCAATAAGACAGGAGAAAGAAATCAAAGGGATACAAATTGGAAAGGAAGAAGTTAAGTTAGCCCTATTTGCAGATGACATGATTCTATACATAAGTGACCCGAGAACTTCCATCTCAAAACACTTAAAGGTGATTAGCGCCTTCAGCAAAGTAGCAGGATATAAAATCAATGCACAGAAATCAATAGCCTTTCTGTATGCAAAGGACAAAAGACAGAAAAAGAAATAACTAGCATCATCCCATTTTCAATTGCAACAAAGAAAATAAAATACCTTGGAATAACATTGACTAAGGAAGTGAAAGATCTATACAATGAAAACATAAAAACTCTCAAGAAAGAAATTGAGGAGGACCTGCAAAAATAGAAAGACCTCCCATGCACCTGAATTTTTAGAATTAACATTGTGAAAATGGCAATCTTACCAAAAGCACTCTATAGATTCAATTCAATGCTGATAAAAATCCCAACTTCCTTCTTCAATGAGATAGAAAAAAACTATCTCAAAATTTATATGGAAAGGCAGAAGGCCTCGGATATCCAAGCTCACCCTCAGCAAAGAAATACCTCTGGAGGCATCACCATACCTGATCTAAAGCTATACTACAAAGCCATTGTAATAAAAACAACATGGTACTGGCATAAAAACAGGAATATAGACCAATGGAACAGAATAGAAGACCCAGATTTTGGGTCAAATAACTACAGCTACTTGATATTTGACAAAGGCCCTTTCAATGCAGAATGGAGAAAAGACAGCATCTTCAACAAATGGTGCTGGACAAACTGGACAACCATATGTAGGAAAATGAAACTTGACCTGCACATCTCTCCATGCACAAAAATTAAGTCCAAATGGCCGGGCGTGATGACGCACGCCTTTAATCCCAGCACTTGGGAGGCAGAGGTAGGAGGATCACCAAGAGTTCAAGGCCACCCTGAGACTACATAATTAATTCCAGGTCAGCCTGGGCCAGAGTGAGACCCTACCTTGCAAAACCAAAAAAAAAAAATTAAGTCCAAATGGATCAAAGACCTTAATATAAAACCAGAAACACAGCATCTACTGGAAGAAAAAATAGGAGGAAATTTCCGTGACATAGGAGTGGGGAAAGATTTCCTGAACAAAACCGCAGCAGCTCAGGAAATTAAACAATCACTCAACCATTGGGATCTCATGAAGCTGAACAGCCTTTTCACTGACAAACATACTATAACCAAAGCCAGCAGATTACCCACAGAATGGGAGAATATTTTCACCAGCTATACATCTGACAGAGGCCTGATTTCTAGAATCTACAAAGAACTCCAAAACCTAAACAATAAACTGGCAAACAACCCACTCACAAAGTGGGGCAGAGAACTGCACAGGAAGTTCTCAGAGGAAGAAATACAAACAGCAAATGCACATTTAAGAAAATGCTCAACATCTCTAATCATCAGGGAAATGCAAATTAAAACAACAATGAGATTCCAACTTACCCCAGTAAGGATGGCTAACATTACAAAAGCAACGAAAACAAATGCTGGCGAGGTTGTGGAGAAATAGGAACCAGTTTTCACTGCCGGTGGGAATGTAAAATGGTTCAACCATTATGGACAGCTATATGGACACTCCTGAAAAGGATGACCATAGACCTACCAATGGATCCAGTTACTCCCTTGTTGGGCATTTACCCTAAAGGCTCCAAACCTCAGACCAGGGACATTTGCTCAACCATGTTTATAGCTGCTCAATTCATAATAGCACAAAGCTGGAATCAACCTAGATGTCCAACACTAAATGAATGGATAACAAAGATGTGGTATATCTACACTATGGAATTCTATGTAGCAGTAAGGAAAGATGAAATAAGGACATTTGAAAAAAATGGTCAAATATGGAACAGATAATCCTCAGTGAGCTCACCCAAGCACAAAAGATAATCGTCGCATGGTCTTGTTTATCTGTCACTCCTAACCTGAATCTACGTGACATGCAGCCAAACCTAACAAACACTCTGAGGACCAGACAAGGCGGAGGGTGGGATGGGGGGAAGGTAAGGTTGGGAGGGAATGAGAGGGTGGGGGGAAGGACAAGGGACGGGGACAATTGGGACCCAAAAGGAAAAGATGCTATAAAAACCTTTACTCTGAACAACAGGCTAAAATATTAATCCTTCAGCAGACCCACAGAGGGAACACCCAAATCACAGGAATCTGGAGGGAGCTCCATGAAGGCTAACCCTAATCTTGTCCTGCTTCTCTCTCTCTCTCTCTCCCTCTCTCTTCCTACCTCTCCTCTCTATACTCACTTCCTCTATAATATTATCTATCTTTTTCTTCCTTCACCTTTCTAGGTGCAGACTTGAAACTCCCAGTGCCAGCACGTGATTAAACTCCATAATGAGCTCTTGATCCGAGACACCTACAAGGTTAACCCGCTCCCCAAAAAAAGACAGACTTCTGTCAGAGTTCTTGGTGACCCACCAAAGGTTAATGGTAAGACCCTACTGTCGAAGACAGCATACGTGTGTGAGACCAAACACAGAGAGACCTGGCCAGAACCTGGAAGGTCAGTCCCCAGACAGTTAGCTAGTCTAGTACCAGAGGGTGCTACACGAGCAACTGGGGGAAAATGTCCGACATTGGTCCAAACAACTTGCAGTCTAAGATACCCAGCAGGAAACAACTTGACGTAATGCTCATACAAGTGCAGTAGTGGCAAACAGCCATGGTGGGTAACCAACTGCTTTTGATTTGGCTAACAGATCCACTCAGTGGTATGCAACTCATTGCTGGAACTGGGAAACAAGGCAAAACCAGGTACAAAAATAAGCTCAGTCTCCAAGAGCAAGATACCACCAGATGTGGGCTAGAATAGAGCCAACGCATACAAAATTCCCTCAAAAACATACATGCTCATCCCTTCTACCTAGTACTAACTTTTCTCTCTGTTGGAGAATTTGCTTATCTCTTTTCAGGTGGACAACGAACCTGAAGGGACGATCAGCTAACCACACCTCACCAGGGCCCCAGCTGAAACAATAGAACAATGCAGCGGAAGGGCAAGAGTTCAGCATTCATGGCAATCACGACACCAGAAAAAGGCTGAAGGAGATAAACACAGAGAATACCCAACTCCAACTAAGCTAGATATCCAGAGACACAGAGGCTCCCAAAACCTCATCACTGAAACAGAACTAAAATGACCCCAAAGTGGCTCAGGGAAACTCGTGGAAGAGGGGGCAGAAAGATTGTTGGAGTCAAGAGTTGGGGCATTATGGACAGAGACTGGGGCCTACACCCCAGAAGTCCTGACTAACCTCACAATGCACGACCCACATTCTCCATTGATGAGGGTCTCTTTGAAAGTGGGAGGACAGGGAGGAGGACAATGGAGCCAATACTATGAATGTAAAATGAGAATAATATAAATTAAAAAAATTTAAAAAAAGAAATGAAATGAATCTACTACGTTGTACATCTTTTTAGATTACACAAACAAGGAAAGTTTGATCTTGCTGCGCTGAAGAGTCTTTGTAAGAAAGAAAATCATTCCGAGAACAGAACTAGATTATTTCACACAGTTGAGTTATTGGCAATGAAGGTGTTTGTTTTCAAAACAAACTACCTTAGAAATTAAGCTAATCTACTAAGTTGTACATATTATTAGATTAGACAAATTAGCAAAGTTTGATCTTGCTGCACTGAAGACTCTTTGTAAGAAAGCAAATAATTCCGAGAACAGAACTCACTTATTTCACACAGTACAGAGTTCGGCAGTGAAGGTGTTTGTTTTCTAAACAAACTACGTTAGAAATGAAATGAATATGCTAAGTTGTACATCTTGTTAGATTACACAAACTAGGAAAGTTTGATCTTGCTGCACTGAAGACTCTTCATAAGAAAGCAACTGATTCCGAGACCAGAACTAGCTTATTTCACACAGTACAGTGTTCGGCAATGAAGGTGTTTGTTTTCTAAACAATCTACGTTAGAAATGAAGAGAATCTACTAAGTTGTATATCTTGTTAGATTACAGAAAGTAGGAAAGTTTGATCTTGCTGCACTGAAGACTCTTTGTAAGAAAGCAACAGATTCCGAAACCAAAACTACCTTATTTCACACAGTACAGTGTTCGGAAATGAAGGTGTTTGTTTTCTAAACAAAGTACGTTAGAAATGAAGTGAATCTACTAAGCTGTATATCTTGTTAGAGTACACAAACTAGGAAAGTTTGAACTTGCTGCATTAAAGACCTTTCATAAGAAAGCAACTCATTCTGAGAATAGAACTAACTTATTTCACACAGTACAGTCTTGGGTAATCAAGGTGTTTGCATTCCAAACAAACTACGTTAGAAATGAAGCGAATGTAATAAGTTGTATATCTTGCTAGAGTACATAAACTAGGAAAGTTTGATCTTGCTGCACTGAAGACCTTTCTTAAGAAAGCAACTCACTCCGAGAACAGAACTAGTTTATTTCACACAGTACAGTGTTGGGCAATCAAGGTGTTTGTTTTCCAAACAAACTACGTTAGAAATGAAGTGAATGTACTAAGGTGTATATCTTGTTAGATTCCACAAACTAGGAAAGTTTGATATTGCTGCACTGAATTCTTCATTAGAAAGAAACTGATTCTGAGAACAGAACGAGCTTATTTCACACAGTACAGGGTTAGGCAAATAAGATGTTTGTTTTCTAATCAAACAACTTTAGAAATGAGGTGAATGTACTCAGTTTTACATCCTGTTAGATTACACAAACTAGCAACGTTTGATCTTGTGGCACTGAAGAATCTTCGTAAGAAAGCAACTCATTCCGAGTACAGACCTCGCTTATTTTTCACAGTACAGAGTTCAGCAATGAAGGTGTTTGTTTTCTAAACAAACTACATTAGAAATGAAATGAATCTACTATGTTAACATCATTTTAGATTACACAAACTAGGACAGTTTTATCTTTCTGCACTGAAGACTCTTTGTAAGAAAGCAACTCATTTCGAGAACAGAACTAGCTTATTTCACACAGAACAGTGTTTGGCAATGAAGGTGTTTGTTTTCTAAACAAACTACATTAGAAATGAAGCGAATCTACTAAGTTGGATATCTTATTAGAGTACACAAACTAGCAAAGTTTCATCTTGCTGCACAGAAGACTTTTTGTAAGAAAGCAACTGATTCCGATACCAGTACTAGCTTATTTCACACAGTACAGTGTTTGGCAATGTAGGTGTTTGTTTTCTAAACAAAGTACGTTAGAAATGAAATGAATCTACTATGTTGTACATCTTGTTAGATTACACAAAGTAGGAGAGTTTGATCTTGCTGCACTGAAGACTCTTCGTAAGAAAGCAACTCATTCCGAGAATAGAACTAGATTATGTCACACAGTACAGTTTTCAGCAATGAAGGTGTTTGTTTTCTAAACAAAGTACGTTAGAAATGAAGCGAATCTACTAAGCTGTATATCTTGTTAGAGTACACAAACTAGGAAAGTTTGAACTTGCTGCATTAAAGACCTTTCGTAAGAAAGCAACTCATTCCGAGAACAGAACTAACTTATTTCACACAGTACAGTCTTGGGCAATCAAGGTGTTTGCATTCCAAACAAACTACGTTAGAAATGAAGCGAATGTAATAAGTTGTATATCTTGCTAGAGTACATAAACTAGGAAAGTTTGATCTTGCTGCACTGAAGACCTTTCTTAAGAAAGCAACTCACTCCGAGAACAGAACTAGTTTATTTCACACAGTACAGTGTTGGGCAATCAAGGTGTTTGTTTTCCAAACAAACTACGTTAGAAATGAAGTGAATGTACTAAGGTGTATATCTTGTTAGATTCCACAAACTAGGAAAGTTTGATATTGCTGCACTGAATTCTTCATTAGAAAGAAACTGATTCTGAGAACAGAACGAGCTTATTTCACACAGTACAGGGTTAGGCAAATAAGATGTTTGTTTTCTAATCAAACTACTTTAGAAATGAGGTGAATGTACTCAGTTTTACATCCTGTTAGATTACACAAACTAGCAACATTTGATCTTGTGGAACTGAAGAATCTTCGTAAGAAAGCAACTCACTCCGAGTACAGACCTCGCTTATTTTTCACAGTACAGAGTTCAGCAATGAAGGTGTTTGTTTTCTAAACAAACTACATTAGAAATGAAATGAATCTACTATGTTAACATCATTTTAGATTACAAAAACTAGGAAAGTTTTATCTTTCTGCACTGAAGACTCTTTGTAAGAAAGCAACTCATTTCGAGAACAGAACTAGCTTATTTCACACAGAACAGTGTTTGGCAATGAAGGTGTTTGTTTTCTAAACAAACTATGTTAGAAATGAAGTGAATCTACTAAGTTGGATATCTTATTAGAGTACACAAACTAGCAAAGTTTCATCTTGCTGCACCGAAGACTTTTCGTAAGAGAACAACTGATTCCGATACCAGTACTAGCTTATTTCACACAGTACAGTGTTAGGCAATGAAGGTGTTTTTTTTTTTTAAACAAACTATGTTAGAAATGAAATGAATCTACTATGTTGTAAATCTTGTTAGATTACAGAAACTAGGAAAGTTTGATCTTGCTGCACTGAAGAGTCTTCGTAAGAGAGCAACTCATTACAAGAACAGAACTAGGTTATTTCACACAGTACAGTGTTGGGGCATCAAGATACATCATTTCTAAACAAAGTACGTTAGAAATGAAGCTAATCTATGAAGTTGTACATCTTGTTAGATTACAGAAACTAGCAAAGTTTGATCTTGCTGCACTGAAGACTCTTCGTAAGAAAGCAACTCATTCCTAGAACAGAACTAGCTTATTTCACACAGTACAGGGTTAGGAAAATAAGATGTTTGTTTTCTAATCAAACTACTTTAGAAATGAGGTGAATGTACTCAGTTTTACATCCTGTTAGATTACACAAACTAGCAACGTTTGATCTTGTGGCACTGAAGAATCTTCGTAAGAAAGCAACTCATTCCGAGTACAGACCTCGCTTATTTTTCAAAGTACAGAGTTCAGCAATGAAGGTGTTTGTTTTCTAAACAAACTACATTAGAAATGAAATTAATCTACTATCTTAACATCATTTTAGATTACACAAACTAGGAAAGTTTTATCTTTCTGCACTGAAGACTCTTTGTAAGAAAGCAACTCATTTCGAGAACAGAAAAGCTTATTTCACACAGAACAGTGTTTGGCAATGAAGGTGTTTGTTTTCTAAACAAACTACGTTAGAAATGAAGTGAATCTACTAAGTTGGATATCTTATTAGAGTACACAAACTAGCAAAGTTTCATCTTGCTGCACCGAAGACTTTTCGTAAGAAAGCAACTGATTCCGATACCAGTACTAGCTTATTTCACACAGTACAGTGTTAGGCAATGAAGGTGGTTTTTTTTAAACAAACTATGTTAGAAATGAAATGAATCTACTATGTTGTAAATCTTGTTAGATTACAGAAACTAGGAAAGTTTGATCTTGCTGCACTGAAGAGTCTTCGTAAGAGAGCAACTCATTACAAGAACAGAACTAGGTTATTTCACACAGTACAGTGTTGGGGCATCAAGATACATGATTTCTAAACAAAGTACGTTAGAAATGAAGCTAATCTAAGAAGTTGTACATCTTGTTAGATTACAGAAACTAGCAAAGTTTGATCTTGCTGCACTGAAGACTCTTCGTAAGAAAGCAACTCATTCCTAGAACAGAACTAGCTTATTTCACACAGTACAGGGTTAGGAAAATAAGATGTTTGTTTTCTAATCAAACTACTTTAGAAATGAGGTGAATCTACTCAGTTTTACATCCTGTTAGATTACACATACTAGCAACATTGGATATTGTGGCACTGAAGACTCTTCGTAAGAAAGCAATTCATTCCGACTACAGTACTCGGTTATTTAACACAGTACAGAGTTCAGTAATGAAGGTGTTTGTTTTCTAAACAAACTACATTAGAAATGAAATGAATCTACTATATTGTACATCATTTTAGAATACACAAACTAGGAAAGTTTTATATTTCTGCACTGAAGACTCTTTGTAAGAAAGCAACTAACTCATTTGGAGAACAGAACAAGCTTATTTCACACAGAACAGTGTTTGAAATGAAGGTGTTTGTTTTCTAAACAAACTATGTTAGAAATGAAGCGAATCTACTAAGCTGTATATCTTGTTCAAGTACACAAACTAGCAAAGTTTCATCTTGCTGCACTGAAGATTTTTCGTAAGAAAGCAACCGATTCCGAGACCAGAACTATCTTATTTCACACAGTACAGTGTTAGGCCATGAAGGGTTTTTTTTCTAAACAAACTACATTAGAAATGAAATGAATCTACTATGTTGTACATCTTGTTAGATTACACAAACTAGGAAAGTTTGATCTTGCTGCACTGAAGACTCTTCGTAAGAGAGCAACTCATTCCAAGAACAGAACTAGGTTATGTCACACAGTACAGTGTGGGTGAATCAAGATACATGTTTTATAAACAAAGTACAATAGAGATGAAGCTAATCTATTAAGTTGTACACCTTGTTAGATTACAGAAACCAGCAAAGTTTGATCTTGCTGCACTGAAGACTGTTCGTAAGAAAATAACTCATTCCAAGAACAATACAAGCTTATTTCACACAGTACAGTTTTCGGTAATGAAGGTGTTTGTTTTCTAAACAATCTGCCTTTGAAATGAGGGAAATATGCTAAGTTGTACATCTTGTTAGACTACACAAACTCGCAAAGTTTGATCTTGCTGCACTGAAGACTCTTCGTAAGAAAGCAACTCATTCCCAGAACAGAACTAGCTTATTTAACACAGTACAGTTTTGGGCAATGAAGGTCTTTGTTTTCTAAACAAACTGCGTTAGAAATGAAGCGAATCTACTAAGTTGTATATTTTGATAGATTACACAAAATAGCAAAGTTTGATAATGCTGCACTGAAGACTTTTCCAAAGAAAGCAACTGATTCCGAGACCACAACTAGCTTATTTCACACAGTACAGTGTTGGGCAATCAAGCTGTTTGTTTTCTAAACAAACTAAGTTAGAAATGAAATGAATCTACTAAGTTGTACATCTTTTTAGATTACAAAAATTCTAGGAAAGTTTGATCTTGCTGCACTGAAGCCTCTTCAAGAAAAGAAACTGATTCTGAGAACAGAACTAGCTTATTTCACACACTACAGTTTTCAGCAATGAAGGTCTTTGTTTTCTAAACAAACTGCTTTAGAAATGAAGTGAATCTACTCAGTTGTATATCCTGATAGATTACACAAACTAGAAATGTTTGATCTTGCTGCACTGAAGAATCTTCGTAAGAAAGCAACTCATTCCTGGAACAGAACTCTCGTATTTTTCACAGTACAGAGTTTGGCAATGAAGGTGTTTGTTTTCTAAACAAACTACGTTAGAAATGGAATGAATCTACTAAGTTGTACATCTTGTTAGATTACACAAACTAGGAAAGATTGATCTTGCTCCACTGAAGACTCTTCGTAAGAAAGCAACTCATTCCGACAAGAGAACTAGCTTATTTCACACAGTACAGTTTTTGGCAATGAAGGTGTTTGTTTTCTAAACAAACTACGTTAGAAATGAAGCGAATCTACTAAGCTGTATATCTTGTTAGAGTACACAAACAAGGAAGGTTTGAACTTGCTGCATTGAAGACCTTTCGTAAGAAAGCAACTCATTCCGAGAACAGAACTAACTTATTTCACACAGTACAGTCTTGGGCAATCAAGGTGTTTTTCCAAACAAACTACGTTAGAAATGAAATGAATGTAATAAGTTGTATATCTTGTTAGAGTACATAAACTAGGAAAGTTTGATCTTGCTGCACTGAAGACCTTTCTTAAGAAAGCAACTCACTAGAAAACAGAACTAGTTTATTTCACAAAGTACAGTGTTGGGCAATCAAGATGTTGTTTCCAGAACAAACTACGTTAGAAATGAAGCTAATGTACTAAGGTGTATATCTTGTTAGATTCCAGAAACTAGGAAAGTTTGATATTGCTGCACTGAAGACTCTTCATTAGAAAGAAACTCATTCTGAGAACAGAACTAGCTTATTTCACACAGTACAGGGTTAGGCAAATAAGATGTTTGTTTTCTAATCAAACTACTTTAGAAATGAGGTGAATGTACTCAGTTTTACATCCTGTTAGATTACACAAACTAGCAACGTTTGATCTTGTGGCACTGAAGAATCTTCGTAAGAAAGCAACTCATTCCGAGTACAGAACTCGCTTATTTTTCACAGTACAGAGTTCAGCAATGAAGGGGTTTGTTTTCTAAACAAACTACGTTAGAAATGAAATGAATATACTATGTTTACATCATTTTAGATTACACAAACTAGGACAGTTTTATCTTTCTGCACTGAAGACTCTTCGTAAGAAAGCAACTCATTTCGAGAACAGAACTAGCTTATTTCACAGAGAACAGTGATCAGTAATGAAGGCGTTTGTTTTCTAACAAACTATGTTAGAAATGAAGTGAATCTACTAAGTTGTATATCTTGTTAGAGTACACAAACTAGCAAAGTTTCATCTTGCTGAACAGAAGATTTTCGTAAGAAAGCAACTGATTCCGAGACCAGTACTAGCTTATTTCACACAGTACAGAGTTCAGCAATGAAGGTGTTTTTTTTTTAAACAAACTACGTTAGAAATGAAATGAACATACTATGTTGTACATCTTGTTAGATTACACAAACTAGGAAAGTTTGATCTTGCTGCACTGAAGACTCTTCGTAAGAGAGAAACTCATAGAAATTACAGAACTAGGTTATTTCACAAAGCCCAGTGTTGGGGAATCAAGATACATGTTTTCAGAACAAAGTACGTTAGAAATGAAGCTAATCTAAGAAGTTGTACATCTTGTTAGATTACAGAAACTAGCAAAGTTTGATCTTGCTGCACTGAAGACTCTTCGTAAGAAAGCAACTCATTCCGAGAACAGAACTAGCTTATTTCACACAGTACAGGGTTAGGAAAATAAGATGTTTGTTTTCTAATCAAACTACTTTAGAAATGAGGTGAATCTACTCAGTTTTATATCCTGTTAGATTACACAAACTAGCAACGTTGGATATTGTGGCACTCAAGACTCTTCGTAAGAAAACAACTCATTCCGAATACAGAACTCAGTTATTTAACACAGTACAGAGTTCAGCAATGAAGCTGTGTGTTTTCTAAACAAACTACGTTAGAAATGAAATGAATCTACTGTGTTGTACATCATTTTAGATTACACAAACTAGGAAAGTTTTATCTTTCTGCACTGAAGACCCTTTGTAAGAAATCAACTCATTTCGAGAACAGAACAAGCTTATTTCACACAGAACAGTGTTTGGCAATGAAGGTGTTTTTTTTTTTTAAACAAACTACTTTAGAAATGAAATGAATCTACTAAGTTGTACATCTTGTTAGATTACACAAACTAGGAAAGTTTGATCTTGCTGCACTGAAGACTCTTTGTAAGAGAGCAACTCTTTCCAAGAACAGAACTAGGTTATGTCACACAGTACAGTGTTGGCTAATCAAGATACATGTTTTATAAACAAAGTACGTTAGAGATGAAGCTAATCTACGAAGTTGTACATCTTGTTAGATTACAGAAACCAGCAATGTTTGTTCTTGCTGCACTGAAGACTCTTCGTAAGAAAATAACTCATTCCGAGAACAATACAAGCTTATTTCACACAGTACAGTTTTCGGCAATGAAGGTGTTTGTTTTCTAAACAATCTGCCTTTGAAATGAGGGAAATCTGCTAAGTTGTACATCTTGTTAGATTACACAAACTAGCAAAGTTTGATCTTGCTGCACTGACGACTCTTCGTAAGAAAGCAACTCATTCCCAGAACAGAACTAGCTTATTTCACACAGTACAGTTTTTGGCAATGAAGGTCTTTGTTTTCTAAACAAACTGCCTTAGAAATGAAGTGAATCTACTAAGTTGTATATTTTGATAGATTACACAAACTAGCAAAGTTTGATAATGCTGCACTGAAGACTCTTCGTAAGAAAGCAACTGATTCCGAGACCAAAAGTAGCTTATTTCACACAGTACAGTGTTCGGCAATGAAGGTGTTTGTTTTCTAAACAAACTAAGTTAGAAATGAAATGAATCTACTAAGTTGTACATCTTGTTAGATCACAAAATCTAGGAAAGTTTGGTCTTGCTGCACTGAAGACTCTTCGTAAGAAAGCAACTGATTCTGAGAACAGAACAAACTTATTTCACACAGCACAGTGTTCGGCATTGGAGATGTTTGTTTTCTCATCAAACTACTTTAGAAATGAGGTGAATCTACTGAGTTGTACATTCTGTTAGAATCACACAAACTAGCAAAGTTTGATCTTGCTGCACTGAAGACTCCTCGTAAGAAAGCAACTCATTCCTGGAACAGAACTCTCGTATTTCACACAGTACAGAGTTCGGCAATGAAGGTGTTTGTTTTCTAAACAAACTATGTTAGAAATGAAGCGAATATACTAAGTTGTATATCTTGTTAGATTACACAAACTAGGAAAGTTTGATCTTGCTGCACTGAAGACTCTTCGTAAGAGAGCAACTCATTCCAAGAACAGAACTAGGTTATGTCACACAGTACAGTGTGGGTGAATCAAGATACATGTTTTATAAACAAAGTACAATAGAGATGAAGCTAATCTATTAAGTTGTACACCTTGTTAGATTACAGAAACCAGCAAAGTTTGATCTTGCTGCACTGAAGACTGTTCGTAAGAAAATAACTCATTCCAAGAACAATACAAGCTTATTTCACACAGTACAGTTTTCGGTAATGAAGGTGTTTGTTTTCTAAACAATCTGCCTTTGAAATGAGGGAAATATGCTAAGTTGTACATCTTGTTAGACTACACAAACTCGCAAAGTTTGATCTTGCTGCACTGAAGACTCTTCGTAAGAAAGCAACTCATTCCCAGAACAGAACTAGCTTATTTAACACAGTACAGTTTTCAGCAATGAAGGTCTTTGTTTTCTAAACGAACTGCGTTAGAAATGAAGCGAATCTACTAAGTTGTATATTTTGATAGATTACACAAAATAGCAAAGTTTGATAATGCTGCACTGAAGACTTTTCCAAAGAAAGCAACTGATTCCGAGACCACAACTAGCTTATTTCACACAGTACAGTGTTCGGCAATGAAGCTGTTTGTTTTCTAAACAAACTAAGTTAGAAATGAAATGAATCTACTAAGTTGTACATCTTTTAGATTACAAATTCTAGGAAAGTTTGATCTTGCTGCACTGAAGCCTCTTCGTAAGAAAGCAACTCGTTCTGAGAACAGAACTAGCTTATTTCACACACTACAGTTTTCAGCAATGAAGGTCTTTGTTTTCTAAACAAACTGCGTTAGAAATGAAGCGAATCTACTCAGTTGTATATTTTGATAGATTACACAAACTAGAAATGTTTGATCTTGCTGCACTCCTCGTAAGAAAGCAACTCATTCCTGGAACAGAACTCTCGTATTTCACCCAGTACAGAGTTTGGCAATGAAGGTGTTTGTGTTCTAAACAAACTACGTTAGAAATGGAATGAATCTACTAAGTTGTACATCTTGTTAGATTACACAATCTAGGAAAGATTGATCTTGCTCCACTGAAGACTCTTCGTAAGAAAGCAACTCATTCCGACAAGAGAACTAGCTTATGTCACACAGTACAGTTTTTGGCAATGAAGGTGTTTGTTTTCTAAACAAACTACGTTAGAAATGAAGCGAATCTACTAAGCTGTATATCTTGTTAGAGTACACAAACAAGGAAGGTTTGAACTTGCTGCATTGAAGACCTTTCGTAAGAAAGCAACTCATTCCGAGAACAGAACTAACTTATTTCACACAGTACAGTCTTGGGCAATCAAGGTGTTTGCATTCCAAACAAACTACGTTAGAAATGAAGCGAATGTAATAAGTTGTATATCTTGCTAGAGTACATAAACTAGGAAAGTTTGATCTTGCTGCACTGAAGACCTTTCTTAAGAAAGCAACTCACTCCGAGAACAGAACTAGTTTATTTCACACAGTACAGTGTTGGGCAATCAAGGTGTTGTTTCCCAAACAAACTACGTTAGAAATGAAGCGAATGTACTAAGGTGTATATCTTGTTAGATTCCACAAACTAGGAAAGTTTGATATTGCTGCACTGAATTCTTCATTAGAAAGAAACTGATTCTGAGAACAGAACGAGCTTATTTCACACAGTACAGGGTTAGGCAAATAAGATGTTTGTTTTCTAATCAAACTACTTTAGAAATGAGGTGAATGTACTCAGTTTTACATCCTGTTAGATTACACAAACTAGCAACGTTTGATCTTGTGGCACTGAAGAATCTTCGTAAGAAAGCAACTCATTCCGAGTACAGAACTCACTTATTTTTCACAGTACAGAGTTCAGCAATGAAGGGGTTTGTTTTCTAAACAAACTACGTTAGAAATGAAATGAATATACTATGTTTACATCATTTTAGATTACACAAACTAGGACAGTTTTATCTTTCTGCACTGAAGACTCTTCGTAAGAAAGCAACTCATTTCGAGAACAGAACTAGCTTATTTCACAGAGAACAGTGATCAGTAATGAAGGCGTTTGTTTTCTAACAAACTATGTTAGAAATGAAGCGAATCTACTAAGTTGTATATCTTGTTAGAGTACACAAACTAGCAAAGTTTCATCTTGCTGAACAGAAGATTTTCGTAAGAAAGCAACTGATTCCGAGACCAGTACTAGCTTATTTCACACAGTACAGAGTTCAGCAATGAAGGTGTTTTTTTTTTTAAACAAACTACGTTAGAAATGAAATGAACATACTATGTTGTACATCTTGTTAGATTACACAAACTAGGAAAGTTTGATCTTGCTGCACTGAAGACTCTTCGTAAGAGAGAAACTCATAGAAATTACAGAACTAGGTTATTTCACAAAGCCCAGTGTTGGGGAATCAAGATACATGTTTTCAGAACAAAGTACGTTAGAAATGAAGCTAATCTAAGAAGTTGTACATCTTGTTAGATTACAGAAACTAGCAAAGTTTGATCTTGCTGCACTGAAGACTCTTCGTAAGAAAGCAACTCATTCCGAGAACAGAACTAGCTTATTTCACACAGTACAGGGTTAGGAAAATAAGATGTTTGTTTTCTAATCAAACTACTTTAGAAATGAGGTGAATCTACTCAGTTTTATATCCTGTTAGATTACACAAACTAGCAACGTTGGATATTGTGGCACTCAAGACTCTTCGTAAGAAAACAACTCATTCCGAATACAGAACTCAGTTATTTAACACAGTACAGAGTTCAGCAATGAAGCTGTGTGTTTTCTAAACAAACTACGTTAGAAATGAAATGAATCTACTGTGTTGTACATCACTTTAGATTACACAAACTAGGAAAGTTTTATCTTTCTGCACTGAAGACCCTTTGTAAGAAATCAACTCATTTCGAGAACAGAACAAGCTTATTTCACACAGAACAGTGTTTGGCAATGAAGGTGTTTTTTTTTTTTTTAAACAAACTACTTTAGAAATGAAATGAATCTACTAAGTTGTACATCTTGTTAGATTACACAAACTAGGAAAGTTTGATCTTGCTGCACTGAAGACTCTTTGTAAGAGAGCAACTCTTTCCAAGAACAGAACTAGGTTATGTCACACAGTACAGTGTTGGCGAATCAAGATACATGTTTTATAAACAAAGTACGTTAGAGATGAAGCTAATCTACGAAGTTGTACATCTTGTTAGATTACAGAAACCAGCAATGTTTGTTCTTGCTGCACTGAAGACTCTTCGTAAGAAAATAACTCATTCCGAGAACAATACAAGCTTATTTCACACAGTACAGTTTTCGGCAATGAAGGTGTTTGTTTTCTAAACAATCTGCCTTTGAAATGAGGGAAATATGCTAAGTTGTACATCTTGTTAGATTACACAAACTAGCAAAGTTTGATCTTGCTGCACTGACGACTCTTCGTAAGAAAGCAACTCATTCCCAGAACAGAACTAGCTTATTTCACACAGTACAGTTTTTGGCAATGAAGGTCTTTGTTTTCTAAACAAACTGCGTTAGAAATGAAGTGAATCTACTAAGTTGTATATTTTGATAGATTACACAAACTAGCAAAGTTTGATAATGCTGCACTGAAGACTCTTCGTAAGAAAGCAACTGATTCCGAGACCAAAAGTAGCTTATTTCACACAGTACAGTGTTCGGCAATGAAGGTGTTTGTTTTCTAAACAAACTAAGTTAGAAATGAAATGAATCTACTAAGTTGTACATCTTGTTAGATCACAAAATCTAGGAAAGTTTGGTCTTGCTGCACTGAAGACTCTTCGTAAGAAAGCAACTGATTCTGAGAACAGAACAAGCTTATTTCACACAGCACAGTGTTCGCATTGAAGATGTTTGTTTTCTCATCAAACTACTTTAGAAATGAGGTGAATCTACTGAGTTGTACATTCTGTTAGAATTACACAAACTAGCAAAGTTTGATCTTGCTGCACTGAAGACTCCTCGTAAGAAAGCAACTCATTCCTGGAACAGAACTCTCGTATTTCACACAGTACAGAGTTCGGCAATGAAGGTGTTTGTTTTCTAAACAAACTATGTTAGAAATGAAGCGAATATACTAAGTTGTATATCTTGTTAGATTACACAAACTAGGAAAGTTTGATCTTGCTGCACTGAAAACTCTTCGTAAGAGAGCAACTCATTCCAAGAACAGAACTAGGTTATTACACAGTACAGTGTTGGGGAATCAAGATACACCTTTTAAAAACAAAGTACGTTAGTGATGAAGCTAATCTAGGAAGTTGGACATCTTGTTAGATTACAGAAACAAGCAAAGTTTGATCTTGCTGTACTGAAGACTCTTCGTAAGAAAGCAACTCATTCCGAGAACGGAACTAGCTTATTTCACACAGTACAGTGTTCGGCAATGAAGGTATTTGTTTTCTAAACAAACTGCCTTTGAAATGAGGGAAATCTGCTAAGCTGTACATCTTGTTAGATTACACAAACTAG
Organism: Orientallactaga sibirica; assembly: GCA_036365145.1. NCBI lineage: Eukaryota > Metazoa > Chordata > Mammalia > Rodentia > Dipodidae > Orientallactaga > Orientallactaga sibirica. The sequence continues at coordinate 30,349,756 of JAEOAD010000026.1, read as the reverse complement.
CAAAGTTTCATCTTGCTGCACTGAAGACTCTTTGTAAGAAAGCAACTCGTTCTGAGAACAGAACTAGCTTATTTCACACAGTACAGTTTTCAGCAATGAAGGTCTTTGTTTTCTAAACAAACTGCGTTAGAAATGAAGCGAATCTACTCAGTTGTATATATTGATAGACTACACAAACTAGCAATGTTTGATCTTGCTGCGCTGAAGACTCCTCGGAAAAAAGAAACTCATTCCTGGAACAGAACTCTCGTATTTCACACAGTACAGAGTTTGGCAATGAAGGTGTTTGTTTTCTAAACAAAGTACGTTAGAAATGAAATGAATCTACTAAGTTGTAAATCTTGTTAGATTACACAAACTAGGAAAGTTTGATCTTGCTCCACTGAAGACTCTTTGTAAGAAAGCAACTCATTCCGAGAACAGAACTCGCTTATTTCACACAGTACAGAGTTTGGCTATGAAGGTGTTTGTTTTCTACACAAAGTACGTTAGAAATGAAATGAATTTACTAAGTTGTACATCTTGTTAGATTACACAAACTAGGAAAGCTTGATCTTGATGCACTGAAGACTCTTCCTAAGAAAGCAACTCATTCCGAGAACAGAACTAGCTTACGTCACACAGTACAGTGTTGGGGAATCAAGGTGTTTGTTTTCTGCACAAACTAAGTTAGAAATGAAGCTAACCTACGAAGTTGTACATCTTGTTAGATTACACAAACTAGCAAAGTTTGATCTTTCTCCGCTGAAGACTTCGTAAGAAAGCAACTCATTCCGAGAACAAACTAGCTTATTTCACACAGTACAGTTTTTGGCAATGAAGGTGTTTGTTTTCTAAACAACCTATGTTAGAAATGAAGCTAATCTACTAAGTTGAATATCTTGTTAGATTACACAAACTAGGAAAGTTTGATCTTGCTGCACTGAAGACTCTTAGTAAGAGAGCAACTCATTCCAAGAACAGAACTAGGTTATTTCACACAGTACAGTGTTGGGGAATCAAGATACATGTTTTCTAAACAAAGTACGTTAGAAATGAAGCTAATCTACGAAGTTGTACATCGTGTTAGATTACAGAAACTAGCAAAGTTTGATCTTGCTGCACTGAAGACTCTTCGTGAGAAAGCAACTCATTCTGAGAACGGAACTAGCTTATTTCAAACAGTACAGTGTTCGGCAATGAAGGTATTTGTTTTCTAAACAAACTGCCTTTGAAATGAGGGAAATCTGCTAAGTTGTACATCTTGTTAGATTACACAAACTAGCAAAGTTTGATCTTACTGCACTGAAGACTCTTCGTAAGAAAGCAACTCGTTCCAAGAACAGAACTAGCTTATTTCACACAATACAGTTTTCAGCAATGAAAGTCTTTGTTTTCTAAACAAACTGCGTTAAAAATGAAGCGAATCTACTCAGTTGTATATTTTGATAGATTACACAAATTAGCAAAGTTTGATCTTGCTGGGCTGAAGACCCTTTGTAAGAAAGCAACTCATTCCTGGAACAGAACTCTCGTATTTCACACAGTACAGAGTTCAGCAATGAAGGTGTTTGTTTTCTAAACAAAGTACGTTAGAAATGAAATGAATCTACTAAGTTGTCCCTCTTTTTAGATTACACAAACTCGCAATGTTTGATCTTTCTGCACTGAAGACTCTTTGTAAGAAAGCAACTCATTCCGAGAACAGAACTCGCTTATTTCACACAGTACAGAGTTTGGCTATGAAGGTGTTTGTTTTCTACACAAAGTACGTTAGAAATGAAATGAATTTACTAAGTTGTACATCTTGTTTGATTACACAAACTAGGAAAGTTTGATCTTGCTGCATTGAAGACTTTCCTAAGAAAGCAAATCATTCCGAGAACAGAACTAGCTTATTTCACACAGTACAGTGTTGGGGAATCAAGGTGTATGTTTTCTAAACAAAATACGTTAGAAATGATCCTAATCTTCTAAGTTGTTCATCTTGTTTGATTACACAAACCAGGAAAGTTTGATCTTGCTGCACTGAAGACTCTTCGTAAGAAACCAAGTCATTCAAAGAACAGAACTCGCTTATGTCACACAGTACAGAGTTCCAAAATGAAGGTGTTTGTTTTCTAAACAAACTACATTAGAAATGAAATGAATCTAATAAGTTGTACATCTTGTTTGATTACACAAAGTAGCAAAGTTTGATCTTGCTGCACTGAAAACTCTTCATGAGAAAGCAACTCATTCCGAGAACAGACCTAGCTTATTTCACCCAGTAAAGTTTTCGGCAATGAAAGTGTTTGTTTTCTAAAGAAACTACGTTGGAAATGAAGCGAATCTACCAAGTTGTATATCTTGTTAGAGTGCACAAACTAGCAAAGTTTTATATTGCTGCACTGAAGACTCTTCATAAGAAAGCAACTGATTCCGAGACCAGAACTAGCTTATTTGACACAGTACAGAGTTCGGCAATGAAAGTGTTTGATTTCTAAAGAAACTACGTTAGAAATGAAATGAATCTACTAAGTTGTATATCTTGTTAGAATACACAAACTAGGAAAGTTTGATCTTGCTGCACTGAAGGTTCTTCGTAAGAAAGCAACTGATTCCGAGAACAGAACTAATTTATTTCACACAGTACAGTGTTGGGGAATCAAGGTGTTTGTCTTCTAAACAAACTACGTTAGAAATGAAGGTAATCTACTAAGTTGTACATCTTGTTAGATTACATAAACTAACAATATTTGATCTTGCTGGAATTAAGACTCTTCCTATGAAAGCACCTCATTCTAAGAACAGGACTAGCTTATTTCACACAGTGCAGTGTTGGGGAATCAAGGTGTTTGTTTTCTACACAAACTACGTTAGAAATGAAACTAACCTACTAAGTTGTACATGTTGTTAGTTTTCACAAACTAGCAAAGTTTGATCTTGCTGCACTGAACACTCTTTGTAAGAAAGCAACTCATTCCGAGAACAGAACTAGGTTATTTCCCAAAGTACAATGTTGGGGAATCAAGGTGTTTGTTTTCTAAACAAACTACGTTAGAAATGAAGCTAACCTAATAAGTTGTACATCTTGTTAGATTACACAAACTAGCAAAGTTTGATCTTGCTATGCTGAAGACTCTTTGTAAGAAAGCAACTCATTCCGAGAACAGAGCAAGCTTATTTCACACAGTACAGTGTTCAGTAATGAAGGTGTTTGTTTTGTAAACAAACTGCGTTAGAAATGAGGCGAATCTACAAACTTGTACATATTGTTAGATTACACAAATTAACAAAGTTTGATCTTGATGCACTGTAGGCTCTTCGTAAGAAAGCAACTCATTCCGAGAACAGATATCGCTTCTTTCACACAGTACAGTGTAGGGGAATCAAGGTATTTGTTTTCTAAACAAACTATGTAAGAAATGATGCTAATCTACTGAGTTGTACATCTTGTTAGATTACACAAACTAGGAAAGTTTGATCTTTCAGCACTGAAGACTCTTTGTAAGAAAGCAATTCATTCCAAGAACAGAACTCGCTTATTTCAAACAGTGCAGTGTTTGGCAATGAAGATGTTTTTTTTCTAATCAAACTACTTTAGAAATGAGGTGAATATACTCAGTTGTACATCCTATTACATTACACAAACTAGGAACTTTTGATCTTGCTGAAAGGAAGTCTCTTCGTAAGAAAGCAACTTGTTTCGAGAACAAAACTAGCTTATTTCACAGAGTACAGTGTTGGGGAATCAAGGTGTTTGTTTTCTAAACAAACTACGTTAGAAAGGAAGCTAATCTACTAAGTTGTACATCTTGTTAGATTACACAAACTAGAAATGTTAGATCTTGGTGCACTGAAGACTCTTCCTAAGAAAGCAACTCATTCCGAGAACATAACTCTCTTATTTCACACAGTACAGAGTTTGGCAATGAATTGTTTGTTTTCTAAAAATACTATGTTAGAAATGAAATGACTCTACTAAGTTGTACATCTTTTTAGATTACACAAACGAGGAAAGTTTTATCTTGCTGCCCTGAAGACTGTTCGTAAGATAGGAACTCATTTTGAGAACAGAACTAGCTTATTTCACAAAGTACAGTGTTCAGAAATGAAGGTGTTAGTTTTCTGAACAAACTGGGTTAGAAATGAGGAGAGTCTACTTACTTGTACATCGTTTTAGATTACACAGACTAGCAAAGTTTGATCTTGCTGCACTGAAGACTCTTCCTAAGAAAGCAAATCATTCCGAGGACAGAACTAGCTTACTTCACATAGTACAGTGTTGGGGAATCAAGATGTTTCTTTTCTAAACAAACTACGTTAGAAATGATGCTAACATACGAAGTTGGACATCTTTTTAGACTACACAAACTAGCAAAGTTTGATTTGCTACACTGAAGACTCTTCGTAAGAAAGCAACTGATTCCGAGACCAGAACTAGCTCGTTTCACACAGTACAGTGTTTGCCAATGAAAGTGTTTTTTTCAAAACAAACTATGTTAGAAATGAAATGAATCTACTAAGTTGTATATCTTGTTAGAGTACACAAACTAACAAAGTTTGATCTTGCTGCAATGAAGACTCTTGGTAAGAAAGCAACTGATTCTGAGACCAGAACTAGCTTATTTCACACAGTACAGTGTTTGCCAATGAAGGTGTTTTTTTTTCTAAACAAACTATATTAGAAATGAAATGAATATACTAAGTTGTACATCTTCTTAGATTACACAAACTACCAAACGTTGATCTTGCTGCATTGAAGACACTAAGTAAAAGCAACTTATTCCGAGAACAGAACTAGCTTATATCACACAGTACAGTGTTCGGCAATGAAGGTTTCTATTTTCTAAATGAAGTACGTTAGAAATGAAATGAATCTACGAAGTTGTAAATCTTGTTAGATTACACAAACAAGGAAAGTTTGATCTTGCTTCACTAAAGACTCTTCGTAAGAAAGCAACTCATTCCGAGAACAGAAGTAGGTTATTTCACACAGTACAGTTTTCGGCAATGAAGGTGTTTGTTTTCTAAACAAACTACGTTAGAAATGAAGCGAATCTACTAAGTTGTATATCTTGTTAGATTACACAAAGTAGCAAAGTCTGATCTTGCTGCACTGAAGACTCTTTTGTAAGAAAACAACTGATTCCGAGACCAGAAATAGCTTATGTCACACAGTACATTGTTCGGCAATGAAGGGGTTTGTTTTCTAAAAAAAACTACGTTAGAAATGAAATGAATCTACAAAGTTGTACATCTTGTAAGTTTACACAAACTAGCAATGTTTGATCTTGCTGCAATGAAGACTCTTCGTAAGAAAGCAACTCATTTTGAAAACAGAACTCTCTTATTTCAGACAGTACAGAGTTCGGCAATGAAGGTGTTTGTGTTCTAAACAAACTACGTTAGAAATGAAGCGAATCTACTAAGTTGTATATCTTGTTAGATTACACAAAGTAGCAAAGTCTAATCATGCTGCACTGAAGACTCTTCCTAAGAAAGCAACTGATTCCGAGAACAGAAATAGCTTACATCACACAGTACAGTGTTTGGCAATGAAGGGGTTGTTTTCTAAAAAAAAAACTACGTTAGAAATGAAATCAATGTACTAAGTTGTACATCTTGTTAGATTACACAAACTAGGAAAGTTTGATCTTTCTGCACTGACGACTGTTCGTAAGAAAGCAACTCATTAGGAGAACAGAACTAGTTTATTTCACACAGTACAATGTTGGGGAATCGAGGTGTTTGTTTTATAAACAAACTACATTAGAAATGAAGGTAATCTACTAAGTTGTACATCTTGTTAGATTACATAAACTAGCAATATTTGATCTTGCTGGAATTAAGACTCTTCCTATGAAAGCACCTCATTCTAAGAACAGGACTAGCTTATTTCACACAGTGCAGTGTTGGGGAATCAAGGTGTTTGTTTTCTACACAAACTACGTTAGAAAAGAAACTAACCTACTAAGTTGTACATGTTGTTAGTTTTCACAAACTAGCAAAGTTTGATCTTGCTGCACTGAACACTCTTTGTAAGAAAGCAACTCATTCCGAGAACAGAACTAGGTTATTTCCCAAAGTACAGTGTTGGGGAATCAAGGTGTTTGTTTTCTAAACAAACTACGTTAGAAATGAAGCTAACCTAATAAGTTGTACATCTTGTTAGATTACACAAACTAGCAAAGTTTGATCTTGCTATGCTGAAGACTCTTTGTAAGAAAGCAACTTTTTCCAAGAATAGAACAAGCTTATTACACATAGTACAGTGTTCAGTAATGAAGGTGTTCATTTTGTAAACAAACTGCGTTGGAAATTAGGCGAATCTACTAACTTGTACATATTGTTAGATTACACAAATTAGCAAAGTTAGATCTTGATGCGCTGTAGGCTCTTCGTAAGAAAGCAACTCATTCTGAGAACAGAACTCGCTTGTTTCACACAGTACGGTGTAGGGGAATCAAGGTGTTTGTTTTCTAAACAAACTACGTAAGAAATGATGCTAATCTACTAAGTTGTTCATCTTGTTAGATTACACAAACCAGCAAAGTTTGATCTTGCTACACTGAAGACTCTTCTTAAGAAAGCAACTCATTCCGAGAACAAAACTAGCTTATTTTGCACAGTATAGTGTTGGGGAATCAAGGTGTTTGTTTTCTAAACAAACTACGTTAGAAATGAAGCTAATCTACTAAGTTGTACATCTTGTTAGATTACACAAACTAAGAGAGTTTGATCTTGCTGCACTGAAGACTCTTCGTAAGAAAGCAACTCATTCCGAGTACAGAACTAGCTTATTTCAAACAGTAAAGTGTTGGGGAATCAAGGTTTTTCTTTTCTAAACAAACTACGTAAGAAATGAAGCTAATCTACTAAGTTGTTCATCTTGTTAGATTACACAAAATAGCAAAGTTTGATCTTGCTGCGCTGACGACTCTTCGTACGAATGCATCTCATTCTGAGACCAGAACTAGCTTATTTGACACAGTACAGAGTTCAGCAATGAAGTTGTTTGATTTCTAAAGAAACTAAGTTAGAAATGAAATGAATCTCCTAAGTTGTATATCTTGTTAGAATACACAAAGCAGGAAAGTTTGATCTTGTTGCACAGAAGATTCTTCTTAAGAAAGTAACTGATTCCGAGAACAGAACTAATTTATTTCACATAGTACCGTGTTGGGGAATCAAGTTGTTTGTTTTCTAAACAAACTACGTTAGAATTGAAGGTAATCTACTAAGTTGTATATCTTGTTAGATTACATAAACTAACAATGTTTGATCTTGCTGGATTAAGACTCTTCCTATGAAAGCACCTCATTCTGAAAACAGAACTAGCTTATTTCACACAGTGCAGTGTTGCGGAATCACGGTGTTTGTTTTCTAAACAAACTACATCAGAAATGAAGCTAACCTACTAAGTTGTACATGTTGTTAGTTTACACAAACTAGCAAAGTTTGATCTTGCTGCAATGAAAACTCTTCGTAACAAAGCAACTCATTCTGAGAACAGAACTAGGTTATTTCCCACAGTACAGTGTTGGGGAATCAAGGCGTTTGTTTTCTAAACAAACTACGTTAGAAATGAAGCTAACCTAATAAGTTGTACATCTTGTTAGATTACAAAAACTAGCAAAGTTTGATCTTGCTATGCTGAAGACTTTTTGTAAGAAAGCAACTCATTCCGAGAACAGAACAAGCTTAATTCACACAGTACATTCTTCGGCAATGAAGGTGTTTGTTTTGTAAACAAACTGCGTTAGAAATGAGGCGAATCTACAAACTTGTACATATTGTTAGATTACACAAATTAGCAAAGTTTGATCTTGATGCTCTGTAGGCTCTTCGTAAAAAGCAACTCATTCCGAGAACAGAACTGGCTTGTTTCACACAGTACAGTGTAGGGGAATCAAGGTGTTTGTTTTCTAAACAAACTACATAAGAAATTATGGTAATCTACTGAATTGTACATCTTGTTGGATTACACAAACTAGGAAAGTTTGATCATGCTGCACTGAAGACTCTGTAATAAAGCAACTCATTCCGAGAACAGAACTCGCTTATTTCACACAGTGCAGTGTTTGGCAATGAAGATGTTTGTTTTCTAATCAAACTACTTTAGAAATGAGGTGAATCTACTCAGTTGTACATCCTGTTACATTACACAAACTAGGAACTTTTGATCTTGCTGAAAGTAAGACTCTTCGTAAGAAAGCAACTTGTTTTGAGAACAAAACTAGCTTATTTCACAGAGTACAGTGTTGGGGAATCAAGGTGTTTGTTTTCTAAATGAACTACTTTAGAAAGGAAGCTAATCTACTAAGTTGTACATCTTGTTAGATTACACAAACTAGAAATGTTTGTGTACTTGGTGTACTGAAGACTGTTCCTAAGAAAACAACTCATTCCGAGAACATAACTCTCTTATTTCACACAGTAAAGTGTTCGGCAATGAAGGTGTTTGTTTTCTAAACCTACTATATTAGAAATAAATGAATCTTCAAAGTTGTCCATCTTGTTAGATTACACAAACTAGGAAAGTTTTATCTTGCTGCCCTGAAGGCTGTTCATAAGAAAGCAACTCATTTTGAAAACAGAACTAGCTTATTTCACACAGTACAGTGTTCAGAAATGAAGGTGTTTGTTTTCTGAACAAACTGGGTTCGAAATGAGGACAATCTACTTACTTGTACATCTTGTTAGATTACAAAAACTAGCAAAGTTTGATCTTGCTGCACTGAAGACTCTTCGTAAGAAAGCAACTCATTCCGAGAACAGAATTCGATTTTAACACAATACAGTGTTTGGCAATGAAGGTGTTTGTTTTCTAAACAAACTGCGTTAGAAATGAAATGAATCTACTAAGTTGTACATCTTGTTAGATTACGCAGACTAGGAAAGTTTGATCTTGCTTCACTGAAGACTCTTCGTAAGAAAGCAACTCATTCCGAGAACAGAACTAGCTTATTTCACACAGTACAGTGTTCTGCAATGAAGATGTTTGTTTTCTAATCAAACTACTTTAGAAATGAGGTGAATCTACTCAGGTGTACATCCTGTGAGATTACACAAACTAGCAAAGTTTGATGTTGCTGCACTGAAGACTCTTCGTAAGAAACCAACTCATTCCCAGAACAGAACTAGATTTTAACACAGTACAGTGTTTGGCAATGAATGTGTTTGTTTTCTAAACAAACTGCATTAGAAATGAGGTGAATCTACTAAGTCGTACATCTTGTTAGATTACACAAGGAAGCTTATTTCAAACAGTACAATGTTGGGGAATCAAGGTTTTTGTTTTTGAAAGCAACTACCTTAGAAATGAAGCTAACCTACTAAGTTGTACATCTTGTTAGATTACATAAACCAGCAACGTTTGATCTTGCTGCACTGAAGACTCTTCATAAGAAAGCAAATCATTCCAAGAAGAGAACTAGCTTATTTCACACAGTCGAGAGTTCGGCAATCAAGGTGTTTGTTTTCTAAAGAAACTGCTTTAGAAATGAGGCGAATCAACTAAGTTGAATATCTTCTTAGATTACACAAACTAGCAAAGTTTGATCTCGCTGCACTGAAGACTCTTCGTAAGAAAGCAACTCATTCCGAGAACAGAACTAGCTAATTTCACACAGTACAGTGTTAAGCAATGAAGATTTTTGTTTTCTAAACAAACTACTTTAGAAATGAGGCGTATTGACTATGTTGTACATCTTGTTAGATTACACAAACTAGCAATGTTTGATCTTGCTGCACTGAACACTCTTCGTAAGAAAGCAACTTATTCTGAGAACAGAATTAGCTTATTTCACACAGTACAGAGTTCGGCAAAGAAGGTGTTTGTTTTCTAAACAAACTACGCTAGAAATGAAATGAATCTACTAACTTGTACATCTTCTTAGATTACACAAACGAGCAAAGTTTGATCTTGCTGCACTGAATACTCTTCGTAAGAAAGCACCTCATTCTGAGAACAGAACTAGCTTATTTCACACAGTACAGTTTTCAGCAATGAAGGTGTTTGTTTTCTAGAGAAACTACGATACAAATGAAGCCAATGTACTAAGTTGTATATCTTGTTAGATTACACAAACTAGCAAAGTTTGATCTTGCTGCACTGAAGACTCTTCGTAAGAAAGCAACTGATTCCGAGAACAGAACTATCTTATTTCACACAGCACAGTGTTAAGCAATGAAGATGTTTGTTTTCTAAACAAACTACTTCAGAAATGAGGTGAATCTCCTCAGTTGTACATCCTTTTAGATTACACAAAATAGGAAAGTTTGATCTTGCTCGAATGAAGTCTCTTAGCAAGAAAGCAACTCATTCTGAGTACAGAACTAGCTTATTTCACACAGTACAGTGTTCGGCAATGAAGATGTTTGTTTTCTAAACAAACTACTTTAGAAACGAGGCGAGTCTACTAAGTTGTACATCTTGTTAGATTACACAAACTAGCAAAGTTTGATCTTGCTGTACTGAAGACTCTTCGTAGAGAAAGCAACTGATTCCTAGAACATAACTAGCTTATTTCACACAGTACAGTGTTCAAAATGAAGATGTTTGTTTCTCACACAAACTACTTTAGAAATGAGGCAAATCAACTAAGTTCTACATCTTTTTAGATTACACAAACTAGGAAAGTTTGATGTTGCCGGTCTGAAGACTCTTCATAAGAAAGCAACTCGTTCCAGGAACAGAACTAGCTTTTTTCACACAGTACAGTGTTGGGGAATCAAGGTGTTTTTTTTTCTAAACAAACTGCGTTAGAAATGAAGATAACCTACTAAGTTGTACATCTTGTTAGATTACACAAACTAGCAAAGTTTGATCTTGCTGCACTGAAGACTCTTCGTAAGAAAGCAACTCATTCCGAGAACAGAACAAGGTTATTTCACACAGTACAGTGTTCGGCAATTAAGGTGTTTGTTTTCTAAACAAACTATGTTAGAAATGCAATGAATCTATTAAGTTGTACATCTTGTTAGATTACACAAATGAGGAAAGTTTGATCTTGCTGCACTGAGGACTCTTTGTAAGAAAGCAACTCATTCCAGGAACAGAACTAGCTTATTTCACACAGTACAGTTTTCGGCAATGAAGGTGTTTGGTTTCTAAACAAACTACATTAGAAATGAAGCTAACCTACGAAGTTGTACATCTTGTTAGATTACACAAACTAGTAAAGTTTGATCTTGTGGTGCTGAAAACTGTTAATAAGAAAGCAACACATTCCGAGAACAGAACAAGCTTATTTCACACATTACAGTGTTTGGCAATAAAGGTGTTTGTTTTCTAAACAAACTGCATTAGAATGTAGGCGAATGTACTAAGTTGTATATCTTGTTAGATTACACAAACTAGCAAAGTTTGATCTTGCTGCACTGAAGACTCTTTGTAAGAAAGCAATTCATTCCGAGAACAGAACAAGCTTATTTCAAACAGTAAAGTGTTCGGGGATCAACTTGTTTGTTTTCTGAAGAAACTACGTTAGACATGAAGTTAACCTACTAAGTTTTACATCTTGTTAGATTACAAAAACTAGAAAATTTGATATTGCTGCATTAAAGACTCTTCGTAACAAAGTAACTCATTCCAAGAACAGAAGTAGCTTATTTCACACAGTACAGTTTTCGGCAATGAAGGTGTTTGTTTTCTAAACAAACTACATTGGAAATGAAGCGAATCTACTAAGTTGTATACCATGTTAAATTACACAAACTAGCAAAGTTGGATCTTGCCGCACTGAAGACTCTTTGTAAGAAAGGAACTCATTCCGAGAACAGAACTAGCTTTTTTCACACAGTACAGTGTTTTAGAATCAAGTTTTTTTTTTCTAAACAAAGCACGTTAGAAATGAAGCTAACCTACTACAATGTAAATCTTGTTAGATTACACATACTAGCAAAGTTTGATCTTGCTGCACTTAAGACTCTTTGTGAGAAAGCAACTCATTCAGAGAACAGAACAAGCTTATTTCACACAGTAGAGTGTTAAGCAATAAAGATTTTTGTTTTCTAAACAAACTACCTGAAAAATGAGGCGAATCTACTAAGTTGTTCATCTTGTTAGATTGCACAAAGTAGCAAAGTTAGACCTTGATCCACTGAAGACTCTTCGTAAGAAAGCAACTTTTTCTGAGAACAAAACTAGCATATTTCACACAGTACACTGTTGGGGATTCAAGGTGTTTGTTTTCTAAACAAACTACGTTAGAAATAAAGCTAATCTAGTAAGTTGTCCCTCTTTTTAGATTACACAAACTCGCAATGTTTGATCTTTCTGCACTGAAGACTCTTCGTAAGAAAGTAACTCATTCCGAGAACAGAACTCACTTATTTCACGCAGTACAGAGTTTGGCAATGAAGGTGTTTGTTTTCTAAACAAGCTATTTAGAAATGAAATGAATCTACTAACTTGTATATCTTGTTATATTACACAAGCTAGCAAAGTTTGATCTTGCTGCACTGAAGACTCTTCTTAAGAAAGCAACTCATTCCGAGAACAGAACTAGCTTATTTTACACAGTACAGTTTTCAGAAATGAAGGTGTTTGTTTTCTAAAGAAACTACGTTAGAAATGAAGTGAACCTACTAAGTTGTACATCTTGTTAGAATACACACATTAGCAAAGTTTGATCTTGCTGCACTGACGACTCTTCATAAGAAAGCAACTTATTCCGAGGACAGAACTAGATTTTAACACAGTACGGTGTTTGGCAATGAAGGTGTTTGTTTTCTAAACAAACTTCATTAGAAATGAGGCGAATATACTAAGTTGTACATCTTGTTAGCTTACACAAACTAGCAATGTTTGATCTTGCTGCACTGAAGACTCTTCTTAAGAAAGCAACTGATTCCGAGAACAGAACCAGCTTATTTCACACAGTACAGTGATAAGAAATGAAGATGTTTGTTTTCCAAACAAACTACTTTAGAAATGAGGGGAATCAACTAAGTTGTATATCTTGTTAGATTACACAAACTAGCAAAGATTGATCTTGCTGCACTGAAGACTCTTCCTAAGAAAGCAATTCATTCTGAGAACAGAACTAGCTTATCTCACACAGTACAGTGTTTGGCAATGAAGATGTTTGTTTTCTAAACAAACTACGTTAGAAATGAAGCAAATCAACGAAGTTGTATACCATGTTAGATTACATAAAATAGCAAAGTTTGATCTTGCTGCACTGAAGACTATTCGTAAGAAAGCAACTCATTCCGAGAACAGAACTAGCTTATTTCACACAGTACAGTGTTGGGCAATGAAGATGTTTGTTTTCTAATCAAACTACTGTAGAAATGAGGTGAATCTACTCAGTTGTACATCCTGTGAGATTACACAAACTAGCAAAGTTTGATCTTGCTCCACTGAAAACTCTTCGTTGGAAACCTACTTATTCTGAGAACAGAAATAGCATATTTCACACCATATTGTTGGGGAATCAAGGTGTTTGTTTTCTTAACAAACCACCTTAGAAATGCAGCTAACCTACTAAGTTGTATGCCTTGTCAGTTTACACAAACTAGCAAAGTTTGATCTTGCTGTACTGAAGACTGCTCGTGAGAAAGCAACTCATTCCGAGAACAGAACAAACTTATTTCATACAGTATAGTGTTAAGCAATGAAGATTTTTGTTTTCTAAACAAACTACTTTAGAAATGAGGTGAATCTACTAATTTGTACATCTTGTTAGATTGCACGGACTAGCAAAGTTTGATCTTGCTGCACTGAAGACTCCTCGTAAGAAAGCAACTCGTTCTGAGAACAAAACTAGCTTATTTCACACAGTACAGTGTTGGGGAATCAAGGTGTTTGTTTTCTAAACAAACTACGTTTGAAATGAAGCTAATCTAGTGCGTTGTCCATCTTTTTATATTACACAAACTAGCAATGTTTGATCTTCCTACACTGAAGACTCTTTGTAAGAAAGCAACTCATTCCCAGAATAGAACAATCTAATTTCACACAGTACAGTTTTCGGCAATGAAGCTGTTTGTTTTCTAAACAAACTACGTTAGAAATGAAGCGAATCTACTAAGTTGTATATCTTGTTAGTTTACACAAACTAGCAAAGTTTGATCTTGCTGCACTGAAGACTCTTCGTAAGAAAGAAATTGATTCCGAGAACAGAACTAGCTTATTTCACACAGTACAGTGTTAAGCAATGAAGAAGTTTATTTTCTAAACAAACTACGTTAGAAATGAGGCTAATGGACTAAGTTGTACATCTTGTTAGATTACACAAACTAGCAAAGTATGATCTTGCTGCACTGAAGAATCTTCGTAAGAAAGCAACTGTTTCTGAGAACAGAACCAGCTTATTTCACAAAGTACTTTGTTAAGACATGAAGATGTTTGTTTTCTAAACAAACTACTTTCGAAATGAGGCAACAATACTAATACACCTTTTTAGATTATACAAACTAGCAAAGTTTGTTCTTGCTGCACTGAAGACTCTTCCTAAGAAAGCAACTCATTCTGAGAACAGAATTAGCTTATCTCGCACAGTACAGTGTTTGGCAATGAAGATGTTTGTTTTCTAAACAAACTACGTTAGAAATGAAGCAAACTTACTAAGTTGTATACCATGTTAGATTACACAAAATAGCAAAGTTTGATCTTGCTGCACTGAGGACTCTTCGTAAGAAAGCAACTCATTCCGAGAACAGAACTAGCTTATTACACACAGTACAGTGTTCGGCAATGAAGATGTTTGTTTTCCAATCAAACTACTTTAGAAATGAGGTGAATCTACTCAGTTGTACATCTTGTGAGATTACACAAACTAGCAAAGTTTGATCTTGCTCCACTGAAAACTCTTCGTTAGAAACCAACTTATTCTGAGAACAGAAATAGCATATTTCAGACCGTATTGTTGGGGAATCAAGGTGTTTGTTTTCTTAACAAACCACCTTAGAAATGCAGCTAACCTACTAAGTTGTATGCCTTGTCAGTTTACACAAACTAGCAAAGTTTGATCTTGCTGTACTGAAGACTGCTCGTGAGAAAGCAATTCATTCCGAGAACAGAACAAACTTATTTCTTACAGTATAGTGTTAAGCAATGAAGATTTTTGTTTTCTAAACAAACTACTTTAGAAATGAGGCGAATCTACTAATTTGTACATCTTGTTAGATTGCACGGACTAGCAAAGTTTGATCTTGCTGCACTGAAGACTCCTCGTAAGAAAGCAACTCGTTCTGAGAACAAAACTAGCTTATTTCACACAGTACAGTGTTGGGGAATCAAGGTGTTTGTTTTCTAAACAAACTACGTTTGAAATGAAGCTAATCTAGTGCGTTGTCCATCTTTTTATATTACACAAACTAGCAATGTTTGATCTTCCTACACTGAAGACTCTTTGTAAGCAAGCAACTCATTCCCAGAATAGAACAATCTAATTTCACACAGCACAGTTTTCGGCAATGAAGCTGTTTGTTTTCTAAACAAACTACGTTAGAAATGAAGCGAATCTACTAAGTTGTATATCTTGTTAGTTTACACAAACTAGCAAAGTTTGATCTTGCTGCACTGAAGACTCTTCGTAAGAAAGAAATTGATTCCGAGAACAGAACTAGCTTATTTCACACAGTACAGTGTTAAGCAATGAAGATGTTTATTTTCTAAACAAACTACGTTAGAAATGAGGCTAATGGACTAAGTTGTACATCTTGTTAGATTACACAAACTAGCAAAGTTTGATCTTGCTGCACTGAAGAGTCTTCGTAAGAAAGAAACTGATTCTGAGAACAGTACTATCTTATTTCACACAGTACGGTGTTAAGCAATTAAGATGTTTGTTTTCTAAACAAACCACTTTGGAAATGAGGCGAAAATACTAAGTTGTACATCTTTATAGATTACACAAACTAGCAAAGTTTGATATTGCTGTACTGAAGAAGCTTTGTAAGGAAGCAACTCATTCTGAGAACAGAACTCGCTTATTTCACACAGGACAGAGTACATCAATGAAGGTGTTTGTTTTCTAAACCAACTAAGTTAGAAATGAAATGAATCTACTAATTTGTACATCTTTTTAGATTACACAAACTAGGAAAGTTTGATCTTGCTGCACTGAAGACTCTTCGTAAGAAAGCAACTCTTTCCGAGAACAGAACTAGCTTATTTCACACAGTACAGTGTTGGGGAATCACAGTGTTTGTTTTCTAAAGAAACTACGTTAGAAATGAAGCTAACCTACTAAGTTTTACAACTTGTTAGATTACACAAACTATCAAATTTGATCTTGCTGCGTTGAAGACTCTTCGTAAGAAAGCAACTCATTCCGAGAATAGAACTAGTTTATTTCACACAGTACAGTTTTCGGCAATGAAGGTGGTTATTTTCTAAATAAACTACATTAGAAATGAAGCGAATCTACTAAGTTTTATACCATGTTAGATTACACAAAGAAGCAAAGTTTGATCTTGCAACACTGAAGACTCTTCGTAAGAAAGCAACTCATTCTGAGAACAGAACTATCTTATTTCACACAGTATAGTGCTCGGCAATGAAGATGCTTGTTTTCTAATCGAACTACTTTAGAAATGAGGTGAATCTACTCAGTTTCACATCCTGTGAGATTACACAAACGAACAAAGTTTGATCTTGCTGCACTGAAGACTCTTCATAAGAAACTGACTCATTCCGAGAACAGAACTAGCTTATTTCTCACAGTACAGTGTTGGGGAATCAAGGTGTTTGTTTTCTAAACAAACAACGTTAGAAATGAAGCTACTGTACTAAGTTGTACATCTTGTTAGATTTCACAAACTAGCAATGTTTCATCTTGCTGCACTGAAGACTCTTCGTAAGAAAGTAACTCATTCAGAGAGCAGAACTCGCTTATTTCACACAGTACAGAGTTCGGCAATGAAGGTGTTTGTTTTCTAAACAAACTAGGTTAGAAATGAACTGAATCTACTAAGTTGTAGATCTTGTTAGATTACACAAACTAGCAAAGATTGATCTTGCTGCACTGAAGACTCTTCGTAAGAATGCAACTGATTCCTAGAATAGAACTAGCTTATTTCATACAGTACAGTGTTTGGCAATGAAGATGTTTGTTTTCTAAACAAAGTACGTTAGAAATGAGGCTAATCTACTAAGTTGTACATCTGGTTAGATTACACAAACTAGCAAAGTTTGATCTTGCTTCACTGAAGACTCTTCGTAAGAAAGCAACTGATTCTGAGAACAGAACTAGTTTATTTCACACAGTACATTGTTAAGACATGAAGATGTTTGTTTTCTAAACAAACTACTTTCAAAATGAGGTGAATCTACACAGTTGTACATCCTGTGAGATTACACAAACTAGCAAAGTTAGATCTTGCTGCACTGAAGACTCTTCGTAAGAAACCAACTCATTCTGAGAAAAGAACTAGCTTATTTCACACAGTACAGTGTTGGGGAATCAAGGTGTTTGTTTTCTAAACAAACAACGTTAGAAATGAAGCTAACCTACTAAGTTGTACATCTTGTTAGATTTCACAAACTAGCAATGTTTGATCTTCTTGCACTGAGGATTCTGTGTAAGAAAGGAACTCATCCAGAGACTAGAACTTGCTTATTTCACACAGTACAGAGTTCGGCAATGAAGTTGTTTGTTCTCTAAACTAACTACGTTAGAAATGAAATGAATCTACTAAGTTGTACATCTTGTTACATTACACAAACTAGCAAAGTTTGATTTTGCTGCACTGAATATTCTTCGTACGAAAGCAACTCATTCTGAGAACAGAACAAGCTTATTTCACACAAGACAGTGTTCAGGAATCAGGGTGTTTGTTTTCTAAAGAAACTACGTTATAAATGAAGCTAACCTACTAACTTGTACATCTTGTTAGATTACACAAACTAGCAAAGTTTGATCTTGCTGTACTGAAGACTCTTCGTAAGAAAGCAACTCGTTCCGAGAACAGAAGTAGCTTATTTCACCCAGTATATTGTTGGGGAATCAAGGTATTTGTTTTCTAAACAAAATACTTTAGAAATGAAGCTAACTTACCAAGTTTTACATCTTGTTAGATTACACAAACTAGCCAAGTTTGATCTTGCTGCACTGAAGATTTTTCATAAGAAAGCAACTGATTCCGAGAACAGAACTAGCTTTTTTTACACAGTACAGTGTTGGGGAATCAAGGTGTTTGTTTTCTAAACAAACTACATTAGAAATGAAGCTAATCTACTAAGTGGTACATCTTGTTAGATTACACAAACTAGCAAAGTTTGATCTTGCTGCACTTAAGACTCTTTGTAAGAAAGCAACTCGTTCCGAGAACAGATCTAGCTCTTTTCACACAGTATAGTGTTGGGGAATCAAGGTGTTTGTTTTCTCAACAAACTACGTTATAAATGAAGCTAACCTACTAAGTTGTATATCTTGTTACATTACACAAACTAGCAAAGTTTAACCTTGCTGCACTGAAGACTCTTGTTAAGATAGCAACTCATTCCGAGAACAGAACTATCTTATTTCACACAGTACAGTGTTCGTCAATGAAGGTGTTTGTTTTCTAAACAAGCTGTGTTAGAAATGAAGCGAATCTACTAAATTGTATATCTTGTTAGATTACACAAACTAACAAAGTTTGATCTTGCTGCACTGACGACTGTTTGTAAGAAAGAACTCATTCCAAGAACAACACTAGCTTATTTCACACAGCACAGTGCTTGGGAATGAAGGTGTTTGTTTTCTAAACAAACTGCGTTACAAATGAGGAGAATCTACTAAGTTGTACATCTTGTTAGAATGCAAAAACTAGCAAAGTTTGATCTTTGTGCACTGATGACTCTTCGTAATAAAGCTTCTCATACCTAGAAGAGAACTTGTGTATTTCACACATTACAGTGTTCGGCAGTGAAGGTGTTTGTTTTCTGTACAAACTGCGTTACAAATGAGGCAAATCTACTAAGTTTTATATCTTGGTAGATTACACAAACAAGCAATGTTTGATCTTGCTGCACTGAAGATTCTTCTTAAGAAAGCAACTCATAATGAAAACAGAACTCTCTTATTGCACACAGTACAATTTTTGGCAATGAAAGTGAATGTTTTCTAAACAAACTGCGTTAGAAATGAAGCGAATCTACTAAGTTGTATATTTTATTAGATTACACAAACTAGCAAAGTTTGATCTTGCTGCACTGAACACTCCTCGTAAGAAAGCAACTGATTCTGAGAACAGAACTCGCTTATTTCCCACAGTACAGTGTTGGGGAATCAAGGAGTTTATTTTCTAAACAAACTACATTATAAATGAAATGAATCTACTAAGTTGTACATCTTGCGACATTACACAAACTAGCAAAGTTTGATCTTGCTGCACTGAAGACTCTTCGTAAGAAAGCAACTCTTTCCAAGAACAGGACGATGTTAAGCAATGAAGATGTTTGTTTTCTAAACAAACTACTTTGGAAATGAGGTGAAAATATTAAGTTGTACATCATTTTGATTATACAAACTATCAAAGTCTGATCTTGCTGCACTTATGACTCTTCATTAGAAAGCAACTCATTCCGAGAATAGAACTAGCTCATTTCACACAGTATAGTGTTCGGCAATGAAGATGTTTGTTTTCAAATAAAACTACTTTAGAAATGAGGTGAATCTACTAAATTGTATATCTTGTTAGATTACACAAACTAGCAATGTTTGATGTTGCTGCACTCAAGACTCTTCGTAAGAAAGCAACTAATTCCGAGAAAAAACTAGCTTTTTTCACACAGTACAGTGTTGGGGAATCAATGTGTTTGTTTTCTAAACAAAGCAATGTTAGAAATGAGGCTAATCTACTAAATTGTACATCTCTTTAGATTACACAAACTAGCAATGTTTGATCTTACTTCACTGAAGGTTCTTTGTACGAAAGCATCTGATTCCGAGAACAGAAGTAGCTTATTTCACACAGTACAGTGTTTGGCAATGAAGATGTTTGTTTTCCAAATAAACTACTTTAGAAATGAGGCGAATCAACTAAGTTTTACATCTTGTTAGATTAGACAAACTAGCAAAGTTTTATCTTGCTGCACTGAAGACTCTTCGTAAGAAAGCAACTCATTCCGAGAACAGAAGTAGCTTATTACACACAGTACAGTTTTCGGCAATGAAGGTGATTGTTTTCTAAACAAACTACGGTAGAAATGAAGCGAATCTACTAAGTTGTATATCTGGTTACATTAAGGAAACTAGCAACGTTTGATCTTGCTGCACTGAAGACTCGTCATAAGAAAGCAACTGATTCGTGGAACAGAACTAGCTTATTTCACACACCACAGTGTTGGGCAATGAAGATGTTTGTTTTCTAAACAAACTACTTTAGAAATAAGGTGAATATACTCAGTTGTGCTTCCTGTAAGATTACAAAAAATAGGAATGTTTGATCTTGCTGCACTGGAGACTCTTTGTAAGAAAGCAACTCATTTCGAGAACAGAAATAGCTTATGTCACACAGTACAGTGTTGCAGAATCAAGGTGTTTGTTTTTTACACAAACTACGTTAGAAATGAAGCTAACCTCCTAAATTGTACATCTTGTTAGATTGTACAAACTAGCAAAGTTTGATCTTGCTGCACTGAAGACTGTTCGTAAGAAAGCGACTCATTCCGAGAACAGAACTAGCTTATTTCACAAAGAATAGTGTTTGGCAATGAAGGTGTTTGTTTTCTAAACAAGCTGCATTAGAAATTAGGCGAATCTGCTAAGTTGTATATTTTGTTAGATTACACAAAGTAGCAAAGTTTGATCTTGCTGCACTGAAGACTCTACAAAAGAAAGCAACTCATTACGAGAACATAACTAGCTTATTGCACAAAGTACAGTGTTCGGCAAGGAAGGTGTTTGTTTTCTGAACAAATTGCGTGAGAAATGGGGTGAATATACTAAGTTGTATACCTTGTTACATTACACAAACTAGGAACGTTTGATCTTGATGCACTGTCGACCCTTCATAAGAAAACAACTCATCTAGACCAGATCTAGCTTATTTCACACAGTACAGTTTTTGGCAATGAAGGTGTTTGTTTTCTGAACAAACTGCATGAGAAATGAGGTAAATCTACTAAGTTGTATATCTTGTTGGATTACACAAACTAGCAAAGTTTGATCTTGCTGCACTGACGACTCTTCGCAAGAAAGTAACTCATTCCTAGAACAGAACTACCTTATTTCACACAGTACAGTGTTCGGCAATGAAGGTGTTTGTTTTCTAAACAAACTAAGTTAGAAATGATATGAAGCTACTAAGTTGTATATCTTGTTAGATTACACAAACTAACAAAGTTTGATCTTGCTGCACTGAAGAGTCTTCGTAAGAAAGCAACTGATTCCGAGAACAGTACTAGCTTATTTCACACAGTACAGTGTTAAGCAATGAAGATATTTGTTTTCTAAACAAACTACTTTGGAAATGAGGCGAAAATACTAAGTTGTACATCTTTATAGATTACACAAACTAGCAAAGTTTGATCTTGCTGCACTGAAGACGCTTCGTAAGGAAGCAACTCATTCCGCTAACAGAACTCACTTATTTCACACAGTACAGAGTACGTCAATGAAGGTGTTTGTTTTCTGAACAAACTGCGTGAGAAATGAGGTGAATCTACTAAGTTGTATATCTTGTTGGATTACACAAACTAGCAAAGTTTGATCTTGCTGCACTGACGGCTCTTCACAAGAAAGTAACTCACTCCTAGAACAGAACTACCTTATTTCACACAGTACAGTGTTAGGCAATGAAGGTGTTTGTTTTCTAAACAAACTAAGTTAGAAATGAAATGAATCTACTAAGTTGTATATCTTGTTAGATTACACAAACTAACAAAGTTTGATCTTGCTGCACTGACGAATCTTCGTAAGAAAGCAACTCATTCTTATAACAGAACTAGCTTATTTCACACAGTACAGTGTTCGGCAATGAAGGTGTTAGTTTTCTTATCAAACTGCGTTAGAAATGAGTTGAATGTACTAAGTTGTACTTCTTGTTATATTTCACAAACTAGCGAATTTTAATCTTGCTGCACTGACGACTCTTCGTAAAAAAGCAATTCGTTCCTAGTACAAAACTAGCTCATTACACACAGTACAGTGCTCAGAAATGAAGATGTTTGTTTTCTAAACTAACTACTTTAGAAATGAGGCGAATCTACTAAGTTGTACATCTTGTTACATTACAGAAACAAGCAAAGTTTGATCTTGCTGCCCTGAAGACTCTTCTTAAGAAAGCAACTCATTCTTAGAACAGAACTAGCTTATTTCACACAGCACAGTGTTGGGGAATCAAGGTGTTTGTTTTCTAAAAAACTACATTAGAAATGAAGCTAACCTACTAAGGTGTACATCTTGTTAGATTACATAAACTAGCAAAGTTTGATCTTGCTGTACTAAAGACTCTTCGTAGGAAAGCAACTGATTCCGCGAACAGAACAAGCTTATTTCACACAGTACAGTGTTCGGGAATCAAGATGTTTGTTTTCTATACAAACAACTTCAGAAATGAGGTGAGTCTACTCATTTGTACATCCTGTTAGATTTCACAAAATAGGAAAGTTTGTTCTTGCTGCAGTGAAGACACTTCATAAGAAAGCAACCATTCCAAGAACAGAACTATCTTTTTTCCCACAGTAAATTGTTGAGGAATTAAGGTCTTTGTTTTCTAAACAATCGACTTTAGAAATGAAGCTAACTTGCCAAGTTTTACATTTTGTTAGATTACACAAACTAGCAAAGTTTGATCTTGCTGTACTGAAGACTCTTCGTAAGAAAGCAACTCGTTCCAAGAACAGAACCAGCTTATTTCACACAGTACAGAGTTGGGGAATCAAGGTGTTTGGTTCCTAAACAAACTATGTTAGTAATGAAGCTAACCTACTAAGTTGTACAACTTGTTAGATTACACAAACTAGCAATGTTTGATCTTGCTGCACTGAAGCCTCTTCGTAAGAAAGCAACTCATTCTAAGAACAGAAGTAGCTCATTTCACACAGTACAGAGTTCAGTAATGACGGTGTTTGTTTTCTAAACAAACTATGTTAGAAATGAAATGAATTGACTAAGTTGTAAACGTTTTTAGTTTACACAATCTAGGAAAGTTTGATCTTGCTGCACTGAAGACTGTTCGTAAGAAAGCAATTCATTCCTACAACAGAACGAGCTTATTTTGCACAGTACAGCATTCAGCAATGAAGATGTTTGTTTGGTAAACAAACTGCTTAAGAAATGAGGTGAATCTACTAAGTTGTACATCCTGCTAGATTACACAAACTTGGAAAGTTTTATCTTCCTGCACTGAGGACTCTTCATAAGAAAGCAACTAATTCCGAGAACATAACTAGCTTATTTCACACAGTACAGTTTTGGGGAATCAAGGTGTTTGTTTTCTAAACAAACTAGGTTAGAAATGAAGCTAACCTACGAAGTTTTACATCTTGTAAGATTACCCAAATTAGGAAAGCTTGATCTTGCTGCACTGGAGACTCTTAGTAAGAAAGCAACTCATTCCGAGAACAGACTAGCTTATTTCAGGCAGTACACTGTTGGGGAATCAAGGTGTGTTTTTATTTTCTAAACAAACTTCGTTAGAAATGAAGCTAACTTACCAATTTTTACATCTTGTTACATTACACAAACTAGCAAAGTTTGATTTTGCTGCACTGAAGACTCTTTGTAAGAAAGCAACTCATTCCCAGAACAGAACTAGCTTATTTCACACAATACAGTGTTGGGCATTGAAGGTGTTTGTTTTCTAAACAAACTATTTTAGAAATGAGGCGAATCTACTAAGTTGTACATCTTGTTAGATTAAACAAACAAGGAATGATTGATCTTGGTGGACTGAAGGCTCTTTATAAGAAAGCAAGTCATTCTGAGAACAGAACTAGCTTATTTCAAACAGTACAGTGTTGGGGAATCAAGGTGTTTGCTTTTCTAAACAAACTACGTTAGAAATGAAGGTAACCTACTAAATTTTACATCTTGTAAGATTACCCAAAGTAGGAAAGTTTGATCTTGCTGCACTGAAGACTCCTTCTAAGAAACCACTCATTCCGAGAACAGAACTAGCTTTTTTCACACTGTACAGTGTTCGCAATGAAGATGTTTCTTTTCTAAACAAACTACTTTAGAAATGAGGCGAATCTACTAAGTCATACATTCTGTTAGAATTCACAAAATAGTAAAGTTTGATCTAGCTGCACTGAAGACTCTTCGTAAGAAAGCAACTCATTCCGAGAACAGAACTAGCTTATTTCACACAGTACAGTGTTAGGCAATGAAGGTGTTTGTTTTCTAAACGAACTAAGTTAGAAATGAGGCAAATCTCCTAAATTGTACATCTTGTTAGATTACACAAACTAGCAAAGTTTGATCTTGCTGCACTGAAGACTCTTCATAAGAAAGCAACTCATTCCGAGAACAGAACTAGGTGATTTCACACAATACAGTGTTCAGGAATGAAGATGGTTCTTTTTCCTAATCAAACTACTTTAGAAATGAGGTGAATCTACTAAGTTGTACATCCTGTGAGATTACACAAACTAGGAAAGTTTGATCATGCTGCACTGAAGACTCTTCATAAGAAAGCAACTCATTCCTAGAATAGAACTAGCTTATTTCACACAATACAGTATTTGGCAAAGAAGGTGTTTGTTTTGAAACAAACTACTTTAGAAATGTGGCGAATCTACTAAGTTGTACAACTTGTTAGATTACACAAACTAGGAAAGTTTGATGTTGCTGCAGTGAAGACTCTTCGTAGGAAAGCAACTCATTCCTAGAACAGAACTAGCTCATTTTAGACAGTACAGTGTTGGGGAATCAAGGTGTTTGTTTTCTAAACAAACTACATTAGAAACGAATCTAACCTACTAAGTTTTAAAACCTTGTTAGATAACAGCAACTAGGAAAGTTTGACCTTGCTGCACTGAAGACTCTTCCTAAGAAAGCAACTCATTCCGAGAACAGAACTAGCCTATTTCACACACTACAGTATTTGGCAATGAAGGTGTTTGTTTTCTAAACAAACTACGTTGGAAATGAAGTGAATCTACTAAGTTGTACATCTTGTGAGAGTACACAAATTAGCAATGTTTGATTTTGCTGCAATGAAGACTCTTCGTAAGAAAGCAACTCATTTCGAGAATAGAAGCAGCTTATTTCACACAGTACAGTGTTCGGCAATGAAGGTGTTTGTTTTCTAAACAAACTGAGTTGGAAATGAAGTGAATGTACTAAGTTGTAGATATTGTGAGAGTACACAAAGTAGCAAAGTTTGATCTTGCTGCACTGAAGACTGTTTGTAAGAAAGCATCTCATTCCTAGAACAGAACTAGCTTATTTCACACAGTACAGTGTTTGGCAATGAAGGAGTTTGTTTTCTAAAACAAACTACGTTTGAAATGAAGCTAATCTACTAAGTTGTACATCTTGTTTGATTACCCAAACTAGGAAAGTTTGATCTTGCTCACTGAAGACTCTTCGTAAGAAAACAACTCATTCTGAGAACAGAAGTAGCTTATTTCAGACAGTACATTGTTAAGACATGAAGGTGTTTGTTGTATAAACAAACTACGATAGAAATGAAATGAACCTACTAAGTTGTACATCTTGTTAGATTACACAAACTAGTAAAGTTTGTTCTTGCTGCACTGAAGACTGTTCATAAGAAAGCAACTCATTCTGAGAACAGAACTAGCTTATTTCACACAATACAGTGTTGGGCAATGAAGATGTTTGTTTTTTTTTTTTCCTAAACAAACAACTTTAGAAATGAAAATAAACTACTAAGTTGTATATCCTGTTAGATTACACAAACTAGGAAAGTTTGATCCTCTTGCACTGAAAACTCTTTGTAAGAAAGCAACTCATTCCAGAGAACAGAACTAGCTTATTTCACACAGTACAGTGTTGAGGAATCAAGGAGTTTGTTTTCTAAACAAACTACTTAGAAATGAAATAATCTACTAAGTTTTACATCTTGTTAGATTACACAAACTAGCAAAGTTTGATCTTGCTGCACTGAAGACTCTTTGTAGAAAGCAACTAATTCCAAGAACAGAACAAGCTTATTTCACACAACACAGTGTTCAGGAATGAAGGTGTTTGTTTTCTAAACAAACTACGTTAGAAATGAAATGAATCTACTAAGTTGTACATCTTGTTAGATTACACAAACTAGGAAAGTTTGATCTTGCTGCACTGAAGACTCTTTGTAAGAAAGCAACTCATTCTGAGAACAGAACTAGCTTATTTCACACAGTACAGTGTTCTGGGATGAAGATATTTGTTTTCTAAACAAAATACTTTAGAAATGAGGCTAATCTACTAAGTTTACATCTTGTTAGATTACACAAATTAGGAAAGTTTGATCTTGCTGCACTGAAGACTTTTTCATAAGAAAGCAACTCATTCCCAGAACAGAACTAGCTTATTTCACACAGTACAGTGTTGGGGATTCAAGGTGTTTGTTTTCTAAACAAACTACATTAGAAATGAAGCTAATCTACTAAGTTTTACATCTTGTTAGATTACACAAACTAGCAAAGTTTGATCTTGCTGCACTGAACACTCTTTGTAAGAAAGCAACTCATTCCGAGAACAGAAGTAGCTTATTTCACACAGTACAGTGTTGGGGAATGAAGGTGTTTGTTTTCTCAACAAACTACGTTATAAATGAAATGAATCTACTAAGTTGTACATCTTGTTAGATTACACAAACTAGGAAAGTTTGTTCTTGCTGCACTGAAGACTCTTGTTAAGAAAGCAACTCATTCCGAGAACAGAACTAGCTTATTTCACACAGTACAGTGTTCGGCAATGAAGATGTTTGTTTTCTAAACAAACTGTGTTAGAAATGAGGAGAATCTACTAAATTGTATATCTTGTTAGATTACACAAACTAACAAAGTTTGATCTTGCTGCACTGAAGACTGTTTGTAAGAAAGCAACTCATTCCAAGAACAACACTAGCTTATTTCACACAGTACAAAGTTCAGGAATGAAGGTGTTTGTTTTCTAAACAAACTGCGTTACAAATGAAATGAATCTACTAAGTTGTACATCTTGTTAGATTACACAAACTAGGAAAGTTTGATCTTTGCTGCACTGAAGACTCTTCATAAGAAAGCAACTCATTCCAAGAACAGAACTAGCTTATTTCACACAGTACAGTGTTGGGGAATGAAGGTGTTTGTTTTCTAAACAAACTACGTTAGAAATGAGGCAAATCTACTAAGTTTTATATCTTGTTAGATTACACAAACAAGGAAAGTTTGATCTTGCTGCACTGAAGACTCTTCTTAAGAAAGCAACTCATTCCGAGAACAGAACTAGCTTATTTCACACAGTACAATTTTTGGCAATGAAGATGTTTGTTTTCTAAACAAACTACGTTAGAAATGAGGCGAATCTACTAAGTTGTATATCTTGTTAGATTACACAAACTAGCAAAGTTTGATCTTGCTGCACTGAAGACTCTTCGAAGAAAAGCAACTGATTCTGAGAACAGAACTAGCTTATTTCACACAGTACAGTGTTGGGCAATCAAAGAGTTTATTTTCTAAACAAACTACATTATAAATGAAATGAATCTACTAAATTGTACATCTTGTTTAGATTACACAAACTAGCAAAAGTTTGATCTTGCTGCACTGAAGACTCTTCGTGAAAGAAAGCAACTCATTCAAGAACAGATCTGTTAAGCAATGAAGATGTTTGTTTTCTAAACAAACTATTTGGAAATGAAAAATATTAAAGTTTGACATCTTTTTTGATTATACAAACTATCAAGTCTGATCTTGCTGCACTTAAGACTCTTCAAGAAAAACTCATTCCCAAAATAGAACTAGCTCATTTCACACAGTATAGTGTTCGGCAATGAAGATGTTTGTTTTCAAAACAAACTACTTTAGAAATGAGGTGAATCTACTAAATTGTATATCTTGTTAGATTACACAAACTAGCAAAGTTTGATCTTGCTGCACTCAAGACTCTTTGTAAGAAAGCAACTCATTCCAGAAAAACTAGCTTATTTCACACAGTACAGTGTTGGGGAATCAATGTGTTTGTTTTCTAAACAAAGCAATGTTAGAAATGAAGCTAATCTACTAAATTGTACATCTCTTTAGATTACACAAACTAGCAATGTTTGATCTTACTTCACTGAAGACTCTTTGTAAGAAAGCATCTGATTCCGAGAACAGAACTAGCTTATTTCACACAGTACAGTGTTTGGCAATGAAGATGTTTGTTTTCCAAATAAACTACTTTAGAAATGAGGTTAATCAACTAAGTTTTACATCTTGTTAGATTACACAAACTAGCAAAGTTTTATCTTGCTGCACTGAAGACTCTTTGTAAGAAAGCAACTCATTCCTGAGAACAGAAGTAGCTTATTACACACAGTACAGTTTTTCAGGCAATGAAGGTGTTTGTTTTCTAAACAAACTACGGTAGAAATGAAGCCAATCTACTAAGTTGTATATCTTGTTAGATTAACAAACTAGCAAAGTTTGATCTTGCTGCACTGAAGACTCTTCATAAGAAAGCAACTGATTCGAGAACAGAACTAGCTTATTTCACACAGTACAGTGTTGGGCAATGAAGATGTTTGTTTTCTAAACAAACTACTTTAGAAATAAAGCGAATATACTCAGTTGTACATCTTGTGAGATTACAAAAAATAGGAAAGTTTGATCTTGCTGCACTGGAGACTCTTTGTAAGAAAGCAACTCATTTCGAGAACAGAACTAGCTTATTTCACACAGTACAGTGTTGCAGAATCAAGGTGTTTGTTTTTAAACAAACTACGTTAGAAATGAAGCTAACCTACTAAATTGTACATCTTGTTAGATTACACAAACTAGCAAAAGTTTGATCTTGCTGCACTGAAGACTCTTCCTAAGAAAGCAACTCATTCCTAGAACAGAACTAGCTTATTTCGCACAAGACAGTGTTGGGCAAGGAAGGTGTTTGTTTTCTAAACAAACTGCATTAGAAATGAGGCGAATCTACTAACTTGTACATATTGTTAGATTTCACAAACTAGCAAAGTTTGATCTTGCTGCACTGAAGACTCTTTGTAGGAAAGCAACTCATTCCTAGAACAGAACTAGCTTATTTCACACAGTACAGTGTTCGGCAAGGAAGGTGTTTGTTTTCTGAATGAAGATGTTTGTTTTCTCAACAAAACTACGTTTGAAATGAGTCAAAAAACTACTAACCAGATTGTACATCTTGTTAATGATTTCACAAACTAGGAAAGTTTTGTATATCTTGCTGCACTGAACCTTCTTTGTAGGAAAGCAACTGATTCCTAGAACAGAACTAGCTTATTTCACACAGTACAGTGTTAGGCAATGAAGATGTTTGTTTTCTCAAAACTACTTTAGAAATGATGCGAATCTACTAAGTTGTACATCTTGTTAGATTACACAAACTAGGAAAGTTTGATCTTGCTGCACTCAAGACTCTTTGTAAGAAAGCAATACTTTAGAAATGAGGCGAAAATACTAAGTTGTACATCTTGTTAGATTACACAAACTAGCAAAGTTTGATCTTGCTGCACTGAAGACCTTCTCATTCCGTAACAAAACAACTGATTTCACACAGAACAGAATGAAGCTTATTTTTCACAAACAGTACAATGTTGTATATCTTGTTGGATTACAATGAAGATGTTTGTTTCACTCCTAAACAAACTACCTTATTTCACACAGTACAGTGTTAGGCAATGAAGGTGTTTGTTTTCTAAACAAACTAAGAAAATGAAATGAATCTACTAAGTTGTATATCTTGTTAGATTACACAAACTAACAAAGTTTGATCTTGCTGCACTGAAGACTCTTTCGTAAGAAAGCAACTCATTCTTATAACAGAACTAGCTTATTTCACACAGTACAGTGTTCAGCAATGAAGGTGTTAGTTTTCTTATCAAACTGCGTTAGAAATGAGTTGAATGTACTAAGTTGTACTTCTTGTTATATTTCACAAACTAGCGAAAGTTTAATCTTGCTGCACTGAAGACTCTTCGTAAAAAAGCAATTCATTCTGAGAACAAAACTAGCTCATTTCACACAGTACAGTGCTCAGAAATGAAGATGTTTGTTTTCTAAACTAACTACTTTAGAAATGAGGTGAATCTACTAAGTTGTACATCTTGTTACATTACAGAAACAAGCAAAGTTTGATCTTGCTGCCTGAAGACTCTTCTTAAGAAAGCAACTCATTCTTAGAACAGAACTAGCTTATTTCACACAGTACAGTGTTGGGGAATCAAGGTGTTTGTTTTCTAAAAAAACTACATTAGAAATGAAGCTAACCTACTAAGGTGTACATCTTGTTAGATTACATAAACTAGCAAAGTTTGATCTTGCTGTACTAAAGACTCTTCGTAGGAAAGCAACTGATTCCCTTGAACAGAACAGAACAAGCTTATTTCACACAGTACAGTGTTAGGGAATCAAGATGTTTGTTTTCTATACAAACAACTTTAGAAATGAAGTGTGAATCTACTCATTTGTACATCTTGTTAGATTTCACAAAATAGGAAAGTTTGTTCTTGCTGCACTGAAGACACTTCATAAGAAAGCAACCATTCCAAGAACAGAACTATCTTTTTTCCCACAGTAAATTGTTGAGGAATTAAGGTGTTTGTTTTCTAAACAAACTGCTTTAGAAATGAAGCTAACTCTACCAAGTTTTACATTTTGTTAGATTACACAAACTAGCAAAGTTTGATCTTGCTGTACTGAAGACTCTTCGTAAGAAAGCAACTCATTCCAAGAACAGAACCAGCTTATTTCACACAGTACAGAGTTGGGGAATCAAGGTGTTTGGTTTCTAAACAAACTATATTAGAAAATGAAGCTAACCTACTAAGTTGTACATCTTGTTAGATTACACAAACTAGCAATGTTTGATCTTGCTGCACTGAAGCCTCTTCGTAAAAAGCAACTCATTCTAAGAACAGAACTAGCTCATTTCACACAGTACAGAGTTCAGTAATGAAGGTGTTTGTTTTCTAAACAAACTATGTTAGAAATGAAATGAATTGACTAAGTTTGTAAATCTTTTTAGTTTACACAATCTAGAAAGTTTGATCTTGCTGCACTGAAGACTGTTCGTAAGAAAGCAATTCATTCCTACAACAGAACTAGCTTATTTTGCACAGTACAGCATTCAGCAATGAAGATGTTTGTTTTCTAAACAAACTGCTTAAGAAATGAAGTGAATCTACTAAGTTGTACATCCTGCTAGATTACACAAACTTGGAAAGTTTTATCTTCCTGCACTGAGGACTCTTCATAAGAAAGCAACTAATTCCAGAACATAACTAGCTTATTTCACACAGTACAGTTTTGGGGAATCAAGGTGTTTGTTTTCTAAACAAACTAGGTTAGAAATGAAGCTAACCTACGAAGTTTTACATCTTGTAAGATTACCCAAATTAGGAAAGCTTGATCTTGCTGCACTGGAGACTCTTAGTAAGAAAGCAACTCATTCCGAGAACAGACTAGCTTATTTCAGGCAGTACACTGTTGGGGAATCAAGGTGTGTTTTTATTTTCTAAACAAACTTCGTTAGAAATGAAGCTAACTTACCAATTTTTACATCTTGTTACATTACACAAACTAGCAAAGTTTGATTTTGCTGCACTGAAGACTCTTTGTAAGAAAGCAACTCATTCCCAGAACAGAACTAGCTTATTTCACACAATACAGTGTTGGGCATTGAAGGTGTTCATTTTCTAAACAAACTATTTTAGAAATGAGGCGAATCTACTAAGTTGTACATCTTGTTAGATTAAACAAACAAGGAATGATTGATCTTGGTGGACTGAAGGCTCTTTATAAGAAAGCAAGTCATTCTGAGAACAGAACTAGCTTATTTCAAACAGTACAGTGTTGGGGAATCAAGGTGTTTGCTTTCTAAACAAACTACGTTAGAAATGAAGGTAACCTACTAAATTTTACATCTTGTAAGATTACCCAAAGTAGGAAAGTTTGATCTTGCTGCACTGAAGACTCCTTCTAAGAAACCACTCATTCCGAGAACAGAACTAGCTTTTTTCACACTGTACAGTGTTCGGCAATGAAGATGTTTCTTTTCTAAACAAACTACTTTAGAAATGAGGCGAATCTACTAAGTCATACATTCTGTTAGAATTCACAAAATAGTAAAGTTTGATCTAGCTGCACTGAAGACTCTTCGTAAGAAAGCAACTCATTCCGAGAACAGAACTAGCTTATTTCACACAGTACAGTGTTAGGCAATGAAGGTGTTTGTTTTCTAAACGAACTGCGTTAGAAATGAGGCAAATCTCCTAAATTGTACATCTTGTTAGATTACACAAACTAGCAAAGTTTGATCTTGCTGCACTGAAGACTCTTCATAAGAAAGCAACTCATTCCGAGAACAGAACTAGGTGATTTCACACAATACAGTGTTCAGGAATGAAGATGGTTCTTTCCTAATCAAACTACTTTAGAAATGAGGTGAATCTACTAAGTTGTACATCCTGTGAGATTACACAAACTAGGAAAGTTTGATCATGCTGCACTGAAGACTCTTCATAAGAAAGCAACTCATTCCTAGAATAGAACTAGCTTATTTCACACAATACAGTATTTGGCAAAGAAGGTGTTTGTTTTGAAACAAACTACTTTAGAAATGTGGCGAATCTACTAAGTTGTACAACTTGTTAGATTACACAAACTAGGAAAGTTTGATGTTGCTGCAGTGAAGACTCTTCGTAGGAAAGCAACTCATTCCTAGAACAGAACTAGCTCATTTTAGACAGTACAGTGTTGGGGAATCAAGGTGTTTGTTTTCTAAACAAACTACATTAGAAACGAATCTAACCTACTAAGTTTTAAAACCTTGTTAGATAACAGCAACTAGGAAAGTTTGACCTTGCTGCACTGAAGACTCTTCCTAAGAAAGCAACTCATTCCGAGAACAGAACTAGCCTATTTCACACACTACAGTATTCGGCAATGAAGGTGTTTGTTTTCTAAACAATCTGCGCTGGAAGTGAAGTGAATCTACTAAGTTGTACGTCTTCTGAGAGTACACAAATTAGCAATGTTTGATTTTGCTGCAATGAAGACTCTTCGTAAGAAAGCAACTCATTTCGAGAATAGAAGCAGCTTATTTCACACAGTACAGTGTTCGGCAATGAAGGTGTTTGTTTTCTAAACAAACTGAGTTGGAAATGAAGTGAATGTACTAAGTTGTGCATATTGTGAGAGTACACAAAGTAGCAAAGTTTGATCTTGCTGCACTGAAGACTGTTTGTAAGAAAGCATCTCATTCTGAGAACAGAACTAGCTTATTTCACACAGTACAGTGTTCGGCAATGAAGGAGTTTGTTTTCTAAGCAAACTACGTTTGAAATGAAGCTAACCTACTAAGTTGTACGTCTTGTTTGATTACCCAAACTAGGAAAGTTTGATCTTGCTCCACAGAAGACTCTTCGTAAGAAAACAACTCATTCCGAGAACAGAAGTAGCTTATTTCAGACAGTACTCAGTTCGGCTATGAAGGTGTTTGTTGTATAAACAAACTGCGATAGAAATCTAATGAACCTACTAAGTTGTACATCTTGTTAGATTACACAAACTAGTAAAGTTTGTTCTTGCTGCGTTGAAGACTGTTCATAAGAAAGCAACTCATTCTGAGAACAGAACTAGCTTATTTCACACAATACAGTGTTCGGCAATGAAGATGTTTTTTTTTTTTTTTTCCTAAACAAAGTACTTTAGAAATGAGGTGAAACTACTAAGTTGTATATCCTGTTAGATTACACAAAATAGGAAAGTTTGATCCTCCTGCACTGAAAACTCTTCGCCAGAAAGCAACTCATTCCGAGAACAAAACTAGCTTATTTCACACAGTAAAGGGTTGAGGAATCATGGAGTTTGTTTTGTAAACAAACTAAGTGAGAAATGAATCTAACGTGCCAAGTTTTACATCTGTTTAGATTACACAAACTAACAAAGTTTGATCTTGCTGCACTGAAGACTCTTCATAAGAATGCAACTAATTCCAAGAAAAGAAATAGCTTATTTCACACAATACATAGTTCGGCAATGAAGGTGTTTGTTTTCTAAACAAACTGCGTTAGAAATGAAATGAATCTACTAAGTTGTACATCTTGTTAGGTTACACAAACTAGGAAATTTTGATCTTGCTGCACTGAAGACTCTTCGTAAGAAAGTAGGTCATTCTGAGAATAGAACTAGCTTATTTCACACAGTACAGTGTTCGGCAATGAAGATATTTGCTTTCTGAACAAACTACTTTAGAAATGAGGCAGATCTACGAAGTTATACATCCTGTTACATTACACAGAATTGGAAAGTTTTATCTTCTGCACTGAAGACTTTTCTTAAGAAAGCAACTCATTCCCAGAACAGAACTAGCTTATTTCACACATGAAAGTGTTGGGGATTCAAGGTGTTTGTTTTCTAAACAAACTACGTTAGAAATGTAGCCAACATACCAAGTTTTACACCTTCTTAGATTACACAAACTAGCAAAGTTTGATCTTGCTGCACTGAACACTCTTTGTAAGAAAGCAACTCATTCCGGGAACAGAAGTAGCTTATTTCAGACAGTACACAGTTCGGCTATGAAGGTGTTTGTTTTCCAAACAAACTGCGATAGAAATGAAATGAATCTACTAAGTTGTACATCTTGTTAGATTACATAAACTAGGAAAGTTTGTTCTTGCTGCGTTGAAGACTCTTCGTAAGAAATCAACTCATTCCGAGAACAGAACTAGCTTATTTCACACAGTACAGTGTTCGGCAATGAAGATGTTTGTTTTCCAAACAAACTACTTTAGAAATGAGGAGAATCTACTAAGTTGCATATCCTGTTAAATTACCAAAAAGGAAAGTTTGATCTTCCTGCACTGAAGACTCTTCGTAACGAAGCAACTCATTCCGAGAAGAGAACTAGCTTATTTCACACAGTACAAAGTTCAGCAATGAAGGTGTTTGTTTTCCAAAGAAACTGCGTTAGAAATGAAATGAATCTAGTAAGTTGTACATCTTGTTAGATTACACAAACTAGGGAAGTTTGGTATTGCTGCACTGAAGACTCTTCATAAGAAAGCAACTCATTCCAAGAACAGAACTAGCTTATTTCACACAGTACAGTGTTGGGGATTCAAAGTGTTTGTTTTCTAAACAAACGACGTTAGAAATGATGCTAACCTACAAAGTTTTACATCTTGTTAGATTACACAAACCAGGAAAGTTTGATCTTGCTGCACTGAAGACTCTTCTTAAGAAAGCAACTCATTCCGAGAACAGAACTAGCTTATTTCCCACAGTACAGTGGTGGGAACCAAGGTGTTTGTTTTCTAAAAAAACTACGTTAGAAATGGACCTAACCTACTAAGTTGTACATCTTGTTAGATTACACAAACTAGCAAAGTTTGATCTCGCTGCATTGAAGACTCTTCGGAAGAAAGCAACTCATTCTGAGAACAGAACTACCTTATTTCACACAGTACAGTGTTCGGCAATAAAGGATTGGTTTTCTAAGCAAACTACGTTTGAAATAAAGCTAACCTACAAAATTGTACATCGTGTTTGATTACACAGACAGGGAAAGTTTGATCTTGCTTCACTGAAGACTCTTTGCAAGAAAGTAACTCATTCTGAGTACAGATCTACTAATTTATATATCCTGTTACATTACACAAAATAGGAAAGTTTGATATGGCTGCACTGAAGACTCTTCTTAAGAAAGCAACTCATTCCCATAACCAAACTCGCTTATTTCACACAGTAAAGTGTTGGGGAATCAAGGGGTTTTTTTTCTAAACAAACTGTGTTAGAAATGTAATGAATCTACTAAGTTGTACATCTTGTTAGGTTACACAAACTAGGAAAGTTTGATCTTGCTGCACCAAAGACTCTTTGTAAGAAAGCAGCTCATTCCGAGAAGAGAACAAGCTTATTTCACACAGTACAGTGTTGGGGAATCAAGGTGTTTGTTTTCTAAACAAACTACATTAGAAATGAAGCTAACCTACTAAGTTGTACGTCTTGTTAGGTTACACAAATTAGGAAAGTTTGATCTTGCGGCACTGAAGACTCTTGGTAAGAAAGCAACTCATTCCGAGAACCGAACTAGCTTATTTCACAGAGTAAAGTATTCGAGAATCAAGGTGTTTGTTTTCTAAACAAACTAAGTTAGAAATGAAGTTAACTTACCAAGTTTTACATCTTCTTAGATTACACAAAATAGCAAAGTTTGATCTTGCTGCACTGAAGACTCTTTGTAAGAAAGCAACTCATCCTGAGAACAGAACTAGCTTATTTCACACAGTACAGTGTTCAGCAATGAAGGTGTTTGTTTTCTAAACAAACTGCGTAGGAAATGAAGCCAATCTACTAAGTTGTCCATCTTGTGAGAATTCACAAACTAGCAAAGTTTGATCTTGCAGCACTGAAGACTCTTCGTAAGAGAGCAACTCATTCCGAGAACAGAACTAGCTTATTTCACACAGTACACTGTTCAGCAATGAAGGTGTTTGTTTCCTAAACAAACTGAGTTGGACAGGAAGCGAATCTACTAAGTTGTACATCTTGTGAGATTACATAAACTAGCAAAGTTTGATCTTGCTACACTGAAGAATTTTTCTAAGAAAGCAACTCATTCTGAGAACAGAACTAGCTTATTTCACACAGCACAGGGTTCGGCAATGAAGGAGTTTGTTTTCTAAGCAAACTACTTTTGAAATGAAGCTATCCTACTAAGTTGTATATCTTGTTTGATTACACAAACTAGGAAAGTTTGATCTTGCTGCACTGCTGACTCTTCCTAAGAAAGCAACTCATTCCTAGTACAGAAGCAGCTTATTTCACACAGTACAGTGTTTGGCAATGAAGGTGTTTGTTTTCTGAACAAACTGCGTGAGAAATGAGGCGAATCTACTAAGTTGTATATCTTGTTAGGTTACACAAACTAACAAAGTTTGATCTTGCTGCACTGACGAATCTTCGTAAGAAAGCAACTCATTCTTATAATAGAACTAGCTTATTTCACACAGTAAAGTGTTCGGTAATGAAGGTGTTAGTTTTCTTAACAAACTGCGTTAGAAATGAGTCAAATCTACTAAGTTGTACATCTTGTTATATTTCACAACCTAGCAAATTTTAATCTTGCTGCACTGACTTCGTAAGAAAGCAACTCGTTCCTAGTACAAAACTAGCTCATTACACACAGTACAGTGCTCAGAAATGAAGATTTTTTTTTCTAAACTAACTACTTTAGAAATGATGTGAATCTACTAAGTTGTACATCTTGTTACATTACAGAAACAAGCAAACTTTGATCTTGCTGCACTGAAGACTCTTCTTAAGAAAGCAACTCATTCTCTGAAGAGAACTAGTTTATTTCACACAGCACATTGTTGGGGAATCAAGGTGTTTGTTTTCTAAACAAACTACATTAGAAATGAAGCTAACCTACTAAGGTGTACATCTTGTTAGATTACACATACTAGCAAAGTTTGATCTTGCTGTACTAAAGACTCTTCGTAAGAAAGCAACTGATTCCGAGAACAGAACAAGCTTATTTCACACAGTACAGTGTTCGGGAATCAAGATGTTTGTTTTCTAAACAAACTAAGTTAGAAATGAAGCTAACTTGCCAAGTTTTACATCTTGTTAGATTACACGAACTAGCAAAGTTTGATCTTTCTGCACTGAAAACTCTTCGTAAGAAAGCAACTCGTTTTGAGAACATAACTAGCTTATTTCACACAGTACACTGTTCAGCAATGAAGGTGTTTGTTTTCTAAACAAACTGTGTTAGAAATGAGGCGAATCAACTAAGTTGTACATCTTGTTATATTACACAAACTAGGAAAGTTTGATCTTGCTGCACTGAAGTCTTCATAAAAAAGGAACTCATTCTGAGAATAGAAATAGCTTATTTCGCACAGTACAGTGTTCGGCAATGAAGATTTTCTTTTATCTAAAGAAAATACTTTAGAAATGAGGTGAATCTACTCAGTTTTAAATCCTGTTACATTACACAAAATAGGAAAGTTTGATCTTGCTGCCCTGAAGACTCTTCGTGAGAAAGCAACTCATTCCGAGAACAGAACTAGCTTATTTCACAGAGTACAGTGTTTGGCAGTGAAGGTGTTTGTTTTCTAAACAAAGTATGTTAGAAATGAAATGAATATACTAAGTTATATATCTTGTTAGATTACACATAGTTGGAAAGTTTGATATTGCTGCACTGAAGACTCTTCATAGGAAAGCAACTAAATCAAGAACAGAAATAGCTTATTTCACACAGTACACTGTTGGGGATTCAAGGTGTTTGTTTTTTAAACACACTACGTTAGAAATGAAGCTAACCTACTAAGTTGTATATCTTGTTAGATTGCACAAACTAGAAAAGTTTTATCTTGCTGCACTGACGACTCTTCGTAAGAAAGCAACTCATTACGAGAACAGAACTAGCTTATTTTACACAGTACAGTATTCACTAATGAAGGTGTTTGTTTTCTGAACAAACTGCAGGAGAAATGAAGGGAATCTACTAAGTTGTATATTTTGTTAGATTACACAAACTAGCAAAGTTTGACCTTGCTGCACTGATGACTCTTCATAAGAAAGCAACTCATTCCTAGAACAGAACTAGCTTATTTCACAGAGTGCAGTCTTTGGCAATGAAGGTGTTTCTTTTTTGAATAAACTGCTTGAGAAATGAGGCGAATCTTCTAAGTTGTATATCTTGTTAGATTACACAAACTAGCAAAGTTTGATCTTGCTGCACTGACAACTCTTCGTAAGAAAGCAACTCATTCCTAGACCAGAACTAGCTTATTTCACACAGTAAAGTGTTCGGCAATGAAGGTGTTAGTTTTCTAAACAAACTTCGTTAGAAATGAGGCGAATCTTCTAAGTTCTACATCTTGTTAGATTGCACAAACTAGCAAAGTTTAATCTTGCTGCACAGAAGACTCTTCGTAAGAAAGCAACTCGTTCCTAGGACAAAAGTAGCTTATTTCACACAGTACAGTGTTCGGCTATGAAGATGTTTGTTTTCTAAACAAACTGCTTATGAAATGACGCGAATCTACTACGTTGTACATCTTGTTACATTACAGAAACAAGGAAAGTTTGTTCTTGCTACACTGAAGACTCTTGGTAAGAAAGCAACTCATTCCAAGAACAGAACTAGCTTATTTCACACAGTACAGTTTTGGGGAATCAAGGTGTTTGTTTTCTAAACAAACTACTTTAGAAATGAGGTGAGTCTACTCATTTGTACATCCTGTTAGATTACACAAAATAGGAAAGTTTGATCTTGCTGCATTGAAGACACTTCGTAAGAAAGCAACTCATTCCGAGAACAGAACTAGCTTTTTTTCACACAGTAAAGTGTTGGGGAATCAAGGTGTTTGATTTCTAAAAAGTCTACATTAGAAATGAAGCTAACTTACCAAGTTTTACATCTTGATAGATTGCACAAACTAGCAAAGTTTGATCTTGCTGCACTGAAGACTCTTCTTAAGAAAGCAACTCGTTCCGAGAACAGAACTAGCTTATTTCACATAGTACCGTGTTTGGGAATCAAGGTGTTTCTTTTCATAAGAAACTACATTAGAAATGAAGCTAATCTACTAAGTTTTACATCTTGTTAGATTACACAAACTAGGAATGTTTGATCTTGCTGCACGGAAGACTCTTCGTAAGAAAGCAACTCATTCCAAGAACAGAACTAGCTTATTTCACACAGTACAGTGTTCACAATGAATGTGTTAGTTTTCTAAACAAACTGCGTTAGAAATGAGGTGAATATACTAACTTGTACATCTTGTTAGATTGCAGAAACTAGCAAAGTTTGATCTTGCTGCACTGAAGATTCTTTGTAAGAAAGCAACTCATTCCTAGAACAAAACTAGCTTATTTCACATTACAGTGTTTGGCAAGGAAGATGTTTGTTTTCTAAACAAACTACTTTAGAAATGAGGTGAAACTACTAAGTTGTACATCTTGTTACATTACAGAAACAAGCAAAGTTTGATCTTGCTGCACTGAAGACTCTTCGTAAGAAAGCAATTCATTCCGAGAACATAGCTAGCTTATTTCACACAGTACAGTGTTGGGGAATCAAGGTGTTTGTTTTCTAAACAAACTACATTAAAAATGAAATGAATATACTCAGTTGTATATCTTGTTAGATTAAATAAAATAGGAAAGGTTGATCTTGCTGCACTGAAGACTCTTTGTAAGAAAGCAACTCATTCCGTGAACAGAACTAGTTTATTTGACACAGTACAGTGTTGGGGAATCAAGGTGTTTGTTTTCTAAACAAACTACATTAGAAAGGAAGCTAACCTACTAAGTTTTACATCTTGTTAGATTACACAAACTAGGAAACTTTGATCTTACTGCACTGAAGATTCTTTGTAAGAAAGCATCTCATTCCGAGAACAGAACTAGCTTATTTCACACAGTACAGTGTGCGGCAATGAAGGTGTTTGTTTTCTAAACAAACTGTGTTAGAAATGAGGCGAATCTACAAAGTTGTACATCTTGTTAGATTACACAATCTAGCAAAGTTTCATCTTGCTGCACTGAAGGCTCTTCGTAAGAAAGGAACTCATTCCAAGAATGGAAATAGCTTATTTCACACACTACAGTTTTCAGCAATGAAGATTTTTTTTCTAAACAAACTACTTTAGAAATGAGGTGAATCTACTCAGTTGTAAATCCTGTTAGATTACACAAAATAGGAAAGTTTGATCTTGCTGCACTGAAGTCTGTTGGTAAGAAAGCAACTCATTCCGAGAACAGAACTAGATTATTTCACACAGTACAATGTTTGGCAATGAAGGTGTTAGTTTTCTAAACAAAGTACGTTAGAAATGAAATGAATATACTAAGTTGTACATCTTGGTATATTACACAAAGAGGGAAAGTTTGTTCTTGCTGCACTGAAGACTCTTCATCAAATGCAACTCATTCTGAGAAAAGATATAGCTTATTTCACTCAGTACAGTGTTGGGGAATCAAGGTGTTTGTTTTCTAAAGAAACTACATTAGAAATGAAGCTAACCCACTAAGTTGTACATCTGGTTAAATTACACAAACTGCCAAAGTTTGATCTTGTTGCACCGAAGACTCTTTATAAGAAAGCAACTCGTTCCGAGATCAGAACCAGCTTATTTCACACAGTACAGTGTTGGGGAATCAAGGTGTTTGTTTCCTAAACAAACTACGTTAGTAATGAAGCTAACTTACTAAGTTGTACACCTTGTTAGATTACACAAACTAGCAATGTTTGATCTTGCTGCACTGAAGACTCTTCGTAAGAAAGCAACTCATTCTAAGAACAGAAGTAGCTTATTTCACACAGTACAGAGTTCGGTAATGAAGGTGTTTGTTTTCTAAACGGACTACGTTAGAAATGAAATGAATCTACTAAGTTGTAAACATTGTTAGATTACACAAACTAGGAAAGTTTGATCTTGCTGCACTGAAGTCTCTTTGTAAGAAAGCAACTCATTCCGGAACAGAGCAAGCTTATTTCACACAGTACAGTGTTCGGGAATGAAGGTGTTTCTTTCCAAATAAACGACGTTAAAAATGAGGCGAATCTACTAAGTTGTACATCCTGTGAGATTACACAAACTAGGAAAGTTTGAACTTGCTGCACTGAAGACTCTTAGTAAGAAAGCAACTCATTCCGAGAATAGAACTAGCTTATTTCACACAGTACAGGGTTCGTCAATGAAGATGTTTGTTTTCTAAACAAACTACGTTAAAATGAGGCAAATCTACTATGTTCTATATCCTGTTACAGTACACAACATAGGAAAGTTTGATCTTGTTGCACTGAAGACTCTTCGTAAAAAAGGAACTCATTCCCAGAACAGAACTAGCTTATTTCACACATAAAGTGTTGGGGAATCAAGGTGTTTGTTTTCTAAAGAAATTACGTTAGAAATGAGGCGAATCTACTAAGTTTTACATCTTCTTAGATAACACCGACTAGGAAAGTTTGGCCTTGCTGCACTGAAGACTGTTCTTAAGAAAGCAACTCATTCCTACAACAGAACTAGCTTATTTTGCACAGTACAGTATTCAGCAATGAAGATATTTGTTTGCTAAAAGAACTACTTTAGAAATGAGGTGAATCTACTAAGTTGTACATCCTGCTAGATTAAACAAACTTGGAAAGTTTTATCTTTCTGCACTGAGGACTCTTCATAAGAAAGCAACTCATTCCGAAAACATAACTAGCTTATTTCACACAGTACAGTTTTGAGGAATCAAGATGTTTGTTTTCTAAACAAACTATGTTCGAAATGAAGCTAACCTATGAAGTTTTACATCTTGTAAGATTACCCAAATAGGAAAGCTTGATCTTGCTGCACTGAAGACTCTTGGTAAGA
Organism: Orientallactaga sibirica; assembly: GCA_036365145.1. Taxonomy (NCBI): domain Eukaryota; kingdom Metazoa; phylum Chordata; class Mammalia; order Rodentia; family Dipodidae; genus Orientallactaga; species Orientallactaga sibirica. The sequence continues at coordinate 30,307,357 of JAEOAD010000026.1, read as the reverse complement.
AATTAACTCATTCCGAGAATAAAACTAGCTTATTTCACACAGTACAGTGTTAGGCAATGAAGGTGTTTGTTTTCTAAACAAACTGCGTTAGAAATGAGGCAAATCTCCTACGTTGTACATCTTGTTAGATTACACAAACTAGCAAAGTTTGATCTTGCTGCACTGAAGACTCTTCATAAGAAAGCAACTCATTCTGAGAATGGAACTAGCTTATTTTGCACAGTAAAGTGTTGGAGAATCATGGTGTTTGTTTTCTAAAGGAACTATGTTAGAAATGAAGCTAACTTTCCAAGTTTCACATCTTCTTAGATTACATAAAACTAGCAACGTTTGATCTTGCTACACTGAAGACTCTTCGTAAGAAAGCAACTCATTCTGAGAACAGAAGTAGCTTATTTAACACGGAACATTGTTTGGCAATGAAGGTGTTTGTTTTCTAAAGAAACTGCATTATAAATGAAATGAATCTACTATGTTGTACATCTTGTTAGATTACACAAACTAGGAAAGTATGATCTGGCTGCACTGAAGCGTCTCCGGAAGAAAGCAACTCATTCCGAGAACAGAACTAGCTTATTTCACACAGTACAGTGTTAGGCAATGAAGGTGTTTGTTTTCTAAACAAACTGCGTTAGAAATGAGGCGAATCTCCTACGTTGTACATCTTGTTAGATTACACAAACTAGCAAAGTTTGATCTTGCTGCACTGAAGACTCTTCATAAGAAAGCAACTCATTCTGAGAATGGAACTAGCTTATTTTGCACAGTAAAGTGTTGGAGAATCATGGTGTTTGTTTTCTAAAGGAACTATGTTAGAAATGAAGCTAACTTTCCAAGTTTCACATCTTCTTAGATTACATAAAACTAGCAACGTTTGATCTTGCTACACTGAAGACTCTTCGTAAGAAAGCAACTCATTCTGAGAACAGAAGTAGCTTATTTAACACGGAACATTGTTTGGCAATGAAGGTGTTTGTTTTCTAAAGAAACTGCGTTATAAATGAAATGAATCTACTATGTTGTACATCTTGTTAGATTACACAAACTAGGAAAGTATGATCTGGCTGCACTGAAGCGTCTCGGAAGAAAGCAACTCATTCGAGAACAGAACTAGCTTATTTCACACAGTACAGTGTTAGGCAATGAAGGTGTTTGTTTTCTAAACAAACTGCGTTAGAAATGAGGCGAATCTCCTACGTTGTACATCTTGTTAGATTACACAAACTAGCAAAGTTTGATCTTGCTGCACTGAAGACTCTTCATAAGAAAGCAACTCATTCTGAGAATGGAACTAGCTTATTTTGCACAGTAAAGTGTTGGAGAATCATGGTGTTTGTTTTCTAAAGGAACTATGTTAGAAATGAAGCTAACTTTCCAAGTTTCACATCTTCTTAGATTACATAAAACTAGCAACGTTTGATCTTGCTACACTGAAGACTCTTCGTAAGAAAGCAACTCATTCTGAGAACAGAAGTAGCTTATTTAACACGGAACATTGTTTGGCAATGAAGGTGTTTGTTTTCTAAAGAAACTGCGTTATAAATGAAATGAATCTACTATGTTGTACATCTTGTTAGTTTACACAAACTAGGAAAGTATGATCTGGCTGCACTGAAGCGTCTCCGGAAGAAAGCAACTCATTCCGAGAACAGAACTAGCTTTTTTCACATCGTACAGTGATGGTGAATCAAGGTGTTTGTTTTCTAAACAAACTACGGTAGAAATTAACCTAACCTACTAAGTTGTACATCTTGTTAGATTACACAAACTAGGAAAGTTTGATCTTGCTGCACTGAAGACTCTTCGTAAGAAAGCAACTCATTCCGAGAACAGAACTAGCTTATTTCACACAGTACAGTGTTTGGAAATGAAGATTTTTTTTTCTAAACAAACTACTTAAGAAATCAGGCGAATCTACTAAGTTGTACATCCTGTTCGTTTACACAAAATAGGAATGTTTGATCTTGCTGCACTGAAGGCTCTTCATAAGAAAGCAACTCGTTCTAAGAAAAGAACTAGCTTGTTTCACATAGTACAGTGTTGGAAAATCCAGGTGTTTGCTTTCTAAACAAACTACGTTAGAAATAAAGATAACCTACTAAGTTGTATATCTTATTAGATTACACAAACTAGCAAAGTTTGATCTTGCTGCACTGAAGACTCTTTGCAAGAAAGCAACTCATTCCTAGAACAGAACTGAGTTGTTTCACACAGTACAGTATTCAGCAAAGAAGGTGTTTGTTTCCTAAACAAACTACTTTAGAAATGAGGCGAATCAACTAAGTTTTACATCTTGTTAGATTACACAAACAAGGAACGACTGATCTTTCAGCACTGAAGACTCTTCATAAGAAAGCAACTCATTCCGAGAACAGAACTAGCTTATTTCACACAGTACAGTGTTGAGGAATCATGGTGTTTTTTTTCTATACAAACTACATTGGAAATGATGCTAAACTAATAAGTTTTATATCTTGTTAGATTACACAAACTACGAAAGTTTGATCTTGCTGCACTGAAGACTCTTCGTAAGAAAGCAACTTATTCCGAAAACAGAACTAGCTTATTTCACATAGTACAGTGTTTGGCAATGAAGGTGTTTGTTCTGTAAACAAACTACGTTAGAAATGAAATGAATCTACTTAGTTGTACATCTTGTTAGATTACACAAACTAGGAAAGATTGATCTTGCTGCATTGAAGACTCTTCATAAGAAAGCAACTGATTCTGAGAACAGAATTAGCTTATTTCACATAGTATAGTCGTGTGGAATCAAAGTGTTTGTTTTCTAAACAAGCTACATTAGAAATGAAGCTAACCTACTATGTTGTATATCTTGTTAGATTAAACAAACTAGCAAAGTTTGATCTTGCTGCACTGAAGACTCTTGGTAAGAAAGGAACTCATTCCGAGAACAGAACTAGGTTATTTCACACAGTAAAGTGTTGGGGAATCAAAGTGTTTTTTTTCCTAACACACTATGGGAGAAATGAATCTAACTTACCAATTTTTACATCTTGTTAGATTACACAAACTAGCAAAGTTTGATCTTGCTGCACTGAAGAATCTTTGTCATAAAGCAACTCATTCCGAGAACAGAAGCAGCTTACTTCACACAGTACAGAGTTCAGCAATGAAGGTGTGTGTTCTCTAAACAAACTATGTTAGAAATGAAATGAATCTACTAAGTTGTACATCTTGTTAGATTACACAAACTAGGAAAGTTTGATCTTGCTGCACTGAAGACTCTTCATAAGAAAGCACCTCATTCCGAGAACAGAATTAGCTTATTCCACACAGTACAGTGCTCGAGAATCAAGGTGTTGGCTTTCTAAACAAAGTACGTTAGAAATGAAGCTAACCTACCAAGCTGTATATCTTGTTAGATTACACAAAGTAGCCAAGTTTGATCTTGCTGCATTGAAGACTCTTCGTAAGGAAGCAACTCATTCTGAGAAGAGAACAAGCATATTTCACACAGGAAAGTGTTGGGGAATCAAGGTGTTTTTTTTCTAAACAAACTACATTAGAAATGAGGCTAACTTACCAATTTTTACATCTTGTTAGATTACACAAACTAGCAAAGTTTGATCTTGCTGCACTGAAGACTCTTCGTAAGAAAGCAACTCATTCCGACAACAGAACTAGCTTATTTAACACAGTACAGAGTTCGGCAATGACAGTGTTTGTTCTCTAAACAAACTACTTTAGAAATGAAATGAATCTACTAAGTTGTACATCTTGTAAGATTACACAAACTAGGACAGATTGATCTTGCTGCATTGAAGACTCTTCATAAGAAAGCAACTAATTCCGAGAACAGAACTAGCTTATTTCACACAGTACAGTATACGTCAAAGAAGGTGTATGTTTTGAAACAAACTACTTTAGAAATGTGGCGAATCTACTAAGTTGTACATCTTGTTAGATTACACAAACTGGGAAAGTTTGATCTTGCTGCAGTGAAGACTTCTCGTAGGAAAGCAACTCATTCCTAGAACAGAACTAGCTTATTTCACACAGTACAGTGTTGGGGAATCAAGGTGTTTGTTTTCTAAACAAACTACGTTAGAAATGAAGCTAAATTACTAAGTTTTCAAACATTGTTAGATAATACCAACTAGGAAATTTTGACCTTGCTTCACTGAAGACTCTTCGTAAGAAAGCAACTCATTCCGAGAACACAACAAGCTTATTTCCCACACTACAGTGTTCGGCAATGAAGGTGTTTGTTTTCTAAACTAACTGAGTTGGAAATGAAGTGAATCTACTAAGTTGTGCATATTGTGAGATTACACAAAGTAGCAAAGTTTGATCTTGCTGCACTGAAGACTCTTCGTAAGAAAGCATCTCATTCTGAGAACAGAACTAGCTTATTTCACACAGTACAGTGTTCAACAATGAAGGAGTTTGTTTTCTAAGCAAACTACGTTTGAAATGAAGCTAACCTACTAAGTTGTAAATCTTGTTTGATTACACAAACTAGGAAAGTTTGATCTAGCTCCACTGAAGTCTTCTCTTCAGAAATCAACTCATTCCGATAAGAGAACTAGTTTATTTCACATAGTACAGTGTTGGGGAATCAAGGTTTTTGGTTTCTAAACAAACTACGTTAGCAATGAAGCTAACCTACTAAGTTGTACATCTTGTTAGATTACACAACTAGCCAAGTTTGATCTTGCTGCACTGAAGACTCTTCGTAAGAAAGCAACTCATTCTGAGAACAGAATTAGCATATTTCACAAAGTACAGTGTTTTGAAATGAAGACGTTTGCTTTCTAAACAAACTACTTTGGAAATGAGTCGAACCTACTAAGTTGAACATCTTGTTAGATTACACAAACTAGGAAAGTTTGATCTCGTTGCACTGAAGACTCTTCGTAAGAAAGCAACTCCTTCCAAGAAAAGAAGTAGCTTATTTCACACAGTACAGAGTTTGGCAATGAAGGTGTTTGTTTTCTAAAGAAACTGCGTTAGAAATGAAATGAATATACTAAGTTGAACATCTTGTTAGATTACAGAAACTAGGAAAGTTTGATCTTGTTGCACTGAACACTCTTCCTAAGAAAGCAACTCATTCCGAGAACAGAAGTAGCTTATTTCAGACAGTACACAGTTCGGCTATGAAGGTGTTTTTTAATAAAGAAACTGCGATAGAAATGAAATGAACCTACTAAGTTGTACATCTTGTTAGATTGCACAAACTAGGAAAGTTTGTTCTTGCTGCGTTGAAGACTCTTCGTAAGAGAGCAACTCATTCCGAGAACAGAACTAGCTTATTTCACACAATACAGTGTTTGGCAATGAAGATGTTTTTTGTTCTAAACAAACTACTTTAGAAATGAGGAGAATCTACTAAGTTGTACATCCTGTTAGATTACACAAAATAGGAAAGTTTGATCCTCCTGCACTGAAAACTCTTCGTAAGAAAGCAACTCATTCCGAGAACAAAACTAGCTTATTTCACACAGTAAAGTGTTGAGGAATCATGGTGTTTGTTTTGTAAACAAACTAAGTTAGAAATGAATCTAACGTGCCAAGTTTTACATCTTGTTAGATTACACAAACTAACAAAGTTTGATCTTGCTGCACTGAAGACTCTTCATAAGAATGCAACTAATTCCGAGAAAAGAAGTACCTTATTTCACACAGTACATAGTTCGGCAATGAAGGTGTTTGTTTTCTAAACAAACTGCGTTAGAAATGAAATGAATCTACTAAGTTGTACATCTTGTTAGGTTACACAAACTAGGAAAGTTGATCTTGCTGCACTGAAGACTCTTCGTAAGAAAGTAGCTCATTCTGAGAACAGAACTAGCTTATTTCTCACAGTACAGTGTTGGGTAATGAAGGTGTTTGTTTTGTAAACAAACCACGGTAGAAATGAAGGTAACCTACTAAGTTTTACATCTTGTTAGATTACACAAACTAGCAAAGTTTGATCTTGCTGCACTTAAGACTCTTCGTAAGAAAGCAACCCCTTTCGAGAACAGAACTAGCTTATTTCACACAGTACAGAATCCGGCAAAGAAGGTGTTTGTTTTCTAAAGAAACTGCATTAGAAATGAAATAAATCTACTAAGTTGTACATCTTGTTAGATTACACAAACTAGGAAAGTTTGATCTTCCTGCACTGAAGACTCTTCGTAAGGAAGCAACTCATTCCGAGAACAGAACTAGCTTATTTCACACAGTAGAGTGTTGGGGAATCAAGGTGCTTGTTTTCTATAGAAACTACGTTAGAAATGAGGCTACCTTACCCAGTTTTACATCCTGTTAGATTACAGAAACTAAGAAAGTTTCATCTTTCTGCACTAAAGACTCTTCGTAAGAAAGCAACTCATGCTGAGAACAGAAGTAGCTTATTTCACAGAGTACAGTGTTGGAGAATCAAGGTGTTTGTTTTGTAAACAAACTACGTTAGCCTTGAAGCTAACCTACTAAGTTTTATATTTTGTTAGATAACACCGACTAGGAAAGTTTGACCTTGCTGCACTGAAGACTCTTCATAATAAAGCAACTCATTCCGAGAACAGAACTAGCTTATTTCACACAGTACAGGGTTGGGGAACCAAGGTGTTTGTTTTCTAAACAAACTACGTTAGTAATGAAGCTAACCTACTATGTTGTACATCTTGTTATATTACACAAAATAGCAAAGTTTGATCTTGCTGCACTGAAGACTCTTCGTAAGAAAGCAACTCATTCCGAGAACACTACTAGCTTCTTTCAAACAGTACAGTGTTCGGCAATGAAGGTGTTTGTTTGATAAATAAACTGCCTTGCAAATGAAGCGAGTATACTAAGTTTTACATCTTGTGAGATTACACAAACTTGCAAAGTTTGATCTTGCTGCATGGAAGACTCTTCGTAAGAAAGCAACTCGTTCTGAGAACAGAACTAGCTTATTTTACACAGTAAGTGGTGGGGAATCATGGTGTTTTTTTTTCTAAACAAACTGTGTTAGAAATGAGGTGAATCTACTAAGTTGTACATCTTGTTAGATTACACAAACTAGCAAAGTTTGATCTTGCTGCACTGAAGACCCTTTGGAAGAAAGCAACTCATTCAGAGAACAGAGCAAGCTTATTTCACACAGTACAGTGTTCGGCAATGAAGACTTTTTTTTTCCAAAGCAACTACTTTAGAAATGAGGTGAATCTACTCAGTTATAAATCCTGTTAGTTTACACAAAATAGGAAAGTTTGATCTTGCTGTACTGAAGACTCTTTGTGAGAAAGCAACTCATTCCAAGAACAGAACTAGCTTATTTCACAGAGTATAGTGTTCAGCAATGAAGGTGTTTGTTTTCTAAACAAACTACGTTAGAAATTAAATGAATATACTAAGTTATATATCTTGTTAGATTACACAAAATAGGAAAGTTTCATCTTGCTGCACTGAAGACTCTTCTTAAGAAAGCAACTCTTTCTGAGAACAGAACTAGCTTATTTCACACAGTACAGTGTTGAGGAATCAAGCTGTTTGTTTTCTAAACAAACTACGTTAGAAATGAAGCTAACCTACTAAGTTTTGCATCTTGTTAGATAACACCGACAAGGAAAGTTTGACCTTGCTGCACTGAAGACTCTTCTTAAGAAAGCAACTCATTCTGAGAATAGAACTAGCTTATTTCACACAGTACAGTGTTTGGGAACCAAGGTGTTTGTTATCTAAACAAATTACGTTAGAAATGAAGCTAACCTACTATGTTGTACATCTTGTTAGATTACACAAACTAGGAAAGTTTGATGTTGCTGCACTGAAGACTCTTCGCAAGAAAGAAACTGATTGCCAGAACTCAACTAGCTTCTTTCAAACAGTGCAGTGTTTGGCAATGAAGGTGTTTGTTTGATAAATAAACTGCGTTGCAAATGAAGCGAATCTACTAAGCAGTACATCTTGTGAGATTACACAAACTAGCAAAGTTTGATCTTGCTGCACTGAAGACTCTTCGTAAGAAAGCATCTCGTTCCAAGAACAGAACTAGCTTATTTCACACAGTAAAGTGTTGGGGAATCATGGTGTTTTTTTCTAAACAAACTAAGTTAGAAATGAATCTAACTTACCAAGTTTTACATCTTGTTAGATTACACAAACTAGCAAAGTTTGATCTTGCTGCACTGAAGACTCTTCATAAGAAAGCAAGTCATTCAGAGAAGAGAACTAGCTTATTTCACACAGTGCAATGTTCGGCAATGAAGGTGTTTGTTTTCTAAACAAACTGCGTTGGAAATGAAGTGAATCTAATAAGTTGTACATCTTGGGAGATTACACAAACTAGGAATGTTTGATCTTGCTGCACTGAAGACCCTTCATAAGAAAGAACTCATTCTGAGAACAGAACTAGCTCATTTCACACAGTACAGTGTTCGGCAATGAAGATGTTTGTTTTCTTAACAAACTACTTTAGAAATGAGGAGAATTGACTAAATTGTATATCCTGTTATATTACACAAAATACTAAAGTTTGATCTTGCTGCTCTGAAGACTCTTCTTAAGAAAGCAACTCATTCCGAGAACAGAACGAGCTTATTTCACACAGTAAAGTTTTGGGGAATCATGGTGTTTGTTTTCTAAACAAAAAAAAGTTAGAAATGAATCTAAATTACCAAGTTTTACATCTTGTTAGATTACACAAACTAGCAAAGTTTGATCTTGCTGCACTGAAGACTCTTTGGAAGAAAGCAAATCATTTTGTGAACAGAACTACCTTATTTCACACAGTACAGTGTTTGGCAATAAATGACTGGTTTTCCAAGAAAACTACATTTAAAATAAAGCTAACCAACAAAATTGTACATCTTGTTTGATTACGCAGACAGGGAAAGTTTGACCTTGCTGCACTGAAGACTCTTCATAAGAAAGTAACTCATTCTGAGAACAGATCTACTAAGTTATACATCCTGTTACATTACACAAAATAGGAAAATTTGATCTGGCTGCACTGAAGACTCTTCTTAAGAAAGCAACTCATTCCGAGTACAGAACTAGCTTATTTTACACATTAAAGTGTTGGGGAATCAAGGGGTTTGTTTTCTAAACAAACTACGTTAGAAATGTAATGAATCTACTCTGTTGTACATCTTGTTAGGTTACACAAACTAGGAAAGTTTGATCTTGCTACACTGAAGACTCTTCGTAAGAAAGCAACTCATTCTGAGAACAGAACAAGCTTATTTTACACAGTACAGTGTTGGGCAATGAAGGTGTTTGTTTCCTAAACAAACTACGATAGAAATGAAGCTAACCTACTAAGTTGTACATCTTGTTAGGTTACAAAAACTAGGAAAGTTTGATCTTGCGGCACTGAAGACTCTTGGTAAGAAAGCAACTCATTCCAAGAACAGACCTAGCTTATTTCATACAGTAAATTGTTGGGGAATCAAGGTGTTTGTTTTCTAAACAAACTACGTTAGAAATGAAGCTAACTTACCAAGTTTTACATCTTGTTAGATTACACAAAATAGCAAAGTTTGATCTTGCTGCACTGAAGACTCTTCGGAAGAAAGCAAATCATTCTGTGAACAGAACTACCTTATTTCACACAGTACAGTGTTTGGCAATAAATGACTGGTTTTCCAAGAAAACTACATTTAAAATAAAGCTAACCAACACAATTGTACATCTTGTTTGATTACACAGACAGGGAAAGTTTGATCTTGCTGCACTGAAGACTCTTCATAAGAAAGTAACTCATTCTGAGAACAGATCTACTAAGTTATACATCCTGTTACATTACACAAAATAGGAAAGTTTGATCTGGCTGCACTGAAGACTCTTCTTAAGAAAGCAACTCATTCCGAGTACAGAACTAGCTTATTTTACACATTAAAGTGTTGGGGAATCAAGGGGTTTGTTTTCTAAACAAACTACGTTAGAAATGTAATGAATCTACTCTGTTGTAAATCTTGTTAGGTTACACAAACTAGGAAAGTTTGATCTTGCTGCACTGAAGACTCTTCGTAAGAAAGCAACTCATTCTGAGAACAGAACAAGCTTATTTTACACAGTACAGTGTTGGGCAATGAAGGTGTTTGTTTCCTAAACAAACTACGATAGAAATGAAGCTAACCTACTAAGTTGTACATCTTGTTAGGTTACAAAAACTAGGAAAGTTTGATCTTGCGGCACTGAAGACTCTTGGTAAGAAAGCAACTCATTCCGAGAACAGACCTAGCTTATTTCACACAGTAAATTGTTGGGGAATCAAGGTGTTTGTTTTCTAAACAAACTACGTTAGAAATGAAGCTAACTTACCAAGTTTTACATCTTGTTAGATTACACAAAATAGCAAAGTTTGATCTTGCTGCACTGAAGACTCTTCGTAAGAAAGCAACTCATTCCGAGAACAGAACTAGCTTATTTCACACAGTACACTGTTCAGCAATGAAGGTGTTTGTTTCCTAAACAAACTGAGTTGGAAAGCAAGCGAATCTACTAAGTTGTACATCTTGTGAGATTACACAAACTAGCAAAGTTTGATCTTGCTGCACTGAAGACTCTTTCTAAGAAAGCAACTCATTCTGAGAACAGAACTAGCATATTTCACACAGTACAGGGTTCGGCAATGAAGGTGTTTGTTTTCTAAGCAAACTACTTTTGAAATGAAGCTATCCTACTAAGTTGTATATCTTGTTTGATTACACAAACTAGGAAAGTTTGACCTTGCTGCACTGAAGACTCTTCGTAAGCAAGCAACTCATTCCGAGAATAGAACTAGCTTATTTCATTCAGTACATTGTTCGGAAGTGAAGGTGTTTGTTTTCTAAACAAACTGCGTTGGAAATGAAGTGAATCTACTAAGTTGTACATCTATTGAGAGCACACAAACTAGCAAAAGTTGATCTTGCTGCACTGAATACTCTTAGTAAGAAAGCAACTCTTTCCAAGATCAGAAGTAGCTTATGTCACACAGTACAGAGTTCGGCAATGAAGGAACTTGTTTTCTAAGCAAACTACGTTTGAAATGAAGATAACCTACTAAATTCTATATCTTGTTTGATTACACAAACTGGGAGAGTTTGATCTTGCTGCACTGAAGACTCTTCATAAGAAAGCAACTCATTCCTAGAACAGAATTAGCTTATTTCACACAGTACAGTGTTCGGAAATGAAGATGTTTGTTTTCTAAACAAACTACTTTAGAAATGAGAAGAATCTACTAAGTTGTACATTCTGTTCAATTACACTAAATAGGAATGTTTGATCTTGCTGCACTGAAGACTCTTCGTAAGAAAGCAACTCATTCTGAGTCCAGAACTAGCTTATTTCACACTGTACAGTTTTCGCCAATGAAGGTGTCTGGTTCCTAAAAAAACTGAGTTGGAAATGAAGCTAATGTACTAAGTTGTACATCTTGTTAGATTACACAAACTAGGAAAGTTTGATCTTGCTGCACTGAAGACTCTTCGTAAGAAAGCAACTTGTTCCAAGAAAAGAACTAGCTTATTTTACACAGGACAGTGTTCAGCAAAGAAGATGTTTGTTTTCTAAAAAAAACTACTTTGGAAATGTGGCGAAAATACTAAGTTGTACATCTTTTTAGATTACACAAACTAGCAAAGTTGATCTTGCTGCACTGAAGACTCTACGTAAGACAGTAGCTCATTCCAAGAACGGAACTTGCTTATTTCACACAGTACAATGTTCGGCAATAAAGTGTTTGTTTTCTAAGTAAACTACTTTAGAAATGAGGCGAATCTACTAAGTTGTACATCCTGTTAGATTGCACACAATAGGAAAGATTGATCTTGCTGCACTGATGACTCTTCGTAAGAAAGCAACTCATTCTGAGAACAGAACAAGCTTATTTCACACAGTGTAGTTTTGGGGAATCAAGGTGTTTGTTTTCTAAACAAACTAATTTAGAAATGACGATAACCTACTAAGTTGTAGATCTTGTTAGATTACACAAATTAGCAAAGTTTGATCATGCTGCACTGAAGACTCTTTGTAAGAAAGCAACTCATTCCTAGAACATAACTAGCTTATTTCACACAGTACAGTGTTAGGGAATCAAGGTTTTTGTTTTCTAAACAAACTGCTTTAGAAATGAAGGTAACCTACTCAGTATTACCTCTTGTTACGTAACACCAACTAGGAAAGTTTGACCTTGCTGCACTGAAGACTCCGTAAGAAAGCAACTCATTCCAAGAACAGAAGTAGCTTATTTCACACAGTACAGTGTTCGACAATGAAGGTGTTTTTTTTTTTTCTAGAGAAACTGCGTTAGAAATGAAATGAATCTACTAAGTTGAACATCTTGTAAGATTTCACAAACTAGCAAAGTTTGATCTTGCTGCAGTGAACACTCTTCTTAAGAAAGCAACTCATTCCGAGAACAGAATTAGCTTATTTCACACAGTACAGTGTTCAGCAATGAAGGTGTTTGTTTTCTAAACAAACTACGTTAGAAATGAAGTGAATCTACTAATTTGTACATCTTGTTAGATTACACAAACTAGCAAAGTTTGATCTTGCTACACTGAAGACTCTTCGTAAGAAAGCAACTCATTCAGAAAACAGAACTTGCTTATTTCACACAGTACAGTGTTCTGTCATGAAGGTGTTTGTTTTCTAAGTAAACTACGTTAGAAAGAAGCAAATCAACTAAATTGTACATCTTGTTAGATTACACAAACTAGGAAAGTTTGATCTTGCCGCACTGAAGGCTCTTTGTAAGAAAACAACTCATTCCGAGAACAGAACTAGCATATTTCACACAGTACTGTGTTGGGGAATCAAGGTGTTTGTTTTCTAAACAAACTACATTAGAAATGAAGCTAACCTACTATGTTTTACATCTTGTTAGATTACACAAACTACGAAAGTTTGATCTTGCTGTACTGAAGACTCTTCGTAAGGAAGCAACTCATTCTGAGAACAGAACTAGCTTATTTCACACAGTATAGTGTTCAGAAATGAAGATATTTGTTTTCTAAATAAACGACTTTAGACATGAGGCGACTCTACTAAGTTATACATCCTGTTACATTACACAAACTAGCAAAGTTTGATCTTTCTGCACTGAAGACTCTTCGTAAGAAAGCAACTCATTCCGAGAACAGAACTAGGTTATTGCACACAGTAAAGTGTTGGGGAATGAAGGTGTTTGTTTTCTAAACAAACTTCATTAGAATTGAAGCTGAATAACCAATTTAACATCTTGCTAGATTACACAAACTAGCAAAGTTTGGTCTTGCTGCACGGAAGACTCTTCATAAGAAAGCAACTCATTCCCAGAACAGAAGTATCTTATTTCACACAGTACAGAGTTCAGCAATGAAGGTGTTTTTTTTTTTTTTTCTAAACAAACTGCGTTAGAAAAGAAATGAATCTACTAAGTTGTACATCTTGTTAGATTACACAAACTAGGAAAGTTTGATCTTGCTGCACTGAAGACTCTTCGTAAGAAAGCAACTCTTTCCTAGAACAGAACTAGCTTATATCACATAGTACAGTGTTCGGCAATGAAGGTGTTTGTTTTCTAAACAAACTACGTTAGAAATGAAGTGAATCTACTAATTTGTACATCTTGTTAGATTACACAAACTAGCAAAGTTTGATCTTGCTACACTGAAGACTCTTCGTAAGAAAGCAACTCATTCAGAAAACAGAACTTGCTTATTTCACACAGTCCAGTGTTCGGTCATGAAGGTGTTTGTTTTCTAAGTAAACTACGTTAGAAAGAAGCGAATCAACTAAGTTGTACATCTTGTTAGATTACACAAACTAGGAAAGTTTGATCTTGCTGCACTGAAGACTCTTCGTAAGAAAACAACTCATTCCGAGAACAGAACTAGCTTATTTCACACAGTACATTGTTCGGCAATGAATATTTTTTTTTTCTAAACGAACTACTTTAGAAATGAGGAGAATCTACTAAGTTGTACATCCTTTTAGATTACATAAAAAAGGAAAGTTTGATCTTGCTGCACTGAAGACTCTTCGTGAGAAAGCAACTCATTCTGAGAACAGAACTAGCTTATTTGACACAGTAAAGTGTTCGGGAATCAAAGTGTTTGTTTTCTAAACAAACTACGTTAGAAATGAAGCTAACTTAGCAGCATTTATATCTTGTTAGATTACACAAACTAGCCAAGTTTGATCTTGCTGCACTGAAGACTCTTCGTAAGAACCCAACTCATTCCGACAACAGAACTAGCTTATTTCACACAGTACTGTGTTGGGTAATCAAGGTGTTTGTTTTCTAAACAAACTATGTTAGAAATGAAGCTAACCTACTAAGTTGTACATCTTGTTAGATTACCCAAACTAGCAAAGTTTCATAGTTGTTTTAATTTACATTTCCCTGATGATTAGGGATGTTGAACATTTTCTTAAATGTGTGTTTGTTGTTTGTATTTCTTCCTCTGAGAACTACCTGTGCAGTTCTCTGCCCCACTTTGTGAGTGGGTTGTTTGCTGATTTATTGTTTAGGTTTTGGAGTTCTTTGTAGATTCTAGAAATTAGGCCTTTGTCAGTTGTATAGGTGGTGAAAATTTTTCTCCCATTCTGTGGGTATTCTGCTGGCTTTGGTTATAATATTTTTGTCAGTGAAAAAGCTTTTCAGTTTCATGAGATCCCAATGGTTGAGTGATTGTTTAATTTCCTGAGCTGCTCCGGTTTTGTTCAGGAAATCTTTTCCCACTCCTATACCGTGGATGGTTCCTCCTATTTTTTCTTCGAGTAGTTGCAGAATTTCTGGTTTTATATTAAGGTCTTTTATCCATTTGGACTTAATTTTTGTGCATGGAGAGATGTGTGGGTCGAGTTTCATTTTCCTACATATGGTTGTCCAATTTGTGCAGCACCATTTGTTGAAGATGCTGTCCTTTTTCCATTCTACATTGCTAGGGCCTTTGTCAAATATCAAGTAGCTGTAGTTTCTTGACCCAAAGTCTGGGTATTCAATTCTGTTCCATTGGTCTATTTTCCTGTTTTTGTGCCAGTACCAGGTTGTTTTTATTACAATGGATTTGTAGTATAACTTTAGATCAGGTATGGTGATGCCTCCAGAGGTGTTTCTTTTGCTGAGGATGAGCTTGGATATCCGAGGCCTTCTGCCTTTCCATATGAATTTTGCTATACTTTTTTCTATCTCATTGAAGAAGGAAGTTGGGATTTTTATCGGCATTGCATTGAATCTATAAAGTGCTTTTGGTAAAATTGCCATTTTCACAATGTTCATTCTACCAATCCAGGAGCATGGGAGGTCTTTCCATTTTTGTAGGACCTCCGCAATTTCTTTTTTGAGAGTTTTTATGTTTTCATTGTATAGGTCTTTCAATTCCTTAGTTAATGTTATTCCAAGGTATTTTATTTTCTTTGTTGCAATTGAAAATGTGACGATGTTAGTTATTTCTTTTTCTGTCTCTTTGTCCTTTGCATACAAAAAGGCTACTGATTTCTGTGTATGGTTCTTGCTGCATGAAGTCTCTTTGTAAAAAAGCAACTCATTCCGAAAACAGAACTAGCTTATTTCACACAGTAGAGTATTTGGCAACGAAGGTGTTTGCTTTCTAAATGAACTGCATTGTAAGTGAAGCTAATCTATTAAGTTGTACATCCTGTTAGATTACACAAACTAGCAAAGTTTGTTCTTCCTACACTGAAGACTCTTCTTTAGGAAGCAACTCATTCCGAAAACAGAACTAACATTTCACACAGCACAGTGTTCAGCAATGAAGTTATTTGTTTTCTAAGCAAAATACGTTAGAAATGAAGCGAATATACTAAATTGTACATCTTGTTAGATTACACAAGCTAGCAGAGTTTGATCTTGCTGCACTGAAGACTCTTCATAAAAAAAACAACTCATTCCGAGAACAGAACTAGCTTATTTCACACAGTACACTGTTGGGGAATCAAGGTCTTTGTTTTCTAAACAAACTACGTTAGAAATGAAGCTAATCTACTAAATTGTACATCTTGTTAGATTACACAAACTATCAAAGACTGATTTTGCTGCACTGAAGACTCCTCTTAAGAAAGCATCTCATACTGAGAACATAACTAGGTTACTTCACACAGTACATTGTTCTGTAAAGAAGGTGTTTGTTTTGTTAACAAACTACATTAGCAATGAAGCTAAACTACTAAATTGTACATCTTGTTAGATTACCCAAACTAGCAAAGTTTGATCTTGATGCACTGAAGACTCTTCATAAGAAAGCAACTCATTCCGAGAACAGAACTAGCTTATTTCACACATTACATTGTTTGACAATGAAGATGTTTCTTTCTAAACAAACTACTTTAGCAATCAGGAGAATCTATTAAGTTGTACATCTTGTTAGATTACACAAACTAGCAACCTTTGCTCTAGGTGCACTGAAGAGTCTTTGTAAGAAAGCAACTTATTCCGAGAACAGAATTAGCTCTCTTCACAAAGTACAGTGTTTGGCAATGAAGGTGTTTGTTTTCTAAAGAAAATATGGTATAAATGATGCTAGTCTGCTAAGTTGTATATCTTGTTAGATTACACAAACTAGCAGCTTTGATCTTGCTGAACTGAAGACTCTTCGTAAGAAAGCAACTCATTCGGAGAACAGAGCTGGCTTATTTCACACATTACAGTGTTCGGTAATGAAGGTGTTCGTTTTCTAAACAAACTACATTAGAAATGAAGCTAATCTACTAAGTTGTACATCTTGTTAGATTGCACAAACTAGCAAAGTTTGATCTTGCGGCACTGAAGATTCTTCGTAAGAAAGCAACTCATTCCAAAAACAGAATTAGCTTATTTCACACAGTAGAGGGTTCAGCAATGAAGGTGTTTGTTTTCTAAACAAACTACATCAGAAATGAAGCTAATCTACCAAGTTGTACATCTTGTTAGATTACACAAACTAGCAAAGTGTGATCTTGCTGCACTGAAGACTCTTCGTAAGAAAACAGCTCATTCCGAGAACAGAACTAGCTTACTTGACACAGTACAGTGTTCGGCAATGAAGGCTTTTGTTTTCTAAACAAACTGCGTTAGAAATAAAACTAATCTGATAAGTTGTACATCTTGTTAGGTTACACAAACTAACAAAGTTTGATCTTGCTGCATTGAAGACTCTTAGTAGGAAAGGAACTCATTCCTAGAACAGAACTAGTTTACTTCACACAGTACAGTGTTTGGCAATGAAGGTGTTTGTTTGTTAAACAAACTACGTTAGAAATGAAGCTAAGCTGCTAAGTTGTACATCTTGTTAGATTACACAACCTAGCAAGTTTGATCTTACGGCACAAAAGATTCTTCGTAAAAAGGAAGTCATTCCAAAAACAGAACTAGCTTATTTGACACACTTGAGTGTTCGGCAATGAACGTGTTTGTTTTCTAAACAAAGTATGTTAGAAATGAAGCGAATCTACTAAGTTGTACATCTTTTTTAGATTACACAAACTAGCAAAGTTTGATCTTGCTGTACTGAAGACTCTTCATAAAAGAGCAACTGATTCTCAGAACAGAACTAGCTTACTTCACACAGTTCAGTGTTCGGCAATGAAGCTGTTTGTTTTCTAAATAAACTACATTAGAAATGAAGCTAATCTGCTAAATTGTATATTTTGTTAGATTACACAAACTAAGAAAGTTTGATCTTCCTGCACTGAAGAGTCTTCTTAAGAAAGCAACTCATGCTGAGAAAAGAACTAGCTTATTTCACACAGTCCACTGTTGGGCAATGAATGTGTTTGTTTTCTAAACAAACTACTTCTAGAAATGAAGCTAATCTAGGAAGTTGTAGATCTTGTTAGATTACACAAACTAGCAAAGTTTGATCTTGCAGCATTGCAGATCCTTCTTAAGAAAGCAACTCATTCAGAAAACAGAACAACCTTATTTAACACAGTAGAGTGTTCAGCAATGAACGTGTTTGTTTTCTAAACAAACTATGTTAGAAATGAAATGAATCTACGAAGTTGTACATCTTGTTAGATTACACAAACTAGTAAAGGTTGATCTTACTGTAAAGAAGAGTCTTCGTAAGAAAGCAACTCATTCTGAGAACAGAACTAGCTTACTTCACAAAGTACAGTGTTCTGCAATGAAGGTGTTTGTTTTGTAAACTACTTTAGAAACGAGGAGAATCTACTAACTTGTACATCTTGTTAGATTACACAAACTAAGGAAGTTTGATCTTGCCGCACTGAAGAGTTTTCGTACGAAAGCAACTCATGCCGAGAACAGAACTGGCTTATTTCCCACAGTACAGTGTTTGGCAATGAAGGTGTTTGTTTTCTAAACAAACTACGTTAGAAATGAAGCTAATCTACGAAGTTGTACATCTTGTTAGATTACACAAACAAGCAAAGTTTGATCTTGCAGCACTGAAGATTCTGAGGAAGAAAGCAAGTCATTCCGAAAACAGAACTAGCTTTTTTCACACAATAAAGTGTTCGGCAATGAACGTGTTTGCTTTCTAAATAAACTATGTTAGAAATGAGGAGAATCTACTAAGTTGTACTTCTTGTTTGTTTACACAAGCTAGCAACGTTTGATCCTGCTGCACTGAAGACTCTTCATGAGAAAGCAACTCATTCTGAGACCAGAACTACCTTATTTCACACAGTAGAGTGTTCGGCAATGAAGGTGTTTGTTCTCTAAACAAACTGTGGTAGAAATGAGGTGAATCTACTAAGCTGTACATCTTGTTATATTACATAAACTAGGAATGTTTGATATTGCTACACTGAAGACTCTTCATAAGAAACAACTCATTCTGAGAACAGAACTAGCTTACTTTACACAGGACAGTGTTCACTAATGAAGCTGTTTGTTTTCTAACCAATACGTTAGAAATGAAGCTAATCTGCTACGTTGTATATCTTGTTAGATTACACAAACTAGCAAAGTTTGATCTTTCTGCACTGAAGACTCTTCGTAAGAAAGCAACTCATTCCGAGAGCAGAACTAGCTTACTTCACACAGAACATTGTTTGGCAATGAAGATATTTGTTTTCTAAACAAACTACAGTAGAAATGAAGCTAATCTACCAAGTTGTACATCTTGTTACATTACACAAACTAGCAAAGGTTGAACTTGCGGCACTGAAGATTCGTTGTAAGAAAGCAACTCATTCAGAAAACAGAATTACATTATTTAACACCGTAGAGTGTTCAGCAATGAACACGTTTATTTTCTAAACAAATAGTGTTAGAAATGAAGCGAATCTACTAAGTTGTATATATTGTTAGATCACACAAACTAGCAAAGTTTCATCTGGCTGCATGGAAGACTCTTCATAAGAAAGCAACTCATTCTGAAAACAGAACTAGCTTACTTCACATATCACAGTGTTCGGCAATGAAGGTGTTTGTTTTCTAAACAAACTACGTTAGAAATGAAGCTAATCTACTAAATTGTATGTCTTGTTAGATTACACAAACTATTAAAGATTAATTTTGCTGCACTGAAGACTCTTCGTAAGAAAGCAACTCATTCCCAGAACAGAACTAGGTTACTTCACGCAGTACAGCGTTCTTCAATGAAGGTCTTTGTTTTGTAAACAAACTACCTTAGCAATGAAGCTAAACTACTAAATTGTACATCTTGTTAGATTACCCAAACTAGCAAATTTCATCTTGCTGCACTGAAGACTCTTCGTAAGAATGCAACTCATTCCGAGAACAGAACTAGCTTATTTCACACATTACATTGTTTGACAATGAAGATGTTTGTTTTCTAAACAAACTACAGTAGAAATGAAGCTAATCTACCAAGTTGTACATCTTGTTACATTACACAAACTAGCAAAGGTTGAACTTGCGGCACTGAAGATTCGTTGTAAGAAAGCAACTCATTCAGAAAACAGAATTACATTATTTAACACCGTAGAGTGTTCAGCAATGAACACGTTTATTTTCTAAACAAATAGTGTTAGAAATGAAGCGAATCTACTAAGTTGTATATATTGTTAGATCACACAAACTAGCAAAGTTTCATCTGGCTGCATGGAAGACTCTTCATAAGAAAGCAACTCATTCTGAAAACAGAAATAGTTTACTTCACACGGTACAGTGTTTGGCAATGAAGGTGTTTGTTTTCTAAACAAACTACGTTAGAAATGAAGCTAATCTACTAAATTGTATGTCTTGTTAGATTACACAAACTATTAAAGATTAATTTTGCTGCACTGAAGACTCTTCGTAAGAAAGCAACTCATTCCCAGAACAGAACTAGGTTACTTCACGCAGTACAGTGTTCTTTAATGAAGGTCTTTGTTTTGTAAACAAACTACCTTAGCAATGAAGCTAAACTATTAAATTGTACATCTTGTTAGATTACCCAAACTAGCAAAGTTTGATCTTGCTGCACTGAAGACTCTTCGTAAGAATGCAACTCATTCCGAGAACAGAACTAGCTTATTTCACACATTACATTGTTTGACAATGAAGATGTTTGTTTTCTAAACAAACGACAGTAGAAATGAAGCTAATCTACCAAGTTGTATATCTTGTTAGATTACACAAACTAGCAAAGTTTGATCTTGCTGAACTGAAGACTCTCCATAAGAAAGCAACACATTCCGAAACAGAGCTGGCTTATTTCACACAGTACAGTGTTCGGCAATGAAGGTGTTTGTTTTCTAAACAAACTACATTAGAAAGGAAGCTAGTCTACTAAGTTGTACATCTTGTTAGATTACACAAACTAGCAAAGTTTGATCTTGTGGCACTGAAGATTCTTCGTAAGAAAGCAACTCATTTGGAAAACAGAACTACCTTATTTAACACAGTAGAGTATTCAGCAATGAACGCGTTTATTTTCTAAACAAATAGTGTTAGAAATGAAGCAAATCTACTAAGTTGTACATCTTGTTAGATCACACAAACTAGCAAAGTTTCATCTGGCTGCATGGAAGACTCTTCATAAGAAAGCAACTCATTCTGAAAACAGAACTTGCGGCGACCCTTCCCAACCAGCAGGAAAGGAATGGCCACAAACGAAGATCCTTCTTGTATCACAGTTTATTGGAGAGCACTTGGTTAACAGATGAGCTGATGGTGGAGGGCCGGGGCCCAAATCTGCAGCTGCTTTTATAGAGTGTACTGCTACAAGGCGTTTACTGATTGGTTGCGACCAGCTTGCCATCACCAGGTGCCACGGGATAGGCTTGGGACAGGTTGCGTCAAGCGCATGCGCATACCTTAGACACGGTTGGCGCCAAGGCACTGTCTAATATGGAGGAGCCAGCGCCATCTTGTAATGGCGACTGCTTACGGCTCCCTGCAGTTCCCCCTTCTTGTTTAAACGCAACAGGCGAGGGTAGAGGTCTGATCTCTGATGCTCGAGAGGACATTGTGATGACCCCAGACCTAGTGGCCAGCCAGGCTGGTGTCACACCCGTCTAGTACCTTTTCTCAGAGATGGGATTACAGTACCAACCCATATGCAATCAGACATGCCCTCCATGAAGCTGCTAAGAGCTCGCCCCACGTGCAGTACTTTGTCTCGCATCCTGAGCGTGATGAATGCCGTGCTCCCAACACCAATCCTCTGCCCATCCTTGTGCAATGGGCACTTCAAGCCCTAAGGGTGCAAGGGCCAGGGGAAACTAGGTGCTCTTTAGGGCCGACCCAAATCTGGGGGAGGACCCACACTCCAAAGCAGCAAGTGCCTGAGAAATGACCACCTTGTCCCGCCTGGTCTGGGCTCGCATTTTGCAAGTCAACCATAGAGCAGACATCCTCCTATACAGCAGGCAGCAAACAGTCCCACTCCAACCCATTCCTTAAAAAAATTAAAAGCAGAGGAGATCCAGGAAGTAAGGCCCTGTGCAAGACTAAGATCCACTCTCGTGGAATTAATAGCAATAAGCAGATAAAAAAGGGGGTGCACACAAACCGGGGCAGGGGAATGTCTGATTACGAGCATAATGTTCAAAGGATGACCCAGAGTGAAAACTCCCCCCGAGATATTCAGGAGGCTCCAGTCCGCTGAGAAATCCCCCTCCGCTTCCTCCTTCTTTTTTGACGTTGAGGTCTCATGCCCTGACACATTGTTGTAAGCAATCTGTCCCCCCAACAGCAAAACCAATGGAGACACATCCGTACAGGAACCATTGACCCCATATAGCACCCACTTTGAAAATGGATTAATTCTGGAATCTTGAAGAAAGAGTCCCTCTGACCATGCCCCTGACCTAGGCGGGGGACCCCTCATAGCTGGTGATATGGTGAAGAGATGATTTGCATCAGCCCAGGCGACCGAAGTGCTCTGGCACTCTGACCATGGCCAGAGTTCCCCTTCAAACCAGGCAAAACTCTGTTGACGAAGTCTTATACAAGAGTCATCAGTCTGATTCCACTGCAAAGTAAAACAAAGAGTTGGTCCTCCTGAAGGGAAGGGAGGCCCAGTTCCTTATTCGTGGTGAAGAAACGTGGAAACACAGACGCTTGATGAGGAACTGGCATCGGCTTCGGGAAGGCTGACAAAATTGCTCTGCTTTACTGAGTGTCAAGATCTGGATTATGAATCTCCAAACTTTCTCCTGAGGAAGGATGGACTGTTCTCACCAACCGGCTTGGAACCCAGTGGGGCGACTCCTGGTCCTGTGGAAAAACACAAACAGCTCCCCTGGATCTTAACAAGATCCGGTCCTTTCCATTTGTTATCTAGGACATCTTTCCACATCACTACTTCTCTGGGTGCCTGGGCCACATCTTGACTGTGCCTGTCAGCTGCAGACTTATCATTATTGTCCAAAATTAAAAAATTAAGGGTGAAGAGGGCTTATAAGGTTGCATCTTCTGCCCCCTCTTTTGTTTAAATAAGATGGCTGTACTCTTATTGGCTCTCTCCACAATGCCTTGGCCTTGTGGGTTATAAAACAGGCCAGTGGTGTGGGCAAAAGGCATCTGCGCATAAAAGGCCCGAAAACCAGTAGATGTATATGCCGGGCCATTATCAGTTTTTAGACGGCGCGGCTTTCCCCACGCTGCCCAGGCTTCCAGGCAGTGGGTTTTTACATGAGAAGCCTTCTCACCCACCAACGGCGAGGCGAAGATAACTCCCGAGCAAGTATCCACTGAGACATGTAAATATTTCAACCTTCCAAACTCAGGGAGATGAGTTACATCCATTTGCCAAAGATCACCAGGACGGAGGCCTCGGGGATTAACACCCACATGAGGGGAGGGCAGAAAAGTAGTCTCAGCCTGACCTTGAACAATGATCCTTTCACCTCTGCCTCCTGAGGGCTAAGATTAAAGGTGTGTGCCATCACGCCTGGCTGTTTAGCAATTTTAAGGCACTCAAAACCCTTGATAGACATTTTAACCTCACATTTGAAATTTTCTTGCTTCTAGCTGCAAGTTAAGAACCTGACAAAGCTACCTCAACCCAGTGAATCTCCATCTCTGGCTTTGAGACCCAACAATCATTTTAAAAATTCTAGAGGCTGGTGCTATAGCTTAATGACAATGCACTTGCCTACCATTTATCCTTCAAAGTCCTGGGTGTAATCCCTAGCCCAGTATAAAAAAAACAAACAGAACTTCTCTTATGAGGACTTAACATTACAATGTTAATTTCTAAATTTAATAGCCTGTATTTTCTTCCCCTTTCCCAAAATATTTCTGTATAAACAATGGTTATACTCCTAAGATTTCTGGATATACACTTATCCCTAACAAAAATCAAAACAGAAGTAATCTAACAACATCACATTCTGAAAATTATGACTTTAGGCATGAGCACATTTAAATAAAAAAGGAATAGAGTGCTCGCTTTAACAGCACATTTATAAAAAGAAAAGGAGCCTAGAGTGGTAGCTCATGCCTTTAATCCCAATACTTGGAAGCCTGAGGTAGAAAGATCACTGTGAGTTTGAGGCCAGTCTGGAAGACACAGTGAATTCCAGGTTAGCCTGGGCTAAAGTGACACCCTACCTCTAAAAACAAAACAAAACAACAACAAAAAGTTTCAAGGTAGGGTCTCACACCAGCCCAGGCTGACCTGGAATTCACTATTTAGTCTCAGGGTGGGTTTGAACTCACAGCGATCCTCCTGTCTCAGCCTCCCGAGTAGCTGGGACTACAGGCACGCGCCACCGCGCCCGGCCCTACCTCATTTTTGACCTTCTTTGTGATCTATGTATACAGAACTTTACTCATCCCCAGCAGAGGGCGCCGCGGCGACAACAAATGTGCCTGCCAGCCCCCGCCCCTGCGGATCACCTCTGGTTGAACTTTCTCTTTTTTTTTTTTTTTTTATATCTCCTCCTCCTGTTGTGATTTAGATTCTGAACTACTCTCATCATCTGCCTCCAGCCACTGTTTACATGGGTACTGGAGAATTGAGCCTCGAATCAGGGTCCTTAGGCTCTACAGGCAAGTGTTTAACAATTAAGGCATTTTTTTATCTTTATGTTAATGGGAAGGCAGCGAAGGGTGGGACAATGGTGTGTAGGATATAGCCATATAGACTTGAAAAATAGGATTTTTTACCTCTAGCAGGGCAATATAAATGTCTCCAGCTGTTTTTTTAATTTTTAAAAGTAAATACTTTGGGCCCCGTGGGACACTTAGTTAAGAGCATAGAGGGAGCGTCTAGAGGCAAAAGGGGTGGAGACGGCAGCGGCTCGCCTCATGGCCTCATGGCGGACCGCCTGCCCATTTCTAAGATATTTTTAAAGCAAGTTGACAAAAGTGACCAAAAATGACGCCTGGAGGTGCGGGCGAGGCGCAGCCAGTGAGGCTCGGGGCAGTGCTCGGGCCCGGGCCGGAGTTGTCCCATTTGGCCCGGTCCCCGCAGGAATGTCGGTGGAGCCTGGCGGACCAGTGACTTGTGCTCCACGCCAGTGAGGAAAGTTAACCTCGGTTTGTATTTGATCACAGTTTATATTCACAGAAAGCTACATGGAGGAGCTGTCCTTCACCAGGGCTTTGAGCACATTTGCCTTAGGCAGTAGTTAGGGGCTGAAAAGAGCTGAAAAGATAGCTGCCTGGCGGCGGCTTGGGTGGCGGCCTTGGGAGAAAGGAGATTTTAAAAGTCAGTTTTAGTTTTTTCTTACAGTTTTTAAGGGCAAAAATGAACTTTTCCCTGGAAAAGCCTTTAAGGTTGGCAATTAAGGCAAGGAGGACTGAATTAATCCATGGGGCTAAAACAAAAGTTTTGTCCCAAGAGCCACACTGGAGGGCAATAGTAATTTATGAGTACAACATAAGCATAAAGTCTCAAAAAATAGTTAAGCATGTTGTAGAATTTTTTTTAAGATGTCCAATGAGGGGCAGGACATTTTGAGAGTTTTCAGGTTTGCTTTTCTAGGTTTACCACGTGGTGAGTTTTTTTTTTTTTTTTTTTTTTTTTTAGGTCTACCCACGTGGTGAGTTTCTTTTTAGGTTTGTCCACGTGGTGAGTCTCTACCCAGTTTTGTTTTTAGGTCTGCCCACGTGGTGTTTCTAAGATGGCCCCCCATTCAAATGGGGCAGGACAAAAATGGCGGCACTGCAGAAGCGGTCTGTCGGAAACCCAAAAATGAGAGGAAAGAGAAAAGAACAAAAGATGTTGAAGTTTGGGACGGAGTTTTTATTTAAATGAGGAGGCAAAACATTTAAAGTCTCCTCTAATGCAGGATACGATCCTCCGGGGCCTCTCTGCCCCTTCCGAGGGGGCGGGCATGAATGAGCCTCGCCTATCTCCTCAAGTTTTTCCTTTAGACTTTTTTCCTTTTTTTTGTCTCTTTTTTGACTGGATCCTATTTTTCCCTTTTGTTTCTTCCTAGGCCTAGCATGTGAGTCCCCGCTAGTATCTGACTCTGAAAGACTGTCCTGATGTTGGGCTAAAGCTCCTTGCCCCTCCCCAATTATTTCCGCATGTTTACCGCTATTGAGACAAAAATGAACCAGTCGCCAAAACGGTCCTTCCTGTTCTGCCTGTCGCAGGTCACGCCCCAACTTCTCCCAGGAGGGGAGTGTAAGGGATCCTGAAGCCGCAAACCAAGGGGCTGTTGAATCCATATCTCTAAGAATCCGTCTGATGGTTACTGTAGAAATCTGAATATCACGTTGTTTCAATAGAGCTTTAATCAGCCCAGAAAAGTGTTCAATGGCCACAGAGCCGCTCTCTGCGGGGTGGCCCATGATGAACGCAAATAGACAGAAGCAGAGATAAAACCCCAAACAAAACAGGCAAAAACAGGCGAGGAAAGCCAGGGTCAGTCAAAAATCCATCAGAGAACAAAGCCGGGGATGACTTACCGACGTCTACCTCTCCGTGTGTCAAGTTCTGAATCCTCTTGGCCCCGCCGCGGTGTCTTTGAAAGGTCCGGCGTCCCGGGTTTCGGCACCACTTTGCGGCGACCCTTCCCAACCAGCAGGAAAGGAACGGCCACAAACGAAGATCCTTCTTGTATCACAGTTTATTGGAGAGCACTTGGTTAACAGATGAGCTGATGGCGGAGGGCCGGGGCCCAAATCTGCAGCTGCTTTTATAGAGTGTACTGCTACAAGGCGTTTACTGATTGGTTGCGACCAGCTTGCCATCACCAGGTGCCACGGGATAGGCTTGGGACAGGTTGCGTCAAGCGCATGCGCATACCTTAGACACGGTTGGCGCCAAGGCACTGTCTAATATGGAGGAGCCAGCGCCATCTTGTAATGGCGACTGCTTACGGCTCCCTGCAAGAACTAGCTTACTTCACATATCACAGTGTTCGGCAATGAAGGTGTTTGTTTTCTAAACAAACTACGTTAGAAATGAAGCTAATCTACTAAATTGTATGTCTTGTTAGATTACACAAACTATTAAAGATTAATTTTGCTGCACTGAAGACTCTTCGTAAGAAAGCAACTCATTCCCAGAACAGAACTAGGTTACTTCACACAGTACAGTTTCTTCAATGAAGGTCTTTGTTTTGTAAACAAACTACCTTAGCAATGAAGCTAAACTACTAAATTGTACATCTTGTTAGATTACCCAAACTAGCAAATTTCATCTTGCTGCACTGAAGACTCTTCGTAAGAATGCAACTCATTCCGAGAACAGAACTAGCTTATTTCACACATTACATTGTTTGACAATGAAGATGTTTGTTTTCTAAACAAACTACAGTAGAAATGAAGCTAATCTACCAAGTTGTACATCTTGTTACATTACACAAACTAGCAAAGGTTGAACTTGCGGCACTGAAGATTCGTTGTAAGAAAGCAACTCATTCAGAAAACAGAATTACATTATTTAACACCGTAGAGTGTTCAGCAATGAACACGTTTATTTTCTAAACAAATAGTGTTAGAAATGAAGCGAATCTACTAAGTTGTATATATTGTTAGATCACACAAACTAGCAAAGTTTCATCTGGCTGCATGGAAGACTCTTCATAAGAAAGCAACTCATTCTGAAAACAGAAATAGTTTACTTCACACGGTACAGTGTTCGGCAATGAAGGTGTTTGTTTTCTAAACAAACTATGTTAGAAATGAAGCTAATCTACTAAATGGCACATCCTGTTAGATTACACAAACTATCAAAGATTGATTTTGCTGCACTGAAGACTCTTCGTAAGATAGCAACTCATTCCTAGAACAGAACTAGGTTACTTTACACTGTACAGTGTTCTGCAATGAAGGTGTTTCTTTTGTAAACAAACTACTGTAGAAACGAGGCGAATATACTAACTTGTACATCTTGTTAGATTACACAAACTAAGAAAGTTTGATCTTGCTGCACTGAAGAGTCTTCGTAAGAAAGCAACTCATGCTGAGAACTGAACTAGCTTATTTCACACAATACAGTGTTTGGCAATGAAGGTGTTTGTTTTCTAAACAAACTACTTTAGAAATGAAGCTAATCTACTAAGTTGTACATCTTGTTAGATTACACAAAATAGCAAAGTTTGATCTTGCGGCACTAAAGATTCTTCGTAAAAAGGAAGTCATTCCAAAACCAGAAGTAGCTTATTTCACACACTTGAGTGTTCGGCAATGAATGTGTTTGTTTTCTAAACAAACTATGTTAGAAATGAAGCCAATCTACTTAGTTGTACATCGTTTTAGATTACACAGACTAGCAAAGTTTGATCTTGCTGCACTGAAGGCTCTTCATAAGAAAGCAACTGAATTTGAGAACAGAACTAGCTTATTTCACACAGCACATTGTTTGACAATGAAGATGTTTCTTTCTAAACAAACTACTTTAGAAATCAGGCTAATCTATTAAATTGTACATCTTGTTACATTACACAAACTAACAAACTTTGATCTTGCTGCACCGAAGAATTTTTGTAAGAAAGCAACTCATTCCTAGAACAGAACTAGCTTATTTCACACAGTACAGTGTTTGGCAATGAAGGTGTTTGTTTTCTAAACAATCTTTGGTAGAAATGAAGCTAGTCTGATAAGTTGTATATCTTGTTACATTAGACAAACTAGCAAAGTTTGATATTGCTGAACTGAAGACTCTTCATAAGAAAGTAACTCATTTCAGGAAAAGAGCTGGCTTATTTCACACAGTAGAGTGTTCAGCAATGAAGGTGTTTCTTTTCTAAACAAACTACCTTAGAAATGAAGCTAATCTGCTTAGTTGTACATCTTGTTAGATTATACAAACTAGCAAAGTTTGATCTTGCTGCACTGAAGACTCTTCTTAAGAAAGCAACTCATTCTGAGAACAGAGCTAGCTTATTTTACACAGTACAGTGTTCGGCAATGAAGGTGTTTGTTTTCTAAACAAATACATTAGAAATGAAGCTAATCTACCAAGTTGTACATGTTGTTAGGTTACAAAAACTAGCAAAGTTTGATCTTGCGGCACTGAAGATTTTTCATAAGAAAGCAACTCATTCCAAAAACAGAATTAGTTTATTTCACACAGTAGAGTGTTCAGCTATGAAGGTGTTTGTTTTCTAAACAAACTACGTTATCAATGAAGGTAAACTACTAAATTGTACATCTTGTTAGTATACACAAACTAGCAAAGTTTGATCTTGCTACACTGAAGACTCCTCATAAGAAAGCAATTTCTTCCGAGAACAGAACTAGCTTATTTCACACAGTACATTCTTTGGCAATGAAGATGTTTATTTTCTAAAAAAACTACTTAAAAATGAGGTGAATCTATTAAGTTGTACATCTTGTTAGACTACACAAACTAGCAAATTTTGATCTTGCTGCCCTGAAGACTCTTCGTAAGAAAACAACTCATTCTGAGAACAGAACTAGCTTACTTCACACAGTACAGTGTTCAGCAATGAGGATGTTTGTTTTCTAAACAAACTACATTAGAAATGAAGCGAATCTCCTAACTTGTACATCTTGTTAGATTACACAAACTAAGAAAGTTTGATCTTGCTTCACTGAAGAGTCTTCGAAAGAAAGCAACTCATGCCGAGAACAGAAGTAGCTTATTTCACACAGTACAGTTTTCAGCAATGAATGTGTTTGTTTTCTAAACAAACTATGTTAGAAATGAAACGAATCTACTAAGTTGTACACCTTGTTAGATTACACAAACTAGCCAAGTTTGATCTTGCTGCATTGAAGCCTCTTTGTAAGAAAGCAACTCATTCCGAGAACAGAAATAGCTTACATCACACAGTACAGTGTTTGGAAATGAAGGTGTTTGTTTTCTAAACAAACTACGTTAGAAATGAAGTTAATCTACTAAATTGTAAATCTTATTAGATTGCACAAACCAGCAGAGTTTGATCTTGCTGCACTGAAGACTCTTCATAAGAAAGCAACTCATTCCGAAAATAGAACTAGCTTACATCACACAGTACAGAGTTCGGCAGTGAAGGTGTTTGTTTTCTAAACAAACTATGTTAGAAATGAAGCAAATCTACTAAGTTGTACATCTTTTTACATTACATAAATTAGAAAAGTTTGATCTTGCTGCACTGAAGACTCTTTGTAAAAAAGCAACTGATTCCGAGAACAGAACTAGTTACTTGACACAATACAGTGTTCGGCAATGAAGGTGTTTGTTTTCTAAACAAACTACGTTAGAAATGAAGCTAATCTGCTAAGTTTTACATCTTGTTAGATTACACAAACTTAGAAAGGTTGATCTTGCTGCACTGAAGAGTCTACGTAAGAAAGCAACTCATGCCGAGAACAGAACTAGCTTATTTCACACAGTACAGTGTTCGGCAATGAAGGTCTTTGTTTTCTAAACAAACTACTTTAGAAATGATGCTAATCTAATAAGTTGTACATCTTGTTACATTACACAAACTAGCAAAGGTTGAACTTGCGGCACTGAAGATTCTTCGTAAGAAAGGAACTCATTCGGAAAACAGAACTACCTTATTTAACACAGTAGAGTGTTCAGCAATGAACGGGTTTATTTTCTAAACAAACAGTGTTAGAAATGTAGCGAATCTACTAAGTTGTACATCTTCTTAGATCACACAAACTAGCAAAGTTTTATCTTGCTGCATTGAAGACTCTTCATTACAAAGCAACTCATTCTGAGAACAGAACTTGCTTACTTCACATGGTACAGTGTTCGGCAATGAAGGTATTTGTTTTCTAAACAAACTACCTTAGAAATGAAGCTAATCTACTAAATTGTACATCTTGTTAAATTACACAAAATAGCAAAGTTTGATCTTGCGGTACTGAAGATTCTGAGGAAGAAAGCAAGTCATTCGGAAAACAGAACTAGCTTTTTTCACACAGTAGGGTGCTCGGCAATGAACGTGTTTGCTTCCTAAACAAACTATGCTGGAAATGAGGAGAATCTACTAAGTTGTACATCTTGTTTGTTTACACAAACCAGCAAAGTTTGATATTGGTGTACTGAAGACTCTTCGTAGGAAAGCAACTCATTCCGAGAACAGAGCTAGCTTATTTCGCACAGGACAGTGTTTGGCAATGAAGGTGTTTTTTATCTAAACAAACTACATTAGAAATGAAGCTAATCTACCAAGTTGTACATCTTGTTAGATTACACAAACTACCAAAGTGTGATCTTGCTACACTGAAGACTCTTCATAAGAAAGCAACTCATTCTGAGAACAGAACTTGCTTACTTCACACAGTACAGTGTTCGGCAATGAAGGTGTTTATTTTCTAAACAAACTAAGTTAGAAATGAAGCTAATCTTTTACGTTGTATATCTTGTTAGGTTACACAAACTAGGAAAGTTTGATCTTGCTGCATTGAAGACTCTTCATAAGGAAGCAACTCATTCCGAAAACAGAAGTAGCTTACATCACACAGTACAGAGTTCAGCAATGAAGGTGTTTGTTTTCTAAACAAACTATGTTAGAAATGAAGCAAATCTACTAAATTGCACATCTTTTTACATTACATAAATTAGAAAAGTTTGATCTTGCTGCCCTGAAGACTCTTTGTAAAAAAGCAACTGATTCCGAGAACAGAACTAGTTACTTGACACAGTACAGTATTCAGCAATGAAGGTGTTCATTTTATAAACAAACTACGTTAGAATGAAGCTAATCTGCTAAATTTTACATCTTGCTGCACTGAAGAGTCTTCGTAAGAAAGCAACTCATGCCAAGAACAGAACTAGCTTATTTCACACAGTACAGTGTTCGGCAATGAAGGTCTTTGTTTTCTAAACAAACTACTTTAGAAAAGATGCTAATCTAATAAGTTGTACATCTTGTTACATTACACAAACTAGCAAAGTTGAACTTGCGGCACTGAAGATTCTTCATAAGAAAGGAACTCATTCAGAAAACAGAACTACCTTATTTAACACAGTAGAGTGTTCAGCAATGAACGGGTTTATTTTCTAAAAAAACAGTGTTAGAAATGTAGCTATTCTACTAAATTGTACATCTTCTTAGATCACACAAACTAGCAAAGTTTTATCTTGCTGCATTGAAGACTCTTCATGACAAAGCAACTCATTCTGAGAACAGAACTAGCTTACTTCACACGGTACAGTGTTCGGCAATGAAGGCATTTGTTTTCTAAACAAACTACGTTAGAAATGAAGCTAACCTACTAAATTGTACATCTTGTTACATTACACAAACTATCAAAGATTGATTTTGCTGCACTGAAGACTCTTCGTAAGAAAGGAACTTATTCCTAGAACAGAACTAGGTTACTTCACACTGTACAGTGTTCTGCAATGAAGGTGTTTCTTTTGTAAGCAAACTACTTTAGAAAAGAGGCGAATCTACTAACTTGTACATCTTGTTAGATTACACAAACTAAGAAAGTTTGTTCTTGCTGCACTGAAGAGTCTTCGTAAGAAAGCAACTCATGCCGAGAACAGAACTAGCCTATTTAACACAGTACAGTGTTTGGCAATGAAGGTGTTTGTTTTCTAAACAAACTACTTTAGAAATGAAGCTAATCTACTAAGTTGTACATCTTGTTAGATTACACAAACTAGTAAAGTTTGATCTTGCGGCACTGAAGATTCTGAGGAAGAAAGCAAGTCATTTGGAAAGCAGAACTAGCTTTTTTCACACAGTAGGGTGTTCGTCAATGAACGTGTTTGCTTTCTAAACAAACTATGCTGGAAATGAGGAGAATCGACTAAGTTGTACATCTTGTTTGTTTACACAAACTAGCAAAGTTTGATATAGGTGTACTGAAGACTCTTCGTAGGACAGCAACTCATTCCGAGAACAGAGCTAGCTTATTTCACACAGTACAGTGTTTGGCAATGAAGGTGTTTTTTTTTTTTTTTTCTAAACAAACTACATTAGAAATGAAGCTAATCTACCAAGTTGTACATCTTGTTAGATTACACAAACTACCAAAGTGTGATCTTGCAGCACTGAAGGCTCTTCATAAGAAAGCAACTCATTCCAAGAACAGAACTTGCTTACTTCACACAGTACACTGTTCGGCAATGAAGGTGTTCGTTTTCTAAACAAACTATGTTAGAAATGAAGCTAATCTGTTAAGTTGTACATCTTGTTAGATTACACAAACTAGCAAAGTTTGATCTTGCTGCATTGAAGACGCTTCATAAGAAAGCAACTAATTCCGAGAACAGAAATAGCTTACTTCACACAGTACAGTGTTCAGCAATGAAGGTGTTTGTTTGCTAAACAAACTACATTAGAAATGAAGCTAATCAACTAAGTTGTATATCTTGTTAGATTACACAAAATAGCAAAGTTTGATCTTGCAGCACTAAAGATTCTTCGTAAAAAGGAAGTCATTCCAAAAATAGAACTAGCTTATTTCACACACTTGAGTATTCGGCAATGAACATATTTGTTTTCTAAACAAACTATGCTAGAAATGAAGCGAATCTACTTAGTTGTACATCATTTTAGATTACACAAACTACCAAAGTTTCATCTTGTGGCACTAAAGATTCTTCGTAAAAAGTAAGTCATTCCAAAAACATAATTAGCTTATTTCACACACTTGAGTGTTTGGCAATGAACGTGTTTGTTTTCTAAACAAACTATGTTAGAAATGAAGCGAATCTACTTAGTTGTACATCTTTTTAGATTACACAAACTAGCAAAGTTTGATCTTGCTGCACTGAAGACTCTAGGTAAAAGAGCAACTGATTCCGAGAACAGAACTAGCTTCCTTCACACAGTACAGTGTTCGGCAATGAAGGTGTTTGTTTTCTAAACAAACTACGTTAGAAATGAACCTAATCTACTAAATTGTACATCTTGTTAGATTACACAAACTTAGAAAGTTTGATCTTTCTGCACTGAAGAGTCTTCTTAAGAAAGCAACTCATGCCGAGAACTGAACTAGCTTATTTCACACAGTACACTGATTGGCAATGAAGGTGTTTGTTTTCTAAACAAACTACTTTAGAAATGAAGCTTATCTAAGAAGTTGTACATCTTGTTAGATTACACAAACTAGCAAAGTTTGATCTTGCGGCACTGCAGATTCTTCGTAAGAAAGCAACTCATTAGGAAAACAGAACTACCTCATTTAACACAGTAGAGTGTTCAGCAATGAACGTGTTTGTTTTCTAAACAAACTATCTTAGAAATGAAACGAATCTACAAAGTTTTACATCTTTTTAGATTACACAAAGTAGCAAAGGTTAATCTTGCTGCAAGGAAGACTCTTCGTAAGAAGGCAACTCATTCCGAGAATAGAACTAGGTTACTTCACAAAGTACAGTGTTCGGCAATGAAGGTGTTTGTTTTGTAAACAAACTACTTTAGAAATAAACCTAATCTAATAAGTTGTACATCTTGTTAGATTACACAAACTAGTAAAATTTGATCTTGCGGAACTGCAGATTCTTCCTAAGAAAGCAAGTCATTCTGAAAACAGCACTAGCTTATTTCTCACAGTAGAGTGTTCAGCAATAAAGGTGTTTGTTTTCTAAACAAACTACGTTAGAAATGAAGCTAATCAAGTAAATTGTACATCTTGTTAGTTTACACAAACCAGCAAAGTTTGATCTTGCTGCACTGAAGACTCTTCGTAGGAAAGCAACACATTCATAGAACAGAACTAGATTACTTCACACAGTACAGTATTAGGCAATGAAGGTGTTTGTTTTGTAAACAAACTACTTTAGAAATGATGTGAATCTACTTACTTGTACATCTTGTTAGATTACACAAACTAAGAAAGTTTGATCTTGCTGCACTGAAGAGTCTTTGTAAGAAACCAACTCATGCCGAGAACAGAACTAGCTTCTTTCACGCAGTACAGTGTTCTGCAATGAAGGTGTTTGTTTTCTAAACAAACTATGTTAGAAATGAGGGCAATCTACGAAGTTGTACATCTTGTTAGATTACACAAACTACCAAAGATTAATCTTGCTGTACTGAAGACTCTTCGGAAGAAAGCTACTCATTCTTGGAACAGAACTAGCTTACTTCTCACAGTACAGTGTTCGGCAGTGAAGGTATTTATTTTGTAAAAAAAAAAAAAGTCCTTTAGAAAGCAGGTGAATCTCCTACCTTGTACATCTTGTTAGATTACACAAACTAAGAAAGTTTGATCTTGCTTCAACGAAGAGTATTCGTAAGAAAGCAACTCATGCCGGGAACAGAATTAGCTTATTTCACACAGTACAGTTTTCAGCAATGAAGGTGTTTGTTTTCTAAACAAACCATGTTAGAAATGAAACCAATCTACTAAGTTGTACATCTTGTTAGATTACACAAACTGGCAAAGTTTGATCTTGCTGCATTGAAGCCTCTTTGTAAGAAAGCAACTCATTCCGAGAACAGAAATAGCTTACATCACACAGTACAGTGTTTGGAAATGAAGGTGTTTGTTTTCTAAACAAACTATGTTAGAAATGAACTTAATGTACTAAATTGTACATCTTGTTAGATTACACAAACTAGCAAAGTTTGATCTTGCTGCACTGAAGTGTCTTCGTAAGAAAGCAACCCATTCCTAGAACAAAACCAGGTTACTTCACACAGTACAGTGTTTGGCAATGAAGGCGTTTGTTTTGTAAACAAAGTCCATTAGAAACGAACCGAATCTACTGATTTGTACATCTTGTTCGATTACGCAAACTCAGAAAGTTTGATATTGCTACACTGAAGTGTCTTCGTATGAAAGCAACTCATGCCGAGAACAGAACTAGCTTATTTCGCACAGTACAGTGTTCGGCAATGAAGATGTTTCTTTTCTAAACAAACTACGTTAGAAATGAAGCTAGTCTCCTAAGTTGTATATCTTGTTAGATTTCACAAACTAGCAAAGTTTGATCTTTTTATTTTATTTTATTTATATTATTCTGATTTTACGTTCACAGTATTGGTCCATTGTCCTCCTCCCTGTCCTCCCACTTTCAAAGGGACCCTCATCAGTGGGGAATGTGGGTCATGCATTGTGAGGTCAGTCAAGAGTTCTGGGGTGTAGGCCCCAGTCTCTGTGCATAATGTCCCAACTCGTGACTCCAACTATCTTTCCGCCCCCTCTTCAGAGAGTTTCCCTGAGCCACTTTGGGGTCATTGTAGTGCTGTTTCAGTGATGAGGTTTGGGGAGCCTCTGTGTCTCTGGATATCTGGCTTAGTTGGAGTTGGATGTTCTCTGTGTTTATCTCCTTCAGCCTTTTTCTGGTGTCATGATCTCCATGAATGCCGAACTCTTGCCCTTCCCCTGCATTGTTCTATGGTTTCAGCTGGGCCCCTTGTGAGGTGTGGTTAGCTGATCCTCCCTTCAGGTTCGTTGTCCACCTGAAAAAAGATAAGCAAATTCTCCAACTGAGAGAAAAGTTAGTACTAGGTAAAAGGGATAACCATCTATGCTTTGGAGGGAATTTTGTATGCGTTGGCTCTCTTCTAGCCCACATTTAGTGGTATCTTGCTCTTGGAGACTGAGCTTATTTTTGTGCCTGGTATTGACTTATTTCCCAGTTCCAGCAATGAGTTGCATTCCACTGAGTAGATCTGTTAGCCAAATCAAGAGCAGTTGGTTACCCACCATGGCTGTTTGCCACTACTGCACTTGTATGAGCATTACGTCAAGTTGTTTCCTGCTGGTTGTCTTAGACTGCAAGTTTTTTGGACCAATGTCGGGCATTTTCCCCCAGTTGCTCGTGTAGCACCCTCTGGTACTAGACTAGCTAAATGTTTGGGGACTGACTTTCTTCCACATTCTGGCCAGGTCTCTCTGTGTTTGGTCTCACACATGTATGCTATCTTCGACAGTAGGGTCTTACCATTAACCTTTGGTGGGTCACCAAGAACTCTGCCAGAAGTCTGTCTTTTTTTGGCGGGGGGTAGCCTTGTAGGTGTCTCGGATCAAGAGCTCATTGTAGAGTTTAACCCCATGCTGGCACTGGGAGTTTCAAGTCTGCACCTAGAAAGGTGAGGGAAGAAAAAGATAATATTATAGAGGAAGTCAGTATAGAGAGGAGAGGTAGGAAGAGAGAGTGAGAAGGAGAGAGAGAGAGAAGTAGGACAAGGTTAGGGTTAGCCTTCATGATGCTCTCTCCAGATTCCTGTGATTTGTGTGTTCCCTCTGTGGGCCTGCTGAAGGATCAATATTTTAGCCTGTTGTTCAGAGTAAAGGTTTTTATAGCATCTTTTCTTTTTGGGTCCCAATTGTATCCCCGCCCCTTGTCCTTCCCCCCACCCTCTCGTTACCTCCCACCCTTACCTTCCCCCCATCCCACCCTCCCACTTGTCTGGTCCTCAGAGTGTTTGTTAGGTTTGGCTGCATGTCACGTAGATTCAGGTTAGGTGTGACAGATAAACGAGACCATGCGACGATTATCTTTTTGTTCTCGGGTGAGCTCACTGAGGATTATCTGTTCCATGTTTGACCATTTTTTTCAAATTTCCTTCTTTCATCTTTCCTTACTGCTACATAGAATTCCGTAGTGTAGATATACCACATCTTTGTTATCCATTCATTTAGTAATGGACACCTGGGTTGATTCCAGCTTTGTGCTATTATGAATTTAGCAGCTATAATCATGGTTGAGCAAATGTCTCTGGTCTGAGGTTTGGAGCCTTTAGGGTAAATGACCAACAAGGGAATAACTGGATTCATTGGTAGGTCTATGGTCATCCTTTTCAGGAGTCTCCATATAGCTGTCCATAATGGTTGAACCATTTTACATTCCCACCAGCAGTGAAAACTTGTTACTATTTCTATACAACCTCGCCAGCATTTGTTTTCAGTATTTTTTTTTTAATGTTAGCCATCCTTACTGGGGTAAGGTGGAATCTCATTGTTGTTTTAACTTGCATTACGGTGATGATTAGGGATGTTGAACATTTTCTTAAATGTGCATTTGCTATTTGTATTTCTTCCTCTGAGAACTGCCTGTGCAGTTCTCTGCCACAGTTTGTGAGTGTGTTGATTGGCGGTTTATTGTTTAGGTTTTAGAGTTCTTTGTAGATTCCAGAAATCAGGCCTCTGTCAGATGTATAGCTGGTGAAAATATTCCCCCATTCTGTGGGCAATCTGCTGGCTTTGGTTATAGTATGTTTGTCAGTGAAAGAGCTGTTCAGCTTCATGAGATCCCAATGGTTGAGTGATTGTTTAATTTCCTGAGCTGCTGCGGTTTTGTTCAGGAAGTCTTTTCCCACTCCTATGTCATGGAAATTTCCTCCTATTTTTTCTTCCAGTAGATGCAGTGTTTCTGGTTTTATATTAAGGTCTTTGATCCATTTGGACTTAATTTCTGTGCATGGAGAGATGTGCAGGTCAAGTTTCATTTTCCTACATATGGTTGTCCAGTTTGTCCAGCACCATTTGTTGAAGATGCTCTCTTTTCTCCATTCTGCATTGGAAGGGCCTTTGTCAAATATCAAGTAGCTGTAATTATTTGACCCAAAATCTGGGTCTTCAATTCTGTTCCATTGGTCTATATTCCTGTTTTTATGCCAGTACCATGTTGTTTTTATTACAATGGCTTTGTAGTATAGTTTTAGATCAGGTATGGTGATGCCTCCAGAGGTATTCCTTTGCTGAGGATGAGCTTGGATATCTGAGGCCTTCTGCCTTTCCATATAAATTTTGAGATAGTTTTTTCTATCTCATTGAAGAAAGAAGTGGGGATTTTTATCGGCATTGCACTGAATCTATAGAGTGCTTTTTGGTAAGATTGCCATTTTCGCAATGTTAATTCTACCAATCCAGGAGAATGGGAGGTCTTTCCATTTTTGTAGGACCTCTGCAATTTCTTTTTTGAGAGTATTTATGTTTTCATTATATAGATCTTTCACTTCCTTAGTCAATGTTATTCCAAGGTATTTTATTTTCTTTGTTGCAATTGAAAATGGGACGATGTTAGTTATTTCTTTTTCTGTCTCTTTGTCCTTTGCATACAGAAAGGCTATTGATTTCTGTGCATTGATTTTATATCCTGCTACTTTGCTGAAGCAGCTAATCACCTTTAAGAGTTTTGAGATGGAAGTTCTCGGGTCACTTATGTATAGAATCATGTCATCTGCAAATAGGGCTAACTTAACTTCTTCCTTTCCAATTTGTATCCCTTTGATTTCTTTCTCCTGTCTTATTGCTTGAGCTAATACTTCTAGCACTATGATGAAGAGCAGAGGTGAGAGTGAACACCCCTGTCTTGTTCCTGACCTCAATGGGAATTCCTTCAGTCTCCCCCATTTAGAATTACTGGGGCTTTAGGTGCTTTATATATAGCCTTTATTATGTTGAGATATGGGCCGTCTATGCCTATTCTCTCCAGTGTTTTGATCATGAAGTGGTGTTGTATTTTGTCAAAGGCCTTCTCTGCATCTATTGAAATGATCATGTGGTTTTTGTGTTTTAGCTTGTTTATGTGGTGTATTACATTGATAGAATTCCGTATGTTGAACCATCCCTGCGTTCCAGGGATGAAGCCTACTTGATCCAGGTGGATAATGCTTTTGATGTACTGTTGAAATCTTGAGGCACTGAAGGCTCTTCATAAGAAAGCAACTCATTGTGAGAACAGAACTAGCCTATTTCACACAGTAGAGTGTTCGGCAATGAAGGTCTTTGTTTTGTAAACAAACTATGTTAGAAATGAGGCGAATCTACTAAGTTGTACATCTTGTTAGATTACACAACTAGCAAAGTTTGATCTTCCGGCACTGAAGACTTTTCACAAGAAAGGAACTCATTCCGAGAACAGAACTAGCTTACTTCACACAGTACAGTGTTTGTTTAGAAAACAAACTACTTTAGAAATAAAGTTAATCTACTAAGTTGTACATCTTGTTAGATTACACAAACTAGCAAAGTTTGATCTTGCTGCACTGAAGACTATTCGTAAGAAAGCAACTCATTCCGAAAACAGAACTACCTTATTTCATACAGTAGAGTGTTCAGCAATGAAGGTGTTTGTTTTCTAAACAAACTACGTTAGAAATGAGGAGAATCTACTAAGTTGTACATCTTGTTAGATTACACAAACTAGCAAAGTTTGATCTTGCTGCACTGAAGACTCTTCGTAGGAAAGCAACTCATTCTGAGAACAGAACTAGCTTACTTCACACAGTACAGTGTTCGGAAATGAAGGTGTTTGTTTTCTAAACAAATTACGTTAGCAATGAAGGTAAACTACTAAATTGTACATCTTGTTAGTTTACACAAATTAGCAAGGTTGATCTTGCTGCACTGAAGACTCTTTGTAAGAAAGCAACTCATTCCGAGAACAGAACTAGGTTATATCACACAGTACATTGTTTGGCAGTGAAGATGTTTCTTTTCTAAACAAACTACATAAAAATGAAACAAATCTATTAAGTTGTACATCTTGTGAGATTACACAAACTAGCAAACTTTGATCTTGCTGCACTGAAGACTCTTCATAAGAAAGCAACTAATTCCGAAAACAGAACTAGATTACTTCACACAGTACACTGTTTGGCAATGAAGGTGTTTGTTTTCTAAACAAACTACGTTAGAAATGAAGCTAATCTATTAAATTGTACATATTGTTAGATTGCACAAACTAGCAAAGTTTGATCTTACTACCCTGAAGACTTCGTAAGAAACAACTCATAATGAGAACAGAACTAGCTTATTTCACACAGTACATTGTTTGGCAATGAAGATGTTTCTTTTCTAAACAAACTACTTACAAATGAGGCGAATCTATTAAGGTGTAAATCTTGGTAGATTACACAAACAAGCAAAGTTTGATATTGTTACACTGAAGACTCTTCGTAAGAATGCAACTCATTCCGAGAACAGAGCTAGCTTACTTCACAAAGTACAGTGTTCGGCAATGAAGGTGTTTGTTTTCAAAGTGAACTACGTTAGCAATGAAGCTAAACTACGAAATTGTACATCTTGTTAGTTTACACAAACTAGCAAAGTTTGATCTTGCAGCACTGAAGACTCTTCGTAAGAAAGCAACTCATTCTGAGAACAGAACTAGCTTATATCACACAGTACATTATTTGGCAATGAATATGTTTCTTTTCTAAACAAACTACTTAAAATTGAAACGAATCTATTAAGTTGTACATCTTGTTAGATTACACAAACTAGCAAACTTTGATCTTGCTGCACTGAAGACTCTTCATAAGAAAGCAACTCATTCCGAGAACATAACTAGCTTACTTCACACAGTACAGTGTTCAGCAATGAAGGTGTTTGTTTTCTAAACAAACTACGTTAGAAATGAAGCTAATCTCCTAATTGTACATCTTGTTAGATTCCACAAACTAGCAAAGATTGATCTTCCTGCCCTGAAGACTCTTCGTAAGAAACAACTCATTCCAAGAACAGAATTAGCTTATTTCACACAGGACATTGTTTGGCAATGAAGATGTTTCTTTTCTAAACAAACTACTGAAAAATGAGTTGAATCTATTAAGTTGTACATCTTGCTGGATTACACAAACTAGCAAAGTTTGATCTTGCTGCACTGAAGACTCCTCGTAAGAAAGCAACTCATTCTGAGAACGGAGCTAGCTTACTTCACACAGTACAGTTTTCGGCAATGAAGGTGTTCGTTTTCTAAATGAACTACGTTAGCAATGAAGCTAAACTACGAAACTGTACATCTTGTTAGTTTACACAAATTAGCAATGTTTGATCTTGCTGCACTGAAGACTCTTCGTAAGAAAGCAACTCATTCCTATAATAGAACTAGCTTACTTCACACAATACAGTGTTCGGCAATGAAGGTGTTTGTTTTCTAAACAAACTATGTAAGCAATGAAGCTAAACTACTAAAATGTACAACTTGTCCGATTACACAAACTAGCAAAGTTTGATCTTTCTGTACTAAAGACTCTTCGTAAGAAAGCAACTCATTCCGAGAACAGAACTAGCTTACTTCACACAGTACATTGTTTGGCAATGAAGGTGTCTGTTCTCTAAACAAACTACTTTAGCAATGAAGCTGAACTACTGAAATGTACATCTTGTTAGATTACACAAACTTTCAAAGTTTGATCTTGCGGCACTGAAGACTCTTCCTAAGAAAGCAACTCATTCCGAGAACAGAACTAGCTTACTTCACACAGTACAATGTTCAGCAATGAAGGTGTTTGTTTTCTAAACAAACTACGTTAGAAATGAAGCTAATCTGCTAAATTGTACATCTTCTTAGATTACACAAACTATCAAAGTTTGATCTTTCTGCACTGAAGAATTTCATAGGAAAGCAAATCATTCCGAGAGCAGAATTAGCTCATTTCACAACATAGAATATTCAGCAATGAAGGTGTTTGTTTTCTAAACAAACTACGTTAGAAATGAAGATAATTTACTAAGTTGTATATCTTGTTAGAGAATTTCACAAACTAGCAAAGTTTCACCTTGCGGCACTGAAGACTCTTCACAAGAAAGCAACTCATTCCAAGAACAGAACTAGCTTACTTCACACAGTACAGTGTTCGGCAATGAAGGTGTTTGTTTTCTAAACAAACTACTATAGAAATGAAACTAATCTACTAAGTAGTACATCTTGTTAGATTACACAAACTTGCAAAGATTGTGCGGCACTGAATATTCTTTGTAAGAAAGCAACTTATTTCAAAAACAGAACTAGCATACTTCACACAGTAGAGTGTTCAGCAATGATGGTGTCAGTTTTCTAAACAAACTACGTTTGAAATGAGGGGAATCTACTAAGTTATACATCTTGTTAGATTATACAAACTAGCAAAGTTTGATCTTGCGGCACTTAAGATTCTTTGTGGGAAAGCATCTCATTACGAGAACAGAACTAGGTTACTTCACTCAGTACAGTGTTCGGCAATGAACGTGTTTGTTTTCTAAACAAAGTACCCTAGAAATAAGGCAAATCTACTAAGTAGTACATCGTGATAGATTAAGCAAACTAGCAAAGTTTGATCTTGCTCCGCTGAAGACTCTTCATAAGAAAGCAACTCATTCCAAGAGCAGAACTTGCTTACTTCACACAGTACAGTGTTTGGCAATGAAAGTGTTTGTTTTCTAAACAAACTATGTTAGCAGTGGAGCTAAACTACTAAACTGTACATCTTGTAAGATTACACAAACTAGCAAAGTCTGATCTTGCTGCACTGAAGATTCTTTGTAAGAAAGCAACTCATTTCGAGAACAGAACTAGCTTATTTCACACAGTAGAGTGTTCAGCAATGAAGGTGTTTGTTAGGCAATGAATATGTTTCTTTTCTTACAAAACTACTTTAGAAATGAAACGAAGCTTATAAATTGTACAACATGTAAGGTTGGACAAACGAGGAAAGTTTGAACTTGCTGTGCTCTACACTGTTTGTAGAAAAGCACCTGATTCCTAGAGCTAAACAAGCTTATCTCGCATACTACAGTGTTAGGAAATGAAGATATTTCTTTTCTTACCAAACTACATTAGAAATGAAACGAAGCTAGTAAATTGAACAACTTGTAAGATTGTACAAATGAGGAAACTTTGAACTTGCTGTGATCTACACTCTTCATAGAAAACCAACTGATTCCTAGAGCTAAACAAGCTTGACAAGCACAGTACAGTGTTCGGGAATGAAGATGTTTCTTTTTTTACCAAACTACATTAGAAATGAAACAAAGCGACCCAATGGTAAAACTTTTTAGATTTCCAAAACGAGGAAAGTTGGAACTTGCTGTGATCTACACTATTCATAGAAAAGCAACTCATTCCTAGAGCTTAACAAGCTTATCTCACACAGTACACTGTTCAGCAATGAAGATGTTCCTTTTATTACCAAACTACATTAGAAATGAAAAGAAGCTAGTAAAATGTACAACTTGTAAGATTGTACAAACGAGGAAAGTTTGAACTTGCTGTGATCTACACTGTTCGTAGAAAAGCAACTGACTCCTAGAGCTTAACAAGCTTATCTCGCACAGTACAGGCTTAAGCAATGAAGATGATTATTTTCTTACCAAACTACAGTAGAAATGAAAAGAACCTAGT
This sequence comes from Orientallactaga sibirica, assembly GCA_036365145.1. Classification (NCBI taxonomy): domain Eukaryota; kingdom Metazoa; phylum Chordata; class Mammalia; order Rodentia; family Dipodidae; genus Orientallactaga; species Orientallactaga sibirica. The sequence goes on along the minus strand of JAEOAD010000026.1, from coordinate 30,263,645 downwards.
AAATTGTACAACTTGTAAGATTGTACATATGAGGAAAGTTTGAACTTGGTGTGATCTAAACTCTTCATAGAAAAGCACCTGATTACTAGACCTTAACAAGCTTATCTCACACAGTACAGTGTTAGTCAATGAAGATGGTTCTTTACTTACCAAACTACATTAGAAATGAAATGAAGCCAGTAAATTGTACAATATGTAAAATTGTACAAACGAAAAAAGTTTGAACTTGCTGTGATCTACACTCTTCGTAGAAAAGCGCCTGATTCCTAGAGCTAAACAAGCTTATCTGGCACAGTACAGTATTAGGCAATGAAGATATTTCCTTTCTTACCAAACTACATTAGGAATGAAACGAAGCTAGTAAATTGTACAACTTGTAAGATTGTACAAACGAGAAAACTTTGAACTTGCTATAACCTACACTTTTCGAAGAAAACCAACTGATTCCTAGAGCTGTATATGCTTGACTCGCACAGTACAGTGTTAGGCAATGAAGATGTTTCTTTTCTTACCAAACTACATTAGAAATGAAACAACGGTACTCAATGGTACAACTTTTTAGATTTTCCAAACCCGGAAAGTTGGAAGTTGCTGTGATCTACACTTTTCGTAGAAAAGCAACTCATTCCTAGAGCTTAAAAAGCTTATCTCTCACAGTACACTGTTCAGCAATGAAGACGTTTCTTTTTTTTTAATATATATATTTTTTTATTTATATTATTTTGATTTTACATTCATAGTAAAGGATCCATTGTCCTCCTCCCTATCCTCCCACTTTCAAAGGGACCCTTGTCAATGGGGAATGTGGGTCAAGCATTGTGAGGTTGGTTAAGAGTTCTGGGGGGTTGGCCCCAGTCTCTGTGCATAATGCCCCAACTATGGCTCTAACAATCTTTCCGCCCCCTCTTCCGCAAGTTTCCCTGAGCCACATTGGGGTCATTTTAGTTCTGCTTCAGTGATGTGGTTTCGGGAGCCTCTGTGTCTCTGGATCTCTGGCTTAGTTGGAGTTGGATGTTCTCTGTGTTTATCTTGTTCGGCCTTTTGCTGGTGTCATGATCGCCATGAATACTGAACTCTTGCCCTTCCCCTGCGTTGTTCTATGGTTTCAGCTGGGGCCCTGGTGAGGTGTGGTTAGCTGATCCTCCTTTCAGGTTCGATGTCCACCTGAAGAAAGATAAGCAAATTCTCCATCGGAGAGAAAAGTTAGTACTAGGTAGAAGGGATGACCATCTATGTTTTGGAGGGAAATTTATATGCGTTGGCTCTCTTCTAGCCCACATTTGGTGGTATCTTGATCTTGGAGACTGAGCTCATTTTTTGTACCTGGTTTTGACTTATTTCCCAGTTCCAGCAATGAGTTCCATTCCACTGAGTGGATCTATTAGCCAAATCAAGAGCAGTTGGTTACCCACCATGGCTGATTGCCACTACTGCACTTGTATGAGCATTGCATCAAGTTGTTTCCAGCTGGGTATCTTAGACTGCCATTTGTTTGGACAGGTGTCGGTCATTTCCCCCCAGTTGCTTGTATAGCACCCTCTGGTACTAGACTAGCTAATTGTGAAGACATTTCTTTACTTACCAAACTACATTAGACATGAAACGAAGCTAGTAAAATGTACAACTTGTAAGATTGTACAAATGAGGAAAGTTTGAACTTGCTGTGATCTACACTTTTCATAGAAAAGCAACTGACTCCTAGACCTTAACAAGCTTATCTCGCACAGTACAGTCTTAGGCAATGAAGATGATTCTTTTCTAACCAAACTATATTAGAAATGAAACGAACCTAGTAAATTGTACTACTTGTAAGATTGTACATATGAGGAAAGTTTGAATTGCTGTGATTTATACTCATCGTAGAAAAGCAACTGATTCCTAGAGCTAAACAAGTTTATCTCGCACAGTACAGTGTTAGGCAATGAAGATGTTTCTTTTCTTACCAAACTACATTAGAAATGAAAGAAAGCTAGTAAATTGTACAACTTGTAAGATTGTACAAACGAGGAACGTTTGAACTTGCTGTGATCTACACTCTTCGTAGAAAAGCAACTGTTTCCTAGAGCTAAACAAGCTTACCACGCACAATACAGTGTTTGGGAATGAAGATGATTCTTTTCTTTTGAAACTACATTAGAAATGAAACGAAGCTAGTAAATTGTACAACTTGTATGATTTAACAAATGAGAAAAGTTTGAACTTGCTGTGATCTACACTCTTCGAAGAAAAGCAACTGATTCCTAGAGGTTAACAAGCTTATTTCACACATTACAGTCTTAGGCAATGAAGATGATTCTTTTCCTACCAAACTACATCAGAAATGAAACGAAGTTAGTAAATTGTAAAACTTGTAATATTTTACATACGAGGAAAGTTTGAATTTGCTGTGATCTACACTCTTCCTAGAAAAGCAACTCATTCCTAGAGCTTAACAAGCTTATATCGCACAGTACAGTGTTAGGCAATGAAGATGTTTCTTTTCTTACCAAACTACATTAGAAATGAAAGGAAGCTAGTAGACTATACAACTTGTAAGATTGTACATATGAGGAAAGTTTGAACTTGCTGTGATCTAAAATCTTCATAGAAGAGCAACTGATTCCTACAGCTTAACAAGCTTATCTCGCACAGTGCAGGGTTAGGCAATGAAGATGGTCTTTACATACCAAATTACAATAGAAATGAAATGAAGCTAGTAAATTGTACAACTTGTAAGATTGTACCAACGAGACAAGTTTGAACTTGCTGTGATCTACACTCTTTGTAGAAAAGCAAATCATTCCTAGAGCTTAACAAGCTTATCTCACACAGTACAGTCTTAGAAAATGAAGATGATTCTTTTCTTACCAAACTACAATAGAAATGAAGTGAAGCTAGTACATTGTACAATTTGTAATATTGTACAAAGGAGGAAAGTTTGAACTTGCTGTAATCTACATTCTTCGTAGAAAAGCAACTGATTCCTAGTGCTAAACAAGCTTATCTCACACAGTACAGTGTTCGGCAATGAAGATGGTTCTTTTCTTACCAAACTACATTAGAAATGAAACAAACATAGTAAATTCCACAACTTGTAAGATTTTACATATGAGGAAAGTTTGAACTTGCTGTGATCTAAACTCTTCAGAGAAAAGCAACTGATTCCTAGAGCTTAACAAGCTTAACTCGCACAGTATAGTGTTCGGCAATGAAGATGTTTCTTTTGCTACCAAAGTACATTAGAAAGAAATGACACTAGTAAATTGTACAACTTGTAAGATTATACATACGAGGAAAGTTTGAACTTGCTGTGATCTACACTCTTCATAGAAAATGATTCCTGGAGCTTAACTAGCTTATCTCACACAGTACAGTGTTCGGCTATGAAATATTTCTTTTCCTCCGAAACAATATTAGAAATAAACAACGCTAGTAAATTGTACAACTTGTAAGATTGTACAAACGAGGAATGTTTGAACTTGCTGTGGTCTACACTCTTTGTAGAAGAGCAACTTATTCTTAGAGCTAAACAAGCTTATCTCGCACAGTACAGAGTTCGGCAATGAAGATGGTTCTTTTCGTACCAAACTACATTAGAAATGAAACGAAGCTAGGAAATTGTACATCTTGTAAGATTGTGCAAACGAGGAAACTTTGAACTTGCTGTGATCTACACTCTTCGTAGAAAAGCAACTGATTCCTAGAGCTAAGGAAGCTTAACTCGCACAGTACAGTGTTCTGCAATGAAGATGTTTCTTTTCTTACAAAAATACATTAGAAATGAAAAGGAGCTTGTAAATTGTAAAACTTGTTTGATTTTAATAAGGGAGGAAAGTTTGAACTTGCTGTGATCTACACTCTTCGTAGAAAAGCAACTGATTCCTAGAGCTTAACAATCTTATCTCGCATACTACAGTGTTCATCAATGAACATGTTTCTTTTCTTACCAAACTACATTAGAAATGAAAGAAAGCTACTCAATTGTACAACTTGCAAGATTTTCCATACGAGGAAAGTTTGAACTTGCTGTGATCTACACTCTTCGTAGAAAAGCAACTGATTCCTAGAGCTTATCAAGCTTGTATCGCACAGTACAGTGTTAGGCAATGAAGATGGTTCTTTTCTTACCAAACTACATTACAAATGAAACGAAGCTAGAAAATTGTACAACTTGTAACATTGTAAAAAAGGGGAATGTTTGAACTTGCTGTGATGTACAATCTTCATAGAAAAGGAACTGATTCCTAGAGCTTAACAAGCTTATCTCACACAGTACAGTGTTCGACAATGAAGATGTTTCTTTTGTAACCAAACTACATTAGAAATGAAATGAAGCTAGCAAATTGTACAACTTGTAAGTTTCTACAAACTAGGTAAGTTTGAACTTGCTGTGGTCTACACATTTCATAGAAAAGCAACTCATTCATAGTGCTTAACAAGATTATCTCGCACAGTACAGTATTCGGCAATGAAGACCTTTCTTTTCTTGCCAAACTACATTAGAAGTGAAACGAAGCTAGTAACTTTTAAAACATGTTTTACTTTAATAAATGACAAAAGTTTGAACTTGCTGTGATCTACACTCTTCGTAGAAAACAACTGTTTCCTAGAGCTTAACTAGCTTATCTCTCACAGTACAGTGTTTGGCTATGAAGATGTTTCTTTTCCTACGAAACAACATTAGAATTAAATGATACTAGCAAATTGTACAACTTGTAAGATTGTACAAACAAGGAAAATTTTCATAGAAAAGCAACTGATTCTTAGAGCTAAACAAGCTTATCTCTCACAGTACAGAGTTCTGCAATGAAGATGGTTCTTTTCGTACCAAACTACATTAGAAATGAAACGAAGCTAGGAAACTGTACATCTTTTAAGATTGTGCAAATGAGGAAACTTTGAACTTGCTGTGATCTACAATCTTTGTAGAAAAGCAACTGATTCCTAGAGGTAAAGATGCTTAACACGCACAGTACAGTTTTCGGCAATGCAGATGTTTCTTTTCTTACAAAAATACATTATAAATGAAACGAAGCTTGTAAATTGTAAAACTTGTTCAATTTCAATAAACGAGGAAAGTTTGAACCTGCTGGGATCTACACTCTTCGTAGAAAAGCAACTGATTCCTATAGCTTAACAAGGTTATCTCGCATAGTATAGTGTTCAGCAACGAACATACTTCTTTTCTTACCAAACTACATTAGAAATGAAATGAAGGTAGCCAATTGTACAACTTGCAAGATTTTACATACGAGGAAAGTTTGAACTTGCTGTGATCTACACTCTTCGTAGAAAAACAACTGATTCCTAGAGCTTATCAAGCTTATATAGCACAGTACAGTGTTAGGCAATGAAGATGGTTCTTTTCTTACCAAACTACATCACAAATGAAACGAAGCTAGAAAATTGTACAACTTGTAACCTTGTATAAAAGGGGAAAATTGGAACTTGCTGTGATGTACAATCTTCATAGAAAAGGAACTGATTCCTAGAGCTTAACAAGCTTATCTCGCACAGTATAGTGTTCAACAATGAAGATGTTTCTTTTGTTACCAAACTACATTAGAAATGAAATGAAGCTAGCAAATTGTACAACTTGTAAGATTCTACAAACTAGGAAAGTTTGAACTTGCTGTAATCTACACTCTTCATAGCAAAGCAACTCATTCCTAGTGCTTAACAAGATTATCTTGCACACTACAGTGTTCGGCAATGAAGATGTTTCTTTTCTTACCAAACTACATTAGAAATGAAAGGAAGCTAGTAAATTGTAAAACATGTTTCATTTTAATAAACGAGGAAAGTTTGAACTTGCTGTGATCTACACTCTTCGTAGAAAAGCAACTCATTCCTAGAGCTTAAGAAGTTTATCTCGCACAGTACAGTGTTCGGCAATGAAGATGTTTCTTTTCCTACCAAACTACATTAGAAAGAAACAGCACTCCTAAATTGTACATCTTGTAAGATTGTACATACAAGGAAAGTTTGAACTTGCTGTGATCTACACTCTTCCTAGAAAAGCAACTGATTCCTAGAGCTTAACAAGCTTATCTCGCAGAGTACAGTGTTCGGCAATGAAGATGTTTCTTGTCATACGAAACAACATTATTAATAAATGACGCTAGTAAATTGTACAACTTGTAACATTGTACAAACGAGGAAAGTTTGAACTTGCTGTGATCTACACTCTTCATAGAAAAGCAACAGATTATTAGAGGTAAACAAGCTTATCTCGCACAGTAGAGTTCGGCAATGAAGATGGTTCTTTTCGTATCAAACTATATCAGAAATGTAACGAAGCTAGGAAATTGTACATCTTGTAAGATTGTGCAAACGAGCAAACTTTGAACTTGCTGTGATCTACACTCTTCGTAGAAAAGCAACTGATTCCTAGAGCTAAAGAAGCTTAACTCACACAGTACAGTGTTCAGCAATGAAGATGTTTCTTTTTTTTACAAAAATACATTAGAAATGAAATGAAGCTAGGAAATTGTACAACTTTTTAGATTTTCCAAACGTGGAAAGTTTGATCTCGCTGTGATCTACACTCTTCGTAGGAAAGCAACTGATTCCTAGATCTTAACAAGCTTATCTCGCACAATACAGTGTTAGGCAATGAAGATGTTTCTTTTCTTACCAAACTACATTAGAAATGAAACGAAGCTAGTAAATTTTATAACTTCTAAGATTGTACATACGAGGAAAGTTTGAACTTGCAGTGATCTACACTCTTTCTAGAAAAGCAATTGTTTCATAGAGCTAAACAAGCTTATCTCACACAGAACAGTGTTAGGCAATGAAGGTGTTTCTTGTATTAAGAAATAAAAAGAAATAACTAATATCATCCCTTTTTCAATTGCAACAAAGAAAATAAAATACCTTGGAATAACATTAACTAAGTAAGTGAAAGACCTATACAATGAAAACATAAAAACTCTCAAAAAAGAAATTGAGGAGGTCCTACAAAAATGGAAAGACCTCCCATGCTCCTGGATTGGTAGAATCAACATTGTGAAAATGGCAATTTTATCAAAAGCACTTTATAGATTCAATGCAATGCCCATAAAAATCCCAACTTCCTTCTCCAATGAGATAGAAAAAAATATCTCAAAATTCATATCGAAAGGGAGAAGGCCTCGTATATCCAAGCTCATCCTCAGCAAAAGAAACACCTCTGGAGGCATCACCATACCTGATCTAAAGCAATACTACAAAGCCATTGTAATAAAAACAACATGGTACTGGCATAAAAACAGGAATATAGACCAATGGAACAGAATTGAAGACCCAGACTTTGGGTCAAGAAACTACAGCTACTTGATATTTTACAAAGGCCCTACCAATGCAGAATGGAGAAAAGACAGGCCTCCAGAGGGAATAATCGAACCACAGGAACCTGGGGAGAACATGATGAAGGCCAACTTCAATCTTGTCCTGCTTCTCTTTCTCTTCTCTCCCCCCCCTCTCTCCCTCTCCTCTCTATACTCACTTTCTCCTTTACATTATCTATCTTTTTCCTCCCTCACCTTCCTAGGTGCAGACTTATAACTCCCAGTGCCACCATGGGGTTAACTTCCACAATGAGCTGTTGATCTGAAACACGTGCAAGGTTTCCCAAAAAAGACAGACTTTGGTCAGAGTACTTGGTGACCCAGCAAAGGTTAATGGTAAGACCCTACTGTTGAAGACAGCATATGTGTGTGGGACCAAACACAGAGAGACCTGTCCAGAATCTGGAAGAAGAATCTACACGAGCAACTGGGGGAAAATGTCTGACATTGGTCCAAACAACCTGAAGTCTAAGATACCCAGCAGGGAACAATCTGACGTAATGCTCATACAAGGGCAGTAGTGGCAATCAGCCATGGTGGGTAACCAACTGCTCTTGATTTGGCTAATAAATCCACTCAGTGGAATGGAACTCATTGCTGGAACTGGAAAATAAGTCAAAGCCATGTACAAAAAAATGAGCTCAGTTTCCAAGATCTAGATGCCACCAAATGTGGGCTAGAAGAGAGCCAATGCATATAAAATTCCTTCCAAAACATATATGGTTATCCCTTCTATTTAGTACTAACTTCTGTCTCCGTTGGAGAATTTGCTTATCTTTTTCCAGGTGGGCAACGAACCTGAAGGGAGGATCAGCTAACCACACCTCACCAGCTGAAACCATAGAACAACGCAGGGGAAGGGCAAGAATACAGTGTTCAAGGCGATCACAACACCAGAAAAAGGCTGAAGGAGATAAACACAGAGAACATCCAACTGCAACTAAGACAGATATCCAGAGACACAGAGGCTCCCAAAACCTCATCAAGGAAGCAGAACTAAAATGACCCCAATGTGGCTCAGTGAAACTCACGGAAGAGGGGGAGGAAAGATTGTTAGAGTCACAAGTTGGGGCACTATGCACAGAGACTGGGGCCTATCCACCAGAACTCTTGAGTAAAGTCACAATGCATGATCCACATTCCCCATTGATGAGGGTCCCTTTGAAAGTGGGGGGACGGGGAGGATGACAATGTAACCAATACTATGAATATAAAATCAGAATAATATAAATAAAAAATATATATTAAGAAAAAAAAAGAAAAGCAACTCATTCCTAGAGCTTAAGAAGCTTATGTTGCACAATACAGTGTTCGGGAATGAAGATGTTTCTTTTCATAGAAAAGTATATTAGAAATAAAACGAAGCTAGTAAATTGTACAACTTGTAAGATTGTACAAACGAGGAAACTTTGAACTGGCTGTAATCTACACTCTTTGAAGAATAGCAACTCATTCCTAGAGCTTAAGAAGCTTATCTCGTACAATACAGTGTTCGGCAATGAAGATGTTTGTCTTCTTACCAAACTACCTAAGAAATGTAACAAAGCAAGTAAATTGTACAACTGGTAATATTGTACAAATGAGGAAAGTTTGATCTCGCTATGATCTACACTCTTCATAGAAAAGCAACTGATTCCTAGAGCTTAACAAGCTTATCTCACACAGTACAGTGTTCGGCAATGAACATGTTTCTTTTCTTATCATACTACATTAGAAATGAAACAAAGCTACTCTATTGTACAATTTTTTAGATTTTCCAAATGAGGAAAGTTTGAACTTGCTATGATCTACGCTCTTTGTAGATAAGCAACTCATTCCTAGAGCTTAACAAGCTTATCTTGCACAGTACAGTGTTCGGCAATGAAGATGATTCTTTTGTTGCCAAACTACATTAGAAATGAAACGAATCTAGTAAATTGTACAACTTGTAAGTTTTTACAAACGAGGAAAGTTTGAACTTGGTGTGGTCTACACTCTTCGTAGAAAAGCAACTGATTCCTAGAGCTTAACAAGCTTATCTCGCACAGTACAGTCTTAGACAATGAAGATGTTTCTTTTCTTACCAAACTATGTTAGAAATGAAACGAAGCTAGTAAATTTTACAACTTTTAAGATTGTACAAACGAGTACAGTTTGAACTTGCTGTGATATACACTCTTCGTAGAAAGGCAAGTCATTCCTAGAGCTTAACAAGCTTATATCGCAGAGTACAGTGTTAGTCAATGAGGATGTTTCTTTTCTTACAAACTACATTAGAAATGAAATGAGGCTAGTAAACTGTAAAACTTGTAAGATTGTACATATGAGGAATCTTTGAATTTGCTGTGATCTGAACACTTCATAGAAAAGCAACTGATTCCTAGAGCTTAAGAAGCTTATCTCACAAAGTACAGGGTTAGGCAATGAAGATGGTCTTTACTTACCAAACTACATTAGAAATGAAACTAAGCTAGTAAATTGTATAACTTGTAAGATTGTACATATGAAGAAAATTTTCACTTGCTGTGATCTACATTCTTCGTTGAAAAGCAACTGATTCCTAGAGCTAAACAAGCATATCTCGCACAGTACAGTGTTTGGCAATGAAGATGTTTCTTTCTGTACCAAACTACTTTAGAAATGAAACGAAGCTCGAAAATTGTACAACTTATAAGATTTTACAAACGAGGAACGTTTGAACTTGCTGTGATATACACTCTTCATAGAAAAGCAACTGATTCCTAGAGCTAAACAAGTTTAACTCACACAGTACAGTGTTCGGCAATGAAGATGTTTCTTTTCTTACCAAACAACATTAGAAATGAAACAAAGCTACTCCATTGTATAACTTTTTAGATTTTCCAAAGGAGGCAAGTTTGAACTTGCTGTGATGTACACTCTTCGTAGAAAAGCAACTCAATCGTGGAGCTTAAGAAGCTTATCTCGCACAGTTCAGTGTTTGGCAATGAGGATGTTTCTTTTTTTACCAAACTACATTAGAAATGAAATGAAGGTAGTAAATTGTACAACTTGTAAGATTTTACAAACGAGTAAAGTTTGAACTTGCTATGATCTACACTTTTCGTAGAAAAGCCACTGATTCCTAGAGCTTAACAAGCTTATCTCGCACAGTACAGTGTTCGGCAATAAAGATTTTTTTTCTAACCAAACTACATTAAAAATGAAACAAAGCTACTCAATGGTACAACTTTTTAGATTTTCCAAACGAGAAAAGTTTGAACTTGCTGTGATCTACACTCTTTGTTGAAAAGAAACAGATTCGTAGAGCTTAACAAGCTTATCTCGCACAGTACAGTCTTAGGCAATGAAGATGTTTCTTTTCTTACCAAACTACAATAGAAATGAAACGAAGGTAGTAAATTGTACAACTTCTAAGTTTGTACATATGAGGAAAGTTTGAACTTGCTGTGATCTAAACTCTTCATAGAAAAGCAATTGATTCCTACTGCTTAACAAGCTTATCTTGCACAGTACAGTGTTCGGCAATGAAGATGGTTCTTTTCTTACCAAACTACATTAGGAATTAAACCAAAGTAGTAAATTATATAACTTATAAGATTGTACAAACGAGACAAGTTTGAACTTGCTGTGATCTACACTCTTCGTAGAAAAGCAACTCATTAATAGAGCTTAACAAGCTTAGATCACACAGTACAGTGTTAGGCAATGAAGATGTTTCTTTTCTTACCAAACTATATTAGAAATGAAACGAACCTAGTAAACTGTACAACATGTAAGATTTTACATATGAGGAAAGTTTGAAATTGCTGTGATCTAAACTCTTGGTAGAAGACCAACTGATTCCTACGGCTTAACAAGCTTATCTCGCACAGTACATTGTTCGGCAATGAAGAAGTTTCTCTTCTTACCAAACTACATTAGAAATGAAACAAAGCTACGCAAATGTAAAACTTTTTAGATTTTCCAAACAAGAAAAGTTTTAACTTGCTGTGATCTACACACTCTGTCGAAAAGCAACTGATTCCTAGAGCTTAACAAGCTTATCTCGCACAGTACAGTGTTTGGAAATGAAGATGTTTCAATTCTTACCAAACTACATAGAAATGAAACGAAGCTATGAAATTGTACAACTTGTAAGATTGTACAAACGAGGAAAGTTCGAAATTGCTGTGATCTACCCTCTTTGTAGAAAAACAACTGAATCCTAGAGCTAAACAAGCTTATCACGCACAATACAGTGTTCGGCAATGAAGATGTTTCTTTTATTACCAAACTACATTAGAAATAAAAAGAAGCTAGTAAATTTTACACCTTGTAGGACTGTACAAACGAAGAGAGTTTGAACTTGCTGTGGTCTACACTCATTGTAGGAAAGCAACTGGTTCCTAGAGCTTAACAAGCTCATCTTGCACAGTACAGTCTTAGGCAATGAAGATGTTTCTTTTCTTACCAAACTACATTAGAAATGAAACGAAGCTAGCAAATTGTACAACTTGTAAGATTGTACAAATGAGAAAAGTTTGAACTTGCTACGATCTACACTCTTCGTAGAAAAGCAACTGATTCCTAGAGCTTAACAAGCTAATCTCGTAGAGTACAGTGTTCGGAAATGAAGATGTTTCTTTTCTTACCAAACTACATTAGAAATGAAATGAAGCTAGGAAATTTTACAACTTGTAAGATTGTACAAATGAGACAAGTTTGATCTTGCCGTGATCTACACTCTTCGTAGAAAAGTAACTGATTCCTAGAGCTGATCAAGCTTATCACACACAGTACAGTGTTCGGCAATGAAGATCTTTCTTTTCGTACCAAACTACAATAGAAATGATACGAAGCTGGTAAATTGTACAACTTCTAAGATTTAACAAACGAGAAAAATTTGAACTGGCTGTGATCTACACTCTTCATAGAAAACCCACTCATTCCTAGAGCCTGACAAGCTTATCTCGCACAGTATAGTCTTAGGCAATGAAGATGTTTCTTTTCTTACCAAACTAGTTTAGAAATGAAAGGAAGCTAGGAAATTGTACAACGTGTAAGATTGTACAAATGAGGAAAGTTTGAACTTGCTGCGATCTACACTCTTCGTAGAAAAGCAACTCATTCCTAGAGCTTAACAAGCTTATATCACACAGTACAGTGTTAGGCATTGAAGATGTTTCTTTTCTTACCAAACTACATTAGAAATGAAACGAAGCTAGAAAATTGTACAACTTGTAAGATTGTACAAACGAGGAAAGTTTAAAATTGATGTGATCTACACTCTTCGTAGAAAAGCAACACATTCCTAGAGGTTAACAAGCTTATCTCACACAGTACAGTCTTAGTAAATGAAGATGTTTCTTTTCTTACCAAACTACATTAGAAATACAACGAAGCTAGGACATTGTACAACTTAAAAGATTGTACAAAAGCGGAAAGGTGAACTTGCTGTGATCTATACTCGTCGAACAAAAACAACTGATTCTTAGAGCTTAACAAGCTTATCTCGCAGAGTACAGTGTTTAGAAATAAAGATTTTTCTTATCTTACCAAAATACATTAGAAATGAAACGAAGCTAGAAATTGTACACCTTGTAAGATTGTACAAACGAGACAAGTTTGAACTTGCTGTGATCTACACTCTTTGCAGAAAAGCAACTGTTTCCTAGAGCTTAACAAGCTTATCTCGCACAGTAGAGTGTTCGGCAATGAACTTGGTTCTTTTGATACCAAACTACATTAGAATTGAAATGAAGCTACTCAGTTGTACAACTTTTTAGATTTTCCAAACGAGGAAAGTTTGAATTTGTTGTGATCTACACTCTTCATAGAAAGCAACTCATTCCTAGAGCTTAAGAAGTTTATCTTGCATTGTACAGGGTTCAGAAATGAAGATGTTTCTTTTCATAGAAAAGTACATTAGAAATAAAATGAAGCTAGTAAATTGTATAACTTGTAGGATTTTATAAATGAAGAAACCTTGAACTTGCTGCGATCTACACTCTTCGAAGAATAGCAACTCATTCCTAGAGCTTAACAAGCTTTTCTCACACAGTACAGTATTAGGCAATGAAGATGGTTCTTAACTTACCAAACTACATTAGAAATGAAACACAGCTAGTAAATTGTACAACTTGTAACATTTAAGAAACTAGAAAAGTTTGAACTTGATGTGCTCTATACTCTTCATAGAAAAGCAACTGATTTATAGAGCTACACAAGCATATCTCGCACAGTACAGTGTTAGGAAATGAGGATGCTTCTTTTCTTAGGAAACTGCATTAGAAATGAAACGAAGCTAGTAAATTGCAAAACTTGTAAGATTTACAAAAGGGGAAACTTTGAACTACCTATGATCTACTATGTTAGTAGAAAAGCAGCTGATTCCTAGAGCTAAACAAGCTTATCACTCACACTACGGTGTTCGGCAATGAAGATTTTTTTTCTTATCAAACTACATTAGAAATGAAACAAAGCTAGTAAATTGTAAAACTTGTTTTAGATTTAATAAATGAAGAAAAGTTTGAACTTGCTGTGATCAACAATCTTCGTAGAAAAGCAACTGTTTCCTAGAGCTAAACTGCTTATCTCTCACAGTACAGTGTTTGGCAATGAAGATGTTTCTTTCTTACAAAACTACATTAGAAAAAAAGAAGCTAGTAAATTGTAAAACTTGTAAGATTTTACAAACAAGATTTGAACTTGCTGTGATCTACACTTTCATAGAAAAGCAACTGATTCCTAGAGCTAAACAAGCTTATCTCACACAGTACAGTGTTCTGCAATGAAGATGGTTCTTTTCTTTACCAAACTACATTAGAAATGAAACGAAGCTAGTAAATTGTAAAACTTTTTAGATTGTACAAAAGAGGAAAAGTTTGAACTTGCTGTGATCTACAATCTTTGTAGAAAAGCAACTCATTTCTAGAGCTTAACAAACTTATCTCACACAGTACAGTGTTAGGCAATGAAGATGTTTCTTTTCTTACAAAACTACATTAGAAATGAAACGAAGCTAGTAAATTGTAAAACTTGTTTCAATTGTCAATAAACGAGAAAGTTTGAACTTGCTGTGATCTAAACTCTTCAGTAGAAAAGCAACTGATTCCTAGAGCTTTACAAGCTTTTCTCGTACAGTACAGTGTTCGGCAATGAAGATGTTTCTTTTGTTACCACACTACATTAGAAATGAAATGAAACAAGTAAATTGTACAACTTGTAAGATAGTACAAAAGAGGAAAGTTTGAACTTGCTGTGATATACACTCTTCATAGAAAATCAACTCATTCCTAGAGCTTACCAAGCTTATCTAGCAGAGTACAGTGCTTGGCAATGAAGATGTTTCTTTTCTTACAAAACTATATTAGAAATGAAACGAAGGTAGCAAATTGTACAACTTGTAAGATTGTACATATGAGGAAAGTTTGAACTTGCTGTGATCTGAACTCTTCTTAGAAAAGCAACTGATTCCTAGAGCTTAACAAGCTTATCTCGCACAGTACAGTGTTCAGCAATGAACATGTTTCTTTACTTACTAAACTACATTAGAAATGAAACGAACATAGGAAATTGTAAAACTTGTAAGATTGTACAAAAGAGGAAAGTTTTAACTTTCTGTGATCTACACTCTTTGTAGAAAAGCAACTCATTCCTAGAGCTTAACAAGATTATAATGCACAGTACAGTGTTCGGCAATGAAGGTGTTTCTTTTGTTACCAAACTACATTACAAATGAAACGAAGCTAGTAAATTGGACAACTTGTAAGATAATACAAAAGAGGAAAGTTTGAACTTGCTGTGATCTACACTCTTCGTAGAAAAGCAATTCATTCCTAGAGCTTAACAAGCTTATCTCATTTCAGTACAGTGTTCAGGAATGAAGATGTTTCTTTTCTTACCAAACTACATTAGAAATGAAACAGAAGCTAGTAAATTGTACAACTTGTAAGATTTTACAAAAAGAAAGTTTGAACTTGCTGTGATCTACACTCTTCCTAGAAAAGCAACTGATTCCTAGAGCTTAACAAGCTTATCTCGCACAGTACAGTGTTAGGCAATGAAGATGTTTCTTTTCAGTGAAACTACATTAGAAATGAAATTGCTAGTAAATTGTACAACTTGTAAGATTGTACAAACGAGGAAAGTTTGAACTTGCTGTGATCTACACTCTTCATAGAAAAGCAACTGATTCCTAGAGCTAAACAAGCTTATCTCGCACAGTACAGTGTTCGGCAATGAAGATGTTTCTTTTCTTACCAAACTACATTAGAAATGAAACGAAGCTAGGAAATTGTACAACTTGTAAGATTGTACAAAAGAGGAAAGTTTGAACTTGCTGTGATCTACACTCTTCGTAGAAAAGCAACTGATTCCTAGAGCTAAACAAGCTTATCTCGCACAGTACAGTGTTCAGCAATGAAGATGTTTCTTTTCTTACCAAAATACATTAGAAATGAAATGAAGCTAGTAATTGTACAACTTTTTAGATTGTACAAACAGGAAAGTTTGAACTTGCTGTGATCTACACTCTTCTTAGAAAAGCAACTGATTCCTAGAACTTAACAAAATTATCTCACACAATACAGTGTTAGGCAATGAAGATGTTTCTTTTCTTACAAACTACATTAGAAATGAAACGAAGCTAGTAAATTGTATAACTTGTAAGATTGTACAAACGAGGAAAGTTTGAACTTGCAGTGATCTACACTCTTTCTAGAAAAGCAACTGATTCATAGAGCTAAACAAGATTATCTCACACAGTACAGTGTTAGGCAATGAAGATGTTTCTTTTATTAAGAAAAAAAAGAATTAACTAATAACATCCCTTTTTCAATTGCAACAAAAAAAATAAAATACCTTGGAATAACATTAACTAAGAAGTGAAAGACCTATACAATGAAAACATAAAAACTCTCAAAAAGAAATTGAGGAGGTCCTACAAAAATGGAAAGACCTCCCATGCTCCTGGATTGGTAGAATTAACATTGTGAAAATGGCAATTTTATCAAAAGCACTTTATAGATTCAATGCAATGCATAAAAATCCCAACTAATTCTTCAATGAGATAGAAAAAATATCTCAAAATTTATATCAATGGGAGAAGGCCTCTTTTATCCAAGCTCATCCTCAGCAAAATAAACACCTCTGGAGGCATCACCATACCTGATCTAAAACGAATGCATACTACAAAGCCATTGTAATAAAAACAACATGGTACTGGCATAAAAAGACAGACTTTGGGTCAATATAGACCAATGGAAATGCAGAATTGAAAACCCAGACTTTGGTGTTGCTCAACTACTTGATATTTTACAAAGGCCCTACCAATGCAGAATGGAGAAAAGACAGGCCTACAGAGGAATAATCGAACCACAGGAACCTGGGGAGAACATGATGAAGGCCAACTTTAATCTTGTCCTGCTTCTCTTTCTCTTCTCTCTCCCCCCTCTCTCTCTCTCTCTCTCTCTCTCTCTCTACTCACTTTCTCCTTTACATTATCTATCTTTTTCCTCCCTCACCTTCCTAGGTGCAGACTTATAACTCCCAGTGCCACACAGGGTTAACAACAATGAGCTGTCCCTGAAACACGTACAAGGTTTCCCAAAAAAAAGACTTTGGTCAGAGTACTTGGTGACCCACCAAAGGTTAATGGTAAGACCCTACTGTTGAAGACAGCATATGTGTGTTAGACCAAACACAGAGAGACCTGGCCAGAATCTGAAGATGGTCAGTCCCCAGACAGTTAGCTAGTCTAGTACCAGAGGGTGCTACACGAGCAACTGGGGGAAAATGTCTGACATTGGTCCAAACAACCTGAAGTCTAAGATACCCAGCAGGGAACAATCTGACGTAATGCTCATACAAAGTGCAGTAGTGGCAAACAGCCATGGTGGGTAACCAACTGCTCTTGATTTGGCTAATAAATCCACTCAGTGGAATGGAACTCATTGCTGGAACTGGGAAATAAGTCAAAGCCATGTACAAAAAATGAGCTCAGTCTCCAAGATCTAGATGCCACCAAATGTGGGCTACAAGAGAGCCAATGCATATAAAATTCCCTCCAAAACATATATGGTTATCCCTTCTATCTAGTACTAACTTCTTTCTCTGTTGGAGAATTTGCTTATCTTTTTTTTCCAGGTGGACAACGAACCTGAAGGGAGGATCAGCTAACCACACCTCACCAGCTGAAACCATTTGGGGAAGGGCAAGAATACAGCGTTCAAGGCGATCACAACACCAGAAAAAGGCTGAAGGAGATAAACACAGAGAACATCCAACTCCAACTAAGCCAGATATCCAGAGACACAGAGGCTCCCAAAACCTCATCAAGGAAGCAGAACTAAAATGACCCCAATGTGGCTCAGGGAAACTCACGGAAGAGGGGAGGAAAGATTGTTAGAGTCACAAGTTGGGGCACTATAGCACAGACTGGGGCCTATCCACCAGAACTCTTGAGTAAATCACAATGCATGACCCACATTCCCCATTGATGAGGTCCCTTTGAAAGTGGGGGGACGGGGAGGAGGACAATGTAACCAATACTATGAATATAAAATCAGAATAATATAAATAAAAAATATATATTAAAAAAAAAAAAGATACTGATTCCTAGAGCTTAAAAAATCTTGCAAATACAGTGTTCGGTGAAGATGTTTCTTTTCATAGAAAACTTGTTAGAAATAAAAACAAAGCTAGTAAATTGTACAACTTGTAGATTGTACAAACAGGAAACTTTGAACTACTGTGATCTACACTCTTTGAAGAAAGCAACTCATTCCTAGAGCTTAATTAGCTTATCTCACACAGTACAGTGTTCAGCAATGAAGATGTTTGTTTTCTTAACAAACTACACTATAAATGAAACAAAGCTAGTAAATTGTACATCTTGTTAGATTACACAAATGAGGAAAGTTTGATCTTGCTGCATCTGACACTCTTCATAGAAAAGCAACTGATTCCTAGAGCTTAACAAGCTTATCTCACACAGTACAGTGTTCGGCAATGAAGGTGTTTCTTTTCTTATACACTACATTAGAAATGAAACAAAGCTACTAAAATTGTACAACTTGTTAGATTTTCCAAACTAGGAAAGTTTGAACTTGCTGTGATCTACACTCTTTGTAGAAAAGCAACTCATTCCTAGAGCTAAACAAGCTTATTTCACACAGTACAGTGTTAGGCAATGAAGATGATTCTTTTGTTACCAAACTACATTAGAAATGAAACGAAGCTAGTAAATTGTACAACTTGTAAGATTTTACAAACGAGGAAAGTTTCAACTTGCTGTGATCTACAATCTTCGTAGAAAAGCAACTGATTCCTAGAGCTAAATAAGCTTATCTCGCACAATACAGTGATCGGCAATGAACATGTTTCTTTTCTTACCAAACTACATTAGAAATGAAACGAAGGTAGTAAATTGTAAAACTTGTAAGATTGTACAAAAGAGGAAAGTTTGAACTTGCTGTGATCTACACTCTTTGTAGAAAAGCAACTCATTCCTAGAGCTTAACAAGCTTATCTCGCACAGTACAGTGTTAGGCAATGAAGATGTTTCTTTTCTTACCAAACTACATTAGAAATGAAAAGAAGCTAGTAAATTGTACAACTTGTAAGATTGTACAAACAAGGAAAGTTTGAACTTGCTGTGATCTACACTCTTCATAGAAAAGCAACTGATTCCTAGAGCTAAACAAGCTTATCTCGCACAGTACAGTGTTCGGCAATGAAGATGTTTCTTTTCTTACCAAACGACATTAGAAATGAAACTAAGCCAGTAAATAGAACAACTTCTAAGATTGTACAAACGAGGAAAGTTCGAACTTGCTGTGATCTGCAGTCTTCGTTGAAAAGCAACTGATTCCTAGAGCTAAAGAAGCTTATCTCGCACAGTACAGTGTTCGGCAATGAAGATGTTTCTTTTCTTACCAAACTACATTAGAAATGAAACGAAGCTACTAAATTGTACAACTTGTAAGATTTTACAAACGAGGAAAGTTTGAACTTGCTGTGATCTACACTCTGCATAGAAAAGCAACTGATTCCTAGAGCTAAACAAACTAGTTTATCTCACACAGTACAGTGTTAGGCAATGAAGATGTTTCTTTTCTTACCAAACAACATTAGAAATGAAACAAAGCTACTAAATTGTATAACTTGTAAGATTGTACAAACTAGGAAAGTTTGAACTTGCTGTGATCTACACTCTTCGTAGAAAAGCAACTCATTCCTAGAGCTTAACAAGCTTATCTCACACAGTTCAGTGTTTGGCAATGAAGGATGTTTCTTTTTTTACCAAACTACATTAGAAATGAAATGAAGCTACTAAATTGTACAACTTGTGAGATTTTACAAATGAGGAAAGTCGAACTTGCTGTGATCTACACTCTGCGTAGAAATGCAACGGATTCCTAGAGCTAAACAAGCTTATATCACAAAGTACAGTGTTCGGCAATGAAGATTTTTTTTTTTACCAAACTACATTAAAAATGAAACAAAGCTACTAAATTGTACAACTTTTTAGATTTTACAAACGAGAAAAGTTTGAACTTGCTGTGATCTACACTCTTTGTTGAAAAGCAACGGATTCCTAGAGCTAAACAAGCTTATATCACAAAGTACAGTGTTCGGCAATGAAGATGTTTCTTTTCTTACCAAACTATATTAGAAATGAAACTAAGCTATTAAATTGTACAACTTGTAAGATTGTACACAAGAGGAAACTTTGAACTTGCTGTGATCTACACTCTTTGTAGAAAATCAACTCATTCCTAGATCTTAACAAGCTTATCTCACACAATACAGTGTTCTGTAATGAAGATGTTTCTTTGCTTACCAAACTACATTTGAAATGGAAAGAAGCTAGCAAATTGTACAACTTGTAAGATTGTACAAAGAGGAAAGTTTGAACTTGCGGTGATCTACACTCTTCATAGAAAAGCAACTGATTCCTAGAGCTAAACAAGCTTATATCGCACAGTACAGTGTTTGGCAATGAAGATGTTTCTTTTCTTACCAAACTACATTAGAAATGAAACGAACCTAGTAAACTGTACAACATGTAAGATTTTACAAATGAGGAAAGTTTGAAATTGCTGTGATCTAAACTCTGGTAGAAGACCAACTGATTCTAGAGCTTAACAAGCTTATCTCACAAAGTACATTGTTCGGCAATGAAGATGTTTCTTTTCTTACCAAACTACATTAGAAATGAAACAAAGCTACTTGTAAAACTTTTAGATTTTCCAAACAAGAAAAGTTTTAACTTGCTGTGATCTACACACTCTGTCATAGAAAAGCAACTGATTCCTAGAGCTTAACAAGCTTATCTCTTTACAGTACAGTGTTAGGCAATGAGGATGTTTCTTTTCTTACCAAACTACATTAGAAATGAAACGAAGCCTAATAAATTGTACAACTTGTAAGATTGTACTAACGAGGAAACTTTGATCATGCTGTGATCTTCACTCTTCGTAGAAAAGCAACTGATACCTAGAGCTTAACAAGCTTATCTCGCACAGTACAGTCTTAGGAAATGAAGATGTTTCTTTTCTTACCAAACTGCATGAGAAATGAAATGAACATAGTAAATTGTACAACCTGTAAGATTGTACGTATGAGGAAAGTTTGAACTTGCTGTGATCTACACTCTTTGTAGAAAATCAACTCATTCCTAGAGATAAACAAGTTTATCAAGCACAGTACAGTCTTAGGCAATGAAGATGTTTCTTTTCTTACCAAATCACATTAGAAATGAAACGAAGGTAGTAAATTCTACAAATTGTAAGGTTTTCTAAACGAGGATACTTTGAACTTGCTGTGGCCTGCACTATTCGTAGAAAAACAACTGGTTCCTAGAGCTTAACAAGCTTATCTCGCACAGTAGAGTGTTTGGAAAGAAAATGGTTCTTTTGTTATCAAACTATATTAGAAATAAAATGAAGCTGGAAAATTGTACAACTAGTTAGATTTTGCAAACGAGAAAATTTGGAACTTGGTGTGATCTACACTATCATAGAAAATCAACTGATTCCTAGAGCTAAACAAGCTTATCACACACAGAATAGTTTTCAGCAATGAAGATGTTTCTTTTCTTACCAAACTACTTAGAAATGAAACGAAGCTAGCAAATTGTACAACTTGTAAGACTGTACAAACAAGAAAAGTTTGAACTTGCTGTGATCTACACTCTTTGTAGAAAAGCAACTGACTCCTAGAGCTAAACAACCTTATCTCGCACAGTACAGTGTTCGGAAATGAAGATTTTTCTTTTCTTACCAATCTACATTAGAAATTAAACCAAGCTAGCAAATTGTACAACTTCTAATATTGCACAAATGAGACAAGTTTGAAATTGTTCTGATCTACACTCTTCGTAGAAAAGCAATTGATTCCTAGCACTAAACAAGCTTATCACACAAAGTACAGTGTTTGGCAATAAAGATGTTTCTTTTCTTACCAAACTGCATTAGAAATGAAATGAAGCTACTAAATTATACAAGTTGTAAGATTTAACAAACTAGTAAAGTTTGAACTTGCTGTGATCTACACTTTTCATAGAAAAGCAACTGATTCCTAGAGCTTAACAAGCTTATCTCTCACAGTACAGTCTTAGGCAATGAAGATGTTTCCTTTCTTACCAAACTACATTAGAAATTAAACGAAGCTAGTAAATTGTACAACGTATAAGATTGTACAAACGAGGAAAGTTTGAACTTGCTGTGATCTACACTGTTCGTAGAAAAGCAACTGATTCCTAGAGCTTAACAAACGTATCTCACACAGTATAGTGTTTGGCAATGAAGATGTTTCTTTTCTTACCAAACTACATTTGAAATGAAAAAAAGCTACTCAATTGTAGAACTTTTTAGATTTTCCAAATGAAGAAAGTTTGAACTTGCTGTGATCTACACTCTTTGTAGAAAAGCAACTCATTCCTAGAGCTTAATAAGCTTATCTCGCACAATAGAGTGTTCATCAATTAAGAGGGTTTTTTTGTTACCAAACTACATTACAAATGAAACGAAGCTAGTAAATAGTAAAGTTGTAATATTTTACAAACGAGAAATGTTTTAACTTGCTGTGATCTACACTCTTTGAAGAAAAGCAACTGATTCCTAGAGCTTAACAAGCTTATCTCGCACAGTACAATGTTCGGCAATGAAGATGTTTCTTCTGTTACCAAACTACATTAGAAATAAAAAGAATCTAGTAAGTTGTTCAACTTGTAAGACTGTAAAAATGAGGAAAGTTTGAATTTGCTGTGATCTACACTCTTCGTAGAAAAGCAACTCATTCCTAGAGCTTTAGAAGCTTATCTCGCATAGTACAGTGTTCGGGAATGAAGATGTTTCTTTTCTTACCAAACTACATTAGAAATGAGATGAAGGTAGTAAATTGTAAAACTTGTAACAATGTACAAAAGGGGAAAGTTTTAACTTGGTGTGATATACACTCTTGGTAAAAAGCAACTGATTCCTAAAGCTAAAGAAGCTTATCTTGCACAGTACAGTGTTAGCCAATGAAGATATTTCCTTTCTTAGGAAACTACTTTAGAAATGAAACTAAGCTAGTAAATTGTACAACTTGTAAGATTGTACAAAGGAGACAAGATTGAACTTGCTGTGATCTACACTCTTAGTAGAGAAGCAACTGATTCCTAGAGCTAAACAAGCTTAACTCGCAAAGTACAGTCTTAGGCAATGAAGATGTTTCTTTCATTACAAAACTACATTGGAAATGAAACGAAGCTGGTAAATTGTAAAACTTGTAAGATTTAACAAACAAGACAAGTTTGAACTTGCTGTGATCTATGCTCTTCGTATAAAAGCAACTCATTCCAAGAGCTAAACAGGCTTATCACGCACAGTACAGTGCTTGGCAATGAAGTTGTTTCTTTTCTTACCAAACTACATTAGAAATGAAACGAAGCTACCAAATTGTAAAACCTGTAAGATTTAACAAACGAGAAAAGTTTGAACTTGCTGTGATCTACACTGTTTGTAGAAAAGCAACCCATTCCTAGAGATTAACAAGCTTATCTCACACAATACAGTGTTCGGCAGTGAAGATGTTTCTTTTCTTACCAAACTATATTAGAAATGAAATGAAGCTAATAAATTGTGCAACATTTTAGATTTTCCAAAAGAGTTAAGTTTAAACTTGCTGTTACTTACATTCTTCGTAGAAAAGCAACTCATTCCTACAGCTTAACAAGCTTATCTCACACAGTACAGTGTTAGGCAATGAAGATGTTACTTTTCTTACCAAACTGCATTAGAAATGAAATGAAGCTAGTAAATTGTACAACTTGTAAGGTTGTCCATATGAGGAAAGTTTGATCTTGCTGTGATCTAAACTCTTCGTAGAAAAGCAACTGATTCCTAGAGCTTAACAAGCTTATCTCGCACGGTACAATGTTAGGCAATAAAGATGTTTCTTTTCTTACAAAACTACATTGGAAATTAAAGGAAGCTAGAACTTTGTAAAACTTGTAAGATTGTACAATCGAGGAAAGTTTTAAGTTGCTGTGATCTACAATCTTCGTAGAATAGCAACTGATTCTTAGAGCTAAACAAGCTTATCTCGCACAATACAGTGTTCAGCAATGAACATGTTACTTTTGTTACCAAACTACATGAGAAATGAAACGAATGTAGGAAATTGTAAAACTTGTAAGATTGTATAAAGAGGAAAGTTTGAACTTGCTGTGATCTACACTCTTCGTAGAAAATCAACTCATTCCCAGAGCTTAACAAGCTTACCTCACACAGTACAGTGTTCAGTAATGAAGATGTTTCTTTTGTTAGCAAACTACAGTAGAAAAGGAAAGAAGCTAGGAAATTGTACAACTTGTAAGATTGCAAATAGGAGGAAAGTTTGAACTTTCTGTGCTCTACATTCTTCATAGAAAAGGAACTGATTCCTAGAGTGAAACAAGCTTATCTCACACAGTACAGTATTAAAAAATGAGGATGTTTCTTTTCTTAGGAAACTACATTAGAAATGTAACAAAGCTAGTACATTGTACAAATTGTAAGATTGTACAAATGAGGAAATTTTGAACTTGCGGTGATCTACACTCTTCGTATAAAAGCAACTGATTCCTTGAGCTAAGTAAGCTTAACTCTCAACTCATTCCAGTA
Organism: Orientallactaga sibirica; assembly: GCA_036365145.1. Taxonomy (NCBI): domain Eukaryota; kingdom Metazoa; phylum Chordata; class Mammalia; order Rodentia; family Dipodidae; genus Orientallactaga; species Orientallactaga sibirica. The sequence goes on along the minus strand of JAEOAD010000026.1, from coordinate 30,239,242 downwards.
CAGTGTTCAGGAATGAAGATGTTTCTTTTCTTAAGAAACTACATTAGAAATGAAACCAAGCTATTAAATTGTACAACTTGTAAGATTTTACAAAGGAGACAAGTTTGAACTTGCTGTGATATACACTCTTCTTAGAAAAGCAACTGATTCCTAGAGCTAAACAAGCTTATCTCGCACAGCACAGTGTTAGGCAATGAGGATGTTTCTTTTCAGTGAAGCTAGTACATTGTAAAGTAGTAAGATTTTACAAACGAGGAAACTTTGAACTTGCTGTGATCTACACTCTTCATAGAAAAGCAACTGATTCCTAGAGCTAAACAAGCTTAACTCCCACAGTACAGTGTTCGGCAATGAAGATGTTTCTTTTCTTAACAAACTGCATTAGAAATGAAACGAAGCTAGTACACTGTACAACTTGTAAGAAGTAACAAACGAGAATAGTTTGAACTTGCTGTCATCTACACTCTTTGTAGAAAAGCAACTGATTCCAAGAGCTATACAAGCTTATCTAGCACAGCACAGTCTTAGGCACTGAGGATGTTTCTTTTCTAGGAAACTACATTAGAAATGAAATGAACCTAGTACATTGAACAACTTGTAAGATTGTACAAACAAGGAAATTTTGAACTTGCTGTGATCTACACTCTTCTTAGAAAAGCAACTGATTCCTAGAACTAAACAAGCTTACTCACACAGTACAGTGTTCGGCAATGAAGATGATTCTTTTATTACCAAACTACATTAGAAATGAAACGAAGCTAGTAAATTGTAACACTTGTAATACTGTACAAACGACACAAGTTTGAACTTGCTGTGATCTACGCTCTTCGTAAAAAAGCAACTGATTGCTAGAGCTAAACAAGATTATATCACACAGTACAGTGTTCGGCAATGAAGATGTGTCTTTTCTTAACAAACTACATTAGAAATGCAACAAGGCTAGTAAATTGTAAAACTTGTAACATTGTACAAACGAGGAAACTTTGAACTTGCTGTGATATACACTCTTCATAGAAAAGCAACTGATTCCTAGAGCTAAACAAGCTTATCTCGCACAGTACCGTGTTCAGAAATGAAGATGTTTCTTTTATTAGGAAACTACATTACAAATGAAACGAAGCTAGTAAATTGAACAACTTGTAATATTGTACAACAGAGGAAAGTTTGAACTTGCTGTGATCTACACTCTTCGTAGAAAAGCAACTAATTCCTAAAGTTAATCAAGCTTATCGTGCACAGTACAGTGTTAGGCAATGAAGATGTTTCTTTTATTAGGAAACTACATTAGAAATGAAACGAAGCTAGTAAATTGTACAATTTGTAAGATTGTACAAACGAAGAAAGTTTGAATTTGTTGTGATCTACATTCTTCGTAGAAAAGCAACTGATTCCTAGAGCTGAACAACCTTATCTCGCACAGTAGTGTTCGTAAATGAAGATTTTTCTTTTCTTACCAAACTACATTAGAAATTAAACGAAGCTAGCAAATTGTACAACTTCTAAGATTGTACAAATGAGACAAGTTTGAAATTGCTCTGATCTACACTCTTCTTAGAAAAGCAACTGATTCCTAGCACTAAACAAGCTTATAACGCACAGTACAGTCTTAGGCAATGAAGGTGTTTCCTTTCTTACCAAACTACATTAGAAATGAAATGAAGCTTGTAAATTGTACAATGTATAAGATTGTACAAATGAGGAAATGAGGAAAGTTTGAATTTGCTGTGATCTACAGTCTTCGTAGAAAAGCAATCGATTCCTAGAGCTTAACAAGCTAATCTACCACAGTACAGTGTTCGGGAATGAAGATGTTTCTTTTCTTACCAAACTACATTAGAAATGAAAAGAAGCTAGTAAATTGTACAACTTGTAAGATTGTACAAATGAGAAAAGTTTGAACTTGCTGTGATCTACACTCTTCGTCGAAAAGCAACTGATTCCCAGAGCTAAACGAGCTTATCAAGCACAATACTGAGTTTGGCAATAAAGATGTTTCTTTTCGTACCAAACTACATTAGAAATGAAACGAAACTAGTTCATTGTACAACTTGTAAAATTGTACAAACGAGGAAACTTTGAACTTGCTTTGATCTACACTCTTTGTAGAATAGCAACTGATACCTAGATCTAAAAAAGCTTAATTCGCACAGTACAGTGTTCTGTAATGAAAATGTTTCTTTTCTTAAAAAACTACATTTGAAATGAAACAAAGCTACTCAATTGTACAACTTTTTAGATTTTCCAAACGAGGAAAGTTTGAACTTGCTATGATCTAAACTCTTTGTAGAAAAGCAACTGATTCCTAGAGCTTTACAAGCTTATCTCGCACAGTACAGTGTTCAGCAATGAACAGGTTTCTTTACTTAACAAACTACATTAGAAATGAAACAAAGATAGTAAATTTTAAAACTTGCAAGATTATACATATGAGCAAAGTTTGAACTTGCTGTGATCTAAACTCTTCGTACAAAAGCAACTGATTTCTAGAGCTTAACAACCTTATCTCGCACAGTAGTGTTCGGCAATGAACACGCTTCTTTACTTACCAAACTCATTAGAAATGAAACGAAGTTAGCAAATTGTACAACTTGTAAGATTGTACAAATGAGACAAGTTTGAACTTGCTGTGATCTACAGTCTTCATAGAAAAGGAACACATTCCTAGGGCTAAACAAGCTTATCACGCACAGTACAGTATTCGGCAATGAAGATGTTTCTTTTCTTACCAAACTACATTAGATATGAAACAAAGATAGTAAATTGTACAACTTGTAAGTTTCTACAAACGAGGAAAGTTTGAAGTTGCTGTGATCGACACTCTTAGTAGAAAAGCAACCGATTCCCAGAGCTAAACAAGCTTAATTCACACAGAACAGTCTTCGGCAATGAAGATGTTTCTTTTCTTAACAAACTACATAAAAATGAAACGAAGCTAGTACACTGAACAACTTTTAAGATTTAACAAACGAGAATAGTTTGAACTTGCTGTGATCTACACTCTTTGTAGAAAAGCAACTGATTCCAAGAGCTAAACATGCTTATCTCACACAGCACAGTGTTAGGCAATGAGGATGTTTCTTTTCTAGGAAACTACATTAGAAATGAAATGAAGCTAGTACATTCTACAACTTGTAAGATTGTACAAACAAGGAAATTTTGAACTTGCTGTGATCTACACTCTTTTTAGAAAAGCAACTGATTCCTAGAACTAAACAAGCTTACTGGCACAGTACAGTGTTCGGCAATGAAGATGATTCTTTTATTACCAAACTACATTAGAAATTAAACGAAGCTAGTAAAGTGTACCACTCGTAAGACTATACAAACGACACAAGTTTGAACTTGCTGTGATCTACACTCTTCGTAGAAAAGCAACTGATTCCTAGAGCTTAACAAGATTATATCACACAGTACACTGATCAGCAATGAAGACGTTTCTTTTCTTACCCAACTACATTAGAAATGCAACGAAGCTAGTAAGTTGTACAACTTGCAACATTGTACAAACGAGGAAACTTTGAACTTGCTGTGATCTACACTCTTCATAGAAAAGCAACTGATTCCTAATGCTAATCAAGCTTATCTTGCACACTACAGTGTTAGGCAATGAAGATGTTTCTTTTATTAGTAAACTACATTAGAAATGAAACGAAGCTAATAAATTGTACAACTTGTAACATTGTACAAACGAGGAAAGTTTGAACTTCTACACTCTTCATAGAAAAGCAACTGATTCCTAGAGCTAAACAAGCTTATCTCACACAGTACAGTGTTCGGAAATGAAGATTTTTCTTTTCTTACCAACTACATTAGAAATTAAATGAAGCTAGCAAATTGTACAACTTCTACGATTGTACAAATGAGACAAATTTGAAATTCCTCTGATCTACACTCTTCGTAGAAAAGCAATTGATTCCTAGCACTAAACCAGCTTATCATGCAGAGTACAGTGTTCGGCAATAAAGGTGTTTCTTTTCTTACCAAACTGCATTAGAAATGAAATGAAGCTACTAAATTCTACAAGTTGTTAGAATAAACAAACTAGAAAAGTTTGAACTTGCTGTGATCTACACTTTTCATAGAAAAGCAACTGATTCCTAGAGCTTAACAAGCTTATCTCGCACAGTACAGTCTTAGGCAATGAAGATGTTTCCTTTCTTACCAAAGTACATTACAAATGAAACGAAGCTAGTAAATTGTACAATGTATAAGATTGTACAAACGAGGAAACGAGGAAAGTTTGAACTTGCTGTGATCTACACTCTTCGTAGAAAAGCAACTGATTCCTAGAGCTTAACACGCTTATCTCACACAGTACAGAGTTCGGGAATGAAGATGTTTCTTTTCTTACCAAATTACATTAGAAATGAATCGAAGCTAGTAAATTGTACAACTTGTAAGATTTTACAAATGAGAAAAGATTGAACTTACTGTGATCTACACTCTTCGTAGAAAAGCAACTGATTCCCAGAGCTAAATGAGCTTATCAAGCACAGTACTGGGTTTGGCAATAAAGATGTTTCTTTTCTTACCAAACTACATTAGAAATGAAACGAAGCTAGTTCATTGTACAACTTGTAAAATTGTACAAACGAGGAAACTTTGAACTTGCTTTGATCTACACTCTTCGTAGAATAACAACTGATGCCTAGAGCTAAACAAGCTTAACTCGCACAGTGCAGTGTTCGACAATGAAAATGTTTCTTTTCTAAAAAACTACATTTGAAATGAAACAAAGCTAATCAATCGTACAACTTTTTAGATTTTCCAAACCAGGAAAGTTTGAACTTGCTGTGATCTAAACTCTTCGTAGAAAAGCAACTGATTCCTAGAGCTTTACAAGCTTATCTCGCACAGTACAGTTTTCGGCAATGAACATGTTTATTTACTTACCAAAGTACATTAGAAATGAAACAAAGATAGTAAATTGTACAACTTGCAAGATTGTGCATATAAGGAAAGTTTGAACTTGCTGTGATCTACACTCTTCATAGAAAAGCAACTGTTTCCTAGAGCTAAACAAGCTTATCTCGCACAGTACACTCTTTGGCAATGATCATGCTTCTTTACTTACCAAACTCATTAGAAATGAAACGAAGCTAGTAAATTGTACAACTTGTAAGATTGTACAAATGAGACAAGTTTGAACTTGCTGTGATCTACAGTCCTCATAGAAAAGGAACACATTCCTAGGGCTAAACAAGCTTATCACACACAGTACAGTGTCTGGCAATGAAGATGTTTCTTTTCTTAAGAAACTACATTAGATATGAAACGAAGATAGTAAATTGTACAACTTGTAAGATTGTACAAACGAGACAGTTAGAACTTGCTGTGATCTACGCTCTTCCTAGAAAAGTAACTCATTCCAAGAGCTTAACAAGCTTATCTCGCACAGTACAGTCTTAGGCAAAGAAGATGTTACTTGTAAGATTGTACAAACAAAGAAAGTTTGAACTTGCTGTGATCTACACTCTTCATAGAAAAGCAACGCATTCCTAGAGCTTAACAAGCTTAGCTCGCACAGTACAGTGTTCGTCAATGAAGATGTTTCTTTTCTTACCAAACTACATTAGAAATGAAACAATGGTACTCAATTGCACAATTTTTTAGATTTTCCAAACGAGGAAAGTTTGAACTTGCTGTGATCTATACTCCTCATAGAAAATCAACTGATTCCTAGAGCTTTACAAGCTTATCTCACACAGTACAGTGTTCAGCAATGAACATGTTTCTTTACTTACCAAACTACATTAGAAATGAAACGAAGGTAGTAAATTGTACAACTTGTAAGGTTTTACAAACGAGGAAAGTTTGAACTTGCTGTGATCTACACTCTTTGTAGAAAAGCAACTCATTCCTAGAGCTTAACAAGCTTATCTCGCACAGTACAGTATTCGGCAATGAAGAGGTTTCTTTTTTTTACCAACCTACATTAGAAATGAAACCAAGCTAGCAATTTGTACAACTTGTAAGGTTGTACATATGAGGAAAGTTTGAAATTGCTGTGATCTAAACTATTCATAGAAAAGCAACTGATTCCTAGAGCTTAACAAGCTTATCGCGTACAGTACAGTGTTCGGCAATGAAGATGTTTCTTTTCTTACCACACTACATTAGAAATGAAACGAAGATAGAAAATTGTACAACTTGTAACATTGTACCAACGAGGATAGGTTGAACTTGCTGTGAGCTACAATCTTCGTAGAAAAGCAACTGATTCCTAGAGCTAAAAAAGCTTATCTAGCACAATACCGTGTTCTGGATTGAAGATGTTTCTTTTGTTACCAGAGAACATTAGAAATAAAACGAAGCTAGTATAATGTACAACTTGTAACATTGTACCAACTAGGATAGGTTGAACTTGCTGTGATCTACACTCTTCGCAGAAAAGCAACTGATTCCTAGAGCTAAATAAGCTTACCAAGCACAGTACAGTGTTCGGCAATGAAGATGTTTCTTTTCTTACGAAACTACATTAGAAATGAAACAAAACTAGTAAATTGTAAAACTTGTAAGATTGTGCATATGAGGAAAGTTTGAACTTGCTGTGATCTACACTCTTCGTAGAAAAGCAACTCATACCTAGCTCTAAACAAGCTTATGACGCACAGTACAGTGTTCGGCAATGAACACGTTTCTTTACTTACCAAACTACAGTAGCAATTAATAAAAGATAGTAAATTGTACAACTTGTAAGATTGTACATATGAGGAAAGTTTGAACTTGCTGTGATCTAAACTCTTCGTAGAAAAGCAACTTATTCCTAGAGTGTAACAAGCTTATCTGGCACAGTACAGTGTTAGGCAATGAAGATTTTTGTGTTCTTACCAAACTGCATTAGAAATGAAACGAAGCCAGTGAATTGTACTACTTGTAAGATTGTACAAACGAGACAAGTTTTAACATGCTGTGATGTACACTCTTCGTAGAAAATCAACTGATTCCTAGAGCTACACAAGATTATCTCGCACAGTACAGTGTTAGGCAATGAAGATGGTTCTTTTCTTACAAAACTACATTGGAAATGAAAAGAAGGTAGGACATTGTACAACTTGTAAGATTGTATATACGAGGGAAGTTTGAACTTGCTCTGATCTACAATCTTTGTAGAAAACCATCTGATTCCTAGAGCGAAACAAGCTTATCTCACACAATACACTGTTCGACAATGAACATGTTACTTTTCTTACCAAAACACATGAGAAATGGAACGAAGGCAGTAAGTTGTAAAACTTGTAAGATTGTACAAAAGAGGAAAGTTTGACCTTGATGTGATCTACACTCTTCGTAGAAAAGCAAATGATTCCTAGAGCTTAACAAGCTTATCTTGCACAGTACAGCGTTAGGCAATGAAGATGGTTCTTTACCGACCAAACTAAATTAGAAATGAAACGAAGCTAGTACATTGTACAACTCGTAATATTGTACAAACGAGGAAAGTTTGAACTTGCTGTGATCTACAATCTTAGTAGAAAAGTCACTGATTCCTAGAACTAAACAAGCTTATCTTGCACAATATTGTGTTCAGCAATGAACATGTTTCTTTTCTTACCAAACTACATTAGCAATGAAAGGAAGGTAGTAAATTGTAAAACTTGTAAAAATGTACAAAAGAGGAAAGTTTGAACATGCTGTGATCTACACTCTTCATAGAAAAGCAACTCATTTCTAGAGCTTAACAAGCTTATCTCGCACAATACAGTGTTCGGCAATGAACATGTTTCTTTTCTTACCAAACTACATTAGAAATTAAACAAAGATAGTAAATTGTAAAACTTGTATGTTTTTACAAAAGAGGAAAGTTTGAACATGCTGTGATCTACACTCTTCGTAGAAAAGCAACTAATTCCTAGTTCTTAACAAGCTTATGTTGCATCGTACAGTGTTTGGCAATGAAGATGTTTCTTTTCTTACCAAACTACATGAGAAATGAAACGAAGCTAGCAAATTGTATAAGTTGTAAGATTTTACAAAAGAGGAACGTTTGAACATGCTGTGATCTATACTCTTCGTAGAAAATCAACTCATTCCTAGAGCTTAACAAGCTTACCTCGCACAATACAGTGTTCAGCAATGAACATGTTTCTTTACTTACCAAACTACATTAGAAATTAAACGAAGATAGTAAATTGTACAACTTCTAAGATTGTACATGTGAGGAAAGATTGAACTTGCTGTGGTCTAAACTCTTCGTAGAAAAGCAACTGATTCCTAGGGTTTAACAAGCTTATCTCACACAATACACTGTTAGGCAATGAACATGGTTCTTTACTTACCAAATTAAATTAGAAATGAATCGAAGCTAGTAGATTGTATAAGTTGTAAGATTGTACATTCGAGGAAAATTTGAACTTGCTGTGATCTACAGTCTTCGTAGAAAAGCAAGTGATTCCTAGAGCTAAACAAGCTTATCTTGCACAGTACAGTGTTAGGCACTTAAGATGTTTCTTTTTTTACCAAACTGCATTAGAAATGAAATGAAGCTACTAAATGGTAAAATTGTAAGATTGTACAAATGAAACAAGTTTGAACTTGCTGTGATCTACACTCTTTGTTGAAAAGCAACTGATTCCTAGAGCTAAACAAGCTTATCTCGCACAGTATAGTGTTCACAAATGAAGATGTTTCTTTTCGTACCAAACTACATTAGAAATGAAACGAAGCTAGTAAATTGTACAACTTGTAAGATTGTACAAACCAGGAAAGTTTGAACTTGCTGTGATCTACACTCTTCGTATAAAAGCAACTGATTCCTAGAGCTAAATAAGCTTAACTTGCACAATACAGTGTTTGGAAATGAATATGTTTCTTTTCTTACCAAACTACATTAGAAATGAAACAAAGCTACTCAATGGTACAACTTTTTAGACTTTACAAACAAGGAAAGTTTGAACTTGCTGTGATCTACACTCTTCATAGAAACACAACTGATTCCTAGAGCTTAACAAGCTTATCTCACACAGTAGAGTGTTCGGCAATATAAATGATTTTTTCTTACCAAGCTATATTAGAAATCAAACGAAGCTACTCAATTGTACAACTTTTTAGATTTTCCAAACGAGAAAAGTTTGAACTTGCCGTGATCTACCCTCTTCGTAGAAAAGCAACTGATTCCTAGAGCTTAACAAGCTTATCTCTCACAGTACAGTCTTAGGCAATGAAGATGTTCCTTTTCTTACCAAACTACAGTAGAAATGAAACGCAGCTAGTAAATTGTACAGCATGTAAGATTGTACAAACGAATAAAGTTTGAACTTGCTGTGATCTACACTCTTCGAAGAAAAGCAACTTATTCCTAGAGCTTAACAAACTTATCTCGCACAGTACAGTTTTCCGCAATGAAGATGTTTCTTCTCCCACCAAACTGCATTAGAAATGAAACGAAGCTAATAAATTGTATAACTTGTAAGATTGTAAATACGAGGAAAGTTTGTACTTGCTGTGATCTACACTCTTCGAAGAAAAGCAACTGATTCCCAGAGCTAAACAAGCTTATCTCTCACAGTACAGTGTTCAGAAATGAAGATGTTTATTTTCTTACCAAACTAAATTAGAAATGAAATGAAAGTACTAAAGTGTAAAATTTGTAAGATTGTACAAAAGAGGAAAGTTTGACCTTGTTGTGATCTACACTCTTCGTAGAAAAGCAAATCATTCCTAGAGCTTAACAAGCTTATCTCCCACAGTACAGTATTAGGCAATGAAGATGATTCTTTACTTACCAAACTACATTAGAAATGAAAAGAAGCTATGAAATTGTATAACTTGTAAGATTGTACATACGAAGAAAGTTTGTACTTGCTGTGATCTACACTCTTTGTAGAAAAGCAACTGATTCCTAGAGCTGAACAAGCTTATCTCGCACAGTACAGTGTTTGGAAATGAAGATGTTTCTTTTCTTACCAAACTACATTAGAAATGAAATGCAGCGAGTCAATTGTACAACTAGTAAGATTGTACAAACGAGGAAAGTTCTAACTTGCTATGATCTACGTTCTTTGTAGAAAAGCAAGTGATTCCTAGAGCTAAACAAGCTTATCTCACACAGTACAGTGATTGGCAATAAAGATGTTTCTTTTCTTACCAAACTACATTAGCAATGAAACGAAGGTAGTAAATTGTACAACTTGGATTTAACAAATGAGAAATGGTTGAAATTGCTGTTATCTACACTCTTTGTAGAAAACCAACTCATTCCTAGAGCTTAACAAGCTCATCTCGCACAGTATAGTGTTCGGCAATGAAGATGTATCTTTTCTTACCAAACTACAATGGAAATGAAAAGAAGGTAGTAAATTATATAACTTGTAAGATTGTACAAACGAGGAAAGTTTGAACTTGCTGTCATCTACACTATTCGTAGGAAATCAACTGATTCCTAGACCTAAACAAGCTTATCACGCACAGTACAGTGTTTGGTGTTTGGCTAATTAGAAATGAAATGAAGCTAGTAAAATTGTACAACTTACCAAACTACATTAGAAATGAAAAAGAAGGTTAGTAAATATTTTCTTACAAATTCATTACCAATGAAACTAGTAAATTAAAACGTTGTAAAAAGAAAAATTTGAACTTGCTGTTATCTACACTCTTTGTAGAAAACCAACTGATTCCTAGAGCTAACTTGTAAGATTGTAAAAAAGGAGGAAAGTTCAGCAATTAACTTGTTTCTTTTCTTCGAAAATAACTGATTCCTAGAAATGAAATGAAGCTAAAATTGTAAAACTTATTGTACAAAAGAGGAAAGTGAACACAACAGTGTTTGGCAATTGAAGATGTAAGATGTTTCTTTTGTTACCAAACTACATTAGAAATGAAAAGAAGCTACAGTCTCTGTAGAAAATCAACTGAAAATTGTAGAACTAAAGAAAAAAGAGTTTGATCTTGCTGTTATCTACAGTCTTCGGCAGAAAAGATGTTTAGAGCTTAACAAAATGCACAGTACAGTGTTCAGCAATGAAGATGTTTCTTTTCATTACATTAAAAACAGAAGCTTTGAGCTAAATTTCTAAAAAACAAGCTTATTCAAAGCACAGTGTTAACTTGTAAGATTGTAAAAAGAGGAAAATTTGAACTTGCTGTGATCTAGAAAATCACTCTGTAAACAGATTGTAGAAAAGAAATGTTTATTTTCTAGAAATACAAGAACTTCTTGAAAAAGCAACTGATTCCTAGTACAGTATTAGGCAATGAAGATGTTTATTTTCTTGATACCTAGAGCTAAACAAACATATCTTTTACAATGTTTGACCAAATTACATTACAAATGAAATGAAGCTTAAATTGTAAAACTTGAAAATTGAAAAGAGGAAAATTTGAACTTGCTGTGATCTACACTCTTTGTAGAAAAGCAACTGATTCCTAGAACTCAAAAAAGAAACAACTTTGAAGGAACTATTCTACACTCTTTGTTATTCCTAGAGCTAAACAAGCTTATCTTACAGTATTAGGCAATGAAGATAGTTGTTACCAAACTACATTGAAATGAAAAAGAAGGTTGTGCATTGTACAACTCTTTGTACAAACAACTCATTAGTTTGATCTACTTGCAGTACAGTATCAATGACAAAACTCTTCTAGAAAAGCAATTGTGATTGTACAAAATAACCTTATTTGAACTTGCTGTGATCTACACTCTTTATTTGTTTAAGCAACTACATTAGAAATGAAACTGAGCTTAAATTGTAAAACTTGTACAGTGTTGTAAAAGATGTTTGAACTTGCTGTAATCTAAACTACATCTTTGAAACGAAAAAGCAACTCAAAGTTTGAACCTAGACTTTTGTAGAAAAGCAACTCATTCCTAGAGCTTAAGAAGTTTATCTTGTACAGTTGGTCATTGTGTACAGTACAGTGTTCTTGCTGTAATGAAGATGTTTCTTTTGTTACCAAACTACATTAGAAATAGGAAGAAGCTAGGAAATTGTACAACCTGTAAGATTGTACATAGGAGGAAAGTTTGAACTTTCTGTGATCTACTCTCTGTAGAAAAGCAACTGATTCCTAGAAATAAACAAGCCTATCTCGCATGTACAGAGTTAGGCAATGAGGATATTTCCTTTCTTAGGAAAGTACATTAGAAATGAAACTAAGCTAGTACCTTGTACATCATGTAAGATTTTACACACGAGGAAACTTTGAACTTGCTGTGATCTACACTCTTCGGAGAAAAGCATCTGATTCCTAGAGCTAAACAAGCTTATCATGCACAGTACAGTGTTAGGCAATGAAGATATTTCTTTTCTTACCAAACTACATCACAAATGAAACACAGCTCGTAAATTGTACAAGTTGTAAGATTTAAAAAAGAGAAAAGTTTGAACTTGCTGTGGTCTACACTCTTCATAGAAAAGCAACTGATTTCTAGAGCTAAACAAGCTTATTTCACAAAGCACAGTGTTAGGCAATGAGGATGTTTCTTTTCTTAGGAAACTACATTAGAAATGAAACGAAGCTAGTAAATTTTAAAACTTCTAAGATTGTACTAAAGAGGAAAGTTTGAACTTGCTGTGATCTACACTCTTCGTAGAAAATCAACTCATTCGTAGATCTTAACAAGCTTATCTTGCACAGAACAGTGTTCGATAATGAAGATGTTTCTTTTCTTACCAAACTACATTAGAAATGAAAAGAAGCTAGGAAATTGTACAACTTGTAAGATTTTACATATGAGGAAAGTTTGAACTTGCTGTGATCTAAACTCTTAGTAGAAAAGCTACTGATTCCTAGAGCTTAACAAGCTTATCTCGCACAGTACAGTGTTAGGCTATGAAGATGTTTCTTTTCTTATCAAACTATATTAGAAATGAAACGAAGGTAGTAAATTGTAAAACTTGTAAGATTGTACAAACGTGGAAACTTTGAACTTGCTGTGATCTACAATCTTTGTAGAGAAGCAACTGATACCTAGAGCTAAACAAGCTTATCTTGCACAGTACAATGTTTGAAATGAAGATGTTTCTTTTCTTACCAAAGTACATTAGAAATGAAATGAAGCTAGTAAATTCTACAACTTGTAAGATTGTACAAACGAGGAAAGTTTGAACTTACTGTGATCTACACTCTTCGTAGAAAAGCAACTGATTCTTACAGCTTAACAAGCTTATCTCGCACAGTGTTCGGCAATGAAGATGTTTCTTCTCTTACTAACTACTTTAGAAATGAACCGAAGCTAGTAAATTGTACAACTTGTAAGATTTTACAAATGAGTAAAGTTTGAACTTACTGTGATCTACACTCTTCGTAGAAAAACAACTGATTCCTAGAGCTAAATGAGCTTATCAATCACAGTACAGTGTTCGGCAATGAAGATGTTTCTTTTCGTACCAAACTACATTAGAAATGAAACGAAGCTAGTAAATGGTGCAACGTGTAAGTTTTGACAAACAAGAAATGTTTGAACTTGCTGTGATCTACACTGTTCATAGAAAAGCAACTCATTCCTAGAACTTAAGAAGCTTATCTAGCACAGTACAGTGTTCGGCAATGAAGATGTTTCTTTACTTACCAAACTACATTAGAAATGAAACAAAGCTTCTCAATTGTACAACTTTTTGATTTTCCAAACGAGGAAAGTTTGAAGTTGCTGTGGTCTACACTCTTCGTAGAAAAGCATCTGATTCCTAGAGCTTAACAAGCTTATCTCGCACAGTACAGTGTTCAGCAATGAAGATGTTACTTTTCTTACCACACTACATTAGAAATGAAACGTAGCTAGTAAATTATACGACTTGTAACATTTTATAAATGAGAAAAGTTCGAACTTTCTGTGATCTACACTCTTCATAGAAAAGCAAGTGATTTGTAGAGCTAAATGAGCTTATCAAGCACAGTATAATGTTCGGCAGTGAACAGGTTTCTTTTCATTCCAAACTACATTAGAAATGAAACAAATCTATTAAAGTGTACAACTTGTAAGATTTTACAAAGGAGAAATGTTCGATCTTGCTGTGAACTACACTCTTCGTAGAAAAGCAACTCATTCCTAGAGCTTAACAAACTCATCTCACACAGTACAGTGTTAGGAAATGAAGATATTTCTTTTCTTAGAAAACTACATTATAAATGAAAAGAAGGTAGTACATTGTACAACTTCTAAGATTTTACAAAGGAAGAAAGTTTGAACTTGCTGTGATCTACACACTTCATACAAAAACAACTGATTCCTAGAGCTAAACAAGCTTATCACTCACAGTACAGTGTTCGGCAATGAAGTTCTTTCTTTCTTAACCAAACTACATTAGAAATGAAACGAAGCTAGCAAATTGTACAACTTGTAAGATTGTACAAACGAGGAAAGTTTGAACTTGCTGTGATCTACACTCTTCATAGAAAATCAACTGATTCCTAGAGCTAAACAAGCTTAACTTGCACAGTACGGTGCTCGGCAATGAAGAAGTTTCTTTTCTTACCAACCTACATTAGAAATGAAATGAAGCTAGTAAATTGTACGACTTGTAAGATTGGACAAACGAGGGCAGTTTGAACTTGTTGTGACCTACACTCTTCGTAAAAAAGCAACTGATTCCTAGAGCTTAACAAGCTTATCTCACATAGTACAGGGTTCGGCAATGAAGATGTTTGTTTTCTTACAAAACTACATTAGAAATGAAATGAAGATAGCAAATTGTACAACTTGTAAGATTGTACAAACTAGGAAAGTTTGAACTTGCTGTGATCTACACTCTTCGTAGAAAAGCCACTGATTCCTAGAGGTAAACAAGCTTATCTCACATAGTACAGGGTTCGGCAATGAAGATGTTTGTTTTCTTACAAAACTACATTAGAAATTAAATGAAGATAGCAAATTGTACAACTTGTAAGATTGTACAAACTAGGAAAGTTTGAACTTGCTGTGATCTACACTCTTCGTAGAAAAGCCACTGATTCCTAGAGGTAAACAAGCTTAACTCCCACAGTACGGTGTTCAGCAATGAAGATCTTTCTTTTCTTACCAAACTACATTAGAAATGAAACCAAGCTAGGACTTTTTACAACTTGTAAGATTGTACATATGTGGAAAGTTTGAACGTGCTGTGATTTAAACTCTTCGTAGAAAAGCAACTGATTCCTAGAGCTAAACAAGCTTATTTAGCACAGTAGTGTTCGGAAATGAAGAGGTTTCTTTTCTTACCAAACTACATTAGAAATGAAACGAAGCTATTAAATTGTACAACTTGTAATATTGTCCAAAGAGAAAAGTTTGAACTGGCTGTGATCTACACTCTTTGTAGAAAAGCCACTGATTCCTAGACCTTAACAAGCTTATCTCACACAGTACAGTGTTCGGCAATGAAGATGTTTCTTTTCTTACCAAACTACAATGGAAATGAAACAAAGCTACTCAATTGTACAACTTTTTAGATTTTCCCAACGAGGAAAGTTTGAACTTGCTGTGATCTACACTGTTTGTAGAAAAGCAACTCATTCCTAGTGCTTAACAAGCTTATCTCGCACAGTACAGTATTCGGCAATGAAGATGGTTCTTATGTTACCAAACTACATTAAATAAAATTAAGTTAGGAAATTGGACAACTTGTAAGATTGTACAAACGAGAAAAGTTTCAACTTGCTGTGATGTACACTCTTCATAGAAAAGGAACTGATTCCTAGAGCTAAACAAGCTTATCATGCACACAATAGTTTTCGGCAATGAAGACGTTTCTTTTCTTACCAAACTACATTAGAAATGAAAGGAAGCTAGTCAATTGTACAACTTGTAAGATTGTACAAACGAGGAAACTTTGAACTTGCTGTGATCTACACTCTTCGTAGAACAACAACTGATTCCTAGCGCTAAACAAGCTTATCATGCACAGTTCAGTATTCGGGAATGAAGATGTTTCTTTTCTTACCAAAGTACATTAGAAATGAAATGAAGCTAGGAAATTGAATAACTTTTAAAATTCAACAAACGAGAAAAGTTTGAACTTGCTGTGATCTAGAGTCTTCGTAGAAAAGCAACTGATT
The DNA here is from genome assembly GCA_036365145.1 of Orientallactaga sibirica. Lineage (NCBI taxonomy): Eukaryota > Metazoa > Chordata > Mammalia > Rodentia > Dipodidae > Orientallactaga > Orientallactaga sibirica. The sequence goes on along the minus strand of JAEOAD010000026.1, from coordinate 30,223,270 downwards.
CCAAGAGCTTAACAAGCTTATCTCACACAGTACAGTCTTAGGCAATGAAGATGTTTCTTTTCTTACCAAACTACATTAGAAATGAGATAAAGGTAGTAAGTTGTACAACTTGAAATATTGTACAAATGAGGAAAGTTCGAACTTACTGTGATCTACACTCTTCATAGAAAAGCAACTCATTTCTAGAGCTACACAAGCTTATCTCACACAGTACAGTGCTAGGCAATGAAGATATTTCTTTTCTTACCAAACTACATTAAAAATGAAACGAAGCTAGTACATTGTACAACTTGTAAGATTGTACATATGAGGAAAGTTTGAACTTGCTGTGATCTACACTCTTCGTAGTAAACCAACTCATTCCTAGAGATTAAACAAGCTTATCAAGCACAGTACAGTCTTAGGCAATGAAGATGTTTCTTTTCTTACCAAACTACATTAGAAATGAAACGAAGGTAGTAAATTGTACAACTTGTAAGATTTTCTAAACGAGAAAACTTTGAACTTCCTGTGGTCTACACTCTTCATAGAAAAGCTCCTGGATCCTAGAGCTTAACAAGCTTATCTCGCACAGTGCAGTGTTCGGAAATGAAAATGGTTCTTTTGTTACCAAACTACATTAGAAATAAAATGAAGCTAGGAAATTGTGCAACTTGTTAGATTTTACAAATGAATAAAGTTGGAACTTGCTGTGATCTATACTCTTCGTAGAAAATCAACTGATTCCTAGAGCTAAACAAGCTTATCATGCACAGAATAGTTTTTGGCAATGAAGATGTTTCTTTTCTTACCAAACTACATTAGAAATAAAACGAAGCTAGTAAATTGTACAACTTGTAAGATTGTACAAATGAGACAAGTTTGAACTTGCTGTGTTCTACACTATTCGTAAAAAAGCAACTGATTCCTAGTGCTAAACAAGCTTATCACGCACAGTTCAGTGTTCGGCAATGAAGATGCTTCTTTTCTTACCAAACTACATTAGAAATGAAATGAAGCTAGTAAATTGTACAAGTTGTAAGATTTAACAAACGAGAAAAGTTTGAACTTGCTGTGATCTACACTCTTCATAGAAAAGCAACTGATTCCTATAGCTTAAAAAGCTTATCTCGCACAGTACAGTCTTAGGCAATGAAGATGTTTCTTTTCTTACCAAAGTACATTAGAAATGAAATGATGGCAGTAAATTGTACAACTTGTAAGATTGTACAAAATAGCAAAGTTTGAACTTTCTGTGATCTACACTGTTCGTAGGAAATCAACTCATTCCTAGACCTTAACAACCTTATATCTCACAGTTCAGTACTAGGCAATGAAGATGTTTCTTTTCTTACCAAACTACATTAGAAATGAAATGAAGCTAGTACATTGTACAACTTGTAAGATTGTACATATGAGGAAAGTTTGAACTTTCTGTGATCTACACTCTTCATAGAAAATCAACTCATTCCTGGAGATAAACAAGCTTATCAAGCACAGTACAGTCTTAGGCAATGAAGATGTTTCTTTTCTGGCCAAACTACATTAGAAAGGAAATGCAGGTGCTAAATGCTAAAAATTGTAAGATTTTCTAAACGAGGAAACTTTGAACTTGCTGTGGTCTACACTATTCGTAGAAAAGCAACTGATTTCCAGAGCTTAACAAGCTTATATCGCACAGTATAGTGTTTGGAAATGAAAATGGTTCTTTGGTTACCAAACTACATTAGAAATAAAATGAAGCTAGAAAATTGTCCAACTTGTTAGATTTTGCAAACGAGAAAAGTTGGAACTTGGTGTGATCTACATTCTTCATAGAAAATCAACTGATTCCTAGAGCTAAACAAGCTTATCACGCACAGAATAGTTTTCAGAAATTAAGATGTGTCTTTTCTTACCAAACTGCATTAGAAATGAAACGAAGCTAGCAAATTGTACAACTTGTAAGATTTTACAAATGAGACAAGTTTGAACTTGTTGTGATCTACACTCTTCGTAGAAAAGCAACTGATTCCTAGCGCTGAACAAGCTTGTCACACATAGTTCAGTATTCCACAATGAAGATCTTTCTTTTCTTACCAAACTACATTAGAAATGAAACAACGCTAGTAAATTGTACAACTTTTAAGATTGTACATATGAGGAAAGTTTGAACTTGTTGTGCTCTAAACTCTTCGTAGAAAAGCAACTGATTCCTTGAGCTTAAGAAGCTCATCTCACACAGCACAGTGTTCGGGAATGAACATGTTTCTTTACTTACCATACTACATTAGAAATGAAACGAACATAGTAAATTGTAAAACTTGTAAGATTGTACAAACGAGGAAACTTTGAACTTGCTGTGATCTACACTCTTCGTAGAAAAGCAACTGATTCCTAGAGCTAAACAAACTTATTTCGCACAGTACAGTGTTCAGAAAAGAAGATGGTTCTTTTCTTACCAAAGTACATTAGAAATGAAATGAAGCTAGAAAATTGTACAACTTGTAAGATTGTACAAACAAGAAAAGTTTGAACTTCCTGTGATCTACACTCTTCATAGAAAAGCAACTGATTCCTAGACCTTAACAAGCTTATGTCACACAGTACAGTGTTCGGCAATGAAGATGTTTCTTTTCTTACCAAACTACAATGGAAATGAAACAAAGCTACTCAATTGTACAACTTTTTAGATTTTCCAAACAAGGAAAGTTTGAACTTGCTGTGATCTACATTCTTCGTAGAAAAGCTACTCATTCCTAGAGCTTAACAAGCTTATATTACACAGTACAGTGTTAGGCAATGAAGATGTTTCTTTTCTTACCAAACTACATTAGAAATGAAATGAAGCTGGTACATTGTACAACTTGTAAGATTGTACATATGAGGAAAGTTTCAACTTGCTGTGATCTACACTCTTCGTAGAAAAGCCAATGATTCCGAGAGCTTAATAAGCTTATCTCGCACAGCACAGTGTTTGGCAATGAAGATGTTTCTTTTCTTAACAAACTACATTAGAAAAGAAACGAATCTGGTAAATTGTACAACTTTTAAGATTGTACAAACGAGACAAGTTTGAACTTGCTGTGATCTACACTCTTCATAGAAAAGCAAATGACTCCTAGAAGTAAACAAGCTTCTCACGCACAGTACAGTGTTAGGCAATGAAGATGTTTCTTTTCGTACCAAACTACATTAGAAATGAAACGAAGCTATCAAATTGTACAACTTGTAAGCTTGTACAAATGGGACAAGTTTCAACTTGCTGTGATCTACACTCTTTGTAGAAAAGCGACTGATTCCTAGCACTAAACAAGCTTGTCATGCTCAGTACAGTGTTCGGAAATGAAGATGTTTGTTTTCTTACCAAAGTACAGTAGAAATGAAATGAAGCTACTAAATTGCACAACTTGTAAGATTTAACAATCGAGAAAAATTTGAACTTGCTGTGATCAAAACTCTTCATAGAAAAGCAACTGATTCCTAGAGTTTAAAAAGCTTATATCACACAGTACGGTGTTAGGCAATGAAGATCGTTCTTTAATTACCAAACTTAATTAGAAATGAAACGAAGCTAATAGATTGTATAAGGTGTAAGATTGTACATACAAGGAAAGTTTGAACTTGCTGTGATGTGCACTCTTCCTAGAAAAGCAACTGACTCCTATCTAGAGCTAAACAAGCTTATCTCGCACAATACAGTGTTTGGCAATGAACTTGTTACTTTTCTTACCAAACTACATGAGAAGTGAAACGAAGGTAGTAAATTGTAAAACTTGTAAGATTGTACAAAAGAGGAAAGTTTGAACTTGCTGTGATCTATACTCTTTGTAGAAAAGCAACTAATTCCTAGAGTTAAACAAGCTTATCTCACAGAGTAAAGTGTTAGGCAATGAAGAAGTTTCTTTTTTTACAAAACATCATTGGAAATGAAAAGAAGCTATTACATTGTAAAACTTGTAAGATTGTACAAACGAAGAAAGTTTGAACTTGCTGTGATCTACAATCTTCGTAGAAAAGCAACTGATTCCTAGAGCTAAACAAGCTTATCTCACACAGTACAGTGCTCAGAAATGAAGATGTTTCTTTTGTTACCAAATTACATTAGAAATGAAACGAAGGTAGTTAATTGTAAAACTTGTTCGATTTTAATAAACGAGGAAAGTTTGAATTTGCTGTGATCTACACACATCGTAGAAAAGCAACTGATTCCTAGAGCTTAACAAGCTTATCTAACACACTACAGTTTTTGAAAATGAAGATGTTTCTTTTCCTTCCAAACTACATTAGAAATAAATGAGGCTAGTAAATTGTACAACTTGTAAGATTGTACAAATGAGAAAAGTTTGAACTTGCTGGAATCTACCCTCTTCGTAGAAATGCAACTGATTCCTAGAGCTAAACAAGCTTAACTCTCACAGTACAGTCTTAGGCAATGAAGATGTTTCTTTTCTTACCAAACTCTATTAGAAATGAAACGAGTCTAGTAAATGGTACAAGTTGCACCATTGTACATACGAGGAAAGTTTGAACTTGCTGTGATCTACACTCTTTGTAGAAAAACAACTGATCCCTAGCGCTAAACAAGCTTATCACGTACAGTACAGTGTTCGGCAATGAAGATGTTTCTTTTCTTAGAAAACTATATTAGAAATGAAACGAAGCTAGGAAATTGTACAAGTTGAAACATTTTACATACGAGGAAAGTTTGCACTTGCTGTGATCTACACTCTTCATATAAAAGCAACTGATTCCTAGAGCTAAACAAGCTTAACTCTCACAGTACAGTCTTAGGCAATGAAGATGTTTCTTTTCTTACCAAACTCTATTAGAAATGAAACGAATCTATTAAATGGTAAAACTTGTAAGATTTTACAAACGAGACAATTTTAAACTTGATGTGATCTACACTCTTCGTAGAAAATCAACTGATTCCTAGAGCTACATGAGCTCAGTACAGTGTTCGGTAACGAACATGTTTCTTTTCTTACCAAAATATATTAGAAATGAAATGAAGGTACTAAATTGTACAACTTGTAAGATTGTACATATGAGGAAAGTTTCAACTTACTGTGATCTAAACTCTTCCTAGAAAAGCAACTGATTCCTAGAGGTTAACAAACTTGTCTCGCACTGTAGAGTGTTAGGCAATGAAGATGGTTCTTTACTTACCAAACTACATTAGAAATGAAACGAAGCTAGTAGATGGTATAACTTGTAAGATTGTACATAGGAGGAACGTTTGAACTTGCTGTGATCTACACTCTTCGTAGAAAAGCAACTGATTCCTAGAGCTAAACAAGCTTATCTAGCACAGAACAGTGTTCTGTAATGAAGATGTTTCTTTTCTTACCAAAGTACATTAGAAATGAAATGAAGGTAGTAAATTGTACAACTTGTAAGATTGTACAAACGAGGAAAGTTTGAACTTGCTGTGATCTACACTCTTCGGAGAAAAGCAACTGATTCCTAGCGCTAAACAAGCTTATCATGCACAGTACAGTGTTCAGAAATTAAGATGTTTCTTTTCTTACCAAACTACATTAGAAATGAAACGAAGTGACTAAATTGTACAACTGGTAAGATTGTACAAACGATGAAACTTTGACTTGCTGTGATCTACACTCTTTGTAGAAAAGCAACTGAATCCTAGAGCTAAACAACCCTATCTCGCAGAGTACAGTGTTCGGAAATGAAGATGTTTCTTTTCTTACCAAACTCTATTAGACATGAAACAAAGCTATCAAATTGTACAACTTGTAAGATTGTAGAAATGAGACAAGTTTAAACTTGCTCTGATCTACACTCTTTGTAGAAAAACAACTGATCCCCAGCGCTAAACAAGCTTATCACGTAGTGGACAGTGTTCGACAATGAAGATGTTTCTTTTCTTACCAAACTGCATTAGAAATGAAATGAAGCTACTAAATTGCACAACTTGTAAGATTTAACAATCGAGAAAAGTTTGAACTTGCTGTGATATAAACTCTTGGTAGAAAACCAACTGAATCCTAGTGTTTAACAAGCTTACCTCACACAGTACAGTGTTAGGCAATGAAGATAGTTCTTTAATTACCAAACTAAATAAAAAATGAAACGAAGCTCATAGATTGTATAAGTTGTAATATTGTACATAAGAGGAAAGTTGGAACTTGCTGTGATCTACAATCTTCATAGAGAAGCAACTGATTCCTAGAGCTAAAGAAGCTTATCTCACACAATACCGTGTTCGGCAATGAACATGTTTCTTATCTTACCAAACTACATTAGAAATGAAACGAAGTTGTAAATTATAAAACTTGTAAGACTGTACAAAAGAGGAAAGTTTGAACTTGCTGTGATCTATACTTTTCGTAGAAAAGTAACTCATTCCTAGAGCTTAACAAGGTTATTCCGCACAGTACACAGTTCAGCAATGAAGATGTTTCTTTTCTTACCATACTACATTTGAAATGAAACAAAGCTACTCAATTGTACAACTTTTTAGATTTTCCAAACGAGGGAAGTTTTAACTTGCTCTGATCTACAGTCTTCGCAGAAAAGCAACTCATTCCTAGAGCTTTACACGCTTATCTCGCACAGTACAGTGTTCGGAAATGAAGATGTTTCTTTTGTTACCAAACTACATTAGAAAAGAAATGAAGGTAGTAAATTGTACAACTTGTAACATTGGACAAACTAGACACGTTTGAACTTGTTGTTATCTACACTCTTCGTAGAAAATCAACTGATTCCTAGAGCTACACAAGCTTATCTCGCACAGTACAGTGTTAGGCAATGAAGATGTTTCTTTTCTCAGAAAACTACATTAGAAATGAAACGAAGCTAGGGAATTGTCCAACGTGCAAGATTTTACATACTAGGAAAGTTTGAACTTGCTGTGATCTACACTCTTCAAAGAAAATCAACTGATTCCTAGAACTACACAACCTTATCACGCACAGTACAGTTTTTGGCAATGAAGATGTTTCTTTTCTTACCAAACTACATTAGAAATGAAACGAAGCTAGTAAATTGTACAACGTGTAAGACTGTAAAAACGAGAAAAGTTTGCACTTGCTGTGATCTACACTCTTCGTAGAAAAGCAACTGATTACTAGAGCTAAACAAGCTTATCAAGCACAGTACTGTGTACGGCAATGAAGATGTTTCTTTTCTTACCAAACTACATTTGAAATGAAACAAAGCTACTCAATTGTACAACTTTTTAGATTATCCAAACGAGGAAAGTTTGAACTTGCTGTGATGTACACTCTTCGTAGAAAAGCAACTCATTCCTAGAGCTTTACACTCTTATCTCGCACAGTACAGTGTTAGGGAATGAAGATGGTTCTTTTATTACCAAACTACATTAGAAATGAAACGAAGGTAGTAAATTGTACAACTTGTAACATTGGACAAACTAGACACGTTTGAACTTGTTGTTATCTACACTCTTCGTAGAAAATCAACTGATTCCTAGAGCTACACAAGCTTATCTCGCACAGTACAGTGTTAGGCAATGAAGATGTTTCTTTTCTCAGAAAACTACATTAGAAATGAAACGAAGCTAGGGAATTGTCCAACGTGCAAGATTTTACATACTAGGAAAGTTTGAACTTGCTGTGATCTACACTCTTCAAAGAAAATCAACTGATTCCTAGAACTACACAAGCTTATCACGCACAGTACAGTTTTTGGCAATGAAGATGTTTCTTTTCTTACCAAACTACATTAGAAATGAAACGAAGCTAATGAAATGAACTTACTAAGTTATACATGTTATTAGATTACAAAAACCAAGGAAATTTGAACTAGCTGTGTAAAATCCTGTTGTAGGAAAGAAACTAATTCAAATCAGACTCATTTGCTGTGTTGAACAAGCCTATTGCAAACATTAGAGTATTTGACAATGAAGGTCTTTCTTTACTGAACAAACTACATTATAAATGACATGAACTTACTTAGTTGTACATCTTGTTAGATTGCACAAACCAAGGAAGTTTGAACTAGCTATACTCAACCCTCTTCCTAAGAAAGCCACTCATTCAAATCTTCCTCATTAACAAACATCTTTCAAACAGTATAGTGTTCAGAAATGAAGGTGTTTCTTTACTGAACAAACTACATTGGAAATGAAACAAACTTACTAAGTTATACATCTTGTTAGATTGCACAAACCAAGGAAGGTTGAAGTAGTTATGTAGACCCCTCTTCCTACGAAAGAAACTCATTCCAATCAGAATCATTTGTTGAGTTGAATAAGCCTATTTCAAAAAGTAAACTGTTTGGCAAGGAATATGTTTCTTTACTGAACAGCCTACATTATAAATGAAACGAACTTACTAAGTTATACATTTTGTTAAATTGCACAAACCAAGGAAATTTGAACTAGCTGTATTCAACCCTCTTTATAAGAAAGCAACTCATTCAAATGGCAATCCTTTGCTGAGTTGAACAAGCCTATTTCAAACAGTACAGTGTTTGACAGTGAAGGTGTTTCTTAACTGAATAAACCACATTGGAAATGAAATGAAGTTACTAATTTATACATTTTGTTAGATTGCACAAACAAAGGAAGTTTTAACTAGTTGTGTAAAACCCTCTTTGTATGGAAGCAACTCATTCAAATTGCACAAATTTGCTGAGTTGAAGAAGCCTATGTCAAATAATACAGTGTTCCTAAATGAAGATGTTACTTTACTGAACAAACTACATTGGAAGTAAAACGAACTTACTACGATATACATCTTGTTAGATTGCACAAACATAGAAAGTTTGAGACAGCCCGTGGTGCTGGGGCCTCCTACATGCAAGCTGATTCAGCCATTGGTGAGCGAGCTGTCCCAGGCGGTGCAGACCAACATCCTGTGCACCTTGTGTGGCTGCGGCAAGATCCTGCCCAACCGCCCCATGCTCAACATGCACCCAGTCAAGAGCCACCAGCTGCACCTATGTGACCAAAGATGGTGAGCTCATCAGAAGTCCGCATCCCCTCCCCGCTGGGCCGAGATGGCAGATCCAGCCAAATGCAGCATTAAAGTGATGTGCCTGTTCCGGCCCTTCAACAAAGCCGAAATCCTGTGCAGGGACAAATTCATCCCCAAATTCAAAGGTGAAGAGACAGTGGTGATTGGGCTACTCTTCAAAAATAGATGGCGGCATAGGAACCCCGCCAAAACAGGCTGGGGGGGAGCAAAAAAACCCCAGCAAAATACACTTTTCTACTAAAAAGTGAGGTGTATAGTAAATTATCAACTGCAGTAGAGAAGTAGAAGAGATCCAGAGTGTCTAGAGCCCACAGAAGCAGGCAGAAGCGGCTCCAACAGTGGCGGTGAGTTCCATGTGGCTGCAGCTGCCAGGCTCCCCTGAGCACAGGATGTTAAAGCCATGTGAGGGGATTCTCCACTCACACCGGCCTCCTCACAAACTCAAGACATGTGGTAGGAGGATGGCAGGGACCAACAGAGCAGCTTATGAGGAAGAGGTTTGCATGGATAAGCTGACAGACTTCAACCACCATCCACAGCCTCCCCTACCCCACCACTGGCACAAGCACCAGCAAGAACTAGAGACCTGGGGAAGAGAGCTCACTTACCCAGCACCTGACATGACCAGAGAAGCAATGCACAGAAGCACAGACGCACAGACGCTGCCAGCCTTCTTCAGCCCACAATATAGCAAAGAAGGACCCAAGAGGCTGTGCAACATAGCTGAGATCAAACCTGTCCCAACAGGTAACTGGGATTACACCAGGCCAGTACCTGCCAAATAAGCTTGATGTATAGGCTTGCATTGGTTTCCTCTTCTGTTAGTTGTTGGGGAAGGGTCACAAGCTGACCTTGGAACGCACTAGAGACCAGAAATCTTAGCCTCCCAGTTGACAGGATTAAGGGTTTTGGAAAACACACATCCTTAGGCACTGTGATTGTGATAAAGGATCTGTTTGTCATAATACCTACTTTTGCACAAATACTCTGTGCTTTATTTCATTGAATGGGTACATTGTTTAGTTAATTTTTAGAATTTGACTGTATTCCATGATGTCCTGTAACAGTGTAGAATATGTGCTCAGTATTGTAGGAGGTCTTGGCACATGATGTCCTGTAACAGTGTAGATTATGTGCTCAGTATTGTATGATGTCTTGGTACATGATGTCCTGTAACAGTGTAGATTATGTGCTCAGTATTGTCTGATGTCTTGGTACATGATGTCCTGTAACAGTGTAGATTATGTGCTCAGTATTGTAGGAGGTCTTGGTACATGATGTCCTGTAACAGTGTAGATTATGTGCTCAGTATTGTAGGAGGTCTTGGTATATGATGTTCTGTAGCACAGTACCTTCACTGACTGACAAAACAATAATAATAAATAAATAAATAACGGAAAAACAGTTTGAATATGCTATATTCAACTCTCATCATATGAAAGCAACTAATTAAAATGCACTCATTTGCTGAGTTGAACAAGCCTATTTCAAGCAGTACAGTGTTTGGCAATGAAGGTGTTTCTTTATTGAACAAACTACATTGGAAATAAAATGAAGTTACTAAGTTGTACACATTGTTATATTGCACAAGCCACATAAATTTGAACCAGCTATATAAAGCCCTCTTCAAATGAAATGCACTCATTCAAATAGTGCACTCATTTGCTGAGTTGACCAAGCCTATTTCAAACAGTACAGTGTTCGGCAATGAAGGTGTTTCTTTACTGAACAAACTACACTGGACCTGAAATGAACTTACTAAGTTGTACATCTTGTTAGATTGCACACTCCAAGGAAGTTTGAACCAGCTGTATAAATCCCTATTCGTACGAAAGCAACTCATTCAAGTCAGACTCATTTGCTGTTTTGAACAAGCCTATTTCAAACAGTAAAGTGTTTGGCAAGGAAGATGTTTCTTTACTGAACAAACTACATTGGAAATGAAACGAACTTCCTAAGTTTCATATCTTGTTAGATTTCAGAAACCTAGGAAGTTGGAACTAGCTGTATAAAACCCTCTTTGTATGAAAGCAACTCATTCAAATGGACTGATTTGCTGAGTTGAACAAGCCTATTTTAAATAGTACAGTCTTCAGTAATGAAGATATTTCTTTACTGAAGAAACTACATTGGAAATGAAATGAATTTACTAAATTATACCTCTTGTTACATTTCACAAGCCAAGGAAGTTTGAACTTGCTGCATAAAACTCTTTTCATACAAAAGCAACTCATTCAAATTGCACTCATTTGCTGAGTTGAACAAGCCTATTTCAAACTTTACAATGTTCAGCAATGAAAATGTTTCTTTACTTAACAAACTACATTGGAACTGAAATGAACTTACTATGTTATACATCTTGTTAGATTGCACAAACCAAGGTTGTTTGAATGAGCTGTATAAAACTCTCTTTGTAAGAAAGAAATTCATTAAATCACACTCATTTGCTGAGTGGAACAAGCCTATTTCCAACAGTACAGTGTTCTGAAATGAAGATGTTTCTTTACTGAACAAACTATATTGCAAAAGAAACTAACTTACTAAGTTGTACATTAGTTAGATTGCACAAGCCAAGGAAGATTGAACTAGCTGTATAAACCCCTCTTTGTATGAAAGTAACTCATTCAAATCATACTCATTTCCTGAGTTCAACAAGCCTCTTTCAAACAAGACAGTGTTTAGCAAGGAATATGTATCTTTTTTAAAATTTATTTTTTAATTTCTATTATTATGATTTTACATTCATAGTATTGGTTCCATTTTCCTCCTCCCTGTTCTCCCTCTTCCAAAGGGACCCTCATCAATGGGGAATGTGGATCGTGCATTGTGGGGGCCGTCAAGAGTTCTGGGGGGGGGGGTAGGCCCCAGTCTCTGAACAAACTACTAAGTGGTATATCTTGTTAAATTGCACAAACAAAGGAAGTTTGAACTAGCTGTATAAAACCCTCTTTGTATGAAAGGAACTCATTCAAATCAGACTAATTTGCTGAGTTGAAGAACCCTATTTCAAACAAGACAGTGTTTGGCAAGGAATAGGCTTCTTTACTGAGCAAACTACATTGGAAATGAAACAAACTTACTAAGTTATACATCTTTTTTGATTGCACAAACCAAGGAAGTTTTAACGAGCTGTATAAAACTCTCCTCAAATCAAAGCAACTCTTTCAAATCACACTCATTTGCAGAGTTGAACAAGCCTATTTCAAACATTACACTGTTCAGCAATGAAGATGTTTCTTTACTGAACACACTACATAGGAAATTAAATGAAGTTATGGAGTTTACATCTTGTTCGATTGGACAAACCAAGGAAGTTTGAATTAGCTGTATAAAACAGGATTGGTACATTCGAAACACACTCATTTGCTGAGTTGAACAAGCCTATTTCAAACAGTACAGTGTTCGGCAATGAAGGTGTTTCTTTACTGAACAAACTAAATTGGAAATCAAATGAACTTAGTTGTACATCTTGCTAGATTGCACAAGCCAAGTAAGTTTGAACTATCTGTGTAAAACCCTCTTCCTATGAAAGCAAATCATTTAAATCACACTCATTTGGTCAATTGAACAAGCCTATTTCAAACAGTACAGTGCACAGAAATGAACGGTTTCTTTACTGAACAAAGTACATTGGAAATGACACGAAGTTACTAAGATGTACATCTTGTTAGATTGCACATAACAAACGTTTGAACTCGCTTTATAAAGCCCTCTTTGTACAAAAGCAACTCATTCAAATCAGACTCATTGGCTGAATTGAACAATCCTATTTCAAACTGTACAGTGTTCAGCAATTTATGGTGTTTATTTACTCAAAAAACTAAATTGGAAATGAAATGAACCTACTAAGTTATACATCTTGTTAGAATGCACAAACCAAGAAAGTTTGAACTAGCTGTATTCAGTCCTCATGGTACGAAAGCAACACATTCAAATCTCCCTCATTGGCTGAGTTGACCAAGCCTACTTCAAACAGACAGTGTTTGGCAGTAAAGGTGTTTCTTTACTGAAGAAACTACATTGGAAATGATACAAATTTACTAAGTTGTACCTCTAGTTAGATTGCACAAACCAAGAAAGTTTGAACTAGCTGTATAAAACCCTCTTCCTATGAAAGCAACTCATTCAAATTGCACTCATTTGCTGACTTAAACAAACCTATTTCAAAACGTACAGTGTTTGGCAATGAAGGTGTTTCTTTACTGGACAAACTACATTGGAAATGAAATTAACTTACTAAGTTGTACATCTTATTAGATTGCACAAACCAAGGAATTTTGAACTAGCTGTATTCAACCCTCTTTGTACAAAAGAAAATCATTCAAATCACTCATTGCTGATTTGAACAAGCCTATTTCAAACAGTAGCGTGTTCGACAATGAAGATGTTTCTTTACTGAAGAAACTACATTGCAAATGAAATGAACTTACTAAGTTATACATGTTGTTAGACTGCACAAACCAGGGAAGTTTGAACTAGCTGTGTAAAACCCTGTTGTAGGAAGAAACTAAATCAAATCAGACTCGTTTGCTGAGTTTGACAAGCCTGTTTCAAACATTAGAGTGTTCAGCAAGGAGGATGTTTCTTTACTGAACAAACTACATTGGAAATGAAACGAACTTACTAAGTTATACATCTTGTTAGATTGCACAAACCAAGGAAGGTTGACGTAGTTGTGTAAACCCCTCTTTCTACGAAAAAAAACTCATTCCAATCAGAATCATTTGTGGAGTTGAATAAGCCTATTTCAAAGAGTAAACTGTTTGGCAAGGAAGATGTTTCTTTACTGAACAAACTACATTATAAATGAAACGAACTTACTAAGTTATACATCTTGTTAGATTTCACAAACCAAGGAAGTTTAAACTAACTGTATTAAACCCTCCTTCTAAGAAAGCAACTCACTCAAATTGCAATCCTTTGCTGAGTTGAACAAGCCTATTTCAAACAGTACAGTGTCTGGCAGTGAAGGTGTTTCTTAACGGAACAAACTACACTGGAAATGAAATGAAGTTACTAATTTATACATTTTGTTAGATTGCACACACAAAGGAAGTTTGAACTAGTTGTGTAAAACCTTCTTCATATGAAAGCAACTCATTCAAATCACACAAATTTGTTGAGTTGAGCAAGACTATGTCAAACAGTACAGTGTTCCTAAACGAAGATGTTACTTTACTGAACAAACTGCATTGGAAATGAAAGGAACTTACTATGTTATACATCTTGTTAGATTGCACAAACATAGGAAGTTTGAATGTGCTATATTCAACTCTCATCATATGAAAGCAACTCATTAAAATGCACTCATTTGCTGACTTGAACATGCCTATTTCAAACAGCACAGTGTTTGGCAATGAAAGTGTTCTTTATTGAACAAACTACATTGGAAATGAAATGAAGTTATGAAGTTATAGACCTTGCTAGATTGCACAAACCATGGAAGTTTCAACTAGCTTTATAAAACCCTCTTTGTTTGAAAGCAACTAATTCAAATCTCACAAATTTGCTGAGTTTACAAGCCTATTTCAAACAGTACAGTGTTCGGCAATGAAGATGGTACTTTGTTGAACAAACTACATTGGAAATAAAACGAAGCTACTATCTTGTACATCTTGCTATATTGGATAAACCAAGGAAATTTGCACTAGTTGTATTCAAACCCTCTTTGTATGAAAGGAACTCATTCAAATCAGACTAATTTGCTGAGTTGAAGAACCCTATTTCAAACAAGACAGTGTTTGGCAAGGAATATGTTTCTTTACTGAACAAACTATATTGGAAATGAAACAAACTTACTAAGTTATACATCTTTTTTGATTGCACAAACCGAGGAAGTTTTAATGAGCTGTATAAACTCTCCTCAAATGAAACCAACTCATTCAAATCACACTCATTTTCTGAGGATAAGCCTATTTCAAACAGTACAGTGTTCAGCAATGAAGATGTTTCTTTCTACATTAGAAATGAAATGAAGTTAAGGAGTTCTACATCTTCTTAGATTGAATTAGTTTGAATTAGCTGTATAAAACCCACTTGGTACAAAAGCAACTCATTCAAGTCACACTCATTTGCTGAATTGAAAAAGCCTATTTCAAACAGTGCAGTGTTCAGCAATGAAGGTGTTTCCTTTTTTTTAACTTTTTATTTTATCTTGTTTTTTTTGGAGAGAGACAGAGAGAGAGAGAGAGAGAGGGAGAGAGAGGAAGACAGAAATGGGCGTGCAAGCAGTGTCTCAGCTGCTGCAAATGAAATCCAGATGTGTGTGCCCCCTTGTGGCCAAGTGCGGCATTGCGCCCTTGCGTCACTTTGCATCTGGCTAAATGTGGGACCTGGAGATTGGAACCAGTGTTCTTAGGGTTAGGAGGCAGGCGCCTTAACCCCTAAGCCATCTCTCCAGCCCTGAAGGTTTTTCTTTACTGAACAAACTACATTGGAAATCAAATGAACTTATCAAGTTGTACATCTTGCTAGATTCCATAAGCCAAGATAGGTTTATCTAGCTGTATAAAACCCTCTTTGTACTAAAGCAACTCATTCAAAACAGACTCATTGGCTGAGTTGAACAAGCCTATTTCAAACAGTACCATGTTTGGCAATGAAGATGTTTCTTTACTGAAAAAAACTACATTAGAAATGCAACAACCTTACTAAGTTGTACATCTTGTTTCATTGCACAAACCAAGAAAGTTTGAACTGGCTGTATAAAACCCTGTTTGTACGAAAGCAACTCATTCAAATCACACTCATTTGCACAGTTGAACAAGCCTATTTCAAACAGTACAGTGTTCAGCAATGAAGAGGTTTCTTTATTGAACAAACTACATTGGAAATGAAATGAACTTACTAAGTTATAAATCTTGTTAGAATGCACGAATGAAGGAAGTTTGAACTAGCTGTATTCGATCCTCTTCATAAAAAAGAAACTCTTTCAAGTTGCACTCACTCGTTCAGTTGAACAAGCCTATTTCAAAGAGTGCAGTGTGTGGCAATGAAGATATTTCTTTATTGAACAAACTACATAGGAAATGAAATGAACTTACTAAGTTGTACATCTTGTTACATTGCACAAACCAAGGAAGTTTGAACTAGTTGCATAATCCCCTCTTCATACGAAAGCAACTCATTGAAATCAGACTCATTTGGTGAGTTGAAGAAGTCTGTTTCAAACAGTAGAGTTTTAGGCAATGAAGATGTTTCTTTACTGAACAAACTACACTGGAAATGAAATGAACTATGTTATACATCTTGTTACATTACACAAGAGAAGGAAATTTGCACTAGCTGTATAAACCCCTCTCCGTACGAAAGTAACTAATTCAAATCACACTCATTTGCTGAGTTGAACAAGCCTATTTCAAACAGTGCAGTGTTCGGCACTGAATATGTTTCTTTGTTTAACAAACTTCATTGGAAATGAAATGGACTTACTAAGTTGTACATCTTGTTAGATAGCACAAACCAAGGAAGTTTGAAATAGCTGTATAAAACCCTATTCGTACAAAAGCAACTCATTCAAATCAGACTCATTTGCTGAGTTGAAAAAGCATATTCCAATCAGTACAGTGTTCATCAATGAAGAAATTTCTTTGCTGAATAAACTACATTGGAAATGAAACCAATTTAGTAATTTATACATCTTGTTAGATTGCACAAGCCTTGGAAGTTCAAACTAGCTGCATAACACCCTCTTTGTACAAAAGCACCTCATTCTGATCACACTCATTTCTGAGTTGAACAAGCCCATTACAAACAGTACAGTGATTGGAAATGAAGATATTTCATTACTGAACAAACTACATTGGAATTGAAACTAACTTATTAAGTTATACATCTTGTTAGTTTGCACAAACCAAGGAAGTTTGAACGAGCTGTATTCAACCTTTATCGCACAATGGCAATTCATTAAAACAAACTCATTTTCTGAGGTCAACAAGCCTATTTCAAACTGTACAGTATTCAAAATGAAGTTATTTCTTTACTGACCAAACTACATTAGTCATGAAATGAACTTACTAAATTGTGTAAAACCCTCTTTGTATGAAAGCAACTCATTCAAATCATATTCATTGGCTAAGTCGAACAAGCCTATTTCAAACTGTACCATGTTCAGCAATGAAGGTGTTTGTTTACTCAAAAAACTACATTGGAGCCTAAACAATAAATCACCAAACAACCCACTCACAAAACGGGGCAGAGAACTGCACAGGGAGTCCTCAGAGGAAGAAATAGAAATAGCAAATGCACATTTAAGAAAATGTTCAACATCCCTAATCATCAAGGAAATGCAAATTAAAACAACTATGAGATTCCACCTTACCCCAGTAAGGATAACTAACATTAAAAAAAAAAAAAAGAAAACAAATGCTGGTGAGGCTGTGGAGAAATAGGAACAAGTTTTCACTGCTGGTAGGAATGTAAAATGGTTCAACCATTATGGAAAGCTATATGGAGACTCCTGAAAAGGATGACCATAGACCTACCAATGGGTCCAGTTATTCCCTTACTGGGCATTTACCCTAAAGGCTCCAAGCCTCAGATCAGAGACACTTCCTCAACTATGCTCATAGCTGCTCAATTCATAATAGCAAAGAGCTGGAATCAACCCAGGTGTCCAATGCTAGATGAATGGAAAACAAAGATGTAGTATATCTATACTATGGAATTCTACATAGCAGTAAGGAAAATTGAAATAATGAAATTTGAAAAAAAAGGTCGAACATGGAACAGATCATCCTCAGTGAGCTCATCCAAGCACAAAAAGATAATCATTGTGTGGTCTCGTTTATCTGTCGCTCTTAACCTGAATCCACCTGACATGCAGCCAAACCTAGTAAGCACTCTGAGGGCCAGACAATAGGGAGGGTAGGATGGAGGGAGGGTAAGGGTGAGAGGGAACAAGAGGGCGGGAGGGAGGACAAGCGTGGGGGGATACCAATTGGGACCCAAAAGGAAAGGATACTATAAAACCCTTTACTCTGAACCACAGGCTAAAACATTGATCCTTCAGCAGGCCGGCAGAGGGAACACCCAAACAACAGGAAACTGGAGAGAGCATCATGAAAACCAGTCTTAATCTTTTCCTGCTTCTCTTTCTCTTCTCTCTCTCTCCCTCTCCTCTCTATACTCACTTTCTCTTTTATATTATCTATCTTTTTCCTCCCTCATCTTCCTTGGTGAAGACTTATAACTCCCAGTGCCAGTATGGGGTTAACTTCCACAATGAGCTGTTGATCCAAGACACCTACAAGGTTTTCTCAAAAAGACAGACTTCTGTCAGAGTTCTTGATGACCCACCAAAGGTTAATGGTAAGACCATACTGTCGAAGACAGCATACGTGTGTGAGACCAAACATGGAGAGACCTGGCCAGAATCTGGAAGAGGGTCAGTCCCCAGACAGTTAGCTAGTCTAGTGCCAGAGGGTGCTACATGAGCAACTTGGAGAAAATGTCCGACATTGGACCAAACAACTTGCAGTCTAAGACACTCAGCAGGAAGCAACCTGACATAATGCTCAAACAAGTGCAGTAGTGGCAAACAGCCATGGTGGGTAACCAACTGCTCTTGATTTGGCTAATAGATCCACTCAGTGGAATGGAACTCATTGCTGGAACTGGGAAATAAGTCAAAACCCAGTACAAAAAATGAGCTTAGTCTCCAAGATCAAGATACCACCAAATGTGGGCTAGAAGAAAGCCCTCCAAAACATCCATGGTCATCTCCTCTATCTAGTACTAACTTCTCTCTCGATTGGAGAATTTGCTAATCTTTTTTTAAGATGGACAATGAACCTGAAGGGAGGAGGAGCCAATCAGACCTCACCAGCGCCCCAGCTGAAACCATAGAATAACACAGAGGAAGGGAAAGAATACAGAGTTCATGGTGATCACAACACCAGAAAAAGGGTGAAGGAGATAAACACAGAGAACATTCAACTCCAACTAAGCCAGATATCCAGAGACACAGAGGCTCCCAAAACATCATCACTGAAGCAGAATTAAAATGACCCCAATGTGACTCAGGGAAATTTGTGGAAGAGGGGGAGGAAAGAATGTTAGAGGCACAAGTTGGGGCATTATGCATAGAGACTGGGGCTTATCCCCCAGAACTCTCTTGACTACCCCACAATGCATGACCCACATTCCCCATTGATAATGGTCCCTTTGGAAGAGGGAGGACAGCGAGGAGGACAATGGAGCCAATACTATGAATGTAAAATGAGAATAATATAAATTAAAAAAATTACATTGTAAATGAAATTAACTTACTAAGTTACACATCTTGTTAGACTGCAAAAACCAAGGATGTTTGAACTAGCTGTGTAAACCCCCTTGAACGAAAGTAACTCATTCAAATCACACTCATTGGCTGAACAAGCCCATTTCAAACACTACAGTGTTTGGCAATGAAAGTGTTTCTTTACTGAACAAACTTCATTGGAAATTAAAATAACTTACTAAGTTGTACATCTTGTTAGATTTCACAAACCAAGGAAGTTTAAACCAGCTGTATTCAACCATCTTCATTCAAAAGGAACTCATTCAAATAGCAATCATTTGCTGAATTGAAAAAGCCTATTTCAAACATTACAGTGTTTGGCAACGAAGATGTTCCTTTACTGAACAAACTACATTGGAAATGAAGTTATCTTACTATGTTGTACACCTTGTTAGATTGCACAAACCAAGGAAGTTTGAACAAGCTGTATAATACACTCTTCGTACAAAAGCATCTCATTCAAATCACACTCATTTGCTGAGTTGGACAAGCCTATTTCAAACAGTAGGTTGTTTGACAATGAAGATATTTCTTTTATGAACATACTACCTTGGAAATGAAATGAAGTTACGGAGTGGTATATCTTGTTAGATTGGACAAAATAAGGGAGTTTGAATTAGCTGTATAAAACCCTCTTCCTATGAAAGCAACTCATTCAAATGACACTCATTTGATGAGTTGAACAAGCCTATTTCAAACAGTACAGTGTTTGGCAATGAAGGTGTTTCTTTACTGAACAAACTACATTGGAAATGACACGAAATTACTAAGATGTACATCTTGTTAGATTGCAGAAACCAAACATTTGAACTTGCTGTATAAAGCCCTCTTTGTATGAAAGCAACTCATTCAAATCAGACACATTAGCTGAGTTGAACAAGCCTATTTCAAATTGTACAGTGTTCAGCAATGAAGTTGTTTGTTTACTCAACAAACTACATTGGAAATGAAATGAACTTACTAAGTTACACATCTTGTTAGACTGCACAAACCGAGGATGTTTGAACTACCTGTGTAAAACCCCCTTGAATAAAAGCAACTCATTCAAATTGCACTCATTTGCTGAGTTGAACAAGCCTATTTCAACACTACAGTGTTTGGCAATGAAGGTGTTTTTTTACTGAACAAACTTCTTTGGAAATTAAAACGAACTTACTAAGTTGTAGATCTTGTTAGATTTCACAAACCAAGGAAGTTTGAACCAGCTATATTCAACCATCTTCCTACAAAAGCAACTCATTCAAATAGCATTCATTTGCTGAGTTGAAAAAGCCTATTTCAAACAGTACAGTGTTTGGCAAGAAAGATGTTCCTTTACTGAACAAACTACGTTGGAAATGAAACAAACTTACTAAGTTATAATCTTGTTAGATTGCACAAACCAAGGAAGTTTGAACTATCTGTTAAAAACCCTCCTCGTATGAAAGAAACTCATTAAAATCAGACTCATTTGCTGACTTGAACAAGCTCAATTCAAACAGTACAGTGTTTGGCCAGGAAGATGCTTCTTTATGGAAAAAACTACATTGGAAATGAAATGAATTTACTAAGTTGTACATCTTTTTAGATTGCACAAACCAAGGCAGTTTGAACTAGCTGTATAAAACCCTCGTCAAATGAAAGCAACTCATTCAAATATCCCTCATTGGCTGTGTTGAACAAGCCTTTTTCAAACAGAACAGTGTTCGGCAGTGAAGGTGTTTCTTTACTGAAGAAACTAGACTGGAAATGATACGAACTTACTAAGTTTTAATGCTAATTAGATTGCACAAACCAAGGAAGTTTGAACTAGCTGTATTCCACCCTCTTCCTATGAAAGAAACTCATTCAAATTGTACTCATTTGCTAATAAACCAACCTATTTCAAATAGTAGAGTGTTCAGCAATGAAGGTGTTTATTGAACAAACCACATTGGAAATGAAACGAACATACTAAGTTATACATGTTGTTAGACTGCACAAAGCAGAGAAGTTTGAACTAGTTGTGTAAAACCCTGTTGGAGGAAAGAAACTAAATCAAATTAGACTCATTTGCTGAGTTTGACAAGCCTATTTCAAACATTAGAGTGTTTGGCAAGGAAGATGTTTCTTTACTGAGCAAACTACATAGGAAATGAAACAAACTTAGTAAGTTATACATCTTGTTAGATTGCACAAGCCAGGGAAGTTTGAACTAGCTGTATTCAACCTTCTTCCTGAGAAACCAACTCATTCAAATCTCCCTCATTGGCTGAGCTGAACAAGCCTATTTCAAACAGTACAGTGTTTGGCAACAATAGTGTTTTTACTGAACAAACTATATTGGAAATGAAACAAACTTTCTAAGTTGTACATCTGGTTAGATTGCACAAACCAAGGAAGTTTGAACTATCTGTATAAAACCCTGTTTGTATGAATGAAACTCATTCAAATTACAATCCTTTGCTGATTTGAACAAGCCTATTTCAAACAGTAGAGTGTTCAGCAATGAAGATGTTTCTTTACTGAAGAAACTACATTGCCAATGAAATGAACTTACTAAGTTATACATGTTATTAGATTGCACAAACCAAGGAAGTTTGAAGTAGATGTATTCAATCCTCTTCCTAAGAAGGCAATTCATTCAAATCGCACTCATTTGCTGAGTTGAACAAGATATTTTAAACAGTTCTGTGTTTGGCAATGATGATGTTTCTTTATTGAACACAATACAATGGAAAAGAACTGAAGTTACTAGGTTGTAGAAACCTAGGAAGTTAGAACTAGTTGTGTCAAACCCTGCTCAAACAAAAGAAATTCATTCAAATCGCCCTCATTTGCTGAGTTGAACAAACTACAGTGTTTGGCAATGAATGTGTCTCTTCAATGAACAAATTTCATTATAAATAAATTAAATTACGAAGTTGTACATCTTGTTAGCTTGCAAAATCCAAGTAAGTTTGAACTAGCTGTATGCAACCATCTTCCTAAGAAAGCAACTCATTCAAATAGGACTCTTTTACTGAGTTGAAGAAGCCTATTTCAAACAGTACACTGTTTGGCAATGAAGGTGTTTCATTACAGAACAACCTACATTGGAAATGAAAAGAACTTACTATGTTGTACAACTTGTTATATTGCACAAACCAAGGAAATTTCAACTATCTGTATAAAAAACTCTATGTACGATAGCAACTCATTCAAGTCACACAAATTTGCTGAGTTTTACAAGCCTATTTCAAACAGTACAGTGTTTGGCAATGAAGATGTTACTTTTTGAACAAACTACATTGGAAATGAAATGATGTTACTACGTAGTACATCTTGTTAGATTGCACAAACCAAGGAAGTTTGAAATAGCTGTATTCAAACCTCTTCTTCCAAAATCAAGTCATTCAGTTCCCACTCATTTGCTAAGTTGAACAAGCCTATTTCAAACAGTATAGTGTTCAGCAATAAAGGTGTTTCGTTACTGACCAAACTACATTGGAAATGAAATGAACTTACTAAATTATTAATCTTGTTAGCTTGCACAAACAAAGGAAGTTTGAACTAGCTGTATTCAAATGTCTTTGTACAAAAGCAACTCTTTCAAGTCACACTCACTTGCTCAGTTGAACAAGCCTATTTCAAAGAGCGCAATATGCGGCAATGAAGAGGTTTCTTTATTGAACAACCTACATAGGAAATTAAATGAACTTACTAAGTTGTATATCGTGTTACATTGCATAAACCAAGGAAGTTTGAACTAGCTGTATAAACCCTTCTTCATATGAAAGCAACTCATTGAAATCAGACTCATTTGGGGAGTTGAAGAAGTCCGTTTCAAACAGTAGAGTTTTAGGCAATGAAGATGTTTCTTTATTGAACAAACTACATTGGAAATGAAATGAACTATGGTATACATCTTGTTATATTACACAAGCCAAGGAAATTTGCACTGCTGTATAAAACCCTCTTCGTACAAAAGCAACTCAGCCCACATTTGCTGAGTTGAACAAGCCTATTCCAAACAGTACAGTGTTTGGAAATGAAGATGTTTCTTTATTGAACAAACTACATTGGAAGTGAAATGAACTTAGTACGTTATACATCTTGTTAGATTGTACAAGCCAAGGAATAATGAATTAGCTGTATAAAACCCTATTCATAGGAAAGTAACTCATTAAATCACACTCATTTGCTGAGTTGAACAACTGTATTTCCAACAGTGCAGTGTTCGGTAGTGAAGATGTTTCTTTATTGAACAAACTCCATTGGAAAGGAAATGAACTTACTAAGTTGTACATCTTGTTAGATTTCACAAACCAAGGAAGTTTGAACCAGCTGTATTCAACCATCTTCATTTGAAAAGAACTCATTCAAATAGCACTCATTTGCTGAGTTGAAAAGCCTATTTCAAACAGTACAGTGTTCGGCAAGGAAGATGTTCCTTTACTGAACAAACTACATTGGAAATGAAACAAAAATACTGTGTTGTACACCTTGTTACATTGCACAGACCAAGGAAGTTTGAATGAGCTGTATAATACCCTCTTCATACAAAAGTAACTCATTCAAATCACACTTGTTTGCTCAGTTGAAAAAGCATATTTCAAACAGAACACTGTTCAGAAATGAAGATGTTTCTTTACTGATGGAACTGCATTAGACATGCAACAAACTTACTAAATTGTACAACTTGTAAGATTGCAGAAGCGAAGGAGGTTTGAACTCGCTGTATAAAACTCTCTTCAAATGAAAGCAACTCATTCAAATCACGCTCATTTTCTGAGTTGAACAAGCCTATTTCAAACAGTGCAGTGTTTGGCAGTGAAGATGTTTCTTATTGAACAAACTACATTGGAAAGGAAATGAACTTACTAAGTTAAACATCTTGTTAGATTTCAGAAATCAAAGAAGTTTGAACTAGCTGTATAAAACCATCTTTGCACTAAAGCAACTCATTTAAATCATAGTCATTTGCTGAGTTGAACAAGCCTATTTCAAACAGTACAGTGTTTAGAAATGAAGGTGTTTTTTTTACTGAACAAACTAAATTGAAAATGAAATGAAGTTACTACATTATACATCTTGTTAGGTTGCACAAACCAAGGAAGTTTGAATGAGCTGTGTTTAACCCTTATTGTACAAAAGCAACTCATCAAAACACACTCATTTTCTGAGTTGAACAATCCTATTTCAACAGTACAGTGTTTGGCAATGAAGATGTTTCTTTACTGCACAAACCATATTGGAAATGAAACAAACTTACCAAGTTCTACATCCTTTTAGATTGCACAAACCAATGAAGTTTGTACTAGTTGTATGTGACCCTCTTTATATTGAAAGTAACTCCTTCAAATCACACTCATTTGCTGACTTGAACAAGCCTATTTCAAACAGTACTGTCTTTGGCAATGAGGATGTTTCTTTACTGAACAAACTGCATTGAAAATGAAACGAATGTATTAAGTTAAATATTTTGTTAGATTGCATAAACTAAGGAAGTTTGAACTAGCTGTATTCAACCCTCTTCGTAAGAAACCAACTCATTCAAATCACACTCATTTGCTGAGTTCAACAAGCCTATTTCAAACAGTACAGTGTCTGTCAATGAAGATGTTTCCTTATTGAACAAACTACATTGGAATGGAATCAAACTTAATAAGTTATACATCTTGATAGATTGCACAAACCAAAGAAGTTTGAATTAGCTATATAAAACCCTCTTTGTATGAAAACAACTCATTCAAATCACATTCATTTGCTGAGTTGAGCAACACAATTCCAACAGTGTGGGGTTCAGCAATTAAGATGTTTCTTTATTGAACAAACTACATTGGAAAGGAAACGAACTTACTAAATTATACATCTTGTTAGATTGCACAAACCAAGGAAGTTTAAACTAGCTATATAAAACCCTCTTTGTACAAAAGCAACTCTTTCAAATCACACTCATTTGCTGAGTGGATCAAGCTCATTTCAAGCAGTACATTGTCGGCAATGAAGATGTTTCATTACTCAAGAAACTACATTGGAAATGAAACAAACTTACTAAGTTATACATCTTGTTAGATGGCACAAGCCAAGGAAGTTTGAACTTGCTCTGTAAAAAACTCTTCATACAAAAGCAACCCATTCAAATCAGACTCATTGGCTGAGTTGTACAGTCCTATTTCAAACAGTGCAGTGTTCGGCAAGGAAGCTGTTTCTTTACTGAAGAAACTATATTGGAAATGAAAAGAGCTTACTAAGTTATATATATTTTTTTACATTGCACAAACCTAGGAAGTTTGTAGTAGCTGTATTCAAATCTCTTCCTAAGAAAGCAACTCATTCAAATTGCACTCCATTGCTGAGTTGAACAAGCCTATGTCAAACAGTACAGTGTTCAGCAGTGAAGATGTTTCTTTACTAAACAAACTACATTTGAAATGAAACAAGCTTACTAAGTTGTACATCTTGTTAGATTGAACAAATCAAGGAAGTTTGAATGAGTTGTATAAAACCCTCTTGGTACTAAAGCAACTCATTCAAATGGCACAAATTTGAGGAGTTGAACAAGCCTATTTCAAACAGTACATAGTTCGTCATTGAAGATATTTCATTACTCAACAAACTGCATTGGAAATGAAACAAACTTACTAAGTTATACATATTGTAAGACTGCACAAACCATGAAAGTTTGGAATAGCTGTATTCAAGGCTTTTTGTACAAAATCAATTCTTTCCAAAAACACTCATTTGCTGAGTTGAACAAGCCTATTTCAAACAATGCAGTGTTTGACAATGAAGATGTTTCTTTACTGAACAAACTACATTGGAAATGAAATGAACTTACTAAGGTCTACATCTTGTTAGATTGCACAAACCAATGAAGTTTAAACTAGCTGTATTTGACCCTCTTTATAAGAAAGCAACTCATTCAAATCAGACTCATTTGCTGAGTTGAATAAGCCTATTTCAAACAGTACAGTGTTCTGCAATGAAGAAATTTATTTGATGAACAAACAACATTGGAAATTAAATTAACTTTGTAAGTTATACATCTTGTTAGATTGTACAAGCCATGGAAGTTTGAACTAGCTGTATTCAACCCTCTTCCTATGAAAGCAACTCATTCAAATCACACTCATATGCTGACTTAAACAAACCTACTAAGTTGTACATCCTGTTAGATTGCACAAACCAAAGAAGTTTGAAGTAGCTGTATAAAACTGTCTTCATACGAAAGCAACTTATTCAAATCAAATTCAAATTTGTTTACTAAATAAACTACATTGGAAATGAAATGAACTTCCTAAGTTATACATCTTGTTAGACTGCACAAACTAAGGATGTTTGAACTAGCTCTATTCAGTCCTCTTCGTACAAAAGCAACTCTTTCAAATTGCACTCATTTGCTGAGTTGAACAAGCCTATTTCAAACAGTACAGTGTTTGGCAATGAAGGTGTTTCTTTACTGAACAAACTACATTGGAAATGAAAAGAAGTTACTAAGTTGTACATCTTGTTAGATTGCACAAACCAAGGAAGTTTGAAATAGCTGTATTCAACAGTCTTACAAAAGAAACTCATTCAAATCACACTCATTTGCTGAGTTAAAGAAGCCTATTTCAAACAGTACAGTGTTCTTCAATGAAGACGTTACTTTACTGAAGAAACTACATTGGAAATGAAATGAAGTTACTACATTATACATCTTGTTAGATTGCACAAACCAAGGAAGTTTGAACGAGCTATATCAACCCTTATCGTATGAAAGCAGCTCATTAAAATGCACTCATTTTCTGAGTTGAGCTGTATGGCACAATGCAGGCCTGTCCCTGGCCAAACCGCATGGCAGAGAAACCAGGAAGTGGCTTCTGTGAACATGGCATTCTGCGCAGGTCTGGCGTGACAACAGCTACAGACCCATGCTCGCGAGAAACATGCTACGAGATGATCTGTCTGGAGACAGGCTGTCATTGGTCACAAAAAGGGGACCACCCCATACAATGACTGGCCAGTCAAGCCCCTTAAAACTCCGTGTACTTCCTCAATAAACGAGTTTGCGGCAGCTCGCCCTCTGCTTCCACCCAACTCCTGGAGTCTGTGTTGTGACTACACGCCTCTCATCCCCAACTTGGCACAGACCCTACCATCCCTCCTGAGCTGACCCTAGGGGGGACCCCAACATCTGGAGCCTGAACAGGGATCCTCAGCCCCCTTGGTGTTGGTGAGAAGCCCAGTCCTTGATTGTCGGCGAGTAGCCCCCTCGGCATTTGGTAAGACACCCCCTGCTTGATCGTCTAGTGAGCAGGCCCCTTGCTGTTCCATGTGCTGACAGTTGCCCAGGGGTGAGCAGGCATCCCCCTCCCCCCTTTTCCTTTGTTTGTCCCCCCCACAGGAAGGCACACACTGCTGTATGGCACTGAAACCTGTGTCGGCCCTTCCAATCTCAGTTCATCCTGGTGAAATCACAATGAGGGTGTGACCCACCCAATTTCGGAACCAAGGCAAGGCCTTTGGCTGAGCCTCCCCGGAAACACCATATGGGCATATGGCCATAGAGTAATGACCCACGGAAGTCCCCCACTAAGCACAAGACATGTGGGTCCTAAACATTCTATCCATTTGTCTCAGCTGGCCCTGGCATTAGGAGTTGTAGTTTGCATGATCATCCTTTGGGCTATCATTTTTGATCTGGGTTATTATTTTCTCAGTGTCCTAGAATCAGGAATGTCTCAGCCTAGCCCCGCCCCAAACATCACCAAGCCATAATGGGCAACCTCCCTCCCCATCAGAGAACACCGCAATTGCAGACTCTTAAGGCCCTCCTCCTGCAACGTGGCTTAAAAGTGAAACAAAAGGACCTCCATGGCTTTTGGGATGAAACTCTTGTTTTAGCCCCATGGATTAGTCCAATCCTCCTTGCCATAATTGCCAGCCTTAAAGGCTCCTCAGTGGAGGAAGTCATTTCTGCCCATAACAAAAGCTGTAAGGAAAAACTGAAACTGGCTCTTAAAATATCGTCCCTCCCAAGGCCACCACCCAAACTGCCACTGGCCCTGCTGCCTTTTCGGCCTGCAACCACCACCTGTGGTAGTCGTGCTCACAACCCTTGGAAGGACCTCTGTCCGATAGTCCTGGATGCACCCAGGCAGCTGCCAGTTTGCTAACACACACCATTGCCCCACCCTTCGCTGCCTTCCCATTAACATAGGGCTGGAGGCAACAGCCAGGCCCTAGTACCCCACACCCCTCTCTGATCTGGCTCTTATCTGCAAGGCAGCCCAGGAATATGGTATTGACTCTTACTTTGAACAGGTCCTTTTACATACAATGGACCATCCACTTTCAGACATATTGAGCACATTCACTCACACACTGGTCTGCCTGACTTTATTGATGATGGGAATTCACAGGTAGAAAAATTTATTGCCATCTCCTCCTTGCCACCTTTAGAACAATCTAGACGTTTACCCCAAAGGTCCCATCTATTCCCCACTAACCTAAGAACCCTGTACCCCAGACTCTCGCTTAGCCAATGCAAACATTTAACCTGTACCTGTAAGGCATGTGCCCCCCATCCCCCTTAAGCCCCCTACTGCCTCAAGGAGTCAATCCTAGAGGCTTTACCCCAAATTCTATCTGGCAGATGAATGTTATCCACATACCTTATTTTGGTAACTTCAAATATGTCCATATCATTGTGGATACTTACTCTAAGTTTACTTTTGCTATTGCTCTCTCAGGGGAAAAGGCTTCCCATGTCATTAAGGTGACAAAAACTGCTATGTTGGTCATGGGCATGCTCTGGTCTATTAAAACTGATAATGGCTTTGCATACACATCTGCCCAATTCACATCTTTTATGGAATCTTGGGGAATAAAATACTCCATTGGGATCCCCTATAACCCACAAGGACAAGCCATGATGGAGACAAATAACAGGACCCTAGAGGAACTAATTATAAAACAAAAGATTCAACACAGGGCTGCATGCTTGTGTCTTTCCAGAAACTTCACAGATCCGTGCCTGAAACATCCGTCTAGCACTGACCTAGGGATCGACCTTGATGAAGAGGATGATGCCAAACCCCTCAAGCCGGATACGGGACTTTAAACTTATTCCCCCCTTTTCTCCTTTTGTCTCCTTTTCTCCTACTGCCACTTCCCAGAAACCATTTTGGACAATTCTTAGGCCATACTTGTTTGGTGCAGTGGGCCTAAGATTCCCACACTTTTCCTAGGCTTTATTTTAGCCACTCTATTTCTCTGTATTCCCCCCTTCAAGCAAGCACTTATCCTTAACCACACCATTGCCTTTTTTGCTAATTAATGTCTCTTATGGTAGTGCTACCCTCCAACCAGCCATAAATTCCTTTGCAACTCCTTTGATTACATTGATATGCTACCATTAAGGATACTCAATTATATTATAAGTTTGATAAGAGACTTCAACCTCAGTTTGTATCCTTTCATTGGTTTAATCCCTTTCTCAGTGTCAGGTAGAGCAGTAGAATTCCATAATAGCTCAAACATTGAGGAAATGTTATATTAGTATATATAGTGCTTCTAGCCTATATTGGTCTGGATAGAGTAAACAATTTATTTTCCTTCCTCCTCTCTGAACTTTTGTTCTCCTGACTAAAAGGAGTTGTTTTAATAATATTTGCATTTGTCACAGTATAACACAGTGAGAATTTAAAAAACAATGTAGATGATGTACAGATGAGGGTGTGGGATATGAGCTTTTTGATGAGTTTAGGTGATGGTGGGTAAAAGGTGAGAGTGAGCACATATATGGACAGTGTCCCTGTAAGCAGATGCATAATAAAGGGGCTTGGAGGCCCAGGCCTTTAATCATATTTGGCATGCTTGAAGTAAGAAGACTGCAAGTTTGAGGCTAGCATGGGAAACTTCCTGAGAATCTGACTCAAAATAAAAAGTAAAATGAGGTTTGGGCTATAGCTCAGTGTTAACGTGCTTGCCTATCATGTGCAAGGCCCTAGCTACAATTACCAGTACTACAAAATAGTAGATAGATAGCTAAATAAATAAACAGATAGATGATAGTGTTAGAAAAGGCCAAATGAACATCCCACATATGTACATCAAGGTACTGAAGAAGCTTAACAAGAACAAGAAACTAGTTAAGAGGCTGGCCAAGAAGTATTGGGCATATGAGTCTTTGATCAAGCAAATCCTGTGAATTATGAACCCTGGTCTGAACAAGGACAGCAAGTTCCCTTCCTGCTGACTCACAATGAAAATATGATGGCCAAAGTTGATGAAGTGAAGTCCACCATCAAGTTCCAGATAAAGAAGGTGTAGTGTCTGGCTTTACAGTTAGTCATGTGAAGATAATGGGTGATGAGCTGGTATACAACATCCACCTGGATATCAATTTCTTGGTGTCATTGCTCAAAAATAATTGGCAGAATGTCTGGGCTTTGTACATCAATGGGGAAGCCCCAGTGGCTGTATTAGATACATCTTAATAAATCCACATGCGACCTTTCAAAAAATGAAAAAGAAAAAGTCAAATAAAGATATCCAAGCCAAATTTGGACTTCATGGTATATATACTGCTTACAACAAAGCTCCTTTAGCTTCTGAGAGATATTGGGCCTTGCTAGTAACAGGTTTGACCTGTGAGGAGGCTGGCCTGAACTATTGGACATGGCCAAGGACCCTGGGCTGTGGGGTTGCAGCTGGCCCTCTGTCAGGAAGTCCCTGGTGACGGTAACGGCCTTCCCTATGTTGTAGGTTGTACTGAGCTGTCATTTCCCAGAGTGGGCAGAACTGGCGAGGTGCTCCCCCCATACCCCAAAAGGCTCTGACCATTCCATAAGTCAGACTTTGCCCGCCAAGTTCCTGACCTGTGGCTAGCTGCCCAAGAGACCCTCATGTGGCTAAAGTCATGTAGAATTCCCACCCTCCACAGTTTTGAAGTCACAGCCTCCTGTTAATCTCCTCTTCCACCCTTCCCCCTACCTTCCCTTATCCTTTCCCCATAGCTTTGAAGTTACTAGTCCTTCTGCTATCTAGATAACAGCCCATAAACTATGCATCCGATTGCCATATAGTCTGTATGTGCCATCTCAACATTCCCCAAGTGTTTATAAACCCACCCCCCCTTTGAATAAACGAGTACTGTCCATCAGACAGTCTCCCAGGTGCTCATTGCCCCATCGTGTGTTCGTGTGTCCTTGTATCACACTCATCCACCCATCCAGAAAGGACCCTGCTGCTTCCTCCCAAACTCCTCTCTCCCTCACCTAGGACATTGGTGGCCAATGACCCAGGGGGAACAGGAAAGGAAAAAGACCCACATCTGGCACCTGAACAGGGACTTTCAGGACGAGTGGTTAAAAGGTGAGTGACCCTTTGGGGACATCCTCCCCCTGGGGCTAACAGACCCCAGTGGCCGCCTCCCCATTGAGGGCTGTCAAGGTTCAGTAGGAAGGAAGGCAGGCTTCTCCTTTCTCCATCAGAGAAAGGCAGATCTCTCTCTCAGAAACTATCCTCTTTTTTCATTCTTTATTTTCAGTTCGTGCCATCACATGGATTTGAAACAAAGCGACAGGGCAATTGAGGTCTTTTGGCTGGGGCTACACTCTGGCATTGACTGAAGGCCCCAAGCTCACTGTTTGAATCCCAACAGCCCATTTGGGCATTGGCAACAACCATCTATCTATTTCTCTTCATGATCGACAAACTGGTAATGCATCGACCAGTAAAGGCCTCTAGGGTGGTTGCTAGACTCTTAAACTTGTGGACAGGCTTATGTCAAGCCCTTTGGGGAATCCCCTGTGCTATTTGTAGCCAGCAATGTTGTCCTCTGGCCTTTGCATTTCTGGACTTTCTCTATCATGGGGAACACTAGCTCCCATCAAAAGGAATCCCAAATCAGTGGATTAAGGACATTTCTTAAAGTTAGGGGCATAAAACTCTCTCAAAAATAGGCCAATTTATTCTGGGAAAAAGTCCTCCAGATGTCAGTCACCATGGCCACTGGCCCATGCCTCAAAGCCACAACAGGCTGACAGGGGCAATGGCTACTGGACTGTGCTCCACTCTGGAGCCAGGGCTGCTCAAAAGCCACCGGCAGCAGAGGCAGCAATAGCAACACCTGAGGAGAAAACCCCCCATGCTCTACTTCTCTCCCTGCTTACATCTGGGTTCAGGGCCCAGGCCCCAGGGGCCTGGCTGACCCCATGTGGGCTCAGGCACAGGCGGCCTGATACCCTCCAGCCACACCCACCCAGCAGGGTAAACAAGGAGATAATAGATTTAAAAAAGAAAAGGTTAAAATGGCAAGATCAGAAAGCTGCCTTATAGCCTGAGGGAAAAATTCAAAAACCCTCCCTGAAAAAAAAAAAAAAAAAAAAAAAAAGCCTGAGGGAAAAAGTCAAAAACCCTCCCTGGGGAAAAAAAATACAGAAAGGAAAAGAGAGGCTCTTTCTTAGCTTCCCTGGCATGCAGAGCCTGGGGAATACAAACACATAAAATCTTGAAATCTGGGTAAGTGCCAAATTGCTATGAATAGATGTGGACTTCTTATAAGTATTTACAACTTTTTAAAGTTCACTTTGCCTCTCTATGCTTCTCTGGGACTACTAACAAAAACAGCCTCAAGATTTATATTTAAATTTAAATACGTGCTCAATACTAAATTTGTTAAAATTTTTTAATAATTATTTTTTATTGACAACTTCTATACTTACATACAAAAAGTGCATGGTATTTCCCTCCCCTCACCCCATTCCCCTTTAGAACTCCACTCTCCATCATATCCCCTCCCTCTCTCCATTAGTCTCTCTTTTAATTTGATGTCATCATCTTTTACTTCTACTATGAGGGTTTTGCGGAAGTATTGCTAGACACAGCAAGGTCATGGATGTCAAGGCCAATTTCTGTCTGGGCAGTTGCATTGTAAGGAGTCGTACCCTTCCTTTGGCTCTTCCATTCTATCCGCCCCCTCTTCCACAATGGTCCCTGAGCCTTGGAGGGTGTGACAGAGGTGTTTCAGTGCTGGGCACTCCTCCATCCCTTCTTCTCAGCACTATGTTGCCTTTTGGATCATCCCAGTGGTCATCGCCATCTGAAAAGAGAAGCATTAATATGTGAATATGAGCATTAAGTGTAGTATTTTCAGGGCAGCTTGGTGGGAATAGTATATACATTTAGACAAGAGCAGGCTTTATACCCCTAAGGCTCATGACCTTACCTACCATAGACTTTTGCTTAGGTTTTTCAGTACCATGTATGTATTCCCTCCTATAGAGAGGGCCTTCAGTCCAATTATGGAGCAGTTGGTTACCCCAAGAGTAGACATGCCACTATTGCACCCATTCAGTCCTTTGGCCTGTCTGGCTAAAGGACACTCAATGCCACTAACTATGATGCTAGGGTGAGCTCACGACAGTCACCCAGCAACCTGTCCTACCCCAGTCTTTTTCAGGTTTTATAGTTGATTCTAGCTTGCTGGGACCATTTGCATGCCACAGAACCACCACCACTTGGTCCTTCCATGCCTCCTATGTGATGGCCACAACCCTTGGGTTTTCTCACCAGATTGGTGGGTTAGTTAATGATGGGTAAGACCCCAGGAGATGGGGCAACCTAAGCTATGCACCTTCACATATGATGATACCTTGGGGCTTGGGGTCAACAATGGTTTGGCAAAGAACCATGCCTCCCAGGGTCACCAATAATAAAACACCCCTCAGGTTTTCTCACCAGATCAGCGGGTTAGTCAATGATGGGTAAGACCACAGGAGATGGGCCAACCTAAGACAGGCACCGTCACATATGATGATCCCTTGGGGACTGGGTTCAACAATGGCTTGGCAAAGAACCATGCCTCCCAGGGTTGCCAATAATAAAAACAAAAAGGAGAATATGTATGGCATAATGCAGGCCTGTCCCTAGCCAGACTGCATGGCAGAGAAACCAGGAAGTGGCTTCTGTGAACATGGCGTTCTGCACAGGTCTGGTGTGACAACAGCTACAGTCCCATGTTTGTGAGAAATATGCTACTAGATGATCTGCCTGGAGACAGGCTGTCATTGGTCACAAAAATGGGACCACCCCATGAAATGATTGGCCAGTCAAGCCCCTTAAAACTCTGTGTACTTCCTCAATAAATGAGTTTGCAGCAGCTCGCCCTCTGCTGCTTCCACCCAACTTCCGGAATCTGTGTCCTGACTCCGCGCCTCTCACCCCCAACTCTGCAGAGACCCTACTGTCCCTCCTGGGCTGGCCCTAGGGGGGACCCCAATATTGAACAATCCTGTTTCAAACAGTACAGTGTTCGGCAATGAAGGTGTTTCTTTACTGAACAAACTATATTGGAAATGAAACAAACTTACCAAGTTCTACATTTTGTTAGATTGCACAAACCAATGAAGTTTGAACTAGCTGTATTTGAGCCTCTTTTTAACAAAGCAACTCATTCAAATCACACTTATTTATTGACTTGAACAAGACTATTTCAAACAGTACTGTGGTCGGCAATGAGGATGTTTCTTTACTGAACAAACTGCATTGGAAATGAAACAAACATACTAAGTTATACTTCTTGTTAGATTGAACAAACTAAGGAAGTTTGAACTAGCTGCATTCAACCCTCTTCATACAAAACCATCTTGTTCAAATTGCACTCATTTGCTTAGTTCAACAAGCCTATTTCAAAAAGTACAGTGTATGTCAATGAAGATGTTTCTTTATTGAACAAACTACATTGGAAATGAAACGAAGTTACTAAGTTGTACATCTTGTTAGATTGCACAAACCATGGAAGTTTGAACTAGCTGTATAAAACCCTCCTCGAACAAAAGCAACTCATTCAAACTGCACTCATTTGCTGAGTTGAACTAGCCTATTTCAAACCATGCAATGTTCAGCAATGAAGGTGTTTCTTTACTGAACAAATTATATGGGAAATGAAACAAACTTACTAAGGTGTACATCTTGTTAGATTTCACAAACCAAGGAAATTTGAACTAACTGTATTCAACCATTTCCCTATGAAAGCAACTCATTAAATCGCACAAATTTGATGAGTTGACCAAGCCTATGTCAAACAGTACAGTGTTCTTCAATGATGATGTTACTTTGCTGAACAAACTACATTGGAAAGGAAACAAACTTACTACATTATACATCTTGTTAGATTGCACAAAGATATGAAGATTGAATGAGCTGTATTCATCCCTCATCATATGAAAGCAACTCATTAAAATGCACTCATTTTCTGAGTTGAACAAGCCCATTTCAAACACTACAGTGTTCGGCAATGAAGCTGTTTTTTACTGACAAACTACATTGGAAATGAAATGAACTTAATAAATTGTACATCTTGTTAGATTGCACAAATCAAGGAAATTTGAACTGGCTGTATAAAACCATCTTAACGAAAGCAACTCATGCAAATCACACTCATTTGCTGAGTTTACCAAGCCTATTTCAAGCAGTACAGTATTCAGTAATGAAGGTGTTTCTTTCCTGAACAAACTATATTAGAAATGAAACAAACTTTCCAGGTTGTACATCATGTTACATTGCACAAACCATGGAAGTTTTAACTAGCTCTATAAAACCCTCTTCATATGAAAGCAACTTATTCAAATCACACTCATTTGCTGAGTTGAACAAGCCTATTTCAAACCATACAGTGTTAGGCAAAGAAGGTGTTTCTTTATAGACAATCTACATTGGAAATGAAACAAACTTAATAAGTTGTACATCTTGTTAGATTGCACAAACCAAGGAAGTTTGAACTAGGTTTATAAAACTCTTTTTGTTCGCAAGCAACTCATTCAAATCGAACTTATTGCTGAGTTGAACAAGCCTATTTCAAACAGTAGAGTGTTCAGCAAAGAAGATGTTTCTTTAATGAATAAACTACATTAGAAATGAAATGAACTTACTAAGTTGTACATCTTGTTAGATTGCACAACTCAAGGAAGTTTGAACTAGCTGTATAAAATCCGCTTCAGATGAGGGCAACTCATTGAAATTGTACTCATTTGCTGAGTTGAACAGGCCTATTTCAAACAGTACAGCAATGAAGATGCTTCTTTACTGAACAAACTACATTGGAAATGAAATGAACTTACTTAGTTATACATCTTGTTATACTGCACAAACCAAGGAAGTTTGAACTAACTGTATTCAATCCTCTTCATACAAAAGCAGCAGTTTCAAATTGCACTCATTTGCTAAGTTGAACAAGCCTATTTCAAACAGTTCAGTGTTTGGCAATGAAGATGTTTCTTTACTGAACAAACTATACAGGAAATGATACAAACTTACCAAGTTGTACATCTTGTTAGATTGCAGAAACCAAGGAAGTTTGAACTAGCTAAATTTGACCCTCTTTATACAAAAGCAGCTCATTCATATCACACTCATTTGCTGACTTGAACAAGCCTATTTCACACATTACTGTGTTTGGCAAGGAGGATATTTCTTTACTGAACAAACTGCATTGGAAATGAAATGAACTTACTAAGTTATACTTCTTGTTAGTTTCCCCAAACAAGGAAGTTTGAACTAGCTATATTCAACCTTCTTCCTATGAAAACAACTCATTCAAATCACACTCCTCTGCTGAATTGAACAAGCCTATTTCAAACGGTACAGTGTTTGGAAATAAAGATATTTCTTTATTGAACAAACTACATTGGAAATGAAACAAACTTACTAAGTTATACATCTTGTTAGATTGCAGAATCCAAGGAAGTTTGAACTAGCTGTATAGAACCCTCTTTGAATGAAAGCAGCTCATTCAAATTGCACTCATTTAGTGAGTTGAAAAGGCCTATTTCAAATAGTACTGTGTTCAGCAATGAAGGTGTTCATTACTGAACAAACTACTTTGGAAATGAAACAAACTTAATAAGTTGTACATCTTGTTAGATTGCACAAGCCAAGGAAGTTTGAACTAGCTGTATAAAACCCTCTTCATATGACAGCAACTCATTCAAATCAGACTCATTTGCTGACTTCAACAAGCCTATTTCAAACAGTACAGTGTTTGGAAATGAAGATTTTTTTAAGGAACATACAACATGGGAAATGAAATGCTAAGTTATACATCCTCTTAGATTGCACAAACCAAGAACTTTTGAACTACCTGTATTCAACCTTCTTCCTATGAAAGCACCTCATTAAAATCACACTCATTTGCTGAGTTGAACAATCCTATTTCAAACAGTACAGTGTTTGGAAGTGAAGATGTTTCTTTATGGAACAAACTACATTGGAAAGTAAATGAACTTACTAAGATGTATATCTTGTTAAATTGCACAAACCAAGAAAGTTTGAACTACCAGTATTTCACCCTCTTTGTTAAAAAGCAACTCATGAGAATCAGACTTATATGCTGAGTTCAACAAACCTATGTCAAACTATATAGTGTTTGGCAATGGAGATGTTTCTTTACTGAAGAAACTACACTGGAAATGAAACAAACTTACTAAATTGTACATCTTGTTAGACTGCACAAGCCAAGGAAGCTTGAACTAGCTGTATTCAATCCTTTTCATATGAAAGAAACTCTTTCAAAATGCACTCATTTGCTGAGTTGACTAACCATATTTCAAACACTACAGTGTTCGGCAATGAAGATGTTTCTTTACTGAACAAATTGGAAATTAAAGGAAATTACTACATTGTACATCTTGTTAGATTGCACAAAGGAAATTTGAACCAGCTATATAAAACCCCTTCTTACGAAAGCAACTCACTCAAATCGCACTCACTTGCTGAGTTGAACAAGCCTATTTCAAACACTACAGTGTTCCACAATAAAAGTGTTTCTTTACTGAAGTAACTACATTGGAAATTAAGTGAACTTACTAAGTTATACATCTTGTTTGCTTGAAAAAATGAAGGAAATTTGAACTAGCTGTATAAAACCCTCTTTGTACGAAAGCAACTCACTGAAATCAGACTCATTTGCTGAGTTAAGCCTATTTCAAACAGTAGAGTGTTCAGCAATGAAGGTGTTTCTTTACTGAACAAACTACATTGGAAATGCAGTGAACTTACTAAGTTATACATCTTGTTAGATTGCACATACCAAGGAAGTTTGAACTACCTGTATAAAACCCTCTTCCTATAAAAAGCAACTCATTCAACTTGCACTGATTTGCTGAGTTGAACAAGCTTATTTCAAACAGTGCAGTGTTCAGCAGTGAAGATATTTCTTTATTGAACAAACTACATTGGATATGAAATGTAGTTACTGAGTTGTACATCGTGTTATATTGCACAAAGCAAGGAAGTTTGTACTAGCTGTATTGAACCATCTTCCTCCACAAGCAACTTGTTCCAATAACACTCACTTGCTGAGTTAAACAAGCCTATTTCAAACAGTACAGTGTTCAACAATGAAGATGTTTCTTTACTGAACAAACTATTGGAAATGAAACGAAGTTACTAAGTTATACATTTGTTAGATTGCACAAACCAAGGAAGTTTGAGTTAGTGTGTAAAACCCTCTTCATATGAAAGCAACTCATTCAAATCACACTCATTTGCTGAGTAGAGCAAGCCTATTTCCAACAGTACAGTGTTCAGCAATGAAGGTGTTTCTTTCCTGAACTACAGTGGAAATGAAATGAACTTACTTAGTTATTCATCTTGTTAGATTGCACAAACCAAGGAAGTTTGAACTGGCTGTATAAAACCCTGTTCATATGAAAGCAACTCACTCAAATCACAATCATTTGCTGAGTTGAACAAGCCTATTTCAAAGAATACAGTGTTCAGCAATGAAGATGTTTCTTTACTGAATAAACTACATTGGAAATGAAATGAATATACTAAGTTATACATCTTGTTAGATTGCACAAACCAAGGAAGTTTGAACTATCTGCAGTCAACCTTCTTCATATGAAAGCAAATAATTCAAAATGTACTCAATTCCTGAGTTGCACAAGCCTATTTCACACAGTACAGTGTTCAGCAATGAAGATGTTTCTTTACTAAACAAACTACATTGGAAATAAAACGAAGTTATTAAGTTATACCTTTGTTCAGTTGCACAAACCAAGGAAGTTTGAACTAGCTGTGTAAAACCCTCTTCATATGAAATCAATTCATTCAAATCACACTCATTTGCTGAGTAGAACAAACTTATTTCCCACAGTACAGTGTTCGGCATGAGGGTGTTTCTTTACTGAACTAACTACATTGGAAATGAAA
Organism: Orientallactaga sibirica; assembly: GCA_036365145.1. NCBI lineage: Eukaryota > Metazoa > Chordata > Mammalia > Rodentia > Dipodidae > Orientallactaga > Orientallactaga sibirica. The sequence continues at coordinate 30,183,919 of JAEOAD010000026.1, read as the reverse complement.
CGATCTTACTGCAGTAAACAGTAGATTGTTCAGCAATGAAGATGTTCCTTTACTGAAAAAACTGCATTGGAAATGAATCAAACATACTAAGTTATACAAATTGTTAGATTGCACGAACCAAGGAAGTTTGAACCAGCTGTATTCAGCCTTCTTCATATGAAAGCAAATAATTTAAATCATACTTATTTGCTGAGTTGACCAAGCCTATTTCAAACAGTACAGTGTTTGGTACTGAAGGTGTTTTGTTACTGAACTAACTACATTGGAAATGAACCAAACTTTCTAAGTTGTACATCTTGTTAGATTGCACAAACCAAGGAAGTTTAAACTAGCTGTATAAAATCCTCTTTGTACAAAAGCAACTCATTCATATAAGACTCACTTGCTGAGTTGAACAAGCCTATTTCAAACTGTAGAGTGTTTGGCAATGAAGATGTTTCTTTATGGACAAACTACATTGGAAATGAAATGAACTCATTAAGTTAAACATGTCATTAGATTGACAAAACCAAAGAAGTTTGAACCAGCTGTATTCAACACTCTTTGTACAAAAACAACTCATTCGAATCATACTCATTTGCTGATTTGAACAACCTATTTCAAACAATACAGTGTTCAGCAAGGAAGATGTTTCTTTACTGAACAAACTACATTGGAAATGAAATGAACTCACTACCTTATACATCTTGTTAGATTTCAGAAACCAAGGAAGATTGAAGTAGCTGCATAAAACTGTCTTCGTACATAGGCAACTCATTCCAATCACACTCATTTCCTAAAAGGAACAAGCCTGTTTCAAACAGTGCAATGTTCAGCAATGAAGGTTTTTCTTTATTGATTAACTACATTGTAAATGAAATGAAGTTATATAAGTTTGAACTATCTGTTTAAAACCCTCTTCTTACAAAAGCAACTCATTCAAATAGCACTCATTTGCTAAGTTGAACAAGCCTATTTCAAACAGTACAGTGTTTGGCAATCAAGATGTTTCTTTACTGAGCAAACTATTGGAAATGAAACAAAGTTACTAAGTTATACATTTGTTAGATTGCACAAATCAAGGAAGTTTGAACTAGCTGCTTACAATCCTCTTTGTATGAAAGCAACACATTTAAATCTCACTCATTTACTGAGTGGAACAAACCTATTTCAAACAACAGACTGTTTGGCAATGAAGATTTCCTGTACAAACTACAGATTACACTAACGAAGAAAGTTTGAATTAGCTGTGTTCAACCCTCTTCGTATGAAAGCAACGCATTCAAATTGCACTCATTTGCTGAGTTGAACAAGCCTATATCAAACAGTGCCATGTTCGGCAATGAAGATGTTTCTTTACTGAACTACATTGGAAATGAAACGAACTTACTAAGTTATATATCTTGTTAGATTACACAAACCAAGGAATTTTGAATTAGCTTTGTAAAACCCTCTTTATACATAGGCAACTCATTCAAATGACATTCATTTCCTGAGTTGAACCAGCCTATTTCTAACAATGCAGTGTTCAGCAATGAAGATGCTTCTTTGTTGAAGAAACTACATTGGAAATGAAAGGAACTTACTAAGTTGTAAATCTTGTTTGATTGCAAAAACTACAGAAGTTAAACTAGCTGTATAAAACTCTAATCGAACAAAAGCAAGTCATTCAAATTGTACTCATTTGCTGAGTTGAATACACCTACTTCAAACAGTAATGTGTTCAACAATGAAGGTGTTTCTTTACTGAACAAACTACATTGGAAATGAAATGAACTTACTACATTGTACATCTTGTTAGATTGCATAAACCAAGGAAGTTTTAGCTAGCTGTATTCAACCATCTTCCTATGAAAGCAACTCATTCAAATAGCATCATTTCCTGAGTTGAACAGACCTATTTCAAACAGTGCAATGTTCAGTCATGACAATGTTACTTTATTGAACAATGAAGATTAGAAATGAAAGAAACTTACTAAATTACACATATTGTAAGACTGCATGAACCAAGGAAGTTTAAAATAGCTATACTCAATACTCTTCATAAAAAAGCCACTCTTACAAATCACACCCATTTTTTTCTTTTCATTCTTTTTTTAATTTATATTATTCTGATTTTACATTCATAGTATTGGTTCCATTATCCTCCTCCCTGTCCTCCCTCTTCCAAAGGGACCCTCATCAATTGGGAATGTGGGTCATGCATTTCAGCAAAGTGGCAGGATATAAAATCAATGCACAGAAATCAGTAGCCTTTCTGTATGCAAAGGACAAAGAGACAGAAAAAGAAATAACTAACATTGTCCCGTTTTCAATTGCAACAAAGAAAATAAAATACCTTGGAATAACATTGACTAAGGAAGTGAAAGACCTATACAATGAAAACATAAAAACTCTCAAAAAAGAAATTGAGGAGATCCTACAAAAATGGAAAGATCTCCCATGCTCCTGGATTGGTAGAATTAACATTGTGAAAATGGCAATTTTACCAAAAGCACTTTCTAGATTCAATGCAATGCCAATAAAAAATCCCAACTTCCTTTTTCAATGATATAGAAAAAACTATCTCAAAATTCATATGGAAAGGCAGAAGGCCTCGGATATCCAAGGTCATCCTCAGCAAAAGAAATACCTCTGGAGGCATCACCATACCTGATCTAAAGCTATACTATAAAGCCATTGTAATAAAAACAACATGGTACTGGCATAAAATCACACACATTTGCTGAGTTGAAGAACACTATTTCAAACTATGCAGTTTGGCAATGAAGATGTTCCTTTATTGAACAACTACATTGGAAATGAAATGAAGTTACTATGTTTTACATCTTGTTGGATTGCACAAACCATGGAAGTTAGAACTAGCTGTATAAAACCCTCCTCAAGTGAAAGCAACTCATTCAAATAGCACTCATTATCTTTGTTGAACAAGCCCATTTCAAACAGTATAGTGTTCGGCAATGAAGGTGTTTCTTTACTGAACAAACAACATTGTAAATGAAAAGGACCTACTGAGTTGTACATCTTGTTAGATTGCACAAACCAAGGAAGTTTGAATTGGCTGTATTCAACAATGTCTTATTAAAGCAACTCATTCAAATCACACTCATTTGCTGAGTTGAAGAAGCCTATTTCAAACAGTACAGTGTTCTTCCATGAAGATGTTACTTTACTGAACAAACCACATTGGAAATGAAATGAACTTACTAACTTAAACATCTTGTTAGATTGCACAAACAAAGGAATTTTAATTGAGCTGTATTCAACCTTCATCGTACGAAAGCAACTTCAAAAAATGCACTCATTTGCTCAGTAAAACAAGCCTATTTCAAACAGTACAGTGTTCTGCAATGAAAAGGTTTCTTTACTGAAGAAACTACATTGGAAATGAAAAGAATGTACTAAGTTGTGCATCTTGTTAGATTGCACAATCCAAGGAAGTATGGACTAGCTGTTAAAACCCTCTTTGAATGAAAGTAACTCATTCAAATCACACTCATTTGCTGAGTTGAACAAGCCTATTTTAATCAGTACATTGTTTGGCAATTAAGGTGTTTCTTTACTGAACTAACAACACTGGAAATGAAATGAACTTACTAGGTTATTCATCTTGTTATATTGCACGAACCAAGGAAATTTGAACTAGCTGTATAAAATCCTTTTTGTAGGAATCCAACACATTCATGTCACACTCATTTGTTGAGTTGAATGAGCCTATTTCAAAGAGTTCAGTGTTCGGCAATGAAGATGTTTCTCTATTGAACAAACTACATTGGAAATGAAACGAAGTTACTAAGTTGTACATCTTGTTAGAGTGCACAAACCAAGGAAATTTTAACTAGATGTATAAAAGCTTCTTTGTACAAAAGCAACTCATTCAAATCAGACTCATTTGCTGAGTTGAACAAGCCTATTTCAAACAGTACATTGTTCAGCAATGAAGATGTTTACTTTATTGAACAAATAACATTGGAAAAGAAATGTACTTACTAAGTTGCACATCTGGTTAGATTGCACAAACCAAGTAAGTTTGAATTAGCTGCATTCAACCTTCTTTTTACAAAAGGAACTCATTCAGATCACACTCATTTGCTGAGTTGCACAAGCCTATTTCAAACAGTACAGTGTTCGGCAATGAAGGTGTTTCTTTACAGAACAAACTACATTGGAAATGAAATGAACTTACTATGTTATACATCTTGTTAGATTGCACAATCCAGGGAAGTTTGAACTAGCTATATAAAACCCTCTTTGTATGAAAGCAACTCAATCAAATCACACTCATTTGCTGAGTTGGACAAGTCTATTTCAAATAGTACAGTGATCAGAAATGAAGATGTTACTTTAATGAACAAGGAAAATTGGAAATGAAAGGAACTTACTAGGTTACACATCTTGTATGACTGCACAAACCAAGTAAGTTTGAACTAGCTATACTCAGTCCTGTTCATACAAAAGCCATTGTTTCAAATCGCAGACATTTGCTGAGTTGAACAAGCCTATTTCAAACAGTGAAGTGTTCAGCAATGAAGATATTCCTTTATTGAACAAACTACATTGAAAATGAAAGGAAGTTACTAAGTGTTACATCTTGTTAGATTGCACAAACCATGGAAGTTTGAACTAGCTGTATAAAACCCTCCTCGAGTGAAAGCAACTCATTCAAACCGAACTATTATCTGAGTTGAACAAGCCCATTTCAAATAGTACAGTATTCGGCAATGAAAGTGTTTCTTTACTGAACAAAATACATTGCAAATGAAACGAACTTACTACGTTATACATCTTGTTAGTTTGCACAAACAAAGGAAGTTAGAACTAGATGTATAAAATCCACTTTGTAAGAAAGCAACTCATTCAAATAAGGCCCATTTGCTGAGTTGAACAATCCCATGTCAAACCTTACAGTGTTTGGCAATGAAGACGTTTCCTTACTAAACCAACTACATTGGAAATGACATGAAGTTACTAAGTTATATATCTTCTTAGATAGAACAAACAAAGGAAGTCAAACTAGATGTGTTAAACCCTCTTTGTACAAAAGTAACTCATTCAAATTGCACTCATTTGCTGAGTTAACAAGTTTATTTCAAACAGTACTGACTTCGGCAATGAAGATGTTTCTTAATTGAACAAAGTACTTTGGAAATGAAATGTACTTACAAAGTTATACATCTTGCTAGATTGCTCAAACCAAGGAAGTATGAACTAGCTGTATTCAACAATCTTATTATGAAATCAACTAATTCAAATTGCACTTATTTGCTGAGTTGAACAAGCCTATTGCAAACATCAGAGTATTTGGCAATGAAGGTCTTTCTTTACTGAACAAACTTCATTAGAAATGAAAAGAAGTTACAAAGTTGTACATCTTGTTAGATTGCACAAACCAAGGAAGTTTGAGCTAGCTGTATTCAACCATCTTCCTAGGAAAGCTATTCATTCAATTAGCACTCATTTGCTGATTTGAGCAAGCCTATTTGAAACACTACATTGGCAATGAAGGTGATTCTTTACATCGGAAATGAAACGTACTTATTATGTTGTATATCTTGTTAGATTACACAAACCAAGGAAGTTTGAACTACCTGTATTCAACCCTCATCGTATGAAGGCAACTCAATAAAATATAGTCATTTGCTGAGTTGAAATGTGGTAGTTTGAATATATGGCCCCAAATATATTCCGTGTTTTATTAGTTTATAGTTTGCATCTGCAGTCACTTTGCTGGAGGCAATGTCACTGGGCAGTTCTTATGGAGTGGTGGTGGGTTTGAGATTCCATTGTAAAGATATGCAAAGTGTGCCTAGTGGGAGTTCCTAAAGTGTGCTGTGTGGCTGGTTGTTTCTTCTCTCTCTCTGCTTGGCCCTAGGAAGGCAGGCCAGCTTTTTCTGCCATTATGGAACTTTCCCTGTATCTATAAGCTTCAATAAATAATATCCCTTCCTCCATAACTGTGTCTGGTCTGGAAGTGCATCTCAGTGAACATGAAACTGTCTGCTACAGAAATGTACTTACTATGTTGTACATCTTGTTAGATTACACAAACCAAGGAAGTTTGAACTACCTGTATTCAACCTTCATTGTATGAAGGCAACTCAATAAAACAGTCATTTGCTGAGTTGAACAAGTGTATTTCAAACAGAGCTGTGTTTGGTAATGAAGGTGTTTCTTTACTGAACAAACAACATTGGAAATGAAACAAACATACTAAGTGGTACATCTTGTTAGATTTCACAAACCAAGGAAGTTTTAACTAGCTGTATAAAACCTGCTGAATACGAAAGCAACTCATTCAAATCACACTCATTTGCTGAGTTGAACAAGCCTTTTTCAAACAGTACAGTGTTAGGCGATGAAGGTATTTCTTTACTGAAAAAAACTAACATTGGAAACATTGGAAATGAAAAGAACTTACTATGTTTTACATCTTGTTAGATTGCTCAAACCAAGGAAGTTTGAACTAGCTGTATAAAACCCTCTTCATACAAAAGCAACACACTCAAATTGCACTCATTTTTTAAAATTTTTTTTAATTTATTTGGAGAGAGAGACACAGAGAGATAGAGAGGGAGAGGGAGACAGAAATGGGCACGCCAGCAGTCTCTTAGCTGTTGTGAACGAAATCCAGACACGTGCGCCCCCTTGTGGTCAAGTGCAGCATTGCGCCCTTGCGTCACTTTGCATCTGGCTAAACGTGGGACCTGGAGATTGGAACCGCTGGAGATTGGAACCAGCGTTCTTAGGCTTAGGAGGCAGGGGCCTTAACCGCTAAGCCATTTCTCCAGCCCAAATTGCACTCATTTTGTGCATTGAACAAGCCTATTTCAAACAGTATAGTGTTAGGCAATGAAGGTATTTCTTTACTGAAAAAACTACATTGGAAATGAAATGAATTTAGTATGTTTTACATCTTGTTAGATTGCTCAAACCAAGGAAGTTTGAATTAGCTGTACAAAACCATCTTCGCATGAAAGCAACTCATTCACATCACCCAAATTTGCTGAGTTGAACGAGCTTATTTCAAACAGTACAGTGTTCTTCAATGAAAATGTTTCTTTACTGAACAAACTACATTGGAAATGAAACAAATGTACTAAGTTGTACATCTTGTTAGATTGCAAAACCAAGGAAATTTGAACTGTATTCAACCTTCTTCGTACGAAAACAACTTATTCAAATCAGACTCATTTGCTAAGTTGAACAAGCCTATTTCAAACAGCATAGTGTTGTTGCTGGAAGATGTTTCTTTACAGAACAAATTACATTGGAAATAAAATGAACTTACTGAGTTATACATCTTGTTTGATTGCACAAACCAAGGAACTTTGAACTGGGTGTATAAAACCTGCTTTGTATGAAAGCAACTCATTTCAATCAGACTCCTTTGCAGAGTTGAACAAGCCTATTTCAAAAGGTACAGTGTTTATTTACTGAACAAACTACATTGGAAATGAAATGAAGATACTCCGTAATACATCTTGTTAGATTGCACAAACCAAGGAAGGTGGAACTAGCTGAATAAAATCTTTATTGTACAAAAGCAACTCATTCAAACCAGACCCATTTGCTGAGTTGAACAAGCCTATTTCAAACAGTACAGTCTTCAGCATAGAAGATGTTTCTTTATTGAACAAATTACATTGGAAATGAAATGAACTTATGAAGTTGTATATCTTGTTAGATTGCACAAACCAAGGAAGTTTGAACTAGGTGTTAAAATGCACTTCATATGAAAGCAACTCATTCAAATCAAACTCATTTGTCGAGTTGAACAAGTCTATTTCAAACAGGACAGGGTTAGGCAATGAAGATGTTTCTTTACTGAACAAACTACATTGGAAATGAAATGACCTTACTAAGTTGTACATCTTGTTAGGTTGCACAAACCAAGGAAGTTTGAACTATCTGTATTCAATCCTCTTTGTACAAAAGGAACTCATTCAAATCACACTCATTTGCTGAGTTGAACCAACCTTTTTCAATCAATACTTTGTTTGGCAATGAAGGTGTTTCTTTACTGAACAAACTACATTGGAAATGGAATGAACTATCAAAGTTATACATCTTGTTAGATTGCACAAAGCAAGGACATTTGAACTAGGTTTATTCAACCCTCTTTGTATGAAAGCAACTCATTCAAATTGCACTCATTTGCTGAGTTGACCAACCTATTTCAATCAATACTTTGTTTGGCAATTAAGGTGTTTCTTTACTGAACAAACTACATTGGAAATGAAATGAACTTAGTAAGGTATACATCTTGTTAGATTGCACAAACCAAGGAAGTTTGAACTAGCTGTATTCAAACCTCCTCATATGAAGACAACTCAATAAAACGCATTTACTGTGTTGAACTAGCCTATTTCAAACAGTGCAGTGTTTGACAATTAACATGCTTCTTTACTGAACAAAGTACATTGGAAATGAAATGAAGTTACTAAGTTGTACATCTTGTTAGATTGCACAAACCAAGGAAGTTTGAACTAGCTGTATTCAAACTTCCTAATATGAAGACAGCTCAATAAAACGCATTTACTGTGTTGAACTAGCCTATTTCAAGCAGTGCAGTGTTTGAAAATTAACATGCTTCTTTACTAAACAAACTACATTGGAAATGAAATGAAGTTACTAAATTGTACATCTTGTTAGATTGCATAAACCAAGGAAATTTGAACTAGCTATATAAAACCCTCTTCAAGCAAAAGGAATTCATTCAAATCACATTCATTTGCTGAGTTGAACAAGACTATTTCAAACAGTACAGTGTTTGGAAATGATGGTGTTTCTTTATTGAAGAAACTTTATTGGAAATGAAACAAACCTACTAAGTGGTACATCTTGTTAGATTGCACAAACTAAGGAAGTTTGAACTAGCTGTATCGAACCCTCTTCTTACTAATGCAATGCATTCAAATTGCACTCATTTGGTGCATTGAACAAGCCTATTTCAAACAGTACAGTGTTAGGCAATGAAGGTACTTCTTTACTGAAAAAACTACATTTGAAATGAAATGAACTTACTATGTTTTACATCTTGTTAGATTGCACAAACCAAGGAAGTTTGAACTAGCTGTATCAAACCTTCTTCTTACTAATGCAACTCATTCAAATCACATTCTTTTGCTGAGTTGAACAAGCCTATTTCGATAAGTACAGTCTTCGGCAATGAAGTTGTTTCTTTACTGAACAAACTAAATTGGATATGAAATGAAATAACTAAGTTATGCATCTTGTTAGATTGCACAAACCAAGGAAGTGTGAACCAGCTGTATTCAACCCTCTTCTTATGAATGCAACTCATTCAAGTTGCACTCATTTGCTGAGTTGAATAAGCCTCTTTCAAACAGTACAGTGTTCTGCAATGAAGATGTTTCTGTATTGTATAAAGTACATTGAAAATGAAACAAACTTACTAAGTTGTACATCTTGTTACATTGCACAAACCACGGAAGTTTGAACTAGCTGTATAAAACCCTCTTCAAATGAAAGCAATTCATTCAAATCCCCCTCATTTGCTCAGTTGAACATTCCTGTTTCAAACACTACACTGTTAAGCAATGAAGGTGTTTCTTTACTGAACAAACTACATTGGAAATGAAATGAACTTACTAAGTTATACATCTTGATAGATTGCACAAAGCAAGGAAGCTTGAACTAGCTGTATAAAAACCTCTTTGTACAAAAGCAACTCATGCATATCACACTCATTTGCTGAGCTGAACAGCCTATTTCAAACAGTATAGAGTTTGGCAATGAAGGTGTTTCTTTACTGAACTAATTGCATTGGAAATGAACTTAATAAGTTGTGCATCTTGTTATTTTCCACAATCCAAGGAAGTTTAAGCTGGCTGTATAAAACACTCTTTGTACAAAAGCAACTCATTCAAATCGCATTCATTTGCTCAGTTGAACGACCCTATTTCAAACAGTACAGTATTTGGTAATGAAGATGTTTTTATTGAACAAACTACACTGGAAATGAAATGAAGTAACTAAATTATGCATCTTGTTAGATTGCACAAACAAAGGATGTTTGAACCAGCTGTATTCAACCCACTTCTTACGAATGCAATACATTAAAATCACACATATTGGCTGAGTTGAACAAACCTATTTCAAACAGTACAGTGTTCAGGAATGAAAGTGTTTCTTTACTGAACAAACTACATTGGACATGAAACAATCTTACTAAGTTATACATCTTGTTTGATTGCAAAAACCAAGGAAGTTTGTACTACCTGGATAAAACCCCATTCATATGAAAGCAACTCATCAAATCGCACTCATTTGCTGAGTTGAACAAGCCTATTTCAAACAGTACAGTGTTTGGCAATGAGGATGTTTCTTTACTGAACAAACTACATTGGAAATGAAACAAACTTACTATGTTATACATCTTGTTAGATTGCACACACCAAGCAAGGTTGAACTAGCTGTATTCAACCCACTTTGTAAGAAAGCAGTTCATTCAAATCACACTCATTTGCTGAGTTGAATCAGCCTATTTCAAACAGAACAGTGTTTGGTAATGAAGGTGTTTCTTAGGAAACTACTTTGGAAATGAACTTACTAAGTTATACTTCTTGTTAGATTGCACAAACCAAGGAAGTTTGAACTGGCTATATTCAACCCTCTTCATATGAAAGAAACTCATTCTAGACTTCAGGTTAAGATGGCGGCCTAGGAGCCACACAAAACCAAATTAGGGAGGGATTTAAGCCAAACTACAGCAAAATACACTCTTCTTCTGAAATGTGCATAATATTTTTTTCTGGTGAAGCAACAGAAAAGCAGGAGATTGCCAGAATCCCACTGTGGAGCTTGCAGGCCAGTCCTCTTCAGCCTGATCTACCATGGGTCTGATCCACCGTGGCCCCAATTCATAGTGGCACTACTTGCCAGGTGTGCCTCGCAGCAGCACTAGAGACCTAGAAGGGGACTTTCCAACCTCATCAGCCCCCTTGCAGAGCCCATAAATTTAAAATAAGTCTGCTGATTCAGATCCAGGCTGACATGGAACCCAATTCAGAACAGAATCCTCTACCTCCTAGCTGACAGGATTAAGGGTTTAGAGTAACATACACCCTTAGGGATTTTGACCTTATAAGACTGTTTATTTTAATCCCAATACTTGTATACTCTATGCTCATTTTAATTGAATGTGTATTTTGATCAGTTGAAGTGTAGAACTTGCCAGTAAATTATTCCACCAATCCACTACAATGCTTGCTTAACAAGCAAACTCAACACCTAGGATTTCTTCTGAGATTGGATTTGGGTACAAGTGCTACACTTAGCACCTTAAACTCATATCCTGAAAGTATATAAAGGTGGATCACCACATCTAAGAACACTGCAGTTGAATAGAAAACCTAAGCATCAAATCAATCCAGGATGCAAAAGTCACTACATTATAAAACAAGAAACACAAGAATCAAGACAATGCAATCCCACAAAAAATAACTAATCCATCAGAATCGTTCACTAATGAGACTGTTTTAAATGAAATTCCTGAAAAAGATTTCAAAAGAATGATATTATCTATACTCAAAGAAATGCAAGAAAAAATGAAAGGAATCAGAGAAGAAAACAAAGGAATTAAAGAAGAAAACAAACTCCTGAAAGAGAACACAGGAAAACAGCTTAATGAAATAAAAAGGTCATTATAGGACATGAGTAAGGAAATAGAAATATTGAAGAAAAACCAGGCTGAAATCCTAGCTCTTAAGAACATAGCCAGTGAAATAAATAAAAACAAAAAAACTCTGTGGAAAGTCTTACCAGTAGAATGGATGAAGGAGAGGACTGAATATCTAAACTAGAAGACCAGGTGGCAGACCTAATACAGTCCAACAAAGAGAAAGACAGGCTAATAGAAAGGTATGAATGGGAATTCTGAGACATCCTGGACACTGAAAAGATCAAACATAAGAATTCAAGGTATAGCAGAAGGGGGAGAATTTTAATCCAGAGGCTTAGTAGATGTTTTCTACAAAATTATAGAATAATTTTTTTCCCAAATTGGGAAAGAAATGCCAATGCAGATACAAGAAGCTTTTAGAACACCAAACAGACAAAACCTAGAAAGATCCTCTCCTTGCCATGTTATAATAAAACTACTAAACACACAAACCAAAGAAAATATATTGAAGGCAGTTAGAGAGAAAAAGCAAGTGACCTTCAAAGGGAAACCCATCAGGATCACAGCAGATTAAAAGCCAGAAGGGCTTGGAAAAAATGTATTTCAAGTTCTCAAAGATAAAAACTGTCAACCAAAATTACTTTATCCTGCAAAGCCATCTATCCAAATTGATGTAGAAATAAGGAAATTCCACAACAACAGGCTAAAGAAATTTATGGCAACTAAACCAGCTCTACAGAAAAATACTTTCAGGAATCATTCATGCTGAAGAGAAAGCAAAACACACACAGCAGGAAATAGGAAAAAATAAACCATACTCAAATATCAGTTTTAAAATGTGAGTAAAATGAAAACAGGAAGAACTACAAAACAAGAAGAATGGAGAGAATAAATAAATACATATCTTTCAAAATAACTCATTATGAATGGCCTCAATGCCTGAACCAAAAGACACAGGCTTGCAGACTGGATTAAAAAGCGGGATCCTACCATCTGTTGCCTCCAGGAAACTCACCTCTCAACAAAAGATGGAAACCTTCTTAGGGTTAAAGGTTGGAAAAAGGTATTTCAAGCAAATGGGCCTTGGAAACAGGGGTTGCTATCCTGATTTCTGACAGGATAGATTTCAAACCAACATTAGTGAGGAAAGATAAAGAAGGTCACTTTATACTGATTAAAGGCACACTCCAACAGGAGGACATTACAATCCTAAACATATATGCTCCTAACATGGGGGTTCCCAATTTCATCAAACAAACACTATTAGACTTAAGGTCAGTGATAACTCCAAACACAATAGTAGTGGGTGACTTCAATACCCCATGCTCATCACTTGACAGGTCTACCCAGCAAAAACAAAAACAAAAACAAAAACAGAGAGACATCTGCATTAAATGATGTCATGGGACAAATGGACGTAACATATACAGAACATTCCATCCAAATACTGCAGAATATACATTTTTCTCAGCAGCACATGGAACATTCTCTAAAATAGATAATGTAATGGAACACAAATCAAACCTTAACAAACACAGGAAAATTGAAATAATCCCTTGTATGCTATCTGACCACAATGAGATTAAACTGCAAATCAGCAACAATAAAAACTACAGAGCATAGAGAAATTAATGGAGACTAGACAATACACTATTGAATGATGTATCAGTCACTGAAGAAATTAAAAAGGAGGGCTGGAGAGATGGCTTGGTGGTTAAGGTGCCTGCCTCCTAAGCCTAAGAATGCCAGTTCCAATCTCCAGGTCCCACATTTATCCAGATGCAAAGTGACGCAAGGGCGGAATGCCGCACTTGACCACAAGGGGATGCACACATCTGGATTTCATTCACAGCAGCTATGGGGCTGCTGGCGCACCCATCTCTATCTCTCTTCCTCTCCCTCTCTGTCTCTCTCCAAAAAAAAAAAAAGAAATTAAAAAGGAAATCAAGAAATTCATAGAATCAAATGATGATGAGACTACAATGTACCAAAACCTTTGGGACACAATGCAGGCAGTCCTAAGAGGGAAATTTATAGCTCTAAGTGCCTATATTAAGAAATTAGAGAGTTCACAAGTAAACAATTTAATGCTTCACCTTAAGGCAGAAAGAGAAGAACAAGGAAAACCAAAAATCAGTAGATGGGAAGAAACAATAAAGATTAGGGCAGAAATTAATGAAATGGAAACCAAAAAAAAAAAAAAAACAAAAGAATTAATGAAACAAGGAGTTGTTTTTTGAAAGGATAAACAAAATTGATAAACCCTTAGCAAATCGGACCAAAAGAAAGACAGAAGAGATAAAAATTAAGAAAATTAGAGATGAAAAAGGCAACATCACAACAGATACCAAAGAAATTCAGAAAATCTATGGACATACTTGAAGAACATGTACACCTCTAAGTTTTAAAATATGAAAGAAATGGATGATTTCCTTGATTTATATGACCTGCCAAATTTAAATCAAAATGAGATAAACCATTAAAATAGACCTATAACAACTAAAGAGATCCAAGCAGTTTTAAAAGTCTCCCAACTAAAAAAAGTCCAGGTCAGATGGATTCACTTCTGAATTTTACCAGACAATCCTCGAAGAACTAACACCAACGCTTCTCAAACTTTTCCATAAAATAGAAAAAAAAAGAAATAAAACCAGACAAAGACAGATAAAAAAATAAAAATTACAGACCAATCTCCCACATGAACATAGATGCAAAAATTCTCAACAAAATACTAGCAAACAGAATACAAGAATATATCAGAAAGATTATTCACCCCAAACAAGTATGCTTTATCCTCAAGATTCAGGGATGATTCAACATATGCAAATCCATAAATGTAATACACCATATAAATGGTCTGAAGGACAAAATCACATGGTCATCTCAATAGATACAGAAAAAGCATTTGATCTCTCTCCCACCTGGCTCCTGGTACTGCTCACTGCTTGACACTGGGTGCTTGGTGCTTGGTGTTTTCCACTTGGTACTTGCTGCTTGGTGTTGCTGCTTTCCAGTGTGGACTGAAGACCAGGGTGGACTGGAGAGCAGCATCTCTCCAGGAAGCTTCCAGGCCTTCGGTGCCAGATTGGGACTGCTGAGGCCTCCAGCCTCGTGGACTGAGCAGCTACTGGGTTTCTTGGTTCTCAGACCTGCAACCTGCTATTGCTGGACTGTCTCAAGAACACTAAACAGGGACTTCTGGTCAAGATGGCAGCTACCTAACCTCGCCTCACTTCACGGGTTTGTGGGCTACCGCATGCTTCCAGAGGGCGGGGGTGGATTTGCAATATAAGGAAACCACTGATTCCCAAGCTCTTGGCAGGCCTCACTGCCTGAAAGGTCCCGCTGGACCTGCCTGAGGCCCCTGGCCAGCCAGACACGGAGCACCCTTGCAGCCAGGTCCCCAGGTCTGTGGACCCACCGAGTGAGCTAGATCCGCCCCACTTCCCAGGCCAGAGCCCCTGGGAGCGCCAATACAGTTAGGTGCCTGGGTCCACAGAGTGAGACAGATTCGTCCCACTTCCTGACCCCGGCCAGAGCCCCTGGGCGTGCCAATACAGTTAGGTGCCTGGGTCCACAGAGTGAGACAGTTTCATCCCACTTCCTGCTCCCCGGCCAGAGCCCCTGGGTGTGCCAATACAGTTAGGTGCCTGGGTCCACAGAGTGAGACAGTTTCGTCCCACTTCCTGCTCCCCGGCCAGAGCCCCTGGGCATGCCAATACAGTTAGGTGCCTGGGTCCACAGAGTGAGACAGATTAGTCCCACTTCCTGCTTCCCGGCCAGAGCCCCTGGGCGCACCAATACAGTTAGGTGCCTGGGTCCACAGAGTGAGACAGATTCGTCCTACTTCCTGACCCCGGCCAGAGCCCCTGGGAGCACCAATACAGTTAGGTGCCTGGGTCCACAGAGTGAGACAGATTCGTCCCACTTCCTGATCCAGGCCAGAACCCCTGGGCACGCCAATACAGTTAGGTGCCTGGGTCCACAGAGTGAGACAGTTTCGTCCCACTTCCTGCTCCCCAGCCAGAGCCCCTGGGCGCGCCAATACAGTTAGGTGCCTGGGTCCACAGAGTGAGACAGATTCGTCCCACTTCGTGCTCCCAGCCAGAGCCCCGGGTGTGCCAATACACTTAAGTGCCTGGGTCCTCACAGTGAGACGGATTCGTCCCACTTCCTGCTCCCCAGCCAGAGCCCCTGGGCGCAGCAATACAGTTAGGTGCCTGGGGCTGTGGTCCCTCACAGTGGCACAGTGAGACAGTTTTGTCCCACTTCCTGCTCCTGGCCAGAACCCCTGGGCACACCAATAGAGTTAGGTGCCTGGGTCCACACAGTGAGATGGATTCATCCCACTTCCTGCTCCCCAGCCAGAGCCCCTGGGCACAGCAATACAGTTAGGTGCCTGGCTCTGTGATCCCACACAGTGGCACAGTGAGACAGATTCGTCCCACTTCCTGCTCCCAGCCAGAGCCCCTAGGTGCGCCAAGGCAGCTGGGAGTTTGGGTCTGTGGATCTTCCAAGTGAAACAGATTCGTCCCACTTCCTGCTCCCGGCCAGAGCCCCTGGGCGTGGCAATACAGTTAGGTGTCTGGGGCTGTGGAACCAATGAGTGAGACAGATTCGTCCCACGTCCTGCTCCCCGGCCAAAGCCCCTGAGTGAGCCATTGCAGTGGGGTGCCTGAGTCTGTGAATCTGCTGAGTGAGACAGATTCGTCCCACTTCCTGCTCCCTGGCCAGAGCCCCTGAGCTCGCCATTGCAGCCAGGCACTTGGGTCTGTGGATCCGCTGAGCAAGACATATTTGTCCCATTTCTGGCTCCCCGGCCAGAGCCCCGGCGCACCATCACAGGCAGGTGCCCTGGGCCTGTGGAGCCATATCACCTGCCTGGAACCTGTGCAGCCACACCGCAGGTCAAGCCCAACCCATTCCCTGTGCCATCACAAGACAGATCCCACTGAGCCAGTGTCTCTGAACTGGTGTGATGCGCAGATCACAGCAAAAAAGGAAGAGCATGAAAAACCAGAAACAAGTAAATCCAGCTACACTATCCAGTCCTACAATGGATGTCTCGAAGCAAATCATAGAAGAGACATTAGAATCAGAACCCCAAAACGAAGAGACAAGCTATGCAACCCTGGCCAAGCAAATAGCACAACTCTCAGAAAGTCAACAAAGAGCCAATAATTGTATGAATGTTATCCTTGCTAGATTAGACCTAATAGAAAAGAACCAGGAAGGGTTCCAAAAACAGTTAAATGAGCTGAAGGAGAGTGAAAAAAAGAAGTCCTCAATAACCAGATGGCTAAGTTCAATGAAGACATAAAAAATGCAAGGATGAACTCCAAGAAGCATTAAGAAGGTCAGAAAATGACATGAAAAGGGAACTAGACAGAGGGATGGAAACTATACATAAAAAAAAAACAGTAGAAAATACGAACCAAATTGAACAAACCCAAAACTCTATAGAAGCTCTTAAGAATAGAGTCAGCCAAGTAGAGGATAGAAAGTCAGAACTGGAAGACAAAACAGAAGAAACAGTTCGTGAGTCCAGAAACTTCAACAAATTCAAAAATTATTGTGAACAGAACATGAGGGAAATGTGGGATACCCTGAAGCATCCAAACATTAGGATCATGGGCATACCAGAGGGGGAAGAAACACAGACTAAAGGATTGGAAAGCTTATTCAACAAAATAATTGCAGAAAACTTTCCCACTCTCTCAAGAGAAAATCCCATCAAGCTACAAGAAGCTACAAGAACTCCAAACAGACTGGACCAAAGGAGAAATTCTCCGAGACACATTATCTTCAAGACTCTAAATATCAAGCACAAAGAGAAAATCCTAAAAGCAGCCAGGGAAAAACAACACATTACATATAAAGGGAACCCCATTAGAATTACCTCAGATTTCTCAATGGAAACCCTAAAAGCCAGAAGGGCCTGGAATGGAACACTGAAAACTCTAAGAACCCATGGTTTCCAGCCACAATTACTGTATCCAGCAAAAGTATCCCTCATAATAGATGATGAAAGAAAAACATTCCATGATAAAACTCATCTCTACAAATATATGAACACAAAGCCAAACCTACAGAAAGTACTTCAGGGAATTCTTCACACAGAAGAAACAAATAACCAATCTCAAGAGCCCTCAAGAAGCAGTCCACATTAACCCTTACCCCTCCAAAAAAAAAAAAAAACACAAAGACCACAACCCACTACAATATGGCTGGTATTAAATCAAACCTCAAACTAATATCTCTGAACATTAATGGCCTCAATTCACCCATCAAAAGACATAAGCTAACAGGGTGGATCAGAAAACTGGACCCCTCAATCTGCTGTCTTCAAAAAACCCACCTCACCACTAAAGACAGACACCTCCTTAGGGTGAAAGGGTGGAAAATGATATTCCAAGCAAACACAAACACGAAAAAAGCAGGTGTAGCTATACTTATATGAGATAAAATAGACTTCAAAACAAAATTAACCAAAAAAGACAAAGAAGGCCACTTCTTACTTATCAAGGGAACAATCCAACAAGAGGACATCACAATCATCAATATTTATGCACCAAACACAGGTGCACCACAATTCATAAAGCAAAATCTTCTTGGCAACAAAACAGAAATAAACACCAACACCATCATAGTCGGGGACTCCAATACTCCACTATCAACAATGGATAGATCATCCAAAGAGAAAATTAATAGAGAAGTAAGAGAGCTCAACAACACCATAGAGCAACTAGACCTAACAGACGTATATAGAACATTCCACCCAAAATCTACAAAATACACATTCTTCTCAGCAGCACATGGAACCTTCTCTAAAATAGATCATGTACTGGGCCACAAAGCCTGCCTCCATACTTTCAAGAAAATTGATGTAATTTCCTGCATGATATCAGACCACAATGCTGTAATGATAGAAAATAACAACAAAAAGTACACCAGGAATCCCTCTACCTCCTGGAAATTGAACAACACACTTTTAAACAACAAATGGGTTGTGAATGAAATAAAGAATGAAATTGCAAAATTTCTAGAACTCAATGACAATGAGAACACATCATACCAAAACTTGTGGGACACAATGAAGGCAGTCCTTAGGGGAAAAATCATAGCACTAAATGCCATCATAAGAAAAATAGAAAGATCCCAAATCAATAACCTGACCATTCACTTAAAGGCATTGGAAAAGCTAGAAGAAGCCAACCCAAAAAGCTCCAGATGGAAAGAAATAATTAAGATCAGAGCAGAAATTAATGAATTGGAAAATAAGAGGAGAATTAAGAAAATTGATGAAACAAAGAGCTGGTTCTTTGAAAAAGTTAACAAGATTGATATGATACACCCCTGGCCAATTTGATCAAGCGGAAAAAAGAAACACTTCAAATCAACAAAATTAGAAATGAAAAGGGAGAGATCACAACAGACATGAGTGAAATAGGAAGAGTTATTAAGACTTATTTCAAAAACCTCTACTCCATAAAACAGGAGAATATGGAGGAAATGGATGAATTCCTAGACACATACCACCTACCAAAGCTAAGCAAAGAGCAGATTAATTTCCTAAACAAACCCATCACAACCTTCGAGATAGAAGAGGTAATCAAACACCTCCTCAAAAAGAAGAGTCCAGGACCAGATGGTTTCTCAGCAGAATTCTACCAAACCTTCATGGAAGAACTGAAACCAATTCTTCTCAAACTGTGCCACACAATTGGAGAACAGGGAGAGATCCCTAACTCCTTTTACGAAGCTACTATCACCCTAATTCCAAAACCAGGGAGGGATGCCACAAGAAAGGAAAATTATAGGCCCATTACTTTGATAAACATAGACGCAAAGATCCTGAACAAAATTCTTGCAAACCAAATTCAACAGCACATCAAAAGCATTATCCACCTTGATCAAGTAGGCTTCATCCCTGGAACACATGGGTGGTTCAACATACGGAAATCTGTCAATGTAATACACCACATAAACAAGCCGAAACACAAAAACCACATGATCATTTCAGTAGATGCAGAAAAGGCCTTTGAAAAAATACAACATCAGTTCATGATCAAAACATTGGAGAGAATAGGCATGGATGGCCCTTATCTCAACATAATAAAGGCTATATATAAAGCACGTAAAGCCCAAGTAATTCTTAATGGGGAGAGACTGAAGGAATTCCCATTGAGGTCAGGAACAAGGCAGGGGTGTCCACTCTCACCTCTGCTCTTCAACATAGTGCTAGAAGTATTATCTCAAGCAATAAAACAGGAGAAAGAAATCAAAGGGATACAAATTGGAAAGGAAGAAGTTAAGTTAGCCCTATTTGCAGATGACATGATTCTATACGTAAGCGACGCGAGAACTTCCATCTCAAAACTCTTAAAGGTGATTAGCGCCTTCAGCAAAGTAGCAGGATACAAAATCAATGCACAGAAATCAGTAGCCTTTCTGTATGCAAAGGACAAAGAGACAGAAAAAGAAATAACTAACATCATCCCATTTTCAATTGCAACAAAGAAAATAAAATACCTTGGAATAACATTAACTAAGGAAGTTATAGACCTATACAATGAAAACATAAAAACTCTCAAAAAAAGAAATTGAGGAGGTCCTACAAAAATGGAAAGACCTCCCATGCTCCTGGATTGGTAGAATTAACATTGTGAAAATGGCAATTTTACCAAAAGCACTTTATAGATTCAATGCAATGCCCATAAAAATCCCAACTTCCTTCTTCAATGAGATAGAAAAAAACTATCTCAAAATTCATGTGGAAAGGCAGAAGGCCTCGGATATCCAAGCTCATCCTCAGCAAAAGAAAAACCTCTGGAGGCATCACCATACCTGATCTAAAGCTATACTAAAAGCCATTGTAATAAAAACAACATGGTACTGGCATAAAAACAGGAATGTAGACCAACGGAACAGAATGGAAGACCCAGACTTTGGGTCAAGTAAATACAGCTACTTGGTATTTGACAAAGGCCCTACCAATGCAGAATGGAGAAAAGACAGCATCTTCAACAAATGGTGCTGGACAAACTGGACAACCATATGTAGGAAAATGAAACTCGACCCACACATCTCTCCATGCACAAAAATTAAGTCCAAATGGATCAAAGACCTTAATATAAAACCAGAAACGCTGCTACTACTGGAAGAAAAAGTAGGAGGAACATTCCACGATATAGGAGTGGGAAAAGACTTCCTGAACAAAACCCCAGCAGCTCAGGAAATTAAACAATCACTCAACCATTGGGATCTCATGAAGCTGAAAAGCTTTTTCACTGACAAAAATATAATAACCAAAGCCAGCAGATTACCCACAGAATGGGAAAAAATTTTCAGCAGCTATACATCTGACAGAGGCCTAATTTCTAGAATCTACAAAGAACTCCAAACCCTAAACAATAAATCACCAAACAACCCACTCACAAAGTGGGGCAGAGAACTGCACAGGGAGTTTTCAGAGGAAGAAATACAAATAGCAAACACACATTTAAGAAAATGTTCAACATCCCTAATCATCAGGGAAATGCAAATTAAAACAACTATGAGATTCCACCTTACCCCAGTAAGGATGGCTAACATTAAAAAAAAAAAAAAAAAGAAAACAAATGCTGGCGAGGCTGTGGAGAAATAGGAACAAGTCTTCACTGCTGGTGGGAATGTAAAATGGTTCAACCACTATGGACAGCTATATGGAGACTCCTGAAAAGGATGACCATAGACCTACCAATGGATCCAGTTATTCCGTTATTGGGCATTTACCCTAAAGGCTCCAAGCCTCAGATCAGAGACATTTGCTCAACCATGTTTATAGCTGCTCAATTCATAATAGCAAAGAGCTGGAATCAACCCAGGTGTCCATCACTAGATGAATGGATAACAAAGATGTGGTATATCTATACTATGGAATTCTATATACCAGTAAGGAAAGATGAAATAATGAAATTTGAAAAAAAATGGTCAAACATGGAACACATCATCCTCAGTGAGCTCACCCAAGCACAAAAAGATAATCATCGCATGGTCTCGTTTATCTGTCACTCCTAACATGAATCCACATGACATGCGGCCTAACCTAATAAACACTGTGAGGACCAGACAAGAGGGAGGGTGTGATCGAGGGAGGGCAAGGGTGGGACGAATGAGAGGGTGGGAGGGAGGACAAGGGGGATACAAATTGGGACCCAAAAGGAAAAGGTACTATAAAACCCTTTACTCTGAACAACAGGCTAAATCATTGATCCTTCAGCAGGCCCGCAGAGGGATCGCTCGAACCACAGGAACCTAGAGAGAACATCATGAAGGCCAACTTTAATCTTGACCTGCTTCTCTTTCTCTTCTCTCTTTCTCTCCCTCTCTTCTCTGTACTCACTTTCTCTTTTATATTATCTATCCTTTTCCTCCCTCACCTTCCTAGGTGAAGACTTATAACTCCCAGTGCCAGCATGGGGTTAACTTCCACAATGAGCTGTTGATCCAAGACACCTACAAGGTTTCCCAAAAAAGACAGACTTCTGTCAGAGTACTTGGTGGCCCACCAAAGGTTAATGGTAAGACCCTACTGTCGAAGACAGCATACATGTGTGAGACCAAACACAGAGAGACCTGGCCAGAATCTGGAAGAATTTCAGTCCCCAGACAGTTAGTACCAGAGGGTGCTACACGAGCAACTGGGGGAAAATGTCTGACATTGGTCCAAACAACTTGCACTCTAAGATACCCAGCAGGAAACAACTTGATGTAATGCTCGTACAAGTGCAGTAGTGGCAAACAGCCATGGTGGGTAACCAACTGCTCTTGATTTGGCTAACAGATCCACTCAGTGGAATGGAACTTATTGCTGGAACTGGGAAATAAGTCAAAGCCATGTACAAAAAATGAGCTCAGTCTCCAAGATCAAGATACCACCAAATGTGGGCTAGAAGAGAGCAAACGCATATAAAATTCCCTCCAAAACATATATGGTCATGCCTTCAATCTAGTACTAACTTCTCTCTCCGTTGGATAATTTGCGTATCTTTTTTCAGGTGGACAACGAACCTGAAGGGAGGATCAGCTAACCACACCTCACCAGGGCCCCAGCTGAAACCATAGAACAATGCAGGGGAAGGGCAAGAATACAGCATTCACGGCAATCACGACACCAGAAAAAGGCTGAACGAGATAAACACAGAGAATATCCAACTCCAACTAAGCCAGATATCCAGAGACACAGAGGCTCCCAAAACCTCACCAACTGAAGCAGAACTAAAATGACCCCAATGTGGCGCAGGGAAACTCGCGGAAGTGGGGGCAGAAAGATTGTTAGAGTCACAAGTTGGGGCTTTATGCACAGAGACTGGGGCATAGCCCCCAGAACTCTTGACTAACCTCACAATGCATGACCCACATTCCCCATTGATGAGGGTCCCTTTGAAAGTGGGAGGACAGGGAGGAGGACAATGCAACCAATACTATGAATGTAAAATCAGAATAATATAAATGAAATATATATATTTATTTTTAAAAAGAAATAAAATGCAGACAAGGACAAAAAAAAAAACTAAACAAACTGGAAATGTGTTCTCCCCCAATAAGCTATTTCAGAGTTAGAAAAAAATTAGCATACAAAATTGAAAATTCAAGTTCATTTCACAAACTTGCTATGAGCTACTATATATAAAAAATGAAGTCACTGAAAAGAGTTTATAAGTTGAAGTTATGGTTGAATGATGAATCAAGGAATCTAACTTCTACTTCAAGAAAGCATTTTGAGAAAGGACGTATGTAACTGTATCAATGGTTTCTTCTTGCATGTCCCATAATGTATGAACTGGAATTCACATTTATAAACTTGAACTGGAGTAGTTTGAATGAAAATAAAACATCTTGTGTGCGGATTTTTAAATTAGTCTCCAGGCAGCACTACATTGTAATCGGAGTTCAGGAACACTAATCCTGACAGGAAAGGACCTCATGCACTCTCCCCAGTTAAGATGTGATTTAGAGTTATATAAATATAATCCAGGTGTAGTGGTGCATGTGTTTAATCTCAACACGTGGAAGGCAGAGGTAGGAGGATTTCCATGAGTTCAAGGCCACCCTGAGACTGAAATCCAGGTCAGCCTGAGCTAGAGTGAGACCTTACCTCAAAAAAACAAACAAAAAAAAGATGCATAAGTATGAACAATTGGAATCAAGACATTTTTCCCAAACTTGCAAGAGCTATGCTGTACAAAATGAACCTTCCCAAAGTTTCTTTTATCTTTATGATCACATAGGGATGAATCAAAGAACCTAACTTCGCTTTCAACAGAACACTTTGAGAATGTATGGACATAACTTCTTTAATGGTTTCTTCATGAATGTTCCATAATATATGAACTGGCATTCACAGTATTTTTCTAAACTCGACCAATGTAGTTAGCATGAAAAGAATACTAACCCCTTTTCAAAGTTGTGCTACATACTAATCCTATCTCAGGAACAGCAGACTAGCTTGGAAGAACATACATGCTTTTCCCAGTTAAATATCTTTCAGAGGTTAGATTAGTTAGACCATTTCAAGTGTTTCATCACGTATGTTACATAATGCATGAACTGGAATTCAATTAAGTTTTATGAAGTAGAACCAAAGTAATTAGATGGCAAAAACAATGTTGCTGTGCACATGTATTTAAACTCATCTCAAAGCAGTGCTCTAGTCTATAGGAACACTAAACTGACTGTAATGTGCTCTCCCCACATAAGACACTATTCAGAGTTAGAAAAGAATAGTATACATAATTGCACAAATCAAGTTGATTATCACAAACTTCCTATGAGATACAATGTACTAAATGAACTCTCCAAAAAGAGTTTATATTATCCTTCTGGTTGAAAACAAACTCATCTCAAAGTAGCACTCTATTCTAATAATAGCTCAGAAACACTAAATAGACTGGAAATGTGCTCTCCCCTAATAAGGCACTGATCAAAGTATATGCAATTGAACAAATAAAGTTGATTTTCACAAACTTGCTCAGCTACTATGTATGAAATGAACTCTCAGAAAAGAGTTTATATTATCCTTATGGTTGCAAAAAGAGATGAACCAAGAAATCTAACTTCTACTTCAACAGAACACTTTGAGAAAAGATGTATGTAATTGTTTCAATGGTTTCTTGTGTAAATTCCATAATGTATGAACTGGTTTTCACATTGATTTTATGAACTAGAACCTGAGTTGTTTTAATGAAAAGAAAACATTTTGTGTGCAGATCTTTAAACCTTGTCTCGTAGCAGTGCTACATTCTAATTGGAGTTCAGGAAGCATAACCCTGCTGGAAAGAACTTCATGTGTTCTTCCCAATTAAGATACCATTCAGAGTTAGGTAAAGATGCACAATTGAAATCACAACATTTTTGTCCCAAACTAGTGAGAGCTGTGTTGTAGAAAATGAACTTTCCAAAATATTTCTTTTATCTCTATGTCCTAATAACCCACAAAACATTCTGAGAAAGAATGAACATAACTGTTTCAATGATTTCTTCATGTTCTGTTCCATAATGTATGAACTGGAATTCACTTAAGCTTTATGAACTAGAACTGATGAAATTAGATGGCAAAGAAAACATCACAATGTTGTTTACTGATATTTAAACTCATCTCAAAGTGCACTATATTCAAATTGTAGTTCAGAAACACCAACCCTGCTATAAAGAACTTCATGTGCTTCCTCCAATTATGATACATTTCAGAGTTAGATGAGACAAATATACACAACTGAAACCTAGTTGTTTTCCATGAACTTGCTATGAGATAAAATGAACAGAATGAACTATACAAAAAGACCTTATCATTTTGGTCAAATGGGGATGTCTCAAAAAATCTAACTTGTGTGTCAGCATAACACTTTGAGAAAGTATGTACCTAACTGTTTCAATGATTTAGTCACTTATGATCCATAATGTATGACATGAATTCACATGAGTTTTAAAAATGAGGTCTGTTGTAATGATTTGGAAAAGATAACCTTGTGCTCAGATCTTTACTGTTGCCTCAAAGTAGAGCTATATTCTAATTGCAGTTTAGGAAAACTCAGCCAGCTGGGGGAAAAAAATAAACTTAATGTGCTCCTCCCAATTCAGTTTCCATTCAGAATTACATAAAGTAAATATACTTAAAAATAAAAATGATTTGTTTTAGCAAACGTTCTATGAGCTTCAAGGTATGAAATTAACTCTCTAGAGAGAGTTGGTTTTATTGTGATCAACTACTCACAACCACATACACCTGGAAGAACATATCTACCTCACCAGCACAGGTGCCTGGAAGACATATTCTTGTAAGCAGAGCCACCTGGAAGACCATATCCTCCTCACAACAACAGCAACCTCAAAGGGCATATCTTCATAACAACAGCCACCTGGAGTGGTATCTTTTCCTTGTCATTAAAGTAACATATAAGGATATATCCTAACAACCACAGCTGCCTGGAAGAACATCTCTTCCTCACAACTACAGCCTCGAGGAAGGTCATCTCCTAACAACCACTGCCACCTTGAAAGAAATTTCATCACAACCACATACACCTGGAAGGATACCTCCTCCTTACAGCAAACCACATGGATGGAGAAGTCCTCACAACATCCACTTGGAAAGACAATTCCTCAAAAACATGGACACCTGGAAGGACATCTCTCATGAACACTGCCACCTGCAAGGACATGTTCTCACAACCAGCCATCTGGAATGACATGTCCTCACAACAACAGCAAACTGGAAGAACTTCTCCTGACAACCAAAGCCACCTGGAAGAATATCTCCTCAAAACAACATGCATTAGAAAAAGCATGCCCTCGTCATAACCAAAATCACCTGGAAGTGCATCTCCTACACAAAAATATAGCCACCTGGAAGGACATCTCACAACCACAGCCTCCAGGAATATTTCCTCCTCACAACCACAGCAACTTTGAAAGGGATTTCCTCATAACCATGGCAACATGAAAAGAAATCTACTCACAACCAAAACACCTGGGAGGACATGTCCTTTTCACAAACACACACTTTGAAGGTCATCTCTACCTCACAACCACAGCCACCTGAAAGACCATCTCATTCTCACCACTACACTCACCTGGAAAAACATCTCCTTACTAGCACATAAACCTGTAAGAACACCTCTTCCCCACAACCACAGCCACCTGGAAGGAAATATACTCACAACCACAGATACCTGGGAGGACATCTCCTCACAATCCATATTTATATCTAAGGGAACATCACCAGCTTCCAATCACAGTCACCTGGCTGTACATCTCACAACCACAGACACCTGAAGAACATCTCATCCTCACAGCCAACTGGAAAGCATTTGCTAACAATCAAAGCCACCTGGGAAGTAATCTCATCTTCTCAACAAAAGCCACCTGGAAGAGTATGTACTCATGAAAACCACACCCACCTAGAAGGGCATCTAGTTACAATCATAGCCAACTGGAATTGTATCTCCTCCTCACGAACAAAGTGACATCTCCTTATAACCACAGATAAACATCTTCTCACAAGCACAGCCACCTGGAAGAGTATCTCCTCACATAACAGCCTCCTGGAAAGAAATATCCTAACAACCACATACACCTGGAAGGATATCTCCAGCACACAGCTCATGTCCACCAAAGCTACCTGGGATGACATCTCACAAACAACCACCTGGAAGGACACTCACAACAAGGCCACCTGGTAATACATCCCCTCACAACCACAGCTACCTTGAAGGACATCTCACAACCACAGCCACCTGGAATTAAATGCCCTTATAAACACAGATAACTCAAATCTGTTTACAACCAAAAACCTGGAAGGACATGTCCTCCCAATAACAGCCACTTGGAAAGACATGTCCTCATAATTACAGTCATCTGGAAAGACATCTCACCACCACAGCCACCTGGAAGAACATCACCTCCTTATAATCACAGCCATTGGGGAGGGCATATATTCACCACCATAGCTACCTGTAGGGGGATCTTCTCCTCTCAAACTCAGTCACCTGGAATTACATCCCCTTCTCACAACCATAGCCAATAGGAAGGACATCATTTCCTCACAACTATGGCCACCTTGAAGGACATTGCCTCCTAACAACCACAGCCATATGGAATAATATCTACTTACAAGCAAGGACATCTGCAAGGATATCCCTTCACAACCACCACCACCTGGAAGGACATCTATTTCCCAACACAGCAACATGAAAGGATATCACCTCATGACAATTACAGCTACCTGGAGGGACATTACCTCCTCAAAACCATAGCCTCCTAGAGAAAATTTCCTCACAACCACTGTCCCTGGATGTGCATCCCCTCCACATGAACACAGTCACCTGGAAGGACATATCCACACAACTCAAGCCACCTGGAATTACATCTCCTCACAACCACAGCCACCAGGAAGGAAAACTCCTCATAACCACAGCCAACAGGCATGGCATCTCCTCTGCACAACCACAGACACCTGGGAGAATATTGATTCACAACCATAGACACCTGAAAGGACAGCTCCTAACAAGTACAGTTACATGGAAGGACTATTCCTCCACATAACCACAACCACCTGGAACACCACCTCCTCCTCACAACCACAGGCACTTGGAAGGGCATCTCCTCTCAACCTCAGCCAAGTGGAAGGAGATCACTTCACAACCACATCCATCTCCTAGGATGTATATGCGTCAAAAACAACCACCAGGTAGGACATCTCATGACTACCACAGCCACCTGGAAAGGAATATTCTTACAAATACTGCCTCCAGGAATTACATCTCTTCCTCAAAAATAGTCACTTGGAAGGATATCTCCTTACCACCACAACAACCTGGAAGAACATCTCCTCCTCACAATTACATCCACTTGGAGAGACATACATTCACAACCACAGATACCTGGAAGTAAATATCCTCACAACCCTAGACACTTGGGAAGCCATCTACTTAAAACCAACCACCTAAAAGTACATGTCATCACAAAAACAGCCACCTGGAAAGATATGTCCTCACAATGATGAACAACTGGAAGGACATCTTCTGTTCACAACCCCATCCACCTGGAAGGACATCTCCTCCTCACAACCACAGCCATCAGGGAGTGTATCTCTTTCTCAAAACCATAACTACCTGGAAGGGCATCACCTACTTACCACCACAGCGACCTGATATGACATCAGCTCCTGAAAAACAGTTACATAGAAGGATGGACATCACCTCCTCAAAGCACACCAAGAGGAAAGACATGTCCTTTTCATGACCACAACAAACTGGAAAGAGATCTCCTCACAACCACTGCCCCTTGGAAGGGGATCACCTGTGCATGATTGCAGTCACGTAGAAGGATGTCTCCTCATAACCATAACTACCTGGAAGGAAATCTCAAGACAACAACAGTCAACTGGGAGGATATCTACTCACAACCACATGCACCTGAAGGACATCTCCACCTCAAAACAGCAGCAATCTGGAAGGATATCTTCTCACAACCAACCTCCTGGAAGGACATGTCATCTAAACCACAGCTACCTTGAAGGACATCTCCTAACAACCTCATAGAAAACCATCTCCTCCTTACAACCACAGACATCTGGAAGGGCACTTCATCCTCACACCCATCTGGAAGTGTGTCTCAACCATACAACCACAGCCACAATGAAGGAGATCCTGCTCACAACCTCTGAAACATGGAAGGGCATTACTAACTCACCACCTGTCACCTGGAATAGCAATTACTCACAACCAAAGACACATTGGAGGACATATCTTCTCACAACCACATTCACTTGGAGGGACCTCTCTACCTCACCACCTCTGCCCATGGGAAAGACATTTCCTCACAACAGCCATCTGGAAGGACATCTCACAACCAAAAATCCACCTGGAAGACCATCACCTCCTCACAAACACAGCCACCTAGAAGGGAATCTCCTAACAACCACAGCCATCTAGAAGGATATCTCCTCACAACAACAACTGACTAGAAGGAGATCTCCTCCTGAAAGCCACACTCACCAGGAAGGACTATTCCTTACAACCAAAGCCATGTGGAAGGATATCTCACAACCACTGTCACCTGGAATGGCATCACCTCCTCCCAACCACAGCCAACTTAAAGGGCATCTCCTCACAACCACAGCCACCTGGAAGAACATCTCCTCCTCACAACTACAGGCACTTGGGTGTAGATCTATTCCTCACAACCACAGACACTGGAAGGAAATCTCCCCATAACCACATACACCTGGAAAGACACTTTCTTACAAAAAAACACCTGGAAGGACATGTTTTCACACCAATAGCCACCTGGAAAGACATGTTCTTACAATCCCAGCCAATGAGAAGGATATGTTCTCACATCCACTTCCACCTGGAAGACCACATCCTTCACAACCACTGTCACCAGGAGGGATATCTCTTCCTCACAACCACATCCACCTGGAAGAGCATCCACTCCTCACAACCAAACAGACCTGTAAGGTCATCTCACAATCACAGACACCTGGAATGGCATCTCATTCTTACAACACAGACACCTGAAAGGACAACTCCTTACAACCACATCCAATTGGAAAAAAAACAAAATCTCTACAAAACTACAACCATATGTAAGGGCATCTCCTAACAACAACATCCACCTATAAGGAAATCCCCCCACAACACAGGCACCTGGGAGGACATCTCCTCACAACCACCTGAAAGGATATCTCCACCTCACAACCACAACCACATCTACATGGAAGGGCTTCATCTCACATACAACTACTTGGAAGGACAAGTCCTCATAACAACAGCCACCTGGTAGGACAGCTCACAAACGCAGCCATGTGGAAGACCATCTCTTCCTCACAATCACAGCCATCCAGAAGGGAATTGGATCTCAAACACAGCCAAATGAAAGGAAATCTCCACACAACCACTGTAAGCTGGAAGGATATCTCATCACAACAACGGACACCTGGAAGAGCATCTTCCCTTACAACCCCAACCACCTGAGATTACATCTCTCATCATGACCACAGCTACTGGGAACATCAAAACCTCCTCACAACCACAGCCACGTAGGATATCTGCCTCACAACCAAAGATTCCTGGAAGAACATTTGCTCACAACCATGGCCATCTGGAAGGACATCTCCTTCAAAACACAATGACTTGAAAGGACATCTCCTCCCGACAACCACAGCACCTTGGAGGGACACTATTGCCCCACAGCCATATGGAAGGACATCTTCTAACAACTACCAACCTGAAAGGACATGTCTTTACAACCACAGCTTCTTTGAAGCACAACTCTTCCTCACAACCACATATACCTGGAAGAATATCTTATCTCCTCCTTGCAATCAGAGACACCTGGAATGGCATCTCTTCTCAGCAACACCAGCATGAATGGAAATCTCACAAACGTAGTCACTGGGAAGAACATATCCTCCGCACAAACACAGCAACCTGTAAGGGCCTATCCTCAATAACAGACATTTGGAATGGCATTACCTCTTTACAAGCAGTCACCTGGAAGGACATCACCTCCTGACAACCACATACACCTGGAAGAAAATATCCTCCTCTCAGCCAGAGCCACTTGGAAGGACATTTTCTTGTCACAGCCACAACCAACTGGAAGGGGATCTACCTATAAACACAGCCACCTCGAAGAACATACTTTCTTCCAAACCACAACCACCTGGAAGGTAATCTCCTCACAAGCACAACCAGCTGGGTAGGATATTGACTCACAACCAGAGACAACTGTAGGGACATCTCACAACCATAGCCAAGTGTAAAATAATCTCCACACAAGCATGGCCACCTGAAAGGGCATCTCCTCAAACCACAGTTAACTTGAACAAAATCTCCCCCAACCACAGACAGCTGAAGAACATTTGTTCTTTTTTTTTTTTTTTTTTTTTTTTATCAATATATATTTTTATTTATATTATTCTGATTTTACATTCATAGTATTGGTTCCATTGTCCTCCTCCCCTTCCTCCCACTTTCAAAGGGGCCTCATCAATGGGGAATGTTTATCATGCATTGTGAGTTTGCTCAAGAGTTCTGGTGGATAGGCCCCAGTCTCTGTGCATAATGCCCCAACTTGTGACTCTAACAATCTTTCCGCCCCTCTTCCATGAGTTTCCCTGAGCCACATTGGGGTCATTTTAGTTCTGCTTCCTTGATGAGGTTTTGGGAGCCTCTGTGTCTCTGGATATCTGGCTAATGACTGGAGTTGGATGTTCTCTGTATTTATCTCCTTCAGCCTTTTCTGGTGTTGTGATCGCCTTGAGTGCTGTATTCTTGCCCTTCCCCTGCGTTGTTCTATGGTTTCAGCTGGTGAGGTGTGGTTAGCTGATCCTCCCTTCAGGTTCATTGTCCACCTGAAAAGAGATAAGCAAATTCTCCAACGGAGAGAGAAGTTAGTACTAGATAGAAGGGATAACCATATATGTTTTGGAGGGAACTTTATATGCATTGGCTCTCTTCTAGCCTACTTTTGGTGGCCACTAGATCTTGGAGACTGAGCTCATTTTTGTACATGGCTTTGACTTATTTCCCAGTTCCAGCAATGAGTTCCACTCCACTGAGTGGATCTATTAGCCAAATCAAGAACAGTTGGTTACCCCCATGGCTGTTTGCCACTACTGCACTTGTATGAGCATTACGTCAGATGGTTTCCTGCTGGGTATCTTAGACTGCAAGTTGTTTGGACCAATGTCAGACATTTTCCCCAGTTGCTCATGTAGCACCCTCTGGTACTAGACTCGCTAACTGTCTGGGGACTGACCTTCTTCCAGATTCTGGCCAGGTCTCTTTGTGTTTGGTCTTACAGATGTATGCTGTCTTCGACAGTAGGGTCTTATCATTAACCTTTGGTGGGTCACCAAGTACTCTGACAGAAGTCTGTCTTTTTGGGAAACCTTGTAGGTGTTTCAGATCAACAGCTCATTGTGGAAGTTAACCCCTTGCTGGCACTGGGAGTTATAAGTCTGCACCTAGGAAGGTGAGGAGGAAAAGATATATAATGTAAAAGAGAAAGTGAGTATAGAGAGGAGAGAGAGAGAGAGAGAGAGAGGGAGGGAGAGAGAAGAGAAAGAGAAGCAGGACAAGATTAAAGTTGGCCTTCATCATGTTCTCTCCAGGTTCCTGTGGTTCGAGTATTCCCTCCGTAGGCCTGCTGAAGGATCACTGTTTTAGCCTGTTGTCCAGAGTAAAGGGTTTTGTATTATTTTTCCCTTTTGGGTCCCAATTTGTATCCCCCCCTTGTCCTCCCTCCCACCCTCTGATTCCCTCCCACCATTACCCTCCCTCCATCCCACCCTCCTTCGTGTCTCGTCCTCAGAGTGTTTATTAGGTTTGGCCACATGTCACGTGGAATCCGGTTAGGGGCGACAGATAAATGAGACCATGCGACGATTATCTTTTTGTGCTTGGGTGAGCTCACTGAGGATGATCTGTTCCATGTTTGACCATTTTTTCAAATTTCCTTATTTCATCTTTCCTTACTGCTACGTAGAATTTCATAGTATAGATATACCACATCTTTGTTATCCATTCATCTAGTGATGGACACCTGGGTTGATTCCA
Organism: Orientallactaga sibirica; assembly: GCA_036365145.1. Taxonomy (NCBI): domain Eukaryota; kingdom Metazoa; phylum Chordata; class Mammalia; order Rodentia; family Dipodidae; genus Orientallactaga; species Orientallactaga sibirica. Next base: position 30,150,688 of record JAEOAD010000026.1, on the reverse strand, counting down.
GCTCTTTGCTATTATGAATTGAGCAGCTATAAACATGGTTGAGCAAATGTTTCTGATCTGAGGCTTGGGGCCTTTAGGGTAAATGCCCAATAAGGGAATAACTGGATCCACTGGTAAGTCTATGGCCATCCTTTTCAATAGTCTCCATATAGCTGTCCATAGTGGTTGAACCATTTTACATTCCCACCAACAGTGAAGACTTGTTCCTATTTCTCCACAGCCTCGCCAGCATTTGTTTTCATTGTTTTTTTTAATGTTAGCCATCCTTACTGGGGTAAGGTGGAATCTCATTGTTGTTTTAATTTGCATTTCCCTGATGATTAGGGATGTTGAACATTTTCTTAAATGTGTGTTTGCTATTTATTTCTTCCTCTGAGAACTCCTGTGCAGTTCTCTGCCCCACTTTGTGAGTGGGTTGATTGGTGATTTATTGTTTAGGTTTTGGAGTTCTTTGTAGATTCTAGAAATTAGGCCTTTGTCAGTTGTATAGCTGGTGAAAATTTTCTCCCATTCTGTGGGTATTCTGCTGGCTTTGGTTATTATATTTTTGTCAGTGAAAAAGCTTTTCAGCTTCATGAGATCCCAATGGTTGAGTGATTGTTTAATTTCCTGAGCTGCTGAGGTTTTGTTCAGGAAATCTTTTCCCACTCCTATATCATGGAAGGTTCCTCCTATTTTTTCTTCCAGTAGTAGCAGAGTTTCTGGTTTTATATTAAGGTCTTTTATCCATTTGGACTTAATTTTTGTGCATGGAGAGATGTGTATGTTGAGTTTCATTTTCCTACATATGGTTGTCCAGTTTGTCCAGCACCATTTGTTGAAGATGCTGTCCTTTTTCCATTCCACATTACTAGGGCCTTTGTCAAATATCAAGTAGCTATAGTTTCTTGACCCAAAGTCTGGGTCTTCAATTCTGTTCCATTGGTCTATATTCCTGTTTTTGTGCCAGTACCAGGTTGTTTTTATTACAATGGCTTTGTAGTATAACTTTAGATCAGGTATGGTGATGCCTCCAGAGGTGTTTCTTTTGCTGAGGATGAGCTTGGATATCCGAGGCCTTCTGCCTTTCCATATGAATTTTGAGATACTTTTTCTATCTCATTGAAGAAGGAAGTTGGGATTTTTATCGGCATTGCATTGAATCTATAAAGTGCTTTTGGTACAATTGCCATTTTCACAATGTTAATTCTACCAATCCAGGAGCATGGGAGGTCTTTCCATTTTTGTAGGACCTCCTCAATTTCCTTTTGAGAGTTTTTATGTTTTTCATTGTATAGGTCTTTCACTTCCTTAGTTAATGTTATTCCAAGGTATTTTATTTTCTTTGTTGCAATTGAAAATGGGACGATGTTAGTTATTTCTTTTTCTGTCTCTTTGTCCTTTGCATACAAAAAGGCTACTGATTTCTGTGCATTGATTTTGTATCCTGCTACTTTGCTGAAGGCGCTAATCACCTTTAAGAGTTTTGGGATGGAAGGTCTCCGGTCACTTATGTAAAGAATCATGTCATCTGCGAATAGGGCTAACTTAACTTCTTCCTTTCCAATTTGTATCCCTTTGATTTCTTTCTCCTGTCTTATTGCTTGAGCTAATACTTCTAGCACTATGTTGAAGAGCAGAGGTGAGAGTGGACACCCCTGCCTTGTTCCTGACCTCAATGGGAATTCCTTCAGCCTCTCCCCATTAAGAATTACTTGGGCTTTAGGTGCTTTATATATAGCCTTTATTATGTTGAGATAAGGGCCGCCCATACCTATTCTCTCCAATGTTTTGATCATGAAGTGATGTTGTATTTTGTCAAAGGCCTTTTCTGCATCTATCGAAATGACCATGTGGTTTTTGTGTTTCAGCTTGTTTATGTGGTGTATTACATTGACAGATTTCCAGTATGTTGAACCACCCCTGCGTTCCAGGGATGAAGCCTACTTGATCAAGGTGGATAATGCTTTTGATGTACTGTTGAATTGGTTTGCAAGAATTTTGTTCAGGATCTTTGCATCTATGTTCATCAGAGAAATGGGCCTATAATTTTCCTTTCTTGTATGCGTCCTTCCTGGTTTTGGAATTAGGGTGATACTAGCTTCATAAAAGAGTTAGGGATCTCTCCCTGTTCTCCTATTGTGTGGCAGAGTTTGAGAAGAATTGGTTTCAGTTCTTCCATGAAGGTTTGGTAGAATTCTGCTGAGAAGCCATCTGGTCCTGGACTCTTCTTTTTGGGAGGTGTTTGATTACCTCTTCTATCTCAAGGGTGTGATGGGTTTGTTTAGGAAATTAATCTGCTCTGGGCTTAGCTTTGGTAGGTGGTATGTGTCTAGAAATTCATCCATTTCCTCCATATTTTCCTGTTTTATGGAGTAGAGGTTTTTAAAATAAGTCCTGATAACTCTTCCTATTTCGCTCATGTCTGTTGTGACCTCTCCCTTTTCATTTCTAATTTTGTTGATTTGAAGTGTTTCTTTTTTCTGCTTGATCAAATTGGCCAGGGGTGTGTCAATCTTGTTAATTTTTTTTCGAAGAACCAGCTCTTTGTTTCAAATTTTCTTAATTGTCCTCTTAGTTTCCAATTCATTAATTTCTGCTCTGATTTTAATTATTTCTTTCCGTCTGGAAATTTTTGGGTTGGCTTCTTCTAGCCTTTCCAATGCTTTTAGGTGAATGGTCAGGTTGTTGATTTGGGATCTTTCTATTTTTCTTATGATGGCATTTAGTGCTATGATTTTTCCCCTAAGGACTGCCTTCATTGTGTCCCACAAGTTTTGGTATGATGTGTTCTCATTGTCATTGAGTTCTAGAAATTTTGCAATTTCATTCTTTATTTCATCCACAACCCATTTGTTGTTTAAAAGTGTGTTGTTCAATTTCCAGGAGGTAGAGGGATTCCTGGTGTACTTTTTGTTGTTAATTTCTAGCATTACAGCATTGTGGTCTGATATCATGCAGGAAATTACATCAATTTTCTTGAAAGTGTGGAGGCAGGCTTTGTGGCCTAGTACATGATCTATTTTAGAGAAGGTTCCATGTGCTGCTGAGAAGAATGTGTAATCTGTAGATTTTGGGTGGAATGTTCTATATACGTCTGTTAGGTCTAGTTGCTCTATGGTGTTGTTGAGCTCTCTTACTTCTCTATTAATTTTCTGTTTGGATGATCTATCCATTGTTGATAGTGGAGTATTGAAGTCCCCGACTATGATGGTGTTGGTGTTTATTTCTGTTTTGTTGCCAAGTAGATTTTGCTTTATGAATTGTGGTGCACCTGTGTTTGGTGCATAAATATTGATGATTGTGATGTCCTCTTGTTGGATTGTTCCCCTTGATAAGTAAGAAGTGGCCTTCTTTGTCTTTTTGGTTAATTTTGGTTTGAAGTCTATTTTATCTGATATAAGTATAGCTACGCCTGCTTTTTTTGTGTTTGTGTTTGCTTGGAATATCATTTTCCACCCTTTCACCCTAAGGAGGTGTCTGTCTTTAGTGGTGAGGTGGGTTTCTTGAAGACAGCAGATTGAGGGGTCCAGTTTTCTGATCCACCCTGTTAGCTTATGTCTTTTGATGGGTGAATTGAGGCCATTAATGTTCAGAGATATTAGTTTGAGGTTTGATTTAATACCAGCCATATTGTAGTGGGTTGTGGTCATTGTGGGTTTTTTTTTTTTTTTTTTTTTGGGGTAAGGGGTTAATGTGGACTGCTTCTTGAGGGCTCTTGAGATTGGTTATTTGTTTCTTCTGTGTGAAGAATTCCCTGAAGTACTTTCTGTAGGTTTGGCTTTGTGTTCATATATTTGTAGAGATGAGTTTTATCATGGAATGTTTTTCTTTCACCATCTATTATGAGGGATACTTTTGCTGGATAGAGTAGTTGTGGCTGGAAACCATGGGTTCTTAGAGTTTGCAGTGTTCCATTCCAGGCCCTTCTGGCTTTTAGGGTTTCCATTGAGAAATCTGAGGTAATTCTAATGGGGTTCCCTTTATATGTAATGTGTTGTTTTTCCCTGGCTGCTTTTAGGATTTTCTCTTTGTGCTTGATGTTTAGAGTCTTAAAGATAATGTGTCTCGGAGAATTTCTCCTTTGGTCCAGTCTGTTTGGAGTTCTTGTAGCTTCTTGTAGCTTGATGGGATTTTCTCTTGAGAGAGTGGGAAAGTTTTCTTCAATTATTTTGTTGAATAAGCTTTCCATTCCTTTAGTCTGTGTTTCTTCCCCCTCTGGTATGCCCATGATCCTAATGTTTGGACGCTTCAGGGTATCCCACATTTCCCTCATGTTCTGTTCACAATAATTTTTGAACTTGTTGAAGTTTCTGGACTCACGAACTGTTTCTTCTGTTTTGTCTTCCAGTTCTGAGTTTCTATCCTCTACTTGGCTGACTCTATTCTTAAGAGCTTCTATAGAGTTTTGGGTTTGTTCAATTTGGTTCATATTTTCTACTGTTTTTTTATGTATAGTTTCCATCCCTCTGTCTAGTTCCCTTTTCACATCATTTTCTGACCTTCTTAATGCTTCTTGGAGTTCATCCTTGCATTTTTTATGACTTCATTGAACTTAGCCATCTGGTTATTGAGGACTTCTTTTTTTCACTCTCCTTCAGCTCATTTAACTGTTTTTGGAACCCTTCCTGGTTCCTTTCTATTAGGTCTAATCTAGCAAGGATAACATTCATACAATTATTGGCTCTTTGTTGACTTTCTGAGAGTTGTGCTATTTGCTTGGCCAGGGTTGCATAGCTTGTCTCTTCATTTTGGGGTTCTGATTCTAATGTCTCTTCTATGATTTGCTTCGAGACATCCATTGTAGGACTGGATAGTGTAGCTTGATTTATTTGTATCTGGTTTTTCATGCTCTTCCTTTTTCGCTGTGATCTGTGCATCACACCAGTTCAGAGACACTGGCTCAGTGGGATCTGTCTTATGATGGCACAGGGAATGGGTGGGGCTTGACCTGCAGTGTGGTTGCACAGGTTCCAGGCAGGTGATATGGCTCCACAGGCCCAGGACACCTGCCTGTGATGGTGCGCCGGGGCTCTGGCCGGGGAGCCAGAAGTGGGACAAATATGTCTTGCTCAGTGGATCCACAGAGCCAAGCGCCTGGCTGCAATGGCGAGCTCAGGGGCTCTGGCCAGGGAGCAGGAAGTGGGACAAATCTGTCTCACTCAGAAGATCCACAGACTCAGGCACCCCACTGCAATGGCTCACTCAGGGGCTTTGGCCGGGGAGCAGGACGTGGGACGAATCTGTCTCACTCGTTGGATCCACAGCCCCAGACACCTAACTATTGTCACGCCCGGGGGTTCTGGCCGGGATCAGGAAGTGGGACGAAACTGTCTCACTCTGTGGACCCGGGCGCCTAACTGTATTGGTGCACCCAGGGGCTCTGGCCGGGGAGCAGGAAGTGGGATGAAACTGTCTCACTCTGTGGACCCGGGCGCCTAACTGTATTGGCGCACCCAGGGGCTCTGGCCGGGGAGCAGGAAGCGGGACGAAACTGTCTCACTCTGTGGACCCGGGCGCCTAACTGTATTGGCGCACCCAGGGGCTCTGGCCGGGAGCAGGAAGCGGGACGAAACTGTCTCACTCTGTGGACCAGGGCGCCTAACTGTATTGGCGCGCCCAGGGGCTCTGGCCGGGGAGCAGGAAGCGGGACGAAACTGTCTCACTCTGTGGACCCGGGCGCCTAACTGTATTGGCGCACCCAGGGGCTCTGGCCGGGATCAGGAAGTGGGACGAAACTGTCTCACTCTGTGGACCCGGGCGCCTAACTGTATTGGCGCACCCAGGGGCTCTGGCCGGGAGCAGGAAGTGGGACGAAACTGTCTCACTCTGTGGACCCGGGCGCCTAACTGTATTGGCGCACCCAGGGGCTCTGGCCGGGGAGCAGGAAGTGGGATGAAACTATCTCACTCTGTGGACCCGGGCGCCTAACTGTACTGGCACGCCCAGGGGCTCTGGCCGGGGAGCAGAAAGCGGGACGAAACTGTCTCACTCTGTGGACCCGGGCGCCTAACTGGATTGGCGCACCCAGGGGCTCTGGCTGAGGAGCAGGAAGTGGGACGAAACTGTCTCACTCTGTGGACCCGGGCGCCTAACTGGATTGGCGTGCCCAGGGGCTCTGGCTGGGGAGCAGGAAGTGGGACGAAACTGTCTCACTCTGTGGACCCGGGCGCCTCACTGGATTGGGGCGCCCAGGGGCTCTGGCCGGGATCAGGAAGTGGGACGAAACTGTCTCACTCTGTGGACCCAGGCACCTAACAGGATTGGCGCACCCAGGGGCTCTGGCCGGGGAGCAGGAAGTGGTACGAAACTGTCTCACTCTGTGGACTCAGGCGCCTAACTGTATTGGTGCACCCAGGGGCTCTGGCCGGGGTCAGGAAGCGGGACGAAACTGTCTCACTCTGTGGACCCAGGCACCTAACAGGATTGGCGCGCCCAGGGGGCTCTGGCCTGGGAAGTGGGGCAGATCTAGCTCACTCGGTGGGTCCACAGACCTGGGGACCTGGCTGCAACGGTGCTCCGTGTTTGGCTGGCCAGGGGCCTCAGGCAGGTCCAGCGGGACCTTTCAGGCAGTGGCGCCTGCCAAGAGCTTGGGAATCAGTGGTTTCCTTATATTGCAAATCCACCCCCACCCTCTGGAAGCATGCAGGAGCCAGCAAACCCTTTTAAAAGGTCCCTTTAACCTTAAGTATTCTTCTCTTTTCTTCCCCGTGAAGTGAGGCGAGGTTAGGTAGCTGCCATCTTGACCGGAAGTCCGAACATTTGTTCTTGACAATCACATACACATGGAAGAACATCTGCACCTCAAAACCCCAAAACATGGAGAGAAACCACCTCACAGACAACTACCTAGAAGGATAAGTTGTCACAGAAACAGCCACCTGGAAAGATTTATCCTCACAACCACAGCCACCTGGAAGAACATTTCCTCCTCACAACCACTTCCTCCTGGGCGGGCATTGCCACACAACCACAGCCACCTGGAATAAAATCTACTCACAACCTCAACACCTGGAAGAATATCACATCCTTAAAACAGATACTTGGAAGGATATCTCCTCCTTCCAACCACATTCACCTGTAATAACATCTCCTCAAAACTTCAGCCACCTAGAAGAACATCTCCTCTAGAAAGCAAAAAAATCTAGAAGGGCATCTCCTGTGAACAACACCCAAAACAACAACCAAAACATCAAAAAATAGTCACCTGGAAGACCATCTTCTGCTCACACAGCAACCTGCAAGGGTATCTCCTCAATATCACAGCCACCTAGAAGGACATCTTGTCCTCACAGCCCCAGTCACCTGGCATGGAATCTCCTCCTCACAACCACAGACACCTATAAGGATATCTCCTCATAACCATAGACACCTGGAAGGACATGTCCTAATGACAAGAGACACCTGGAAATACATCTCAAAACCACAGCTTCCTGGAAGGAGACAAATTTCTCGCAATCTCAGCCAACTGGGTGGGCATTTCCTCATCAAAACCATATCCTCAAAGAAGGACATCTCCTCTCACATCCACAGCCCGCTGGAAGTACATCTCCTCCTCACAACCACAGCCATCTAGAAGGGCACATCTTCCTCACAATGACAGCCATCTGGGAGAATATCTCCTCCTCACAACATCATATACCTGGAAGGACATGTTTATCCCACAACCACAGCTGCCTAGAAGGACATCTCACAAGAAACCAAGTGGAAGGTCATTTCATCACCACCACAGCCACCCAAAAGGATATTTCTTCACAACCTCAGCCACCTAGAAAACCATCTCATTCTCACATCCACAGCCACATACATAACCAACTGAAAAGACATCTCCTCACAATCACAACCACCTGGAAGGGCATCCCTTCTTCCAACCCACAGCCACCTGGAAGGGAATCTACTCCTCACAAGCACAACCAACTGGAAGGCAATCTCCTCACAACCACAGGCACCTGGAAGGACAGCTGCTCCTCACAACTACATAAATCAGGAAGTCAATCGCCATTCAACCACACCAACATGGAAGGAGATATCACAAACAAGGACAACTGGAAGGACATCGTCTCATAAACACATCAACCTTAAAGGGCATCTCTTTAATACCACAGCCACATGGAATGGCATCACCTCTTCAGAAACACAATCACCTGGAAGGAAACCTCTTCTCTTCTCTCAACCACATACACACAGAATAATATCTTCTCCTCTCAGGCAGAGCCACTTGGTAGGGCATCACATCCTTATACCTACAACACTGTGGAAGGGAATCTAATCCTTACAACCAAAGACACACACAAGGATATCTCCTCACAACCATGACATCTGGGGGGGACATATTTTCTCCTCACAAACACATGCAGCTAGAAGGGCATGTACACCTCACAACTACAAACACCTTGAAGGACAACTCCTCACAAAAAATCACCTGGAAGGACATGTCTTCACATCCAGGGCCACCTAGAAAGATTTTTCTCACAACCCAGTTACCCTAAAGATGATCTCATCATCACAACTACAGCCACTAGTAAGGGCATCTTCTCACAAACATATGCAACTGAAAGACATCTCCTCAAAACCACAGCTACCTGGAAGTGCATCTCCTCCTCACAAGCACAAACAATTGGAAGGGCATTGCCCCATTGCCTAACACCCACAGCCATTTGGAATGGCAACATCTCCTCGCAAACACTCAAATGGAAGGACATTTCCTCACACAACAGACACATGAAAGAACATCTCCTAACAACCACATAAACCAGGAAGGCAATCTCCTCATAGCCACTTGGAAGGACATCTCCTCAAAAACACCTGGAAGGACATCTCACAGACACCTGGAAGGCATCCCCTTTCAAAAACCCAAACCTGGAAGGAAATTTCCTCACAACATCAGTGACCTGGAAGGATATTTCTTTAGAAGAATAGTGACCTGGAAGGGCATTTTATCCTCACAAACCCAACTACCTGGAATAACATCTCCTCATCATCTGGAAGGGCATTTTGTCCTCCCAACCACAGCAACTTTGATGGGTATCTGCTTACAACTACAGTCACCTAGAATGATATCTGCTCACATTCATTGACACCTTGAAGGACATCCTCTAACAACCACTACTTTGAATGACAATGTCACCTGAAAACCACAGCCACCAGGAAGGAGATCTTTTTCTCACAACCACAGTCACCTGGATGGAAATCTCATCAAAACCAGAGCCACCTGGAAGGACTTCTACTCCTGACAACCACAGCCATTTGGAAGTGCATATCCTCATCACAACCGCAGCCACCAGGAAGGGCATCTGCTCACAACAACAGCAAGCTGAAATAGCATATTCTCCCCACAACCACAGCCACCTAGAAGGAAATCTCACTACCACAGTCAAGTCAAAATATATCTCCTCAACATCAACCACACAATACCATGTGAAAGGACATCTCACAACCAGACCCAACTGCAAGACCTTATCATCCTCACAACTACAGCCATCTTGAATGGCATCTCCTCACAATCACAGCAACTTGGAATAGCATCTCCTCCTCATAAATACAGTCACCTGAAAGGGCATCTCCCCACAAACACAGCCACCTGGAAGGAAATCTCTTCTTCAAAACCACAACCACATGCAAGGGCATCTTTTCCTCACAACAACAGCCACCTGAAAGGACATCTCCTCTCAATGACACCCAGAATGGTAATCTTCTTACAAATTTAGTCATGTGGAAGAACATCTCCTTTGCACAAACACAGCAACCTGTAAGGACATCTCAATACCACAGACACCTGTAATGACATCACCTCCTCACAAACACAGTCACCATGAAGTACATATCCTCACAACAACATACACCTAGAATAATATATCCTCTTATAAGCCAGACCAACCTGGAAGGGTATCTACTCATAGCCATAGCCCTCCTGGAAGAGCATCTCCTCCTCTAAACCACAGAAAATATATGTCCTCACAACCATAGACACCTGGAAGGACATGCCCTAATGACCTCAAAACCACAGCCATTTGGAAGGAAAGAACTTTCTAACACTCACCTGGATGGACATTGCCTCCTCAAAACAATAGCCACACAGGATATCTCCTTCTTACAACCAAGGCCAGCTGATAGGGTATATCTTCCTCATAACCACACTGACCTGGAAAATCATATCCTCAATCACAGCCGCCCCAGAAAGGGCAAGTCCTCACAATCATAGCTACCTGGAAGGACATCTCTTTACAACCAAAGACAACTGAAAGGACATCTCCTCAAAACCACATCTAGCAGGCCAGACATATCCTCACATCTACAGCCAACTGGAATGGGATACCTTCCTCACAAACACAGTCACCTGGGATAATATATCCTCCTTACAACCACATACGCCTCGAATGACATCTCCAACTCAGAACAACAGCCACCAGGAAATACAACTGCTCTTTTCCAACCACCTAAAAGGACATGTCCTCATAACAACAGCCACCTGGAAGGACATGTTCTCATAACCCAAGCCACCTGGAATAGCATTTCCTCTTGATCACAGCCATTTGGAAGAAAATCTGCTCATAACCAAAACTACCTGGAAGGACATCTCCTCACAACCACAGCCACCTGGGATGGCATCTTACAACCACAGCTACCTGGAAAGACATCTCCTCCTCAAAAGCAAAGCCATCAAAAGAACATCTCCTCTTCACAACCAGAGCCATGTGGAAGTGAAAATCCTACTCACAACCACAGTCAAAGTTTAGAAAATCTCCTCACAACCCTTGATGGACACTTGCTCCTCACAACCGTTAGAACAGCCAACTGGAAGGACATATCCTCACATCCAACCATCCAGAAGGCCAATTATTAACAATAACAGCCACCTGGAAAGACTTATCGTCACAACTACATTCACCAGGAAGGGCATCTCCTCAACAACAGACACCTGGAATGGTATCTCCTACTCACAGAGTAACCTGGAAGGAAATTTCCTCACAACTACAGCCCCCCTGAAAGGGCATATCCTTACACCCCTCTCCACATGGAAGGACATCTCCATACAGCCACAGCCACCTGGAAGGATATCTCCTCAAAACAACAGCCACCAGGCAGGGCATGTCCTCCTCTCAACCAAATACTTGTTTATTTGATTTTTATTAGTTATGCATATAGTATATACACATCCATGACAGTACCATCATTAGCCTTCTCCCTGTCCTCCCCCCATGGGTAATGTGGGTCTTGCCTTATGTGGGTAGCCATCAGTTATGTAGGAGAGGCAATGACTCTGTGCATATTGACCCAACTCATGGCTCTAACAATCTTTCCACCCCCTCTTCTGTGAAGTTCCCTGAGCAATGTTGCATTCATTTTAGGTCTATTTCAGTGACTAGGTCTTGGGAGTCTTTATGTCTCTGGATATCTGATTTGGTAGGATTTTAGTGTTGTTTGTGTCTATCTCCTTTGCCTTTATGCTGGTAACAGGTTCATCGAGAAAGCAGCACTCTACTCATTTACCCTATAACTCTATGGCTTCAGCTGGTGCCCTGGTGAGGTGCAATGGACTGAATCTCTCCTCAGGTTCTGTGTCCATCTGAAAAAGAGAAGCAAATTCTCCAATGGAGAATGAAGTCAATACAAGATACATGGATAATCCTTATTATTTTAGAGAGGATTTAATAGGTATAGGCCCTCTTGTATTCCACTATTGGTGGGAGCTTGATATTGGAGTGTGGGCTCATTTTTGTATATGGTTCTGACTTGTTGCTGGTTGCAGGTATGGGTTCCATTCTACTGAGTGGATCCATTAACAAAATCAAGAGCAGTTGGTAACCCACCATGGCTGTGTGCCACTATTACACTCGTGTGAGCATCAAGCCAGGTTGTTTACTGCTGAGTAGCTTAGATGACGAGTTGTTTACACAGTTAGTCGTTTTTCCCCAATCACTCATGTAGCACCTTCTGGCACTAGACAAGCTGTCTGGGGACTGACTCTCTTCCAGATTCCAGCCAGGTCCATCCATGTTCCATCCCAACAGCATATGGTGTCTTCAGCAGTAGAGTCTTACCATTAACCTTTGGTAGGTCATCAAGGACTCTGACAGAAATCTGTCTTCTACTGGGAAACCTTGTATGTCTCACTGATCAAAAGCTCATTGTGGCTATTAACCACATGCTGGTAGTGGGAGTTACAGGTCAGTGCCAAGGGAAGAGAAGGAAGAAAAAATATAGATAATATGAAAGAGGAAGAGAGAAGAGAAAGAAAAGTGAGTGAGAGACAGAAATATGAGAATATTGAGGTTAGCCTTAATCATACCCTCTCAAGGACCCTAGGATTCAGGTGTTCTCTCTAGGCACCTGATGCAGGTTTGACCTTTTAGTATGTCTTCTAGGATATAGGATTTTATGATACCATTTCCATTTGGGCCTAGATTTTTTCTCCCCACCCCACTTTTGCTCTGCCCTCCCACCCCACCATCCCTATTGTCCAATCAAGATGTTTATTAGGTAATGTCAGCATCATGGGCAAGTATAGATTAGGAGCCACAGGTGAGTGAGACCATGCAACACTTATCTTTCTGTGATTGGGTGAGCTCCCTGAGAATGATCTGTTCCAAGTTTCAACAATTTTCTTCAAATTGCTTTGTGTCATTTTTCTTTACTGCTTTGTAGAACTCCATTGTGTAGATATACCATATATTATTTATCCATTCATCTAATGATGGATATCTGGGTTGATTCTAGCTCTTTGCTATTATGAATTGAGCAGGGATTATTCAACATATGGAACTCTGTCAATGTAATACACCACATAAATAAGCTTAAACACAAAACCACATGATTATTTTGATAAATGCAGAAAAGGCCTTTCACAAAATACATCACTTCATGATCAAAACATTGGAGAGAATAGGAGTGGATGGTCTATATCTCAACATAATAAAGGCTATATATAAAGATCCTAAAGCCCAAATAATACTTAATGGGGAGAGATTGAAGAAATTCTCATTGAGATTAGGAACCAGAAAGGGTGTCCAAGCTCACCTCTGGGGTGAAACCTACTTGATCCAGGTGGATAATGCTTTTGATATGCTGTTGAAATCAGCTTGTGAGGATTTTGTTCAGGATCTTTGCATTTAAGTTCATCAGGGAAATAGGCCTGTAGTTTTCTTTTCTTGTGACTTCTCTGCCTGGTTTTGGTATTAAGGTGATACTAGCTTCATAGAAGGAGTTGGGGAGCTTTCCCTGTTCTCCACTTGTGTGGCACAATTTGAGAAAGATTGGTTTCAGTTCTTCCATGAAGGTTTGATAGAATTCTTCTGAGAAGACATCTGGTTCTGTAGAGGTTTTTGATTACCCTTTCAATCTTGATGGTTGTGATAGGTTTGTTTATGAGATTAATTTGCACTGAGTTTAGCTTTCTAGGTGGTATTTGTCCAGGGATTCACCCATCATGGCACAGGTCTTAGAAAGGCTGGGGCGGGGACACTGGCCTGCTGGCCTGGGTCCCTGCTCTGGGGCAAGACTGGGGAGTGGTATGGGTGGTTGCACATGGGGCTCAGAGAGTCTAAGGCAGGGACACTGGCTTGCTGGCATGGATCCTTGTTCATGGGTGGGAGGAGTTGGTGACCAGTACCTGCGATCACGTGTGTGGGGCTCAGAAAGGCTAAGGTGGGGACACTGGACTGCTGGACTGGGTCCCTGCTCAGAAGCAGGACTGGGGAGAAGGACTAGCAGTCACAGATGCCAGTCAGAAAGGCTAAGGCAGGTACCGTGATCTGCCGCCCTGGGTCCCTGCTCAGGGATGGGACCGGGTAGTGGGACCAGGGTCAGACACAGGTCTCAGAATGGCTATGGTAGGGACACTGGCCTGATGGCCTGGTCCCTGCTCAGGGGTGGGATTGGGGAGTGGGACCAGTGGTCATGCATGGGGCTCAGAAAGGCTAGGGCAGGGACACTGGCCTGGTTCCCTACTCAGGGGCAGGACCGAGGAGTGGGACTGGTGGTCATGCATGGGGCTCAGAAAGGCTAGGGCAGGACCAGGGAGTGGGTCCAGGGTCGTGCACAGGGCTCTGAAAGGCTAGGGTGGGAAACTCTGGCCTGCTGGCCTGGGTCCCTGCTTGAGTTGGGACTGGGGAGAGGGACTGATGGTCACACACAGGGCTCAGAAAGGCTAGGGTGGGGACACTAGCCTGTTGGCCTGGGTCCCTGCTCAGGGGTCTGAACAGAGTGTAGGACTGGTGGTCATGCATGGGGTTCAGAAAGGCTAGGGAGGGGACACTGGCCTGCTGTACTGGATCCCTCCTCAGGGGCAGGACTGGGGACTGGGACTAGTGGTCAAGCATGGGGCTCAGAAAGGTTGGGGCAGGACCTAGCAGTGATTGTGCCAGTGGAGCTCTGCATGATGGCAGGAAAGCCTGGGGCAGAGGTCTTAGCCTGCTAGTTTGGGTCCACTTGGCTTGCAATTAGTGAAGGAGGGACTTCTGGCTGGAACCTGAGGCTAGGACAGCTGCCTGAGGGAATTGGGGAACTGGTGGGCTACCCTAGAGCTTGGTAATCAGTAGATTCCCCATTTTGCCCCTCCACACCCTCCCACTGGGAGCCTACTAGAATAAGTAATCCCTCTTGAACTTTAAGGGTCTTGCATTTCCTTCCCTGTGAGATGAGGTGATGTTAGGTGGATGCCATCTTGACTGGAAGTCTCCCAAATACTTGTTGAGGTACACCTCTGCCTCACAACCATAAACACCTTGAAGGAAATCTGCTCACAAGAGCCACCCAGAATGGCATCTCCTCCTCCTCACAGCTAACTGGAAGACCATCTTCTCCTCACAACCAAAGACAGCTGGAATGGCATCTTCTCATAATCACAGCCACCTGGAATGAAATCTCTTCACAACCAGACACCTGGGAGGACATCTCCTCAACACCACATGCACTTGGAAGGACATCTCGATCTCACTACCACAGCCACCTGGAAGGACATCTACTCACAACTACAGCAATTTGCAATGCCATCTCCTCACAAACATACCAACTTGGAAGGGCATCTCCTAACAACCATAGGTACCAGGTAGGAAACCTCATCAGAACCACAGATGCCAAGAAGGACATCTGCTTATAACCACATACACCTTGAAGGATATCTTCTACTCACAACAAGAATATCTTCACAACCATAGACACTTGTAAGGATATAGCCCCCATAAAACAATAGCAATGAGCAAGCACCTCATCCTCAACCACATCCTCCTGAAAGTGCATCTTATTATCACAAACATAGCCACCCAGGAGGGCATATACTCACAACCACAACCAATGAAAACTTTATCTCCTTACAATCAAATCAATCTGGAAATATATCTACTCATCAAAACCATAGCCACCAAGAAGGACCTCTCCTCCCCACAATGATAGCCACCTGGAAGGGCATAATCTCACAACCACAAGTACATCTGCTCCTCCAAACCACAGCCATGTGGAAGGAAATCTCTTCCTCAAAACCGCAGCTACCTGGATGGACATCTCCTCCTCAAAACTATAGCCACCAGGAAGGACATTCCTCCTCACAACCACAGCCAACTTGAATTCAATATCCTTCTCAAAACCACAGCCACATGGAAGAACATCTCCTCACAACAGACACTTTGAATGGTATATCCTCCTCACAACTACAGACACTTATAAAAACATCCCATCATCATAACTACAGACACCTGGAAGTACATGTCCTCACAACAACAGCCATGTGGAAGCACATATCTTCTTCCCAACCAAATCCACCTGGAAGTGCATCTCCTCCTCAAAAACACAGCCAACTGGATAGGCATATACTCACAACCACAGGCACCAGGAAGGAAATATTGTCACAACAAGACACCTGGGAGGACATCTTCTCACAACCACAACCACCGGAATGGACATATCCTAACAACCAACCACCTAGAAGGGTATCTCCTTACAACCATTGTCATCTGGAAGATCATCTCACAACCACAGACAACTGAAAGGACTGGAATTACATCTTCTTCCCACAACTTAATACACCTAGAAGGATATCTTCTTACAATCACTAGAACTTGGAAGATCTCTTCACAAACACAGCCACTTGGAAGGATATGTTCTCCTCAAAACTGTAGCCACCAGGAAGGATATGAAAACCTCCTCATAACCAAAGCCACTTGGGAATAAATCTCCTCTTCACAACCACATACAACTGGAAGGGCATCTCCACTTCCCAACCTGAAGGGCATCTCACAATCAACCACCTGTAAAGAGATGTACTCACAACAGCAAAGTGGAAAGAAATCTACATAACCACACTGATCTGAAAGCACTTCACAAGTACACCACCTGGAAGTTAACCTACTCACAGCCACAGCAACCTGGAAGGGCATCTATTCACAAACAGACACCTGGAATTAAATATCCCCATCACAACCACAGCCACATGGAAGAACATCTCTTCCTCACAAACAGCCACGTGGAATGAAATCTCCACATAACCAGAAGAAATCTCTTTACAACAATATACACCGGGAAAGACATCTCCACCTCAATACTGTAGCCACCTGGAAGAACATCACCTTGCCATCGACCATTTGTAAGGATATGTCCTCACAAAAACAGCCAAATGGAAATACATGTCCTCTTCACAACAACATACATCTGGAAGGACATCTCTGTCGTCGCCCAGTCCGACCAGCAGAATAAGGCAATGACCACAGGAACTCTTCTTGAAGCAGTTTATTCAGGAACCTTTTACATCAGGAAGCCCCCGACTCCCAGCCCTCCACCCTAGATATAGCCTCACCTGATCCAATCAGCAGTAGCCACGTAGGCGTTAGCTATAGGGCACAAACAACCACCTGCTGGTGGACTGATCTTACGTAACAAGGTACATGCGCACATCTGCAGTGTGAACGTGACTATACAAGGGCAGAAGCAGGAAATGGCGCCTAGTCATAAGACTTGGCAGTCAGCCAAGGCGCCATCTTGGAATGGCTGCCACACTGGTTCCCCACAGTTCCCCTTTTTCTATTAAATAAAATGGCAGAGAGTGAGCTCGGTAACCCATGATATCACGGTGGGCGTATAACCGACTGGGGGAGCAGGGACCTGGCTCCTCCCGTGGGTTTTAATATACCCACTAAGTAGGCCCTTGGTACCTTTTGGGGAGGAGAGGCAGGGCCGAGATCATGATGATATATGTAATGGTACCAACCTCCCTGCAAGCCAGGTGTTACTCTCAGGGAATCCAGAAGTGGTCAGATAGGGACCTTCCCTTGCGGTGCTTTGCCTCGCACCCATGTCGGTGCCCATATTGTACTCACATTTGTGAGTCAATATGCATAGGTCTGACTCCTATGCAGTTCCCTGAGGGGGAGCTCAAGCCATTTTAAATTTATATAGCTGCCAAACACGAGGGGGAACAGGTGGGTACAATTATCTATTTTTCTAGCATGCCGAGCCACACTTGAGGGGAATGACCCACCTCCACAGCTGCAAAGGCCTGTACCAAAAGCACCTGATCTCTGCGATGTCTGGTTCTTATGTTACAAATGCACTACAGCAGCACACCACTAATTAGAATCAGGCAAAGGGCTAAACTACCAATACCTGCCCATTCCCTCAGATGGAGCATTGCTTGATGAATTCAATCAGATAATCCTTCAGCGATAGAGGCATCAACATGGGTGGAGTTGATATGGGTTATTGACGTCCTCAAGGTGCGGACAAGGTGATCCAGCTCTTTAGACCAATTACCTGTAAGATATCTAGAAAGCTCTCACGATAGGTTAGCTGCTCTGCTAGCATTCTGAAAAGGCACTGAAGTCACACACAGACCAGCCATCTTCCATTCACAACCCAATTGAGCTATTTCAAAAATAATGTCCACCTGTTCTTGGACCAAATCTACTCTCTGATTAAGCAGCATTATGCCTGTTCGTAGTTGAGCATTTATTTGAGTTTGTGTGGTCAGGGCCTTGGCTACCCCAGCAGACAAATTATTTAAAGTTGCTGCCATCTGAACAGTCTTAGTCAAAGAGACTGCTGCTGCCGTAGCTGCAGCTGCCGAGACCGCAATGGCCGCCACAATGGCTGCAGAAATGCCAAAATCTCTTTTTTGTCTGAATAAGGTCATTGCCAATGGAGCTTCCACCGGCCATGGGATAAACCTTGGCATCCGGGCAACCACCGCTAAAGGAAACTCAGTAGCATTCCAACAGGTAGCATAAAAGCAGGTGAAGTTATTACAATACAGGGCACTATCATTAAAAGTTCCATTGAATACTATAAATACAAAAGGAGGCCATACACACACTGGAGTGGGATTATAAGTAATATTCTGACCCGGATGTGATATCTTTGCAGAGGTCTCAAATAGTTCTGAGGAATTCCATTGTATACTGGCATTACCCATACTTCCCCCTAAGAGCATACTCATAGCCGCCAAATCTGTACAACTGCCATTGACTCCACATAACATCCATAAATCAAACACATTACTGGGTCCCCGTTGGGTGGGATTTTGATATGTCCAATTATACCCCCCAAAAGAACTATTGATGACAGTACCAACATAGGGAGAAAAGGTGAAGTAATTCTTGACTGCCCACCCTACTTTACGTGCCTGACACCCCGTCCATGGTGGCAATGACTCCCGCAAGCCTGTGCAGAATGGAGCCCATTTAGGTTGAGAGGGTACGGTGCCATTACCTTTACTTACAATACTTGGCCAAGCTCCATGCATCCAAGTGACATTAGTGGTGTTAAGTTCCCACCGAGGCCGATCAAACCAGCCCCCCAATTGATGATATAAACGGATGCAGGAACTCAATTCTGAAATATTTGTGACTACCTGAAAGCACAAAACTCCCTCAAGCCCCATTTGCCAGGACTCTTGGAAGGCGGCTATTTCCCTATCAAATGGCAAAAATGGTACTTGTAAAGTATTATTGGTAGTGAAGAACCTAGGGAACACCTGTGCTGAATGGTAAATAGGCAGTGGTCTAGGGAAGACTGGAAGAATCCCCCATCTTAATTCCTGTCCGATTACCATCCAATGAGACATCCCCAATAGCATCATCACCGATGTCATCATCACCAATGTCGTTAGAAGGTGCATCTTGTTCAGAAGATGGCACTGCACGTGTCAATTGTTCTGGAACCCACACCAGCTTCTCTTGGCCCTGGGGGAACACACAAACAGATCCTCTTGCCCATATTAACACTGGATCAGGGCCATTCCATTTGCCTGTAAGAATATCCTTCCACATCACCCGTCCCTTTTCTGTAACTTCCTGGTGCACATAACGGTCTGCAGCAGAATGACCTTGTTTGTCCAATTGGAGAAAATTTAAAGTCAAAAGGGCAAGGGAAATACATTCTCTGGGAGTTCTCCCATACCCTATTCCACCTTTTTGTTTTAAGAGACACTCCTTCAATGTGCGATGGGCGCGTTCAACAATCCCTTGTCCCTGGGGATTATAAGGTAAGCCATGATTCAACTGAACTCCCATGGTGAGACAGAAAGACTTAAAGGATGCTGATACGTATGCGGGGCCATTATCAGTTTTAAGTGAAGAAGGTAGTCCCCAAGCCCCCCAAGCCTCAAGGCAATATGCAATGACATGTTTAGTAGTCTCCCCAGTGTGAGGGGATGCATATATGATTCCCGAGGCAGTGTCC
Organism: Orientallactaga sibirica; assembly: GCA_036365145.1. Classification (NCBI taxonomy): domain Eukaryota; kingdom Metazoa; phylum Chordata; class Mammalia; order Rodentia; family Dipodidae; genus Orientallactaga; species Orientallactaga sibirica. The sequence continues at coordinate 30,131,044 of JAEOAD010000026.1, read as the reverse complement.
ACCGCAACATGGACATATTTCAATCTACCAAACTCAGGAACATGTGTCACATCCATTTGCCAAATATGTAAAGGGCACAAACCTCGTGGATTAACACCCAGAGTTGATTGAGGTAGCATCAGAGCACAAGATACACAGCTTTTAACTATCTCGCGCGCCTCAGCTCTAGAAATTGCAAACTTAGAAGACAATGTTTTTGAGTTAACATGAAATTGAGCATGAAAATGCCATGCACAATCCAAGGGGAAGAAGGTGGTAAAAATAAAGATAGCACGAGTGGCTCGATCTACTAAGTCATTTCCCTCAGCTAAAGGACCAGGTAATCCTGTATGGGCTCGAACATGTTGTACAAAGAATGGGGCCTTTCTTTGCCAGATCAATGCCTGTAATTTTAGTAAGAGATTTCCTATGACACTTTTTAAGTTAATCTTTCCTGTAGTCTCTAAAATTTTGAGGATGTTGACAACATATAATGAGTCTGAAATTAAATTAAATGAACATGAAAATTGTTCAAATACATGTATTACTATTTGCAACTCTACAACCTGTGGAGAGGCTGGCGGAAAAGGCACAACAATAGGTTCTGACCCAGATACAACATAAGCTCCAGTGCCTGTTTTAGACCCATCTGTGAAAATAGTCAGTATCATTAGGTCCTGCTAAAAGTATATCATCCATATAATGAAGACATCTAATGGTTGGAAATTCTTGTCGCACCTTTTCTAATGCTTTTCCTACATATCACTGACACATAGTGGGGCTATTGGCCATTCCCTGAGGTAAAACCACCCATTCATAGTGCTGGTCCGGGGACTCATGATTTATTGAAGGAACAGTAAAAGCAAATCTTTTGGTATCATTCACATGCAAGGGAATAGAGAAAAAGCAGTCCTTTATATCAACTACTATTAAAGGCCAATGCTTTGGTATTGTAGATGGAAGGGGCAAACCTCTTTGAATTAGCCCCATTAGAATCATCTGATTATTAATGGCTCTTAAATCATGCAATAAACGCCATTTCCCAGACTTTTTCTTGATCACAAAAATGGGCGTATTCCAGGGGGAAGTGGATGCTTGCAGATGACCCATGGCTAGTTGTTCCTGCACCAAGTCATGAACAGCTTGTAATTTTTCTGAGGGAAGAGGCCACTGAGGAACCCATACCGGATCCTCAGACTTCCATGTAATGGGAAGTACTCCCTCAGTGGCCGCTAGGAAAAACCCAGCCCTTGCCTATTCAACTTTGGCTTTATTGTCAATGGGGATCTTCGTCCCTGGGACAATTTCCCCAGCCCTTGTCCCTGGACATGTCCCATGTGATGCATCATTTTTTCTGCCTTGGAACTATAACACCCCTCATTTGTAAGTACATAACCCATTTCCTTCATAAGATCTCTTCCCCATAAGGAAATAGGAACTTCCAAAATGTAAAGCTGAAATGAGCCAGAATGTCCCTCATCATCCTGCCACTGTAAAATTTGTGTGCTTATCTCAGGTTCCTTGGCGTATCCTAGGCCTCAAAGTACCTGTTCTGATACCTGCTGAGGCCAATCTGCTCGGCTTATGATGCTTCTATCTGCCCCGGTATCAAGTAAACCGGATAGTTTTCTCCCATTAACTTTGAGGGTGAGTATAGGGCGAGACCCAAGTTCCATGGAACAAAACACAGTGGAGGTACCTGTAGAGCCAAATCCTTTATCTCCTCGTTGTAATTGTTTGGATGGATATAAGTCATGACAGCTGGGTAGTATCAAGAGCTGAGCTATACGGTCCCCTGGGGAAATAGCTGAAACTCCTCGTGGGGAAGAAACCATGATTTTGACCACTCCTGTATAATCTGGATCAATGACCCCAGGGTGGACTATCAGGCCTTGCATGGTAATGGAACTTCTGCCTATTAACAATCCAACTGTTCCCGCTGGGAGAGGGCCTGAGAAATCTGTATCAATCAACTGAGGTCCCATTCAAGGGGTTAATATGAGTCTGGTGGTGGAACAGAGGTCAAGTCCTGTGCTCCCTGCTGTTGCTCTTCTGGGCGACTCCACTGCATTGGTGGTCGCAGACTGGGCCATTGCTCTGTCATTGCCCCATATATTTGAGGGCCCTGGGGTCGGGGGCCCCGCGTCCCGTTTTTTTTGCCGCAAGACCTCCATGTCCCGCCGCCAAGGGCTGCCCATTAATATCTTTCACAGATCTACATTCATTGGCCCAATGATTACCTTTGCGACATCTCGGACAAAGGCCTGGCATTCTGGGTTGCAGTCCCTCAGAAAGTTTTAGCTGTGGGCATTGACGCTTCATGTGACCGGGCTGTCCACATTTAAAACAATTTCCTGTTTTCGCTCCAGCCCGCGCCTGCGTCATTTGCATAACTGCGGCTGCAAGACCTGCGTTAGACAGGGGTCCTCCTATCTCCCTGCAAATCTTCAACCATACTTCCAGTCTCCTATTTTTATAAGGATTTATTGCTTGTCTACATTCTTTGGTGCACTGTTCAAACACCAATTGTTTTATTAGCGGCATGGCAGTATCAGGACTCCCAAAAATCCTCCCCACAACCTCAACCATGCGGGCTACAAAATCTGCAAAGGGCTCAGTAGGTCCCTGTATGATTTTAGTGAGGTTTACTGTAACTTCACCTCTATTTGGGAGCGCTTTCCATGCTCTAGTACCAATTGCATTAATTTGCTCATATACTTGTTGGGGATATCCTGTCTGCTGATTAGCAAATCTTCCTTGTCCTAACAACATATCCTGATCCCATGCCTGTTGTCCATTCCTAGCATTATCAGCTGCCTGGTCAGCGGCAAACTCAATAAGGAATGCTTTCCAATCTAAGTACTGGCCAGAAGTTAAGCAGGCCTTAGCTAAATTCTGCCAATCATTAGGAGTCATGCAATAATGATGAAGGCTTTCTAGTATTGCTATGACATATGCTGCACTAGTGCCATATGCGTGCACTCCCTCTGCCAGTCTCTGTATGACTTTACAGTCCAGAGGCTCATGATATCTTGCCCCTTGATTGTCCTGAAATACTGGGAAGCAGCCTTGTGCGCGCATTTCTCTCCATACCTCAGGGCACAGGCTCCGGCCATCTGATGGCACAGAATATTTTGACTGACCAGGGGCATAAGGCGGAGGACACGGTGGTCCAGGGGCTGAAGGAGAAATTTTCATTTTAACTGAGATTAGCCTTTCAACTAACTCCTCCACTTCCTCATCTGTGAGTTCCTCATCAGAACTTCCTCCTTTCTCAGACTCCATAGACCGCTCCTCTTTCAGCTGTTCCAAAGCTTCATTTCCCCTCTCAATTTCTGCGGCACACAGCCCTTCACGATCTGCCAAGCAAGAGCGCACAAGTTTCCATATTGACTGCGTGCCTGGGACTATCATGCCCTGCTCCCAGGCAAAGTCTATGTCTCTTCCTAACTTATCCCAACTCGCTAGAGTCAGGTGCCCAGAGATGGCAAACCACGGAGCAATCTCATCCACTGCTGTCATGAACCTCTTTATTGTGGTGCCTTTTAACCCTAATCCTTCCGCTTTCAAAAGATCTTTTAATGCAGACGCCACAGTCTTACTGGAAGATGTATTGCCCATTTTGCTACGGGACCTTATCGTCTCTCTACCGGAGAACTTGCCTTTACCCTTTTTGTCCACTTACCTGGAACTTACCAGCTAGCTGCCCTGACCGCTTCAAGTTCTGAGTCCCCGTACGGGCCACCACTTGTCGTCGCCCAGTCCGACCAGCAGAATAAGGCAACGACCACAGGAACTCTTCTTGAAGCAGTTTATTCAGGAACCTTTTACATCAGGAAGCCCCCGACTCCCAGCCCTCCACCCTAGATATAGCCTCGCCTGATCCAATCAGCAGTAGCCACGTAGGCGTTAGCTATAGGGCACAAACAACCACCTGCTGGTGGACTGACCTTACGTAACAAGGTACATGAGCACATCTGCAGTGTGAACATGACTATACAAGGGCAGAAGCAGGAAATGGCGCCTAGTCATAAGACTTGGCAGTCAGCCAAGGCGCCATCTTGGAATGGCCGCCACACTGGTTCCCCACACATCTCCACTTCACAACCACAGCCTTCAGGAAGGGCATGTCCTCATGACCACCCACCTCGAGGACATGTACTCACAGGAACAGCCCCCTGGAAGGATATTTCCTCAAAACCTCAGACACCTGGATGACCATTTCATACTCATAACCATAGCCACCTGGAATGGTGTTCTCATAACTACTGAAAACTGGAAGAAAATCTTCTAATAACTACAGCCACTTGGAAGTACATCACTTCTCTTAAACAACAGCCACATGGAAGGGAAACTCCTCCTTATAACCACAGCAAATTTGAAGAGCATCTCATCTCAACTACAGCCAACTGGAATGGCATCTCCTCCTCACAAAAAGTCACCAAGAAGGACATTTACTCACAACCAAATCCACCTGGCAGGGCATCTTCTCCTCACAAAAACATATCCCTGCAAGGACATCTGCTCCTCACAACCACAGCCACCTAAAGGGCATTTCCTCCTAAAAGCCATAGCCACCAGAAAGGACATGTACTCTTCACAACCACAGACACATGGAATGGCATCTCCTCCTCACAAACAAATTCATCTGGCAGGATATCACCTCACAACCATAGCCAAATGGAAGGTCATATCCTCCTCAAAACCACAGCCACCTGGAGTGGCATCTCCTGACAACTATAGCCACATGGAAGAAATCTCCTAACAACCACACAATCCTTGGAGGGCATTGATTCATCACAACCATATACACAATGAAGAACATCTCCACCTCAAATCCACAGTCACCTGGAAGCACATCTCCCCACAACCAACTACCTGGGAGGACATCTACTCACAGCTACCTAGAAAGACACCTCTTCCTGAAAACTATAGCCACAATGAAGGTTATCACAACAATAGTCACCAGGAAGGGCATGCCCTCGCAAGCACAGCAAACTGGAATGGCATAACCTCTTCAAAATTACAGTCACCTGGAAGAACATCTCCTCCTCACAACCACAACCACAGGGAAGAGCATCTCTTTATTACATCCACAGACACCTGGAAGTGCATCTGTTCTCAAAAACACATAGCTGGAAGGACATCTCTTTTTTCCCAAACAACCACATGGAAAGGCAGCTCTCCTCATGACAACAGCCATGTGGAATATCCTCATTACAAACACAGTTTCCTGGGAGGTCATCTCCTTACAACCACAGCCACTTGAATGGGCATTTCCTCACAAACAAATACACCTGGAAGGAAATCTCAACACAACCACAGATACCTTGAAGGACATATCTTCCTCAAAACAACATAAACCTGGAAGGACTTCTTTTCCTCACAGACATAGCCACCTCAAATCCATAGTCATTAGGAAAGCCATCTTATCACAACCACATCCACCTGGAAGGGAATTTCATCACAACCACAGTCAAATAGAAGGATATAATCTCACAACCATAGAACCCCAAAGGACATCCCCTAATAGTCAGAACCACTTAGAAGGAAATCTCTTTTCCACAACTAGTAGAACCTTGAAGGGCATCTCCTAACAACTGCAGCCACCTCAAAGGAAATATACTCACAACCATAGACTCCTGGAAAGATATCTCTTCCTCACAACCTCATACACCTGAAAGGTCATCACCTCACAACCAGAGCCTCTTGGAAGGATATCTCCTTACAACCACAGCCATGTGGAAGGGCATCTCCTCACAACCACAGCCACCTGGAATGGCATCTCCTTCTAAAGTCACTAGGAAGGACATCTTCTCACAACCTCAGTCACCTGGAAGGACATCTCCTCACAACTGAACACATCTGGAAGGAAATCTTGACACAACCACAGACATCCAGAAGGATATCTCCTCCTCACAACAACATAATGAAGAAAGGTCATCTACTCCTCACAACCACAGCCACCTGGAATTATATTTCACACCCGAAGCTACTTGTAAAGACATATACTCCTTCTCCTCCTCAAAACCACAGCCATCTGGAAAGGCATCTATTCACAATCATAGATGCCTATAATGAATGATCATCCTCAAATGCAGAGCCACCTGGAAGAACATCTTCTCACAAACACAGACACCTGGAAGGAAATCTCTTCATGACCAAACACCTGAAAGTACATCTCCTACTCACAAACACATACACCTGGCAGGTCATATCCACCACAAAACCACAACCACTTGGAAAAACATCTCCTCACAACCACACCATCCTGGATGGGCACCTCCTCACAAGCACAGCCAACTGGAAGGTACTCTCCTAAACATCCACATCCATCTATAATGGCACCTCCTCCTCAGAGCAACAGACCTCTGTGAGGACATCTCCTAATCACAACCACATACATCTGGAAAGACATCTCCACCTCAATAACATAGCCACCTGGAAGAACATCGCTTCACCATCGACCATCTGTAAGGATATGTCCTCACACAAAAAATACTTAAAGGACATCACCTCAGAACCACAGCCACTTGGAAGAACATGTCCTATTCATAACAACATATATATAGGAGGACCACAGTCTTTGGGAAGAACATGTACTCATGACCATCCACCTGGAAGGACATCCTCACAAACTCAGACACCTGGTAGAATATAAACATAAACCTGGGAGAGCATCTCCTCAAAATCACAGCCACCAGGAAGAACATCTCTGCAAACCCCCAGCTACCTGGAAAGACAACACTTCTTACCAACAGCAGCTATCTGTAAGGGGATCTCCTCACAACCACAGCCAGCTGGAAGAATATGTGCTCACAAAAACAGCTACCTAGAAAGATATCTCTTCACAACAACAGTTACCTGAAAAGACATCTCCTCATGACCACAGCCTCCTAGAAGACCATTTTATCCTCACAAACCCAGCCACCTGGAAGGCATCTCATCACAATCATAGACACCTTGAATGACATCTTACATCCACAGCTAGCTGGAAGAACATCTCCTTACAACCACAGCAGCTTGGAAGGACCTCTCCTTTCAACAACGCACACCTGGAAGGAAATCTACCCCACACCCACTGCCATCTGGAAGGATATATACTCAAAACAATAGTCTCCTGGAAGGTAATCTTACCCTCACAACAATAGCTAGTGTGAATTACTTCACCTCTGCAAATCCACGTGAACTGGAAAGGCATCTCTTCTTCACAACCACAGCCACTTGGAAGAACATATCCTCACAAACACAGCCACCTGGAAAGATATGTCTTCTTCCTAATTACAGCCACCTAAAATGACATCTCCCCCTCATAACCATAGTCACCAGAAGAAGATCACCTCGTTTTATCCACATCAACCTGGAAGGCATCTCCTCTCAACCACAGCCAACTGGAAAGACATCTCCTCACAACAGCTACCTGGAAGGACATAATCTCTTCACAACCACAGCCACATGGAAGTTCATATCCTCCTAATATCCACCAAGAAGAGTATCTCTTTATCACAACAACAGCCACCTGGAAGGACATCATCTCTTCACAACCACAGCCATATGGAAGTTCATATCCTCCTCATAACCACAGCCATCTTGAAGGGCATATCCTCTCAACCATGGTTATATGGAAGGAAATCTCATAACCATGGACACCTGGGAAGACATATCCTCCATTCAGCCAAATATTCCTGGAAGGTCATCTTCACCTCACAAACTCAGCCATCTCATAGGACATATCCTCCTCTACACCATAACAACCAGGAAGAGTATATCCTCATCACAGCTACAGCTGCATGGAAGTATATCTTTTTCACAACCAAAGCTACCTGGAAGGGCATTGCCTCACAAGCACAGTCACCTGGAAAAGTATCTTTTTTTCACAGCCATATCCACGCACCACAGGCCCCTGGAAGTCCATATCCTCCTCACAAATGCCATCTAGAAGGGCATCTCCTGCTCACAACCACAGCAACCTGGAAGTGTATCTCCCCCTAACAACCATAGCCCTGGAAGGACATATTCTCACAATCACAATCATGGCCACCTGGAAGGACATATTCTCATGTACACAGCCAGATGGAAGAATATCTCCTCTCACAACCACAAAAACCTGGAAGGATGTATCTTCCCAATAATAGCTACCTGGAAGGGAATCTTCTCAAAATTCCAGCCACCTGGAATCACTTCACCTCCACAAATCTACAGCAACCTGGAATGGCATCCTCACAATGACAGCTACCTGGAAGAGAATCACCACAGATGCCTCACAACCACACCTCACAGATTCTGTGAGGACATCTGCTGATAGCAACCACATACACCTGGAAGGACATCTCAAGTTCACAACCACATCCACCTGGAAAGTAAACTTCTCACAACAAACCACTTGGAAGGACATGTCCTCACAACAATAGCCACCAAAAATGACATCCTTACCATCTCAGCCAGAATCACAATCACAGCCACCTGGAAGATCATCTTCTCATCACAACCCCAGAAACCAAGAATGGCATTGCCTCCCTATAAACACAGTCAACTGGAAGTTCAGTTCCTCACAATTACTGCTATCTGGAAGAACATCTTCTCCTAACAACCACATCTAATTTGAAGGAAATCTTGTCACACCCACAGACCCATGGAAGGAAACCCCCTTATCCTCACAACCATGTACACCTGGAAGGACCTCTCCTCACATCCCCAGCCACGTGGAAGGAGATTTCCTCATAAACACAGTCACCTGGAAGGACTTCTCCTCACAACCAAAACTATTTGGAAGATGATCTCTTGCTCATAAACATCTCCACAGAAGCACAGCCAACTGGAATGGAATCTCCTCACAACCAAAGCCACTTGGAAGGAAATCTCCTAAACAACACAGACACCTGGAAGAACATTTCCTCCTTAACCACAAACACCTTGAAGGATATCTCCACCTCCATACACAGCCCCCTAAAAGGACATCTGCTCATAAGTAACAGCCTGGAAGGGCAAACACTCATAACAACTGCCACCTGGAAAGACATCCTCTCAGAACCACAACCACCTGGAAGCACATTACCTCAAAACCAGAGCCACATGGAAGGAAATTTACTCACAACCACAGACACCTGGGAGGAACATCTCCATCTCACAACCACAGCCATGAGGAAGGGCTTCTTCTCCCAACTACAACCTCATTGGATGGCATCTCCTCATTATAAACAAAGTCACTGGGAAAGATATCTTTTTACAACCACAGTCACCTGAAAGAAAATCTCTTCCACACAAGCACAGCCACCTGGAAGGCCATCCCTTCACAACCAAAGCCACCTGAAATGAAATCTCCTTACAACCAAAGACAACCAAATCAACCTCACAACCATAGGCAACTCACAGTCAACCACCTGGAAGGACAAATGCTCACAAAACAGTCAACTATAAATACATCTCACAACTTCAGCCACCAGGTAGCACATCTTCTCACAACCACAGTCTCCTGGAAGACCAACCATATCCTCCTCCAAAACACAGCCACCTGGAATTGCATATCCTTACCATCATAGCCAACTAGAATGACATCTCCTCACAATCATATCTACCTGGAAGGATATCTTTGCCTAAAAACCACAGCCATCAGGAAGGATATCTCTCCTCACAACCACATATATCTGGAAAGGCACTCCTCTTTATAACTACATCCTCCAGGAATGTAATCTTTTCATAACCACAGGCACCTGGAATGGAATCTCCTCACAAACATAGTCATCTAGAAGGACATACCTCAAAACCATAGACATGGAATACCATCTCCTTCACACTAGCACAGCCACATGGAAGAGCATCTCCTCCTCCCAATCACAGAACCTGGAAGGAAATTTCTTCCTGATAACCACATACACCTGAAAGAGAACGTCTACCTCACAACTAAAGCCATATGGAAAGACATCTCAAAACCACAGTGACCTGGAAGAACATCTCCACACAACCACATATACCTCAAAGTACATCTCAACCTCATAAATATGGGCAGTTGTAAAGACATCTGCTCACAAAAACATCACTTGGAAGGACATGTCCTCACAATAACAGCCACCTGGAAAGACATCTCCTCACCACCACAACCACTTGGAAGGATATCTTATGACAACCACAGCAATCTGAAGACCATCTCTTCCTCACAACCACTGCAACCTGGAAGGGTACTGCTTCACAATCACAACCAACTGGAGGCATCTCTTCCTCATAACCAAGTCACCTGGAAGTCTCTTCACAATCAGAGTCTAATGGAAGAACATCTCTACACAACCACATCCACCTGGAAGGAGATCTCTTCATAACCACAGTAACCTGGAATGACATCTTCTCAAAACAAAGCCACCAGGAAGGACATCTCCTCCTGACAACCACAGCCACCTAGAAGCATATCTGATCGCAACCACAATCATCTAGAACATATCTTCCTCACAACCACAGCCACCTATGATGGAATCTCATCATCATAAACAGTCATATGCTTCCATCTCCTCACAACAACCACCTGGAATGACATCTCATAACCACAGCTACCTGTAAGATCATCTCCTCATGAAAACCACAGGCACCAGGAATTGAATCTCCTCACAACAGCTAACAGGAAGGACATCTCCACACAACCAAAGCCATATGGAAGGACAATGCACAACCACAACCACCTGGAGGAACATCTCCTCCTCACAACCACATCTACCCGAAAGGGAACCTCCTTAGAGCCACATACACATGGGAACACTTCACCTCCTCACAACCACAGTGACCTGGAAGGACATCTCCACCTCACAACCACAGACACATGAAAATATATGTCACCACTACCAATCACCTACAAAGACAAATCTTCACAACACTTTCACCTGGAAAGACATCTCCTCACAAGCACAACTGCCTGGAAGGACATCTCCTCACAACCACAGAGACCTGGAAGACTATTTCCTCCTCACATACAGCCACCAGGAATTGCCTCTAATGAGAACCACAACCAACTGGAAGGGAATTTCCTCACAACCACATCCACCTAGAAGGAGATCACCTCAGATCCAGAGTCACCTGAAAGGACATCTCCTCCTCAAACCTACAGTCATCAGGAAGGACATTTCTTCCTTACAACCACATCCATGAGGAATGGCATCTCCTCCTCATAAACACAGTGATCTGGAAGGACATCTCCTCACAACCACAAACATATAAGAGGACATTATCACCTCAAAACCACATACACCTTGAAGGGTATCTCCACCTCACAAACACAGCCATCTGGAAATCTGGAAGAACATCTCATCACAACCAACCACTTGGAAAAATAAGTCCTCACAACAACAGCAACCTAGAAAGATATCTCTTCATAACCACAGCCACCTGAAAGGGGAACTCCTCACAACCATGAACACCTGGAAGTACATCTGCTCACAAACACCCTCCTGGAATGACATGTTCTCACAAAAACAATCACCTAAAAAGACATCTCCTCACCAGCACAGCTATCTGGAAGGACATCAAACAACCACAGCCATCTAGAAGGAAATCTCACAACCACATACACCTGGAAGGACATCTCTTTATAACCAGAGACACCTGGAAGGAGATCTCACAACCAGTCACCTGAAATGTCACATCCTGCTCACAACCACAGCAACCTGGAAGCCACCTGTAACTGGAAGGAAATCTATTCACAACCACAGACACCAGAAATGATGTCAACTACTCAAAATCACATCTCTACGTCACAACTACAGCCACCTTGAAGGACACCCCCTCAAAATTCACCACTTGAAAAGACAAGTCCTCATTAAAACAGCCAACTTGGGGCTGGAGAGAAACTCAGTAGTTAAGATGCTTTCCTGCAAAACCCAAGGACCCAGATTCAACTCCCCAGTACCAAGGTAAGCCAGATGACATGGTGGCACATGCATCTGGAGTTCATTTGTAGTCGCTAGAGGCCCTGGCATGCTCATTATCTCTCTCTCTCTCTCTCTCTCTCTCTTTCTCTCTCTCTAATAAATAAACAAAAAATTAAAAAAAGAAAACTTGCTCAACCATGTTTATTGCCACTCTATTCACAATAGCTAGGAAGTGGAACCAACCTAGATGTCCCTCAACTAATGAGTGGATAATGAAGATGTGGCACATTTACACAATTGAGTTCTATTCAGTGGTAAATAAAAATGAAATTATGAAATTTACAGGAAAATGTATGGATCTGGAAAAGATTATTACTTAGTGAGGTAACCCAGGCCCAGAAAGCCAAATGTCATATGTTCTCTCTCATGAATGATTGAACTTCTATATGAGTAGGAATAAAACTCAGTAGCAAAGGCCAGTATGCTAGAAAGGGGATATAAAGGAAATAGAAATCAAGGGGCATTTAATAGGATGGTATTGTATGTATGTAAGTAACTTCTGATGTCTGCCTAAATGTATATACTATGTTCACCAACTGTCTGTTTTGGGGGAAACCACCTGCTCTCTTATTGGACTTGAGGCCAGTTTCATGGAAGGGAATACATCCTTGATAATGAAAACCTAAAGCAAGGGTAGTAATAAGTCCTAGGGGTGTAACGTCTGCTGGTGTCTGGCTAAGTGTATATATTATGCTCACCAAACTGCCAAGTAAGCATTTATCTTAATGTCCATACCCATATGTTAATTCCACTCTCACTTTTGGTTAGAGAAGCTTCTCTTTTCACATGGCAGTGATCTTGGGATGACTCAGAAGGCAACATGGTGATGAGAAGCAGTGACAAGAGGAGTGCTAATCACTGAAACATCTGTATCACATCTTTCAAGGTTCACAGTCCATTGTGGAAGAGGTGGCTGAAAAATGTAAGAGCCAAATGAAGGGTAAGACTCCTTACAATGTGCTCCTCCAGACACAAAATGTCCTGGAGCTCCATGACCTCACAGTGCCTGACACTATCTACACAAGACCATCATAATAGGAGGAAAAGATCATGACATCAAAATAAAAGAGAGACTGATTGAAGAGGGAGGACATATGATGGTGAGTGGAGTTTCAAAGGGGAAAGTGGGGGAGAGAGGGAACTACAATGGGTTATTGTCTACAATTATGGAAGTTGTCAATAAAAAATATAAATATAAATAAAAATAAATAAAATAAATAAATAAAGAAAAAGTCTTCATTTTGTCAAACAGAGCTGCAGCTTACAAAATGTATTATTTTCTTTCAAAGCTTTTACTATATCGGCATAAGCTCAGTTTGGCACTTTCTAAAATTTTGAGAAAGTTTGTAAGTTCATTTGTTTACTTTGCTAACTTTGGACACATCATGTTTGCAAAACAGCATATTGTTTTAGAAAAGGAAAGTAAGTAAAATCATTTAGAAACTCTTCTTGACACACTTATGGACTTAGACAAAGAAGTTTACTATTGTGCTTCTCATGAGTTTGAATTATGTAAAGAACATACCCTTGGATTCATTGCAGAACCATGAGGCATTTTGTAAGTAACATTCATTTGAATGTTAGTTCTCAAAGTTTGGGCATATACCAGCAGCAGTTTAACTTTTGTACTCTCAAACACTAGGCATCAGCTTGTAATTTTGTTTCATTTCATAACTCAGTTTGGTAATGTAGCTTATGTAATGATGGCAGAACACCATGATGTAGAAGACAAGAATTTAAGTGTGTTTGTTCATAAACTGTGCTGAACAAACTAAGTGACTGAACAGAGTGTACTAGTGTTTCTCTGCCAAGAGTTTGAACTACCCTCTCTAGAAGATCTATTTGGGTTCTGTTTAGAACCAGAAGCTAGTTTTTAGCAATTTTTTTCCATGTTCATCCTCACAGTTTGTGACCATTACTGTTTCATATGAAACAGACACTGTAAGAAGCTGTCAGAAATCTACACTTTACACACCAGAGTGAATGTGTACCAATTCAAGTAAACCTTCATTGTTTTGTTCTTGCTAACACTACAATTTATTTGGTAATTCCTTTCATTTCCATTTTAATGTGGTCATTGTAGGTAACATAACATGGGAGAACAGCATATTGTATGACACAGGAATTAAGTGTATTTGATTGGTATCACTTCTGAACAAACTCAGAGACTCAAAGAAGTGTATTATTTTATTTGTGCTATGAATTTAAACAGTGCTGTCTAGAAGCTAGACTTGGGTTTCATTTTGGATTGGAGAAGGTGGGTAACTAAAACTCCTTTCAGTGTTATCACTCACAGTTTGGTGACATACACATTGGAGTCCACCAACAGTATGAAACAAACAAGGTAGACAGTTTTCAGAAATAGATGTTTTATACCATACCAACATGTGTCAGTTGTCCATATTAGAGTATAATAAGTGTAACCTTCATTGTTTTGTGCTTTCTAACATGATGAGTTAGTTTGTAAGTTAATTTCATTCCAGTTTTAGTTTGACAACTTACATAACTTAATGATGGCAGGACACCATGGTGTATGACTCAAGGCATTTAAGTATGTCCATTAAGAAACTCAATGGACATGTTACCTACAAAAATGGAAAAAGTCTGAAAGTAGTTGGTACAGGGATGTTGTTTATATTATAAATCTTTAGAAACACTCTTGCTTTTTAAGACCAACCAGTGATTTATATTTTAATTATTCATCTATTCATAAATAATTATAAAAATAATGAGTTTGAACAATCCTTCTAGAAGATCTATTTGGGCTCAGTTTAGAACCACATGCTAATGTGTAACATAATTTCCTTTTAATAGTAGTTCTCACAGTTTGATACAATACAGATTGGTGTTCATATATAGTATGAAACACATACTTTGAGCTGTTTTCAGAAATGCCCATTAACCATGTACTTTGAAAGCGGGAGGAAGGGGAGGAGGACAATGGAACCAATACTATGAATGTAAAATCAGAATAATATAAATAAAAAATATATATTGATAAAAAAAATTGTATATTGCTAGTTGCAGTTTAGAATTTTCCAGTAAATTGTTCCACCCAGCCCACTAGAATACTTGAATAGCAGGCAAACTCAATACCTAAGATTACTTCTGCTGTTGGATTGGCACCATACTCCTACCATGAAGGTATACAAAGTTGGATTTCCACATCTAAGAACACTGTAGATAATTAGAAAACCCAGGCATCAAATCAAGTCAGGATAAAATACAATACAAGAAACACAAAGAATAAAGACAATATAATCCCATCAAACATTAAAAATGCATCCAAAATGACCCACAATGAGTCTGTTTTAGATGAAATGCCTGACAAATAGTTCAAGAAAGTAATTTTATCTATACTCAAAGAAATCAAAGAAGTTAAAGAAGAAAACAAAGGAATTAAAACAAACAGGATGAAAACAAACTCCTGAAAGAGAACACAGGAAATCAGAACAATGAAATAAGGAGGTCATTACAATACAAGAATAAGGAAATAGAAATACTGAAGAAACACCAGGCAGAAATACTAGCACTGAAAAACACAATATGTCAAATAAAAAACTCTGGAAAGTCCCATCAGTAGAATGAATGAAGGAGAGAACAGAATAAACCAGAAGATCAGGTGGCAGATCTAATAACCTACAAAGAGAAAGACAAGCCAACAGGAAGGAATGAATGGGAATTTCAAGATATTCAGGACACTATGATAAGATAAAACATTAGAGTTCAGGGTATAGTAGAAGAAGAATTTCATTCCAAAGGCATTTTAGACATTTTCAACAAAATGATTGAAGAAAAATGTCCACAGATTGGGAAAGAAATGGTAATGCAGGTACAGGTAGCTTTTAGAACACCAAACAGACAAAACCTCTCCTTGCCATGTTATAATTAACTACTAAACATGCAAACCAAAGAAAATATATTGAAAGCAGTTGGAGAGAAAAAGAAGTCACCAATAAAGGCAACCCCATCAGGTTAACAACATGTTACTCAACACAAATTTTAAATTCCAGAAGGGTTTGGAATGATGTATTCCAAGTTCTGAAAGATAACAACTGTCAACCAAGATTACTTTACCCTCCAAATCCAAATTGGTGGAGAAATAAGGACATTCCACAACAAAAACAGGCTAAAGGAATTTATGACAACTAAGGCAGCTCTACAGAAAATACTTGAAGGGATCCTTCACACTGAAGAGAAAGCAAAGAACATACATGAGGAAACAGGAAAAAATAAACCATACTCAAATAGCAGTTAAAATAAGAGAGTAAAGGGGAACCAGAGAGCACTACAAAAGAAGAAGAATGGAGAGAATAAATACATACCTTTCAATAATAACTCTATATCAATGTCTTCAATATCCCAACCAAAAGACACAGGCTTGCAGACTAGATTAAAAAGCAGGATTCTGCTCTTTGTTGCCTCCTGGAAACTAATCTCTCAATAAAAGATAGACACTGTCTTAGGGTTAAAGGATAGAAAATGGTATTTCAAGCAAATGGGCCTAGGAAAAAAGCAGGTGTTGCTATCCTAATATCTGACAGGATAGACTTCAAACCAACATTGGTGAGAAAAGATACAGAAGGTCACTTTATACTGATTAAAGGAACACTCCAGCAGGAGGACATTACAGTCCTAAACTAATATGCACCTAACATGGTGGCTCCCAATTCCATCATACAAACAGTATTAGTCTTAAGGTCACAGATAACACCAAACACAATTGTAGTGGGTGACTTCAATACTCCATTCTCATCAATTGACAGGCCATCCTGGCAAAAAATAAACAGAAAGACGTCTGGATTAAATGATGTCATGGAACAAATGGACCTACTAGATAGCTACAGAACATTCCATCTAAATATTTGTCTCAGCAGCACATGGAACATTCTCTAAAATAGACAATATATTAGGACACAAAACAAATCTTAATAAATACAGACAAATTGAAATAATCCCTTGTACTCTATCTGACCACAATGGAATTAAACTAAAAATCAGCACAAGAAAAACTACAAAGCATAGAAAAATTCATGGAGACTAAACAGTTCACTCTTGAATGAGTCATTGAAGAAATCAAAAATAAAACCAATAAATTCATAGAATCAAATGATGATGAGAATACAACATACCAAAACCTTTGGGGATGCAATGAAGATATAATCTTAAGATGGAAATTTATAGATCTATGTGCCTATATTAACACATTAGAGAGTTTGCAAGTAAACAATTTAATGCTTCACCTTATGGACTTGGAAAAAGAAGAACAAGACAAACCAAAAATCCATATATGAGAAGAAATAATAAAAGCTAGGGCAGAAATTACTGAAATAGAAACCAAAAAAACAATCGAAAGAATCAATGAAACAAAGAGTTGGCTCTTTGAAGGGCTAAGCAAGATTGATAAACCCTTAGCAAATCTGACCAGAAGAAAGAGAGAAGAGATAAAAATTAATAAAATTAGAGATGAAAAAGGCACCATTACAATAGATACCAAAGAAATTCAGAAAATCATAAGGACATACTTTATGAATATATCCACCTCTAAATTTGAAAATATGAAAGAAATGGATGTTTTCTTTGATTTGTGTGATGTAAAAAATTAAATCAAATGAGGTAAACCATTTAAATAGACATAAAACAGGTACAGAGAACCAAGCACTTATTAAAAGTATCCCAACTAAAAAATGTCCAGACCCAGATGGATTCACCATCATCAAGAACTAACACCACTGCTTCTCAAAATTTTCCATAAAACAGAGAAGGAAGGAATCTTCTAAACTCCTTCTACAAAGCCAGCATCACCCTGATACCAAAACCAGACAAAGACAGAACAACAAAAAGAAAATTACAGACCAATATCCCTCATGAACATAGATGCAAGAATTTTCAACAAAATATTGGCAAACAGAATATAAGAATATATCAAGTAGATCATTTACCCTGACCAAGTAGGCTTCATACCAGAGATGCAGGGATGCTTCAACATATACAAATCAATAAATGTAATATACTACATAAATGGACTAAAGGACAAAAATCACAGGATCATCTTAATAGATGCAGAAAAGGCATTTGAAAAAAATCAAACATCCCATAATAGTAAAACCCCTACAGAAACTGAGAATAGAAGGAATATATCTCAACATCATAAAGGCTATTTATGTCAAACCTACAGCCAACATAATACTAAATGGAGAAAACTTGAAGCTTTTCCACTAAAATCAGGAGCAAGACAAAGATGTCCACGTGCCTCACTTTTAAAAGGAAGAGATCAAATTAACATTATTTGCAGATAATATGATTCTATACATAAAGGACCCTAATGACTTTACCAAAAAACTGTTAGAACTGATAAACAATTTTAGCAATGTAGCAGGATACAAAATAAATGGACAGAAATAAGTAACTTTCCTATATACTAACAACAAACATGCAGAGGATGAAATCTGGAAATCATTCCCATTCACAATTACCTAAATAAAAATTAAAGTACATTGGAATAAATCTAACCAAGGAAGTAAAGGATCTCTACAATGAAATCTTTAAAATTGCAGAAGACATTAGGAGGTAGAAAGATATCCCATTTTCTTGGGTTGGAAGAACCAATATTGTGAAAATGTCAGTCTTTCCAAAGGCAATCAATGCATTTATTGCAAACCCCATTAAAATTCCAATGGCATTTCTTCATGGAAATAGGAAAAAAAACAATCCAAAAATTCATTTGGAAGCACAAACAACCTAAAATATCCAAAACAAATTTGAGCAACAAAATTAGGTTGGCTATATCACCATACCAAATTTTAAGCTATATTACAATGCCACAGTAACAAAAACAGCATGCTACTTGCACAAAGATAGACACATAGATCAATGGAACAGAATGGAGGACCCAGATGTAAATCCAGACTGCTACAGCCATTTAATTTTTGACAAAAATGCCAAAAACATGCATTGGGGGAAAGGACAGCCTCTTTAACAAATGGTGCTGGAAAAACTGAATCAATATGTAGAAGGATGAAAATAGATCCTTATCTGTCTCCATGCACAATAAACAAGTCCGAATGTATCAAAGACCTTAGTATTAGACAAGAAACTGCTAGAGAAAAAAGTAAGTGAAACCCTTCAACATATTGGTATAGGCAATAACCTTTTTGAATATAACCCCAGTTTCTCAGTACATAAAACCATTAGTCAACCAATGGGACCTCATGAAATTGCAAAGATTTTATACAGCAAAGGACACTGTGAATAGAACAAAGAGACAAAGTCCAGAATGGGAGAAAATCTTTGCCAGCTATACATATGGCCAAGGATTAATATCTAGGATATAAAAAGAACTCAGAAAACTAAATAATAAGAATCAAATAACCCAATTAAATATGGGCTAAGGAACTAAATAGAGAGTGCTCAAAAGAAGAAATACAGATGGCATATAAACATCTAAAAAATGTTCTACACCTTAGCCATAAGGGAAATGCAAATTAAAACTACTTTGATATTACATCTCACTCCTTTCAGAATGGCTGTCATCAAGAAAACAAAATTATAATAAATGCTTGCCAGGTTGTGGAAAAAGAAGAACCCTTTTACACTGTTGTTGGGAATGTAATCTGGTACAACCATTGTGGAAATCAGTGTGGAGGTTTCTGAGACAGCTAAAAGTATATTTACCATATGATCCAGCTATAGCACTCTGAGGCATATATCCTAATGATTCTTCTCTCTACCTTAGAGATACTTGCACAACCATACTTTTTGCTGCACTATTCATAGAGTAGCGAGGAAATCAAACCACTCTAGATGTCCCTCAACAGATGAATGGATAATGAAGATGTTCATTTGTACAATGGAATTCTATTCAGTGGTAAATAAAAATGAAATTATGAAATTTGCAGGAAAATGGATGGATCTGGAAAGGATTATACTAAGTGAGGTAAGCCAGGCCCAGAAAGCCAAATGTCACATGTTTTCTCTCATATGTGGATCCTAGTTACAAATGTTCAGACTCGTGTATGTGTTGGAGTAAAAATTGGTAGCAGCAGCCAGCAAGCTATAAATGGGCTATAAGGGAGGGAGGAGGGGGTTGATTTAAGGGGATGGTATTGTATATATGTCAGTAGATGGACAGATTATTGTGGGTAGAATGGCCTAAGTGAGGTCAGGAGAAGACATTGAGTAAAAGGAATATGAGGGGGGAGGGTTAATTAAAACTCAGCATATTGTGAATAAACCACTGAATAAACCACATAATTACCTACTTTTTTGGATAATGGCACACCCAGAAGCCATAGACTGTTACTAGAAAAATTTTAGTGCCAGGGATGCGATACCTTCCAGTGAGTTGTTTGCCAAGGAGATCCCTGATGCCCCCAAAACATTATAGGCTATTGCCAATGCTCTTGGTTTCCCACCAGGAATAGATGATAAGACTCCACATGCCTGGGATGTAAGGTCACCAAGAAATCAAACTGATGCTGAGCTGAAAACCTTCTCCCAGTACACCAGCTGACATAAAGCTGGAAAAGGCTGCACTGCATTCAGTCTTATGGGAGACAGAAGCCATCAGTGGTGAAAACAGTGGACACTGCAGGCCTTGTTTGGCCTGCCAGGCCAAATGAGCCAACAGGTACAATAGTGGCTTGTCTGTTATGGGGGAAACCAACTGCTCTCTACTTGGACTGGAGATCCACTCTATGGGAGGGAATACATGCCTGGTAATGAACACTTAATCAAAAGCCTATGGTTGGGGAGGGCATGAGCATTAGGACTGTAATGCTTGCTCTTGTCTGGCTAAATGCATATGTTATGCTCGTCAAACTGTCATGTAAGCACTTTACTTTGTGTTCATATCCATATATTAATGTTACTCTCACTTTTAGTTACAGAAGCTTCTCTTTTCAGATGGTAGTGACCACTAGGATGAGCCAAAAAGCACCATAGAGTCTAGAGGACATGATGGAGGAACGTTCAGCACTGAAACATCTCTATGTCACCTTCCAAGGCTCAGGATCCATTGTAGAAGAGGTGGTGGAAAGAATGTAAAAGCCAAAGGAAGGATAGGGCTGCTTACAATGCAATTGACCAAACAGAAATTGGCCCTGATATCCATGACTTGGAAGTGGCTAGCACTATTTTCACAGGACCCTCATAATAGGAGGAAAAGATGATGACATCAAAATAAAACAGAGAATAATGGAGAGAGTGAGGGGATATAATGTAATGTGGATTTGTGAAGGGGAAAGTGGTGGATGGGAGGGAATTTTTGTGGTTTATTGTCTGTAAGTATGGAATCTGTCAATAAAAAGGCAACAATGTTTTGAAAACACTAAAACAACAACAAAACAAACAACAACAACAACAAAAAAAACAATAAAAGCCAGAAAGCTGAGACCTCCACCAAGGATGCTTAGTCCCACAATGAAATCCTCCAATGAAATCTTAGAGGAATCAACAGAAATTGAATCCAAGAGTGAATATAGAACAATCAATGAGATCCTGATCAAAAGAATTGCTGAACTGGATGCAAACCATCAACAAACCAACAATTGTATCAATGAAAATGATAATTGTCTCTTAGAGTATTTAGCTTTTTGCAGTAGGCTTAACTTGATTGAAGAAAATGTTATAACCTCAAAAGAGACATGAATGAATTGAAAATGAGTCAGGAAATGGAAGATATCAATTAACCTATTGATTAAACTTAGTGAAAACTTGATCAAGTGTAAGAATGAATTCCAGAAAGCATCAAGAAAATCAGAACTATGCCTGAAATCATACATCAAAAAAGATGCAAAATAGCACAACAGAAAACAAAAATCAAATATAGATTATAAAAATTTCTCTAGAACCCCTCACTAACAG
Source organism: Orientallactaga sibirica (assembly GCA_036365145.1). Lineage (NCBI taxonomy): Eukaryota > Metazoa > Chordata > Mammalia > Rodentia > Dipodidae > Orientallactaga > Orientallactaga sibirica. The sequence continues at coordinate 30,109,292 of JAEOAD010000026.1, read as the reverse complement.
AGTTACTCATGTGGAAGACAGACCATCTGACATGGAAGACAAGACAGAAGAAGTTGATTTAGAGGCCAAAAATTTTACTAAGGCCAAAAAAAAAAAAAATCAAGTGAATAGAATATGAGATAACTGTGAGATACCCTAAAATGACCAAACATGATCCAAACATCTGGATCATGGGTATACCAGAAGAAAAGAAAATTCAGGCCAGAGTCCTAGAGAACATATTCAACAATATTATTGAAGAAAATTTTCCCAATTTCTTAAATGAGAGGTCCAGCAGATACAAGAAGCCCACAGAACACCAAAACAGTCAGGACCAAAGAAGAAAGTCTCCAAGGCACATCATAGTTAAAACTCTTAAAAATGAAGAAAAGAGAGAGTGCTAAAAGCAGCAAGAGAGAAACAAGTCACTACATACAAAGACAATACCATCAGAATTACCTCAGATTTCTCTGTGGAAACCCTGAAAGCCAGAAGGGCCTGGAATGGAACACTTCAAACTATAAAAAAAAAAAAAACTATGGCTTCCAAACCCAAGCTACTCTACCCAGCAAAAGTATCTCTCATGTTATATGGTGAAAGGAAAAATTTCCATGAAAAGTGAACTCTATGATTATATGAACACAAAGCCATACTTACAGAGAATACTTCAGGGAATACTCCACACAGAACATTAAAACAACAAATCTCAAGAACCAACAAGAAAAAGATCACAATAACCAAAAATAGACTGGGCTCAAAAAAGTACAAAATGCAAGGAAGCACCAAATCCCATTGTATGGCACAATGCAGGCCTGGCCCTAGCCAGACCGTATGGCAGAGAAACCAGGAAGTGGCTTCTGTGAACATGGCATTCTGCACAGGCCTGGTGTGACAATAGCTACAGTCCCATGCTCGTGAGAAACCTGCTATGAGATCATTTGTCTGCAGACAGGCTGCCATTGGTCACAAAAAGGGGATCACCCCATACAGTGATTGGCCAATCAAGCCCCTTAAAACTCGCTGTGCTTCCTCAATAAACAAGTTTGCAGCAGCTCGCCCTCTGCTGCTTCCACACAACTCCCGGAGTCTGTGTCTTGACTCCGCGCCTCTCATCCCTACTGTCCCTTCTGAGCTGGCCCTAGGGCGGACTCCAACATCTGGTGCCTGAACAGGGACCCTCTTCCCCCTTGGCATTGGCAAGATGCTCAGTCCTTGATTGTTGGCGAGTAGCCCCCTTGGCATTGGCAAGACGCCCCGTTCTTGATCATCTGGTGAGTAGGCCCGTTGCTGTTCCATGTGCTGATGGCTGCCTGAGGGTGAGCGGGCAGCCCCCTCCTCCCCCCTTTTCCTTTGTTTGTCCCCCACCGTAGGAAGCCCATGTCAGCCCCTCCAATCTCGGTTCAACCTGGCAAAATCACATAAGGGTTTGATCCACCCGATTTCGGAACCAAGGCGAAGCCTTTGGCTGAGCCTCCCCAGAGACACCGTGTGGGCATATGGCCATGTAATAATGACCCACGGAAGTCCCCCACTAAGCACAAGGCATGTGGGTCCTAAACATTCTATCCATTTGTCTCAGCTGGCCCTAGCATTAGGAGTTGTAGTTTGCATGATCATCCTTTGGGCTATCATTTTTGATCTGGGTTATTATTTTCTCAGTCTCCTTGGTTCAGGAGTGTCCCAGCCTAGCCCCCCTCCCTCAAACACCACCACGTCATAATGGGCAACCTCCCTCCCCATCAGAGGATGCTACAATTACAGGCTTTTAAGGCCCTCCTCCTGCAACGTGGCTTAAAAGTGAAACAAAAGGACCTCCATGGCTTTTGGGATGAAACTCTTGTTTTAGCCCCATGGATTAGTCCAATCCTCCTTGCCATAATTGCCAGCCTTAAAGGCTCCTCAGTGGAGGAAGTCATTTCTGCCCATAACAAAAGCTGTAAGGAAAAACTGAAACTGGCTCTTGTCCCTCCCAAAACCACCACCCAGACCCCCACTGGCCAGCTGCCTTTTCAGCCCATAACCGCCGCCTGTGGCAGTCATGCTCACAACCACCCCTCCCCCTCTTTACCCTTAGAAGGACCCTGGCCCAATCCATCCTGGAGACACCCAGGCAGCTGCCAGTTTGCTAACACACACCATTGCCCCACCCTTCACCGCCTTCCCATTAACATAGGACCAGAGGCAACAGTCAGGCTGTGATCCCCCACCTCCTGTCTGATCTAGCTCTCATCCTCAAGGCAGCCCAGGAATCTGGCATTGACTCTTACTTTGAACAGTTCCTTTTACATTCAATGGGCCATCCACCTTCAGACTTACTGAGCACATTCGCTCACACACTGGTCTGCTTGACTTTATTGCTGATGGGAATTCACAGGTAGACAAGTTTATTGCTGTCTTCTCCTTGCCACCTTTAGAACAAGCTAGACATTTACACCAAAGGTTCCATCTATCCTGTACCCTGGACTCTCGCTTGGCCAATGCAAGCATTTAACCCATACCTGTAAGGCATGTGCCACTAGCCCCCTTGGGTCCCCTACAGCCTCAAGGAGTCAATCCTAGAGGTCTTACCCCAAATTCTATCTGGCACATGGATGTTACCCACATACCTTCCTTTGGTAACCTCAAATATGTCCATGTCATTGTGAACACTTACTCTAAGCTTACTTTTGCTATTGCTCTCTCAGTGGAAAAGGCTTCCCATGTCATTAAGGTGACAAAAACCGCTATGTTGCTCATGGGCGTGCCCTGGTCAATTAAAACTGATAATGGCCCTGCATACACATCTGCCCAATTCACATCCTTCATGGAATCTTAGGGAATAAAATACTCCCTTGGGATCCCCTACAACCCACAAGGACAAGCCATCATGGAGACAACTAACTGGACCCTAAAGGAACTAATTATAAAACACAAGTTTTAATGCAGGGCCGAGGGTATGCTTGTGTCTTTCCAGAAACTTCACAGATCCCTGCCAGAAACATCCATCTAGCACTGACCCAGGGATTGACATTGATGCAGAGGATGATGCCAAACCCCTTAAGCCAGATATGGGACTTTAAACTTATTCCCCCCTTTCCTCCCTTTATCTCTTTTCTCCTACTGTCACTTCCCAGAAACCATTTTGGACAATGCTTCTTAGGCCATACTTGTTTGGTAAGGTGGGACTAGATTCCCAAGTTTTTACTAGTTTTTTTTTTTTTCCCTAGGTTTTATTTTAGCCACACTATTTCGCTGTATTCCTCCCCCTTCAAGCACATACTTCCCCTTAGCCACACCTTTGCTTTTTTTGCTTATTAATGCCTCTTATGTTAATGCTACCCTCCAACCAGCCATAAATTCCTTTGCAACTTCTTTGATTACATCAATCTGCTACCATTAAGGACACTCAATGCAACTAATTATGACTCTAGGGTGAGTTCACAACAGTCACCAAGCCACCTGTCCTACTCCAGTCTTTTTCAGGTTCTATAGTTGATTCTAGCTTGCTGGGACCATTTGCACCCCACAGAGATACCACCACTTGGCCCTCCCATGCCTCCTAGGTGACAGCCACACCCCTCTGGTTTTCTCACCACATTGGCAGGTTAGTCAATGATGGGTTAGGAGATGGGGCAACATAAGACAGGCACCATCACATGTGATGATCCCTTGGGGCCTGGGGTCAACAATGGCTTGGCAAAGAACCATGCCTCCCAGGGTCTCCAATAATAAAACACCCCTCGGGTTTTCTCATCAGATCAGCGGGTTAGTCAATGATGGGTAAGACACCAGGAGATGGGGCAACCTAAGACAGGCACCATCACATGTGCAAAACGGGACCATCCCATACAATGATTGGCCAGTCAAGCCCCTTAAAACTTGCTGTACTTCCTCAGTAAATGAGTTTGCGGCAGCTCGCCCTCTGCTGCTTCCACCCAACTCCCAGAGTCTGTGTTGTGACTCCGCGCCTCTCACCCCCAACTCGGCAGAGACCTTTTCATCCCTCCTGGGCTGGCCCTAGGGGAGACCCCAACACCCCACAAAGCACCTCATCATGGCAGTGATTAATACAACTTCACAGTAATAACTTTAAATATTAATGGTCTTAACTTACCCATCAAAAGACACAAGTTATCAGGGTGGTCAAAAAATGGACCCTTCTATCTGCCATCTTCTAGAAATCCACCTCATCACTAAAGATACATACCTCCTCAGGGTAAAAGGATGGAAAATTATATTCTAATAAAAAAGAAATAAAAAACAAGCAGATATTGCTGTACTGATATCAGATAAAATAGACTTAAAACCAAAAGCAATGAAAAAAGACAAAGAGACCACTTCTTCCTCATCAAGGGAATTATCCAACATGAGAATGTCACAATCTATATGTGCCAAAACAGGTGGACTACAGTTTGTAAAACAAAACCTACTTGACAACAAAACAGAACTAAACAACAACTCCATCATAGTCAGAGACTTCAATAATCCACTATCATCAATAGAAAGATCATTCAAGCAGAAAATCAACAGGGAAATAATAGAGCTCAACACCATAGATCAACTACATCTAATGGACATCTACAGAACTTTCCACCCCAAGTCTACAGAACACACATTCTTCTCAGCAGCTCATGGAACCTTCTCCAAAATAGTCCATATATTAGGCCATAGGGCATGCCTCCCTAAATTCATAAAAATTGAAGTAACTTTCTGCATCATATTGGATCACAATACATTAAAGTGAGAAATCAACAAGAGACACATCAAGAACTCCACAGGTACTGGAGACTGAACAACACACTTTTTTGTTTGCTTTTGTTTTTTCTGAGGTAGGGGCTGACTCTAGCTCAGGCTGACCTGGGATTCACTATGTAGTCTCAGGGTGGCCTTGAACTCATGGTGATCCTCTTACCTCTGCCTACCGAGTGCTGGGATTAAAGGTGTGCACCACCATGCCCGGTTGAACAACACACTTGTAAACAATGAATTGGTTGTGGAAGAAATTTAAAAAATTATAAAATTCCTAGAATTGAATGATAATGAAAACAGCCTACTGAAACTTATGGGACAAAATGGAGGCAGTCCTAAGGGGGAAGTTCATAGCACTAAATGCCTTCATAATAAAGTCAGAGAGATCCCAAATTAACAATCTAATGTCCACTTAAAGGCACTGGAATAACAAGAAGAATCCAGCCCTAAGAGCTCCAGATGGAAAGAAATAATCAAGATCAAAGCAAATATTAATCAACTGGAATCTAAGGAAACAATTTAAAAAAAAACAATGCTCATACAAGTGCAGTAGTGGCAAACAGCCATGGTGGGTAACCAACTGGTCTTGATTTGGCTAATAGATTCACTCAGTGGAATGGAACACATTGCTGGAACTGGGAAATAAGTCAAAACCAGGTACAAAAAATGATCTCAGTCTCCAAGATCAAGATACCACCAAATGTGGGCTAGAAGAGAGCAAACACATATAAAATTCCCTCCAAAACATATATGGTCATTCCTTCTATCTAGTACTAACTTCTCTCTCCATTGGAGAATTTGCTTATCTTTTTTTAGATGGACAATGAACCTGAAGGGAGGATCAGCTAATCACACCTCACCAGGGCCCCAGCTGAACCCATAGAACAATGCAGGGGATGGGCAAGAATAGAGCGTCCATGGTGATCACGACACCAGAAAAATGCTGAAGTGGTAAATTTATTTATAGTGCCATACCTCATATTATGATAAAATAAGATTTAAAGGCCCTGGCCCAAATTTAGGTCTGATACTGTACTAAAATTATCTTGTGTTTCTTCTTAACTCCATAACACAGCTGCAGATACCTCTCTACTAATTAATCTTTTTTTTTTCAAGCTTGGGAAGAGATTCCCCTGCACTCATGCTGATGCAAAAATACATTCTCCACTCTGTCTCTAGTGTTGGTTCTGTAAAGCCTTAGTTTCCCATATCAATATCAAGGTTACAAGATCAAGGTATTTTAATTAGTTTTGTCTATTATTTAAACTCTAGTTAAAAGTGACATAAAAATCAAAACTACAAAATTGAAATAAACAACCTTCTGGACCGCTAATAATTCCACTAATTGTCCTTAGAGAGTCCTATAACAGACTAACTCCATCTATTGGGACCCTTTTGATTTTTCTCCAATACCTAACAGTCAACAGAAGTAGGGACTCTCACCCAATTTTTCTACCATCCCACTTCAGCTTGAAAAAGTGAGACTGAAACTCATCTCCCATCTTCCAAAAACTTGGGGTGTCTCTCTCTTTCATGTTTTTTTAAAAGACAGACATTATACTTAAAAGGCATCAAAAGGTAGGCCCACTTTCCTTTGTCCCTAATAACATTAAAAGGGTTATAAAAAGTTGTTTAAATTTGGATTGAGATAACTAAATTATATCTAAATAATTAGCTTACATGTTTTCCACCTGATAAATCCTTTATTTTGTTGCATAAGCCACCTGTTTACAACAGTAAATTTCTTAAGTGTTATACCTACTGGGTAAGATTTTGTTTGGTATGAACTTATTCTAATAGATATAACTGGGCCTAATTATATAAAATATATTTCATTGTATTATATAATCAATAAAACTATGTAAAACAATTTCAGTGTGTATAATAATAAATTATGAAGACTAATGAAACTTAGCTTTTCAGCCTAACATACTTTCACTAGTTCTTCTAAAGCTAAGATCTTTTTGATCTTTGGACCAAGTAAATAAAAACTATGAGCCTTCTATATTAAAGACTTAACAACAACAACAACAAAAAAAACATTTAAACCTAAACTTCAAATTACTTAACTTCTCAATCTTTATAATATTTAAATTTAAGATATTTCAAATGTTGCTTCAATACTAATCTCTTATATTTCCTACCTTACATAAACCAAATATTTATATTTCCTAAAATTCCAATTAACTTCTAATCCAAGTTATCAATTCCTTGTTCCTTACCTATTGCCTATATTATTATTTTCAACCTTAAATATAATATTCATGTCACCAGTAAATGTCATGCCACATTCAAGAAAACTCATACATGGATAATAACCAGGTTAGAATGGCTAATAGATTTGACATGATCTAGGAGTTTCTTTCCTTATGGGTTTGATAAGTATCACTCTTCTGAAGAGCTGCTTCCTTATCTGTTCTTAAGATCCATGTGGGATAATAGCCTAAGCACAAACTACAAAGTGAAGTTTGCAAATGAGAGGCCAAAAGCCAAGAATCCCAAAAGCCACACCTGTGTCATTAAAACTTCAGTGATGAACTACGATTGTGGAGAAGTAAATGTTACCAATCCAGAGGCAATAATATTTTGGATATATTAGCCTTTTTAATGGCCAACAATATTATTTCAGTGTATGTAACCTGACATCTGTCTGTGACCAGCTAAGATATCTATTGTTGTAAGTTAAGAAATCTCACAGTTCTACTCCATTAAAGTTAAACCGATCCTGTCTCTGACATATACTTTATTCCCCTAATTATGATAATACTCATCCTTTCTTTTGGTTAGTCCTTACATACTCAGATGTCTGACTGAATTCCTCCAAGAAAAGAATACACTCCTTCATGTCACAATGAGTCACTGAATTATATATATTATATATATATATATATATATATTTATATATATATATATATATATATATATATATATATATATATATATATAGTATATATACAGCCATGATGGTACTATTGTTAGCCTTCTCCCTGTCCTCCCCCCATGAGTAATGTGGGTCTTTCTTTATGTGGGTAGCCATCAGTTATGCAGGAGAGGCAATGACTCTGTTTATAATTACCCAACTCATGGCTCTAACAATCTTTCCACCTCCTCTTCCATGAATTTCCCTGAGCCCATGTTGGGTTCATTTTAGGTCTATTTCAGTGACAAGGTTTTGTGAGTCTCTGAGAGTCACTGAATTCTTTATGGCCACTGGATTGCAGCCCCTGGACATCTGACCTCTGTGGGACTGTGTGGAACCCTGAGAAATCTCCTGTCCCTCCCAGCAGGAAGTAGCATGAAAATTTGACTTCATCTTGGTTCCTTCCCATCAAGCCCACCCCTGCAATGTCCTGCTCATTCTCAATTTTCACCAATATTTTTATCCTTATAGAGTCCAGACTCTCCCTGAAAACCAGAGAGAACTAGAGGGTTAATGATTGTCCCTAATACTAGAAGGCCTTAAATAAATATCAGAGGCAGCCATTCCCAGACTAGCTTGACAACTCCCACTATTGATGTACTTCCCTTAATTCAGATGGCCTCGAAGGAACAGAAACCATCCCCTTAGATAATTATCACTGAAAAAAATCTATTCTGAGTAAAGACACAAATAGCTATAATTCCTTATATACTTCCCTTGGACTTGCACCTATTCCAGTCTATTTTTCTCAGGATTCTTCTTATAAGCTTACACCCCATCCTAGCTCAGGGCTTCAGCACTCATCCCATGGGAAGTTTGCAGCCCCTTGCTGTGCTTCAATAAACAGTCTCAGTCTCCTAAGATCAAGTCGGTGTTTTTCTTTGGTTTTTCCCTTCACTTTCCTTACAAATACAGATGCAACAAGAAAACAATAGACCTATATCCCTGATGAACTTAGATGCAAATTCCTGAGTAAAATCCTTGCAAACTGAATTCAACAACACATCAAAAGCATTATCCACCTTGATCAAGCAAGATTCATTCCAGGGATGCAGCAATGGTTCAATATATAGAAATTGGTTGACATAATACACCACATAAATAACTTAATCATAAGAACCACATGGTTATTTCAATAGATGTGAGAACAACACTACTTCATGATCAAAACTCTGGAGAGAATAGGCATGGAGAGTTTATATCTCAACAAAATAAAGGCTATATAAAACACCTAAAGCCCAAATAATACTTAATGGGGAAAGACTCAAGGAGTTCCCACTGACATTGGGAGAAGACAGGATAACCATTCTTACCAATGCTCTTCAACATAGTAATAGAAATACTAGCCAAAAGCAATAAGAAAGGAGAAAGAAATAAATGGGACACCAATTGGAAAGGAAGAAGTCAAATTAGCCCTATTCACAGATGATGTGATTCTATACATAAGTGACCCAAAAGTCTCCCTCTCAAAAATGTTAAAGTTAATTAACTCCTGCAGCAAAGTTGCAGGATACAAACGCAACACACAAAACTCAAAAGCCTTTCATTTGGAAAGGATAAATATATATAGAGAGAAATCAGTGAGTGTGATAGTTTGAATAGATATCCCCAATATATTCCTTGTTTTATTAGTTTCCAGTTTGCATCTGCAGCCACCTGGCTGGAGGCAGTGTCACTGGGTAGACCTTAGGGTCCAGCCCTAATGTGTGGTGGTGCATTTGAAATTCCAATATAAAGATATGTAAAGTACCTAGTTCCACCTGGAATTCCTGAATTATGCTTTTTGGCTTTGGGGACTTGGGGCTTCTCTTTTTTTAGACCTGTGAAATCAGGCCAGCTTCTTCTGCCATTGTGGAACTTCCCCTGGATGGGTAAGCTTTAAGAAATCCCTTCCTCAATAACTATGCCTGGTTTGGAAGTTCATCTCAGTGAACCTGAAGCTGTCTGCTACAGAAATTGGTACCAGGAGTGGGGTTATATGAACCTGACCATGTGGATTTTGGTCTTTTGGAACTTTTGTTTTGTAGCAATGGGCATGGACTTAGTATTTACAACTGGAGATGTCCTCTGGAGTGGTAAGCCAAGTATTATGGACTATTCTGATGAGAATTTGAGAATTCTAAGTGCATACAGTATTGAGCTTTGAGGCATGGATTATCAAGTTTCTAAGGGGAAGGAAAGACTGAAGAGTATTTTGTTGGAACTGGGCTATTGGCATAAGGGTTGGCTGTGTCCTGCTGCCCAGGTCCAGAGAGTTTGATCAAGGGTAAATCTGTAAAGAAATGATGTACTTGGTTAAAAATATTGGACTGAAAGATTTAAGATTTTAAGTTGGAAAACCTCAAGCAAGTTAAAATTACAAGCAATGAGACTTTTATTTTTTATTTTCTATTCAAATTTTCAAAAATTCCTTGTCAACAAGACAGAAAGTGCATTAAAAAATTCTCTACCATGCATATCAAAGTTTTATATGCAGATTAAAAATGAGAGGACTTATTGTTGTACAACAACCCCGCCCCCCATGCTCACAGAAACCTAGAACACAGAGAAAGTTATCTTTTAGTTCAGGGGAGATTACAATTATATCTGCCTTGTTCAATAAGTTTATTTATGTAAGTTAAAAGCAATCATGTGTTCTATTCTTGCTGTCAAGTTTAAGGTAAGTTGAAATCACTCACATGCCCATACACTCAGCCCTTCTCTCATGCATTCATGAATTAGTTCAATTTCTTTGAGTGCCTGTTTTGGGAACTATTGAGGCTACAATGAATGATAAATAAGATAGTGTTCTCCACTTACTCAGTTAGTGCTCAGCCTCTCACTAATACCTTGTCTCTCTGAATTGTCAGATGTGATTCTATGAACTAGTCTCACATTCATTATCCCAGCAATTAATGTGAGACTTTTTAATTTTAAGTTTATTATTTATTTTATTAGTTATTCTCATAATGTGAATTCATGTTGGTGCCTTTGATAGCTTCCTCCCTGTCCTCCCCCTTGGAAGGGACCCTCCTCATTGGGGAATGTGGGTTGTGCACTGTGGAGGATCAGTTGTGGGGAAGAGGCAATGTCCGTGTGCATAATAACCCAACTTGTGACTCTAACAATCTTTCCGCCCCATCTTCCATGAATTTTACTGAGCCATGTTGGGTTCATTTTAGGTCTACTTCAGTGATGAGGCCTTGGGAGCCTCCTTGTCTCTGGATATCTGGTTTAGTAGGACTTTAGTGCTGTCTGTGTCTATCTCCTTCAGCCTTGTTCTGGTGTCAGGTTTGCTGAGAAAGCTGCACTCTTGTCCATTTCCCCTGTTACTCTATGGTTTCAGCTGGGGCCTTGGTGAGGTGTGACAAGCTGATCATCTCCTCAGGTTTGGCATCCATCTGAAAAAGAGAAGCAAATTCTCCGACAGAGACAGAAGTCAGCACCAGATATTTTAGAGAGAATTTTATATGTGTAGGTCCTCTTGTAGCCCATGATTGGTGAGAGCTTGATATTGGAGAATGGGCTCATTTTTTGGACATGATTTTGACTTTTTTTTCCCAGTTCCACTTATGAGTTCTAGTCCACTGAGCAGATCTGTTAGCCAAATCAAGAGCAGTTGGTAACCCACCATGGCTGTGGGCCACTATTTCACTTGGGTGAGCATCACATCAGGTTGTTTACTGCTGAGTAGCTTAGACTCTGGGTTGCTAGAACAGATGTCAGTCATTTTCCCTCAGTTGCTCAGGTGGCACCTTCTGGCACTAGACAAGCTAACTGCCTGGGGACAGACTCTCTCCCAGATTCCAGACAGATCACTCCATGTTCCATCCCAACAGCATATGGTGTCTTGGGCAGTAGGGTCTTACCATTACCCTTTGGTGAGTCATCAAGAATTCTGACAGAAATCTATCTACTTTTGGGAAACCTTGTAAGTCTCTCTGATCAACAGCTCATTATAGAATTTAACTGCATGCTGGTACTGTGAGTTACAGGTCAGCACCAAGGCAGAAGAAGTAATAAAAAGAGAGGTAATATTAAGGAGAAAGAGAGCAGAATTTGAAGGAGAGAGAGAAAAAAAAAAACTGGAGAAGATTATGGTTAGTCTTCACAATGTCCTCTCCAGGGCCCTGTGGTACACGTGTTCTCTCTAAGGGCCTGCTGAAGGTTCAATCTTTTAGCCAGTCTTTCAGGATAAAGGATTTTATGGTATCATTTCCATTTGGGTCCCAATTTGTGTCCCCCTCCCCTTTACCCTCTCTTCCCATCCCACCCACCCTGTTGCCCGGTCTGCAAGATGCTTATTAGGCATGACAGGATATGGGACAGATTCAGATTAGGAGCCAAAGATGAGTGAGACCATGCGATGCTTAAATTTCTGTGATTGGGTGAGCTTGCTGAGAGTGATCTGTTCCAAGATTGACCATTTTTCTTCAAATTTAATTGTATCATTTTTCCTTACTGTTGTATAGAATTCCATTGTGTAGATATACCACATCTTGTTTATCCATTTGTCTAATGATGGACATCTGGGTTGATTCCAGCTCTAAGCTATTATGAATTGAGCAGCTGTAAATATGGTTGAGCAAATATCTCTGATCTGAGCCTTGGAGCTTTTAGGGTAAATGCCCAGTAAGGGAATAACCGGATCTGTTGGTAGGTCTATAGTCAACCTTTTTAGGAGTTTCCATATTGTTTTCCATAGTGGTTGTACCATTTTACATTCCCATCAACAGTGAAGGAGGGGTCCTATTTCTCTACAGCTTCACCAGCATTTGTTTTCATTAGTTTTTTTTTTTTTTTTTTAATGTTAGCTATCCTTATTAGGGTAAGGTGGAATCTTATAGTTGTTTTGATTTTCATTTCCGTATTGATTAGGGATGTTGAGCATTTTCTTAAGTGTGTGTTTGCCATTTGTATTTCTTCTTCTGAGAATTTCCTGTACAGTTTGTTGTCCCATTTTGAGAGTGGTTTGTTTGACTTTTTATTGTTTAGTTTTTTGAGATTGTAGATTCTAGATATTAGGCCTCTGTCAGTTGTATAGCTGGCAAAAGTTTTCTCCCATTCTATGGGTAATCTATTGGCTCTGATGATTGTATATCTGTGAAAAAACTTTTCAGCTTCTTGAGATCCCAATGGTTGAGTGATTGTTTAATTTCCTGAGCTACTGGGGTTTTGTGCAGGAAGTCTTTTCCCACTCCTATTTCATGGAATGTTCCTCCTATTTTTTCTTCCAGTATTAGCAGTGTTTCTGGTCTTATATTGAGGTTCTTTGATCCATTTGGACTTGATTTTTGTGTATGGCAAGATGTTTGGATTGAGTTGCACTTTCCTACATATGGTTGTCCACTTTGTCCAACAACATTTGTTGAAGATGCTGTCTTTTTTCCACTCTACAATGTTAGGGCTTTTGTCAAATATCAAGTAGCTGTAGTTATTTTATCCAAAGTCCGGGTCCTATATTCTTTTCCATTGGTCTATATTCCTGTTTTTATGCCAGTACCATGTTGTTTTTAGTATTATGGCTTTGTAGCTTTATATCAGATATGGTGATGCCTTCAGAGGAGTTTCTTTTGCTGAGGATATGCTTGGGTATCCGATGCCTTCTGGCATTCCATATGAATTTTTAGATTATTTTTTCTATCTCTATGAAGAAAGCAGTTGGTATTATTATTGGTATTGTGTTAAATCTGTATAATGCTTTTGGTAAGATTGGTATTTTCACAATATTAATTCTACCTATCTAGGAGCATGGCAGGTCTTTCCATTTTCTCCAGTCCTCTTCAATTTCTTTCTTGAGTGTTTTTATGTTTTCATTGTGAAGGTGTTTCACCTCATTGGTTAAAGTTATTCAAATGTATTTAATTTTTTTGATGCTATTGAAAATGGAACAATGATGCTTACTTCTTTCTCTGTATCTTTGTCTTTTGCATATAGAAAGGCTACTGATTTTTGTGCATTGATCTTGTATCCTGCTACTTTGCTGAAGAAGTTAATCACCTTTAAGTCTTTGGGGATGAAGTTCTTGGGTCACTTATGTATAGAATGATGTCTTCAGATAGGACTAATTTAACTTCTTCCTTTCCAATTTGTGTCACTTTTATGCCTTTCTCCTGTCTTATTACTTAAAATAGGACTTCCAGTACTATGTTGAAGAAAAGATGAGAGAGTGGACACCCCTATCTTATTCCTAATCTCAATGGGAATTCCTTCAGTCTCTCCCCATTAAGTATTATTTTGGCTTTAGGTGCTTCATATATAGCCTTTATTATGTTGAGATATAAACCATAACTATTCTTTCTAATGTTTTGATCATGAAGTGATGTTGTATTTTGTCAAAGGCCTTTTCTGCATCTGTCAAAATGATCATGTGGTTTTGTGTTTAAGCTTATTTATGTGATGTATTACATTGACCAATTTCCATATGTTAAACCACCCCTGCATTCCTGTGATGGAGCCTACTTGATCAAGGTGGATAATTCTTTTGATGTGTTATTGAATTTGGTTTGTGAAGATTTTGTTTAGGATCTTTGCATCTAACTTCATCGGGAAAATAGGCCTATAGTTTTCTTTTCTTGTGGCATCTCTGCCTAGTTTTGGTGTTAGGGTGATGCTAGCTTAATAGGAGTTGGGGATCTTTCCCTGTTCTCTGTGTAGCACAACTTGAGAATAATTGGTTTCAGTTCTTCCATGAAGGTTTAATAGAATTCAGCTGAGAAGCCATCTGGTCCTGGGGTGGTGTTTGATTACCTTTCCAATCTCGATGGGTGTGATAAGTTTGTTTAGGAGATTAATCTGCTCTGGGTCTAGCTTTGGTGGGAGGTAGTGTTCAGGAATTCATCCATTTCTTCCATATTCTCCTGTTTTGTGGAATACATGTTTGTTACATAAGTCCTGATGGTTCTCCCAATTTCACTTATGTCTGTCATGATCGCTCCTTTTTTATTTCTAATTTTGTTAATTTGAAACGTCTCTTTTTTCACTTGATCAAATTGGTCAGGGGTTTATCTTGTTTACTCTTTTAAAGAACCAGCTCTTCGTTTCATCAATTTTCTTAATTTTCTTCTTAGTTTCCAATTCATTACATCCTGCTCTGGTCTTAATTATTTCTTTCCATCTGGAGATTTTTGGATTGGATTCTTCTTGTTTTTCCAATGCCTTTAGATGGATGGTTAGGTTATTGATTTGGGATCTCTCTGTCTTTGTTATGAAGGCATTTAGTGCATGATTTTTTTCCCTTAAGGACTGCCTTCATTGTGTCCCATAAATTTTTTGTATGATGTGTTCTCATTGTTTAATTCTAGAAATTTTGCAATTTCGTTTTTTATTTCATCCACATTCCATTTATTGTTATAAGTGTGTTGTTCAGTTTTCAGGAGCTGGTGGGGTTCCTGGCATACCTTTTGTTGTTAATTTCTAGCATTACAGCATTGTGGTCTGATATCATGTGGGAAATTATATCAATTTTCCTAAAAATATGGAGGCAGGCTTTGTGGCCCAGTATAAGATCTATTTTAGAGAAGGATCCATGGGCTGCTGAGAAGAATGTGTAATCTGTAGATTTGGGGTAGAATGTTCTATAGATGTCTGTTAGGTCTAATTGCTCTATGGTGTTTTTGAGCTCTCTTATTTTCCTATTAATTTTTTTGTTTGGATGATCTATCTATTGCTGAGAGTGGAGTACTGAAGCCCCCAACTATGATAGCATTGGTTGTTTCTGTCTTGTTGTCAAGTAGGTTTTGTTTTATGTAATGTGGTGCATCTGTGTTTGGTGTGTAAAGATTAATGATTATGATAACCTCTTGTTGGATTGTTTTCTTAATAAGTAAGAAGTGGACTTCTTTGTCTTTTTTATTACTTTTGGTTTGAAGTTTATTTTATCTGATATTAGCATAGCAACACCTGCTTGTTTCTTATTTCCATTTGTTTGGAATATAATTTTCTACCCTTTCACCCTGAGAGGTGCCTCTCTTTAGTGGTGAGGTGGGTTTCTTGAAGTAGCAGATTGAGGGGTCTAATTATCTGATGCATCCTATCAGCTTAAGTCTTTTGATGGGTGAATTAAGGCCATTAATATTAAGGGTAATAACTGTGAGGCTTGATTTAATCCCTGCCATGTTGGGGGGGTGTTTTTTTTTTGGAATTTGAAGATTTTTTTGTGCCTTCTCCGAGTTTGGTTATTATGATCTGCTTCTTATAGGCTCTTGAGGTTGGTTATTTGATTCTTCTGTGTGGAGAAGTCCCTGAAGTACTCTCTGGAGATTTGGCTTTGTGTTCATATAGATGTACAGCTGAGTTTTATCATGGAACATTTTTCTCACATCATCTATTATAAGGGATATTTTTGCTGGATAGTATAGTTTGGGTTTGAAGCCATAACTTCTTAGATTTTGCAGGGTTCCATTCCAGGCCCTTCTGGCTTTCAGGATTTCCCCTGAGAAGTTGGAAATAATTCTGATAGAGGTACCTTTATATGTAACGTGTTGTTTCTCCCTAGCTGCTTTTAGGACTTTCTCCTTGTTATCGATATTTCAAGTCTTAATGATAATATGTCTTGGAGAATTTCTCCTTTGGTCCTGTCTGTTTGGAGTTCTGTTAGCTTCTTATAATTTGATGGGGCTTTTTTTTTTTTTTGAGAGAGAGAGAGAGAGAGAGTGGGAAAGTTTTCTTCCACAATTTTGTTGAATAACTTCTCCATACCTTTGGTCTGAATTTCTTCCCCTTCTCATATCCCCAGGATCCTATTGTTGGGACGTTTAAGGGTATCCCACATTTCCCACATGTTCTATTCACCAAAATTTTGAACTTATTGAAACTTTTGGTTTCACGTGCTCTTTCTTAGGTTTTGTCTTCCAGTTCCGAGTTTCTATCTTCCACATGGCTGACTCTATTCTTGTGAGCTTCTATAGAGTTTTGGGTTTCTTCAATTTGGTTTGCATTTTGTACTGCTTTTTAATGTATAGTTTCCATCCCTCTGTCAAGTTCCTTTTCCACACCAAATTTCTGATTTTCTTAGTGCTTCTTGGAATTCATCCTTGCATTTATTTATGTCTTCATTGAGCTTATCCAGCTGGTTATTAAGGTCCTCTATTTTTCCCCTCTCCTTCAGGTCATTTAACTGTCTTTGGAGCCCTTCCTGGTTGTTTTTCTATTAGGTCTAATCTAGCAAGAACAGTATTCATATAATTCTTGGCCCTTTCTTGATTTTCTGCAAGTTCTACTATTTTCTTGGTCAGGGTTGCATTACTTATGTCTTCAATTTGGGGTTCTGATCCTATTATGTCTTCTATGTTTTGATTAGAGACAACCATTGTGGGACTGGGTAATCTTATTGGATTTCCTTGCAGTTTTTCATTTTATTCCTGTTGTGCTATGGTCTGCCCATCACAGTGAAGGAGTATTGTTAAATTTAGGAGGTAGCTGTAGTTTACTTTGAAGTGTCTTCATTGATTATTCCCTTTATGTTTGCTTTGATTAGGCTTCTGATGAAGGTGGGGCCTACCTGCTCAGAGAGTGGGAGACCATGAGGGTCTGAAGGTCTGATGAAGGGGCTTTTTCTTCAGTGGTTTGTGGTATGGGAGTGCGTGATCAAGTGGTCAAAGTGGCAGGGGCTGAGGGGCAATAGGACAGAGCAGACTAGAGTTGTGGCTGGGCTGCAGAAGGGGGGAGTATGAGAATGCATGGTAGTTCTTTGATGCTGAAGGTTGAGGGGACAGGACAGTGGGTACATTGGGAGTATGTTGCAGGGAGTGGCTGGAACTTCAGGTTCCTGTGACAAGACAGAGCAGGGATATGGGGTTGCTATGGGTCAGGTGAAGTGCATGGGGGTAATTGGTGGTGGTCCAGGTATGGTGGCAGAAAAGGGGAAGGACTACTGAAGAAAAGATTTTTGGCCTGGGTCTGAGTCATCCATGGGGGAGGGAGGGTGGGGCATGAGGGGTGGCATTTGCATTGGTAGTTCCCACATCTTAGGTGGGGTTCCCATGCCTGAATGTTGGGGTCAGTAGTGGTATGATGGGTATGGAGCTGGCATGTGGGATTCCCATGCCTGGGGGCTGGGGAGGCAGCAAGGGGGATGGAGCTGTTGTGTGGGGGTCCTGCACCTGTTGGGATGGGCCAGTGGCAGGGGGGGGTGTTTTGGGGGTGGGGAAGCAGTGAGGGGGGAGGGAGTTCACAAGTGGAGTTCCCATGCCTGGGGGTGGGTGGTGGAGCAAGTGAAGTTCCCCTGCCCACACAAGGTGGGGGTGGCTGAGTGAAGGTTCAGAAAGAGTTCAATTCCCCCTCCCACAGTGGGTGGGTTTGTGATGGTGAGGGGAACAGAGTGAATGGAGAATCTGCATGCCCAGAGGGTGTGGGTGGGGCAATGCAGAGGACAGAGTGAATGGAGTTCCCACAGGCATGGAGGGCAGTGATGGGGTGGTGAGGGGACCAAGCGAGTGGAATTCCTGGAGGCACAGAGGGTGGAGGTGGGGCTGCATAGGGGACCAAGTGAGTGGAGTTACTGCAGGTACAGAAGGTGAGAGTGGGGCCACGTGGGGGTCCGAGTGAATGAAGTTCCTACTGACATGGAGGGTGGGGGTTGGGTGACACAGGGACTGGGTGAGTGGAGTTGCTGCAGGCATGGAAAGTGGGATTTGGGGTAGCATGGGGGACCGAGTGAGAGCGACTGGATTTCCTGAAGGCATTAGGGTGGGGGTGGTGGCATGCGGGACTGAACAAAGGGTTCCTGCATGCACAGAGGTTGGGGTAGAGCAGTGTGGGTGATGGATGTTGCTTGTGGGGTGCCATGGAGAAGGGAACCTAGCACGGGGAACACTAGCCTGTTGACCTGGGTCTGCTAACCTAGTGCAGGGGGAACCTGAGGCTGGGACCATGGCTAGGGCAGCTGTTTGAGGTGATTGGGGAACGGTGGACCACCCAAAGCTTGAGAATCAGAGGATACCCTGCTTTGCTCCTCTGTGCCCTCCCACTGAACCCTAATGAACCCTAAAGGTCTTGCCTTTCCTTCTCCACCAGGTGAGGCGTGTTTATACAGATGTCATCTTGACCCAATGCCCTGATACTGGTTTTACATTGCTGAAGCTGCTATTATCAAACACATTAGCAATCTTAAGAAAGATGGTCCAACTGTTTACATTAAAACAATGGAAAGGATGCCTGAGGAAAGACTGATAGAAATGCAAACTCTTTGGGGAAAGAGTATAGTGGTGAAGGAACCTGCTTTTCAAGATTACAATTCATTTAGTCCCTAATTATGAATATGGCTGTGTCCTGCACACCTGGTATTAGTTTTTGAAGCATGAAAAATGCATGGAATGGTTATGAAATGCTGAGATGCAGAATGAGGAAGGGCATGATGTCCTGATAGGCTGACAAAGCCTTTGGAAGATGGATCGTGATTTGCATGGAGACCCAAAGATGTTTTGGATATACCAGGACTGTGCAAAGGCTACCAAGGAACGTACTGTTGGTGTGGGATGGAAGTCTTTCCTGGCTACTCTGCCCAGCTGGAGGGGCAGAATTGGAAAATCTGGAGACTGTCAGTCCCTGGTTATATTGAACTTCAACTGCAGAAGTTTGATGTTCGCTTGATGGTTATTGAGTTTGCATTGCTCTAGTCTCTCTCTGTTATGTCTTATAGTAGTTAAAAAGGTTTACTCTATGCCCTTATA
This sequence comes from Orientallactaga sibirica, assembly GCA_036365145.1. Lineage (NCBI taxonomy): Eukaryota > Metazoa > Chordata > Mammalia > Rodentia > Dipodidae > Orientallactaga > Orientallactaga sibirica. Next base: position 30,090,014 of record JAEOAD010000026.1, on the reverse strand, counting down.
TGTTGAAAGTATATAATTTGTTTGAATTTACAGGACTCACAGCTAAGAGACTATCTTAACTCTCAGAGGAGATTTGGGACTTTGGATGTATCTTAAGTTGGTACTGTAGGGACCTTTGAAATTGGACTGAATATAATTTACAATGTGTTGGTAGTTATGAATCTATTAGCAGCCAGGGCAGAATGTGGTAGTTTGAATAGATATCCCCCAATATATTCAGTGTTTGCATCTGCAGCCACCTGGCTGGAGGCAGTGTCACTGGGTAGATCTTAGGGTCCAACCCTAAGGTATGGTGGTGGGTTTGAAATTGCAATCTAAAGATATGCAAAGTGCCTAGTTCCACCTGGAGTTACTGAAGTATGCTGTGTGGCTTTTGACTTTTGGGGCTTGTGGCTTCTCTTTCTCTGTTTAGACCTGTGAAAGCAGGCCAGCTTGTTCTGCCATTATGGAAATTCCCCTGGATCTGTAAGCTTCAATAAATCCCTTCCTTTAAAACTGTGCCTGGTTTGGAAGTTCATCTCAGGGAAACTGAAGCTGTCTGCTACAGTGAGGCTGTCCCATTTTCAATAATCACAAAAAAATTAAATACCTTTGAATAACACTAACCAAGCAGGTGAAGGACCAATAAAATGAAAACAAAAGCACTCAAGAAAGAAATTGAGGAGGACTTTAGCAGATGGAAAGACCTCCCATGCTCTTGGATAGGTAGCATATTGTAAAAATGGAAATTCTTCCAAAAGCAATATACATATTTAATGAAATGCCATTAAAAATTCCAGCATAATTCTTCATAGACAAAAAATGATCTCAAAATTTACAAGGAATAGCAACAGGCCTCAGCTATCCAAATATATTCTCAGCCAAAGAAACACCTCTGGGGCTGGAGAGATGGCCTGGTGGTTAAGTGCTTGCCTGTGAAACTTATGGACCCTGCTTCAAAGCTTGATTCCCCAGTACCCAAGTAAGCCAGATTCACAAGGTGGTGCGTGCATCTGGAGTTCATTTGCAGTGGCTGGAGGTCCTGGTGTGGCCATTCTTTCTCACTCTATCTGCCTCTGTCTCTCTCTGTCACTCTCAAGTGAATAAAAATAAATAAATACATAAATTAAATAAATTAATTAAATAAATAAACAATTAAATCTCTGACAGTGCTAGAGGAAAACTCAGGGGAAACCCTTCAACATATGGACATAGGCAATGACTTTCTGAATATGACCCTAATTGCTCAGGAAATAAAATCACTAATCAACCACTGAGATCTCATGAAAATACAAAACTTTTGTACAGCAAAGGACACAGTGAATAGAACAAAGAAACAACCTACAGAATGGGAGAAAGTCTTTTTCAACTATAGCTCTGACAGAAGATTAATATCCAGAATATACAAAGAACTCAAAAACTCAAACAATAAGAAATTAAACAACCCAATTAAAAAATGGGCTATGGAACTAAATAGAGAGTTCTCAAAAGAGGAAATACAGATAGCATATGCACATATAAAAAAGTGTTCTCCATACTTAGCCATCAGGGAAATGCAAATTAAAACTACTTGAGATTCCATCTTACTCCTTGGCTACAATCAAGAAAACAAATGATAAGAAATGTTGGCAAAGATGTGGAAAAAGAGGAACCCTGCTGGTGGGAATGTAATCTGGTCCAGCCATTGTGGAAATCAGTGTGGAAGTTCTTTGGACAGATAAAAATAGATCCAGCTATAACACCCCTAGGCATGTATCTGAATGACTCTTCTCACTACCTTAGAGATAATTGCACAACCATGTTTACTGTTGCTCTATTCACAAGAGCTTGGAAGTGGGACCAGCCTAGATGTCCCTCCACAGATGAATGGATAATAAATATGTGGTACATTTACACAATGGCATTCTATTCAGTGGTAAAGAAAAATGAAATTATGAAATTTTCTGGGAAATGGATGGATCTGGAAATCATTATACTAAGTGAGGTAACACAGGCTCAGAAGGCCAAATGTCACATGTTCTCTCTCATATGTGGGTCCTAGTTAGAAATGTTTACACTTGTGTGTGAGCTGGAACCAAAAATTGGTAGCAGAGGCCAGTAAGCTAGAAAAAGGCTATAAAGGAGAGAGAAGAGGGAAGGACTTAAGGGGTGGTCTTGTATATATGAAAGTAGAAAAACAGATCACAGGGAGGGGCAAGACCTAAGAAAAGCCAGGGGGAAAGAATGTGTAAAAAAAAAAAAAAAGGCAGAGAGGAGGGTCAATCAAAATTCAAGATATTCTGAATAAGACTTATGTAAACCTACTTTTTTCAGTAATGGCACATCCAGAAGACACAAATTATTACTAGAAAATTTTCAGTGCCAGGGATGGGACAACTTCCAGTGAGCTGTTGTTCAAGGAAGTTGCCTTCAAAACATTACAAGTTGTTGCAAAGGCCCTTGGTTTCCCTTGAGAAACAGATGGTAAGACCCTATTGCTGAAGACATCTCTTGCCTGAGAGGCAAGTTCACTGAGAAAGCAAGCTCGTGCTGAGCAGAAAACCTTCTCCCTGTAGACCAGCCAACTGAAAGCTGGAAAAAGCTGTACTGCATGCAGCCATATTGTGAAAACAGTGGACACCAGTAACCTCAAGTTTGGCCAAATTGGCTAAATAACTAAATGATTGCAATAGTGGCATGTCTGTTCTGGGGAAAACCAACTGCTCTCTAATTGGACTGAAGGCCCACTCTACAGGAGGGAACACATCCCTGGTACTGAAAAACCTAATCAAAAGCCTATGGCAGGGGAGGTCATGAGCCTTAGGGATATAAAGCCTGCTCTTGTCTTGCTAAATGTATATATTATTCCCACAAAATTGCATTGAAAGCACTAAACTTAATGTTCATATTCATATATTAATGCTACTCTCACTTCTGGTTACAGAAGCTTCTCTTTTCAGATGGTGATGACCACTGGAATGACCCCAAAGGCAACCTAGTGCTGAGAAGAAGGGGCAGGGGATTTTCCAGCACTAAAACATCTCTATCACACCCTCCAAGGCTCAGGTTCTATTGTGAAAGAGGTGGCGGAAAGAATGGAAGAGCCAAAGGAAGGGTATGACTCCTTACAATGCAACTGTCCAGACAGAAATTGGCCTCGATATCCATGACCTCACAGTGCCTAGCAATACCTTCACAAGAACCTCATAATAGGAGAAAAAGATAATTATATCAAATTAAAAGGGAGAATAATGGAGAAAGGGAAGAAATATGATGGGTAGTGGAATTCTGAAGGGTAATGGGGGGGGAGGGAAATATCATGGTATTGTCTGTAAGTATATAAGTTGTCAATAAAAAATTAATTAATTAATTTTAAAAAGAAACAACTGTGGAGATATCACCATACCTGATCTAAAGCTATATTACAAAGTAACAAAATAAGCATGGTACTGGCATAAAAACAGGAATATAGACCAATGGAACTGAGTTGAAGACCCAGACCTTAGACAAAGGTTCCTATAATGTAGACTGGAGAAGACAGCATCTTAAATGGTGTGGGAGAAATTGGACAACCACATGTATAAAAATGAAAGTAGACCCACTTATCTCACCATACACAAAAATCAACTACAAATGGTATAAGACCTCATTATAAGACCTGAAACTCTTCTCCTACTGGAAGAAAAAATAGGAGGAACCATCCACTGTATAGAAGTGATGAAGAAATTCCTGAACAATACCCCAGTAGCCTAGGAAATCAAAAATCTCTCTACCAATAGGAGCTCATGAAGCTAAAAGGCTTTTGCACTTACCAACATGCTATAAGCAAAGCCAATAGGTGACCTGCAGAATGGAGGAATATTTTTGCCAGCTATATCTCTGACAAAGGCCTAATATCAAGAATCCACAAATAACTCAAAAAACTAAATAAAAAAATCAAACATTCCACTCAAAAAATGGGGTAGAGAACTCAATAGGAAGTTCACAATAAGAAATATATATGGCACTTTAGAAAATGTTCAACATTACTAACAATGAGGGAAATGCAAATTAAAGCAACTAGGAGATTCCACCTTACTCCAAAGAAGATGGCAATCATTACAAAATGAAATGCAAACAAATATTACTGAGAATGTGGGGAAAGAGGAACCCTTTTACACTGTTGGTAGGAATGCAAACTTGTACAACCACTATGGAAATCAATATGGAGATTCCTGAAAAAGATGAATATAGAACTAACCAATAGAACCAATTATTCTCTTACTGGGCACTTACCCTAAATGCTCCATGCTTCACTGGGAGATATTTGCTCAATCATGTTTATAGCTGATAAAGTCAGTTCTTAAACTGTAATCAACCCAGGTGCCCATCATTGGAAGAATGGATAATGAAGTTGTGGTACATTTACCCAATGGGATTCTACTCAACAGTAAGAAAAAATGACACAATGAAATTTGTAGGATAATGGATGGAGTTAAAGCAGATCATTCTCATCAAACTCATACAATCACAGAAAGACAACACCACGTGTTCTCACTCATCTACAATCCCTAACCTGGATTACCTTGAGTTCTTGGCAAACCTGATAGGCAACTTGAGGCCCAGACAATAGGTATGAAAGGATTGGGGGCAGGAAGGGAAGAGGTATGTGGGGGAGAAATAAATACAAAACTGAACCTAAAATGTACTCATAGCATATAAACCTTTCTACTTGAAGGTAGACTAAAAGATATAACCCTCAACAGTAATATAGGGGTTGCATCCAAACAGTAGGACCCTGGAGAGGGTGGAGTGAAACCTAACATTAAAAAATTTTGGCTCTGACTTGTAACTTGCAGTACTAAAATAGGTGCTATCCACATTGAGCTGTTGATCAGAGAGACCTAGAAGTTCTCCAAAACAAGACAGTACTTTATTACCTAGCTGAGGTAAAAGGTAAGACTCTCACTGAAGACACCATATGCTGCTGACACAGAATACAGAGAAACCTGGCTGGAATCTGGAAGACAGGCAGTTCCCAGACAGCCAGTCTAGTGCTGGAAAGTGCTACATTGGAGAAAGAGCTTCTGGGGAAAACTGACCAACAATGATGTGAGTAAGCAGGGGTCTAAGCTATTCAGCAGCAACCAGCCTGAAAAGAAGTAACACTAGTGCAATGGTAGAACACAGCCTTCATGGGTAACCAATGGCTTTCTCACTGGCAAAGAGATCCACTCAGTGTAAAGGAACCCATATCTGGGTTTTTCTGTATATGACCTGACATCTGTGACCAACTACTATATCTGTTGCTGTAAGTTGAAAAATCTCACAGTGCTACTTCCTTCAAGTTAAATCTATCTGGTCTCTGAAGTGTAATTTATTCCCTTATTTAATAGGGCTTTGCCACACCCACAGTTTAGCCTCTTCTTTGCCTCTATTCCAACAGATTCAGTTATACCTTGATAACTATTTTGTATTCATAGGCCCCTCTCTAGCCTCCTGTATTTCCAGATGCAGATTGTTTTATCCTGACAAGATATAGGCACTAAAGCTCTCCCAACACAGCTCCATCCCAGAAGGCCACTATGTCCTGAAGTTTCTTCATAACCCTTCCCCCTGTTTTCTTCTTTTGTGTAAAGTGTCACTCAAACTCCCCCTTCCAAACTTGGAGGACACAATTAAAATTGAGGAGTTAGTCCTTTTCTGTATGGCACACCCAACAAAATATGCCTTTCATCCTAACTGTACTCCTACTTACATTTTTATATTGTCTTTAAAACATTTTTACAGAAATGTCTTCTAAAATGTCTTAATGCTGTCACCTAATCCACTATGAAATAAAAACAATACTGTTCCTTCAGTCATTCCAGACTCCAAATTCATGGGGACTCCACCATCTCTCAACAGGAAGTGGTAAAATTATGAAAATTCATCTTCCCTATTCCTGTCTTATAAAAGAGTCTGTCTTATAAAAAGAGTTAGGATGTCAGAAACTCACCAAAAAAAAAAAAATGCCTTACTACTGGAAAATGCCTTCTGCTATTTTGAAAACACCAGGAGAACAAGATACCTGTCTGAGATCTTGGAAGAAAGGAGTTTAAAGAAGTTCACTGTCTTCACACTTGCCAATGCTCCTCCCTTCCCTGTCCTTGACCATAAACCCCCCTGGCCAAATGCTAAGCAGACACCTCACATTTCCAGAGTCTTAGCTGCTGAGATGGGAAGTGTCCCTCTAGGTCTAGACTTTCCACCAATAAAGTCTAATTCCTCTGCCATAGATATTCATACCTGTCTCCCTGCCCTTTTTCTAACAAAGCCTCTCACCAGCACAGAAACCCCTTACAGAAGAGGATGTGTTATAAACCTTGTGCAGCCCTAGTGGCTTCTTGTTTTACTTTACTACATAATAACCTTGATTATCAAAAAGAAAAATAAAAGGAAAATACCTTGAGAGCAACCAAAATGGTTCTTATGTCTAATGATATTACTGTGACTTACCCGTGAAGAACCCAGACCTATGCTTGGGTATTGTTATAGTCAGCTTCATGTTGCTTGGATTAACTTCCAAAGTAGGCACAGTTTACAGGAGGAATGACACTTACTGAAGCTTAGAGATCCAGGGGAAGTTGTATAATGCCAGAAGAAGCAAGCCCCCTTTCACAGGTCCACACAGAGAGAAATACCACCAACAGCACTATAAGCAAGTACACTCCAGGAACCCAGGAAGAGATAAGATTCTGCTTACTTAAGCTGGAATTCAGATGCAGCAGGAAATCCAAGAAGTTTTAATAAAACAATCTGTTGGGGGCATCCATTCAATCTACCACAGATGTCTCTTACTTTCAGCATATGGAAGTCTTGCCCCCCCATACTTTGGAGTGTTCTTAGTTTCTTTCTTTTCTTTCTCTTAACCCTCATGCTTAAGTCTATACTAAGACATCTTTAATAAAGTCTCCATAATGCTCAAACAAGTGCAGTAGTGGCACACAACCATGGTGGATAACCAACTGCTCTTCATTTGGCTAATAGATCCACTCAGTGAAATGGAACTCATTGCTGGAACTGAGAAATAAGTCAAAACCATGTACAAAAAAATGAGCTCAGTCTTCAAGATCAAGATACCACTAAATGTGGGCTAGAAGAGGGCCTACACATATCAAATTCCCTCCAAAATATCTATGGCCATCCCTTCTATCTAGTACTAACTTCTCTCTCCGTTAGAGAATTTCCTTATCTTTTTCAGATGGACAATGAACCTGAAGGGAGGATAAACCAATCACACCTCATCAGGGCCCCGGCTGAAACCATAGAGTAATGCAGGGGAAGGGCAAGAATACAGCGTTCATGGGGATCACTACACCAGAAAAAGGGTGAAGGAGATAAACACAGAGAACAACTCCTACTAAGCCAGATATCCAAAGACACAGAGGCTCCCAAAACCTCATCACTGAAGTAGAACTAAAATGACCCCAATGTGGCTCAGGGAAATTCACGGAAGAGCAGGAGGAAAGAATGTTAGAGCCACAAGTTGGGGCATGAAGCACAGAGACTTGGCCTATCCCCAATAACTCTTGACTACCCCACAATGCATGACCCACATTCCCCATTGATGAGGGTCCCTTGGTAAGAGGACAGGGAGGAGGATAATGGAGTCACCACTATGAATGTAAAATCAGAATAATATAAATAAAAAATAAGGCTTCCAGTCAAGATGGTGTCCATATAAACATGCCTCACCCAGTGTGGCAGCAAAGGCAAGTCCTTTAGAGATCTTTAGTAGTCTTTGGAGCACAGGGGACCTGAGAGGTCACTGAGGAATAAAAATTCCAATTCACATGCACTAGGGCAACTCCAGAGCTCACAACTCCCAATCCCACAGGTCACATTCCCCAACTGCAGTCACCCACAGCTTTGACCCTCACCCCATCCCTGGCAGGTAGCCCCACACACAAGGTGTCTGCACAGACTCTTCCCTCATCCTCCTGGTTGGGAACCCCATCCACCTGGTCTCCCGCACCACAGTAACCCCCTGCCCTCCCCAACCCTGCTACCCTACCCACCGGGGAACACATACACTACTCAGGAGTCCTCTCCCAGCCCCCTGCCCTCCAACTTGGCAGGTAGCCACGCTCACCCAGATAACGCTCCTCCCCACTCGCCCCACCCCCTCCCACTGCAGGCAGCTATGCCCCCTGAAACCACTCCTCCCCGCTCATCCCACCCCCTGCCTCCTGCCTGGAAACTGCTCCTCCCTGCTCACCCCTGTCCCCTCCCTCTGCAGCCACACAGCCTGGAAACCACTCCTCCCCTCTCACCCCACCTCCTGGCTCCACAGGTAGCCATGCTGCCTGGAAACTGCTCCTCCCCGCTCGCCCCCTGCAGGTAGCCATGCCACCCAGAAACTGCTCCTCCCCGCTCACCTTGCCCCTTCCCTCCACAGCCATGCCACCCGGAAACCACTCTTCCCCACTCATCCTGCCCCCTGCCACCCATCCAGAAACCACTTCTCCCTGCTCACCCCTCCCCTTGCTTCTGCAGGTGACCATGCCTCCTGCCTGGAAACCTCTCCTCCCTGCTCACCCCACCCCCTGCCTCCACAGGTCGCTGCACAACCTGGAAGTCACTCCTCCCCGCTCACCCTGCCCTCTGCCTCTGCTGGAAGCCCTGCCCACGCTCCACGCCCTGCCTTGCCCCCTCTCACTCTCCACACTGAAGACACCTCAAAGTAAAGGACAGCTTCAGTTAAGAAGACTCCTACACTGTGATGGGCAGACCACAGTTTAAAAAAAATAACATGAATAATTTAAATGCAAGTAAATCCAATAAAACCACCTAGTCCCACAATGCACAACTCTAACCAAAACATAGTAGAGATATTAGGATCAGATTCCCAAAATGAAGACATAAGCAATGCAACCCTGGCCAAGAAAATAGCAGAATTGCAGAAAGTCAACAAAGGGCTAATAAATGTATGAATGCTGTCCTCGCAAGATTAGACCTAATAGAAAAAGGTCATGAAGGGCTCCAAAAATAGTTAAATGACCTGAAGACCAGTGAAAAAATAGAGGACCTCAGTAACCAACTGGCTAAGCTCAATAATGACATAAATAAATGCAAGGAGGTATTCCAAGTTGCAGTAAAAAAAAAAAAAAGAAAATGATGTGAAAAAGGAACTCGACAGAGGATTGGAAACTATACATAAAAAAGTAGTAGATAACACAACCAAATGGAACAAACCCAAAACTCCTTGGTAGCTCTCAAGAATAGAGTCAGCTATGTGGAAGATAGAAACGCAGAACTGGAAGACAAAAGAGAAGAAACAGCATGTGAATTCAAAAATTTCAATAAGTTCAAAAATTTTTGTGAACAGAACATGTGGGAAATGTGGGATAGCCTTAAATGTTACAACATTAGGATCATGGGGATACCAGAAAGGACCAAAGGAATTCAGACCAAAGGAATTGAAAACTTATTCAACAAAATTATTGAAGACAACTTTCCCAATCTCTCAAAAGAAACTCCCATCAAGGTACAAGAAGCTAACAGAACTCCAAACAGACTGGACCAAAGGTGAAACTCTCCAAGACATATTATCATAAAAACCCTAAATATTGTTAGCAAGGAGAGAGTCCTAAAAGCAGCTAAGGAAAAGCAACACATTACATATAAAGGTAGCCCCATCAGAATTACCTCAGACTTCTTGATGGAAACAGACAGAAGAGCCTGGAACGGAACACTGCAACATCTAAGAGCCTATGGCTTCCAACCCAAACTATTCTACCCAGCAAAATTATCCCTCCTAATAGATGGTGGAAGAAAAACTTTCCACGATAAAACCCACCTGTACAAATTTATAAACACAAAACCAAATCTACAGAGGGTACTCCAGGGAATCCTCCACACAGAGGAATCAAATAACCAACCTCAAGAACCTACAAGAAGCAAATCACAATAACCAAATTCAGAGAAGGCACTCAAAACAAAACAACCCCTCAAAGTCCAAAAAACACCAAACAACCACACGGCAGGAATTAAATCAATTTACAGTTTTCACTCTTAACATCAATGGTCTTAATCCACCCATCAAGAGACATAAATTGACAGGATGGATCAGAAAATTAGACCCCTCAATATGCTGTCCTCAAGAAACCTACTTCACCACTAAAGATAGACACCTTCTCAGGATGAAAGAATGGAAAAAGATATTCCAAGCAAATGGAAATGAGAAACAAGCAGGTGTTGCTACATGAATATCAGATAAAATAGACTTCAAACCAAAAGTAATTTAAAAAGACAAAGAAGGCTACTTCTTACTTATCAAGGGAACAATCCAACAAGAGGATATCACAATTATCAATCTTTACATACCAAACACAGGTGCACCACAATTCATAAAGCAAAAACTACTTGGCAACAAAACAGAAATAACCACCAACACCATCATAGTCAAGGACTTCAATACTCCACTATCAGCAATAGATAGATCATCCAAACAGAAAATTAACAGGGAAGTAAGAGAGCCCAACATCACCATACATCAACTAGACCTAACATACATATACAAAACATTCCACCCAAAATCTACAGATTACACATTCTTCTCAGCAGCCCATGGAACCTTCTCTAAAATAGATCACGTATTGGGCCACAAAGCCTGCCTCAATATTTTCAAGAAATTTGATATAATTTCCTGCATGATATCAGACCACAATGCTGTAATGCTAGAAATTAACAACAAAAAGTATGCCAGGAATCCATATAGCTCCTGGAAACTGAACAACACACTTTTAAACAATAAATGGGTTGTGGATGAAATTGCAAAATTTCTAGCATTGAATGACAATGGGAACAAATTATACCAAAACTTATGGGACACAATGAGGGCAGTCCTTAGGGAAAAAAAAATCATAGCACTAAATCCCCTCATATCAAAAACACAGATATCCCCAATCAATAACCAACCTAACCATCCACCTAAAGGCATTAGAAAAACAAGAAGAAGTCAACCCAAAAAGCTCCAGTTGGAAAGACATAATTAAAATCAGAGCAGAAATTAATGAATTGGAAACTAAGAGGACAATTAAGAAAATTGATGAAACAAAGAGCTGGTTCTTTGAAAAAATTAACAAGATTGACACACCCTGGTCAATCTGATCAAGAGAACAAAAGAAACACTTCAAATTAACAAAATTACAAAAGAAAAAGGAGAGATCATAACAGACATGAATGAATTAGGGAAAATTATCAGGGCTTATTTCAAAAACCTCTAGTCCACGAAGCAGGAGAATATAGAGGAAATGGACGAATTCCTGGATACATAACACCTACCAAAGCTAAGCCCAGAGCATATTAATCTCCTAAACAAACCCATCACACCCTTTGAGATTAAAGAGGTAATCAAACTCCTCCCCAAAAAGGAGAGTCCAGGACCAGATGGTTTCTCAGGTAAATTCTACCAAACCTTCATAGAAGAACTGAAACCAATTTTTCTCAAACTGTGCCATGCAATCGGAGAACAGGGTGAGATCCCCTAATTCTAAAACCAGGCAGAGATGCCACAAGAACAGAAAATTACAGGCCCATTTCCCTGATGAACATAGACACAAAGATACTGAACAAAATCCTTACAAACCGAATTCAACAGTATGTCAAAAGCATTATCCACTTTGTTCAAGTAGGCTTCATTCCTGGAACACAGGGGTGGTTCAACATATGGAAATATGTCAATGTAATACACCACATAAATAAGCTTAAACACAAAAACCACATCATCATTTCATTAGATGCAGAAAAGGCCTTTGACAAAATACAACATCACTTCATGATCAAAACATTAGAAAGAATAGGCATGGATGGCCCATATCTCAACATAATGAAGGCTATCTATAGAGCTCCTAAAGTCCAAGTAATTCTTAATGGGGAGAGACTGAAGGAATTCCCATTGAGATCAGTAACGAGGCAGAGATGTCCACTCTCACCTCTGCTCTTCAACATAGTGCTAGAAGTATTAGCTCAAGCAATAAGACAGGAAAAAGAAATCAAGGGTTACAAATTGGAAAGGAAGAAGTTAAGTTAGCCCTATTTGCAGATGACATGATTCTATACACAAGTGACCTGAGAACCTCCAACTCAAAACTCTTAAAGGTGATTAGCACCTTCAGCAAAGTAGCAGGATATAAGATCAATGCACAGAAATCAGCAGCCTTTCTGTATGCAAAGGAGAAATATACAGAAAAGGAAATAACTAACATTGTCCCATTTTTAATAGCAACAAAGGAAATAAAATACCTTGGAATAACATTTACCAAGGAAGTGAAAGATCTATACAATGAAAACATAAAAACACTCATGAAAGAAATTGAGGAGGTCCTATGAGAATGGAAAGACCTCCCATGATCCTGAATAGGTATAATTAGCATCGTGAAAATGGCAATCTCACCAAAAACACTATATAGATTTAATGCAATGCCAATAAAAATCCCAATTTCTTTCTTCACTTAAATAGAAATAACTATCTCAAAATTCATATGGAAAGGCAGAAGGCCTAGGATATCCAAGCATGTCCTCAGCAAAAAAAAAAAAAAAAAAAAAAAAAAACCACCTCTGGAGGCATCACCACACCTGATATAAACCTATACTACAAAGCCATTGTAATAAAAACAGTATGGTACTGGCATAAAAACAGAAATATAGACCAATGGAACAGAATAGAAGACCTGGACTTTGGATAAAGTAACTACAGCTACTTGATATTTGACAAAGGCCCTCCCAATGCAGAATGGAAAAAAGACAGCATTTTCAACAAATGGTGCTGGACAAATTGGACAACCATATATAGGAAAAATAAACTAGGTCCACACATCTCACCATGCACAAAAATCAGGTCCAGATGGATCAAAGACCTTAATATAAAACCAGAATCTCTGCAACTACTGGAAGAAAAAATAGGAGGAACCTTCTATGACATAGGAGTGGGAAAAGACTTCCTGAGCAAAACCCTAGCAGCTCAGGAAATTAAACAATCAATCAACCTTTGGGATCTCATAAGCTGAAAAGCCTTTCACTGACAAATATACTATAACAAAAAACAGCAGATTACCTATAAAATGGGAGAAAATTTTCACCAGCTATACAACTGACAGAGGCCTAATTTCTAGAATCTACAAAGAACTCCAAAGCATAAACAATAAGTCATCAAACAACCCACTCACAAAATGGGGCAGAGAAATGCACAGGGAGTTCTCAGAGGAAGAAATACAAATAGCAAACACACACTTAAGAAAATGCTCAACATCCCTATTCATCAGGGAAATGCAAATTAAAACAACTAGGAGATTCCACCTTACCCCAGTAAGGAGGGCTAACATTAAAAAAAAAAAAAAAAAAACAATGAAAACAAATGCTGGCAAGGCTGTGGAGAAATAGCAACATGCCTTCACTGTTGGTGGGAATGTAAAATAGTTCAACCATTATGGAAAGCTATATGAAGACTCCTGAAAAGGATGACCATAGACCTGCCAACAGATTGAGCTATTCCCTTACTGGGCATTTACTCTAAATGCTCCAAGCCTCAGATCAGAGACATTTGCTCAACCATGTTTATAGCTGCTCAATGCATAATAGCAAAGAGCTGGAATCAACCCAGATGTCTATCATTAGATGAACGGATAACAAAGATGTGGTATAGCTATACTATGGAATTCTACATAGTAGTAAGGAAAGATAAAATAATGAAAATCAAAAAAAAAAGGTCAAACATGGAACAGATCACCCTCCGTGAGTTCACCCAGTCACAAAAAGATAATTGTCACATGGTCTCATTTATCTGTCACTCCTAACCTGAATCCATCTGAGATGCTGCCAAACCTAATAAGCTCTATGAGGACCAGACAATAGGGAAGGTGGGATGGGGGTGAGGGTAAGGGTGGGAGGGAACGAGAGGGTGGGATGGAGGACAAGGGTGGGGGAAAACAAATAGGGACCCTAAAGGAAATAAAACTATAAAACCCTTTATTCCAAACAACAGGACAAAACATTGATCCTTCAGCAGGCCCGCAGAGGGAACACCTGAACCACAGGAAAGTGGAGAGAACATCACAAAGACCAACCTTAATCTTTTCGTGCCTCTCTCTCTTCCTTCTCCCTCTCTCCCTCTCCTCTCTATACTCAATTTCTCTTTCATATTATCTTTCTTTCTTTCTTTCTTTTTTTTGATTTTTTGAGGTAGGGTCTCACTCTGGCTCAGGCTGACCTGGAATTCACTATGTAGTCTCAGGGTGGCCTTGCACTTTCGGTGATCCTCCTACCTCTGCCTCCCAAGTGCTGGAATTAAAGGTATGTGCCACCATGCCCAGCTCACCTTTCTTTTTCTTCCATAACCTCCCTTGGTGCTGACTTATAACTCCCAGTAACAGCACAGGGTTAACTTTCACAATGAGCTGTTGATCCAAGATACCTACAAGTTTTCCCAAAAAAGACAGATTTCTGTCATAGTTCTTGATGACCCACCAAAGATTAATGGTAAGATCCTACTGTCCAAGATAGCACATGCATGTGAGACAAAACATGGATAGACCTGGCCAGAATCTGGAAGAGTGTCAGTCCCCAGACAGTTAGCTAGTCTAATGATAGCGGGTGCTACACGAGCAACTGGGGGGAAAAGGCCAACATTGGTCCAAACAACTCGCACTCTAAGCTACCCAGCAGGAAACAACCTGACGTAATGCTCAAATAAGTGCAGTAGTGGCACATAGCCATGGTGGGTTACCAACTGCTCTTGATTTGGCTAATAGATCCACTGAATGGAATGGAACTCATTGCTGGAACTGGGAAATAACTCAAAACCATGTACAAAAATGAGCTCAGTCTCCAAGATCAAGACACCACCAAATTTGGGTGAGAAGAGGGCCTATGCATACAAAATTCCCTCTAAAATATCTATGGCCATCTCATCTATCTATTACTAACTTCTCTCTCCATTAGAGAATTTGCTTATCTTTTTCAGATGGACAACAAACCTGAAGGGAGGACCAACCAATCACACCTCACCAGGGTCCCAGCTGAAACCAGAGTAACGCGGGGGAAGGGCAAGAGTATGGCGTCCTTGATGATCATGACACCAGAAAAAAGCTGAAGGAGATAAAAACAGAGAACATCCAGCTCCTACTAAGCCAGCTATCCAGAGACACAGAGGCTCCCAAAACCTCATCACTGACATAGAACTAAAATGATCCCAATGTGGCTCAGGGATATTCGTGGAAGAGGGGGCAGAAAGAATGTTAGAGTCACAAATTGGGGCATTCTGCACAGAGACTTAGCCTATCCCCCATAACTCTTGACTACCCCCACAATGCATGACCCACATTCCCCATTGATGAGTGTCCCTTTGGAAGAGGGAAGAAAAGGAGGAGGATAATGGAGTCACCATTATGAAAGTAAAATTAGAATAATATAAATAAAAAACAAATTATAAGAAAGAGAGAGAGAAAGAAAAAATAAAAAATAAATTAAAAAATATAAAAATTAAAAAAAATCTCCAGCTCTGCTTCATATTGTTAGGTAGGACCAGAGTCCAAGATGGAGTCAAGATGAAGGAAGATATCAACAGTAGCCTGATTTAAGAAATTTTAGATGTTTACATTGCCTAACCCTTACTTGGCCAATCTTATCTTAGAGACAACCTGTCTCCTCTTTTGATGGCAATTCATTCTCTAATTGATTTACCTCCTCTGTTTGGTCTCTGTCCACCTGATTAATTAATTTCTCCATTTGGTTCCTACTCTCCTTTCAATTCTTCATTCCTCTGTACCCCCCTCCCAAAGGAAAAAAAACTCTATAAAACCAAATCTATCTAGATTCATGCCAGCTGTTCTCTCTCTCTCCTCCCGTGAGATAGTCTGGCAGCTTGGGCCCCAATAAACAGCTCTTTTTCAGCCTCAGAGTGGTCACAAGTGGCCTTTGGCCATTCAGGAATCTTACATCTAGTGCTGTAACTTGGATAGGAGTCTCCTGGTTGCCCTCTTGGGTTACCAGGCCTCCTTTACCCTGACCAGGCCATCAAGCTTCTACTGATCCTCTGAAGGCTTCAGCCCATTTGCCAGGTGTTGGCTTCTTCAGTCACCATGATTCAGCTTCACTTCTCCTCCTTCCTTCATCCTCTACTCCTTGGTATGTGTCCCTCATGGATGGGCCTGCTCTCAGAGGTATTCTCTCTCTCTCTCCTCAAAATCTTTCCTCATCCTCCCCTCCTCAATGAGTGTCCCTCCCAGGTTGACCTGCTCTCTGAGAGGAGATATACTCCCTCCTCACTCTTTCTCTCTCACTTTTCTAAACCATACTGGTACATAAGGCCAGAAACCTCGTTGATTTCTGGAATCCCTAGGACCTGTGAAAGATGCACAGGTCAGAAACTGTAATACAAATTATGGCCATGAAACAGTACAAAAAACAAAGTATCAATACAAAAGAATATGCTGTATGGAACATTACCAATACAAAAGTCTGTTAGAGTAAAGAACATAAATTTGAGTCAGTTGCTTCTAAATTTCTTTACACCACTATTGCATCTGTTGGCTCATTTGGCCTGTTTGGCCAAATTTAAGGCTTGCAGTGTCCACTGTTCTGTAACTCCACTAGTGATTTCTCTCTCTTCCATTGAACTGCATGCAGCATAGCTTTTTCCAGCTTTCTGTCAGCTGGTCTACATGGAGGAGGTTTCAGCTTAGCTCCAGTAGGATTTCTCAGTGACTTTGCAGTCCAAGTATGTGGAGTCTTCAGCAATAAGATCTCACCATCTATTCCTGGTGGGAAACAAGAGCATTGGTAATGGCCTTCAATGTTTTGGGAGTATCAGTGACATCCCTGACCAACAACTTACTGGAAGGTATCCCATCCTTAGCACCAAAAATTTTCTAGTCACTATTTGTAGCTTCTGAATGTTCCATTGTCCAAAAACATAGGTTTCCATATGAGTTATTCATATTTTCTTAGATTTTGATTAGCCCTCCCTCCACCTTTCCTTTACTCGATCTCTTCCCCTGACCTCACTTAACCTCACTTAGGCCTTTTCACCACCCATTAATCTGTACTACTACTACTACTACTACTACTACTACTACTACTACTACTGCTGCTGCTGTTGCTAACACACACACACACACACACACACACACACACACACACACACACACACACACACATCCTATTAAGTCCCCCTCCTTCCCTTTCTCTTCCCTTTCTAGCTTACTGGCCTCTGCTACTGAGTTTTATTCCTACTCACATAGAAGTCCAATCATTTGTAGTGAGGATCCACATATGAGAGAGAATATGTGATATTTGGCTTTCTGGGCCTGGATTACCTCACTCCATTGTGTAAATGTGCAATATCATTATTATCCACTCATCAGCTGAAGAATATCTAGGCTGGTTCCATTTCCTAGCTCTTATAAATAAAGCAGCAATAAACATGGTTGAACAAGTATCTCTAAGGTAGTGAGATGAGTCCTTCAGATATATGCCTAGGAGTGCCATAGCTGGGTTATATTTTAAATTTATTTTTAGCTGTCTCAGGAACTTCTACACTGATTTCCACAATGGCTGGACCAGATTGCATTCCCACCAACAGTGTAGAAGGGTTCCTATTTTTCCACATCCTCACCAGCATTTCTGGTCACTTGTTTTCATGATGATAGCCAATCTGACAGGAGTGAAGTGGAATCTCAACAGTTTTAGTCTGCATTTTCCTGATGGCTAGGGATGTGGAACATTATTTAGATGTTTATATTCCATCTATATTTCTTCTTTTGAGAACTCTCTATTTAGTTCCATACCACACTTTTAATTGAGTTGTTTGATTTGTTAGTTTTTTTTGAGTTCTTTGTATATTCCACTGTCGGATGTATAGCTGGCAAAGATTTTCTCCCATTCTGTAGGTTGCCTCTTTGCTGTATTTACAGTGTCCTTTGCTGTATAAACACTTTGTAATTTCATAAGTTCCCAGTGGTTGATCTGTGGTTTCATTTCCTGAGCAATTGTATTATATTCAGAAAATCTTTGCCAAGACCAATATGTTGAAAGGTTTCCCCTACTTTTTCCTGTAGCAGTTCCTGAGTTTCAGGTCTGATATTAAGGTCTTTGAACCATCTGGACTTATTGTGCATGAAGAGAGATAAAGATCTATTTTCATCCTTCTACAGATACATGTACCATTTTCCCAACACCATTTGTTGAAGAAGCTGTCTTTTTGGTATTTTTAGGCATTTTTGTTGAAGACCAGATAGGTATAGCTACCCAGAATTACATCTGGGCCCTCTATTGTGTTCTATTGATCTACCTGTCTGTTTTGTAACAGTACCATGCTGTTTTATTATTTTTTTACTATGGTTCTGTAATATAGGTTAAAATCAGGTATGGTGATACCACCAGCTTTATTTTTGTTGCTCAAAATGATTTTAGATATTTGAGGCTTTTTGTGCTTCCAAAAAATTTTTGAATTTTTTTCTATTTCTGTGAAGAATGCCATTGGAATTTTGCTGTGAATTGTATTAAATGTGTAGATTGCTTTTGGTAAGATTGCCATTTTCACAATATTGATTCTTCCAATCCAAGAACAAGGGTGTAGCAGACAGCTTCAGGTTCGCTGAGATGAACTTCCAGACCAGACACAGTTATGGTGGAAGGGATATTATTTATTGAAGCTTACAGATCCAGGGGAAGTTCCATAATGGCAGGAGAAGCACCCTGCTCTTCACAGGGCCAAGCAGAGAGAGAGAAAAACCAACCAGCCACCACAGTGCACAGAGCAAAACTACAGCCAAAGGTCACACAGCACACTTCAGGAACTCCTGCTAGGCACATTTGCATATCTTTACAATGGAATCTCAAACCCACACCACTAACACCTTAAGACCTGCCCCCAGTGACATTGCCTCTAGCAAGGTGATTGCAGATGCAAACTATAACTAGTAAAACACTGAATATATTGGGGGACATATATTCAAACTACCACATTCTGCCCCTGGCCCCCAATATATTTAGCTCCTGGTCCCCAATAGATTTATAACTATCACACATTGTAAATTGTACTCAGTCCAATTTCAAAGGTTCTCACAGTCTTGATCAACTTAAGATAGTGAGTCCTGTAAAATCAAACAAGTTAAATACTTTCAACATGTAAAGGCACAGAGTAAACATTTTTAACTGTATAAGGAATAGCAAGGAGAGACTAGAACAAGCAAACTCAGCCACCATCAGCAGTCATCAAACTTCTGCAGTTCAAGTTCAATATAACCAGAGACTGACAGTCTCCAGGTTTTCCAATTCCGCCCCTCCAGCTGGGCAGAATCGCCAGGAAAAACTTTCATCCCATGCCAACACTGCACTCCATGGTAGCCCTTTTGCACAGTCCTGGTATATCCAAAACATCTTCAGGTCTCCATGCAAACCACGGTCCATCTTCCAAAGGCTCTTCCAGCCTATTCCTGAGGGTCTTCATGCCCTGCCTCATGCCGCATCTCAGCAGCAGCTCCTGGAACCATGTGCAATTCATGACCACTCCATGCATTTTTCATGCTTCCAAAACCAATACCAGGTGTGCAGGACACAGCCATATTCTTAATCCAGGGACAAAATAAATCATAGCCCTGAAAAGCAGGTTCCTTCTCCAGTCAGCTCTTTCCAAGAGTTTGTATTTTTAACAGTCTTTCCTCAGGCATCCTCTCCATTGTTTTAATGCAAAGTAGTCATCAGGCCACCTTCCTTCCACCTTCCTTAAGATTGCTAATGTGTTTGACAATAGCAGCTACACCAGTCTCAATGCCTCTACTTTTAACTTGCTTTAGGTTTTCCAACTTAAAATCTTAAAATCTCAGTCCGATATCTTTAGCCAAGCACATCAGTCCATTACAAATTTAAGTTTGATCAAACACTCTGGGCCTGAATAGCGGAACGTAGCCATCCCTTATGCCAGTAGCCCAGTTCCAACAAAGTCCTCTGCCATCTTTCCTTCCCCTTAGAAAGCTCATAAGCCAAGCCTCGAAGTTCAATACTATCTGCACTTAGCATTCTCAAACTCTCATCAGAATAGTCCATAAAACTTGGCTTACCACTCCAGAAGGCACCTTCAGTTGCAAGCACCAAGTCCATGCCCATGTCTCCAAAACAAAGGCTCCAAAAGACAAATATCCACACGATCTGGTTCATTTCACCCCACACCCCTCGGTACCACTTTACTGTAGCAGACAGCTTCAGGTTCGCTGAGATGAACTTCCAGACCAGGCACAGTTATGGTGGAAGGGATATTATTTATTGAAGCTTACAGATCCAGGGGAAGTTCCATAATGGCAGGAGAAGCACCCTGCTCTTCACAGGGCCAAGCAGAGAGAGAGAAAAACCAACCAGCCACCACAGTACACAGAGCAAACCTACAGCCAAAAGGTCACATAGCACACTTCAGGAACTCCTGCTAGGCACATTTGCATATCTTTACAATGGAATCTCAAACCCACACCACTAACACCTTAAGACCTGCCCCCAGTGACATTGCCTCTAGCAAGGTGATTGCAGATGCAAACTATAACTAGTAAAACAATGAATATATTGGGGGACCTATATTCAAACTACCACAAAGGGATATCTATCCATTTCCTAGTATCTTCTGCAATTTCTCTCTTGAGTATTTTAAAGTTTTCATTGAGAGATTCTTCACTTCCTTGGTTAGGTTTTTTTCCAAGGTACTTTGTTTTTTGGTGCAATTGTGAATGGGAGAAATTCTGTGATTTCATGCTCTGTGTGTTTGTTGTTAGTATATAGGAAGGCTACTGATTTCTGTGTGCTTATTTTGTATCCTGATACATCATCTCTAACAGTTTGATGGTAGAGTCTTTAGGGTCTTGTATGTATAGAATTATATCATCTGCAAATACTGATAACTTGATATCTTCCTTTCCAATTTGTATCCCTTTTATGCATGTCTCTTGCCATATTGCTATGGCTAAGACTTCCAGTAGTGTATTAAATAAAAATGGGGGGGGCTGGAGAGATGGCTTAGTAGTTAAGGCGCCTGCCTTCTAAGCCTAAGAACACCAGTTCCGATTTCCAGGTCCCACGTTTAGCCAGATGCAAAGTGACACAAGGGCACAATGCCGTGCTTGACCACAAGGGGGCGCACACATCTGGATTTCATTAGCAGCAGCTGAGAGGTTGCCAGTGCACCCATCTCTGTATTCCTCTCCCCCTCTCTCTCTGTCTCTCTCTGCATCTCTCTCCCCATAAAAAAAGGAACCCTGGTCTTGTTTCTGATTTTACTGGAAAAGCTTCAAGTTTTCTCCACTTAGTATTATGTTGGCTGTAGGTTTGTTATAAATAGCCTTTATTATGTTGAAATATGTTCCTTCTATTTCCAGTCTGTGTAGGACTTTTATCATGAAAGGATGTTGGATTTTGTCAAATGCTTTTTCTGTATCTAATGAGATGATCATGTGATTTTTGTGCTTCAGTCCATTTATATAATGTATTACATTTATCAATTTGCATATGTTGAACCATCCCTGCATCTCTGGGATAAAACCTACTTGGTTGGGGTTGAGCTTTCTGATATATTCTTGTATTCTGTTTGTCAACATTTTGATAAGAATTTTTTCATCTATTTTCCTGAGGGATAATGGTCTGTAATGTTCATTTTGGTTCTATCTTTGTCTGATTTTGGTATCAGGGTGATGCTGGTTTTGTAAAAGGAGTTTGGTAAGATTCCTTCCTTTTCTATTTTATGGCAAAGTTTGAGAAGCATTGGTGTTAGGTCTTCCATGAAGATCTGGTAAAATTCACCAGTGCATCCATATGGGCCTGGACTTTTATTAGTTGGGAGAATTTTATAATTGCTTGGATCTCCATACTTGTTATAGGTCTATTTAAGTGGTTAATCTCATCTTGATTTAATTTTGATAGGTCATATAATTCAAGGAAATCATCCACTTCTTTCAGATTCTCAAACTTAGTGGAGTATATATATGTTCTTATATTATGTCCCTATAATTTTTTTAATTTCTCTGGTATCTGTTGTGATGGTGCCTTTTTCATCTCTAATTTTACTAATTTGTGTCTCTTCTCTCTTTCTTTTGGTCAGATTTGCTAAGGGTTTATCAATCTTGTTTATCCTTTCAAAGAAGCAACTCTTCATTTCATTGATTCTTTGGATTGCTTTTTGGTTTCTATTTCATTAATTTATGCCCCAATCTTTATTTCTTCACAGCTACTGATTTTCAGTTTGCCTTGTTCTTTTTCCCCCCAAGAATTTAGGTGAAGTATTATGTTGTCTACTTGAGACCTTTCTATTTTCTTAATATAGGCAGCTGCAGGCACACAGACCTGGTGCTGCCACTGCTGGAGCCACTTCTCCCTGCTTCTGTGATCTCTAGACATGCTGGATCTCTCCTACGTCTCTGCTGTGATTTATAATTTCTTACACAGCTTTTCTTTTTAGTAGAGGAGTGTGTTTTGCTCTTTTTTTTCTCCCTTATGCTGTTTTGGCATGGTTCCTATGCCACCATCTTAACTGGAAGTAGTCCTTTTCCTATTTTCTTATCTGACAAATCAGTAAACTTTTCTTTTTTCACATTTTTTTTTGAGGTAGGGTCTCACTCTAGCTTAGGCTGACCTGGAATTTACTATGTAGTCTCAGGGTGGCCTTGAACTCACAGCTCTGCCTCCCAAGTGCTGGGATTAAAGGCATGTGCCACCACACCTGGCTTATTTTTCACTTTCTTTTTCTTAAACAACTTTTTTTGAGCTGGATAAATAGCTTAGCAGCTCAGGCAATTGTCTGCAAACCTTAAGAACCCAGATTTTATTCATCAGTATCCATGTATGCCAGGTGCTCAATTGGCACATGTGTCGGACAATTCATTTCCAGCACCTAGAGAACCTGGTGGGTTCATTGTCTTTATCTGCCTTCCCCTCGCTTTCTCTTTCTCTCAAACAAATTTAAAAAGTTGCAAGCAGAGAGAGAGAGAGAGAGAGAGAGAGAGAGAGAGAGAGCACACCAGGTTCCTCATAGTTAATAATGTACTACATATCCTATGTGTTTTTCTCAGAAGCATCAAATAGTACTATGCTTATAGAATATAGGTGATGTACAATTCTTCCTGTTTGTGCTTTGACAATATTAGATGAGGTACAATTCATTCTGATTGTGTTTGCACAATATTAGATGATCTACACATGTTTCTGAATGTGCTTGGACAATATTAGATTATGTAGAAATCTTCCTGATTGTACTTGCAAAATATTAGGTCAGGTACAAGTCTTTCCAATTGTGTTTGGACAATATTAGTTGAACAGAAAGAGACAGATAAAGAGACAGAGAGGATGGGCATACCAGGGTCCTCATGGTTATTAATGTATAAGATATGCCATGTATTTTTCTCAGAAGCATCAAATAGCTTATCCATTGCATTTTCTCTCAGCACAGACTGACATTTGTATTCTGCATCTAGTGAAAGGCAAGGTTCCTTTCAGCTGCCCAAATCTCCAGAGTTACTCCTGTGAGGTTGCTCAGCCATAAACCTTGTTAGTCTAAGAACTAACTTCTTCAACACCATTATTGCAGAATAACTAAGACAGTGAAATTAAAATATTTCAGCAGATAGAAGGATAAATAGTCAAGGAGATATGTGTGTGAACTTGATATAGTTGTTTTAAATACATATAATATCACATTGTACTCTGCAAACATTGTCAATTGATGGCTAATGCCTGCCATTACAGCCCTTGAGATCCATAGTAATGTCATTATTATAGAACCATGAAGCTTCTCAATTAGGCTTAATTTTGGCCAATGATAAGTAAGAAGTCAATTTCAATATCCTAAAATTCCCAAAAGAAAATACTAATATTAAGCCAGTCATGGTGGTGCACATCTTTAATCCCAGCACTTGGGAGGCAGAGGTAGGAGGATCACCATGAGTCTGAGGCCATCCTGAGACTACATAGTGAATTCCAGGTCATTCTGAGCTAGAATGAGACCCTACCTAGACAAACCAAAGGGAAAAAAAGAAAATACTAATATTAGTCATCATAATTCATTTATTTATATTTATTTTTAAAAGCGCATCTGAAATAGTTCAGTGAGCAAAGGGGCTTACTGTATAAGAATGAGGACCTCAGTTTGTATCTCTAGGTAGGCACAATGGCATGCATGTACCTGTAATTCTGACACTGGGGAGGTGGACAGAGTAGGATCACTAGAGCTTATAGGCTAACTTGTCTAACTGAATCTGTGTGCTCTTTAGTGCTTTTCTCTCTCTTCAGCATGGAGGATCCTTTCAAGTATTTTCAGTAGACCTGGTTTTGTCTTCAAATATTCCTTTAGCCTGCTTTTGTTGTGGAATGTCCTTATTTCTCCATCTATTTGAATGGATAGCTTTGCAGATAAAGTAACCTTGGTTGACAGTTTTTTATCTTTCAGAACTTGAAATACATCACTCCAAGCCCTTCTATCTTTTAAAGTTTGTGTTGAGTAATCTGCTGTGATTCTGATGGGCTTGCCTTTGTAGGTGACTTGCTTTTTCTCTCTAGCTGCTTTCAATATATTCTCTTTGATTTGTATGTTTGGTTGTTTAATTATAACATGGTGGGGAGAGGTTCTTTCCAGGTTTTGTCTGTTTGGTGTTCTAAAGGCTTTCCGTATCTGCATTGGCATCTCTTTCCCAATGTAGAGGAACTTTTCTTGTATGATTTTGTTGAAAACACCTACTATGCCTTTGGAGTGAAATTCTTCTCCTTCCACTATACCCTGAATTCTTATGTTTGATCTTTTCATAGTGTCCTGAATATCTTGAAATTCCCATTCATACTATTAGTTACTATTAGTTTGTCTTTCTCTTTGTTGGACTGTATGAGACCTGCCACCTGGTCTTCTAGTTTAGATATTCTATTCTCTCCTTCATCCATTCTACTAGAGATATTTTCTAGAGTTGTTTTATTTCACTGACTGTGTTCTTCATTGCTTTTATTTCTGACTCTTTTTTCTTTATTATTTCTATTTCTTTATTTATGTCTAGTATTGACCTCCTTATTTCATTTAATTGGTTTGCTGTGTGTTCTTTGAATCCTTTGATTTCCTCTTTGAGATCTTTGAACCTTTTGATTTCCTCTTTGAGTTTTTTGAACATATTTATAATCATTCTATTGAAGTCTTTCTCAGGCATTTCCACTAATTAAGTCTCACTGAAGGTCATTTCTGATGCATTAATACTTTTGGTGGATTTATATTGCCTTGATTTTTTGTGTTTCTTGTATTATAATGTAGAGATTTTTGCATCTTGGATTAATTTAATGCTTGGGTTTTCTAATTATCTACAGTAATATTAGATGTATCAATCAATCTGATGTTATATATCTTCAGGGTAGGAGCTTAAGGTGCTTAGTCTGGCTCTTAAGAATCTCAGATTAACCACAAAAGTGACCCTAGGTTTTGGAGTTTGCCTGCTATGAGAGAATTCAAGTAGGCTGAATGGAACAGAATACAGTCAAATTCTTAACTAAACAATATACCCATTCAATGAGAAACAGCACAGAGTATTTATAAAAGTAGTTATTATGATAAACAGATCCTCTAACAAAGTCAATGTCTCTAAGGATGTGTGTTGCCCCACACCCTTAATACTGTCAACTGGGAGGCTAAGATTTCTGGTCTGTAGAGGGTTCCAAGGTCAGCTTGTGACCAAGTGAGACCCTTCCCCAATGAATGACAGAAGAGGAAACAAAGGCACTATAAATCAGGAAGCAACAAATGAGCAGCCCAAAATATAGCTTATTTAAGAATGTCATATTTGACCATCCATCAGATTTAACATATACTTTATCCTGACATGGAAGGTGCAATTAGCCCTTCCAATG
Organism: Orientallactaga sibirica; assembly: GCA_036365145.1. Lineage (NCBI taxonomy): Eukaryota > Metazoa > Chordata > Mammalia > Rodentia > Dipodidae > Orientallactaga > Orientallactaga sibirica. Next base: position 30,064,184 of record JAEOAD010000026.1, on the reverse strand, counting down.
CAAGCCTATACACCAGGCTTATATGATGGGAACTGACAAGGTGTAATCCCAGTTACCTTTTGGGACAGCTTTGATCTCAGCTATGCTGCAGGGCTGCTTGGATCTTTCTTTGCTGTGCTGTGGGCTTAAGAAGGCCAGCTGGGTCTGTGGGCTGCTGCTCTGATCATGCAGGGTGCTGTGTAGGTGAGCTCCCCAGGTCTCTTGTGCTTGCTGGTGCTTGTGCTGGTGGTGGGGGAGGGGAGTCTGTGGATGGTGGCTGAAGTCCCCCTGCTGGTCCATGTGATCCTCTTCCTCACAAGCTGCTCCATTGGTCTCTGCCATCCTCCTTCCATGTTTCTTGAATTTGTGAGGAGGCCAGTGTGACTGGCAAATCTCAGTTGGCTTGAAAATCTTGCGGCTCAGGCAGAACCTGGCAGCTGCAGCCACGTGGAAGTTGCCAACACTGCTGGAGCTGCTTCTGCCTGCTTCTGTGGGCTCTAGACCCTCTGAGTCTCTCCAACTTCTCTGCTGCAGTTGATAATTTACTATATGCCTCACTTTTTAGTAGAAGAGTGTATTTTGCTTCCCCCCCACAGCCTGTTTTGGCATTGTTCCTATGCTGCCATCTTAACCGGAAGTCCCCAACTTTCCACAGTTAAAAAATTCTAACTAGTTCACCCTTTTCCAATCTCTGATGCAGATGTGGCTTTGTTATGAGAAGTTTAGCTTATATTTCAAAGTGTTGAAACAGGAATTTTGGGGTGTCTGAGAGTATTTGGATCCCTTTTCAGCTCTTGGGTAACTCAGGAGCTAAGGTGTTTGAAGGTCACAGTCACATACAATTTCCACAGTCAATGGCCTTCTGAGTTCTTGTCTTATAAATTTCAATGAATGAAACCTCACAGACAAGAGGATAAAGTTTAGAGAGATTTCATTATAGAGGTAGGACTTATAGAGTTTAAGAGAAAAATTGAGAGAAAGAAGGAATGCAAAGAAAATGGGAAAGCCCACTAGAGACCAAGAGTAGGGATCTTTAAAGGAACCTACTGCATGGGGGACTGATGTCAAGTGTCTAGGTTGTGCCAGGTCCTCAGAAATAGCTATCTACCTATCATCACTCTATCATCTATCTATCTATCTATCTATCTATCTATCTATCTATCTATCATCTATAATCTGTCTATCTACCATCTATCTATTTATATGTGTATATCTTTTATCTATCTATCTATCATCTATCTATGTATTGTCTATTATCTATCTATCTACCTATCTATCATCTTTTTACATTCCTTTCTCCTTTAGTAAGATTTTAGGAGAAGAAGGTAAGAAAGAAAGAAAAAATCAATTCTCTCCCTTATAAGCCAAAGAACATTCCTCATTTTCATTTTCAGGGGACCTGTTACCCCCAAACTACCTCAGTATTCCATAATTTCATTTTTTATTATATTTATTTATTTGAGTGTGTGTGTGTGTGTGTGTGTCAAAGAAATAAATAAAACAAAAAAAAAAGAAAAAGAAACAGAGAGTGTAACTATGAGAGAGAGTCTTGAGAGAGAATGTGAGTGCAAGGGCCTCCAGCCACTGCAAATGAACTCCAGATGCATGTGCCCCTTGTGCATCTTGGTTATGTGGAGAGTTAAACAGGGATCCTATGGCTTTGCAGGCAAATGCCTTAACCACTAAGCCATCACTCCAGCCCTCATTTCATTTTTAAACTCAATTCAGACCTTCTCTTTGTGGGTCTCGTTCCTTTCCCATTCCCCAGGGCCATTGGCCACCAACGTCCTGAATGAGGGAGAGAGGAGTTGGGAGGCAAGAAGGAGGGTCCTTTCTGGCTGGGCGGGTGAGTGTGACACACGAACCCATGAACACATAATGGGGCAATGAGCACCTGGGAGACCATCTGATGTACAGTACTTGTTTATTCAAGGGGGGGGGTTATAAACACTTAGGGAATGTTGAGATGGCACATACAGACTATATGGCAATCGGATGCATAGTTTATGGGCTGTTATCTAGATAGCAGAAGGACTAGTAACTTCAAAGCTATGGGGAAAGGATAAGGAAAGGTAGGGGGAAGGGCAGAATTGGAGATTAACAGGAGGCGGTGACTTCAAAACTGTGGGGGTTGGGAATTCTACATGACTTTAGCCACATGAGGGTCTCTTGGGCAGCTAGCCACAGGTCAGGAACTGTGGCAGGCAAAGTCTGACTTATGGAATGGTCAGAGCCTTTTGGGGTCGGGGGGAGCACCTCACCAGTTCTGCCCACTCTGGGTTATGACAGCTCACTACACCCCACAACATAGGGAAAGCTGATACCATTGCCAGGGACTTCCTAACAGAGGGCCAGCTGCAACCCCACATCCCAGGGTCCTTGGCCATGTCCAATAGTTCAAGCCAGCCTCCTCACAGATCTGGCCTGTTACTAGCAAGGCCCAATAACTCCCCCTTTGTTTTTTAAAAAGGGGCAGTGTCATCTTGGGTAAGTTTTTTGTAGCTTTTTTGTAGCGGGTCAGTTAGAGTCAAATGGTGTATAAGGACCTGAGGGGCCAAGATTTGTTTATACTACAGGGGATTATGCATAAGAGTAGTAGCAGGGTGCCTTACACCAATAGGAGCCAAATGAAAATCTGAGAAAGAAACTGTTTGGGAGATAATTTTTGCAATTTCTTCTGTAAGGCATAAAAAAAAAAATCCTTTTTTTGCCTTAGCAGGATCACAAAAAGACATGTGACTATGCAAAATAACAGATATTTCATTTTGTAAACTTTGTAAATCTATGCTAAGATTATTATGATTCCAAATACCCTGAATATGATTTTTTTACCTTCCACCATTCAGTAGCAGTCCCATTGTAGGGTAAAGGAGTGATACATATGAATTGATAATTTGCATGACAGAACAATTGCATTTGAGCTGCCAGATTGTCAACCCACCCTCCTAAATACATAACAGCATCCTCTAGAGCATCTAACTGGACTAACACATTTTTATCAATATGTATCTGTGACGAAAGAGCTTGAGAAAAATTTTAATCAGTCCATTAACATGATCAGCTGTCTTCATCAATTGTGCCAGGGATACTGCTGCCGCGGTGGAAGAGGCGATGATGGTGATTGCAGCAATTATCCCCACAAATAGCCATTCTATGAATCTTCTTTTCCATGTAAGCAATCTGTTGAGCTGCTAGAACACATGAGCTCCGAAGCTTGATTACCAGGACTCAGTCATTTTGACTGGCATAATTAAGTAAGGAGGCCACATGACAATAAAGACTACATTGGAGGAGTAATCTAATCTACAGCCGTGTCTCTCTTAGAATTGATACAATTGGTGATAATACACCAGGTACAATTAAGATAGTAAATTTCATTTTGGTGATTGACCCACCCAGGCCCAACTACAAAAAGATAAGGGAGGGGCAGACACATATGAAACTTAAAATGATTTTCTTTTAGGGTAAGTATTACTTTCCATAACTCTGGTTAAGGCTGCCCTTGGGGACTCAAGATGGGTGGTACCTCTGATTGTTTACTTTCCTGGGGACCCAACTGTAATCATAAGTTATATTTACTTTGGTATTCACCGTCTGTAATTAATGGGTTGTTTGTATACATAACATTCCTCATGATACCTGTTGTTTGAAAAGCAGATAGGTGGCTCTGCTGCAAGAGAGGTCCAGTTAATTGGTTTAGTTGCTTCTTGCAGGAATTCTAGGTCATAATTGGCAGTGGTAAGGGAAGCACTGGAAAATATCTTAGGGGTTCTTCCCAAAGAGCAGCCCTGGCTAGAAAGGGGTCAGGTACATAAGCCCAATATGCTTGTTGAGCATGTGTTACTTTTAAGGTCAGGATAGCAAGTAAGGATATAAACAAAGCTTCTGGTGATAGAGGCTGTTGTAAAATTCGTACCAGCCTGACTCCTTGCCTCAGTTTGGCCCCAGCTCAGCATGTTTTTCTCCTGGGGGGCCTGGAACATTTCCATTTCAGTGTCAGATGAGCCATCTCCTTGGATTTGTATATTTTGAGCTGGGGCCCAGGCAGGCCTGGGCTGATCCTATGAAAATAGAAGCAGATCCTCTCCCCCTTGTGAGGAGGGTGTTATGCCCCTACCATATTTCATCTAAAGGATTTTGTTATTGCACCAGAATAGAGAAGGAATCTACTGCTGTGCCAATGGAGGGAGATAGGGGATGTTAGGAGTTTTTGTATATTAGCTATATTAACCATGGGATAGAATTAAACACTAATGAGCCAATTTTAACCTTAAGATATAGTTAAAATTTTGACAAATAGAGGAACTTAATTAACTTGGTTGGTACTCGAAATTCAGTCTTTTAAAAAAAATTTTATTTACTTTTGGAGAGAGACAGAGAGAGACAGAGAAGGAGAGGGAGACAGATAGAGAATGGGTGCACCAGCAGTCTCTCAGCTGCTGTGAATGAAATCCAGATGCATGTGCACTTGTAGGCAAGTGTGGCATTGCGCCCTTGCATCACTGCATCTGTCTAAACGTGGGACCTGGAGATTGGAACTGGGTTCTTAGGCTTAGCAGGCAGGCGCCTTAACCTCTAAGCCATCTCTCCAGCCCTAAATTCAGTCTTTTGTAACCATTACCATGACCAGATTAACATCAACAAGTTAAATTTTTAAGCTTATAAATTGAATTCCATAGTAACCTGCTACCAGGTAGGGCCATGTTTTTGTTAGTCTGATGTAAGCCCTAGGTTAATAATCATTTTATTATATCTCAAAAGACCTTTAATCTGGTTAAGTGCTTTGTCTTTAACCCTCTGTTTAAGTTTACTTACACCTTCATTTACATATTTTTATATCTTACAATCTATGTAAGCACTCTGTAACAATCTTTTCAAATAGTTACCAACATTTAAAGTTTTTTCTCCAGTTTAATTTTTAGTCAGTTTATCTCATTACTAACAGAAAAACTTTCATTGTCTTTACCATAAGGCTTTTAATAAAAGGCCTTTTGAAATAACTTTATAAAAGAGAAGATCAGACTTGAGTTTTGAAACACATTTTTTAAATTATGAGAGTAGATTTGAACATTATTAAAAATTTTCTAGATTTGGACTTCCGGGTAAGATGGAGACATAGGAACCGTGCCAAAACAGGATAGGGGAAAAAAGCAAAACAAACCCCAGCAAAATACACTCTTCTACTAAAAAGTGAGGTGTATAGTAAACTGTCAAGCACAGCAGAGAAGTAGGAGAGATCCAGAGCGTCTGAAGCCCACACAAGTGGGCAGAAGCAGCTCCACAGCTGCCGCGGCTGCCGCAGATGCCGTGGCAGCCACTAGGCTCCGCCTGAGCCGGCTGAGCCACAGGATTTTAAAGCCAGGTGAGGGGAGTTTTCCACTCACACTGCCTCCTCACAAACTCAAGAAACGTGGAAGGAGGAGGGCAGACACCAACAGAGAGGCTTGTGAGGAAGAGGATCACGTGGAGGAGCAGACGGACTTCAGCTGCCATTCACAGCATCCCCTCCCCCACCATGAGCGCAAGCATGGCAAGCAACAGAGACCTGTGAAAGAGAGCTCACCTACCAGCATCGGGCACAGCGAAAGCAGTGACCCACAGATGCAGCCTGCCTTCCTGAGCCCACAACACAGCAAAGGACCCAAGCAGCAGTGCAGCATAGCTGTGATCAAACCCGTTCCAAAAGGTAACTTGGTTTACACCAGGTTAGTACCCACCAAATAAGCCCGGTGTATAAACCTGATGGATGGTCAGATCTGACATTCCTAAATAAGCTATATTTTGGGCTTCTCATTTGTTGCTTCCTGATTTGTTTGCTCGTCTGTCATTCATTGGGGAATGGTCTCACTTGATCACAAGCTGACCTTGGAACCGTCTACAGATCAGAAATCTTAGCCTCCCAGTTGACAGGATTAAGGGCATGGGATAACACATATCCTTAAGGACTGTGACTTTGTTAGAGGATCTGTTTGTCATAATACCTGCTTTCGCACAAATACTCTGTGCTGTATTTCATTGAAGGGGTACATTGTTGAGTTAAATTTTTAGAATTTGACTGTATTCTGTTCCATTCACCCCACTTGATACTCTTATAGCAGGCAAGGGTCACTTCTGTGATTACTTTGAGAGCCTTAAGAACCACACTTAACACCTTAAAGTCCTACACTGAAGATATATAATATCAGATTGATTGATACATCTAATATTACTGCAGATATTTAGAAAACCCAAGCATTAAATTAATCCAAGATGCAAAGATCTCTACATTACAATACAAGAAACACAAAAAATCCAGACAATATAAATCCACCAAAAAGTATTAATATATCAGAAATGACCTTCAGTGAGGCTGACATAGAGGAAATCCCCGAGAAAGATTTCAAAAGAATGATTATAATTATGTTCAAAGAACTCAAAGAGGAAATTAAAGGGTTCAAAGACCTAAAAGAAGAAATCAAAGGATTCAAAGAACACACAGAAAACCAATTTAATGAAATAAGGAGGTCAATACTAGACATAAATACAGAAATAGGAATAATAAAGAAAACCCAGTCAGAAATGCTAGCAATAAAGAACACAGTCAGTGAAATAAAAACCTCTGTAGAAAATCTCTCTAGTAGAATGGATGAAGGAGAGAACAGAATATCTAAACTAGAAGACCAAGTAGCTGATCTAATACAGTCCAACAGAGAGAAAGACAAAATAATAGGAAGGTATGAATGGGAATTTCAGGATATTTGGGACACTATGAAAAGGTCAAACATAAGAATTCAAGGGATAGTAGAAGGAGAAGAATTTCACTCCAAAGTCATTGTAGGTGTTTTCAAAAAAATAATAGAGGAAAACTTCCCCCAAATTGGGAAAGAGATGCCAATGCAGATACAGGAAGCCTTTAGAACACCAAACAAACAAAACCTGGAAAGAACCTCTCCCTGCCATATTATAATTAAACTGCCAAACATACAAACTAAAGAAAATATATTGAAAGAAGCTAGAGAGAAAAAGCAAGTGACCTACAAAGGCAAGCCCACCAGAATCACAGCAGATTACTCAACACAAACTTTAAAAGCCAGAAGGGCCTGCAGTGATGTATTCCAAGTTCTGAAAGATAAAAACTGTCAACCAAGATTACTTTATCCTGCAAAACTATCTATCCAAAGAGATGGAGAAATAAGGACATTCCACAACAAAGACAGGCTAAAAGAATTCATGGCAACTAAACCAGCTCTACAGAAAATACTTGCAGGAATCATTCACGCTGAGGAGAAAGCAAAGCACACACAACAGGAAATAGGAAAAAATAAACCATACTCAAATAACAGTTAAAACAAGTGAGTAAAGGGAAAACAGGAAGAACTAAAAAATAAGAAGAATGGTGAGAATAAACACATTTATTTCAATAATAACTCTTAATATCAATGGCCTCAATGCCCCAAACAAAATATACAGACTTGCAGACTGGATTAAAAAGCAGGATCCTGCCATTTGTTGCCTCCAGGAAACTCATCTCTCAATAAAAAATAGAAACCTTCTTAGGGTGAAAGGTTGGAAAAAGGTATTTCAAGCAAATGGGCCTAGAAAACAAGCAGGGGTTGCTATCCTGATTTCTGACAAGATAGACTTCAATCCAACATTTGTGAGGAAAGATAAAGAAGGTCACTTTATACTGATTAAAGGAACACTCCAACAGGAGGACATTACAATCCTAAAAATATTTGCCCCTAACATGGGGGCTCCCAATTTCATCAAACAAACACTATTATAATTAAGGTCAGAGATATCTCCTAACACAATAGTAGTGGGTGACTTCAATACCCCACTCTCATCACTTGACAGGTCTACCCAGCAAAAAATAAACAGAGAGACATCTGCATTAAATGATATCATGGAACAAATGGACCTGTACAGAACATTCCATCCAAATGTTGCAGAATATACATTTTTTTCTCAACAGGACATGGGACATTCTCTAAAACAGACCATATACAAGGACACAAATCAAATCTTAACAAATACAGGAAAATTTAAATAATCCCTTGTACGCTATCTGACCACAATGGGATTAAACTGCAAATCAGCAACAAGAAAAACTACAGAGCATACAGAAATTCATGGAGACTGTAGCAGACAGCTTCAGGTTCGCTGAGATGAACTTCCAGACCAGGCACAGTTATGGAGGAAGGGATATTATTTATTGAAGCTTACAGATGCAGGGGAAGTTCCATAAAGCAGAAGCTGGCCTTTCTTCACAGGACCAGGCAAGAGAGAGAAAAACCAAGCTGCTAGCTACACAGCACACTGAGCAAAACTACAGCCAAAAGGTCACACAGCACACTTCAGGAACTCCTGCTAGGCACATTTGCATATCATTACAATGGAATCTCAAACTCACACCATTAACACCTTAAGACCAGCCCTCAGTGACATTGCCTCTAGCAAGGTGATTGCAGATGCAAACTATAACTAATAAAACACTGAATATATTGGGGGACATATATTCAAACTACCACAGAGACTAAACAGCACATTATTGAATGATGTATGGGTCATTGAAGAAATTAAAAAGGAAATCAAGAAATTAATAGAATCATCATCATTTGTCCTTTGGGACACAATGAAGGCAGTCCTACGAGGGAAATTTATAGCTCTAAGTGCCTATATTAAAAAATTAGAGAGTTCACAACTAAACAATTTAATACTTCACCTTAAGGCCTTGGAAAGAGAAGAACAAGGAAAACCAAAAATCAGTAGACAGGAAGAAATAATAAAGGTTAGGGCAGAAATTAATGAAATAGAAACCAAAAAAAATAAATAAATAAATAAATAAAAAATCAATGAAACAAAGAGTTGGTTCTTTGAAAGGATAAACAAGATTGACAAACCCTTAGCAAATCTGACCAAAAGAAAGAGAAAAGAGACAAAAATTGATAAAATTAGACATGAAAGAGGCAACATCACAACACATACCAAAGAAATTCAGAATATCATACGGACATACTTTAAGAATATATATGCCTCTAAGTTTGAAAACCTGAAAGAAATGGATGATTTCCTTGATTCATATGACTTACCAAAATTAAATCAAGATGAGATAAACCATTTAAATAGACCTATAACAACCACAGAAATCCAAGCAGTTATAAAAAGTCTCCCAACTAAAAAAAGCCCAGGCCCAGATGGATTCACTGCTGAATTTTACCAGACATTCCTGGAAGATCTAACACCAATGCTTCTCAAACTTTTCCATAAAATAGAAAAGGAAGGAATTCTACCGAAATCCTTCTATGAAGCCAGCATCACACTTGTGGTAGTTTGAATATATGTCCCCCAATATATTCAGTGTTTTATCAGTTATAGTTTGCATCTGCAATCACCTTGCTAGAGGCAATGTCACTGGGGGCTGGTCTTAAGGTGTTAATGGTGGGTTTGAGATTCCATTGTAAAGATATGCAAATGTGCCTAGCAGGGGTTCCTGAAGTGTGCTGTGTGACCTTTTGGCTGTAGTTTTTGCTCTGTGTGCTGTGGTGGCTGGTTGGCTTTTTCTCTCTCTGCTTGGCCCTGTGGAGAGCAGGCTGCTTCTCTTGCCATTATGGAACTTCCCCTGGATCTGTAAGCTTCAATAAATAATATCCCTTACTCCATAACTGTGCCTGGTCTGGAAGTTCATCTCAGCGAACCTGAAGCTGTCTGCTACAACCCTAATACCCAAACCGGACAAAGACAGATCAAAAAAAGAAAATTATAGACCAATCTCCCTCATGAACATTGATGCAAAAATTCTCAACAAAATACTGGCAAACAGAATACAAGAATTTATCAGAAAGATTATTCACCCCGACCAAGTAGGTTTTATCCCAGAGATGCAGGGATGGTTCAACATACGTAAATCCATAAATGTAATACACCATATAAATGGTCTGAAGGACAAAAATCACATGGTCATCTTAATAGATGCAGAAAAGGCATTTGACAAAATCCAACACCCCTTCACGGTGAAAGTATTACAGAAACTGGGAATAGAAGGAACATATCTCAACATAATAAAAGCTGTTTATGACAAACCTACAGCCAACATAATACTAAATGGGCAAAACTTGAAGCTTTTCCTCTAAATTCAGGAACAAGACAAGGGTGTCCACTTTCCCCACTACTATTTAATAAAGTACTGGAAGTCTTAGCCATAGCAATAAGGCAAGAGACACTCATAAAGAGGATACAAATTGGAAGGGAAGAGATCAAATTATCATTATTTGCAGACGATATGATTCTATACCTAACAGACCCTAAAGACTCTACTTGCAAACTGTTAGAGCTGATAAACACTTTTAGCAATGTAGCAATATACAAAATAAACACACAGAAATCAGTAGCTTTTCTATATACTAACAATAAACGTGCAGAGGATGAAATCAGGGAATCTCTCCCATTCACAATTGCCTAAAAAAAAAAAAAAATACCTTGGAATAAACTTAACCAAGGATGTGAAAGATCTCTACAATGAGAACTTTAAAAAACTCGAGCGACAAATTACAGAAGACACAAGGAAATGGAAAGATATCCCATGCTCCTGGATTGGAAGAATCAATATTGTGAAAATGTCAATCTTACCAAAAGCAATCTATACATTTAATGCAATCCCCATTAAAATCCCAATAGCGTTCTTCACAGAAATAGAAAAAACAATCCTAAAATTCATCTGGAAACACAAAAAAACCTCGAATAGGCAAAACAATTTTGCGCAACAAAAATCAGGCAGGTGGTATAACCACACCTGATTTTAAGTTATATTACAAAGCCACAGTAACAAAAACTGTATGGTACTGGCACAAGAACAGACAGGTAGATCAATGGAACAGAATAGAAGACCCAAATATTAATACAGGCAGCTACAGCCACCTGATTTTTGACAAAAATGCCAAAAATATTAATAGGAGAAAAGATAGCCTCTTTAAAGAGTGGTGTTGGGAAAACTGGACATCTGTATGTCAAAGGATAAACATAGATCCTTGTCTCTCTCTATGCACAAGAGTCAAGTCCAAATGGATCAGGGACCTTGATATCAGACCTGAAACTCTGAACCTGCCATAGGAAAAGGTAGGGGAAACCCTTCAACATATTGGCATAGGTAAGGACTTTCTGAATATAACCCCAATTGCTCAGGGAATAAAACCACTAATCAACCAATGGGACCTTATGAAATTACAAAGCTTTTGTACAGAAAAGGACACTGTGAATATAGCAAAAAGACAACCTCCAGAATGGGAGAAAATCTTTGCCAGCTATAAGTCTGACAGAGGATTAATATCCAGAATATACAAAGAACTCAAAAAACAGAATAATACGAATTCAAACAACAGTAAAAAAATGGGCTATGGAACTAAATAGACAATTCACAGAAGATGAAATTCAGATGGCATATAAACATCTAAAAAAGTGTTCCACATCCTTAGCCATCAGGGAAATGCAAATTAAAACCACTTTGAGATTCCATTTCACTCCTGTCAGAATGGCTACCATCAAGAAAACAAATGATAATAAGTGTTGGCGTGGATGCGGAAAAAGAGGAAAACTTCTACACTGTTGGTGGGAATCTAATCTGGTCCAACCATTGTGGAAATCAGTGTGGAGGTTCTTGAGACAGATAGAAATAGATTTACTATATGATCCAGCTATAGCACTCCTAGGCATATATCCAGAAGACTCTTCTCACTACCTTAGAGATACTTGCACAACCATGTTTATTGCTGCTCTATTCACAATATCTTGGAAATGGAAGCAGCCTAGATGTCCCTCCACAAATGAATGGATAATAAAGATGTGGTACATTTACACAATGGAGTTTTACTCAGGGGTAAAGAAAAATGAAATTATGAAATTTTCAGGGAAATGGATGGATCTGGAAAGGATTATACTAAGTGAGGTAACCCAGGCTCAGAAAGCCAAACGTCACATGTTCTCTCTCATATGTGGATCCTAACTACAAATATACAGACTTGTGTGTGAACTGGAACCAAAAATAGGTACCAGAAAAAAGCAATCTGGTAAAAGGCTATAAGGGAGGGAGGAAAGGGAAGGACTGAAGTGTATGGTATTGCACATATGTAAGTGGAAGAACTGATTACAAGGAGGGGAATGGCCTAAGCGAGGCCATGGGTAGAGAATGCATAAAAGAAGGGCAGGGGGAAGGTCAATATAATTTCAAAATATTGTGAATAAGACTTATGTAAAATTCCTTTGTTGAATATTGGTATATTTAGAAGCTGTAGACTGTTACTAGAAAATTTTCAGTACCTGGGATGGGATACCTTCCAGTGAGTTGATGGCCAAGGAGGTCCCGGTATCCTCCAAAACATTAAAGGTTTTTGCCAAAGCCCTTGGTTTACCTTGAAAAACAGATAGTAAGACCCTAGTGCTGAAGACATCTCTTGCCTGAGAGGCAAGGTCACTGAGAAAGCAAGCTGGTGCTGAGCAGGAAACTTTCTCCCTGTAGACCAGCCAACTGAAAGCTGGAAAAAGCTGCACGGCATGCAGAGTATGGGAGACAGAAGTCATCAGCAGTGAAAACAGTGGACGCTGAATATTCAACTTTAGCCAGACAGGCCCAAGGACTGAACGGGTGCAATAGTGGCATGTCTACTCTTGGGGTAACCAACTGCTCCATAATTGGACTGAAGGCCCTCTCTATAGGAGCGAATACATACCTGGTACTGAAAAACCTAAGCAAAAGTCTATGGTAGGTAAGGTCATGAGCCTTAGGGGTATAAAGCCTGCTCTTGTCTAAATGTATATACTATTCCCACCAAGCTGCCCTGAAAATACTACACTTAATGCTCATATTCACATATTAATGCTACTCTCACTTCTGGTTAGAGAAGCTTCTCTTTTCAGATGGCGATGACCACTGGGATGATCCAAAAGGCAACATAGTGCTGAGAAGAAGGGATGGAGGAGTGCCCAGCACTGAAACACCTCTGTCACACCCTCCAAGGCTCAGGGACCATTGCGGAAGAGGGGGCGGATAGAATGGAAGAGCCCAAGGAAGGGTACGACTCCTTACAATGCAACTGCCCAGACAGAAATTGGCCTTGACATCCATGACCTTGCTGTGTCTAGCAATACCTCCGCAAAACCCTCATAGTAGAAGTAAAAGATGATGACATCAAATTAAAAGAGAGACTAATGGAGACAGGGAGGGGATATGATGGAGAGTGGAGTTCTAAAAGGGAATGGGGTGAGGGGAGGGAAATACCATGCACTTTTTGTATGTAAGTATAGAAGTTGTCAATAAAAAATAATTATTAAAAAAATTTTAACAAATTTAGTAATGAGCACGTATTTAAATTTAAATATAAATCTTGAGGCTGTTTTTTTTAGTAGTCCCAGAGAAGCATAGAGAGGCAAAGTGAACTTTAAAAAGTTGTAAATACTTATAAGAAGTCCACATCTATTCATAGCAATTTGGCACTTACCCAGATTTCAAGATTTTATGTGTTTGTATTCCCCAGGCTCTGCATGCCAGGGAAGCTAAGAAAGAGCCTCTCTTTTCCTTTCTTTATTTTTTTCCCCAGGGAGGGTTTTTGACTTTTTCCCTCAGGCTATTTTTTTTTTCAGGGAGGGTTTTTGACTTTTTCCCTCAGGCTATAAGGCAGCTTTCTGATCTTGCCATTTTAACCTTTTCTTTTTTAAATCTATTATCTCCTTGTTTACCCTGCTGGGTGTGTGTGGCTGGAGGGTATCAGGCCGCCTGTGCCTGAGCCCACATGGGGTCAGCCAGGCCCCTGGGGCCTGGGCCCTGAACCCAGATGTAAGCAGGGAGAGAAGTAGAGCATGGGGGGTTTTCTCCTCAGGTGTTGCTATTGCTGCCTCTGCTGCCTGTGGCTTTTGAGCAGCCCTGGCTCCAGAGTGGAGCACAGACCAGTAGCCATTGCCCCTGTCAGCCTGTTGTGGCTTTGAGGCATGGGCCAGTGGCCATGGTGACTGACATCTGGAGGACTTTTTCCCAGAATAAATTGGCCTATTTTTGAGAGAGTTTTATGCCCCTAACTTTAAGAAATGTCCTTAATCCACTGATTTGGGATTCCTTTTGATGGGAGCTAGTGTTCCCCATGATAGAGAAAGTCCAGAAATGCAAAGCCAGAGGGCAACATTGCTGGCTACAAATAGCACAGGGGATTCCCCAAAGGGCTTGACATAAGCCTGTCCACAAGTTTAAGAGTCTAGCAACCACCCTAGAGGCCTTTACTGGTCGATGCATTACCAGTTTGTTGATCGTGAAGAGAAATAGATAGATGGTTGTTGCCAATGCCCAAATGGGCTGTTGGGATTGGGGCCTTCAGTCAATGCCAGAGTGTAGCCCCAGCCAAAAGACCTCAATTGCCCTGTCGCTTTGTTTCAAATCCATGTGATGGTGTGAACTGAAAATAAATAATGAAAAAAGAGGATAGTTTCTGAGAGAGAGAGATCTGCCTTTCTCTGATGGAGAAAGGAGAAGCCTGCCTTCCTTCCTACTGAACCTTGACAGCCCTCAATGGGGAGGCGGCCACTGGGGTCTGTAAGCCCCAGGGGGAGGATGTCCCCAAGGGGTCACTCACCTATTAACCACTCGTCCTGAAAGTCCCTGTTCAGGTGCCAGATGTGGGTCTTTTTCCTTTCCTGTTCCCCCTGGGTCATTGGCCACCAATGTCCTGGGTGAGGCAGAGAGGAGTTGGGGGGGAAGCAGCAGGGTCCTTTCTGGATGGGTGGGTGAGTGTGATACAAGGACACACGAACACACGATGGGGCAATGAGCTCCTGGGAGACCGTCTGATGGACAGTACTTGTTTATTCAAAGGGGTGGTGGGTTTATGAACACTTGGGGAATGTTGAGATGGCACATACAGACTATATGGCAATTGGATGCATAGTTTATGGGCTGTTATCTAGATAGCAGAAGGACTAGTAACTTCAAAGCTATGGGGAAAGGATAAGGGAAGGTAGGGGAAAAGGTGGAAGAGGAGATTAACAGGAGGCTGTGACTTCAAAACTGTGGAGGGTGGGAATTCTACATGACTTTAGTCACATGAGGGTCTCTTGGGCAGGTAGCCACAGGTCAGGAACTTGGCGGACAAAGTCTGACTTATGGAATGGTCAGAGCCTTTTGGGGTATGGGGGGAGCACCTCGCCAGTTCTTCCCACTCTGGGAAATGACAGCTTAGTACAACCTACAACATAGGGAAGGCCGTTACCGTCACCAGGGACTTCCTGACAGAGGGCCAGCTGCAACCCCACAGCCCAGGGTCCTTGGCCATGTCCAATAGTTCAGGCCAGCCTCCTCACAGGTCAAGCCTGTTACTAGCATGGCCCAATATCTCTCAGAAGCTAAAGGAGTTTTGATGTAAGCAGTATATATACCATGAAGTCCAAATTTGGCTTGGATATCTTTATTTGACTTTTTCTTTTTCATTTTTTGAAAGGTAGCATGTGGATTTATTAAGATGTATCTAATACAGCCACTGGGGCTTGCCCATGGTGCTCTTGATGTACAAAGCCCAGACATTCTGCCAATTATTTTTGAGCAATGACACCAAGAAATTGATATCCAGGTGGATGTTGTATACCAGCTCATCACCCATTATCTTCACATGACTAACTGTAAAGCCAGACACTACACCTTCTTTATCTGGAACTTGATGGTGGACTTCACTTCATCAACTTTGGCCATCATGTTTTCATTGTGAGTCAGCAAGAAGGGAACTTGCTGGCCTTGTTCAGACCAGGGTTCATAATTCACAGGATTTGCTTGATCAAAGACTCATATGCCCAATACTTCTTGGCCAGCCTCTTAACTAGTTTCTTGTTCTTGTTAAGCTTCTTCAGTACCTTGATGTACATATGTGGGATGTTCATTTGGCCTTTTCTAACACTATCATCTATCTGTTTATTTATTTAGCTATCTATCTACTATTTTGTAGTACTGGTAATTGTAGCTAGGGCCTTGCACATGATAGGCAAGCATGTTAACACTGAGCTATAGTCCAAACCTCATTTTACTATTTATTTTGAGTCAGATTCTCAGGAAGTTTCCCATGCTAGCCTCAAACTTGCAGTCTTCTTACTTCAAGCATGCCAAATATGATTAAAGGCCTGGGCCTCCAAGCCCCTTTATTATGCATCTGCTTACATGGACACTGTCCATATATGTGCTCACTCTCACCTTTTACCCACCATCACCTAAACTCATCAAAAAGCTCATATCCCACACCCTCATGTGTACATCATCTACATTGTTTTTTAAATTCTCACTGTGTTATACTGTGACAAATGCAAATATTATTAAAATGACTCCTTTTAGTCAGGAGAACAAAAGGTCAGAGAGGAGGAAGGAAAATAAATTGTTTACTCTATCCAGACCAATATAGGCTAGAAGCACTATATATACTAATATAACATTTCCTCAATGTTTGAGCTATTATGGAATTCTACTGCTCTACCTGACACTGAGAAAGGGATTAAACCAATGAAAGGAGACAAACTGAGGTTGAAGTCTCTTATCAAACTTATTAAAAGGCTTCTGAGTTAAATGTGACTAAGATGCTTTGGCAAGACCTCAGGGGCTTCCCATGCTAAATTGCTCCTGCTCTATGCTAATGACAGGAGTTCCAGCCTTAGTTTTCCCATGGTTTTTGGCTCTGAAAAAATGTTATATCTATTTCAACGTTTTTTTTTTTATTTCCCTTTTTCTGTACAAGTTTATATGAGGGGGGGCAGAAGAAGGCAAACTGAAGTACACATCTCACTGGGGAATTTATGTTGTCTCCCTGTGCTCCCCAGTGGATGAGAGTCTGTCAGAAAATGTTAGACAGTAGGGATGATCCCAGGTGGACACCAGGGACTAGACAGGGCTGTATTGTGCTCCTACTGGGATTGCTCCCAAGTTCCAGCACTGCTGTGGCTGCTGCCTTGTCTCCTTTACACCTCCCTCTTTTGGTGGTAAATATTGGGCCCCAGTTATTTGCAGATCTAGAGGCCAACCCTGGAAAATGTACCTGATGGCTCTAATTTATTGGCTTCCCTGTCTTGCAGAGCCAGGGAAGCTTTAGGCATAGAAAATCCCAGGGTCCTCACTCCACTCTTTGGAGTGCATCCAAAGTTGCTTCAGACAAATAGAGACTTCTTATAAAAGACTTTTTTATTGTAAATTTAAATTTTACTTTATGCCCCCATGCTTTTATGAAACTTCTAACAGAGAATAACTTCAAAATTATCTGATACTCAGATTCAGGAATACTCAGTACTAAGTTTGTTAGAAATTTTCTAGTAATGTTCTAGACTGCTTTCATACTTCTAAAAATGTGTCTCAAGCCAGGTGTGGTGGTGCATGCCTTTAATCCCAGCACTCAAATGCAGAGGTAGGAGGATCACTGTGAGTTCAAGGCCACCCTGAGATTACATAGTGAATTCCAGGTCAGCCTGGGATAGAGCAAGATCCTACCTTGAAAAACCAAAAAAAAAAAAAAAAAAAAAAAAAAAGTATTTCAAAAAGCTTATAAAAAAGAGGTTCCAAAACCAACAAATAACAAAATTATGTGCATATATTCTGGATAAATAGAATAACTCAAGTTTGGTCTGCTCTTATAAAAAGATATTTCAAATGGGTGCAATAGTGGCACATCTACTCTTGGGGTAACCAACTGCTCCATAATTGGACTGAAGGCCCTCTCTACAGGAGGGAATACATACCTGGTACTGAAAAACCTAAGTAAAAGTCTATGGTAGGTGAGGTCATGAGCCTTAGGGGTATAAGCCTGCTCTTATCTGACTAAATGTATATATTATTCCCACCAAGCTTCCCTGAAAGCACTACACTTAATGTTCATATTCACATATTAATTCTACTCTCACTTCTGGTTAGAGAAGCTTCTCTTCAGATGGTGATGACCACTGGGATGAGAAGAAGGGATGGAGGAGTGCCCACCACTGAAACACCTCTGTCACACCCTACAAGGCACAGGGACCATTGCGGAAGAGGAGGCCAATAGAATGGAAGAGTCAAAGGAAGGGTATGACCTCTTACAATGCAACTTCCCAGACAGAAACTAGCCTCGATATCCATGACCTTGCAGTGCCTAGCATTACCTTTGCAAAACCCTCAAAATAGAAGAAAAAGATGATGACATAAAATTAAAAGAGAGACTAATTAATGGAGAGAGGGAGGGGATATGATGGAGACTTGAGTTCTAAAGTGGAATGGGGGGAGGGAAGAGAAATATCAGGTGTTTTTTTTGTATGTAAGTATAAAAGTCAGTAAAAAAAATAATTAAAAACATAATTTAAAAAAGATATTTCAAAGAGCCTTTTGAGGACAATAGAAAAAAAACTTAAATGGTCATATCAAAAAGTCTTATTGTAAGGAAAATAAAAGTTTTTGTTTGTAATTATAATGATATAAACTGGATAAGAAGATAAACTGAAGAAAATCCTTAAATGCTGTATGTTAAATGTTTGATAAAAAGAGATTGTAAGGACACTTCCACTCAAGATGGCATCTGCCTATCCATGTCTCACCTTGCAGGGAAGGAAAGGCAAGAACTTTAGGGTTCATTAGGGTTCATTGAGATTTTTAGAGGTTTGCAGTTTCTAGTGGACCTCCAAGTAGAGGGTACAGAGGAGCAAAACAGGGAATCTGCTGATTCCCATGCTCTCTGGTAGCCCACCAGTCCCCCAATCTCCTCAAGCAGCCATCCTACCTGCAGTCTCAGCTGCAGGTTCCTTCTGCACTAACCATAGGCTAAGTGGGACCAGGCCAGCAGACTAACATTCCCCCCACATACATGAATGCCTGCCTGCTCGCCACTGCTCCACCCCCATTCCCCATGCGTGGGAGCTCCACATGTAAATGCCATCCCCCTCGTCACTGTCCCATCCCCCACCTGTGCATGGACCCAGACCCAGGCCAGCAGGCTATTCTTCACCACTCCCTCCCCTTTCCCACCACTCCAACAGGACTGCCACCAAACCCCCCCCCCACATGTCACCTGATGCACAGCAGCCTCATATAGCTGCCTTGCCATGTCACAGGACTCAGAAGTCCCAGCCACCCCTTGCAACATGATCCCAGTGGATGCAATGTCCCATCTCCTCAACTCTTAGCATAGTGGACCCACCATGCATTCCCATCCTCCCCCACCCCTGCAGCCCAGGTGCAACACCAGTCTGCTTTGTTCCATTACCCCATTCCCTGTCCCCTTGGGCCACATGACCTTGTAGTCTCATACCCAGAACAATGGAATAACAAGCCCCTTCATCAGGCCCTCTGGCCCTCACCAGAGCCTCATGAGCTTCTGCCATCTAAGCATACAGGCCCCATTGCCATCAGAAGCCTAATCAAGGCAAACATAAAAAGGAATAATCAATGAAGGCACTTCAAGGGTAAACTACAGCTTTCTCCTAAATTTAATAAGATTCCTTCACTGTGATGGGCAGACCACAGCACAAAAGGAATAACATGAAAATCAAATGCCAGTAAATCCAATAAGCTTGCACAGTCCCACAGTGTATGACTCTAATCAAAACATAGAAGATACAATAGGAACAGAACTCCAAAATGAAGATACAAGCTATGTAACCCTGGCCAAGCAAATAGCAGAACTTGCAGAAATCAACAAAGAGCCAATAATTGTATGAATGCTGTCCTTGCTAGGTTAGACCTAATAGAAAAGAACCAGGAAGGGTTACAAAGACAGCTAAATGATCTGAAAGAGAGAGAAAAAAAAGAGGACCTCAATAACCAACTGGCTAAGCTCAATGAAGACATAAATAAATGCAAGGATGAATTCCAAGAAACATTAAGAAAATCAGAAAATGACGTGAAAAGGGAACTTGACAAAAGGATGGAAACTATATATAAAAAAGCAGTAAAAATACAAACTGAACAAGCCCAAAACTCTATAAGAGCCCTCAAAAATAGTCAGCCATGTGGAGGATAAAAACTCAGAACTGGAAGACAAAACAGAAGAAACAGTTTGTGAGTCCAAAAGTTTCAATAAGTTCAAAAGTTTCTGTGAACAGAACATGAGGGAGATGTGGGATACCCTTAAATGTCCCACCCTTCTGATCATGGGAATAACATAATGGGAAGAAATTCAGACCAAAGGCATAGATAATTTATTCAACAAAGATGTTGGGGTCCCCTCAAGGCCACCCCAGGAGGGATGGCAGGGTCTCTGCCGAGTTGGGGGTGAGCAGCATGGAATCACAGCACAGGCTCCCAGAGTTGGGTGGAAGCAAGAGAGGGTGAGATGCCGCAAACTCGTTTATTTGTGGAAGTGCAGGGGGTTTTAAGGGGCTTGGCTGGCCAATCATTGTATGGGGTGGTCCCCTTTTTGTGACCAATGACAGCCTATCTCTGGACAGGTCATCTCGTAGCAGGTTTCTCATGAGCATGGGACTGTAGCTGTTGTCATGCCAGGCCTGTGCAGAATGCCATGTTCACAGAAGCCACTTCCTGGTTTCTTCTGCCATGTGATATGGCTAGGGCCAGGCCTGCATTGTGCCATATCCTTTTTGTTTTATTATTGGCAACCCTGGGAGGTATGGTTTTTTGCCAAGCCATTGTTGAACCCAGGCCCCAAGGGATCATCACATGTTACAGTGCCTGTCTTAGGTTGTCCCATCTCATGGAGTCTTACCTGTTATTGGCTACTCGCCATCCTAGTGAGAAAACATGAGGGGTGTGGCCTGGTTTTTTTTTTCAAGCCATTGTTGAACACAGTCCCCAAGGGATCATCACATGTGGTGGTGCCTGTCTTAGGTTGCCCCATGTCATGGAATCTTACCTGTCATTGGCTATCCACCATCCTAGTGAGAAAACCCGAGGGGTGTGGCCTGGTATGGTTTTTAGCATGAGGTCAGGCTAGGGCAAGACCTACATTGTGCCATACACATGTGGCTGTTGCCTAGAAGGCATGGGAGGGCCAAGTGGTGGTGGCTTTGTGGCATCTGAACAGTCCCAGCAAGTGAGAATTAACTATAGAACCTGAAAAAGACTGGGGTAGGACAGGTTGCTGGGTGACTGTTGTGAGTTCACCCTAGCAATATAATTGAGTATCCTTAATGGTAGCAGATCAATGTAATCAAAGGAGTTGCAAAGGAATTTATGGCTGGTTGGAGGATAGCATTACCATAAGAGGCATTAATAAGCAAAAAAGGCAAAGGTGTGGCTAAGGAGAAGTGCATGCTTGAAGGGGGAGGAATACAGCGAAATAGAGTGGCTAAAATAAAGCCTAGGAAAAGTGTGGGAATATAGGTCCGCTGCACCAAACAAGTATGGCCTAAATAGAGTTGTCTAAAATGGTTTCTGGGAAGTGGTAGTAGGGAGAAAAGGAGATAAAAGGAGAAGAAAAGGGGGGAATAAGTTTAAAGTCCCATATTCAGCCTGAGGGGTTTGGCATCATCCTCTTCATCAAGGTTGGTCCCTGAGTCAGTGGCTGGATGGATGTTTCTGACAGGAATACAGATTGGGATCTGTGAAGTTTCTGGAAAGACACAAGCATACCTTTAGCCCTGCATTAAAACTTTTGTTTTATAAAACTTTAGGGTCCCATTAATTTTTGTGGGTTGTAGGGGATCACAAGGGAGTGTTTTATTCCCCAAGATTCCATGAAGGATGTGAATTGCAGGACCATTGTCAGTTTTATTGACCAAGGTAAGTCCATGACCAACATAGCAGTTTTTGTCACCTTAATGACATGGGATGCCTTATCCCCTGAGAAAGCAATAGCAAAACTAAGCTTAGAGTAAGTGTCCACAATGACATGGACATATTTGAAGTTACCAAAGGAAGGTATGTGGGTAACATCCATCTGCCAGATAGAATTTGGGGTAAGGCCTCTAAGATTGACTCCTTGAGGCTATAGGGGGCCCAAGGGGGCTAGGGGCGCATGCCTTACAGGTATGGGTTAAATGTTTGCATTGGCTAAGCAAGAGCTTAGGATATAGAGTGTATAGATTAGTGGGGGATAGATGGAATCTTTGGTGTAAACCTCCAGCTTGTTCTAAAGGTGGCAAGGAGGAGACAGCAATAAATTTGTCTGCCTGTGAATTCCCATCAGCAATAAAGCCAGGCAGTCCAGTGTGTGAGTGAACATGCTCAATAAACCAAGGGTACGATCTGTTTTCCATCTGTAATTGTAAAGTGGAGATGGCAATGTCTATGGGATGATGAGAGGGCCTGGGATTGGCTAAGGGCAGTACCTTTGTCATTTGAACTGTGTAACTGCTGAAGATGTTGATGGGCTCTTGTTGACAGAGCTCTAAGAGTCTGATGATGGCTTATGGTTCCCCTAGATGGACTGAATGAGGGTTAGGGAACTTAAGGGCCTCATCTGGTCAACTGGCTCTCTTAATAATTAGTCCATAAGTATGTTTATTGGCATCTGTAAAGGCTGAGGCTGCTAAGGGTATTTGCTGACTGGAAGGCCTGGAGAAATAGTTAGTGTTTATGGGCAAAGCCATTAGGCATTGAAGTAGTTTGTGAGCGGGGAGGTGATTATCTCATTGGGGAATCCCACCATTAGGATGTGGAAAAGGGGGTTGTGGTAGTTTGAATATATGTCCCCCAATATATTCAGTGTTTTATTAGTTATAGTTTGCATCTTCTATCACCTTGCTAGAGGCAATGTCACTGGGGGCTGGTCTTAAGGTGTGGGTTTCAGATTCCATTGTAAAGATATACAAATGTGCCTAGCAGGAGTTCCTGAAGTGTGCTGTGTGACCTTTTGGCTGTAGTTTTGCTCTGTGTGCTGTGGTGGCTGGTTGGCTTTTGCTCTCTCTGCTTGGCCCTGGGGAGAGCAGGCCGCTTCTCTTGCCATTATGGAACTTCCCCTGGATCTGTAAGCTTCAATAAATAATATCCCTTCCTCCATAACTGTGCCTGGTCTGGAAGTTCATCTCAGCAAACCTGAAGCTGTCTGCTACAGTAAAGTGGTACCAGGAATGGGGTGAGATGAACCTGACCGTGTGGATCTTCGTCTTTTGGAACCTTTGTTTTAGAGGAATGGGCATGGACTTGTTGCTTGCAACTGAAGATGCCTTCTGGAGTGGTAAGCCAAGTTTTATGGACTATTCTGATGAGAGTTTGAGAATGCTAAGTGCAGATAGTACTGAACTTTGAGGCTTGGCTTATGAGGTTTCTAAGGGGAAGGAAAGACTGCAGAGGACTTTGTTGGAACTGGGCTACTGGCATAAGGGATGGCTACGTTCTGCTATCCAGGCCCAGAGTGTTTGATCAAACTTAAATTTGTAATGGACTGATGCGCTTGGCTAAAGATATCGGACTGAGATTTTAAGATTTTAAGTTGGAAAACCTCAAGCAAGTTAAAAACAGAGGCACTGAGACTGGTTTTAGGTTACTGGAGCTTCTATTTGTCAATGCATTAGCAATCTTAAGGAAGGTGGAAGGAAGGTGGCCTGACTTGATTTACATTAAAACAATGGAGAGGATGCCTGAGGAAAGACTGTTAAAAATGCAAATTCTTGGAAAGAGCTGACTGGAGAAGGAACCTGCTTTTCAAGGCTATGATTTGTTTTGTCCCTGGATTAAGAATATGGCTGTGTCCTGCACACCTGGTATTGGTTTTGGAAATATGAAAAATGCATAGAGTGGTCATGAATTGCACACGGCTCCAGGAGCCTCTGCTGAGATGCAGCATGAGGCAGGGCATGAAGTCCCTGAGGAATTGGCTGGAAGAGCCTTTTGGAAGATGGACCGTGGTTGGCATGGAGACCTGAAGATGTTTTGAATATACCAGGACTGTGCAAAAGGGCTACCATGGAGTGCAGTGTTGGCATGGGATGAAAGTTTTCCCTGGCGACTCTGCCCAACTGGAGGGGCGGAATTGGAAAACCTGGAGACTGTTAGTCTCTGGTTATATTGAACTTGAACTTCAGAAGTTTGATGACTGATGATGGTGTTTGAGTTTGCATTGTTTTAGTTTCTCCTTGCTGTGCCTTATACCAGTTAAAAAATGTTTTACTCTGTGCCTTTACATGTTGAAAGTATTTAACTTGTTTGATTTTACAGGACTCACTATCTTAAGTTGATCAAGACTGTGAGAACCTTTGAAATTGGACTGAGTACAATTTACAATGTGTGATAGTTATAAATCTATTGGGGGCCAGGAGCTAAATATATTGGGGGCCAGGGGTGGAATGTGGTAGTTTGAATATATGTCCCCCAATATATTCAGTGTTTTATTAGTTATAGTTTGCATCTTCTATCACCTTGCTAGAGGCAATGTCACTGGGGGCTGGTCCTAAGGTGTGGGTTTGAGATTCTATTGTAAAGATATACAAATGTGCCTAGCAGGAGTTCCTGAAGTGTGCTGTGTGACCTTTTGGCTGTAGTTTTGCTCTGTGTGCTGTGGTGGCTGGTTGGCTTTTGCTCTCTCTGCTTGGCCCTGGGGAGAGCAGGCCGCTTCTCTTGCCATTATGGAACTTCCCCTGGATCTGTAAGCTTCAATAAATAATATCCCTTCCTCCATAACTGTGCCTGGTCTGGAAGTTCATCTCAGCGAACCTGAAGCTGTCTGCTACAGGGGTCCTCCCTAAAAAGAGGTTGAAGTTCAGACATGGGGATGGGCAGAATTATTTTGGAGGGTTCCGTATTATAGATTTTGTTCGTGTAGTTATGTGTCTTAATTGCTATAAGGAGCATTGCTTGTAGGTTGGTGGTGCATTTATGGGCCTGTGCCCATGAGTGGTGTATCCAGTAAAGGGGCGATTGGTTTTGCCAGATGACTCCCACAGATGCCCCTGCCATCCTAAAAGATCACATTTAGGATTGGAGGAGATGGTTCATATCTTGTGAGGGTCATTGAAAAGAGGTAGTGGGATATTTTATGTAACAAATTTTTGGAGTGATCGTTTAGAGGAATTTTCCTTGAAGGGTTATTAGTAACTCTAAAGTGGTAGGAGTTCACCAGGAGGGATGGGCAAGAAAGGTTGGAGCCAGCTAATTTGGCCACAGAGTTTTTTGGAGATCATTGGAAGAATAATAGTCCTTCATTAGAAGGTGAAGGGTAAGTGGTTGTGTAGTAGTAGAAATTTTGTATCCTAAAAATCCAAAAGGGGGCACTGTTTGAATTTTTTTCATTCACTATGGCAAACCCAAGTTTTTTGAGGTCCTCAATGAGTAATTTAAGAAGGTCCAAAAGGGCACTTTTTGAGGGATGTGCAATCAAAAGATCATCCTTATAATGAACAAGAAGGCATTTAGATTGTATTCTCGCCATGGCGCCCTGGGGGAGAACTCTCCACTGATAACTTTTAGCTGGGATAGAATGGTTGGTCTCCCAGACAGTAAAGGCAAAATAGGGTCTGTCCTCTGCCACTAAAGGGATAGAGAAAAAGCAATCTTTAATATCTAAGATAACTACTTGGTGGTTAGTAGGGATGGCTCCAGGATGGGGGCAGACAGTCTGAAAGGAGGCAATTTTTTTTCTAGTCAAACATTTTATTTTTATTGTTTTTATTGACAACTTCTATATCTACATACAAAAATTTATGGTATTTCCTTTCCCTCCCCCCATTCCCCTTTAGAACTCCAATGTCCATCATATCCCCTCCCTCTCCCCATTAGTCTTTTAATTTCATGTCATCATCTTTTTCTTCTATTATGAGGGTCTTGTGAAGGTATTACTAGGCACTGCAAGGTCATGGATATCGAGGCCAATTTCTGTCTGGACAGTTGCATTGTAAGGAGTCATACCCTTCCTTTGGCTCTTCCATTCTATCTGTCTCCTCTTCTGTAATGGGCCCTGAGCCTTGGAGGGTGTGACAGAGATGTATCAGTGCTGGGCACTCCTCCATCCCTTCTTCTCAGCACTATGTTGCCTTTTGAGTCATCCGAGTGGTCATCACCATCTGAAAAGAGAAGCTTCTCTAATCAGAAGTGAGAGTAGCATTAATATGTGAATATGAACATTAAGTGTAGTGCTTTCAGGGCAGCTTGGTGGGAATAATATATACATTTAGTCAGATAAGAGCAGGCTTTATACCCTTAATGCTCATGACCTACCCTTCCATAGATTTTTGCTTAGGTTTTTCAGTACCAGGTATGTATTCCCTTCCATAGAGAGGACCTTCAGTCCAATTATGGAGCAGTTGGTTACCCCAGAGCAGACATGCCATTATTGCACCCATTCAGTCATTCAGCCTGTATGGCCAAACTTGAATAAGGGATTTGAGAATAGTTTATTTAGGTTCTAGTGTAGGCCACTGTTCAACCCAAATGGGTTCCGTGGTATCCCACTCAAGGCATATGGGAGTGGTAGGGGATTGGACAGTGGTCTCTGGAATTGGGGTGGTGGGTAGTTTTGTGTGGTTGGGTAGCCCTGAGAGTCCAATGGTATCATGGGCAATATCATCATAAAAGGCCTGGTCATCCATTGTTATGACAACACCCATGTCAGTAAGGAGGTCTTTGCCCCAGAGGGTATTAGGGACATTTGCCACTAAGGGGAGATTTTCCCCTGTGTTGCCATCATAGTCTTTCTATGTAACTGGTCTTCTAACCTGCCTATTAGTTTGTTGTCCCCCAACACCCTTAATATTGGGACCATCTTTATAGGCCCAATTGGGCATGTGGAGTGCATTATTGGCAGAGATAATAGTGGCATCCTCACCTGTGTCTACTATGCTCTTGAATCCAACCCCGTCCAAAATGACAGATATGCCGGGTAAATGGTTGTAAAAGGGAAGGGTCCACTTAATGTGGGGAGTTCCCTCTTACTTGCGGGGCTGAGGGTTGCCCCTAGGGGAGGTTAAAGGCAGGGAATTTCTGCAATCCTTGGCCCAATGATACCCCTTTGACATTTAGGGAAGGGGGTTCAGGGCCTTAAGATAGGCTTAGTTGTCTTTGGACAGGTTCTCCGAAAGTGTCCTGGTTGGCCACATCCCCAGCAGAGGGGTGGTTGTTGGGTAGGCTTTTGACCCATGGTCAGGATTTGTATTGAGACAGCCAAGGCCTCGAGGAGGGCAGACATGAGATTGATATCTTTGGTAGCTACAATCCATTTTTGGAGATCCTCATTGCACATGGCAGCAATAGCATTATACGCTGCCATGGATGCTCCCTCCCATGCCAGTTGCTTAATTAAAGCATCCCTGGCGGGGTCAGGGGGAGTGCGTCAGTACATGGACTCTGTCACACGAGAGAGGAAATCTGTGAAGCCCTCGGATGGGCCCTGGACCAGGTTACAAAAATAGGTATCTGGCTTCTGTGGGAGGCAGGCCTTAAGCCCTTGGAGGGATAAAGCTTTTACTTGGTCAAAGTAGGCATGTATGCCCACTGTGGCTTGTGATACAGGGTCTGTATAAGGTCCTGTGCCAAGGAGCATATCCAGGGTAATTGGAATTCCACTCCTAAAATTTTGGTGGGCTTGGGATTTAGCCAGGTCATTATAGGCAGCTTTCCCTTGAAGGAATTCAGGGGGGAGAAGGACTGCCTTGAGGAGCAAGTACCAGTCATAGTAAGTCTGAAAGTGGATGATCCATTGTAAAAGGACTTGTTCAAAGTAAGAGGAGTCAACGCCAGATTCCTGGGCTGCCTTGTGGATGAGAGCCAGATCAGAGAGATGGGTGGGGTACTACAGTCTGGCTGTTGTATCCAGTCCTACATTAATGGGGAAGGAAGCGAAGGGGTATGGCAGGGAAATGGCAGTCACCTGGGTATATCCAGGACTGAGCAGGGGGGCGGTCCTTGCAAGGGTAAAGAGGGGGAGGGGTGGTTGTGAGTGTGGCTGTAGCAGGAGGGGGTTGGTGTGGCTGTCTATTTTCATTTAAAGGTTTGACTTCCTCCTCATCTGAGTTATCATAAGAGGGGGCTGGGAGGCATGAGCTTTGAAGAACCAGTTTATGTTCCTCCTTTTAGCATTTTTTATGGGCAGAAATGACTTCCTCCACAGTGGATCCTATAAGGCCGGCAATTATGGCAAGGAGGATAGGAAAGAATGGGGTAGGGAGTGTGTGCCCTTCATAAACCTCACTTTTCTTCATGAGGAAGAGAACCTGGGACCAAATGGAAGTGTCCCAGATGTTCTCTGGACTAATGCATGGGCTAAAACAAGAGTTTCATCCCAAAATCTATGGAGGTCCTTTTGTTTTACTTTTAAGCCACATTGCTGGAGGAGGGCCCTAAGAGCCTACAATTGCAGAGTCCTCTGGTGGGGAGGTAGCTTGCCCATTATGGCATGGTGGTGTTTTGGTGGGGGGGTGGCTGGTACACTCCTGAATCAAAGAGACTGAGAAAATAATAACCCAGATCAAAAATGATAGCCCAAAGGATAGTCATGCAAACCATAAGTCCTAATTCCAGGGCCAGCTGAGACATACAGATAGAATGATAGGACCCACATGTCTTGTGCTTAGTGGGGGACTTCTGTGGATCATTACCCCACGGCCATATGCCCACATGGTGTCTCTGGGGCGGCTCAGCCAAAGGCCTTGCCTTGGTTCTGAAATCGGGCTGGTCAAACCCTTATGTGATTTCGCCAGGACTATCCAAATAATGGAGGGGCCGACACAAGCTTCAGGTTTGTGTGGCTATGTGTGCCTTCCTACCAGGGGAAAAGAATGAACAAAGGAAAATGGGGGAGGAGTGGGATGCCCACTCACCCTCAGGCAACCATCAGCACACAGAACAGCAAGGGGCTTTTCTCACCAACAATCAAGAAGGGGGGTCTTGCCAATGCCGGGGAAGGGGGCTGCTCACTGATGATCACAGATGGGGCATCTCACCAATGCCGATGGTTCAGAGGGTCCCTGTTCAGGCTCCAGATTTTTGGGGTCCACCCTAAGGCCAGCCCAGGAGGGATGGCAGGGTCTCTGCTGAGTTGGGGGTAAGCAGCGTGGAATCACGACACAGGCTCCAGGAGTTGGGTGGAAGCAACAGAGGGTGAGCTGCCGCAAACTCAGTTATTTGAGGAAGTGCAGGGGGTTTTAAGGGGCTTGGCTGGCCAATCTTTGTATGGGGTGGTCCCCTTTTTGTGATCAATGACAACCTGTCTTTGGACAGGTCATCTCGTATCAGGTTTTTCGTGAGCATGGGACTGTAGCTGTTGTCACGCCAGGCCTGTGCAGAACGTCATGTTCACAGAAGCCACCTCCTGGTTTCTTCTGCTGTGTGGTCTGGCTAGGGCCAGGCCTGCATTGTGCCATACACAAAATTATTGAAGAAAACTTTCCCACTCTCGCAAAAGAAAGTTGCATCCAAGTTACAAGAAGCTGACAGAACTACAAACAGACTGTATCAAAGGAGAAATTCTCCAAGACATATTATCACTAAGACTCTAAATGTTGATAACAAAGAGAAAGTCCTAAAAGCAGCTAGGGAGAAACAACATATTACATATAAAGGTAACCCCAACAGAATTACTTCACACTTCTCAACGGAAACATTGAAAGCCAGAGGGCCTGGAATGGAACACTGCAAAGTCTAAGAACTTATGGCTTCCAACCCAAACTACTGTACCCAGCAACATAATCCCTCATAATAGGTGGGAAAAGAAAAACTATGCACAATAAAACTCAGCTTTACAACTATATGGACACAAAGCCAAAACTACAGAGAGTGCTACAGGGAACTCTCCACACAGAAGAATCAAATAACCACCTTCAAGTGCCTACAAAGAGCAGATCACAATGACCAACTCAGAGAAGGCCAAAAAAAAAAAAAAAAAAAAAAAAAAAAAAAAGAAAAGAAAAGAAAAACCTACAAAGCCCAAGAAAACACAAAACCACCACAATATTCAGGGACTAAATCAAACTTCACACTTATTACCCTAACTATTAGTGGCTTCAATTCACCCATCAAGAGACATAAGTTAACTGGGTGTATCAGAAATTAGACCCCTCAATCTGCTGTCTTCAAGAAACCCACCTCACCACTAAAGACACATTCTTGGGGTGAAAGGGTAGAAAATGATATTCCAAAAAAATGGAAATAAGAAACAAGCAGGCATTTCTATACTAATATTGGATAAAATAGACTTCAAAACAAAAATAATTTAAAAAGACAAAAAAGACCACTTCTTACTTATCAAGGAAATGATTGAACAAAAGGATATCACAATCATAAATCTTTACTCACCAAACATAGGTGCATCACAATTCATAAAACAAACCCTACTTGACAACAAAAGAGAAATAACAACCAACACCATCATAGTTGGGGACTTCAATTCTTTACTATCAGCAATAGATAAATCATCCAAACAGAAAATTAACATGGAAACATGGAAGAAAGAGAGCTCAATAAAACTATAGCTCAATTAGACATAACAGATATCTACAGAACATTCTACCCAAAATCCACAGATTACACATTCTTCTCAGCAGCCCATGGAACCTTCTCTAAAATAGATTATATACTGGAACATAAAGCCTGCCTCCATATATTTAGGAAGATCAACATAATTTCCTGCATGATATCAGATCACAATTCTGTAATGCTAGAAATTAATGACAAAAGATGCCCTAGGAATCCCACCACCTCCTGGAAACTGAACAATACACTTTAAAACAATAAATGGGTAGTGCACAATATAAAATGAAATTGAAAAATTTCTAGAAATGAATGACAATGACAACACAACATACCAAACTTATGGGACACAATGAAGGCCATCCTCAAGGGAAATTCATTGCACTAAGTGCCTTCCTAACATATGCAGATCCCAAGTCAATAACCTAACCATCCGTCTAAAGGCACTGGAAAAACATGAAGAATCCAACCAAAAAATCTCCAGATAGAAAGAAATAATCATGATCAGAGCAGGAATTAATGAATTGGAAACAAAGAAAACAATTAAGAAAATTGATGAAACAAAGTGCTGGTTTTTTGAAAAAATAAATAAGATTGATAAACCCATGGCCAATTTGATCAAGCAAAAGAGAGAGAGAGAGAATTGAAATTAACAAAATTAGAAATGAAAAAGGAGAGATTACCACAGACATAAATTGAAAGTATCATCAGGACTTATTTAAAAAATCTCTACTGAACAAAACTAGATAATATGGAGGAAATGGATGAATTCCTGGAAACATACCACCTACCAAAGCTAAACTCAGAGCAGATTAATCTCTTAAACAAATGTATCACATCAATTTAGACTGAAAAGGCAATCAAACACCTCCCCAAAAAGAAGAGACCAGGACTAGATGGCTTCTCACTGGAATAAAAAAAATTATTATTATTTTATTTATTTTTGGAGAGAGACACAGAGAGAGTCAGATAGAGAGGGAGAAGGAGACAGATAGAGATGGGCGCGCCAGGAGTCTCTCAGCTGCTGTGAACGAAATCCAGATATGTGCGCTCCCTTGTGGTCAAGTGCGCCCTTGCGCCCTTGTGTCACTTTGCATCTGGCTAAACGTGGGACCTGGAGATTGGAACCAGGTTCTTAGGCGTAGCAGGCAGGCACCTTAACCGCTAAGCCATCTCTCCAGCCCCTCATTGGAATTTTATCAAACCTTCATGGAAGAACTGAAATCAATCTTTCTCAAACTCTGCAACACAATCAGAGAGCAGGGAAAGCTCTGCAACTCCTTCTTATGAAGCTACTATCACTCTAATACCAAAACCAGGCAGAGATGCCACAAGAAAACTACAGTCCTATTTCCCTGATGAAGTTAGATGCAAAGATCCTGAACAAAATCCTTGCAAACCAAATTCAACAACATACCAAAAGCATTATCCACCTGATGAAGTAGGCTTGATACCAGGAACACAGGGTGGTTCAACATACAGAAATCTGTAATAAATAAGCTTAAACACAAAAACCCCATGATCATTTTGATAGATGCAGAAAAGGCCTTTGACAAAAATACAACATCACTTCATGATCAAAATGTTGGAAAGAATATGCATGGATGGTTTGTATCTCAACATAATGAAAGATATATATATATATCTTAAAGCCCAAATAATACTTAATGGGGAGAGACTGAAGGAATTCTCATTCAGATCAGGAACAAGACAGAGGTGTCCACTCTCACCTCTGCTTTTCAACATAGTACTGGAAGTACTAGCTCATGCAATAAGACAGGAGAAAGAAATAAAAGTGATGCAAATTGGAAAGGAAGAATTTAAGTTAGCCCTATTCACAGACAACATGATTTTATACATAAGTGGCCTGAGATCCTCCATCTTAACTCTTAAATGTGATTAACTCCTTCAATAAAGTAACAGGATACAAAATTAATGCACAAAAATTCAGTAGCTTTTCAATATGCAAAAGACAAAGATACAGAGACAAAAATAAGCGATGTCCCATTTTCAATAGCAACAACAACAAAAAAACCTTGGAATAACATTAACCAAAGAGGTGAAAGACCTATACAGTGAAAACATAAAAACTCAAGAAAGAAATTGAAGAGGACTTAAGAAAATGGAACGACTTCCCATACTCCTGGATAGGCAGAATTAACATTGTGAAAATGGCAATCTTACCAAAAGCAATATACAGATTTAATGCCATGCCAATAAAAATCCCAACATTTTTCTTCACAGAGATAGAAAAAAATTGATCTCAAAATTCATATGAAATGGCAGAAGGCCTTGGATATCCAAGCATATCCTTACCAAAAGAAACACCTCTGGAAGCATCACCATACCTGTTCTAAAGCTATATTATAAAGCCATACTAATAAAAACAAAATGGCACTGGCATAAAAATGGGATGATAGACCTATGTAACAGAATCTAGGACCCAGACCTTGGTTCAAGTATCTACAGCTACTTGATATTTGACAAATGCCCTAACATTGTAGACTGGAAAAAAGACAACATCTTTTAAAATATTTTATTATTTATTTATTTATTTGAGAGAGAAAGAGAGAGAGAGAGAGAGATACAGAAATAGGGAGAGAGAGAGAGAGAGAGAGAATGGGCATGCCAGGGCCTCCAGCCACTGCAAATTAATTCCAGATGCATGCAGCCCCTTGTGCATCTGGCTTATGTGGATCCTGGAGAACTGAGCCTCGAACTGGGGTCATTAAGCTTCATAGGCAAGCATTTAACTGCTAAGCCATCACTCCAGCCCAAAAGACAACATCTTCAACAAATGGTGCTGGACAAACTGGAAAACCATATGCAGGACAATAAAACTCAATCTACACATCTTGCCATTTACAAAAGTCAAGTCCAAATGGATCAAAGACCTCAATATAAGACTGGAAACTCTGCTGCTACTGGAAGAAAAAATAGGAGGAGCATTCCATGATATCGGAGTGGGAAAAGACTTCCTGAACAAAACTCAAGTAGCTCAGGAAATTAAACAATCACTCAACCATTAGGATCTCATGAAGCTGAAAAGTTTTTTCACAGACAAATATACATAAGCAGAGCCAGTAGATTACCCAGAAAATGGGAGAAAATTTTTGCCAGCTATACAACTGACAGAGGCCTGACTTGTAGAATCTACAAAGAACTCAAAAACCTAAAGAACAAAAAGGTCAAACAACCCACTCACAAAATGGGGCAGAGAATTGTTCAGGGAGTTCTCAGAGGAAGAAATACAAATGCCAAACACACACTTAAGAAAATGTTCAACAGCCTTAATCATCAGGGAAATGCAAATTAAAACAATTATGAGATTCTACCTTACCCAAACATTAAAAAAATCTAATGAAAACAAAAGCTTGCAAGGTTGTGGAGAAATAAAAACCCTCATTCACTGTTGGTGGGAATATAAGATGCTACAACCACTATGGAAAACCATATGGAGACTCCTAAAAAAATGATGACTATGCAGTTACCAACAGACCCAGTTATTCCCTTACTGGGCATTTACTGTAAAAGCTCCATGCCTCAGTTTAGAGAGATTTGCTCAACCATGTTTATAGCTGCACAATTATTAATAGGTAACAGCTGGAATCCACCCAGATGTCCATCATTAGATTAATGGATAACCAAGATGTGGTATATTTACATAATGGAATTCTACATAGCAGTAAGGAAAGATGACACAATCAAATTTGAAGAAAAATGGTCAAACTTGGAACAGATCATTCTTAGTCAACTCACCCAATCACAGAAAGATAATCGTTGCATGGTCTCACTCATCTGTAGCTTCTAATCTGAATCTGCCCAAGACGCTGACATACCTAATAAGCATCTCAAGGACCACACAGTAGGGAGGGTGGGATGGGAGAAGAGAGTAAGGGTGTATTGGGGACAAAAACTGGACAAAATGGGAATGGTACCATAAAATCCTAACATCCTGAAAGACTAAAAGGTTGAGCCTTCATCAGACCCTTAGAAGGAACACTTGACTCACAGGGCCCTCAAGAGGGTATGATGAAGACTAACTTTAATCTTCTCCTGTTTCTCTCTCTCTCTCTCTCTTCTCTCTTTCTCTTTTATATTACCTATCTTTTTCTTCCTTCTCTTCCCTTGGCACTGGCCTGTAACTCCTAGTACCAGCATGTGGTTAACATCCACAATGACCTGTTGATCAAGGTTTCCCTAAAGAAGACATATTTCTGTCATAGTACTTGATGACTTACCAAAGGTTAATGGTAAGACCTTACTGCCAAAGACACCATATGCTGTTGATATGGAACATGGTGTGACCTGGGTGGAATCTGCAAGAGAGTCAGTCCCCAGAAAGTTAACTTGTCTAGTGCTAAAAGGTGCTACATGAGCAACTGGGGGAAAATGACCAACATCTGTCCAAGAAATTCATGACCTAAGCTACTCAGCAGCAAACAAACTGACGTGATGCTCCAACAAGTGCAATAGTGGCACCCAGCCCTGGTGGGCAATGAACTGCTCTATATTTGGCTAATGGGTCTGCTCAGTGGAATGGAACTCATAGCTGGATCTGGGAAACAAGTCAGAACCATATCCAAAAATGATCCTGCTCTCCAATATCAAGCTCCCACCAATTGTGGGATACAAGAGGGCCTACATCTATTAAATTCTCTCTGAAATAATAGCGGTTATCCCATTTATCAGGCGCTAACCTCTCTCTCTATTGGAGAATTTGCCTCTCTTTGTCAGATGGACCCTGAACCTGAGGAGAGAATCAACCCATCACACCTCACCAGGGCCCCAGCTGAAATCATAGAGTAATTGGGAAATGAGCAAGAGTGCTTCTTTGTTGGTGAACCTGGTACCAGCACAAGGGTGAAGGAGATAGACAGAGAGAACACTCAACTCCTACCCAAACACATATCCAGAGACACAGAGGCTCCCAACATCTCTTCACTGAAGTAGGCCTAAAAGACCAACATGGCTCAGGGAAATTTGTGGAAGAAGAGATTGTTAGAGCTAAAAGTTGGGACATTATGCACAGAGACATTGCCTCTTCCCCATAACTCGTGGCTACTCCCACAATGCATGACCCACATTCTCCAACAAGTAGGGTCCCTTCAGGGGGGGGGATGCAGGGAGGTGGCTAATGATGGTACTAACATGACTATATACACAGTATGTACATAGTAAATTAAAAAATGAGATTGTTGCAAAATGGTTACATAGATTGTAACGTAAAAGTATATAAATGGAAGTATGAGCAAGTTTAAACAGAAGATTTAAAGACAAAGTTGATTAAGTCTTAAATTGCTTGATCATATTACAGAGTCTTTGAGATGTCTGACCCTGAATATTTGCAGGATGTTTTGATATTCATGTTATAAATTTAAAACTTTAAGTCACTAATGTTAATCTGATCATGACAATAGTTGTAAAAAAGCAGCTTTAGAGTGCTCCACCAAGTTTAGCTCCTCTATTTGCAAATCTTTTCATAAAAATCCTAAATATTAATGTTAAAATTATCTCATAATATTTAATTCTCCTGTAAGATTATTATATCTGAAAACCCTGTATCTTTGTGATAGTTCCTGTTTTCATGCTGGCTCTGCTGGGTTATTATCACAGGTTATTGTGTAAGTCTTATAAAAGGTGGTTTAGTCATTGTGACTCTGTTCTTAAAAATACTGAGGAACTCTTCTGGTCAAGATGGCATCTGCTTAACCTTGCCTCACCTCACAGGGAAGGAAAGGCAAGGCCCTTAAAGTTCAAGGGTTTTTTTAGGGGGTTGCTGATTCTAGTAGGCTTCCAGTGGGAGGGTGTGGAGGAGAAAAATAAGGAATCCACTGATTCCCAAGCTCTAGGGTAGCCCAACAGTTCCCCAATTCCCTCAAACGTCTGGTCGCACTCCCTGGTCCAGCAGGCCAATATCCCCGCCATACCCCTTCTGAGTCCCATGCACATAATTGCTGGCACCTGCTGCCAATTCCTCCCACCCACGAACAGGGACCCAGGCCAGCAAGCCAGTGTCCCTGCCCTAGCCTTTCTGAGCACCACATTCTTGATTTCTGGTACCCGCCACTGACCCCTCCTACCCATGAACAGAGACCCAGGCCAGCAAGACAATGTCCCTGACCTAGCCTTTCTGAGCCCCTCACATGCAATATCCAGTACTTGCTGCCGACTCCTCCCACCCATGAACAGGGACCCAAGCCAGCAGGCCAATGTCCCCACCCTAGCCTTTCTGAGCCCTCTGTGCACCTGCTCCTGACCCCTCCTGCCCCCTAACAGGGACCCAGGCCAGAAGGCCATTGCCCCCTCCCTAGCTTTTCTGAGCCTCACATGTGCAATCACCCCCCATGCTTACCCTTCCCACTCCCGAACAGGGACCCAGGCCAGAAGGCCAGTGTCCCCACACTAGCCTTTCTGAGCTCCATGTGCTTGAATGCTATCCCACTTGCCGCTGCCCCCTCTCATCCCTGCCCCAG
Source organism: Orientallactaga sibirica (assembly GCA_036365145.1). Lineage (NCBI taxonomy): Eukaryota > Metazoa > Chordata > Mammalia > Rodentia > Dipodidae > Orientallactaga > Orientallactaga sibirica. Next base: position 30,027,431 of record JAEOAD010000026.1, on the reverse strand, counting down.
CCTCTGAATTCCTCTGGCAATTTCCCTCACACTCACTACTGCCCCTTCACCCCAGGCCATCAGGCTAGAATTCCACACCTTTGTGATAGGCAGACCACAGCAAAAAAGGAATAGCATCAAAAATCAGATGCAAGTAAATCCAGCTAGATTTCCCAGTCCCACAATGGATGCTTCTAATCAAAACATAGAAGAGACGATAGGATCAGAACCCCAAAATAAAGAGACAAGGTATTCAACACTGGCCAAGCAAATAGCAGAACTTGCAGAAACTCAACAAAAAGCCAATAATTGTATGAATGGTGTCATTGCTAGATGACCATATACTGGTGGGATAGAAAGGCTAGGGTGGGGACACTGGCCTTCTGGCCTGGGTCCCTGTTCAGGAGTGGGAAGGGTAAGCATGGGGGGGGGTGATTGGTAAAAGCCAAGAGTAGTTGGGATGACCTGAGACATTCAATCTTGAGCCTCTTCATAATGTTCTGAAGTTTTCCAGGAAAGCTTCTCATTAGCCTCTTGCTGTCCAGTTCTAAAGGATCCAGTTACATAAGGTGTATTGGTATCGCATGATCAACATCTTAGAGTCTATCCTTAGGAGACTATCTTTACAAAAGTGAGAATTTGGAAACTATTAAAATAGATGATTCCTCTGTTTTTCTCATGAGGAATGCCTCCTGAACAGAACATTTGTGACTTTGGCCAACCCACATCCACATTTACTTTGTTTTGGAGAAATTCGCCAATTTCCTTTTGGATCTTGCCTCTTCTGATTACGTGCAACAGTGGTGAAGCTATAAGTCAATGTTGCCCACCTTCCACTGGCTGGCAGGTGAGATGTGATCAAGTATTGGGTGCTCTTTTGTGGACTTGGAATATTGAAGGTCACTGCACCTACACTCTCCCTGGGAGAATGAGTATGAGACAGAGGTGTTTTTATGTCAACTCATATGCAAACAAGTGAGCTTGTACACACACACACACACACACACACACACACACACACACACACTTAGATCTACTCTTTGGCAATTCACTCCTGGATATTAAAAGCATAAAATCCAAACAAAGACCTCTAATTCCTACCCAGCAAGGCAAGAGCCATTCTAGTTTTTGCTAATTTATTTCTTTCTTCTCAAGTTAGCCAAAACCTGCCTTTGTTCCAAGACATGTCTATTGGTTCAACTCTAAAATGCACACCAACCACATTCAGAATAACCAAATGATATACATGTGGAAAATAAACTTACTGAGTAAAGGGTTTCTTCTTTGTCCCTCTTTTCTTTTGTTTATTCTTTTCTTTTTCTCCTCATTCTATGCCTTATTATCAGCCTCAAGATATGTCATTCTAATACTGTGCTCAAAACTCAAAACTTACCTGTGTCAGTCCTCCTTTTTTTTTTTTTTTTTTTTTTTTTTTTTTTTTTTGAATTTTCAAGGTAGGCTCACACTCTCACTTTAGCTCAGGCTGACTTGGAATTCACTATGTACTCTCAGAGCAACCTTGAACTCAGGCAGATCCTCTTACCTCTGCCTCCCAAATGCTGGGATTAAAGGCTTGTGCCACCACACCTGGCTTTCAGCACTCGCTTTCTTAGTGGTGGTGCTGTTCTTTTTGTTGTGTGGGCCTCACTTTTGTGGCCTTTCTCCATTTTTTTGTTGATTTTCTTGAATATGTGGAACACTACAGACTTACTAGCTCTGTTTAAGTAAACAATTTCATTAATCTCTGCATTATGTTTATTTAAATACAGATATACATGTTGTTCCCTGTTTACTTTTTTTTTTCTGTAGATAAGGTAGTATACTATTCTTTTTATGTTGCTATTTGCTTTTTCACTCTACAGATATATATTCTAGAAATTAACTACATGGTATTTCCCAATTTGAGGCTGTATTTGCTCTGTTATACAGAGAGATTTTTGTGTCATTCCAAGTATTTTACATTATAATCAATGCTCCAAAGAGGAAGCCTGTACCTTTGTTTTTCCATATCTTAGGAGATGTATTTTAGAGTAAATACATAAACAATAGGTTACCAGGTGAGAGGTTAAATGCATATGTGGTTTTATTAGGTATTGTTACATTAGCCACATCTGAATTCTACCAATTTTATTCTTACAAAGAATGGGCAGAGTGAGTAGGCCAGAGCTCCCAGTTCCTTTCCCATCTCCTAGTTCCCTGGTCCCATTTTCCCTGCTTCTGACTTGGGGATGCCTGAACTCTGCAAGCTTGCTGCCGAAGCAGGCCTCTTGCTCCATCTTCCTGATTGAATGGCCTTTGGGTCCCCAACTCCTGGATCCCCTACTCTGGAGAGTGTACATGTAGAGTGGGTAGGCCAGAGTTCCCAGCTCATCCCCCACCTCCCAGTTCCAGTACCCCTGCTGCTGACTTAGGCACCCTTGTGTGTGTGTGTGTGTGTGTGTGTGTGTGTGTGTGTGTGTGCGCACACACACACACACACATGCGTGTGCACTGTGGAAACAGGCCTTTTGCTCTGGTTACCTGATTGACCAGCCCCTGGGTCCCCAAACTCCCATTGCCCTGCTCAGGAGGGTGTGTGGAATGAGTAGGCCAGAACTTCCAGTTTATTCCCCACCTCCCAATTCCCTGATCCCAGTATCCTAGCTGCTGGCTTGTATGCTATGGAATCAGGCCTTGTGCTTGGGTTTCCCAATTGACTATCACCTGGGTCTCCATATCTCTATTCCCCTGAGCCAGAGGGTGCACAGGCCACTGTGGGACTTGGCCTCTTGCCCCTGGCTCCCCAGCTTTCTGGGCCCTGGGTGCTGAATGGTCCCCTTATGCTGAAGAGTGCATGCAAGTGAAGTGACTAGGCCAGAGCTCCCAGTTCCCCATGTACCTTGGAATCTCTACAATCTGCACATCTGCAGGTATACCTCCATCATATACCAATCTGGTTCACATTTAAAAGACAACATTCACTGAAGATCCTACAAGGGCAAATACTTGCTTCCCCCTCAATAGAATAAAAATTTCCCCAAGATAGGTAGACCACAATGCAAAAATGCAAAAAACAAACAAAAAAAATGAAAGTTAGAAAACTGAGAGATCTCCACCAAGGATGCTTAGTCCCACAATATAATCCTCCAGTGAAATCATACAGGAAACAACAGAAATAGAATCCAAAAGTGAAAACACAAGTGATGTGACCCTGTTCAAAAGAATTGCTGAAGTGGAAGCAAACCACCAAAAAACCAACTGCATAAATGAAATTGAGCAGAATTGTCTTTTAGAGCACTCAGCTTTTGTCACTAGACCTGACTTAATTGAAGAAAACCAGAGAAGCCTAAAAAGAGAGATAAATGAATTGAAGGTGAGTCAACAAATAGATTATCTCAATAACCAGCTGACTAAGCTTAATGATGGCATGATCAAATGCAAGAATGAATTCCAGGAAGCATCAAGAAAAACTGAAGTTGTACCTCAAAAAAGAGATGGACACAATGCCAAAATAACACAACAGAAAACAAAAAATAAGTAGAGCGATTAAAAACCTCTCTAGAATCCCTCACTAAGACAGTCACTCACGTGGAAGATGGAGCCTCTGAGCTGAAAGGCAAGACAGAAAAAATTGATCAGGAGTCCAAAAACTTTGCTAAATGCGAAAAAATCATGTGAGCAGAATCTGAGGGAACCGTGGGATACCATAACATCCAGATCATGGGTATACCAGAAGGGAAAGAAATCCAGGCCAGAGGCCTAGAGAACATATTCAACAAAATTACTCAAGAAAATCTGGCCAATCTCTCAAAAGAGAGGCCCATCCAGATATAAGAAAATCACAGAACACAAAACAGACAGGACCAAAGAAGAAGCTTTCATGGCACATCATAGTTAAAACTCTTAACAATGAAAACAAGGAGACAGAGTGCTAAAAGCAGCAAGAGAAAAACAACTCACTACATATAAAGACAATCCCTTCAGAATTAACTCAGAGTCTCTGGCCCTGAAAGCCAGAAGGGCCTGGAATGGAACACTTCACAGTCTAAAAAACTAAGGATTTCAAGCCAAACCCAGTGAAAGTATCCCTCATAATATGTGGTGAAAGGAAAAAATTCCATGAAAAAAGTCAACTCTATAATTATACGAACACAAAGCTAAACCTACCGAGAATACTTTAAAGAATGATCCACACAGAATTGTCAAACAACTAATCTCAGGAGCCAACAAAAAAAAGATCACAATAACCAAAACTAGACCAGGCTCAACAAAGTATAAAACACGAGAAAGCACCAAACCCCATAAAGCATCCCATGATGGCAGGGATTAAATTGAACCCCACAGTTATAACCTTAAACATTAACAGTCTTAACTCATTCATCAAAAGACACAAGTTAAGAGGGTGAGTCAGAAAAATGGACCCTTCTATCTAGTGTCTTCAAGAAACCCACCCCACCACGAAAGACAGACACCTTCTCAGGGTGAAAGGATAGAAAATGATATTCCAAGCAAATAGAAATAAAAAACAAGTAGATATTGCTATATTAACATCTGATAAAATAAACTTCAACCCAAAAGTAATCAAAAAGGACAAAGAAGGCCACTTCTTACTCATCAAGGGAATGATCCAACGTGAGGACATCAGAATCACAAAGCTATATGCATCAAACACAGACGTATAAAACAAAACCTACTTGACAACAAAACAGAAATAAACACCAACCCCATCATAGCTGGATCTTCAATGCTCCAGTATCATCAATAGACACATCATCCAAGCAGACTATCACCAGGGAAAAACTAGAGCTCAACAACACCATAGATCAACTAGACTTAATGGACATCTACAGAACATTCCACCACAATTCTACAGACTACACATTTTTCCCAGCAGCCCACAGAACCTTCTCCAAAATAGACAATACATCAGACCGTAACGCAAGCCTCCCTAAATTCAGGAAAATTGAAGTAGCTACCTGTATCATATCACATCACAATGCTTTAAACCTAGAAATTAACAAGAGACACATCAGGAACTCCACCAGCTCCTGGAGACTGAACAACACACTTTTAAACAACAGGATGTGGAAGAAATCTAAGAGCTCCAGATGGAAAGAAATAATCAAGATCAGAGCAGATATTAATGAATTTGAAACTAAGAAAACAATTTAGAAAACTGATGAAACAAAGAGCTAATTACTTGAAAAAAGATTGGTAAAGCCCTGGCCAATTTGATCAAGCAAAAAAGAGAGAGAGAGAGAGAAAGATTGAGAGAGAGAGAGAGAGAGAGAGAGAGAGAGAGAGTTCAAATTAAAAAAATCAGAAATGAAAAGAAGAGGTCACAACAGACATCAATGAAAGTGGAAGAATCATCAAGACATACTTCCAAAACCTGTACTCCAAAAATTGGATAATCTGAAACAAATGGATGAATTTCTAGCCACATACCCCAGACCAAAACTAAATTCCGAGCATATTCATATCCTAAACAAACCTACCACATCCATTAAGATTCAAATGGTAATTTAAAAACCTCTCCCAAAAGAAAAGCCCACAACCAGATGGCTTCTCAGTTGAATTTAATCAAACCTTCAATGAAGAGCTGACATCAATTTTTCTTAAAATATTTGACATAATTAAAGAGCATGGAATGCTCCCCAACTCCTTTTATGAAGGTAGCATCACCTAATATCAAAACCAGACAAAGATACAAGGAAACTATAGGCCTATATCCCTGATGAATTTAATGCAAAGTCCTGAACAAAATCCTTGCAAACTGAATTCAACACTACATCAAAAAAAAATTATCCCCCTTGATCAAGTTGGCTTCATCCCAGGGATGCAGGAATGATTCAACATATGGAAATCAGTCAATATAATACACCACATAAGGAAACTTAATCACAGGAACCACATGATCATTTCAAGTGATGCAGAGAGGGCCTTTGACAAAATACACCACTTCATGATCAAAACTCAGGAGAGAATAGGCATGGAGGGTATATATTTCAACACAATAAAGGTTATATATCACACCTAAAGCCCAAATAATTCTTAATGGGGAAACACTCAAGGAGTTCTCACTGAGATCAGGAACAAGACAGGGTTCCCCAGTCTCACTACTCCTCTTCAACATAGAATAGAAATTGTAGCTCAAGAAATAAGACAGGAGAAAGAAATAAAAGGGATACAGCCTGGAAAGGAACAAGTCAAGTTAGCCCTATTTGCAGATGACATGATCCTATACATAAGTGTACTGAAAGTCTCCATCTTGAAACTTTTAAAGGTGATTAATTCCTCAGTAAATTGGCATGTTACAAACTCAACACAAAATGTCAGTAGCCTTTCTATGTGCAACGGACAAATATACAGAAAAAGAAACCAGTGAGGCTGTCCCATTTTTCAATACCAACAAAAAACCTTATAATAATATTAACCAAGGATGTGAAAGACCTATATAATGAAAATATGAAAAATACTCAAAAAATTGAGGACTTCAGAAAATAGAAAGACTTCTCATGCTCCTGGATAGGTAGAATTAATATTGTGAAAATGGCAATTCTACCAAAAGCAATATGCATATTTAATGCAATACCAATAAAACATCCAGTGTCATTCTTCATAGAGATTGAAAAATTATCTCAAAATTCATATAGAATGGAAGCAGGCCTTGGGTATCCAAATATATCCTCAGAAAAAGAAACACCTTTTGAAGTATCACCATACCCAGTCGAAAGCCATATTACAAAGTTATAGTAACAAATTATCATGGTACTGGCATACAAACAGAAATATATACCAATGTAACACAATTGAAGGGCCAGGATTTAGGTCAAGTAACTACAAAATTGCCAATAATATAGACTGGAGAAAGGGTGGCATCTTCAACAAATGGTGCAAGACAAATTGTATAACCATTTGTAGAAAAATGAAATTAGACCCTCTCATCTTACCATATACCAAAATCAACTCCAAATGGATTGAAGACCTCAATATAAGAGCCAAAACTCTTATTCTACTGGAAGAAAAAATAGGAAGAACTCTCCATGGTATAGAAGTGGGGAAAGACTTCCTGGACAAAACCCCAGTAACCCAGGAAATTAAACACTCAATCAATGGGATCTCATGAAGCTAAAAAGCTTTTGCATAAATAAACACACCATAAGCAGTGCCAATAGATTGCCCACAGAATGGGAGAAAATTTTCACTAGCTATACCACTGACAGAGGTCTAATATCTAGAATCTACAAAGAACTCAAAAATCTAAACAATAAAAAAAAATTACACAACCCACTCCAAAAATGGGGCGGAGAATTGAATAGGAAATTATCAGAGAAAGAAATACAAATGGCTAACACACACTTAAGACAATGTTCAACATCTATAACCATTAGGGAAATGCAAATTAAAACAGCCGTGAGATTCCACCTTACTCCATTAAGGATGTCAATCATTAAAAAATGAAATGGCAACAAATATTGGTGAGGATGTGGGGAAAGAGAAACCTTCATTCACTGTTGGTAGAAATGTAAACTTGCACAACCACTCTGGAAATCAATATGGAGATTACTGAAAAGAATATAGAGCTACCAATAGACCCAGTTATTCCCTTACTCAGCAAATATCCTAATGGTCCTTGTTTAATTGTAGAGATATTTGCTCAACCATGTTTATACCTGCTTAATTCATAATATCTAAGAACTGGAATCAATCTAAATACCATCATTAGATGAATGGATAACAAAATTGTGGTACATTTCCACGATGGAATTCTATTGAGCAGTAAGAAAAAAAAATGATACAATGAAATTTGTAGAAAAATGGACAGACTTGGAGAAGATCATACTCAGCTATCTCATGCAATCACAGAAAGACAAATGCCGGGTAGACTCACTCATCTGAGGTTCCTAACCTGGACCAGCTTGAGTTGCTGACATACCTAATAGGCAACTGAAGGCTCAAACAATAGTGATGAAAGTGTTTGGGGGAAGGGAGAGGAAGGGGAGGCAAAACAAACAAAACTAAATCCAAAATAAACTGGTACCACAGAAACCTTTATCCTTAAAGATAGACTAAAAGATATAACCCTCAACAAGAGTAAGGAGGGAGTACTTGAAAAGAAGGACCTTGGGAAGGGGAGTGAAGCCTAACATCAAATTTCTTTGTTTTTCTTTTCTTTTTGCTTTCTATCTTTTCTTTTCTTTTCTTTTTTTTTCTTTTCTTTTCTTTTCCTTTCTTTCCTTTCCTTTCCTTTCCTTTCTTTCTTTCCTTTCCTTTCTTTCCTTTCTTTCCTTTCCTTTCCTTTCCTTTCCTTTCCTTTCCTTTCCTTTCTTTTCTTCTCTTTCCTTTTCTTTCTTTTTTTAAATTTGTCTTTGGCCTGTAACTCCCAGTACCAAAAATCGGTTCCTACCCACAATGAATTGTTGATGGAAAGCTAGAAAGTGCTACATAAGCTACTGGGGGAAAGTGACCAACAACGGTCTGAGCTACCAGATATCTAAGCAGATATCATGGCAGGATGTACATGCCAGTGCAATAGAGGCACTCAGCCTTAGTGTGTAACCAATAGCTTTCTGATTGGCTAAGAGATCCATTCACTGTAAAGGAATTAATAGCTGGAATTGGGAACCAGATCAGAATCCTATGGCGACAAAGATTAGGAGTCTTTGGCCAAAAGAGGGGTTATACACATCAAATTCCCCCTAAATTAATAATGCTTATTCCATTCAAACTATGCTAACTTCACTCTATTTTGGAAAATCTGTTTTTCAGAACATAGCAAGACCTGAGGAGATAAACTACCCCTCACACTTCAGCCAAGCCAGTACTGAAACTACAGAGGAATTCAGGAGATATGAGCAAGAGTGCTGCTTCCATGGTGAACCTGACAATCAGTGCCAGGGTGAGGGAGACAGACCCTGAGGATACTCAACTCTTTACAAAGCAGAGATCCAGAGTCTCCTAAGAGCTCATAACTGAAATAGACTTAAAACTAACCCACCATGGCTCAGGGAATTTTGTGGAAGAGGAGGTGGAAAGATTGTAAGAGCCACAGGTTGAGACATCATGCCCAGAGGCATTGCCTACCTCCAAAAATACTGACTGCTGCTCCCACAATGCATAGCTCATAATTCCATGGGGAATACCTGCAACCTCACTGAGGAGGGCCCCCAGTGGTGTGGGGAAGAGATGAGGGTAAAGAGGGTACCAACACATTATGTATCCATACAAAATATGTTGTTAATAATAATAAATTAAATAAATAAAGGAAAGAAAGAGTAAAGAAGGATGGGAAGGAGGGAGACACAGGGAGAGAGAGAGGAAAGAAGGGAGAGGCAGAAAGACAAAGTAAGACTAGTCTCTGTGCGTAATGACCCAACTTGTGGCTCTAACTTTGCCTATCCCCATAACTGTTGACTACCCCCATAATGCATGGCCCACATTCCCCAATGATGAGGGTCCCTTCAGAGGGGGGAAGACAAGGAGGAGGCTACCAGAGTCACTAACATGAATGTAAAATTAGAATAATATAAAATAAAATAAACATTTTATTCATTTTAGGAAGATAGTCTTATTTTGCCAGAACACTGTCAAATGTATTACATGGACTTTTTCCAAAATAAAGATGCATATTTCTGTTGGAAAAAAAAAAGAAAAAGTAAGACTAGGGATGGAGTGATAGCTCAGTCAGTAAAGCCTTTGCTATGTATAGTAGTTATTTTAACTCATTGCTGTGTTCAAATATCTAACAACAACAACAACAAAAACTTCAAGTAAGGAAAGGTTTTTTTCAGCTCACAGTTCCAATGGATATATCTCCATCATTGTGGGGAACGTATGGTGGCAGGAGTAAGAGGGGGCAGCTAGTCACATTATATCCACAGTAAGGAAGCAGAGATGGAAAGAAGGAACAAGGGTTAGGTTATAAAACCTTAAGACCATCTCACAATGACCTACTTCCTGCAGTAAGGTTCCAGCTCTTAAGGGTTCTGCCACCTTCCCAAATAGGTCTACCACTTGGGGACCTAGTGCTCAAACACATGAGCATATAATGGACATTTCGCATTCAAACCACAGCACCATGCAAACCCAAGTTTGAATTCCCCAAACTCACATAAATGCCAGGCATAATGGCATGTATCTATAATACAAATGCTCAGGTGGTATGTACCTATAATCTCAATTCTAGGGAGAAGAGACAGGAAGATCCCTGGGGCTCAATGCCAGTGAACTCCAGTGAACTAGTGAACTCCAGGTCAAGAGAAAACTTACACCCCCCCCCACACACACACAAATGGTGAATAGTGTTCCTGAGGAGCAACACCCCACCAAGATTGTCCCCTTAACCTACACACACACACACACACACACACACACATAGGCATTAAAAAAATTAGAAAGTGAGACAGGTCTATATGACTTGTTAACTTCAGCAATAAAAATAATTGGCCATAGAAAAAAAAATCTAGCAAATACTGAGCTTCAGCCCATTTCTGTAGCCTAGGGGCTGGTGGAAGGCATACACACAAAGATTAGATATATATTATATATTTTATTAGATATATATTATATATATATTCTGAGTTTTCATTAAACAATATTTCAGAATCACTTGGGGGAGCTGGAGAGATGGCTTAGTGATTATAGTAAATGCCTATAAAGCCTAAGGACCCAAGTTCAATTCCCCAGTACCCATGTAAGCCAGATACACAAGGTAGAACATGTATCTAGAATTTGTTTACAGCTGAAGGCCCCTGTGCACCCATTCTCTCTATCTGCCTCTTTCTCTGTCTCTTTCCAATAAATAAATATTTTTTAAGAAAGAAAGAAAGAAAGAGAGAGAGAGAGAGAGAAAAGAAAGACAGAGAGAGAGAGAGAAAGCACATCAAACTGCCTGCTTGCTCACAGTGCACTGTTTCCCTTTATAATATTGGCTGTTATCACACATGAACAATGTTAACTCGGTGATCTTTTTGGAATGATCACAGATACATAGGAAGTTATAAAGACAATACAGAGAATTTGGGTTTTGTTTTCTTTTTATGAGTGTATGTGTACTCTTTACCTAATTTCTCACACTTTGATAATTAAAATACAGTATTAATACCTGAAAATTTGTGGTATAACCACAGCAATCAAGACCTCTTGCCTGCTACCCTCATACACACCACTGATCTGTATATCAATTTGTAGAAAATTATAATATAATAATATAATATAATATTTTCTGTTAGGTACCCTGACTAGGACGGATATATATATATATATATATATATATATATATATATATATATATATATCTTCATTTATTAAATTTTCTAATTTTTTCTCATTGTTTTATTGTATATAAGCCTTGTTTTCATTTATAAGCCTTGTGTATGCTTTTCCAAATTTAGAGCTATTAAATAATTTTGAGCAATTATAAACAATATTGCAATTTAACTTTGGTTTTATTGTGTTTAGTAATAATATTTATAAATTTAATTCCCTTCCATGTGTGTGTTTTGTGTGTCTCTCTCTCTGTGTGGTATGTTTGGTGTGGCCTATATACACACGTGCAGGTGGATATGCCCTGTGCACATGCATGCAGAGGCCAGAGAACAACTGGGTGGGCTGCTCTAATGCCTTCACATTGGTTCTTCTGAGAAAAAAACTTAACTCTCACTGGAGCTGAAGCTGCCATTTGAAGTCAGTCTGGCTGACTAGCAAGCCCCAGCAATTCTCTGTTCTCCACACTGCACACGACTAGTATTACAGACTTGTGTGGCCACACCCAATTTGTATATGGGTGCTGAGGTATCAAACTCAGGTGGTCTCTGGCCTTATCTGACCCTCATGCTTATGCAACATGCTTCTAACCCACTGAGCCACCTCCCTAGTTCCTGTAGTTTACTTTTTCACTTTGAACTTATATTCTGTGATACCATGAACTCACTTATTCTAAGAAATTTCTTTAATTTTGTTACATTGGTTTTATACAGACAAACATGCTACTTGTGATAAGGGACATCTTCCCCCACCCCTGTTTTTGTAATCTGCATGCTCTTCCATTTTTATCTTATTTATCTGGCTATGTTTCTATCAGGATGTTGAGTAAGAGTGGAAAGAATGAATATATCAAATTTTGGGGGAGGGGAACCCACTTGGGTTTCATCAGGCTTCACCATGAGTTACTTATTCAATGTAGGTTTGTATGAATACTTTCAAGTTCAAGAAGTTGCCCTTCTAGTCCTACTTTTCTAAGAATCTATGCTGCATTTTGTCAAATGCTTTTGATTTTCATCAGTTGGTATGATTGTGTGAATTTTCTTTCCTTTTTTAAACAATGTTAATATATCAGATTATATTGATGGACTTTTAAATGTTGACCCTATTCCTGCATGCCTGGAGTAAGTCATACTTAGCCATAGTGTGCAGTGACTTACATAGTGCTGCCATGATTGCTGGCATTTACTTATTTTGTGTCTACATTGATTTGATAGCAGTCTATTTTATTTTTTCTGTTGTGTTTATCTAGTGTGGTATCCAGAAACTATAGACTTCCTACAATTAATTGAAAACTGCCTATTTTCTGTAGGAACTCTATGCATCATCCCTTACAGTGAGATACCTGCATCAGCAGCAGCACCATCTTGCCAGAACATTGAAATACATGAGTGCGTCCTGCTCAGCGAGAGCAACTTGGGTGCATTGGCCATCTGTCTTAACAAGCTGTCTGGTGATTCTTCACAAAAGTGCTGCTTTACATGAATTTTCTAATTCAATAGCTTCCAAGCTCAACTTCACATAAAAGATACCTGGGAAGTTTATTTGTAAACCTTCAAAGTTCTGGCTATTGCCAAGACCACTTAAAGCAACATCCTAGACTGAGAACCAGATATCAGCTACTCTATATCACTCCAAAGAATCCTTATATATAGGTATGCTTGAAAACCTCTGACCTAATTAATTTTTTAAAATATGGGTTAAACAAGTGTCAACATCCCCACAAAACAAAGAGGACAGAAAAGACTTAACTTACAACCATGTTTGTGTTTATGGAATCTGCAGTAACTGTCTTTACCCAGTGCTATGGATAGAATATCCCCCAACACCAATTCATACTGATAATCTAAACTTCAAAGGAACTGTATTGAATATAGGCCTGTGAAGGGGTAATGAAGTTACCATTATGAGGCCATAATGGGCTTGGATCTGATGGGATTGGTGTCCTTAGGCATCTCCAATCTCTCTCTCTCTCTCCCTTTCCTCCTCCCTTTCCCTCTCCCTCTTTTTTTTCACAACAAGAGGGCTTCTGTCTGAAAGTCAGAAAATGGCCCTTCCCAGAAGCTGAACTGTCCACCTTGGGTTTGGACTCCTAGCCTTCTCAGAACCGTGAAAAATGCACTTCTGGGGAGAGGCCTGGCCTGTGGTATCTTGTTTATTCTCAGCAGCTAAAATAGTTTATAACTTCAGTAAAAGGATGTCTGAATGGATGGGTGAGGACATATCCTAAAGAAAAAGGTATGTCACATCTATTCTTCATCATCCACATAAAGAATCAGACCATTAATTCACCAATTCATTTATGTCTTCTACAAGCTATATTTACTTCTTATCATATTATAAATTATTTTTATTACAAGTTATACTTAGCATATTGCACATTATGCTTAGCTCCTAACATGTTGGATACAGAGTTAATGACCAAATTTATTGAATATAGGATAATAAATGTGTTGAAAATTGATCCACTATGTTTCTGATGGAATCTAAGAGCCCTGAGGCCCTAGGTCCATTTTATTTATTTATTTATTTATTTATTTATTTATTTATTTATTTATTCATTCATTCATTTATTTATTATTTATGAGAGAGAGAGAGAGAGAGAGAAAGAATATTGGTGTGCTAGGGCCTTCATCCACTGCAAATGAACTCCAGAAACATGTGCCACCTTGTGCATCTGGCTTACATGGGTCCTGCAGAATTGAACATGGGTCCTTTGACTATGCAGGCAAGCACCATCTCTCCAGGTCCCTAGGTCCATTTTGATTAAATATAATATCAGTGGGACAAGAACATACTGGATAATGCAGTAAAATAATATTGGCAATGTATTCCATACTTTGAGAGTATATATGCACTTATATTTTGTGTTCATACTGTACTATTATTGAAAACAAATTCTTCCACCAACTGAAATTTGATTTTGAGGTCAATGTTTGCTGCTGAACACATGTATACAATAAATGTCAATAAAAATGTAGCTTCGGGGGCTGGAGAAATGGATCAGTACTTAAAGCACTTGCCTGTAAAAAGCCTAACAGCCTGGGTTTAATTCCCCAGTATTCACATAAGCCAGATGCACAAAGTGGCACATGCTTTTGGAGTTCATTTACAGTGGCTACAGGTCTTGACATTCCCATACACACTCTTTCTCTCTCTCTCTCTCTGTCTCTCTCTCTCTCTCTCTGTCTCTCTCTCTCTCTCTCTGTCTCTCTCTCTCTCTCTGTCTGTCTCTGTCTTTGTCTCTCTCTCTCATCTGAAGCTCTCTGCTTGCAAATAAATAAATAAAATATTTTAAAAAATATAGCTTGTCGACAAGTCCTTAGGGAAAGGTCCATCACAGAGGGAATCCTATGTGTTATAACACAGGATTGTCCAAAAAGATTCCTTATTTGCACTCCTACCAACAAAGTATGAGAGTGCATTTGTTCACTTTGCTACAAAATTTGAAGGAGGCATTTATAGAAGAACACTGGAAAAGTAATTCAAGGTGAGATGAAAGAGTTCCTTGAACAAGAGCCACATGATTGCTTTTCTGATGTGAACCTCTTATTCTGACATTCACAGCCCTGAACTGATGGCCTCCCTGGTTTCATTCACTGACTGCCTCAACATGAACTCAAACCTTTGCTGGCACCACAAGGTTCAGTGTGAAAAAGGAATGTTCAGGTCTGCATCCCTGCCTCATTTTGCTTAAATCCATGGACAGCTGTAGCTATTGCCAGACTTTCTCTAAGTGTCTTGCCCATCACCAAGCTGAGACTAAACCATTTCTTCCCCTATCCTGGCCCAGTGCTGATAGTCCTAGCACCTGGGTGCTGATTGTCCCTGTTTTTATTATCCCCATGAGTAAGTAATTATTTTATCATTTAAATGAAGCTATTTTTAATGTAATTTTCTTATTTGCGGGGAATCAAACTAATGAGTTTGGATTTCATTCTGCAAGCAGATCAATATTTAATGTGCAATATTGATGAGAGGCTGCAAAAGGAGATTAACTCATTTAGATTAATTTAAATTGCACACAACCTAACATTCACAGTCTCCTGAAGTCACATCAATTTCAATAGTAGGATTTCTTTACTTGCCTGAGCTATAGAGGGTAGCCAGCTGCATCATTCTACTTACAAATGAATGAATAGGGAAAAAATCCTCCACACATGGTTTCCATCTTTACTGATATATGATTAACAAACAAAAATTTGTGAAATTAACAAATTTTTAATTTGGGCATTTTAATCCAAATACTTATCCATTTTATTAAAGTTGTCTTTAGAATTATTTTCATTATAGAACTATTTATTTATTTATTTATTTATTTATTTATTTATTTATTTATTTATTTATTTGTGTATATGTGTGCTTGCCAGTGTTTCTTGCCACTGCAAACAAACAGGAATTCAGCACTACATGGGTGGCTAGGCAATTGAACCCCAGGCTGGCAGGCTTTGCAAGCAAGCACCTTTAACTGCTGAACTATTTTCCCAGCTGATACAAAAATGCATGTAATTACTTTGAATATGGGTGTGGTTTTTGTTAGGGAGGATAAGAGTCCCAAGATAGAGTCAAAATGAAGGAAGAGAACAACAGCAACCTGATTGATACAACTTTAGATGTTGAGATTGCCTAACCCCCACTCCCCTAATTTAACAATCCTCTGCCATAGTTTCCTGCCAATCTTATCTTAAAGACTACCTGGCTCCTCTCCTGATGACTCCTCCTCCTCCTCCTCCATTTCATCTTTGTCCCTCTGACTAATTAGCTTCTCTATTTGGTCGATGCTCTTCCCTGAAGTCCCCAGTCCTTTGTCTTCTGTATCCCCTTCCCAAAAGGAAATACTGTATAAAAACCCAAACTATTCAGAGTCATGCTGGCTGTTCCCTCTCTCCTCCAGTGAGACAGCCTGGAAGTTTGGGCCCCAGAAAACAGCTTTTCCCCTGGCTCTGAGTGGTCCTGCATGGTCTTTGGTCATTCACAAACCTTACAGTTTTTTCATACTTTTTTTTTATTAAGTAGAAAGTTGTATGGATACATCATGTGTTATATCATCATTTCCCTCCTCCTTGCCCCCATTCCACTGAGTGCCCTCCTTGGTGAGATTGCTGGTATTCCCCTAGGTTTACAATAAGATGTGAGAGCATCAGTAAGTCATTGTAAGGGTGGGGGTAGTGCCTCTGGACATTCCCTTCCACTCTATGGCTCTTAAAATCTTTCCACCTCCTCTTCTACAAAATTCCCTGAGTTGTGTTAGATGCATTTTAAGTCTACTTTAGTGTTGTGCTCTTAGAAGGTTCTGTATTTCTGCTTTGGTGCATTTTGAGTATCCTCAATGTCTGTCTTCATGACCCTGGTGCTGGTTGACAGGCTTGCTATTGAAATAGCACCCTTGCTCATTTTGTCAATTCCTCTGTGGTTTCACCTGGGCTCTGGCTGATGTGTGAAGGGTAGTTTATCTCCTCATTCTAGCTGTCTTCTGAAAAAAAAAAAAAAGAAAAAGAAACGGCTTCTCCAAAGGAGACTTAAATCAGCATAGGTCCAATGGGATAAGCATTATTAAAGATGTAGGTGGGTATAGCCTCTCTTTTGGCTAAAGACTAGTGGGAACTTCTTGGAGTCCATGATTTTGGTCTCCATAGGATTCTGACATGGTTCCAAGTTCTATTTAAGGGTTCCTTTCCATTGAGTGGAGCTCTTAGCCAATCAGAGAGCCATTGGTTAACCACTGTTGCACAGACATGTCCATCTTGTCAGGCTGGTTGCTTATGTATAGCACTTTCCCCTGTTAACACACAAGGTTGTTGGCCATTTTTTTCTCAGCAGCTCATGTAGCACTTTCCAGCATTATATCGGCTAGCCATCTGGGAACTGGCTTCCTTCCTGAGTCCAGCCAGATCTCTCTCATTCTGTCTTTGCAGCATGTGGTATTTTCCACAACAGGGTCTTTTATTTCAGGAGGGTAATCAAGTGCTTTGACAGAGCCTGTCTTGTTTATGGGATCTCATAGGTCTCTCCAATCAACAGCTCAATGTGGATTGTAACCTATTTCTGGTACTGGGAGTTACAAGCCAGAGCCAAATGTTTTAGGGTTAGGCTTCATCCCACTCTATCCAGGGCTCTTCTTACCTAAAAATTCCTGCATACTTCTGTTAACGGTTGTATAATTTAGTCTGCTATCTATGAGAAAGGTTTCTATGGAACAAATTCAATTTGGATCTAGTTTTGTTTGTATTTCCCCCACCCTCTCATTTTCCTTCCCTGACAAACTTCTATCCCTATTATTTGACCTGTGAGTTGCTGAGTTGCCTGTCAGGTATGCTTGCAACTCAAAGTATTCCAGGTTAGGAGCCAAAGATGAGGGAGAACATGTGGTGTTTGTCTTTCTGGGCTTATGTGAGTTGCGTAGTATGATCTGTTCCAAGTCTGTCCATTTTACTACAAATTTCATTGTATCATGTTTGTTTCCTTACTGCTGAGTAGAATTCTATTGTGAATATGTACCGTGTATTCATTATCCAACATACAATTATGGGCATCTGGGTTGATTTCAGTGTTTAACTATTGTGAATTGAGCATCTATAAACAACATGGTTAAGCAATTATCTCTGCAGTGAGGAGTGGAGCCTTTAGGATAGATGCCCAATAGAGGAATAGCTGGGTCAGTTGGTAGCTCTATTTTCATCTTTTCAGGAGTCTCCATATTTATTTCCATAGTGGTTGTACAAGTTTTCACTCTTATCAGAATATGGGTATGTTTTAAGACAAAGCCACTGTAGTGTACACATTTTGTACCCAGTAGAATGTCTTGGAAAAATTTTTAATATTCTGCAAAAATTCCACATCATATTTTTAAAAGTATGTAATAGCATTCTATGCAAAGGACACTTAGCCACATTATTTAGCCTTGTTCCTTGAACATTTAGTATTTTTGCCTGCTAATGGCAGTCTTAAAGTCTGATCTAATTCAAGGGTGACACAAACACATGTTTTATGCCATATGCAAAATGTATGTCTAAAAGTCTATGTCAACAAGAATTCTGACAGCAAAGTTAGCTTCTGCTAGACAGAGCACTGTGATTGGTTAGCAATGTTTTCCTGGGTCTGTGCTAGACAGAGTGCTCTTATTGATTAGCAATGTCTTTCTGAGATTCAGAAATACAGTAGATACCAGGTATTTTATGAACAGAGTTTCCCAGATTTGAAGTAATAGCTATCTTTTCTATACCTTCCACATCTCCAGTGAGCTTTAAAATATAGAATTCTTACCTCAACTAATGAATGTCTCCTTATAATGATCATTGTTAACAGCTACTCAATGGATGGGGTCCTTAATTTCTGGTTATTAGGAAAAGTATTGGTTTCTCGATTAATTGTTATGTCATCTGATTTTGCAAATTTATAATCAAAAGCGAACTTGTCAGTACTTGCTCAAGGCTGTGCACTAGAGGGCAGTTTGATATATGGCATTTGCCTTCTAGAATAAACTTGAGGTTTTTGTGTAAACTAGAAAGAGCAAGATATGTTACAAATAGCTGTTTGCTCAGTTACTACACATGGTTTTTAAAATTTATTTTTAATTTTATTTTTATTTATTTGAGAGCGACAGACAGAGAGAGAAAACGGCAGAGAGGAAGAGAGAATGGGTGCACCAGGGCCTCCAGCCAGTGCAAATGAATTCAGGATGCATGGGCTACCTTGTGCAGCTGGCTTATGTGGGTATTAGGGAATCGAGCCTCAACTGGGGTCCTAGGCTTCACAGGCAAGCGCTTAACCACTAAGCTATCTCTCCAGCCCAACTACACATGGTTTTAATTAGTTTCTCCATCCTGCTCCCACCAAAAGCAGCAATGGAAGCTCCCATATAGTATACATTCCTAGTGAACTCAGTGTTCAACTGTCTTCAAATAGCTTTTTTGGCTGAGATAGAAAACCAAACACTGACAATTCCACCAAGCACTTACTTCAGTGTGAAAGGCCATCCTTCTAAGGTGCTCATGTGTGTCAGCTACCCAAACTAAGCATGACCATAGCACATGATGCCTAGAAGCATCTTTTGTGAGCTTATTGCTGCGATGATCAGGAAACAAAGCATGTATTTTATTCCATTTCCGAGTATTCATTTAGAAACACAGAGATATAGCAGAATTGATCACAAAGGGCATACTGGCATCACTTACATATACAAAAGGGAGAAATAAGTTATAAAGGCATTTGCTTTAAATGGTCTGTGTGTGTTTCGGAAAATACTTGATGGCGAATAATCTCCTAAAATGGGTTGGGATAAAGTCAGCTAAAGATGTTCTCAAGAGAACTGGTTATTCATCAGACATTAACAGAATTCTAGATGTTTCTGGGGCAAGAATGGGACATGGCACATTTCGTAAGGCTCCATCAATTACATTAATGTTTATAATACACTTTTTAAATAGCCAATGTAGCCACAACCACAGCAACAATAAACCAGAATCAATAACTGTGCTTTGGTAGGTGATAAGAACCAAGTGTAGAGTTAAATAGGAAAGGGGTTCAGATTTTGTGTTTCACCCCCAACAGTTGGCCACTTCACTAGGATGTTGTGTGCTCACACAATAATGTTCTACCTGGAAAGCAAACACCTTCACTGTTAGGATAGCTGATTGCTTATGATAACATGCAGTCATGAATACCAAGACTATGCTTTTACCTAAGAGTGCAACCTCTGAAAGTTAAAAAAAAAAATAAACAATATAACCCATACCTTATTTAGGTCTGAATTCCCATCTTGGGGATGCAAAAATCCACTTCTTGCATCCCATGCAATTTCACCTACTTCTCTGGTGGAGGATGCAAATGGTATATATAAATTTTAAGTTTTTTCTCTACTGTGTCTTTCTGGGATGGTTAATTTCACCTTTCAATGTGAAGAATTAAGGTGGCTATTTCCGCTGTATGAAATCTAAGGTCTTTACTAAAAATAGTGAAAGATTTTGAGTGGCAAAAGTGACTGTGGTGGTTAATCCTGAGTGCCAAACTGAATGGATCGGGGTATACCAATCAAGGAAGGTCAAAAAAAAAAAAAAAAAAAAAAAAAACATAAGGGGAAAAGTCCTTGCTTGTGCTTACCTCTCTTGGAGCAAATTCAAATTTATCCACTCTCTAAAGGTAAGGCAGCAGGATCTTTGGCCTTTGAATATTGATGAGCACCAGCATCTCTCCAAGGTCTTCTGTGACTTCTGCCTCAGGCTTGGCTTTCCCACTGTCATCTCCCACTACCCTCTCTCTCACTATGAGGCTCATACTTTCTTGGACTGAGCACCATCCCTGGCTCTCCAATCAGTGATGGCTAAGGTGAGGTTCTTCAACTTCTGTGATCTTGTAAGTTTATTTAATAAGTCCCTCTTACCATATCATGTTGGTCCTGTTTATTTGGGCCCTCAGTGAGAACCCTCACTGATACAGTGACTCAGAACAGCATAAGTCACAGGAAGGTTTGTTTGTTCATATGTCTGCTAGTTGACCTTGGTTGCGGCCTGATGCCATTGGCCAGAGAATAGAAACATAGCTTCTTCATGTGGAGTTGAGTTCCTCAAAGGATGGTGGAGTCCCAAGAGTGATGTCTCAAGCTGAGCTGCCTTTGATATCTCTCTGGTGACATAGAGTACTTTACAGTATAGTTACTGTATTCTTCTTGACAGGTTCTAGGGGAAGAAATACAGACCATGGTTTGAACACATCACAATATCATATTATGATGATGAAGAATTGGGGCTGGGGAGGTGGTTCAGTTGGTAAAGTGATGGTTGTGACACAAGCATGAAGACCTGAGACCCAAAAATGAGACGACAGTATGTACCTATAATCCCAGCATTGGGGACACAGAGACAGGAGGATCTCTGGGGCTCTCTGGTTAGTGAGCATAGTCCAATTGGTGAGTTTTGTCTCAGAAAATAAGGTGGAGAGCTACCGAAGAAATACTTGACATCAACTTCTGGCCCTACATGTATGTGTACTCACATGCATACACACTCACACACTATGTGCACACAAACAAGATAATGCAGAATATAAATTCATAACCAGTTTTGGTAAGTACAATATAGTATAGGTTTTACCCTCACAATAAAATAGAAAACCCACAGCATTCATACCTTTGAAGAATGCTGTTTTTTCAAGACTGGGTGAAGAAAACTGTAGCATTTTAACAGAGTGGGAAGGGAATGGGCTGAAATTTAAAGAGCCCAAAGGAAAAGCCACTGTGGGCTTCTAGAGTGAATGTGTCTCCTTTTACAATTTTCAGAACCATTCACTTCCCAATAATGTTTACCTTTAGCTGATGAAATAGCTTACTTACAGGGATGACTGTAAGGTCCCCATCTCTCCAGGGGACAGTAGCTTGTAGAAGAGGCAGTTACTCAACACAATAAGCGGCCCAGGCAGTAGAAAACCTAATGGGACAGAACAGGGCCTTATTTTCTCAGAAGAAACCATCCTGTGACTTTACATCCAATCAGAGTTACCACTTGGGCCTCCTTTGAGGGCTATTGAAAATGCCCATTTAAGAGGCAGCTTTGTGAGACCAGCTAGGATCTGCAGGGAAGGTGGCTATAGCTGTCTCTGAGATTATAAGTCTGTTTTTGTTATCTGCTTATTTATTACCAGCTGTGCCAACAGTTTGATATCCTACTAATTTGCCAGGAAATAAAGTATAAGATACCTCAACAGACTCCCACACAGTGAGGCCTGTTTAAAAATTACTGTTCTGCAAGGTGACACCAGGGAACCATCTGCAGAAGTGAGATGTTGTGATGGTTAATTTTGCCTGTAAATTTCATTGTATTGACAGATGCCTCCAATCAGTAAAGCTCATTTCTAGGCATGTCAGTGAGGACATTTCCAGAGAGGATTTATACATGGAACAGTAACTGAGAGGTAATACCAGCCCTCAATGTTGTCAGCACCATCCAGTAGGCTGGGGGTGAGGATGAAATGACAGTGGAAGGAGATGGAAGCCAGTATATGCATGCAGCTTTTGTCTGAGTGAGTGCATCTGTGGCTGCTACTATCACCTGAGGTCATCAGACTCCAACATCCTCAGCTTTCAATGTAATTTCACAACAGCAACTCTCCAGAAAGCTTCCATACTTGGGGGATCATGTTATTCACTGTGCTCTGGCTCCATCCACTGTGAGCCTTCTAACTCCTTGGGCTGATCAACAGTTGAAATCTGTCTCTGAGTCATGCAGACAGCTATTATTAAGCTATCCAGCCTCCTACTGTGTAAACCAATCCAATAAATTCTGAATCATAATTATTATAATTACATACAGTCAATTGATTCTGTTCCTCTAGAGAACCCTAACTTATATAGATGGACAAGACAACATGAAGCTGCTATCCATGCAGAAAATAAACAAACAAACAATGCAAGTGAGGGCAGAAGTCTGAATTTTCAAAGCAATCTTAAGGTGAAAAGCATGCAGTCTACCTATCTGTGTTGCCCTTTGCCCCTTGCAGCCAGGTGTAGGTAGGGTTCTGTGCTCATGTGAAAGAAATGGGAAAGTTGTCAGAATCAAAATGGAGTCACTTTTATCAACCCTACCAAAAATAACTCTGTGAAATCACTTCTGCAGTGAGGTCTGTTCAGCTACTGTCTATACAACCTCAGACTAACTGCACTTTATTAACTACCATTGTGTTCAGTGATTATTGTTTCAAAATATCTGATATAATCCTCCAGCCTCAACCTCTTTAAATTCTTTCCATTTACTATGGAATATGCATTCTTACTGTGATGTTCTGATATTCAAAGCAATTTAAATAAATAAATCCAATAGAATAGTCTCAAGAGGATACCATGACTAAAACACTATTTGAACTTAAGTCTCTCTGTACTGAGGTTGGCTTCATCTCTATGGCCTTGTGATCCATCTTAGATGAATCCAACTGCCTTTTTCTGGACAGTAGCATTCCAATAGGCTAGGGTGAACATCTTGCCTTTACAATGGTCCTTGTGAGAGCATAATGTGGCTCTGACTTCTGAAGCTACATGTCTATCTGACAGTATTGTCAGTTACCTTGCCTAGCCTAGCCATGGCTCTTATGAGGGAGAGTGAGAGCTCTTCCAGAGTCCTACATTCCTCTGACCACTGATTTTCACCAAATAGAATAGGTAAACTCAGTGTGGCCCATGTCCACCTGGATATCTGCAGCAGGAGATGGAAAGTTATATCCATGCAGCCATTGAGGATATTCAGAAAGAGGCTAAGGAAGAGAAGGAGGAAGAGGAGATGATGATATAAGGGAGGAGGGGTAGAAAAAGAGGGAGAGAGAGAGGAGTAGAGGAAGAAAGGGAGTAGGAAAAAATAAGGAAGAGGAACAGATGGTAGGGAAGAGATGATGACAGTGGGAGAAGAGGAAGAAGAGGAATAAAGAAGGAAGAGGAGGAGGTGAAGAAGAAGGAAAGGGAGGGAGGGCAAAGTGTCTAAACAGTGGCTGACTTGCCCTAGTAGCAGTGGGCTGACACCCAGTCTGGCTGACACACAGGATAATGCTAACTAGGTATAAGAATAGTTGCCTGCCAATGCTTTTACAGAACCTCTTGAGGAAGTGCTATTATTTCCCATAGTGTAGATAGAGCTGAATAAGATTAAACAGGACAATGGCCATCACCAGAACTCACCCTTGGGCACCACAAATCTTTCAGGCAACCCATCTTGTGGCCTACTTCATTCATCTACCCACATCTCCTTTATGTTAGAAGTTCATTCCTATTTCCTATAAACCAAAGGCTGAAGGCTTTGGCACAAAAACTTTGAAGTTCATCTTTGTGGAAAAGATTCAAAGAGCACTTGCTGCTCATTGCTCGGCCAGTCAGACACATGTCTGCCTGAGAACTTGCCTCTCTGTAGTCCAGCCCCCCTGCCAGTCCCTGTGCAATGTTTGCCTCCCAGTGTGAAGGACAATGGCCTCTATTAGGAATCTCTGTTTTTATTAGCACAGATCCCACCAGCTACCATGATCATAGGCAGACATACAGAGCACCATGGCCAAACCATCATTCTCCTCTCAAATAACTAACAATTAAGGAAACTTTTGGTCAAAAAGTGCTTGCATTTTTTCACCAAAAGAAGCGTTCTCATTTTACTGAAAATTTATCCACTGTTTTCCTTTCAAGATACAGTGATGTAACTATACAGATGGCAAGTGGATGGATGGATGAACAAGGAAAGATGCTCACTGTCATTTGCCATGAGTTAAATGCAAATTAAAACTGCAGTGGGATACAGTTGCACACCTCTTAGAATGGCACACTTCTTTGTGGAGTTTCAGTTTTTGACTAGAGCTCATTCTTCCTTGTCCTCATATGAGATCAACTATTCTTTGGAAAACTACCACTCCTTGTCTATCAAACTGTGAACTCTGAAGGGAGATGAAGCTGGACCCATCTAGCCAGCACATTGCACTCTCCCATCAACTATCACCACTGCATGCATGAATGCCTGTACAAGGCTGCTTCAGTGGTAACTTCCCCATAACTTCCTGAAACTGTTGGACTTTTAAATATCACCTTTCCTCCAAAAGCTGTGTGAAATATGAAAATAAGTCATATTGTCTTTTTTGCCTAAGGGTTAAGAATATATTTGGCTCTGAGAATAGTCCAGCTTGCAGGTAGCTCCTCCTGAGTCCATGAAACTTACCAAGGTAAACAAGCCTGGAGACCAAGAGAACCAGAAAAGACAGAGAAACTCAACCCTGAAAGGATGTCATACTGTGGGAAGTCTCTCGGAATTAGCCATCCTCAAGACCAAAACAACACTTAAAAGCACAGCTTTTAAAAGGTCCTTAAATCTTCCCTTCCTTTAAATGGCCCCTAGTAACCTGCTATTTTCATATTTTAGCCAATACCATAAGAATGTGTGGCCAAGCTCTGACTAATCAGAGTAAGGCCCAGGATCTTGTCTTTGTGTTAGAGAATAAAAACCCCAACAGACTGCCTGCTGATGTGTTTGCTTGCCTGAACTTTTCTGGCTATATACCCTCCTGCAGAAGTAAACATTGCCTTGTCTTCATATTGAGCCCTATACTATTTCTAATAGAGACAAGGAGCTTCTAAGAGAAACATCTATGCACAGAAAAGGTAGTAAGGGGAGGTAGAAAGGGAAAGGATGGAGGTAGAGAGGAAATTGGGGAGAGGGAGGGAGGGAATAGAAAGGCAAAATACAGGAAAAAAGAAGGAGGAGAATGAGAAGGAGTGATGAAAGGTGGGAAAGGAGGAGAGGAGGGAGGTTGGGAGGGACAGTTGTACAACAAGTTCCTTTGAATGGAAATATTTCCTCCTAGAGGAAGGAGGGAGACTCAGGAGACTCAGCAAGTCAAGTCTAGGGGAGCTAAAACCTCAAAGGTCACAGGACCACTCCAATTATAGGAGAAATGAACAACTGTTGAAGGCAGATTCTGACCAGAGTTGTGCAGCAATTTTTCCTGAATTGAAACATTCCCTCCTGGGGGAAGAGAGAGGCTGAGGAGACTCAAGGAATTAACAAGTCTGGGGAAAAGGTTAGAAGACCCTACCCTAAGGTTATGTGGAGACTCAACAACTGCTTGGAGAGAAACTCTCCATTAGTGGAACTGCATACAAGTCATACAATATGTTCCAGAGATGGAATTTCTGTGAGTCATCATCTGTGCTGAAATGGGCTTTTTTTTTGGTGATGCAGCTGCCTTTGAGTCACCTATATTCCTTTATGAAGGAGTAAGCATGTCATAAATTCAACATACTACTAGGAAAATCGAAGAAGACAGTCCCCTGACACCTTGAACACCCACCAGCTTGGGTGAGGTTGGTGGCTCTCACAGACTGAAGAATTCCTTCCAAATTTTAAAAGGAACTTTTGTGACTCACTCAAGCCTATCATTTAACCTGGTTTGACATCTACTATGTCTTAACTTCCACCCTTACCCCTGATGCAAAGAGTCATATCTGACAACCTTCTAATCAGCACATATATACTCTTCATCAATAAAACCAAAACAATAACCCAGCAGGCCAACAGGCAATTTCACTTCAGGACCCCAACTGGAATTATCAACTTGGCCATCCCAGATCATATGATCTCTTGCCTCCTAATAGGAATGAAGAAAAATGCTCACAGTCAAGTCAATTATGATGAAATATGGAAAATAATACAAGAACCTAATGAAAATCCCTCTTTTTAGGGCTCATCTTACATATGTGATTATTAAATACACCTGTGTGGACCCCATCTCCCCTGAAAGATAACTTTTTCTCCATGTACAATTTACTTCTCAGCCAGCCCCAGATATCAGAAAATAAAAATAACCCCCCCCCAAAAATAATAAAAAACCTGAACTAAGCCCACAAACATCCCAACAGGAACTTCTCAACCTGGCCTTCAAGGTCTTTCATAACTGGAGGGAAGAATCCAAATGGGAAAAAGAAAAACATTTAAAACTTAAATACCAGCTTCTGGTAGCCACCATAATCCCCCAGCCCAAAATAGGTTAGTCATGGAGATCAAGCCATCAGTCCCATTCACCAGCTGGAAACTGTTTCTGTTGTGGACAGCAGGACATTAAACTAACAAATGCCCCAATCCCAGACCACCTACTAAGACTTATCCCAACTGTGGGCAATGGGGACATTGAAAAATGCACCATCCTCATTGGAGACACCACTCCCCAAAAGAGTTCATTGAACCACAAGATATCCTTACTCTCCTACCAATATGGAATGAGGAGGACTTGGTTCAATAACCTCTACCACTGTGGGAAAGTCCCATGAACCCAGGATAATTGAAAGTGTCCAGCAGAAAGATCTTGTTCCTTACTGACATAGGGGTTTCTCTTTCATTACTGAATATCCCCTGAATATTGGTGACCCCTCCTCCCAGTCCCCACTTCTCTTATTGGTATAGAGAGAACTACACAAACACCTCAAATGACGCTGCCTTTGTACAGTACTTTTGGAAATTTAACTCTATTTCACTCCTTCATAGTACTCCCCTCCTACCACACCCCACTTGTGGGAAGAGACCCATTAAAAAATTTAAGGCCTCATTGTTTCCTCCACCTTTAAATTACCATATGGGTTTTACTCTCCAGGGCCATGAACTTGCTGACAAGACTCTCTCATCCAACCCTCCTCTCTTGCCCCAAGTAAATCCACTAATATGGGATACAGATAACCCCTCAATTGCTAGCCACCACCCACTCATAGTTATCACCCTAAAAGACCCCCACTCTTCTATTTCTGTCCTACAGTACCCACTGACCACAGAGGGATTAAGAGGTCTCAAACCCATAATGTTATAGTTCATGTGAGAGAATTATAAACCATCATGCTTTTGCAGCCAATTCAGACTCCTTTTATTAAGCTAGTGACTAAGGGGGGCTCACACCAGAAAATGCTCTCAGTGTAGAAGCTCATGGTACAGCTTTTTTAAAGGCAAACGTCCATAAAAATTATAAGGATATCAGTGTCAGATGTAGGTCAGGGTATCTTTGAAATTGTAGGCATTCCACTCCCTGTCCTGGAGTTATATTGAGTTTAAACACTTGGGGTCATAGGAAACACTGAGACTATTTACAATGGAGACATGGCCCTTCCAAGGAGTTAAGGAGTTTGCAACTGAAAGGCATCCTAGCAGATAAATGTTAGCTTAGCTATTTACTTCCTAAAAAAAAATGGAGTCGGGCCTAGTTATTATAATGGGGTGCTAGAGGTCCAGGAAAGTCCTTAAACACCAAATCCTAGGTTCGTTTCTAATTTTAATCAAAGAATTCAATAAAAAAGAAGCCTGAAAAGGATACTTATTAAATTATTATATTTATTGAGGGAAATACAGAGCCAGGACAACCCAGGCCCAGCTGAGAGAAAAACTTATCCATAGCTAGAAGTTCCCAAGTGGTTTGAAAGCCTGCCCTCCCCTTGAAAAGGTATTTATAACCTTTCAGTGGTGGGCTGTCTTCAGGCTGAGGTAAACCAGAGGGACAACTGGTTGATTAGGGTTAAGGGCTGTCTCAGGAAGAGGTTAGCCATGGCACTAAGTTCCAGGGGCTGAACTTGGCCAACCACAATGTTTAAATCCTATGAAAGACCTCCCTCCCAGGAGGGGTCCTGGTTGTTTATGGAAAAACAGCTCTAGGGAACTAGGCAAGAGATAAGAACTCAAATTATCTTTTATTTCTAGCAAGTGTAAACTTTCCTGCCTTTTTTACTTTCAGGGGTCCAATCATCCTAAATGTACCCCCTCCCTCATTTCTGGCAATATGGCATTATCTTGTTGGGAGTTGCTAAAAATGGGCTGGGACTGTGAGGAAGCTGGCCTGGGCTGTTGGATATGGCCAGGGACCTTGGGCTATGGGGGTTGCAGCTGGCCTTATTGTCAGGAACCCACTCTAGAGACAGAGAATGGCCCTCCCTGCCCTCGGGTAATGTTTTAGTGTGCCCTGTCTTTACCCAAACTGGGCAGAACTGGTGAGGCCCTTCCCCCTTGATCCAAAAAGCACCTGACCATTCCATAGTCAGGCTTTTACCCCACAATTCCTGACCTTGTGGCTGGCTGCCTGAGAGACCCTTATGTGGCTGAAGTCACATAGCTTTTCCTGCCACTTGCAGCGTCTCCCTCGCAACTTCTGCCTTCCAACACCAGCCAATTAGATAGCAACTCATAAGCTATGTATCCAGTCACCATATAGTCTGTATGTTCCCTCTCAACATTTTTCAAGTGTTTATAAACCCATTCCCCATTTGAATAAATGAGAGTGTGCTATCCACCAGATGGCCTCTCTAGTGGTTCATTGCCCATCTCACTCACTTGCTACAGGACCCTGCTTCCCATCAGCTCCTCCTGCACCCAGGACACTGGTGGCCAACCACCCCCAGGAACAGTGAGGACCCACAGCTGGCACCTGAACAGGGACCTTCTGGATGCATGGTTAATAGGTGAGTGCCCCCTTGAGGGACATCCTCCCCTTGGGGTTAATGGCCCCCATGTGGTCACCTCCTCATCGAGAACCAATCTGGTGACTCAAATGCAATTGGTCTGTCATGCAAATTATCAATTCATATGTGTTACTCCTGTACCCTATAATGGGGCCACTACTGAATAGTGGAAAGTTGAAAATCATATTCGGGGTATATGGAATCATAATAATCTCAGCATAGATTTATACAGTTTACAAACAGAAATATCTGTTATTTCACATAGTCACTTGTCTTTTGGTGATCCTACTAAGGCAGCTAAAGGATTTTTTGATGCCTTACAGAGCACATTATAAAAATTATCTCCCAAATAGTTTCTTTCTCAGCTTTTCATTTGGATACTATTGGTATCAGGCACCCTTATGCATAATTCCCTGTATGTGTAAATTAGGACTCAAACAATATAAACAAATCTTGATTGATCAGGTCCTTATACATCATCTGGCTCTAACTGGACCCTCAGTAAGCTACAAAAAAAAAAGTATCCAATCACCATATAGTCTGTATGTGCCTTCTCAACCTTTCTCAAGTTTTATAAACCCACTCCCCTTTTGAATAAATGAGAGCATGCTATCCATCAGACTGCCTCATGGGTGGTTCATTGCCTATCATACTCACTGTGTCCCCCAGCTCCTTCTGTGCCTGAACATTGGTGGCCAACAACCCCAGGAACAGCAAGGACCCACATTATCTTAGTTATCTCATTTCCCCATTTTTTTAGGGACCTTCAAATCCTTGACTATAGCTGATGGTTAAATACTGAGTTCTGAGCATAAGGTCCCACCACAAGTAGTAGGGGTAAGACCAGTGAGCAGAACCCTCTGCTATTATTGAGGAAGTATTTGGACTTTTTTTTTTTTTTTTAATTTTGCTAGGTAGGGTCTCACTCTGGTCCAGGCTGACCTGGAATTAACTATGTAGTCTCAGGGTGGCCTCAAACTCTCGGTGATCCTCCTACCTCTGCCTCCCGAGTGCTGGGATTAAAGGCGTGCACCACCACGCCCGGCTATTTGGACTTTTTATATTGGGACTATAAGGGCAACACAGAAAGACTGTAAAGAGCATCAGGAAGGGGCCTGCAAATGGAAGGAATTAGGATCCTTACCATGTGTCTATCTCTGAATTATAGTATTTAATAAGTCATGTGCTGTTATAAGAAGCAGATAATTTTTCTAACCAGGCACAGCAAACACCAGTAGGACTGGTGGATAGTGTATTTTCCTGGTATATCACATTGAATTCCTCAAGCTTCTGCTGTGCATAGACTAGTCAGTTTCTGGAGTGACTAGAGCAGGGTCATAGTCTCCTTTTGAGGGGCAGGTGTCCTCTAGACCTTGACTTTAAGGAGACCTTCTGGGTCCCTGGTGACCTGTAGCTGTACCATTGGCATAGAATGCTGTCTTTTTTACTCTGGTGTGATGATTTTATATCTTTTGGCTAATGGGTGTTGGCCCAATTCACTAAGGGTATGTGGGTCCCCTTGTGTTACAAATTTTAAGGGAGCACCATCAATGGCAGGAGAATCTGGCTTATGTCTATAAATTTAAACAAAAAGACACAATTAAACAACCAGCACACCTGCCTTTAGCAAATGCAAACAGCCAGAACTCTAAATGGTTTTTAAATCTTAGGGATGGGCTTCAGATTTGTCCCAAATATACTTTAGGGCTGGGCTCTGAGATCTGTTTTTAGTGATATACTTCCTTTTAATAAGACATATCTAAGAGAGATTAGACTAATACAAATCAATAACTATCAGGTAAACATAACCAGTGAGGACAATTTCTGGATCTTTGATTTAAAGCTGACTACTCAGGGCCAGGCAGAGGCAGAAGGCATGAGCTTAGTGCTTTAAGCCAGCATCAGACAGGGGAACCTATTGGTCTGACTTTTTGTTTATATTGTAATGTTTTGTATTCTCTTACTGGGTGTTTAAACCATGTAGGAAGTCAAAAATAGCTATATATATTAAATATTTAGAGCTCATTTATGGCTCTATAGGAGAGACTTTTAGGGACTGGTGAGGAGTTCTGTGACTCTCAGCATTGTGTCATCTGTTAGGATAAGTCAAGGCCATGCTGACCAAGTGGTCCTTCCTCTCATGGGAAGGATACAGGACCTATTTTCCTTTGATTTAACTCTCCTATTGCAGATACACTGACTTGAAGGCCATCTCTGGATCTCCATGTCTTCCCTGAAGAAGAAGATAGGTAACTTACCAGAGGTTAGAAGCTAGAAGTGTCCTGTTGTCTCTTGTAGCCTTCCATCCTGGGAGTAGGAACCGAAATATTGGTTATATTTAACTCCAATATTTCCAATTGACTTTGACTTTTATATATGGTTATTAATCACTCAGAGAGATCATACATATATAATTAGCAAAGCAGATCTAGTTAAAGAACTGCATAAAATATGTGGTTAGAAAAGCAGGTATGGTCAGAGAATGACACAAAATTTTAAATATTGTCAGATAAATGTCAACCATATCTGGAAAATAGAAAGAGTGCACATTTTATATTTTAAGTATCAGTCAGTTATAAGTACAGGCAGAACATGCTAGTGGCCCTGAAGACAGTATTGTGGTGAGTGGCGTCCGGGGCCGCACTGTGGCGAGCGGCGTCCGGGGCTGCACCATCCATGTTGCCCTGTCAAGATGGCAGCTGGCGCCTTGCCAAAGGGCGTTGAGCTTGAGTCTTGTCAGTAAACAGGAAGTTATGGTGATTGGCTAGGAGGCATATCCTCATTGCATCAACGTATCGGCTTCAGCCAAGTTAGCTTTCTCGCCTAGCAACTATGTTATGATTGGTCTCCATAGGGTATATAAGCTGTGCTATTTCCTGTAATAAAAGTGGTCTTCCATCCAAGCAAGCAACAAGAGTGGTGCATGTGTCATTAGTGTCCCGACTGGTTGATGACAAGTATTTTACCAACAACTTTAAATCAATTGATTTGATCTAGAAATTGTATGTTATGAAAAGACAAGACAGTATAAAAATTTGGCATCTGTGTTTGTAAACAACTTTGGCTAGTCTGAATACCTATGCAAGTACCAAACTGGAAACAGAACAGCAGAGTTAAAGATAATTTTTCATCAATGAAGATCATTTGAATATGAGACATTGTGTCCTAGAGCAGGGAACATGCCTTAGGTATCAATATATCTATAAGAAATAAACTTAAGATGTCAGGAATGATACAATTATTTAAAGTAAAACTGTCACTAGGACTGTTTAATTACCCACATATCTAAGCCTAGTTATTGTAGAGTTTGACAGGCATAAATTAATTTTGTAAGCAAGTACAATATTAAAGCAATATTTATGAATGTTAAAATTATGAAGCTTAGACAAACTATATTATCAACATATATAGAAGGTTTCCCTAGGACATGGAGACCTTCTTCAGTATTTTTTTTTTTTTTTGCTCTACTGTGCAATTTATTTTACTTTTTATTTTTTTTTAATTAGTTATAGTGTGTATACAGCCATGATGGTACCATCGTTAGCCTTCTCCCTGTCCTTCCCCCATGGGTAATGTGGATCTTGCCTTATGGGGGTAGCCATCAGTTATGGGAGAAAGGCAATGTCTCTGTGCATAATGACACAACTTATGGCTTTAAAAATCTTTCCACCAACTCTTCTGTGAATTTCCCTGAGCCATGTTGGGTTCATTTTAGGTCTATTTCAGTGATGAGGTCTTGGAAGTCTCTGTGTCTCTGGATATCTGATTTGGTAGGAGTTGAGTGTTCTTTGTATCTATCTCCTTCGCCCTTGTGCTGGTACCAGGTTTGCTGAGAAAGCAGCATTCTTGCTCATTTTCCCAATTACTCTATGGCTTCAGCTAGTGCCCTGGTGAGGTGTGATGGGCTGATTCTCTCCTCAGGTTCTGCATCCATCTGAAAAAAAGAGGCAGATTCTCCAATGGAGAGTGAGGTCAATGCAAGATACATGTATCACCATTATTATTTTAAAGAGAATTTAATAGGTGTAGGTCCTCTTGTATCCCACTATTGATGGGAGCTTGATATTGGAGAGCTGGCTCATTTTTGGATATGGTTCTGACTTGTTTCCCCATTCCAGGTATGGGTTCCATTCCACTAAATGGATACATTAGCCAAATCAAGAGCAGTTGGTAAGCCACCATGGCTGTAGGCCACTATTGCACTTGTGTGAGCATCAAGTCAGGTTGATGGCTGCTAGTAGCTTAGACCACAAGTTGCTTAGACACATGCTGGTCATTTCCCCCAGTTGCTCACATAGCACCTTCTGGCACTAGACAAGCTAACTGTGTGGGGACCTACTCTCTTCCAGATTCTAGCCAGGTCACTCCATGCTCCATCCCAACAGCATATGGTGTCTTCAGCAGTAGGGTTTTACCATTAACCTTTGGTAGGACATCAAGAACTCTGACAGAGATTGTTTGGGACTTCCAGTAAAAATGGCATTTGCCTAACCTCGCTTCACTTCACAGGGAAGTAAAGGCAAGACCTTTAAGGTTGACAGGATTTTTAAGGGGTCTGCTGGCTCTAGTATGCTCCCAGAGGGATGGAGTGGATGAGCAAAATGGGGAATCCACTGATTCCCACACTGTTGGGCAGGTGCCATCACCAGTCAGGTCCCTCCCTAGCCAGCCTGTGCCCCGTTGCCAGTCAGGTGCTGCCCTTGCTGGCCAGAGCTCCATTGCCAGTCAGGTGCCTCCTTAACCTTCCTGAGCCCCATTGCCAGTCAGGTGCCACCCTTGCTGGTCAGAGCCCCATGTACCATTGCAGGTCAGGTCCCTTCCTAGCCAGCCTGAACCCCATCACCGATCAGGTGCCTCCCTTGCCAGCCAGAACCCCACGCACCATGGTCAGGTGCCGACCTTATCTGCCTGATCCCCTTTGCTGGTCAGGTGCTGCCCTAGCCTGCCTGAGCCCCATCACCAGTCAGGTGCTGCCCTAGCCAGCCTGAGCCCCATCACCGGTCAGGTGCCTCCCTAGCCAGCCCGAGCCCTGTGCCCCATAACTGGTCAGGTGCCACTCTAGCCAGCATGAGCGTGCCACACCATCACCAGTCAGGTGCCACCCTGGCCAGACTGACCCCCATGTGCCATAGCAGGTCAGGTGTCGCCCTAGTCTGCCTGAGCCCCATTGCCAGTCAGGGACTGCCCTGGCTGGCCTGAGCCATGCACTGGTGATTGTGGCCCTCCTCTCACTGCTAATCAGTGACCCAGATCAGCAGGCCAAGGTTCCTTCCCTACCCTTCCTGAGCCCCAGAGGTGATTGTGGTTCCAGTCACCATTCCCCCTCTGATTAGGAAACCAGACGTGGTCCCACTTGCCACCCCTCCTCCCACCTCCAATCAAGGGCCCAGGGCAGCAAGCCAGGGTTCCTGCCATACTTTTCCTGAGTCCCCTGTGGCTGATTGTGGTCCCAGTTGTCACTCCCCCTCCCACCTCAGATTAGGGATTCAGATGCGCTCCCACTTTCTACCCCCCTACCTCTGTTCAGGGACCCAGGGCAGCAGGCCAGAGTCCCTGCCCTAGCCTTCCTGAGACCAGAACTGGCAATCTTGATCTCAGTTGCCACTCCATCTCCTGTCGCCACTCCCCCTCCCCTGCAGATTAGGGGCTGTGGTAGTTTGAATATATGTCCCCCAATATATTCAATGTTTTATTACTTTATAGTGTGCATCTGCAATCACCTTGCTAGAGGCAATGTCACTGGGGGCCGGTCTTAAGGTGGTAATGGTGTGGGTTTGAGATTCCATTGTACAGATATGCAAATGTGCCTAGCAGGAGTTCCTGAAGTGTTCTGTGTGACCTTTTGGCTGTAGTTTTGCTCTGTGTGCTGTGGTGGCTGGTTGGCTTTCTCTCTCTCTGTTTGGCCCTGTGAAGAGCAGGCTGCTTTTCCTGCCTTTATGGAACTTCCCCTGGATCTGTAAGCTTCAATAAATAATATCCCTTCCTCCATAACTGTGCCTGGTCTGGAAGTTCATCTCAGCGAACCCGAAGCTGTCTGCTACAGTAAAGTGGTACCAAGGAGTGTGGGGTGAGATGAACCTGACCGTGTGGATATTCGTCTTTTGGAACCTTTGTTTTGGAGGAATGGGCATGGACTTGGTGCTTGCAACTGAAGGTGCCTTCTGGAGTGGTAAGCCAAGTTTTATGGACTATTCTGATGAGAGTTTGAGAATGCTAAGTGCAGACAGTATTGAACTTCAAGGCTTGGTTTATGAGCTTTCTAAGGGGAAGGAAAGACTGCAGAGGACTTTGTTGGAACTGGGCTACTGGCATAAGGGATGGCTACGTTCTGCTATCCAGGCCCAGAAAGTTTGATCAAGGTTAAATTTGTAATGGACTGATGTGCTTGGCTGAAGATATCGGACTGAGATTTTAAGATTTAAGTTCGAAAACCTGAAGCAAGTTAAAAGTAGAGGCACTGAGACTGGTTTAGCTGCTATTGTCAAACACATTAGCAATCTTAAGGAAGGTGGAAGGAAGGTGGCCCGACTTGATTTACATTAAAACAATGGAGAGGATGCCTGAGGAAAGACTGTTAGAAATGCAAACTCTTTGGAAAGAGTTGACTGGAGAAGGAACCTGCTTTTCAAGGCTATGGTTTATTTTGTCCCTGGATTAAGAATATGGCTGTGTCCTGCACACCTGGTATTAGTTTTGGAAATATGAAAAATGCATAGAATGGTCATGAGTTGCACACGGTTCCAGGAGCCGCTGCTGAGATGCGGCATGAGGTAGGGCATGAAGACCCTCAGGAATGGGCTGGAAGAGCCTTTGGAAGATGGACCGTGGGTTGCATGGAGACCTGAAGATGTTTTGGATATACCAGGACTGTGCAAAAGGGCTACCATGGAGTGCAGTGTTGGCATAGGATGAAAGTTTTCCCTGGTGACTCTGCCCAGCTGGAGGGGCAGAATTGGAAAACCTGGAGACTGTCAGTCTCTGGTTATATTGAACTTGAACTGCAGAAGTTTGATGACGGCTGATGGTGGTTGAGTTTGTATTGTTCTAGTCTCTCCTCTCCTTGCTATGCCTTATACCAGTTAAAAATGTTTACTCTGTGCCTTTACATGTTGAAAGTATTTAACTTGTTTGATTTTACAGGACTCACTATCTTAAGTTGATCAAGACTGTGAGAACCTTTGAAATTGGACTGAGTACAATTTACAATGTGTGATAGTTATAAATCTATTAAATAGGAGTTAAATATATTAAAATAGGGGCGGAATGTGGTAGTTTGAATATATGTCCCCCAATATATTCAATGTTTTATTACTTTATAGTGTGCATCTGCAATCACCTTGCTAGAGGCAATGTCACTGGGGGCCGGTCTTAAGGTGGTAATGGTGTGGGTTTGAGATTCCATTGTACAGATATGCAAATGTGCCTAGCAGGAGTTCCTGAAGTGTTCTGTGTGACCTTTTGGCTGTAGTTTTGCTCTGTGTGCTGTGGTGGCTGGTTGGCTTTCTCTCTCTCTGTTTGGCCCTGTGAAGAGCAGGCTGCTTTTCCTGCCTTTATGGAACTTCCCCTGGATCTGTAAGCTTCAATAAATAATATCCCTTCCTCCATAACTGTGCCTGGTCTGGAAGTTCATCTCAGCGAACCCGAAGCTGTCTGCAACAGGGGCCCAGGGCAGTAGTCCAAGATTCCCACCCTAGCCTTCCTGAGCCCAGCTAGGGTGATTGTGTTCCCCTCCCTTTGCAACCTTCAATCAGGGACACAGTCCGCAGGCCAGTGTCCCCTACCCCAGCCCTTCTGAACTCCAAGGGCCATCACCCTCACACTCACCACTGCCCCTCACCCCACACCAGGCAAACAGGCTAGCATCCCACACCCTAGGCTTTCTGAACCATTGTAATGAGCAGACCACAGCAAAAAAAAAAAAAAAAAAAAAAAAAAAGAATAGCATGAAAACTAGATGCAATTAATTCAGCTAGACTGTCCAGTCCCACAATGGATGTATCTAATCAAATCATAGAAGGATCAGAATAGAATAGGACCAGAATAGAATAGGACCAGAACCCCAAAATGCCTGGCCAACCAAATAGCAAGCAAGCCTGGCCAAGCAAATAGTACAACTTTCAGAAACTGAACAAAGAGCCAATAATTGTATGAATGGTATCCTCACTAGATTAGACCTAATAGAAAAGAACCAGGAAGGGTTCCAAAGACAAGACAGTTAAATGATCTGAAGGAGAGAGAGAGAGAAAAAAAAAAGGAGATCCTCAGTAACCCACTGACTAAGTTCAATGAAGACATAAAAAAAATGCAAGGATGAACTCCAAGAAGCATTAAGAAAATCAGAAAATAACATGAAAAGGGAACTCAACAGAGGGATGGAACTTATACATACAAAAGCAGTAGGAAATATGAACCAAATTGAACAAGCCCAAAACTCTATAGAAGCTCTAAAGAATAGAGTCAGCCAAGTGGAGGACTGAAACTCAGAACTGGAAGACAAAACAGAAGAAATAGTTCATGAGTACAAAAATTTCAACAAGTTCAAAAATTTCTGTGAACAGAACATGAGGGAAATGTGGGACAACCTTAAGCATCCAAACACTAGGATCATGGGTATACCAGAGGAGGAGAAACACAGACCAAAGGAATGGAAAACTTATTCAACAAAATTATTGAAGAAAACTTTCCCACTCTCTCAAAAGAAAATCCCATCAAGTTACAAGAAGCTAGCAGAACTCCAAACAGACTGGACCAATGGGGAAATTCTCCAACACACATTATCACTAAGACTCTAAACATTAATCACAAAGAGAAAGTCCTAAAAGCAGCTAGGGAGAAACAACACATCACATATAAAGGAAAAACCCCATCAGAATTACTTCAGACTTCTCAGTGGAAACACACAAAGCCAGAAGAGCCTGGAACAGAAGACTGCAAACTCTAAGAACTTATGACTTTTAACCCAAACTACTCTACCCAGAAAAAGTGTCCCTCATAATAGATGGTGAAAGAAAAACTTTCCATGATAAAACTCAGCTTACAACTATATGAACACAAAGCCAAATCTACAGAGAGTACTTCAGGGAATTCTCCACATAGAATAATCAAATAACCAATCTCAAGCACCTCCAAGAAGCAGACCACAATGACCAAACTTTGATAAGGCAAAAAAAAAAAAAAAAAAAAAAAAGAAAGAAAGAAAGAAAGAAAGAAAGAAAACACCAAACCACATAAACCACCATAATATGACAAGTATTAAATCAAACCTCACAGTTACTTCCCTGAATACTAATGATCTTAATTCACCCATCAAGAGACATAAGCTAACTGGGTGGATCAGAAAACTAGCCCCCTCAATCTGCTGTCTTCAAGAAACCCACCTCAACACTAAAGACAGACACCACCTCAGGGTAAAAGGGTGGAAAATAATATTCCAAGCAAATACAAATAAGAAACAAGCAGGCATAGCTCACTTATATTGGATAAAATAGACTTCAAACCAAAACAAATAAAAAAAAGACAAAGAAGGTCATTTATTACTTATCAAGGGAACAATCCAACAAGAGGATATCACAATCATCAATCTTTATGCACCAAACACATTCATAAACAATTCATAAAACAAAACCTGCTTGAAAATAAAACAGAAAAAACCACCCAAACCATCAAAGTTGGGGACTTCAATACTCCTCTATCAGCAATAGACAGATCATGCAAACAGAAAATTAAAAGGGAAGTAAGAGAGCTCAACAACACCATAGATCAATTAGACCTAACGAACATATATAGAACATCCTACCCAAATTCCACAGATTACACATTCTTTAAAGCAGCACATGGAATTTTCTCTAAAAAAGAACATATACTGGATCATAAAGTCAGCTTCCAAATATTTAGGAGGATCGACATAATTTCCTGCATGATATCAGATCACAATGCTGCATTTCTAGAAATTAACAACAAAAGCTATACCAGAAATCCAACCAACTCCTGGAAACTGAACAACAAACTCTTAAATAATAAATGGATAGTGGATGAAATAAAAAATGAAATTGCAAAATTTCTAGAAATGAATGACAATGAGAACACACCAAACCAAAACTTATGGGACATAATGAAGGCAGTACTCAAGGGAAAACTCATTGTGCTAAATGCCTTTATAACAAAGACAGAGACATCCCAAATCAATAACCTAACCATCCACCTTAAGACATTGGAAAAACAAGAAGTATCCAACCCCAAAAGCTCCAGAAGGAAAGAATTAATTAAGATCAGAGCAGAAATTAATGAATTAAAAGCTAAGAAAACTATTTTAAAAAATGATGAAACAAAGAGCTGGTTCTTTGAAAAAATAAATGAGATTGATAAACCCCTAGCTAATTTGATCAAGCAAAATGATACAACTCAAATTAACAAAATTAGAAATGAAAAAGGAGAGATCACAACAGACATGAGAAAAAAAAAAAAAAAAACCTCTATTCCACAAAACTGGATAATATGGTGGAAATGGATGAATTCCTGCACACATACCACCTACCAAAGTTAAACTCAGAACAGATTAAGCTCCTGAACAAACCCATCACAACCATCAAGATTGAAAGGGTAACCAAAAATCTACCTAAAAAGAAGAGTGCAGGACCAGATGGGTTTCTCAGCAAAATTCTATCAAAACTTCATGGAAGAACTGAAACCAAACTTTCTCAAATTGTGTCATACAATTGGAGAACGTGGAAAGCTCCCCAACTCCTCCTATGAAGCTAGTATCACCCTAATACCAAAAACAGGCAGAAAACCACAAGTAAAGAAAACTACAGGCCTATTTCCCAGATGAACTTAGATGCAAAGATCCTGAACAAAATCCTTGCAAATCAAATTCAATAGCACATCAGAAGCATTATCTGTTGGGTGTGGTGGCACGCCTTTAATCCCAGCACTTGGGAGGCAGAGGTGGGGGATCACCATGAGTTTGAGGCCACCCTGAGACTACATAGTTAATTCTAGGTCAGCCTGGGCCAGAGTGAAACCCTACCTCAAAAAACTAAATAAATAAATAAAAAAAAGCATTATCCACCTAGACCAAGTAGGGTTCATCCCAGGAATGTAGGAATGGTTCAACATATGGAAATCTGTCAATAATACACCACATATAATAGCTTAAACACAAAAACCACATGATAATTTTGATAGATGCAGAAAAGGCCTTTGACAAAACACAACATCACTTCATGATGAAAACATTGGAGAGAATAGGCATGGATGGTCTATATCTCAATATAATAAAGGCTATATGTAAAGATCCTAAGGCCCAAATAATACTTAATGGGGAGAGATTAAAGGAATTCTCATTGATATCAGGAACAGGACAGGAGTGTCCACTCTCACCTCTGCTTTTCAACATAGTACTGGAAGTAGTAGCTCAGCAATAAGACAGGAAAAAGAAATAAAAGGAATGCAAATTGGAAAGGAAGACAAGTCAGCCCCATTTGCAGATGGCATAATTCTATACATAAGTAACCTAAGATCCTCCATCTCAAAGCTCTTAAAGGTGATTAAGTCCTTCAGTAAAGTAGCAGGATACAAAAATCACAAAAATCAGTAATCTTTATATATGCAAAAGACAAAGATACAGAGAAAGAAATAAGTGACATTGTCCCATTTTTAATAGCATCAAAAAAAAAAAAAAACCCTTGGAATAACATTAACCAAGCAGGTGAAACACCTTTACAATGAAAACATAAAAACACTCAGAAATTGAGGAGGACTTGAGGAAAGGGCAAGAACTGCCATGCTCCTGGATGGGCAGAATAAACATTGTGAAAATGGCAATCTTACCAAAAGCAATACATAGATTTAATACCAATAAATATCTCAGCGTCTTTCTTCATAGAGATAGAAAAAATGATCTCAAAATTCATATGGAATGGCAGAAGGCCTCAGATATCCAAGCATATCCTCAGCAAAAGAAACACCTCTGGAGGCATCACCATGCCTGATCTAAAGCTATACCACAAAGCCTTTGTAATAAAAACAACATGGTACTGGCATAAAAACAGGATTATGGACCAAAGGAACAGAATGGAGGACCCAGACATTAGATCAAGTAACTACAGCTACTTGATATTTGACAAAGGCCCAAATAATGTAGACTGGAACAAAGACAGCATCTTCAACAAATGGTGCTGGACAAACTAGACAACCATATGCAGGAAAATGAAACTTGATCTACACATTTCACCATGCACAAAAATTAAGTCCAAATGGATCAAAGACCTCAATATAAGACCATATACTCTGCTACTACTGGAAGAAAAAGTAGGAGAAACTTTCCATGATATAGAAGTGGGAAAAGACTTCCTGAACAAAACCCTAGTATCTCAGGAAATTAAACAATCACTTAACCATTGGGAACTCAAGAAGCTGAAAAGTTTTTTTCACTGACAAACTACAATAAACAGAGCCAATAGATTACCCACAGAATGGGAGAAAATTTTTGCTGGACACACATCAGACAAAGGCCTAATTTCTAGAATCTACAAAGAATTCAAAAACCTAAACAATAAAAACTCAACCCACTCACAAAATGGGTCAGAGAACTGCACAGGGAGTCCTCAGAGGAAGAAATACAAATGGCAAACACACACTTAAGAAAATGTTCAAAGCCGGGCATGGTGGTGCACGCCTTTAATCCCAGCACTCGGGAGGCAGAGGTAGGAGGATCACCGAGAGTTCGAGGCCACCCTGAGACTACATAGTGAGTTCCAGGTCAGCCTGAGCCAGAATGAGACCCTACCTCGAAAAACCAAAAAAAAAAAAAAAAAAAAAAAAAAAAAAAAGAAAGAAAATGTTCAACATCCCTAATCATCAGGGAAATGCAAATTAAAACAACTATGAGATTGTACCTTACCCAAGTAAAGATAGCAAACATTAAAAAATCAATGACAACAAATGGTGGTGAGGTTGTGGAGAAATAGGAACCCTCATTCACTCTTTGTGGGAATGTAAGCTGGTACAACCAGCAATATGGAGACTCCTAGAAAGGATCACTATAGATGTACCAGCAGACCCAGTTATTCCCTTACTGGGCATTTACCCTAAAAGCTCCAAGCCTCAGTTCAGAGATATTTGCTCAACCATGTTTATAGATGCTCAGTTCATAATAGCTAAGAGCTAGAATCAACCCAGATGTCCATAATTAGGTGAATGGATCACTAAGATATAGTATATTTACACAATGAAATTCTACATAGCTATATGAAAAAAAAATGACACAATGCAATTTGAAGAAAAATGGTGAAACTTGGAACAGATCATTCTCAGTGAACTCACCCAATCACAGAAAGATAAGCATCACATGGACTCACTCATCTTTGGCTCCTAACCTGAATTTGCCCAAGATGCTGACACACCTAATAAGCATTTCTAGGACTGGACAATAGGGATGGTGTGGAGGGAAGGGAGCTTAAGGGTAGGGGGAAACTAGACCCAATTGGAAATGGTACCAAAAAAATCCTATATCCTGAAAGATACTAACAGGTTGAAACTTCATCAAGTGCTTAGAGAGGACACCTGAATCACAGGGGCCTGGAGATGGTGGGATGAAGACTAACCTCAACCTTCTCCTGTTCCTCTCTCACACCCCCTCTTCTTGCTCTTCTCTCTCTCTCTCTCTCTTTCCCTTTCATACTACCTACATTTTTCTTCCTTCTTTTCCCATGACCCTGACCTATAAACTCCTAGTACCAGCATGTGAACAACATCCACAATGAACTGTTGACTAGTGAGACAACAAGGTTTCCCAAAAGAAGACATATTCCTGTCAGAGTACTTGATGACCCACCAAAGGTTAATGGTAAGACCCTATAGCCAAAGACACCATATGTTGTTGGGATGGAACATGGAGTGACCTGGCTGGAATCTGGAAGAGTCAGTCCCCAGACAGTTAGCTTATATAGTGCCAGAATGTACTACATGAGTGACTGGGGGAAAATGACCAACATCTGTCTAAGAAACTCATGGTCTAAACTACTTAGCAGCAATCAACCTGATGTGATGCTCGTGCAAGTGCAATAGTGGCACATAGTCATGGTGGGTTACCAACTGCTCTTGATTTGGCTAATGGATCCACTCAGTGGAACAGAACCCATACCTGGAACTGGCAAATAAGTCAGAACCATATCCAAAAGTAAGTTTGCTCTCCAATATCAAGCTCCCACCAATAATGGGATACAAGAGGGCATACACCCATTAAATTCACTCTAAAACAATAATGGTTATCCACGTATTTTGCACTGACATCACTCTACATTGGAGAATCTGCTTCTCTTTTTCAGATGGATATA
The DNA here is from genome assembly GCA_036365145.1 of Orientallactaga sibirica. NCBI lineage: Eukaryota > Metazoa > Chordata > Mammalia > Rodentia > Dipodidae > Orientallactaga > Orientallactaga sibirica. The sequence continues at coordinate 29,983,931 of JAEOAD010000026.1, read as the reverse complement.
GAACCTGAGGAGAGAATCAGCCCATTGCACCTCACCAGGGTACTAGCAGAACCCATAGAATAATTGGGGAAATGAGCAAGAGTGGTGCTTTCTCAGGGAACCTGGTATCAGCACAGGGTTGAAGGATATAGACACAGATAATACTCAACCCCTACCAAGCCAGGGATCCAGAGACACAGAGACTCCCATGACCTCATCACTGAAATAGACCTAAAATGAACCCAGCATAGCTTAGGGAAATTTACAGAAGAGGGGGCGGAAAGATTGTGAGAGCCATAAGTTGGGTTGTTATGCACAGAGACATTGCCTCACCCCCATAACTGATGGCTATCCCCACAATGCAAGAGCCACAATCCCTGAAGGGGGAGGTCAGGGAGAAGGCTAATGATTGTACTATCATGGCTGTATGCACATTATAGAGATAATTAATTAAAAAAGAACTCTGACAGAAATCTCTCTTCTTTTGGGAAATTTTGTAGGTCTCTCTTATCAACAGCTCATTGTGAAAGTTAACCACATGCTGGTACTGGGAGTTACAAGTCAGCACCAAGGAAGATAAAGGAAGAAAAAGGTAGGTAATATAAAAGAGAAAGAGAGCATAGAGAGGACAATGACAGAGAGAAAAAGAGGGAGAGAGGGAGAGAGAAAAAGAGAGAGAGAGAAAGAGAGAGAGAGAGAACAGGAAAGATTAAGGTAAGTCTTCATGATGTCCTCTTCAGGGCCCTGTGGTTCAGGTGTTCCCTCTATGGGCCTGCTGAAGAATCTTTTTTTTTTTTTTTTTTTTTTTTTTTGTCTTTTGTTCAGAATATAGGATTTTATGGTACCATTTATGTTTGGGTCCCTATTCATGTTCCCCCACTCTTATCCTCCCCTCCTGTCCCACCCTCCCTATTGTCTGATCCTCAAAGTGCTTATTAGGTATGACAGCATCTCTGGAAGATTCAGGTTAGGATCCACAGATGAGTGAGACCATGTGACAATTTTCTTTCTGTGATTGGGTGAGCTCACTGAGAACTATCTGTTCCATTTTTGACCATTTTTCTTCAAATATTTTTCTTACTTCTTTGTAGAATTCCATTCTATAGATATACCACATCTTTGTTATCCATTCATCTAGTGATGGACATCTCAGTTCCTTCCAGTTATTAGCTATTATGAATTGAGCAGCTATAAACAGGGTTAAGCAAATCTCTCTGATCTGAGGCTTGGAGCTTTTAGAGTGAATGCCCAGTAAGGGAATAACTGGATCTGTTGACAGGTCTGTAGTCATCCTTTCCATATTGCTTTCCATAGTGGTTATACCATTTTACATTCACACCAACAGTAAAAGATGGTTCCTATTTCTCCACAGCCTCACCAGCATTTGTTTTCATTAGTTTTTTTTTTTTTTTTTTTTTAAATGTTAGCTATCCTTACTGGGGTAAGGTGGAATCTCACAGTTGTTTTAATTTGCATTTCCCTGATGATTAGGGATGTTGAACATTTTCTTAAGTGTGTGTTTGCCACTTGTATTTCTTACTCTGAGAACTCCCTGTGCAGTTCTCTGCCCCATTTTGTGAGTGGATTGACTTTTCCTTGTTTAGGTTTTCGAGTTCTTTGTAAATTCTAGAAATTAGGCCTCTGTTGTATAGATGTTGTATAGCTGACAAAATTTTCTCCCATTCTGTGGGCAATCTGTTGGCTCTTATTATTGTATGTCTGTGAAAAAAAAACTTTTAAGCTTCCTGAGATCCCAATAGTTGAATGATTTTTTTAATTTCCCGAGCTACTGGGGTTTTGTTCAGGAAGTCTTTCCCCACTCCTATATCATGGAAGGTTCCTTCTATTTTTTCTTCCAGTAGTAGCAGCATTTCTGATTTTATAATGAAGTCTTTGATCCATTTGGACTTCATTTTTGTGTGTGGCGAGATGTGTGGATTGAGTTTCATTTTCCTACATATGGTTATCTAGTTTGTCCAGCACCATTTGTTGAAGATGCTGTCTTTTGTCTAGTCTACATTGATAGGGACTTTGTCAAATATCAAGAAGCTCTAGTTACTTTACCCAAAGTCCAGGTCCTCTATTCTATTCCATTGGTCTATATCACTGTTTTTATGCCAGTACTATGTTGTTTATATTACTATGGAATTGTAGTATAGCTTTAGATCAGGTATGGTGATGCCTCCAAAGAAGTTACTTTTGCTGAAGATATGCTTCGATATTTGAGACCTTCTGCCATTCCATATGAATTTTGAGATCAGTTTTTCTATCTCTGTGAAGAAAGAAGTTGGTAATTTTATTGGCATTGCATTAAATCTGTATAATGCTTTTGTGGTAAGATTGACATTTTCACAATGTTAATTTTGCTTATCCAAGAACATGGGAGGGCTTTCCACTTTTGCAGGTCCTCCTCAATTTCTTTCTTGAGTATTTTTATGTTTTCATTGTATAGGTCTTTCACTTCCTTGGTTAATGTTATTCCAAGGTATTTTTTTTTTTGTTGCTGTTGAAAATGGGACAATGTTGATTATTTCTTTTTCTGTTTCTTTGTCTTTTGCATATAGAAGGATTACTGATTTTTGTGCATTGATTTTTGTATCCTGCTACTTTGCTGAAGGAGTTAATCACCTTTAAGAGTTTTGAGATGGAGTTTCTTGGGTCACTTATGTATAGGTTCATATCATCTGCAAATAGGACTAATTTAACTTCTTCCTTTACAATTTGTATCCTCTATACTTCTTTTCCTGTTTTATTGCTTGAGCTAGGACTTCCAGTATTATGTTGAAGAGCAGAGGAGAGAGTGGACACCCTGCCTTTTTCCTCATCTCAATGGAAATTCCTTCAGTCTCTCCCCATTAACTATTACTTGGGCTTTAAGAGCTTTATATATAGCCTTTATTATGTTGCGATATAAACCATCCATACCTATTCTCTCCAATGTCTTGATCACGAAGTGATGTTGTATTTTGTCAAAGGCCTTTTCTGCATCTATCAAAATAATCATGTGGTTTTTGTTTTTAGGTTTATTTATGTGGTGTATTACATTAAAAGATTTCTGTATGTTGAACCACCCCTGCATTCCATGGATGAAGCCTACTTGATCAAGGTGGATAATGCTTTTGATGTGCTGTTGAATTCAGTTTGCAAGGAGTTTTTTTAAGGGTCTTTGTGTCTATGTTCATTAGGGAAATATGCCTATAATTTTCTTTTCTTGTCTGTTCAATCTTGTTAATTTTTTCAAAGAACCAGCCCTTTGTGTTATCAATATTCTGAATTGTCTTCTTAGTTTCCCATTCATTAATTTCTGCTCTGATCTTAATTATTTCTTTCCATCTGGAGCTTTTCAGCTTGGCTTCTTCTTGTCTTTCCTATTCCTTTAGGTGGATGGTTAGGTTCTTGATTTGGGATCTCTCTGTCTTTGTTATGAAGGCATTTAGTGCTATGATTTTTCCCCTAAGGACTGCCTTCATTGTTTCCCATAAGTTTTGGTATGATGTGTTCTCATTGTCATTCAATTCTAGAAAATTTGCAAGTTCATTGTTTATTTCATCCACTAGCCATTTATCATTTAAGAGTGTGTTGTTCCATTTCCAGGAGCTGGAGGAATCCTGGAATAGCTTTTGTTGTTAATTTCTAGCACTACATCATTGTAGTCTGATATAATGCAGGAAATTATGTCTATTTTCCTAAAAATAGGAGGTAGGCCTTGTGGCCCAACATATGCTCTATTTTAGAGAAGGTTCCATGGGCTGCTGAGAACAATGTGTAATCTGTAGATTTTGGGTAGAATGTTCTGTAGATGTCTGTTAGGTCTAATTGCTCTATGGTGATGTTGAGCTCTCTTAATTTTCTGTTTGGATATCTATCTATTTCTGATAGTGGAGTACTGAAGTCTCCGACTATGATGTTGTTGGTTGTTATTTCTGTTTCGTTGTCAAGTAGGTTTTGTTTTATGAATTGTGGTGCACCTGTGTTTGGTGTGTAAAGATTGATGACTGTGATATTCTCTTATTGGATTGTTCCCTTGATAAGTAAGAAGTGGCTTTCTTTGTCTTTTTTGGTTAAAGTCTCTCTTTTTTTTGAAGTCTCTTTTATCTGATATTAGCATAGCAACACCTGCTTATATCTTATTTCCATTTGCTTGGAATATCATTTTCCAACCTTTCACCCTGAGAAGGTGCCTGTCTTTAGTGGTGAGGTGTGTTTCTTGAAGACAGGAGATTGAGGGGTCTAATTTTCTGATCCATCCTGTCAGGTTATGTCTCTTGACGGCTGAACTAAGGCCATTAATATTAAGAGTAATAATTGTGAGGTTTGATTTAATCCCTGACATGTTGTGGTGGTTTGGTGATTTTTTGGACTTTGAAGGTTTTTTTTTTTTTTTTTTTTTTTTTTTAGTGCCTTCTCTGAGTTTGGTTATTGTGATCTGATTCTTATAGGTTTTTGAGGTTAATTATTTGATTCTTCTGTGTGGAGAATTCCCTGTACTCTCTCTAGGTTTGGCTTTGTGTTTATATAGTTGTACAGCTGGGTTTTATCATGGAATGTTTTTCTTTCACAGTCTGTTAGGAGAGATAGTTTTGCTGGGTAGGGTAGTTTGGGTTGGAAGCCATAAATTCTTAGAGTTTGCAGTGTTCTATTCCAGGCCCTTCTGGCTTTGAGCGTTTCCATCGAGAAGTCTGAAGTAATTCTGATGGGATTACCTTTATATGCAATGTGTTGTTTCTCCCTAGCTGCTTTTAGGACTTTCTACTTGTTATCAATATTTAGGATTTTAATGATAATATGTCTTCTCCTTTGGTCCAGTCTATTTGGAGTTCTGTTAGCTTCTTGTAACTTGATGGGACTTTCTTTTGAGAGAGTGGAAAAGGTTTCTTAAATAATTTTGTAGACTAAGTGCTTGATTACTTTGGTCTGATTTTTTTTGCCTTCTGGTATTCCCATGATCCTAATGTTGGAACATTTAAGGTGGTCCCATATATCCTGCATTTTCTGTTCACAGAAATTTTTGAACTTACTGAAACTTCTGGATTTACATGCTGTTTTTTTTTTCTGTTCTGTCTTCCAGTTCTGAATTTCTAACCTCCACATGGCTGACTCTATTTTTGAGAGTTTCTATCAAATTTGGGGCTTGTTCAATTTGGTTTGTATTTTCTACTGCCATATATATATATATATTTTCCAACCCTCTGTCAAGTTTCCTTTTTACATCATTTTCTGATTTTTTGGAATTCATTCTTGTATTTATTTATGTCTTCACTGTGCTTACTCAGCTGTTTATTGATGTCCTCTGTTTTCTTGCTCTCCTTCAGGTCATTTAACTGTCTTTGGGGCACTTCCTGGTTCTTTTCTATTAGGTCTAATCTCACAAGAATAGCATTCATACAATTATTGGCACTTTGTTGAATTTCTGCATGTTCTGTTATTTTCTTGGCTAGGGTTGCATTGCTAATGTCTTCATTTTGGGTATATAATCCTATTATCTCTTCTATGTTTTGGTTAGAGACATCCTTTGTGGGACTGGGCAATCTTGTTTGATTTACTTGAATTTGATTATTCCTTTTTGTGTTGTGGTCTGCCCATCACAGTTAAGGAATCTTGTTAACTGTAGCAGGAAGCTTTAGTTTACCTTGAAGTTTCTTCAATGATTATTCCCTTTTATGTTTATTTCAATTAGGCTTCTGATGGCAATGGGGCCTGTCTGCTCAGAGAGAGGGAGCCTATGAGGGTCTGGTGAGCGTCTAAGGGTCTGACAAAGGGGCTTGTTCTTTGGTTGTTCAAGGTGTGGGAGTGCATTGTCAGGTGGCCCAAGTGTCAGGGGATGGGGGTTAATGGGTCAAAGCAGACTGGTGTGTCTGGGCTGCTCAGGCAGGGAGTATCGGAATGAGTAGTTCTGTGATGCTGAGGGTTGAGGGGATGGGACAGTGGGGCATTGAGACTATGTTGCAGGGAGTGGCTGGGATGGCAGTGTCCTGTGACAAGGCAGAGCAAGGTATGAGGTTGCTGCCGGTCAGGTGAAGCTCATGGGGTGGAATTGGTGGTGGTCCAGGTGGGGTGGCAGGAAAGGGGAGGGAATGGTAAAAAATAACTTTTTGGCCTGGGTCTGGGTCAGGGAAAGGGGATGGAGGGTGGGATGACTGGGGGATGGTGTTTGGCCTTTGTGTTGGTACTTCCCATTCCCCAGGATGGGGTTCCCATGCCTGGGTGTGGGGCTGGCAGTGGTGGTGGGGATGGAGCTGGCATGTGGGGGTCCTGTACCAGGGTGGTGAGTTCATGGGTGGAGTTTCCATAGGCATGGAGGGTGGATGTGGGACAGCACAGGGACCAAATAAGTAGAGGTCCCACAAGCAGGGAGGGTGGAGGTAGGGCAGTGCAGGGACCAAGGGAGAACATGCCCAGAGGGTGGGGATGGGGCCATGGACGGTGGGGGTGAAGCATCACAGGGATGAAGTGAGTGAAGTTCCTGCAGGCAGAGTGGGTGGGGGTGGGATGGCATGGGGACAGAGTGAGTGAAGTTCCTGCAAGCACAGAGGGTGGGGGTGGGGTGGGGTGGGATGGGTGATGGAGCTTGCTTGTGGAGCTTTGTGATGGAGGAAACCTGGGGGGGGGGAACACTAGCCTGCTGGCTTTTGTCCGCTTAGCTAGTGCAGGAGGAACCTGCAGCTGGGACTGTGGCTACGGTATCTGTTTGAGGGGGAATTGGGGGACTTTTGCATCCCCTGAGAGTGTGGAATCTGAGGATTCACTGCTTTGGTCCTCTGTGCCCTCCCAACAAACTGTAATGAATCCTAAAGGTTTTGCCTTTCCTTCCATGCCAGGTGAGGTGTGTTTACATAGACCTCATCTTGACTGTCTCCTTGCCAGGGCTTTTTTTGCCTACATGGTCTTAAAAATCCAGTATGAAAATATAACTACAAGATATAAATGAAAGGATTCAAAGAAGAAAACAAACTCCTGAAAGAGAACACAGAAAGCCAGCTTAATGAAATAAAAAGGTTATTACAGGACATGAGTAAGAAAATAGAAATACTGAAGAAAAGCCAAGTTAAAATCCTAGGTCTGAATAACACAGTCAGTCAAATAAAAACTCTGTGGAAAGTCTCCCCAATAGAATGGACCAGTAGAAGACCAGATGGCTGACCTAATACAGTCCAACAAAGAGAAAGACAAGCTAATAGAAAGGTATGAATGGGAATTCCAAGATATCAGGGACACTAGGAAAGGATCAAATATAATAATTCAGGGTATAGTAGAAGGAGAAGAATTTCAATCTAGAGGCTTCATAGGCATTTTCAACAAAATCATAGAAGAAAACTTTCCCCAAATTGGGAATGAAATGCCAATTCAGATATAAGAAACTATTAGAACACCAAACAGACAAAATCTAGAAATAACCTCTCCTTGCCATGTTATAATTAAACTACTAAATACTCAAACCAAAGAAAATATATTGAAAGCAGTTAGAGAGAAAAAGCAAGTCACCTACAAAGGCAAGCCCAACAGGATTACAGCAGATTACTCAACACAAACTTTAAAAGCCAAAAGGGCTTGGAATGATGTATTCCAAGTTCTGAAAGATAAAAACTGTCAACCAAGATTATTTTACCCTGCAAACTATCTATCCAAATTGATGGATAAATAAGGACATTCCACAACAAAAACAAGCTAAAGGAATTTATGACAACTAAGCCAGCTGTACAGTAAATACTTGAAGAAATCCTTTACACTGAAGAGAAAGCTAAACACACACAGGAAGAAACATGAAAAAAAAAACCATACTCAAATAACAGTAAAAACAAGTGAGTAAAGGGAAAACAGGAAGCACTACAAAACAAGAAGAATGGTGATAATAAATACATACCTTTCAATAATAACTGTTAATATCAATGGCCTCAATGCCCCAACCAAAAGACAAAGGATTGGAGACTGGATTAAAAGGCAGGATCCTGCCATCTGTTGCCTCCAGAGAACTCATCTCTCAACAAAAGAAAGACATCGTCTCAGGGTGAAAGGATGGAAAATAGTACTTTAAGTAAATGGGCCTAGGAAACAAGTAGGGGCTGCTATCCTAATATTTGACAGGATAGACTTCAAACCAACCTTAGTGAGGAAAGATAAAGAATGTCATTTTATACGAATTAAAGGAACACTCCAATAGAAGGACATTAAAATTCTAAATGTATATGCACCAAACATGGGGATCCCAATTTCATCAAACAAACACTATTAGACTTAAGATCACACCAAACACAATTGTAGTGGGTGACTTCAATACCCCACTCTCATCAATTGATAGGTCATCCCAGCAAAAAAGAGACATCTGGATTAAATGATGTCATGGAGCAAATGGACCTAACAGATATATACAGAACATTCCATCCAAATGCTGCAGAATATACATTTTTCTCAGCAGCACATGGAACATTCTCTAAAATACACCATATATTAGTACACAAATCAAATCCTAAAAAATACAGGAAAATTGAAATAATCAGAAAATTGGAGATGAAAAAGGCACCACTACCACAGATAGCAAAGAAATTCAGAAAGTCATATGGACATACCTTAAGAATATGTATGCCTCTAGGTTTGAAAATCTGAAAGAAATAGATGATTCCTTGATTCATATGACTTACCAAAATTAAATCAAGATTAGATAAACCATTTAAATAAGCCTATAAAACATATGGATATCCAAGCAGTTGTAAAACATCTCCCAGCTGAAAAAAGTCCAGGCCCAGATAGTTTCACTAGTGAATTTTAACAGACATTCATGGAAGAAGTAACACCAATGCTTCTCAAACTTTTCCTTAAAATGGAAAAGGAAGGATTTCTACCGAACTACTTCTATGAAGCCAGCATCACCATCACCCTGATACCAAAACCAGACAAAACAGAACTACAAAAAGAAAATTACAGACCAATCTCCCTCATGAACATCAATGCAAAAATTTTCAACAAAATATTGGCAAACAGAACACAAGAACATATAAGAATGATTATTCTCCCCAACCAAGTAGGCTTTATCCCAGAAATACAGGGATGGTTCAACATATGCAAATCAATAAATGTAATACACCATATAAATGGCCTGAAGGACAAAAATCACATGATCATCTCAATAGATACAGAAAGGGCATTCAACAAAATCCAACACCTCTTCATAGTAAAAGTATTACAGAAACTGGGAATAGAAGGAAGATATCTCAACATAGCAAAAGCTATTTATGACAAACTTACTGCCAACATAATACTAAATGGGGAAAAACTTGAAGCTTTTCCACTAAATTCAGGAACAAGACAAGGGTGTCCACTTTTCCCACTTTTATTTAATTTAGTACTGGAAGTCTTGGCTATAGCAATAAGGCAACAGACACTCATAAATGGGGTACAAATTGGAAAGGAAGAGATCAAATTAACATTATTTGCAGATGATATGATTCTATATAAAAAAGACCCTAAAGAGTCTACCAACAAACTGTTAGAGCTGATAAACACTTGTAGCAGGATACAAGATAAATGCACAGAAATCAGTAGCTTTTCTATATATTAATAGCAAACTTGCAGAGGATGAAATCAGGTAATCTCTCCCATTCACAATTGCCTCAAAAAAAAAAAATAATAAAGAACCTTGGAATAAGCTTAACCAAGGAAGTGAAGGATCTCTACAATGAGAACTTTAAAACACCCAAGCAAGAAATTACAGAAGACACAATGAAATGGAAATACATTCCATGTTCTTGTATTGGAAGAATCAATATTGTGAAAATGTCAGTCTTACCAAAAGCAATCTACACATTTAATGCAATCCCCATTAAAATTCCAATGGCATTCTTCACAGAAATAGAAAAAAAAATCCTAAAATTCATTTGGAAGCACAAAATATCCTGAATAGCCAAAACAATTCTGAGCAACAAAAATCAGGCTGGTGCTATCACCAAAATCAATTTTAAGTTATACTACAAAGCCATAGTAACAATGCATGGTACTGGCATAAGGACAGACATGTAGATCAATGGAACAGAATAGAGGACACAGATATTAATCCAGGAAGCTGCAGCCATCTGATTTTTGACACAAATGCCAAAAATATTCATTGGAGAAAAGATAGCCTCTTCAACAAGTGGTGCTAGGATAACTGGATATCTATATGTAGAAGAATGAAAATAGATCATTGCCTCTCTCCATGCACAAGAATCAAGTCCAAGTGGATCAGGGACCTTAATATCAGACCTGAAACTCTGAAACTGCTAGAGGAAATGTTAGGGGAGACCCTTCAACATATTGGCATAGACAATGATTTTCTGAATATAACCCCAATTTCTCAGGAAATAAAACCACCAATCAACCACTGGGATCTCATGAAATTACAAAGCTTTTGTACAGCAAAGGACACTGTGAATAGAGCCAAGAGACAACATACAGAATGGGAGAAAATCTTTGCTAGCTACACACCTGACAGAAGATTAATATCCAGAATATACAAAGAACTCAAAAAAACAGAAAAATAAGAAATCAAACAACGCAACTAAAAAATGTGCTATGGAACTAAATAAAGAGTTCTCAGAAGAAGAAATACAGATGGCATATAGACATCTAAAAAAGTGTTCTACAGCCTTAGCTATCAGGTAAATGCAAATTAAAATTACTTTGAGATTCCATCTCACTTCTGTCAGAATGGCTACCATCAAGAAAACAAATGACAATAAATATTGGCGAGGATGTGGAAAAAGAGGAACCCTTCTACACTGATGGTGGGAATGTAATCTGGTCCAGTCATTGTGGAAATCAGTGTTGTGTTTCTTGAGGCAGTTAAAAATAGATTTATCATATGATCCAGCTATAACACTCATAGGCATATATCCAAATGACTCTTCTCATTACCTTAGAGATACTTCCACAACAATGTTTATTGCTGCTCTATTCACAATAGCTTGGAAATGGAACCAGCCTACATGTCCTTCCACAGATGAATGGATAATAAAGATGTGGTACATTTACACAATGGAGTTCTATTCAGTGATAAAGAGAAATGAAATTATGAAATTTTCTGGGAAATCGAGTGATCTAGAAAGGATTATACTGAGGTAACCCAGGCTCAGAAAGCCAAATATTGCATGTTCTCTCTCATATGTGGATCCTAGTTACAAATGTGTAGACTTGTGTGTGAACTGGAACCAGTGAGCTAGAAAAAGGTTATAAAAGAGGGAGGAGAGGGAAGTACTTAAGGGGATGATATTATTTATATGAAAGTAGAACAGGTTACAGGTGGGGGAAAGGCCTAAGCAAGGCCAGGGGAAGGTAATGTGTAAAAGAAGGGTGGGGGAGAGTCAATCAAAATTTAAGATATTTTGAATAAGACTAATATAAACCTACTTTTAAGAATAATGGCACATCCAGAAGCTATAGGTTGTTACTAGAAAATTTTCAGTGCCAGGGATAGGATACCTTCCAGTGAGTTGTTGGCCAGGAAGGTCCCTGTTGCCTCCAAAACATTACAGGCTATTGCCAAGACCCTTGGTTTCCCTTGAGAAACAGATGGTAAGACCCTATTGCTTAAGACCTCACTTGCCTGAGTGACAAGGTCACTGAGAAATCAAGCTGGTGCTGAGCAGAAAACCTTCTCCCTGTAGACCAGCCAACTGAAAGCTGGAAAAAGCTGCACTGCATGCAGCCATATGGGAGACAGAAATCATCAGTCATATAAACAGTGGACACTGGAGACCTCAACTTTGGCCAGACTGGCCAAATGACTGAATGGGTGCTATAGTGCCATGTCTGCCCTGGGGAAAATCAACTGCTCTCTAATTGGACTGAAGGCCCACTCTTTGGGAAGGAATATATGCCTGGTACTGAAAAACCTAATCAAAAGACTATGACAGGGGAGGTCATGAGCCTTAGGGGTACAAAGCCTGTTCTTGTCTGGCTAAATGTATATATTATTCCCACCAAACTGCCCTGAAAGCATTAAACTTAATGTTCATATTCATATATAAATGCTACTCTCACTTCTGGCTAGAGAAGCTTCTCTTTTCAGATGACAATGACCACTGGGATGACCCAAAAGGCAACATAGTGCTGAGAAAGGACAGAGGAGTACCCAGCACTGAAACATCTCTATCACACCCTCCAAGGCTCAGGGTCCATTATGGAAGAGGTGGCAGAAAGCCAATGGAAGGGTATGACTCTTTACAAAGCAACTCTCCATACAGAAATTGGCCTTGATATGCATGACATTACAGTGCCTAGCAATACCTTCACAAGATCCTCATAATAGGAGAAAAAGATGATGACGTCAAATTAAAAGAGAGACTAAGGGAGAGAGGGAGGGGATATGATCTAGAGTGGAGTTCTGAAGGGGAATGGGAGGAGGGGTGGGAAATATCATGGTTTATTGTCTGTAAGTACAGAAGTTGTCTATTAAAAAAAAAAAAAGGTTAGAAATAGGCCAGGCAGAGATACTAGAATTGCCATGAGTTTGAGGCCACCGTGAGGCTACATAGTGAATTCCAAGTCAGGCTGATTTAGAGTGAGACCCTACCTCAAAAAAACAAAACAAAAATGTTAGAAATAGACCTCCCATATGATGTAGCTATACCATGCCTAGGCATATACTCTAAGGGCTCCATACACTGAGGTGGAACATTGAGCTATTCACTTAATGTTGTGATTAATATGGTCCTAATATATAAATTTCAACATGTCAGATGATATTCCTTCCAGTTATTCTATAAAAATTCATTTTGTGATAAATTAATTAGGCTCATTTAATTTTTATTGTCTTCTGATATTATATTATAAGAAAATAAGCTTACTTTTGCTTCTTAGGATGATATATTTACAAGCTGATACCAATACTGAGGCCATTGTACAATTCAATAAATCATGATTTTTTTCATTGCTTGGAATATTAATGAATTACCTTTCTAGGAATTCAAATTGTCAGTGTATGTAGCATGTTGCTAAACCTTTAAATATGACTGCCTTGATCACTATATTTATTCTCTGCCATTTTACTAGTAATTTGTTAGCTCAGGAGTGAGATGAAAGGTTCTAGGTGTTTCCTAATAACCATGTTTCTTATGGGAGAAAGAAGAGTCCGGATCCCATAAAACCTAGATTTTTTTTTTTGTGTGACTCTTCCCTTTTACTGCTTAATCTGCGCTCAGCACAAAACAAGGGGATGGTCAGTATACCCTGATGTTCATATCTGGAGAGGGAGCATTATGACATCGATGGCTACTTCATGTCTAATAATGTTTATGATGGATGGACAGATAGATGATAGAATGATAGATAGATATATAGATAATTAATAAATGATAGAATGATAGAGAGATAGTGATAGTGCTGAGCATATAGAGCAGTTTTAATTTTTTTAAATTTTTTGTAAATTTTTTTTATTTTAGAGAGAGACACAGAGAGAGAGAGGGAGACAGAGAATGGGCACACCAGCAGTCTCTCAGCTGCTGCAAACGAATTCCAGATGCATGTGCCCCCTTGTGGGCAAGTGCGGCATTGCACCCTTGAGTCACTTTGCATCTGGCTAAACGTGGGACCGGGTTCTTAGGCTTAGGAGGCAGGCGCCTTAACCACTAAGCCAAGCCATCTCTCCAGCCCGCAGTTTTAATTTTTAAAGCTGAAGCTGCAGATGAGATGGCAGTCTAAAACGGGGATGCAATATTTTTTAAGATCATTCTCCACTGTAGCCACATAGCAGCACAGCATAATAGAATGTAACAGTATCAACTTGCTACTTGATAAGCATATGTTAACCAACAATTGTATGTAAGCATGTACTTGCTGCTGACAATGCAGCAGTGGGGAACTTGATTACTGTTTAATTCTCTTGTGGAATGAGGTGGACCACAGTCAAATCAATACACATTTCCAGTGTTAATACATGCAAAGCCAAATAGAGCAGTGAGGAAGCAGAGTGAATATATATAAGAGCTGCTATTTTAATTGTGGTGGTTAGTCAGGACTTTACTGAGAAGAAATCTTGACTGACAACTGGATTGGATTGAGAAGCACTAGATTAGTGAAACACACCACTAGGTGTGTCTGTGAGGGTCTATATCCAAAGAGAATTAATTAACCGAGAAAAGTCCACCATGAATGTGGGCAGCCCCACCCCAGAGATCAAAATTATAAGATAAAAGGAGACATCCATTGAACACAGCCAATTTTTCTCTCTCCTTCTCTTTCTCTCCCCCTGCTCTTACAATTCCCCTTCCCTCTCCCTCTTTCTTTCCTTCCTGTCCTCACGTCACTCTGCTATGTTCCAATACCCCCTCCCAGACATGATAGAGTGAAACCTCTGAAATCATCAGCATAATAAACTCATCTTCCCTTAAGTTGTTTTTCTCAGGGATCTGGGTACAGAACTGAAAGTGAATCTCACACCACACTGTGTGAATAGAGGACAGGTGATGATGCTAAAGAAGGCAGTAATGTTGATAGCAGCCACCTCTATCCTTTGGTGTTCCTGAATTTACCACCACACATGCAAAGTCTAATTCTTACAACACCCTGAAAAGTAGATTCTGCTATTACTTCTTATTTTATAGAGCATTAGAAGGAATAAATTTTTCTGAGGTCACCTGACTAGTAACTGGCAGGACACCTTATAGATATCATTGTCATTGGAAGTGGCCATTGCTGAAACTGGGAAGAGAGACTAGGTGTAGCCTATTACAGCGAATGCAAAGATAATGAGCTGGTCCCTCCCCAAAGGCCTCTTCAAGAGGCTGTATCCTTGATGGGTGCTGCTTTTCTATATGACATCCTCATGCACTCTCCTGAGGCCCTTACTACCACAACCAAGAAAGTCTTCTTGCTCATCACCACAGTTCTCTGCTAAGCTCAGTTTACCTGACAGAGTAATGGATACAAGCAGTAGGACCTGGCTGTGTTGGAGCTGAGGAGTTTATAATTTGGGGAATCCATCTGTAAGAAAAAGAAGGTGAAATTATGCATACAAAATTGAGTTTACAAATAAATACTTATATAGAATTCACAAAATATAAGTTGAACATTCTTTATCTGAAAATATGAAATATGTAATGCTCCAGAATCCTAAATTACATCAGAGTTATAGATGAATATATCTGATACAGAAGTGTTACAGATGAAAACTTGACTTAGTTCAGAATACTAGCTCAATTTCCTCTAATAGATGGGATAGGACACTAGTGTGATCAGGGTGTAAAATTTCATTCACTGTTTGAAGCATTTCAAGGAAAACCTAACCCTGCAACCCAAAGACTACTCCTAACCCTTGAAATTAGTTCATTAGCAAAGAGGTGGAGTCTTAGCCAAGAGGATGTAGGTATCACAGAAGGAAGCATCATCACCATGGGACACCTGATCCTCAGTTACAGAAGTTTCTATGGTGAGACATTCCAGTCTTTTCTGCAGAGAAAGTGTGGTTAAGGCCAGGGTATAACTCAGCAGTACAGCATTTCACAAACATGCACTCACTAGCACTGCAAAAATACAACTTAAAAAGTATAGTTTTTAGATGGAATGATTGCTCAGTGGGTACAGTGCTTGCCTTGAAGGCATAAGGACCTGGATATGATCCCCACTACCCTTGTAAAATGTCAGGCAGGATTCCTAGGGCCTATTTGCCAGCCAGTGTATCTTAATTAGTAAGATCCCAACCAGTGAGAGACCATGTCTCAAAAAGAGGTGCCTGGAACCTAGGATTTCATCCAAAACGGTCCTCTGACCTACAAACACACATGCACAGAAGTTCATGTGCATATTCACCCACACAAACACACACACATATACATGTAAGATAATTTTTAAAATTAAAAATACTGTTTAATTGATACTAATCATATTCTCGAGTTTTTTAATGTTTTTAAAATATATTTTATTTATTTATCTATTTGAGAGAGAGAAAGAAGTAAAGAGAGTGAGAAAGAGAGAGAGAATGGGTGCACCAGGGCCTCCAGCCACTGCAAACGAACTCCAGATGCACGTGCTTCCTTGTGCATCTGGCTTATGTGGGTCCTGGGGAATTGAACCGGGGTCCTTTGGCTTTGCAGGCAAACTCCCTAATCACCAAACCATCTTCTCCAGCCCTTGTAATGTTTTTTTATTTCCATCAGTTTATACTAAAATTAATATATGCTCAAACACAAACCAACATCCTTTCTAAGCTCAGGGAATACTGATGTTCATGGATGGTTGTTTAAGGTGGTATCTGTTTATCCATCAATTCTGAATTCATTGTCAACCACTCAGAAAATGGTTCCTTCCACACTACACAGGATTCTTCTGAACTGTGTTCTATTATTTTGTTTATTTGTTTTTTTCAAGGTAGTGTCTTGGTCTATCGCAGACTGACCTGGAATTCACTATGTAGTTCTCAGGGTGGCCTCGAACTCATAGCAATCCTCCTATCTCAGCCTCCAAAGTGCCTAGCCAAACTCTTCTGAAATGATCCACTGTTACACATCACTCCCGTTTTATCACCTAGTGATTTAGAGTGAAATAGTTTTAGATTTATAAGTAAGCTATGTTAAAATAGTACATTTTGGGTTGCAGAGTTGGCTTAGTGGTTAAGAGTACTTACTGCTCAAGCATGAAGGCCTTTTGGGTCAAAGACTACCATTTCCATCTTCCCAGACCTATGTAGCAAGCTGGTATGTGGACACCTGTGGCAGTTAACTCTGTCATCTTGTTAGGATTTAGAATCACACTGCAAACAAATCTTTAGGCATGTCTTTGAGGGAGTTTTTAGATTAGTTTAACTGGGGTGAAAAGGCCTACCTACATGTGAGGGGCACATCCCATAATCTAGAGTCCTGGAATTAATAAACAGAAGTTCACTGAGTAACAATAATGATCACTTTCTGCTACCTAATTGTGAGCACAAGGTGATAGCTACCTCATGATCCTACTGCCATGCCTTCCTTACCATGATGGACTAAAACCTCAAACTGTGAGCTGTGAGCTGAAATAAACCTTTTCTTCCTTACCTTCATACTTTTGTCAGGTATTTTGTCACAGGAACAAAGGAAGTAATTAATACACTACCTAAATGCAGAAAATGAATTAAAGGGCCTCAGGCTGTGTTACCCATCTCAGACACAACCCATTGAAAATCATCAGAAACTTTCTGGTTCCTACATACTCAAAATTCCTAAATATTCTCAGCAAATAAGATACCATCTGAGAACATGATCATACGTGAATCTCTAAGTGTGCATTTGAACAGATACATAGAAACTACACCTGCTGTTTACACCCCAGTGATTGGTCAGTGTCTAGTCAGAAGGGTATGACCCATGTACCATCACTGAAACCTACAGTGATTTTCCCCACTAGGCAATGTTAAAACCTGCAAACAATGCCAGCCTTCAAAAATTTACAGATTTTTCAAAACACTCATTACCATTTGTCATAAATTCTGCACATGTCTCTCAACTTAAAAGATAAATAACACTTTTATACTTGCTGATCAAATGTTCACAACAAAAAGAAACACATCCGCACACATACATGGTGTGGTGGAATAACTTATACTTGGATTAGTAGGGCTCTGATCACTTCTACACAGAAAGCAGTCCTTTATTGTTTCATTTCCTCTGTTTAAAGACCATTAATTGGGTATTTTCTCTCTCCTCATGCAATATTATTTTTAATAATTTCAGTAGACTAGGACTCAAAAGGACTGCCTCCCAAGGTCACACGGTCAATGTTTGAACTCACCTGTTTGATCTGCCTGGGTTCTCAGGCATACTTCACCTTCCCAGCCCTGTGGGCAGTTTTCATCTTCAGCAGACCTGAGATCTGAACAGCTCCTTCATGTCTCCATGTAAGGTGTGGTTTACTTCCTTCCTCAAATAGGCTATGGTGTCCTGAGGTGCCTTTTTAACTTGCAGTTCATTTCTGATGATCAGCATATTAGGGTACAAGCTTCTGAAAAATGTGGAGGTCTTATTGTTGCTTTTTAAAAAGGTAAGAAAGGGCTGGAGAGATAGCTTAGAAGTTAAGGCACCTGCCTCCTAAGCCTAAGAACGCTGGTTCCAATCTCCAGTGGTTCCAATCTCCAGGTCCCACATTTAGCCAGATGCAAAGTGACGCAAGGGTGCAATGCTGCACTTGACCACAAGGGGGCGCATGCATCTAGAGTTCATTCACAGCAGCTGAGAGGCTGCTGGCGTGCCCATCTCTGTCTTCCTCTCCTTCTCTCTCTCTGTCAATCTCTCTCTCTCAAAAAAAAAAAAAAGGTAAGAAAGTAGAACTCAATCTCTGGTAAGAAAAAATAGAACATAACAGAAAGTTCATTTGAAGAATCATTCACTTTGTGGCCTAGGTTGAAAAATGTGACATATACATTTAGGATATAAGATGAAGAACAGAGCAGAACATTTGGATTCAAGTCTGTTGTTGGATTTCTGTTAAGGTGAGAGTATGAAATGAAACTGAATTATGAGGTGAGTCCTACTAAACCAGTAAGGAAGGCTGGGTATTCCTGTTTAAAGATGGCATTCAGGTGGGCTGGGTCACTTATAATTCTCAGATAAATTACAGGACTCCTGGCCTGGAGAGATGACCAAGCAGTTAAGGCACTTGCCTGCAAACCTAACCAACTGGATTCAATTCCCTAGTGCCCACATTAAAGCTAGATGCTTAAAGTGGCTTATGCATCTGGAGTTCGTTTGCATTGGCTAGAGGCTCTGGTGTGCCCATTCTTTCTCTCTCTCTCTCCTTACAAATATTTGAATATGTTTAAAAATATACAGGACTCTGGGGTGGGAGAGATGGCTTAGTGGATAAGGTGCTTGCTTATGAAGCCTAAGGACACAGGTTCAGTCTCCAGTACCTACATAAGCCCGATGTACAAGGTGGCACATGAATCTGGAAGTCTCTCTATCTGCCTCTTTCCCTCTGTCTTTCTAATAAATAAATAAATGAAATGAAAATTTTAAGCCGGGTGTGGTGGCACACACCTTTAATCCCAGCACTTGGGAGGCAGAGGTTGGAGGATAGCTGTGAGTTCGAGGCTATCCTTAGACTACATAGTGAATTCCAGGTCAGCCTGAGCTAGAGTGAGACCCTACCTCAAAAAAACAAAAACAAAACACAGGACTCCTAGTGACACTGGAATTTCAGATATGCAATGAATAATTCTTTAGTATAAGTCAGAAATACTCCATTTCTCATTCTGTATTTGCTGTACATGGCAAGTTGCCTTAGACCATCATCAAACAGCTTGCAAGAGGCACAGCCAGTGATGAAACTAGCTCACTGACTTGGTGTTCTCTGATGAAAACAGATGAAAAAGTAAAAGCAAAGCAAACTTAACTCCTTAGGGCATGAGTGAGTCCATAGCATGGCTGCTGGCTGCAGCAGGGAAAATTCAAAACACTGATGGGCATGGTCAGTGAGTGGAAACCACAGGTAAAATGCAAAACAATTTCATGAATCCCTCCTTTGATTGTGTTTAGAAAGATCTTATTGAAATGTCAGTATTCTTTTATTGGTCCATTATATTGTTCTATCATTTTCTTTCCCCTACCAGCCACAGTTTTGATGAAAGCATGCTTGTAGGTACATTTCTGTCAATATTTACACCTCCTTGTGCTTGCATGTTATTCATTTCTACACACAAATAATGAATTTTCTTTAAAATGTATAAGATTTGTTATAGTTAGTATTTTTTGAATTTAAATTTTATTTTTTTTGCAATCCCATACATATATGTATAATGTATTTTTATCATATTCATACCCATTGCATTTTCTCATTCCTTCTTCCCAACTACTCCACTTTCATGTCTTTTGTTGTGACTTATTGAGTTAAATTAGGGTTGCTTGCATGAGCATGGGTGGGGGTTATTTACTGGAGCACAGACAACTTATCAGAGACCACACCATGAAAATATGACTTCTCCTCCCCACCATCACTAACTGTCTATAGAGTTTGGATGTTCCTGTGTTTTCAAAGCAACATGGAAAATACTTATGATAAGAATTGTAAAAACAAACAAGAACTGTCTCTTTGGTAGGCATAAATTTTTCTGTCCCTAGTGCACAGTAAGCCACAGGAGGCTAAACAATGTACAACATCCTCCAGAGACAGGAAAAACTGTTAGGAACTATAGTATATCCTACTGCATAACTCAACATACTTCCTTATATATAGGCAATGCTACAATGAGACTCACATTTCCTGACATTGTGTGATATCCTCATTCCTCTAGCATAAGAAAGGTCACCAGTCACAGACTGTCACAGGCCACCATGAAAAAATATCTTCAAAAATATTATCAAGTCCACATTATCAATAAGCTGAGCATTTCACTGTACATACATTATGATAAGCTAAGTTTGTTTCAGGTGTTAACAAGTAAAAGCCTGAACAACACAGAGGAAAAAAAGAGTAAAGGATGAAAAGAGGGGGACAAAAAGAAAAACATGAAGTGAAAGGAGCGAAATGGAAAAGAAATGACTGAGGGGGAAAGACAATATGGAAGAAAGAAATCTTGGGCCTGGGGGAACAGCTCAGTGGTAGGGCATACACAAGGCCCCAGAGTCAGTTCTTAATATAAAAATAGACAATAACTGAATACATAATTTTGTATATCTTTATGTAAAACTTGATATAAAAGTAAGCACCATGAGGGAAAATCAGAATTGCTCCTTTAGGTTTATTACAGAGTTATAATTGGTCTCTATTTTGAATTTCACATGAGTGGAGCCTTAGTAAAATGCTGTACATTTTTCCTAATGCTTAGTTGTTAATTCAGTTAAAATGGAGACAATGTTTCCATTCTACTCCACATATTCATTTATAGTTTCTACCTTACTCACAGACCAAGAGAAATCTCATTCTTCACAGGCAGTATTTCTGACCACAAAAGAAGTAAATGAGGGTTGGAGAGATTGCTTAGTGGTTAAAACACTTGCCTGTGAAGTCTAAGGACCCAAGTTCGATTCCCTAGGACCCACATAAGCCATATGTGCAAGGCAGCACATGTGTCTGGAGTTCATTTGCAGTGGCTAAATGTCCTGTTTTGCTCATTCTCTCTCTCTGCCTCTCTCACTCTTCCTCCCATCTTCCCCATCACAAATAAATTTTTTAAAAAATTTTTAAACATTTTTTTTTAAAAAGAAGTAAATGGAGACGTATAGCCCACAGAGCACACCTTTCATGTTCTTCCCTACTGAAACCACTCTCATGGGAAAGGGCCAGTTCTGGTCTCAACATTCAGTGCAGTGTAGGCAGGACAAAGTTTCAGGGGTCAAGCAGATTTCGAGCTGTTTTCCCCTTCCCTGCAAATACCACTTTTCTCCTTTCCTTAGCTCTGCAAACTGAATTACACTACTTGATCTTCCCAGAAATTAAGTTATGATAAGCAGAATCTTGAGGTTCACATGTTGAAACTGGGAAGTTAAGATGAAAATAATTAGAAAAGTTAAAATAAAAAATATGTTAGGGAGACTTCTGGTCAAGATGGTATCTGCCTAACCTTGCCTGACCTCACTGGGAAGTAAAGGCAAGACCCTTAAGGTTCAAGGGACTTTTTAGGGACTTGCTGGCTCTAGTACATGCCCAGTGGGAGGACTTGGATGAACAAAATAAGGAATCCACTGATTCCCATGCTCTTGGGCAGCCCACCGGTTCCCCAATCCCCTCAAGCAGCCGTCTTAGCTGCAGTCCCAGCCAGAGGTCCCTCTTGCACTAACTGCAGGCCAGTGGACCCAAGATTCAGCCCCAGGATTTCCCGCCATTGCACAGTGTTCCACAGGCATGGTCGTCCTGCCCTAGCCTTTCTGAACTTCCCACATGATCACAGTCCCACTCACTGGTTAGGTCCCACCCTAGCCTTCCTAAGCCCAGCATGCCATTGCCCATTCACCAGCCAGGCCCACCCTAGCCTTCCTGAGCCCCACATGCCATTGCCCATTCACCAGTCAGGTCCTGCCCTGGACTTCCTGAGGCCCCTGCGCAATCATGAACACATTCACAGGTCAGGCCCCACCCTAGCCTTCTTGAGCCCCACATGCCATCGCAGTCCCACTCACCAGTCAGGTCTTGACATAGACTTCCTGAGCCCCACAGGGGCTATCACAGCCATCCTCCCATGGCTGATCAGTGACCCAGGCCAGTAGGCCAGGGTTCCTGCCCTAGACTTCCTGAACCCCATGCCTGATGAACGCCATCCCAGTCACCACCCCCATCCCACCACCGATCAGGGACCCAGGGCAGCAAGCCAGGGTTCCTGTCCTAGCCTTCCTGAGCCTGGAAATTGCAGTTCCAGTTGCCACTTCCCCTCCCATTACCACTCCCCCTCCCACCTCCAATCAGGGAACCAAGACAGCAGGCCAAGGTTCCCGCCCTAGCCTTCCTGAGCCACTCCTGGGTGATCACAGTCCCAGTGCCACTCCCCCTCCAACGCCACATCAGGGACCCAGCCAGCAGGCCAGGGATCCTGCCCTAGCCTTTCTGAGCCCCATGAACACTGTGTGCATGATTGCATTCCCAGTCACCACTCTCCTCTACCACCCCTGAACAGGGCCAGGGTCCCCACCCTAGACTTTCTGAGCACCCACGTGCCAGATCATGGTCCCAGTTGCTCACTCACTGCAGTACCCTCCCACCTTGGAACAGGGGCCCAGGCCAGCAGGCCAGTGTCCCCACCCCAGCCATTTTGAACTCTATAGGCCATCTCCTTCATCCTCACCACTGCCCCCCCCACCAGGCCAGCAGGCTAGCATCCTACACCCTAGGCTTTCTGAACAATTGTGATGGGCAGACCACAGAGAAAAAGGAATATCATGAAAAATCAGATGCAAGTAAATCTAGCTACACTGCCCAGTCCCACAATGGATGTCTCTAATAAAATCATAGAAGAGACAATAGTATCAGAAGCCCAAAATGAAGAGACAAGCTATGCAACCCTGGCCAAGCAAATAGCAGAACTCACAGAAACTCAACAAAGATCCAATAATTGTATGAATGGTATCCTTGCTAAGTTGCACCTAATAGAAAAGAACCAGGAAGGGTTCCAAAGACAGTTAAATGAACTGAAGGAGAATGAAAAAAAGAGGACCTCAATAACCAGCTGGCTAAGCTCAATGAAGACATAAAAAATGCAAGGATGAACTCCAAGAAGCATTAAGACAATAAAAAAATGACATGAAAAGGGAACTCGACAGAGGGTTAGAAACTATACATAAAAAAGAAGTAAAAAATACAAACCAAATTGAACAAGCCAAAAACTCTATAGAAGCGCTAAAGAATAGATTCAGCCAAGTGGAGGATAGAAACTCAGAACTGGAAGACAAAACAGAAGAAACAGTTTGTGAGTCCAAAAAGTTCAAAAATTTCGGTTAACAGAACATGAGAGAAATGTGGGATACCATTAAGTGTCCCAACATTAGGATCATGGGTATGCCAGAAGGGGAAGAAACACATACCAAAGGCATGGAAAATTTATTGAACAAAATTATAAAAAAAAACCTTTCCTATTCTCTCAAAAGAAAGTCTTGTCAAGTTACAAGAAACTAGCAGAACTCCAAACAGACTGGAACAAAGGAGAAAATTTCCAAGACACATTATCATTAAGACTCTAAACATCAATCAAAAAGAAAAAGTCCTAAGATAAGCTAGGGAGGAACAACACATTACATATAAAGGAAACACTATCAGAATTACTTCAGACTTCTCAGTGGAAACCCTAAAAGCCAGAAGGGCCTGGAATAGAACACTGCAAAGTCTAAGAACTTATGGCTTCCAACCAAAACTACTCTACCAATCAAAAGTATCCCTCACAATAGTTGGTGAAAAAAAAAAAAAAAAACTTTCCATGATAAAACTCAGCTTTACAAGTATATGAACACAAAGCCAAACCTACAGAGAATACTTAAGGGAATTCTTCACACAGAAGAACCAAATAACCAATCTCAAGTGCCCCCAAGAGGCAGACCAGAATAACCAAACTTCGATAAGGCAAAAACAAAACAAAACAGAAAAACACAAAGACCAAGAAAACACCAAACCACATAAACCATGACAATATAGCAGGCATTAAATCAAACCTCACAGTTATTACCATAAATATTAATGGCCTTAATTCACCCATCAAGAGACATAAGCTAATAGGGTGGATCAGAAAACTAGACCCCTCAACCTGCTGTCTTCAAGAAACCCACCTCACCAAAAACCTTTGTGACAAAACAGAAATAACCACCAACACCATCATAGTTGGAGACTTCAATACTCCTCTATAGGCAAGATCAAATAGACCTAATGGACATATATAGAACATTCTACCCAAAATCCACAGACTACACACTCTTCTCAGCAGCACATGGAAATTTCTGTCAGATAGATCATATACTGGGTTATAAAGCCAGCCTCCAAATATTTAGGAGCATCAACATAATTTCCTGCATGATATCAGATCACAATGCTGTATTGCTAGAAATTAACAAAAGATGTGCCAATTACCTAACCAACTCCTGGAAACTGAACAACACACTCTTAAACAATAAGTGGGTAGTGGAAAAAATAAAACTGCAAAATTTCAATGAATGACAATGAGAACACAATGTATCAAAACTTATGGGACAAAATGAAGGTAGTCTTCAGGGGAAAATTCATTGTGCTAAATGCCTTCATAACAAAGAGATTTCAAGCCAATAACCTAACCATCCACCTAAAGGCATTGGTAAAACAAGAAGTATACACCCCAAAAAGCTCCAGACAGAAAGAAATAATTAAGATCAGAGCAGAAATGAATGAATTGGAAACTAAGCAGACAATTTAAGAAAATTGATGAAACAAAGAGCTGGTTCCTTGAAAAAATAAACAAGATTGATAAAACCCTAGCCAATTTGATCAAGTGGAAGAAAGAGACAACTCAAATTAACAAAACTAGAAATGAAAAACGAGATAACCATGTGCAAAAAATGAGCTCATTCTCCAATATCAAACTCCCACCAAATGTGGGCTAGAAGAGGGCTTATGCATATAAAATTCTCTCTAAAATAACTATGGCCATTCTATCTACCTGGTGCAAACTTCTCTTGGTGAATCTGACACTAGAACAAGGCTGAAGGAGATAAACACAGAGAATATTCAAATCCTACTAAGCCAGATATCCAGAGACATAGAGGCTTCCAAGACCTCATCACTGAAGTAGAACTAAAATGAACCCAATGTGGAAATTTGTGGAAGAGGAGGTGAAAGAGTATTAGATCACAGAGACTTTGCCTCTCCCCTATAACTGTTGGCTCCCTCCAAAATGCATGACCCACATTCCCCAATGAGGAGGGTCTCTTCAGATGGGGGAGAACAGGGAGGAGGATACCAGAGGTAACAACACAAATTTAAATTAAAATAAAAAAGACAAATTTTGCCCCAATTAAAAAAAAAGAAAAAAAAAGGAGAGTTCACAAAAGATATAAGTGAAATTTGTAGAATCATCAGGACTTACTTCACAAACCTCTACTCCACAAAACTGGATAATATGGTGGAAATGGATGAATTCATGGACACATAACACCTATCAAATCTAAACTCAGAGCACATTAATTAACTGAACAAACCCATCATAACCATTAAGACTGAAAGAGTAATCAAATGCCTCCCTAAAAAGATGAGGCCAGGATCAGATGTATTCTCAGCAGAATTCTATCAAACCTTCATGGAAGAACTGAAACCAATTTTTCTGAATTGGAGAATAGGGAACATTCCCCAACTCCTTCTATAAAGCTAGTACCACTCTAATACCAAAACCAGGCAGAGATGCCACAAGAAAAGAAAACTACAGGCCTATTTCCCTGATGAGCTTAGAAGTAAAGATCCTGAACAAAATCCTCACAAACTGAATTCAACAGCACATCAAAAGCATTATCCACCTGAATCAAGTAGGTTTCATCCTAGAAACTCAGGGATGGTTCAACATATGGAAATCTATCAATGTAATACACCACATAAATAACCTTAAACATAAAAGCCACATAATTATTTGGATAGATGCAGAAAAGGCCTTTGATAAAATACAACATCACTTCATGGTCAAAACATTGGAGAGAATAGGCATGGATGGTTTATATCTCACATAATAAAGGTTATATATATAATTCACTCCCTGCCACACCCCTCCCGAGCACAAGAATGCCACTCGAGAAATCCCCCCTTGCTTCTGCCCCACCCCCTTGGCACAGGACCCCCATACACAAGCTCCATTCCCCTAGCCACATCACTTCAAAACATTGCAGAGAATAAGTATGGATGGTCTATATCTCAACATAATAAAAGCTATATCTAAAGATCCAAAAGCCCAAATAATACTTAATGGGGAGAAACTAAAGAAATTCTCATTGAGATCAGGAACAAGACAAGGGTGTCCACTCTCACCTCTGCTCTTCAACATAGTGCTAGAAGTACTAGCTCAAACAATAACACAGGAGAAAGAAAAAAAGGGTATACAAATTGGAAAGGAAGAAGTTAAGTTAGCCTTATTTGCAGATGACATGATTATATACATAAGTGACCCAAGATCCTCCATCTCAAAACCCTTAAAGGTGATTAACTCATTTAGTAAAGTAGCAGGATACCAAATCAATGCACAAAAATCAGTATCCTTTCTATGTGCAAAAGACAAAGATACAGAGAAATAAACAAGTGACACTGTCCCATTTTTAATAGCATCAAAAAAATACCTTGGAATAACATTAACCACATTGGTGAAAGACCTTTACAATGAAAACATAAAAGCACTCAAGAAAGAAACTGAGGAGGACTTGAGAAAAATGGAAACACCTCCCATGCTCCTAGATAGGACAATTTAGCATTGTAAAAATGGCAATCTTACCAAAAGCAATATATAGATTTAATGCAATACCAATAAAGATCCCAACATCTTTCCTCACAGAGAGAAAAAAATTGATCTCAAAATTCATATGGAATGGCAGAAGGCCTCATATATCCAAGCTTATCCTCATCAAAAGAAACACTTCTGGAGACATCACCATACATGATCTAAATCCATAGTAATAAAAACAACATGGTACTTGCATAAAAATAGGAATATAGACCAATGGAACAGAGTTGAGGATCCAGATTTTGGATCAAGTAGCTACAGCTACTTGATATGTGACAAAGGCCCAAACAATGAAGACTGGAACAAATACAGCATCTTCAACAAATGGTGCTGGACAAACTGGAAAACCTCATGTAGGAAAATGAAACTCGATCTACACATTTCACCATGCACAAAACTTAAGTCCAAATGGATCAAAGACTGCAATAGAAGACTGGATACTCTGCTACTACTGGAAGAAAAAGTGGGAGGTACTTTCCATGATATAGGAGTGGGAAAAGACTTCCAGAACAAAACCCCAGTAGCTCAGGAAATTAAACAATCACTCAAACATTGGGATCTCAGGAAGCTGAAAAACTTCTTCACAGACAAACATAAAATAAGCAGAGCCAAAATATTACCCACAGAATGGGAGACAAATTTTTGCCAGATGCGCATTTGCCAGAGGCCTAATTTCTAGAATCTATAAAGAATTCAAAAACCTAAACAATAAAAAGTCAAACAACCCACTCACAAAATGGTGCGAGAGCTGAAGAGGGAGTTCTCAACAGAAGAGATACAAATGGCAAACACACACTTAAGAAAATGTTCAACATCCCTAATCATCAGGGAAATGCAAATTAAAACAATTGTGAGATTCCACCTTACTCCAGTAAGGATAGCAAACTTTAAATAATCTAATGACAACAAATGCTGGCAAGGTTGTGGAGAAACAGGAGCCCTCATCCACTGTTGGTGGGAATGTAAGCTGGTACAACCACTATGGAAAGCAATATGGAGACTCCTAGAAAGGATGACTATAGAGGTACTAACAGACCCAGCTATTCCCTTACTGGGCATTTACCCTAAAAACTCCAAGCCTAAGTTCAGAGATATTTGCTCAACCATATTTATAGCTGCTCAATTCATAGTAGCTAAGAGCTGGAATCAACCCAGGTATCGATAATTAGATGAATGGATAACTAAGATGTGGTATATCTACACAATGGAATTCTATATAGCAGGGAGGAAAAATGACGCAAAGCAATTTGAAGAAAAATGGCCAATCTTGATCATTCTCAGTGAACTCACCCAATCACAGAAAGATAAGCGTCACATGGTCTCACTCATCTGTGGCTCCTAACTTGAATTTGCCTGAGGTGCTGACACACCTAATCAACATTTCTAGGACTGTAAAATAGGGATGGTGGGGCAGTGTATGGCACAATGCAGGTCAGGCCCTAGCCAGACCACATGCCAGAAGAAACCAGGAAGTGGCTTCTGTGGACATGGTGTCCTGCGCAGGCCTGGCATGACAACAGCTACAGTTCCATGCTTGTGAGAAATCTGCTGCAAGATGATCTGTCCGGAGACAGGCTGTCATTGGTCACAAGAAGGGGACCACCCCATACAATGATTGGCCCAGCAAACCTCTTAAAACACTGTACACTTCCTTGAATAAATGAGTTTGCAGATGCTCTCCCTCTGCCTGCTTCCACCCAACTCCTGGAGTCTGTGTTGTGACTCTGCACCTCTCACCTCCACCTGGCTGAGACCTTGTGGTCCCTCCTGGGCAGGCCCTAAGGGGACCTCAACATCTGGCTTCTGAACAGGGACCCTCTGCCCCCTCATCGTTGGTGAGACATGCTCTCCTTGGTTGTGGTGAGCAGTCCCCTGGTGTTGGCAAGATGCCCCCTTCTTGATAGTGAGCAAGCCCCTTGCTGTTCTGTGTGCTGACAGCTGCCCGAGGGTGAGCAGGCAGCCCCCTCCTCCCCCCTTTTCCTTTGTTTGTCCTTTTCCCTGGTAGGAAGGCACACATCACCACATGGTCCTGAAGCCCATGTTGGCTCCTCCACTATTTGTTCGTTCTGGCGAAATCACATAAGGGTCTGACCCACCCGATTTTGGAACCAAGGTGAGGCCTTTGGCTGAGCTTCCTGGAGACACCATGTGGGCATACGGCTATGGAGTAATGACCCTTGGAAGTCCCCCACTAAGCAAAAGACACATGGGTCCTAAACATTCTATCTGTATGTCTCAGCTGGCCCTGGCAATAGGTATTATGGCTTGCCTGATTATCCTTTGGGCTATTGTTTTTGATCTGGGTTATCTCCTTGATTCAGGAGTGTCCCAACCTAGCCCCCCCAAACACCACCATGCCATAACAGGCAACCTCCCTCCCCATCAGAGGACGCTGCAATTGCAGGTCCTTAAGGCCCTCCTCCTGCAACATGGCTTAAAAGTAAAACAAAAGGACCTCCATGGCTTTTGGGACAAAACTCTTGTTTTAGTCCCATGGATTAGTCATATCCTCCTTGCCATAATTGCCAGCCTTAAAGGCTCCTCCATGGAGGAAGTCATTTCCACCCATAACGAAAGCAGTAAGGAGGAACCAAAACTAGATCTTCAAAGCTCTTACCTCCCAGCCCAACCCTTCAATGATAAAAGACCACCACCCAAGCCACCGCCTGCGGCAGCCATGCTCAAACCACCCCTCCCCCTCTTCACCCATGGAAGGACCTCCACCTGATCTGTCCTGAGCACACCCAGGCAACTGCCAGTTTGCTGACTCACCCCATTGCCCCACCCTTTGCCACCTTCCCCATTAACACTACCATAGGGCTGGATGCAACAGCCAGTCTCAGATACCCCACCCCCCTCTCCATCTGGCCCTCTTCTGCAAGGTGGCCCAGGAATCTGGCATTGACTCCTCCTACTTTGAACAAGTCCTTTTACAATGGGCCACCCACCTTCAGACTTATTGAGCACGGTCGCTTAAACAATGGTCTGCCTGGCTTTATTGCTGATGGGAATTCGCAGGTAGACAAGTTTATTGCCACCTTTAAAACAAGCTAGATGTTTACACCAAAGGATCAATCTATCCCCCACTAACCTAAGAACCCTATACCCCGAGCTCTTGCTTAGCCAATGCAGACATTTAACCCGTACCTATAAGGCATGGGCATACCCTGGTCAATTGAAACTGATAATGGCCCTGTATACACATCTGCCCAATTCACAGCCTTCATGGAATATTGGGGAATAAAATACTCCTTTGGGATCCCCTACAACCCACAAGGACAAGCCATAGTGGAGAGAACTAACTGGACCCTAAAGGAACTAATTATAAAACCAAAATTTTAGCCTAGGGCTGAGGGTTTGCTTGTGTCTTTCCAAAAACTTCACAGATCCCAATCTGGATCCCTGCCAGAAACATCCATCCAGCCACTGACTCAGGGATTGATCTTGATGAAGAGGATGATGCCAAACCCCTCAGGCTGGATTTGGGACTGTAAACTTATTCCCCCCTTTTCTCCTTTTATCTCCTTTTCTCCCTACTACCACTTCCCAGAAACCATTTTGGACAACTCTTCTTAGGCCATACTTGTTTGGTGTGGTGGACCTAGATTCCCACACTTTTCCTAGGCTTTATTTTAGCCATTCTATTTCACTATATTCCTCCCCCTTCAAGCACGTACTTCTCCTTAGCCACACCTTTGCCTTTTTTGCTTATTAATGCCTCTTATGGTAATGCTACCCTCCAACCAGCCATAATTCCTTTGCAACTCCTTTGATTGCATTGATCTGCTACCATTAAGGACACTCAATGCTACTAATTATGATGCTAAGGGTAAGCTCACAACAGTCGCCCAACAACCTGTTCTACCCTAGTCTTTTTCAGGTTCTATAGTTGATTCTTGCTTGCTGGGACAGTTCACACGCCACAGAGACACTACCACTTGGCCCTCCCATGCCTCCTAGGTGACAGCCACACCCCTTGGGTTTTCTCACCAGGATGGTAGGTAGTCAATGATGGGTAAGACCCCATGAGATGGGGCAACCTAAGACAGGCACTGTCGCAAGTGATGATGCCTTGGGGCCTGCGGTCAACAATGGCTTGGCAAAGAACCATGCCTCCCAGGGTTGCCAATAATAAAAACAAAAAGGAGGATATGTATAGCACAATGCAGGTCAGGCCCTAGCCAGACTGCATGCCAGAAGAAACCAGGAAGTGGCCTCTGTGGACATGGCATCCTGCGCAGGCCTGGCATGACAACAGCTACAGTCCCATGCTCACAAGAAACCTGCTGCAAGATGATCTGTCCGTAGACAGGCTGTCATTGGTCACAAGAAGGGAACCACCCCATAAAATGATTGGCCAACCAAACCCCTTAAAACCCCCTATACTTCCTTGAATAAATGAGTTTGCAGCAGCTCACCCTCTGCCTGCTTCCACCCAACTCTCAGAGTCTGTGTCATGACTCTGTGCCTCTCACCCCCAACTTGGCAGAGACCCTACCATCCCTCCTGGGCTGGCCCTGGGGGGACCCCAGCAGGGCAGGAAGTGGGGGAAGCATGGGGAGAGACCAAAAAAAACTGGACCCAATTGGAAATGTTACCACAAAATCCTAAAACTTTTAAAACCTTCAACAGGTTCTTTAAAGAGAACACCTGAATCACAGTGGCCTGGAAAGGGTATGATGAAGACTAACCTCAACCTTCTCCTGTTCCTCTCTCTCTCTCACTCCCTCTTCTTTCTCTTGTCTCTCACTTTCTCTTTCATACTACCTATATTTTTCTTCCTTCTTTTCCCTTGGTATTGTCCTGTAACTCCCAGTACCAGCATGTGGTTAACATCCACAATGAGCTGTTGATAAGTGAGACCAACAAGGTTTCCCAAAAGAAGACAGATTTCTGTCAGAGTACTTGATGACCCAACAAAGGTTAATGGTAAGATACTACTGCCAAAGACACCATATGGTGTTGGTATGGAACATGGAGTGACCTGGCTGGAATCTGGAAGAGAGTCAGTCCCCAGAGATTTAGCTTGTCTAGTGCCAGAAAAAAATGACCAACATCTGTCTAAGCATCTCGTGGTGTAAACTACTTATCAGCAATCAACCTGATGTGATGCTCACACAAGTGCAATAGTGGCACAGAGCCATGGTGGGTTACCAACTGCTCTTGATTTGGCTAATGGATCTACCCCATGGAATGGAACCCATATCTGGAACTGGAAAACAAGTCAGAACCATATCCAAAAAATGAGTTCGCTCTCCTATATCAAAGTCCCACCAATAGTTGGATGAAAGAGGGCCTACACCCATTTCATTCTCTCTAAAACAATAATGGTTATCCATGTATCTTGCATCAACCTCACTCTCCATTGGAGAATTTGCTTCTCTTTTTCAGTTGGACTCAGAACCTGAGGAGAGAATCAGCCCATCACCCCTCACCATGGCACCAACTGAAGCCATAGAATAATTGGGGAAATGAGCAAGAGTGCTGCTTTCTCAGTGAACCTGGTATCAGCACAGGGGTGAAGCAGATAGACACAGAGAGCACTCAACTCCTACCAAGTCAGATGTCCAGAGAAACAGAGACTCTCATGACCTTGTCACTGAAATAGACCTACAATGAACCCAACAGGCTCAGGGAAATTCTCAGTAGAGCAGGCAGAAAGATTGTTAGAGCCATTGGGTTATTGTACACAGAGACATTGCCTCACCCCCATAACTGATGGCTACCCCACAGTGCAAGACCCACAATCCCCAAGAGGGGAGGACAGGGAAAAGGCTAATGACGGTACCATCATGGCTGTATACATATTATATAGGTAACTAATAAAAAATATTGTTAGGGCTGGAGAGATGGCTTATCAGTTAAGGCACCTGCTGGCAAAGCCAAAGGACTCAGGTGTAATTCAGCAGTACCCACATAAAGCCAGATGTACAAGGTGGCACATGCATCTGGGGTTCATTTGCAGTTGCCAGAAACCCTGGCATATCCATTCTCTCTCTCTCCCTCTCGATTTGCCTCTCTCCCTCTCTTTAATAAATAAATATGTTGCTATCAGTGACTTTAAAGTTTAGAAAATTATGCAGAGTCATTTGCCTAGGCAAAGTAAAACAGTTTTAGCTTGTTAGTTACTATCTGTATTCAATGTCTAGTTCATATGACAAAACATAAATAATGACTAGAGACATATTAATTAAAATATACTATTACATCCCTCTAAGATTGCATTCTTATGTCCCTGGGGACTCTTTGCTGTCCCCATATGTCCAGTGGGCCACAGAGGCCAAGAATCTCCAGCATTTGTATGGACCCTGGTCATGCATCAAATTGTAAATGGCTGGCTGAAAGTATGGTATTAACAGAAGGGCTTGTGAATATATAAGGCAAGGCTCAACTTCACTGGTTGTCAGACAGTTGTCAATTAAATGTGGGGACATTCCACAGCTACCAGAGAACATAGCCAGGGCTGAAATCATGAAGTGTGAATGAAATTATAAGAAATAGAAGTTACCATCTGGGGAAAGGCACTTGCATATAAGCATGAAGACCTGACCTGATCCTCATCACCCATGTAAAAAGCCAGAAGAGATTAAACATGACTGCAAATACAGTACTAAATGAAGCAGAGAGAAGAGGATTTGCTGGAGCTTACTGGCTGAGAAACAGCAAGTCCAGTTCATCGATGAATGCCATCTCAAAGAAATAAAGCAGAAAAGAAGGCAACTGACATTCTCCTCTGACTTGTGTACATGTGTGCACAGGGTGCACACATATACATGCATGCACCATATAGACACCACATATACCCAAACACCAGAGAAACACAAAAAGAAAGAACTTGGGCTGGGGAGGTGGCTGGTGGATAAAAGTGCTTATTGCACAGTGTGAGTACTTAAGTTTGGATTCCAGAACCCATGTAAAGAGCCAGATACCGTGGAGCTGCAGAGATGACTTGACAGCTAAGAACACTTCCCCCACAAGCCTGAGGGCATGAGAAGGTCTAAGACTTTCTTAGCTCAGTCCCTCAATAACCACATAAACAGATGGACATGGCCATACATGCATACATGCATACATGCACCAGTCCTGTGGGAAGCAGAGACAGGTGAATCATTGGGCTTATGATAAGTAAGAGATTCCATCTTAAGAAAAGACATGGATGAGTGATGGAAAAAGGATATCTGATGTTCTCTTCGGGTTTCTGCATGTACATATGTATGTACTTCTACACAGACATGTGTATATGCCACACAACACCACATACACCAAACCATACATACTATACACATACACATGCAGACAAAAGAAAAGCTTGATGCTATAGCAGGCACCTGTAATTCTAGTGTATCTATATGAGATGGGAGGTGGAGACAAGAGAACCCCTAGAAACTTATAGGCCAGCTAGCCTGTTCTACATGGTGGAGAGCAATGACAGATCATGCCTCAAACAACATCTGAGGTTCTCTTCTGACCTCTACACACATGCTGTGTCATGTAAATGCATTTCCTCCAACTTCTTCACATATGCTGTGTTGTATATATAGCCACACACAAAGAAATTGAAGTTCTCCACCTTGTTCAATCATTTATGAGAAGTACCTAGTAACACTCACCATGCTGAAGAGGCACATATATGCTTTGACCAACAACCCATGCCCAGATCCCTTCAAATGAGTAGAAGGATTCATGGAAACCATGGCCACTTAAGGAATATGCTCACCCCCTCCCCTCTGGATGTGTCTGTTTCTTTGCAGAGATCCCATTATCTTACTCCCACTCTCCTGGCTTGGCATTCCTGTGGGAACAGTCCAAGCTCACTTATTATCCAGGCAGCTTTGTCCTCCTTTTTACTCAAATGGTTCTCTTCATCATGCACATTTCCTCACAATGAGTGTTTGCAGTGTTGTAAATTAAGACCTGTTTTGCTCTTCTAATCCAGTACACTGGGCCTGTGCATTTCACAACTTTCAAAACTCTTATTACAGCATTTCAGGCAGTTGGTACATTATAGTCTATGAAAATTATTCCATCCCATGTTGTCAAAATTAAGAGATTACAGTTTCTGTGGGAAATTTTGTCAGGAAT
The DNA here is from genome assembly GCA_036365145.1 of Orientallactaga sibirica. NCBI lineage: Eukaryota > Metazoa > Chordata > Mammalia > Rodentia > Dipodidae > Orientallactaga > Orientallactaga sibirica. Next base: position 29,949,013 of record JAEOAD010000026.1, on the reverse strand, counting down.
ATTCATAAATTTTCCTTGTTAGCCATTACACATCCCCACAAGACTGCACTTAATCTCATTTGGTAGCATAATTCAACAAAGGGATAAAAGCAGGAAATAATTATTTATATGGTAAAATAGGCTTTATAGGAATATTAGACAGGCACACATTGTAATTGCTGAGTAGGTGTTTTTACACTTTTAACATTACACCTAAGCAAGGTCAAACAGGAAAGGAGAAGAAGGGGCAAAGAGGCATAAAAATGTGAAAACTTCTCCTAGTTATGTAAGCTTTTATGTAAATTTTTTTTCTTATGCAAATATTTTTATCCCTTGTAAAAATAATGTAAATGTTATACTCACAAAACAAATGGTACAGATATTGCTGTGACTGTGATTTCTCAGAAAATAGAGCCAGGAAATCACACTGGGCTCCTCTAGCGCACTATGAGATTATGGTGGCTGAAGTGGTCCACACTTACCCACTCTTAATCAGCATTCATCGTCTTCAGCACCTCCCTGACTCACCCTCTGCCTGCCTGAGAGTATGTTTGCTGGATCCCCAGCAGCTGAAGCTCTGTGAAGCTTGATAAAAAGATTGGAGGGGGGCTGGAGAGATAGCTTAGTGGTTAAGGTGCCTGCCTGCTAAGCCTAAGAATGCCAGTTCCAATCTCCAGGTCCCACATTTAGCCAGATACAGTGATGCAAGGGCGCAATGCCGCACTTGCCCACAAGGGGGCACACACATCTGGAGTTTGTTCACAGCAGCTGAGAGGCTGCTGGCACGCCCATTCTCTCTCTGCCTCTGCCTCTCTCTGTCTCTCTCTAAAAATAAAATTAAATAAATTTAAAAAAAGGTTAGAGAGGCTGGAGAGATGGCTTGGTGGTTAAGGTGCCTGCCTGCCAAGCCTAAGAATGCCGGTTCCAATCTCCAGGTTCCATGTTTAGCCAGACGCAAAAAGGTGATGTGAGGGAGCAATGCCACATTTGCCCACAAGGGGGCACATACGTCTGGAGTTTGTTCACTGAGAGGCTGCTGGTGCACCCATTCTCTATCTCTACCTCTCTAGCTCTCTCTTTCTCTTTCTCTCTCTCAAATAAAAAAAAAAGGGTAGGGAATTCACCAGAATCAGAAACTCAGTTGACATTTGAGTTGGAATTGGAACTTAGAGAGCCCGCAAGCTCACACTTGCAAACATTATATGAGAAAGGCTATACTTTTGACATGAAGGTGACAAGAATAGGTGTAGATACAGGTACTTGCTAGACATTGCAAAGTGTTAGCACATGTTAGTATCACATATGTGTTTATTAGCATCCCATTTTACTGCTGTCTATCATGAAAGGAGAAAGAAACTGAGGAGAAAACAAAAATCAGCCTAGTTTGTGGGAATGATGGCATGTACATATGCACAATTTTAAAATAGACCAACTAAGACAAAGATAAGTTGTTAATACCTTTGTTTCTGGAGTGTAGGTAAACACAAGGTATGGCCACCTCCATAGAAGAGCTGGTCCTGAAGGGTGAGCAGAGAAGAACTGGGAAAGGGACTCATGCTTTCCAATCCCAGATGTCTGATTGAGGAACAGGGAAAATTTCAAGAAGTTGCTTAACCTTTTTGACCTCAGTTTACATATAAGTAGAAGTGTAATAACAGTAGGCTCTTATGGTGATTGGATATGTGGATGTGTGACGTCTTTGAAGACTGCCTGAAAGGTTCCTGCTGCTCAGGAAATCACCATGGCCACTGGTTCTCAAAAGTAAATTTCATATAATCCCTAGATATAACACAGGGACACATTAGTCATTCTGTGAGGTGTCCTTCACAATTTCTCTGGGTAACCCCAACCACTTCCTCTCCAGTTCCAATGTTCCTGATGTTAGCCTTTGATTCTTGGTGGGAAATATCTTACATACCATAAAACAGAGGAAATAACTCAAGTTGCTGAAGCAAAATCTTTTAATGTTTTTAATTTTTTTTTCTTTTTGGATTTTCGAGGTAGGGTTTCACTCTAGTCCAGGCTGACCTGGAAAGCACTATGTAGTCTCAAGGTGGCCTTGAACGGTGATCCTCCTACCTCTGCCTCCCAAGTGCTGGGATTAAAGGCATGTGCCACCAATCCCAGCTTTAAAAATATTTTTATTTATTTATGATAGAGATAAATTATTTATTTATTTATTCATTTATTTATTTGAGAGAGAGAAAAAGATAAATGTGGCATTCCAGGTCCTCCTGCCACTGCAAATGAATTGCAGATACATGTGCCACTTTGCACATGTGGCGTTAGCTTTAGGTGAGCATTGGAAAATCAAACCTAGGACATCAGGCTTTGCACTGAATAATCTTTCCTGCCCAAATTTTAAAAAATATATTTAAAGATTTCTTTTTACTGTAAAGACTTTCATAGAGCTACTTTAGACTTCTGTTTTTGAACCATTTAACAAAGCACTTGTGTGTCTTAGTATAACTGGAATTTTCTTGGGTGAGACTTCCCTTGGCAACAAGTACAACAAGGTTCAGGGAGAACTAAAGCTACTCTTCAGTGCTGCTGGGACAATAGGTATGCTCCATGCTTCACAACACTCCAAAATACTGGGTGCATCCCAATTGGGTGTCAGTGTGTCTGGCTTGTAGGAAATGTGATAACCTTTGCCTAATCTGTAAGGAACCAACTCTGTCTGGACAGCAGGGGTCTGCAACTAGAGTTAACAGTTATACTGACTTCACAGGGACCTAAGAAGTTCTTGATATGCAGGTTTCGTTGCAGAAAATCAGAAGAGTCAATCCTCTATGTGACTCTAGGGATGCATTGGTCAATAAAAGAGTAAGTATGGTGCATGGGGACATAGAGGTACAGTATGTGTGAATCTAACAAACTTTCATACACACCAGGGTCAACTGACTCAGTGGTCAGAGCAGGGGTCTGGAGCAGGGGTCATGGAGATGTTATGGGCCTGAATCTAACAAGTTTCTAGGCATACCAGGGTCATCTATCATGCTGAAGAACTACATAGATGGTAGACTTAATCTCCAAAGGTTCTGACTCAGACTTTCTGGGCAGGCAATCTAATCTGAGAATATCTGTAAGCTATTGTGCTGGGGTTTCGATTCTTCACAAGATAGAATCCCCAACACCACGTTTTTTCCAAGGAGAGTAAAATAGAGTAGCATCTGACATTTGTCAGACATTCTGAGATATTTCAGCCCTAGGAACTGAAATATTTTGAGGGTATAATTAATGACAACTGTGAGGACACTTATAATTTTATTCCACAGCAATACACATTGTCTGTAATAAATTAGCCTCATGGCAAAAAAGAAGGATACAAAGCATCTTCTAGTCTGTAAGCCAAAATAAACCCTTTTCTCCCACAAGCTGCTCTCTGTCAGGAGATTTCTGCCAGCAATGCAAACCTGACCACAAAAGTAAAGTTGGTACCAAGAGTGGCATTGATGATAGACATCTGACTGTGTGGCTTTGGCCTTTTGGAGCTGATTTTCAAGAGGAATGTGGAAGAATTTGAAACCTTGGCCTAAGCAATACCTTGCAGTGCTGTAATTACCACTTGATGGACTATTCTGGTCAGAGCTGAAATATCTGAATGCAGTAAGAACTATGGACTGTGAAGTTTGGCTTGTGAGGGTGAGAAAGAGCTTTGCCTGGTATTGTTAGTTTCTGCTAGATCCTTTCCTCTTCATCATAAGTTCATATGACTCTTTTAATGGGATCCTCTGGAACTGGCAAATGACTTGTAAATCTTACTGCCTCAATTTGATTCCTGATGAATGGAATGAAAATGTTAATCAAGCAGGGGCCAAACAGTAAAGCCAAGAGGACTATAACCAAGGGCCTGGCTAGGGGTACCAGCCAAGGGCCCCAGGAGCTCCAGGTGCTCTGACAGTAGGACATTCCAGATCTCTTCCATGTCTTAATCCTTTCTAAGAGTTGTCCGACATTTTCTCTTACTATTTCTGACTGATTTGCATGAAAACTAAATTCTTCCCCCAGGAAAACACAGATATCCCCTTTTTGCAGTCATCAAAGCTAGTCCCCTGTGGTTTTGCAGCACACTGAGGCCAGTGAATCTATCTGATTTTGTAGAGTAACTAAACTTTGTTGGACTAGGCTGAGATTCTCTTTAATCTGATTAGGTAGTTGACTATATTGTACCTTTTGGAGCCCTATGGCAGTTGCTATTGTGGCTAACCCACTGGCTGCTGTCCCTGTTAAGGACATGTGCCCAAGAGGATGGCAAACAAGACTAGGCTCCTTTTCTGTCTGGAACGGCTAGACAGGTATTGGGAGACCTAATCTCCTGGGAGTATTTCTAAGTCAGGGGTAAAGAAGACTAGGGTGCAGTCACCACCTAGGAGCAGGTGTAAATACCATTCTGACAGGCAAAATAGGTACCATTTGGGGCTCTAGTCTTAAGAGCCAACCTGGTGCAGTTGTCCTTTTCTCCTATACAGTCTGCTTCTCCTAGAGTCTGTACCGAGTGTCTTTTCACACAAGTGCCATCTTTGGTGGCTGGATTGTCTCGGGTCAAGAGTTAAGATGGTAATTTTTACTCCAATATACAATATAGGTCATCTGGCTAGTTCTCAAGCAGATCCAGAAATATTTCCTGAGCTCTGCATCTGCTTGCCTTATTAACTCATGGCTGGTGTTTGCCAGTTAGAGCATTTAGATCAGAGGAGCATCGGGAGGATTAGCATTGCCCTCACAGGTTCTTGGGTCAGGGTTTGGCTCAGGGGTCCGGGGATCCAGCATGTTGACTGTGCTCTCAGATAGTGACACATTGGCAGGCTTGATGATTATCCTGAGTGTGGCCAGTGGATTAGTTTTCTGTCAATGGCTTTTGAGACACCAACCATTTCAAAGTTTTGAGATCCCCATTGTTGAGACCTCTCAAAAGTCAGTTCTCTATTTTGTTTTCTTCCTAGCCCAGGATGGACATGTTTGCCAAACAGTGAGATTCTTGTCTTTTTATAGGGCTCTTCTTTAAGCCCCTGGAGTGGCAAAGTCCACAATATATAAGGTATGACCAGTACAAATCACCCCCTCACAGTCCTCAATGTTTCTTGGTATGCACCCATAGGCCATATAGCTCCAGTCATTTCCTGTGTATCCATAGTAGTAATTTGGGCAGGGCTCTACACTACAACACTTCTGAGCCATTGTGGGGAGGATTATCATGTTATTACATCCTCCTGAGAAACACCACCTGAAAGAAATGAGATAGGGGTCCCGAAGGCAGCAGTTAGTCTTGTTGATCAGTGCCAGTCTGTGGTACAGGGATGGCTCCCAGACTAGCTTTTGAGTTCAAGGTGCCAGCAGTGGGCCTGAGTGGAGGTCATTCAGCCAGCTCAGATTCAGGAACAGCAGGGCCATTCACAGCCAGATTAGATTTCTCAGGGTCACCTTCAGGTCGCCTGGACAAGCTCAGCTTCAGGGTCTGGTCTGGGTGTAGTTCAGATCTCCATTCCTGGTTTGGACCTCTGGCAGCTTTGGTGTGGGTGTGGTGTATCCAGGGCTTGACACCTGCAACTTTAAGAGTCCGGAAGTGGTTAGTATAACTTGATATACCCCTCCCACCTTGGGTCCAGGCTTCTCCTTTCAGGGACCTTGATATAGACTCAATCTCCCAGATTTTAGGGGTGAAGGGGACCTTGAGCTATGAGGGAGGGGTGAGATTTAAGTGTCCAGCTATTTCCTTCATAGTGTTGGCCAAGTCTTTTAGAAATTGCTAGAAGAGGGTTTGTCTGTACTCCTGGAGGTTGCTAGAGTACCCTGGGAGCAGTGGAGGGGGATGTCCAAACAGGATTTTAAAAGGGGAAAACCCACATTTATGGGAACAACACTAGCAGCAAGATTTCTTGACAAGTCAGGCCTACCTCCTATCAATGTTTAGCTATGGCTTTTTTTTTAGAGTTTTGTTTATTTTTTTGATTCTGTCTGAGGAATAAGATGGTACCATGGGTGCAAATTCCAAGTTAGTCCTACCACTTTTGACATTTTCTGGAAAACTCTGTTGACAAAATCAGGGTCATTATCTGATCCTATGTTCATTGGGACTCCAAAGCGCAGAATGATTTTTTTGGCTAGAGCATGGGACACCTTCTGTTTGTAAAGTTGGGACACCTTCTGTTTGTAAAGTTGGGAAGGCTTTTATCCAGCCTGAGAAAGTGTAGCCCTTTCTAGGCTGGACATCCATGGAATCTACTTTTAAATGTTTAAATGGATAGGATCTCCAGGACAGATCCTGATCTCCAGGATCAGGACTATGATGTATCTTTGCAGTAGGGCCTGCATTGCTGTTTTCCCTAGGTGGGACCCCTCATAAGCCTGCTTGACTAAACCAGGTGCCACCCATTCTGAGACTTTTACCTTATCGTCTTGGGAGATCAACCACCCCTCTGAATTTTTGGTTGTTTCTGCCTATAATGTTTTCTCCTTCACCTTGGGGTGGTATTTGGGATGCCCTTGAAGGACTAGGAGGGCAAAGCACATTTTTTAATAATTTATTTTTTATTTATATTGTTCTGATTTTACATTCATAGTGTTGACTCCTTTTTCCTCCTCCCTGTCTTCCCTCTTCCAAAGGGACCCTTATCAATGGGGAATGTGGGTCATGCTTTGTTGGGGCATTATGCACAAAGCACATTTTTTTCAGTCCCAAAGTTGGGGAACCATGACTCACTTCCTCAAGGAGGGCTCTCTGTTTGGCTGTCTGGTCTGCAAACCTGTTTCTTTGGTTCACTTTATCTTGGTTTTGAGTGTCAGCTTGGCAATGAACTACTGTTATAGTCTTGGGGGCCCATACTGCATACAGAAGTTGGAGGATCTGGTCACTGTTTTTAATTTCTTTTCCCCCTGATATTAACAGTCTTCTCTTTTTGTAAATGGCTCCATGTATATGGAGCATGGCAAAAGCATACCTGGAGTCAGTATAGAGTATAACTTATTTCCCTTCTGTGAGGAGGAGGGCTCTGGTGAGTGTGTGCAACTCAACCTTTTGAGTGGACCAATCATTCTTCCCTCCTCCAAGATCTCATTGGCAATAATTGTCACATACCTGGTGCAGTAGTCTCCCTGTTGTAAATTTCAGCTCCTATCAGTGAAGAGTTTTAAATCTGAGTCATGGAATGGTTTGTCTTTCAAGCAGTCTGGGAAGAAAAAAAATTCTTCCATTATTTCTTCAGAGGAATAGAGATGCTCCCCTCCTTCTCTGGTAGATATAGCAGGTTCAGGGTTCAAATTGCCATGATCTGTAACTGGGGATTTTCTCCCAGCAGTCTGATATCAGGCCACTCCCTCTCAAGTCATCCAGAGGCAAGCTTTCCATTGAGTAGGGAAGTGATGTGGTGAAGAACTATGAGCATAATAGTGTGCTCCAGAATCAGTTTATCTGCTTCTTGTACCAGTAGTTCAGTGGCCACCAATGTCCAGAGGCAGAGCAGCCATCCTGCTGCCACATGGTCCAGCCATTTGGACAAATATGACATCAGCCTATTTAATGGTCCCATTTATTGGGCCAGCACCCCTAGAATGACTCCCTTTTTTTCATGTACATACAGGATGAAAAGCTGAGTGATATCTGGGAGGGCTGATTTTTTTTAAGTTGGTTTAAAATTGTTTTTTCTTCCTGTGTCCATTCTAAGGGGTCTGTTGCAGATCTGCAAAGGGCACAGTGGAGGGGCCCTGCTATGGTGGAGAATTATGGAATCCAAACCCTGCAGAACCTGGCTGCCCCCAGAAATTCCTGGGGTTGTTTTGTAGTCTCAGAGTGGGGGTACCAGGTAATCACCTGTTTCTGTCCCTCTCCCGATTTTTCTTTCCCTGGCTCAGATGATATCCTAAGTGGGTGACTTCCTCCTGACATATTTGGGCTTTTATCTTTGAGACTTTATATCCTGCCTCTTGTAGAAACTGCAACAGTTCATGAGTGTCCTTTTCACAGGCCTCTCTGTAGGGGACAGCCAGCAACAGGTCATCTACATATTGTAGTATAGTGCACCCTGCTAGTTGGCAGTACTTTAGGTCTTTTGTCAGCACTTCCCCAAAGATGGTGGGGGAGTTTTTGAACCTGTAGGGTAGCCATGTCCATGTCAGCTGGGTTTTGTGTCTGTTTTTTGATCTTCCCACCCAAAGGCAAATTAGGGTTGACTTGCTTCTGCTAACTGCTTGCAGAGGAATGCATTCTTTAAGTCCAGGCAGGTAAAAACTGCTGCCATGGGAAGCATTAAGCTAGCAGGGTGTATAGATTGAGGAGCATAGGGTTTAGAGTCTCAGTAGTGACCTTGACTCAGCAGACATCCTGTGTGGGTCAATAGGTATTGGCCCCTGGCTTCTTTACCAGGAGCATCAGGGTGTTCCATTGGAGACTGAATCTCTTCTAGAATCCCTCCTTCTTTGAGCCTCTTGATGTGGAGGGATATCCTAAGCCATGCTTACAGGGAGATTGGGTATTGCCTCTGTCCTATGGGGTGGCCCCAGGCTTGAGGGTCACCACCACAGGTGGATGACCTTTAGCAAGGTCTGTCTCCTTATATGTGTCCCACACCTTGGGATAGCACTTCAAATACCAGCTAAATTGGCATGAATTTTGAATGTTTCCCATCAGGGCCTCAGAGTGTAGTCACCACTTTTCTTTGGGGCAGACTTCTAAAGTCAACACTGGCAAGGTGCCAGAGTTAGTGGCATGGCCCAAGTCCATAGTCACTGTGGTACCTAGCTTGGATGGCATGTTTTTCCTAAAAGGAGGCTTGGTGTTTCAGGCACATATAGGAACCAATGACAGACTCAGTGGCCTACTGAGCAATCTCTCTGTAAGGGTCCAAAAATCGCTGGAGGAAGACCCCAGACTCAATTAGTATGTAAAAACATAGAGCATTTATTCTGAAGAATCATCCAGTATGTGGGGTCAACCATTCATACAAAATGGCGACCATGAGAGCAGGCACAGCTAGGGGAATTCCAGGCGGGTTAGGGAATCTTCTAACATGATTGGCTAGGCAAGCAACAGTTACATTTGTACATCTTTGATTGGTTGAGGCGAAAGGGACATGTCTGGGCATGCCTGGGCATGTTGACATGTCTCCAGGAACTGACTCAGCCCCCAGAGCCCGCCCCTCTGGGAAATTGAAACTTAGGCCTAGTTAGGGCATCACCTTACTGAAGCCTGTCATGGTGTCAGTTTGGCCCCTTCACTCTCAGCTCACAAATATGTGCTTTTTTTGTTGGTCCCTGTAGCTCAAATAATTGTGATAGAGTCTTTAGTGAGCCAGTTGTTTGGGGATGGCACCATACTAATGGCTGTGCTAATATCTAAAATAAAGTTCACAGCTTGACCACCCCACCCCAGGTTTATTTTGACTGTGGACTCTTAGGAGCCAATTGTGATTGAGCCTGGTCACCTTCAGTCAGATTCGATCTCCCATCCTGGGTCTTCGAGCTTGGGTGGGCAAGCCAGCTTGGAAACTGCAATCATGGTGGGTCTTGTCTCTTTACAACCTTATGTTCTGTGAATCTCCTCTGCTGTTTCCTCTTGGTTAGCTACCGCCTTGGTTGCAATATCGATAAGTTGAGCAATATTCATTCCAGTGAAGCCTTCTACCTTCTGTAATTTTTGGAGAACATCTGAAGCTGACTGCTGAACAAAGGCTGTGTTAACCATGGGCCATTGCTGCTGTGCCTCAGAGTTGAATGGAGTGAAGTGTCAGTGTGCATCACAGAATCTCTCATAGAATTGACTGGGTGACTCATCTGGCTTCTGAGTCACCTTGCTCACTTTAGTCAGATTGGTGGCTCCCATGCACTACCTTGTGTTCCCTCTAAGCTTGTTGGCTTCATCTGGATGAGGGATTCCATTGTCTCTTGGGTGTTGGGGTCCCAGTTTGGACATTCATTTGGAAGGGCAGTGTCTGTAAATTGTTTAGGGTTCACAGCATCTGGGGGGAGCCTGAGTAATCAAACAGGCTTGGGAGGCTTGACAGATATGCTGCCTCTCATCACAGGTGAAGATGGTGAATAGAGGCTGGTGGTAATCATGCCAAGTTGGCTTGTGGCTATGCATGATAGTAGCCAAAAGATGTATCATGGCTTTGGACTGCTCCTGAGTATGGCAGAATATGGCAGGAGGTTGGTGGTGATGAAGGGCTGGTAGGTATAGCGTATCAAACTTGTCCCATTAGGTCCATCTGCCCTTGGGAAGGACTGGCCTGGGATTTGTTGCAATGGCTAGAGGGGTTAATGGGTCCCCCATGGTTATCAGGTGGCCCAAGTTTGAGATCTTTCCCATTTCTCAGCTGGAGGGGTTGCTGCTGGTGGTGGGAGATCCTGGTTCTCTTCCCACAGCAGGACTGGATAAATGATGGGCAGTGGTGCCTCTGGTCCAGAAACGGGTTTATGGGTGGTAGATATGGGAAAGGCTCAGTATCTTGTTCAGGGGCTTGATGATTCAGGGTTTCTTTTCTGGTTTGGTTGTTCATGAGGCCAGCACTATGGCTGATCTCCTTTGTACATGGAAGCAGAGCCAGTCAGGTGGCTAAAAAGCTAGCACATATCATCAATCTATATGTGAGAATTGATCAGGATGGGCTGGGCCACTGGTGCAAGCTTCTCTCATTCAGCAGATGGCAGCCAGGTCTAGGGTGTCCTCTGGTGGCCACTCCACATCAAAGGATGGCCTTTCACAGTCTTGATCTTTGATGGTTTCTACTTGATACCAAAATTTCCAGAATGTCCTGCCTTGAAATTTCCTAACATAGTCTGGAGTGCTGTCCAGTGCTTCAACTGGGTATATTTGGTGAGTGCACAGGGAGGTTGGAGGTCTAAAGACTTTCCCTCAGTCAGATGCCCACCTGGCTGGCCACCTTGCAGTGACTTAAGGAGTGTTATTAGTGAGGGCTGCATGTATAAACCTTGGGCTTGGTCAGAGCCTCCTAATATGGGGATATGAGTGCCTGGTTAGGTGAAATGACCCCAGCAGAGCCACAGGTTAGGACCCAATCAAACTGCATAACCTCAGGGCAGTGGAGTCATTTCCATTCACTCTCACATTCACACTCAGCCACTCAGAAATTAAACAATGTTCTATTTAGTCGCACTAATAATCTTGACCTAGCTAGATAGCAAGATGAGAGCAACATTGGTCCACCTGACAGAAAGAGGGCTGTCACCCTGGAACTGCACTGAGGCTCAGGGATTCCTCTTGGGGGGATCAGTCCACTGCTCCTCCCTGAACTGCCTGTCCCAGGTTTCCTACCTGATTCAGCCAGCCACTCAGTTCTTCATCTCACTTCTCCTCTCCGATACCCTGGTCCAGGGCTTGGCAATCTTCCTCCTGTCCTGCTGGTAGGAGATCCCCTTAGGGCCACACTATAAACCCTACACCTGGTCAGAGTTACCTGTTATGGGGAGATGATTGCCCATTTAGGTATAACAACCCAGAGGAACTGCAGGTTAGGGCCCAGTCAGACTCCATAGCCTCAGAGCTGTGGAGCCATCACTTGCATTCTTTCATTCACACTAAGTCACTCAGAGTTTAAACAGTATCCTTATTTAGTCCCACTAATAATCCTGATCTAGCTAATCTACCGATACTGGAACAACTTTGGTTCTGACAGAAGAAGGGCCATCACCTTGGAATTACCTCAAGGTTCAGAACTCTTTCTGTAGGGATCAATCCACACTGGTTCATGCTGTACTGACTACCCCAGGTTTTCCTACCTGATCCAACCATAAGCTCCAATTTCTCATTTCACTCTGTCATTTGGTCACTGCAGTCTGGGGCTTCAAAGTCCTTCTTCTGGCCTCCTAAAAGTAGACCCCCAAATCACATCAGGGGTGCACTCCTCTCAGTTCCAGGGGCCACAATGGGCTGTGGATCCCGGGAGCGGTAGCTCCTCCTATCCCGTAAGGGGTCTGGTGGTCTGATCTTGCTGGGGGTCCTCCAGGAATGTTATAGGAATTCCTGGACAGATCGAGGCTCAGAGCTATTGTTCAGGAGAGGAAGCTTGATTCATGCTAGTGGGCTGACACCCAGATCTCTCTGTAATGGCACCAGCCCTGGGCTTAGGGATGTTGGGTCTTTTATACTTTTTTATCTATAGTGGAAGCAAGCAAGCAATACAGAAACATACATGGTGTTAGGCAAGCAGCTTCACAGTTTTATATGCACATAAAGGGTCACAAATTTCTTGTAAATCTTGTTCCAGTAACCTCAAGTTTATCAGTATCTTGCAGGCAGGTGGGGGTTCAACTCTGTTCTCTGGTTTCTCCCTGTGAGTAACTTGCAGGTGAGTGGGGATTTATCTGCATTCCCTAGTTTCTTCCTGTGGGTTATCCTGGCCTGTTGGGGACTTTTACAACCTGGTACAAGTTTTTCTTTAATATAGCTATTTTCTACTAGAATCTAATCAAATTTAGAGATAAGATGTGCGTCTGAAGCAGGAGTGTGAGGCAGCTGGTCACACTGGAACTTAAAATCTAGCATAAATGTGTGATGGATAATTTTGTAATGATGAATTTCTGGTAGTTCTATGTTTCTCCTGAATTCCCAGAATTCTATTGAATAGGGCGATTGAGTTTAGACTCTCACAAAACATTGTAGGAATGCAAAGCCAGCAAGAGTGCAAAGCAAGATACTGAGTAGCTGAGTGAGCCATTGTGGTGGGAGGAGAGCAAGCCAGCATCATTTAACCAGTGATGAACTCAAGTTCTCCCTCTGAGTGGCCACAGCACACAACTATCCTTCACCTCTAGCACTAACTACAGGTTTCAGCAGCTCACCTGCTAGTTGAACTTGAGCCTGAAGTCCCAAAGGGTCTACCATTGTCAGATCTGAGTTCTGTGCACAGTAGTCAGTGAAAATGAGAAAAGAAAGTAGAAAAAGCAACTTGGCTGTAACCCACATATATTCCTCCACATTCTCTTTTGTTCTCAAAAAATTATTTATATATTTTATTTATTTGTTATTAACAGAATTTTTGTATGAATATATCATGCATTGATACCCTCTATTCCTTCATCACTGCTTCCATCACACTGGGAGCCACCTCAGTGTGATTGCAGGTATTCCCCATGGTATTGTGGGTTATGTGTTTTGGGAGCAGCAGTTTTTGGAGGGAGGGAATGCCTCTGGGCAGGATGTCTCAACCTGTGGCTCTTACAATCTTTCTGCCCCCTCTTCCGCAAAATTCCCTGAACTCTGGTGGGTTTGTTTTAAGTCTATTTTAGTGATAAGCTCTTAGGAGATTCTGGGTCTCTGCTTTGGTAAATGTTCAGTATCTTCAGGGTCTGTCTCCTTCTCCGTGGTGCTGATTGTCAGGTTCACCATGGAAGCAGCACTTTTACTTATCTCCCCAGCTCCTCTGTGGCTTGGCTGAAGTGCGAGGAGGATATCTCCTCAGGTCTCGCTACCTTCTGAAAAAGAACAGATTCTCCAATGGAAAGTGGTGTCAGCACAATTTAAATGGGATAAGCATTATTAATTTAGGGAGAATTTGATGTGTGTAGCCCCTATTTTAGCCAAAGACTACTGAGAGCTTGACATGGGAGAGAATAATCTTTGTATCCATATGATTCTGACCTGGTTCCCAATTGCAGACATGGGTTCCTTTACACTGAGTGGATCTCTTAGCCAATCATAAAGCTACCACCAAGGCTGGGTGTCACTATTGCATTGGCACATACATCCTGGCAGGTGTTTGCTTCTGAGTAGCTTAGACCTCTGGTTACTCGGACATTTGTTGGCCACTTTCCCCCACTAGCTCACATAGCACTTTACAGCACTAGATGGACTAATTGTTTGGAGACTTGCTTTCTTCCAGATTGCAGGCAAGTCTGTCCATACTCGGTGTTGGCAGCATATGGTGTCTTCAACAATAGGGTCTTACCTTTTGCTTCAGGTGGGTAATAAACTACTTTGACAAAAGCCTATCTTGTTTTGGGAATCTTGTAGGTCTCTCTGATCAAAAGCTCATTGTAGGTAGCAAATGATTTCTGGTACTGGGAATTACAGGTCAAAGACAAAAAAAAATTTTTTTAAGGTTAGGTTTCTTCCTATCCTCTCCAGGATCCTTCTTTTCAGGTGCTCCCCCCCTTACTTTTGTTGAGGGTTTAGTTGTTGAGGGTTTAGTCTATTTTTAAGGATACATGTTTCTATGATACCAGTTCAGATTGGATTTAGTTTTGTTTATTGTCTCCTACCTTCTCTCTATTGATGATAGTGGAGTATTGAAGTCCCAAACTATGATGGTGTTGGTGTTTATTTCTGTTTTCTTGTCAACTAGGTTTTGCTTTATAAACTGTTTTGTTTTATAAACCTGTGTTAGGTGCATATAGATTTATGATTTTGATGTCCTCATGTTGGATCATTCCCTTGATGAGTAAGACATGGCCTTCTTTGTCCTTTTTGATTACTTTTGATTTGAAGTCTTTTTATCAGATATTAATATAGCAATACCTGCTTGTTTATTTCTGTTTGCTTGGAATATCCCTTTCCAACCTTTCACCCTGAGGAGGTGTCTGTCTTTCATGGTGCAGTGGGTTTCTTGAAGACAGCAAATAGAAGGGTCCATTTTTCTGATCCTCCCTGTTAACTTGTGTCTTTTGATGGGTGAGTTAAGACCGTTAATGTTTAAGGTTATAAGTGTGAGGTTTGATTTAATCCCTGCCATCATGGGTAATTTATGAGGCCTGGTGCTTTCTTGTGCCTTGTATTTTTTTTTTTTTTGAGCTTGCTCTAGTTTTTGTTATTGTGATCTTCTTGTATGCTCTTAAGATTGGTTGTTTGACTGTTCTGGGTGGAGTATTCCCTGAAGTATTCTCTGTAGGTTTGGTTTTGTGGTCCTATAATTATGCAGTTGACTTTTTATGGAAAGTTTCCCTTTCACCATCTATTATGAGGGATACATGGTACATGTATGCTGGGTACAGTAGTTTGAGTTGGAAGACATAGTTCTTTAGACTTTGAAATGTTCCATTCCAGGCCCTTATGGCTTTCAGGGTTTACACAGTGGCCCATGCACCCTCTAGCTCAGGGGAATAGGGATTTGGGGCCCAAGGGGCAGTAGTCAGGAAACCAGATCTAAAGGCCTGCTTCCACAGTACACAAGCAGGGGTACAGGAAACTGGGAGGTGGGGAACAAAATGGGAGCTCTGGCCTACTCACTCTTCTTGTGCACTCAGGAGGGGATCTGGGAGTTGGAGACCTAGGAGCTATTCAATCAGGAAGATGGAGCAAGGGCCTGCCTCAGCAGCAAGCTTGCAGGGGCCAGGCAGCCCCAACCCAGCAGCAGGGGATCCAGGACCAGAGAACCTCCACATTCTCTCTCTTTTTCTTTATTATTTGAGAGAGAGAAAGAAAGGGAGAGAGACACTGAGAGGAAAAGGCAGCGAGAAAGAATGGGCATGCTAGCAGCCTCTCAGCAACTGTGAATGGGAAAGTGTGGCCCTCACCTCTAGCACTAACTACAGGTTTCAGCAGCTCGCCTGCTAGTTGAACTTGAGTCTGAAGTCCCAAAGGGTCTAACCATTGTCAGATCTGAGTTCTGTGCACAGTATTCAGTGAAAATGAGAAAAGAAAGTAGGAAAAGCAACTTGGCTGTAACCCACATATATTCCTCCACATTCTCTTTTGTTCTCAAAAATTTATTTGTATATTTTATTTATTTATTATTAACATAATATTTTGTATGAATATATCATGCGTTGATACCCTCTATTCCTGCCACTATGTCTGGATAAACATGGGACTTGGAGATCGAACGGGTGTTCTTAGGCTTGGCAAGCAGGTGCCTTAACCACTAAGCCATCTCTCCATCCCTCACATTCTCTTTTGAAGAAGCTGTCTTACCTCTTTCTACAAGTCAGGGTCAAATATTGAACATGGAGATAGGTTATTGTGACATTAGTTACTTTACTCACTGCTGCGATCAAATACCCAGCAAGATGCAGGTTAAGGAAGGAAAGGGTTTATTTCAGCTTACAGTTCATTCCAGGCAACCTTCAATCATATTGATGAGTAATGCATAGTGGCAGGAACAGGAGACCAGCTAATCACATTACACCTAGAATCAAGAATCAGAGTTAAAAAATAGGAAGTGGGGCTGGTCTACAAAACCTGAACACCAACCACCACAGTTACCTACTTTCTGTAGCAAGGAATATATGTGGGTTATAGCCAAGTTGCTTTTCCTATGGGGGACATTTCATATTCAAACCACAATAATCACTAATATAAGGGATTCACAGTGTCCTGATGCCCTAGTGGTGGCTGCCCCTGGTAGTTCCATGGTAAACTCATCATACACCATAATGAAGACACTGGAAGAAATCGAGGTGGAAGATTTAAGACCACAATTCTGGGCTCTGTGAGTGCTATAGCCACCTACTTCTGCCAGTTATCAATATCTGATACCATGTTGTAGCTCAGTCCCAGAGGCACCTTTTGTTTCTTAAAGACCATTCCTGTGTCCTCTGATCTGACACTGTTCAGTTGTGACAGGACCCAGCCACAATGTGAATTTCTAGACACATGGCCACTTGTTTTCAATGGTCAAATGATCATATCTACCAGGACAATATTTCTGAGTGCAAAAGGCATGTCACCTACAGCTTCAAAGCCCGCTACACACTGTACACATTCCTTATACATTACAGCCATGTGGTGTTCAATTCAGAAAGTATGTCCTACCAAACTGTAACCTAATGAGTCACTGAAGTGCTTCTCTGAGCCTTCATGACCTCAGGAGCAGTGAGACTCTCCAAGGCCCACAAGCATCCTGTGCCCATGGTGAACAAGAAAAATGAAAGATCCCACTGGAATCACAAGAAGCCCAGGCATCTGCAGACTATGGGGTATACTAACCTACCACAAACCAATGCTATAAGTAAATAGGTTTGTCCATCTCACATAATTACAAAGTTATGTGTGTATGTGTGTGTGCCATTCAAAATCCACTTGGCAGGATAGATACAGTTGGAAATACTGTGCTGATTCTTTGGTATCTATACATGAAAGCAGAATCCGTGATATTTGGATCTATTTTTAGTTTTTGATTTTTAAAAGTAGAGTTTTCCTCTAGCCCAGACTGACCTGGAATTTACTATATAGTCTCAGGGTATTTGAATCTTGAAATTGCTGTGTTGGTGAATGCTTTCCAAAGTTATGGCACCACTGGGCATGTTTGAAATTAGCAAGTTTCTCAACTTTTCATGAGTGAGGATATTCCAGCAGCATGCCCTTGTGCATCTTAGTTGAGGTGACTCAATTCTGGCTTGGTGTTATAATTCTGCAGCCTGTGTTTTGTTTTTCAGAGTAACACTACTGTTTATGGCTCACTATTTAATTTCCCTGCTGTCAAGAGGTGGGGTGAAGTTATTCCTGTTTTTAAAGAATGATGCAAGTGGGGAATAATAAATGCAAAATTCTGTAGTTAAACACCAGCAGATACACTAATGGATTGGCTGTCACTTAGATAATGCTATAAATGGAAAGAAAGTGATATTTAATCATTTGCAAAAAAAATAAAATTACAGTTGATGGATTTGGTGTGCTTTGACTTTGAGTGACTCAGTATAGCAAATTGTTATTTTCCATTTAATACAGGGAATAAAAAGGGCAAGGCAAAGAAAAGTCATCACTTTCAAGAGCATGGTGAGTCTTCCATCCTTCTTAAATGCTTTAAGTATTGCTAGCTAAATGCCATGAGCTGAGTCGTGTATTCTCCCAAATGTAATGACATTCAAACCACAAGTAACCAAGAATGGGACTATTATTTGGAGATAAGGATTAAAAATGGTAATGAAGGTTAACTAATGTCATTAGGATGGGTTTTAATCCAATTTGGCTATAAAATATTAGGAAACATACACCAATTGCACATAAATACATCAAAAACATATGCACACATATACACAGACACATGGACAACACACAGCTACATACATACACACAAAAACTCTACACATGCATGCATATGCACACCTCACACACCTACATGCATACACAAAAAAGCTACACCTAAACATATATACACATACAAAAACACCACACACATATACATACACACAACAAATACATACACACATATGCACATATATACATTTACAGATATATACACACACCTATAGCACATACACCTCACACACATATGCACATTCACATATATTTCTAAAACACATGCACATGTATAACACACACACATGCACACACACATGTAAAGCTTCCATGGAGGAAACAGGAAGAAGACACACAAGCCAAGCCTAGCAGCCTCAGAAAAACCAAGATGCTGTCAACTTGACATTGGGCTTCTAGTCGTGAGAACCATTAGACAGGATATATCCATCTTCTAAGTCTCCTCTCTGTATCATCTGTGGTTCTTTGTTATATAGAAGTACAGGAAAACCAGATAGTGAGCCTTGGTGGAACTGGCACTTCCTACATTCAGAGTGTAAGTAGGCAGCCCAGGACCTGTTTTCATTGTTTTCATTATAGTCAGGATCAACATTACAAAGTCAGAAGACAGAAAGAAACCTTAAAACTTCAGATAAATCTCAAGCATCTTAAAGGTCTGAAATAGGGCAGGTGCCTGTAAATGCCTGTGGTCATACTATGTAGATGTGGTATTTACTCTCCTCACCACCTTAGTCCCGTCATACCCATTGGTTTCATCCCAAAATGGAGTTGGGAATTAATTGACATTTATCATGAAGTATACAGATTGCAGATAAGTATTGCTTTGGAGTTGATGAGGGAATGGTTATGGATGTACATTTGTGGAGGCCATACGTGTGTGTGCATGTGTGTATACACTCATATAGAGACCAGAAGACAACCTTGGGTGTTGTTCTTCAGGTAACATTCACTTTTTTTGAGAGAGGGTGTCTTGTTTCTCACCACATAGGCTAAACTGGATGAACATTTAATTCTAAGGATCCTCTTATCTCTGTTTCCCTAGTCCTGTGTGTGCTACCACTCCCTTGCATTTCAAATGTGAGTTCTGGGAATCAAACTCAAGTCCACATGCTTATGAGGCAAACACTTTACCTCCTGAGCTATCTCCCCAGCCCCTCTGTTGTATTTTATTTTTCATAGAAGAGTTATTTATCTTTTAAATATTTTACTTATTTATGAGAGAGAGAGAATGAGATTGTGTATGGTCATGGCAGGGCCTCTTGCCACCTCAAACAATATCCAGATGCATGTGGTATTTTGTGCACCTGCCTTTACTTGGATACTGAAGAATTGAATCCAGGCTGTCAGGCTTTGCATGAAAGTTGCTTTAATCACTGAGCCATGTCTCTAGCCCCTAGAAAAATTATTTATGATGACTACTAATTACCTATGTTTTTTGACAAGTTATTTAAAATCTTACCTCAAGTTGCTCTCTTGTAAAACTTAGCAAATATCGGGTAAGTCCATGTTAGTATCCTGTGGCTATTATTACAAAAGCCACAAATGCAATGGCTTAAAACAACTGAATTTCCTCCAGTTCTGGAAGCCAGAAGTTCTTAGACTGCAAGTTGTTTGGACTGATGTCAGCCATTTTCCCCCAGTTGCTCGTGTAGCACCCTCTGGCACTAGATTAGCTAACTGTCTGGGGACTGACCCTCTTCCAGATTCTGGCCAGGTCTCTCCTTGTTTGGTCTCACACGTGTATGCTGTCTTCGACAGTAGGGTCTTACCATTCACCTTTGGTGGGTCATCAACATAAGATTCATTGACCTGAGCTCTGGGGGAGAATCTGTTATTCATTCTTCTGGATTCTGGTGGAGGGGACAGACCTTACCATGTGGCCATAGCACTGTGCTCTGCCTCTGAGGCCATCTGTCATCAAATCATACTCTATATTTCTTTTTCAAAGACATTTGTGATGGCAAATAGGCTGCTATTAGTTTCTTGTGTCTGTTTGGTATATTCCTAATACTGAAACAAAATACCCAAAATAATGGACCTTAAAAGAAGAAAGATTTATCTTGGCTCACCAAAAGCAGGAGACTAGATCCAAAATAATCCGAGACTGCCATGGAATCACCAAATACCTGGAAATGAGTTTGTTTACTAACAGTTATTGTAGAAATTCTTTGCAAAGATCACTGCAACACCAGTATGAGTGAAAGTAGAGGAGTTTACTTTCCCCAGGGACCAAAGAGCTTGAGATAGCTCTCCAAAGAAGCTCTAATCTCAAGCTGAGAATTTATTTTCATTTTATAGTTTCATAGCCATGGGGAAGGGTAAGTGAACAAACAAGACATGTCAATTTGCATATCAATCATTTCTGTAGTCAGGCCTCCCTAACAATGAACTCTATTTTACTTTGTTTTAGCCTAAACTTTCTTTCAGTTTTATCATCCCTCTGGGCCCTTTCTGGACAGTTCTGTCTTCAGCAATTAACTCTTATAGTAACATTCCTGTGGAAGGATCTTTATTTCCTTTCCAAGATTCTGATGGTTGTCAAAACCCCTTGGAGATGTACCACTACAGTCATCACCCTCACCCCCTTAGGGATGTCCACTCTCCATGACCTGTGATTTTTAAATATATGTATTGAGGTTAAGGCTAATATGGGTAATAATTCCAGGTGAAAACTTTGAGCCTCTTAATTGTATATAAAAGAGACCCTATTTCAAAAATGGTTACACTTAACAAGTTTCTGTATTAGGATAGATTGTGGTTTGGGAGCCACTATCAGCCAGCCATACTATCTGATAGGATCATGTGGGAATCAAGCGGTCTTATCTGTGTAAGTACACAACATATTCTGTTTCAGAGCAAGTGGCTTGTATGTATTGAGTAAATCAGTATTATTATCATCCACACCTCCATCAGGAATAAGGTATATTAGGGAATGATGTGGATTGCAACACATTAGAAAGCACACTACTTTGTAACAAAGAATTCTTGATATGCAGACAAAATGTTTCCTGTTGAAACAATTGAAAGCAGATGTTAGAAATGGACCTGAGTATCACTGTGGAAAACGATGGGGACAAACAAACCTGATGAATCAGAACCAAGAAATAAGAAGGTGAGTGCTACTTTTGAGCAGATGCACAAGTATGTTACCCCTTGGGCAATCTCTCCCATTAAAGACATGTACTGTTTCCTTCATACACTTGGGTCCCTTGTATCCTGGTCTTCACACTTGGCTGCGAAGGAACCAGTTCAGTGTGATTTGTAATTGACTCCAGTCTATGGAAATGAGACCTTTTTTGCCTGTATGTGGTATGCATGCATGTATGAATGAATGGTCATATGTATATGGGGACATGTGTGCAGAGGTAGTTGCTTTCTACCTTGTTTTCATGATGCAGGATCTCTCACTAAATCCAGAGCTCACTAATTGAGCCAGACAAGCTAGACATCAGGCCCTAGAGATCCTCCTGTCTCTGCTTCCCTTGTGCTGGGATTATAGGTATGTGGCACCATGCCTGGCTTTTACATAAATCATGCTTGTGCAGCAAGCACTTTATGACAGAGCATCTTCCCAGCTCTGAAAAGGGGACTTTTTAGGAAGCAAGTATAGCCTGGCATTTGAAGAGTAGATTAAATGATGCTTCTTTTTTCTATGATTAGTTGTGTGAATTTTAGTCAGACAATGGAGTTTCTGAATTGCTTCTGTAAATGATTATTTGGCTGAAGAGTCATCAAGAACATGAACTGAGTTAATAAATTAAAAGCCAATCTGTCCTTGCAAATGTTGTTCTTTTGTAAAATTTACTAAATTTACTTATACCATACATTTATTTACTATATACATATACCATACTAAATACATATACCATACATTTATTTACTAAATTTATTTATACCATAATCTCTCACCTGAGGTATTTATAATTTCTTCTGGAACCAGATACATTAATGCACTGTGTACTTAGTCTCTGCACAACTAGCCCCTGGTGGCTGCCATTCCACGTTTCTTCTGAGTTTGGTTGTAGCCTCAATGGATGAAAAAAAGTGACAATTGCAAAATACAATACTATGTTGCATAAATAAAAAGGAAATTCATGTCATTTGTACCAACATAGTTGAAACTGGAGACACTGAGCCAGATACACAAGGAAAATACAACATGCCTTCATTTGTGTATGGAATCTGACATGTGTTCTTTGTATCATTTTCCTCTGAACCAAAACATCCATCCTGGAGGGAGGCTCCTTAAAATCTTCCAAGCTGAAACATAGGCTATTAAGACTCAGGAAGCTCTCAATGGATCTGAAGCTCTTTTAATGCTCTAGAAGTAAACCAGGCTTAGGATGTAAGCACCTCTCAAGGCCCAGAATGCTCTAGAAACTTGCAATGCTTACAAGGGCCCTGCCTAAGAACTGCTTGGGAGGAGAGACTCTCCAGTTAACTGAGCTGCCTGCAAGTCATGTAAAGAGCTCCAGGGATGTGGTTCTTGTGAGTTGTCACCCATGCAGTGGTGGGATTTTTAGTGATACAGCTACCTTTAAGTCATTCATGCTCCATTAAGTAACCTAAACTTAGTGGCTCATTAAGATAGACTTAGATGGGTCTATTATTGCTTCCCTGTCTGGATGTGAACCTTTTTCATGTCTTTCCAGGAAAAGTCACACAACAGTTATTCATAATAGCTTCTCTGAGCAAAAATCCAACCTAAAGACTTGACAAACTCATTTTTTGTTGTTTTTATTTTAAACTCTATCCTCAGCCACAAAGGCAAAATTGATCATTTTAACTGAAGATACAATATTAGGTGACTGGAAATTGATTCTCAAATGGAGTTTCATGTTGTGGTTATTTCTCTTCCAGAAATTGTTTGGGGTCTAATTTTCCCTGCTCTAAGAGCAGTAGAAAATAAAGCAATTTTGTTTTCAGAGGCCCAGGACTTAAGAGAATGAACCTCTAGCATACTATCTCTTCAAGGAGCTTTGAGCGGAGAAAGGGCAGGTGCCTGTGACATGTTTTGGGTGGGGGAAGGCAGGTGCCTGTGAGGTGTTCTGGGTGGTGGAAAGGCTGATGCCTATACTGCTCTTCCCCTGAGCCTGGTGCTGTTAACCCATCTATCTTCCTGCTCTTTCTCACCAGAGGAGAACATTTAGGAGTTCAAATGTATGAGGACTGGGAGACTTATAGAAAATGCCAGTTGGCGTTTGGAAATTTGGAAATTGACAGTTGGAAAGAAGATGAGTGGCCCCATTATTATGGTCTAGCCACTTGGACAGAAGATCAATCCTGAGGTTACTGCACTCCCATCTATATGTGAAACTGCATCACCAGATTACAAGCTATTGTTGAAATTATAATTAATGAGATTGCAAAAGCTTTTATAATATTAGCCATGCAACAGACCAAAATGTGCAATACTATCTATCAAAGTTTATTTGGAGCAACTGTTGCCATAGAAGAAATCACAAACCAAATGAGAAAAGCTGCAGAACTGGAAAGGCTGGGAACATGAGGACTTGTTTAGAGGTTGGTTCCAAACCTTCAGGCTATTTTAAACCCTCATAGTATTATTCTGTTAATTCTGGCAGGTTGTCTGATCTTACCCTGCCTAGTCCCTTGGTTGTATGGTCAGCCTCCTTGAGACTATGGTTGAAAGAAAGATGGTCACACATAAAATTATATTATGTAAATATAAAACCCAAAGCCAAGATGATGCTCCTTGACCCCGTGTTTGGGAAGAGTCTGAGCATCAAAGGGTGGAATGTGGTAACAGCCTTCCTAGAACACAGAGAAGGTGTGACTAAGTGCATGTAGCTAGTCTATAACATAGAATGTGTATGTAGCATAACCAATCAGAATATATATTACTATGTAAAGGAATAAAGGGGGCTGGAATGTACAGGAAAGTTAACAGAAGGTTTAAAAAACAAAGTCCTGCCAGGCATGGTGGTGCATGCCTTTAATCCTAGCACTTGGCAGAGGTAGGAGGATTGCTGTGAGTTCGAGGCTACCCTGAGACTACATAGTGAATTCCAGGTCAGCCTGAGCTAGAGTGAGACCCTACTTCGAAAAACCAAAAAAAAAAAAAAAAAAAATCAAGATGAAAAACAAAGTCCTGCTGTGCTTGGGCCTCAGCCTTTGGATGTGAATTGTTAGGCCTGTGCCAAAATGAGTGAATAAACCACATCCTGGTACAAGGTTTGGTGTCCTGACTCTCTGGATGAGAATCCTGTTACAACTGTAGGGAAACTGAGTTTATTGAGGTTACATATAGGGACATGAGCAAGGGGTTATTTTCAGGAGCATAGATGACTCAAAGGTAACTGTATCACCAAGAAAGCCACTGTGACATGGATGATGACTCAAGAAAGCTACATCATTAGATCTCCTTGCCCAACTTTCAGACAGCAGGGTCATGAGTCTCTTCTCCCAGCAAGTTTTTAATGCTATATAACTTTGGGGAAGTCTCATAACTTTTCTGAGTTTCCTGAGCCTTTTAAGCTTCATTAGCTTCTTGAGTCTTATAAGCCTCCATGCTGTTTCCAGTAGGAAATAACTCATTCATAGGAAATAGCTTCACAGTAATACCTTCACATGGTATATATCACTTAAAAATGGGCAAATACTGAACAGACTGAAGTGAAGCTGATCAGAGAGAGACCAGTCTCCATTTGCAGCTCTTAGCTTAGACATTGGCCAGTCTACCTATATTGTGACCACGCAGGACACTAAAGAGTTTAGCCATCGGTATTCACAGAAAAAAGATCTATCCATTGTCCTCTACTTCTGAGAAGTAACCATGTCCTACCTATTATCAGTGTCTTGCTGTAGGGGAGCAGCAAGTCAAATAGTATCTTGGGGGAAGGGAGGAGCAGCAATATCTGATAGTCTTAGGTGAAGGGTTTTGTGGGTCTTGTTCCTTTCCTGTTCCCCGGGGGTCATTGGCCACCGATGTCCCAGGTGAGGGAGAGAGGAGTTGTGAGGGGAGCAATAGGGTCTTTTCTGGCTGGGAAGGTGAGTGCCATGGGAGGACACACGACAGGGCAATGAGCACCCGGGAGACCATCTGATGGACAGTACTCATTTATTCACAGGGTGTGGGTTTTTAAACACTTGGGGAAGGTTGAGATGGCACGTACAGACTATATGGCAATCGGATGCATAGTTTCTGGGCTGTTATCTAGATAGAGGAAGGACTAGTAACATCAAAGCTATGGGGGAAGGATAAGGGAAGGTAGGGGGGAAGGGCGAAAGAGGAGATTAGCAGAAAGCTGTGACTTCAAAACTGTGGGGGGGGGTGAGAAGGCTTCTTGACTTTAGCCACATGAGGGTCTTTTGGGCAGCTAGCCACAGGTCAGGAACTGTGGGGGGCAAAGTCTGACTTATGGAATGGTCAGAGCCTTTTGGGGTCTGGGGGGAGCTCCTGGCCAGTTCTGCCCACTCTGGGTGATGACAGCTCATAACACCCTACAACATAGGTAAGGCTGTTAACATCACCAGGGGCTTCCTAACAGAGGGCCAGCTGCAACCCCACAGCCCAGGGTCCCTGGCCATGTCCAATAGTTCAGGCCAGCCTCCTCACAGGTCCAGCCTGTTACTAGCAAGGCCCAACAGGGTTTGGACTTTCTTCATGAAAGATTGATGAACTTTTTTTTTTTTTTTTTTTTTTAACTCAGAGAGCTCTGAGGAACTGAAACAATTTGAGACATTCTGCCTTGCAGAAAATCACAGAGGCAGCTCCTCTGACTCATTGTGAAAGATCCACCAAACTAATGTTGTTGTTATTCAGTTACTTGTCTACTCCCACCAGACTGCACCTGATTCCTGTCATTTCCTCAAATCGTATCCTTATGATCTGAGCCCCTTCCCTTGTTCAATGCAAGGGAATGCTCCATCCCACAGGATGGTTGTAGCCCTTTGATGTGCTACAATAAACAGTCTTTGTCTGTTGAGATCAAGTCCAGTTGGCTTTTCTCTTTCATTTTCCTCACATTAGGGAGGGGAATGGTCATGCAGAAAGACCAACCATGAGATCAAGGGTAAAGCTTGATTCATAGAGCACTAGCCAATGTGAAGACTAAGTTCTGTGCATCATGGCTACATGGCAAACCTTCAGTAAACTCTGTAAACATTGGGGTTCAGGTGAGATCTCTGGCTGGCTATAGTCTATGCATACTGTTAGGTACTGATTGTGGGAGGTTTGTGTGTCCTGAATCAAGCTAGTATTACCCTTATAAGCATATCAGAACCCTTTCAGTTTCTCCCCTAGTCATTTCTTGTTAATAGTCTTTAACAATGACTTAGAAGAGCTTCAGTGAGTTTTCAGTTCCCCATGCAAGCTGTTTTATTTGAGGGATGTTTGGGGAACCCCCTTAGCATGCAGTTGGTATGAGAAGTAAACATGGTCTTGTGGACATCTATGTGTCCTTTAAACATAACATGTGTGTATATGTATGTATATATATTCTTATACACATAGTGTGTGTGTGTGTGTGTGTGTGTGTGTGTGTGTGTGTGTGCAGGTGTAGAACAAAAGCTGATAGAAGTCTTCCTTAATTACTTCCACTGTAGTTATTTAAAATTTATTTAATTTGCACTTGTGTGTGTTTGTGTATGGATAGTACAGGGCCTTTTGTCACTGCAAGTAAAAGTCAGATGCGTATTCCACTTTTCTGCATCTGGCTTATCTGGGTGGCTTGGGAACTGGACCCAAGCTGCTAGCCTTTGCAAGTAAGCACCTTTAACTGCTGGGCTATCTGTAAGATTTGGGAGTGACCAAGACCACCCAAGTCACTCTAAGGCAAAGATGAAAGCTTTTATTCAGGAAAAGCATGAGCTGCCAGGGCTGACTCTCAAGAGTGGAGCCAGCCTGAGTTTTCAGGTAGTGGGCTTTATAGGTCTTTTCCAGGCGAGCCTGAGCCAGAGTGAGACTCTACCTCAAAAAAAAAAAAAAAAAAAAAAAAATTCTGTGCCTCTTGGGCCAGAAGAGCAGCTGCAGCAAGAGCACATAGGCATGGTTGCCAATCCCAGACAGAGCATTTTAGTTGTTTAGAAAGATAAGATGCAGGGGCAAATGATGGACCCTTCACTTGGCCCAGAAGTCCCAATGTCATACCCTCTTTTTCTGTGGAATAAAGAAGAAAAGGCTGCTGACTGTCTAAAAGCACAAGGGCTGGAGCTTCCAAGACCAGGCAGGAGAAGGCAGCATTTATCTCTGAATTAGGGTCTAGGGGTTTTTGAGGGTTTCCCTTAGCTTTGTCATAAAGGGGCTTTGGCATGAGGGCAAAGTTTGGAATTTTTTTTAATTTAAAGACAGCAGTGGCTGACTAATGAGGGACAGGCAGAGGCAGATGGCATGAATTAATGTTAGAGTTTAGTATTGTCAGCCAGTTTCAGACAGGAGATCCTATTAGTCTGAATCTTTGTTTATATTGTAGTTATATTTTTCTTTCTGGGTGATTAAGACCATATAGGCTTCCAGCATTAACTATGTTTTTGAGGTCAATAATGGCTCTGTAGGAGAGATGTTTAGGCCCCAGTGGAGTTCTATGACTCTCAGCATTGTCATCTGCTAGGATAAGTCAAGGCCATGCTGACCAAGTGGCCCTCCCTTTTTTGGGAAGCCTGGAGGACTGATTTTCCTCTGATGTGACTCTCCTGTTGCAGATACACTGACTTGGAATTTATATCTGGGTCTCTATATCCTCTCTGATCAAGAAGACAGGTAACTTACAAGAGGCCAGAAGTTAGCAAGTGTCCCATCATCTCCTGTGGCCTTCTGACCTGGGAGCAAGAACCATAATATTGGTTATCTTTTTAACTCCTATGTTTTCAATTGATTTTGGCTTCTACAGATGGTTATTAATCACTCAGAGAGACTCTACATATCTGATTAGCAAAACAGATCAGTTTAAAAGGTGTAGAACATCTCTGGTTAGCCAAGAAAATCTGGTTAGAGAATGACATGATAGTTTAAAATCATTCTAATATTTAAGTTTAGTTGTCAGGTGACAGTGTAAGCTATATCTGGAACATAGAAAGCATACACATTCTATCTTTTAAGTATCTGTCAGTTATAAGTATAGGCAGAACATTTTAGTAGCCCTGAAAGAATATTTTACCAATTAACATCCAACATTTAAAGTTTCCTCTGTAGTTTATCTTCTTTAGTCAGTTCATCTCATAACTACCAACAAAAACATTCATTGTCCCTAACATAAGACTTTTAATATGACCATTTATGTTTTTAGTGTCCTCAACAGGCCTTTTGAAATAACTTTTTTATAAAAGAGTAGACCAGACTTGACTTATACTATTTACCCAGAATACACATATATATTTTATCATTTATTGATTTTGGAACTTTGTTTTTTATAACTTTTCTGAAATATTGTTTAAAAAATATGAAAGCAGATTCAAGCATTATTATAAATTTTAGAAATTTTCTTACAAACTCAGTATTGAGTACTTCTAAATTTAAACATAAATATTGAGGCTGTTGTCTGTTAGTAGTTCCACAGAAGCATAGAAAGATAAAGTAGGACTTCCGGGTAAGATGGCGGCATAGGAGCCATGCCAAACCAGATCAGGGAGGGAATAGAGCAAAACTACACTCTTCTTAGGAAAAGAACAGAATATTTCTCCAGGAAATAGCAGAAAAGCAGAAGACAGCCAGAAACCCACTGTGGAGAGTGTGGCCCCAACCCACGGCAGCCCGCTCCCCAACGGCTCCAAGCCACGGGCTCCCCAGGGGCTCCAACCCGAGGCTCCAAGCTGCCACCCAGATCAGCTAAGCCCTGCTGAGCCTCCGCTGCAGCCGCCACAGCCCCCTCCCCCCAAAAAGGAGGGACTTTCCAACCTCATCAGTCTCCTCACAGAGCCCAGAAATCAAAGAAAAATCTGCAGAGCTACTGAAAGAGACACACACTGTGAGCTACTGCAGGCTTCCTGAACTTGCCCATCCCCCAACCATTAGATCCCCAGTGAATTGGCAGAATTGAGCAACTAGTGGCAGATCTGAACCACATTGCCAACACCAGACCCAGCATAGCTGACCCAAGCTCCACAGCTCAGGGAACAAGGTGGGCACCCAGGATTTGTGAGTTTGAAAGCCACACCAAAAGATAACAAAGGCCAGCATTGGAAGTGCTAACCACTCTTTCCAGGTCAGGGCAGGGTATGGGTTACAAATTAGTGGGTGACCTTACCATTTTCAAATAAGCTGAATATGAGGGGTTGAATATTGCTACCTATAATACTTATAGATTTAAAGGGCCTTTATCTTTTACTTCTGTTATTATTGAGGGCAGGGTCTGATTCCCAAGCTGACAGGATTAAGGGTGTGGACCAACACATGCCCTTAGGGATTTTGACCCTATAAGACTGTTTGTTTCAATTCCCACACTTGTATACTCTGTGCTCATGTTAATTGAATGTGTATTTTGCTCTGTTGAAGTTTAGAACTTACTTCTAAATTGTTCCACCAGTCCACTACAATACTTGCTTAACAAGCAAACTCAACAGCTAGGATTACTTCTGAGGTTGGACTTGGGTACAAGTGCTACACTTGGCACCTTAAACTCATATCCTGAAATTATATAAAGGTGGATCACAACATCTAAGAACACTGCAGATAAATAGAAAACCTAAGCATCAAATCAATCCAGGATGCAAAAGTCACTACACTATAATGCAAGAAACACAAAGAATCAAGACAATGCAATCCAACCAAAAATTACAAATCCATCAGAATTGTTCACCAATGAGACTGTTTTAGATGAAATTCCTGACAAAGATTTCAAAAGAATGATGATATCTATACTCAAAGAAATGAAAGAAGAAATAAAAGAAGAAATGAAAGCAATCCAAGAAGAAAACAAAGGAATTAAAGAAGAAAACAAGTTCTTGAAAGAGAATACAGAAAAACAGTTTAATGAAATAAAAAGGTCATTACAGGACATGAATAAGGAAATAGAAATACTGAAGAAAAACCAGGCTGAAATCCTAGCTCTGAAGAACACAGTCAATCAAATAAAAAACTCTGTGGAAAGTCTCACTAGTAGAATGGATGAAGGAGAGGACAGAATATCTAAACTAGAAGACCAGATGGCAGACCTATCACAGTCCAACAAAGAGAAAGACAAGCTAATAGAAAGGTATGAATGGGAACTCCAAGACATCCGGGACACTATGAAAAGATCAAACATAAGAATTCAAGGTATAGCAGAAGGGGAAGAATTTCAATCCAGAGGCTTAGTAGGTGTTTTCCCCAAAGTCATAGAAGAAAATTTCCCCCAAATTGGGAGAGAAATGCCAATGTAGATACAAGAAGCATTTAGAACACCAAGCAGACAAAACCTAGAAAGATCCTCTTCTCGCCATGTTATAATTAAACTACCAAACATGCAAACCAAAGAAAATATACTGAAAGCAGTTAGAGAGAAAAAGCAAATGACCTTCAAAGGGAAACCTATTAGTATCACAGCAGATTACTCAACACAAACTCTAAGAGCCAGAAGGGCCTGGAGTGATGTATTCCAAGTTCTGAAAGATAAAACTGTCAACCAAGATTACTTTATCCTGCAAAGCTATCTATCCAAATTGATGTAGAAATAAGGATATTCCATAACAAAGACAGGCTAAAGGAATTTATGGCAACTAAACCAGCTCTACAAAAAATACTTGCAGGAATCATTCAAGCTGAAGAGAAAGCAAAACACACACAGCAGGAAATAGGAAAAAATAAGCCACACTCAAATAGCAGGTAAAACAAGTGAGTAAAGCAAAAACCAGGAAGAACTACAAAACAAGAAAAATGGAGAGATCAAATACATATCCTTCAATAATAACTCTTAATATCAATGGCCTCAGTGGCCCAACCAAAAGACATAGACTTGCAGACTGGATTAAAAGCAGGATCCTACCATCTGTTGCCTTCAGGAAACTCACCTCTCATTAAAAGATAGAAACCTTCTTAGGGTGAAAGGTTGGAAAAAGGTACTTCAAGCAAATGGGACTAGGAAACAATCAGGGGTTGCTATCCTAATTTCTGACAGGATAGACTTCAAACCAACATTAGTGAGGAAAGACAAAGAAGGTCACTTTATACTGTTTAATCAGTATAAAGTTGTTGGAACACTCCAACAGGAAGACATCACAATCCTAAACATATATACTCCCAACATGGGGGCTCCCAATTTCATCAAACAAACACTATTAGACTTAAGGTCAGAGATAACTCCTAACACAATAGTAGTGGGTGACTTCAATATCCTGCTCTCATCACTAGACAGTTCTACCCAACAAAAAATAAACAGATAGACAGCTGCATTAAATGATATCATGGAACAAATGGACCTAACAGATATATACAGAATATTCCATCCAAATGCTGCAGAATACACATTCTTCTCAGCAGCACATGGGACATTCTCTAAAATAGACCATATAATAGGACACAAACCAAATCTTAACAAATACAGGAAAATTGAAATAATCCCTTGTATGCTATCTGACCACAATGGGATTAAACTGCAAATCAGCAACAAGAAAAACTACAGAGTACACAGAAACTCATGGAGACTAAACAGTACATTATTGAACGATGTATGGGTCATTGAAGAAATTAAAAAGGAAATCAAGAAATTAATAGAATCAAATGATGATGAGAATACAACATACCAAAACCTTTGGGACACAATGAAGGCAATCCTACAAGGGAACTTTATAGCCCTAAGTGCCTAGATTAAGAAATTAGAGAGTTCACAACTAAACATTTTAATGCCTTCACTTTAAGGCCTTGGAAAGAGAAGAACTAGACAAAGCAAAAATCAGTAGAAGGGAAGAAATAATAAAGGTTAGGGCAGAAATTAATGAAATGGAAACCAAAAAAAAAAAAAAATCAATGAAACAAAGAGTTGGTTCTTTGAAAGGATAAACAAGATTCACAAACCCTTAGCAAATCTGACCAAAAGAAAGAGAGAAGAGACAAAAATTGGTAAAATTAGAGATGAAAAAGGCAACATCACAACAGATACCAAAGAAATTCAGAAAATCATATGGACATACTTTAAGAAAATATATGCCTCTAAGTTTGAAAACCTGAAAGAAATGGATGATTTCCTTGATTCATATGACCTACCAAAATTAAATCAAGATGAGATAAACCATTTAAATAGACCTATAACAATCACAGAGATCCAAGCAGTTATAAAAAGTCTCCCAACTAATAAAATCCCAGGCCCAGATGGATTCACTGCTGAATTTTACCAGACATTCCTGGAAGAACTAATACCAATGCTTCTCAAACTTTTCCACAAAATAGAAAAGGAAGGAATTCTACTAAAATCCTTCTATGAAGCCAGCATCACCCTGATACCCAAACCAGACAAAGACAGATCAAAAAAAGAAAATTACAGACCAATTTCCCTCATGAACATAGATGCAAAAATTCTCAACAAAATACTGGCAAACAGAATACAAGAATATATCAGAAATATTATTCACCCCGACCAAGTAGGGTTTATCCCAGAGTTGCAGGGATGGTTAAACATATGCAAATCCATAAATGTAATACACCATATAAATGGTCTGAAGGACAAAAATCACATGGTCATCTCAATAGATGCAGAAAAGGCATTTGACAAAATCCAACCCCCCTTCATGTTGAAAGTATTACAGAAACTAGGAATAGAAGGAAGATATCTCAAAATAATAAAAGCTATTTATGACAAACCTACAGCCAACATAATACTAAATGGGGAAAAACTTGAAGCTTTTCCTCTAAATTCAGGAACAAGACAAGGGTGTCCACTTTCCCCTTAGTCTTAGCCATAGCTATAAGGCAAGAGACACTCATAAAAGGGATACAAATCAGAAGGGAAGAGATCAAACTATCATTATTTGCAGACGATATGATTCTGTACATAACAGACCCTAAAGACTGTACCAGCAAACTGTTAGAGCTGATAAACACTTTCAGCAATGTAGCAGGATACAAAATAAACACACAGAAATCAGTAGCTTTTCTATACACTAACAACAAACGTGCAGAGGATGAAATCAGGGAATCTCTCCCATTCACAATTACCTCAATAAAAATAAAATACCTTGGAATAAACTTAACCAAGTAAGTGAAGGATCTCTACAAAGAGAACTTTAAAAAACTCAAGAGACAAATTGCTGAAGACACAAGGAAATGGAAAGACATCCCATGCTCCTGGATTGGAAGGATCAATATTGTGAAAATGTCAATCTTACCAAAAGCAATCTACACATTTAATGTGATCCCCATTAAAATCCCAATAGCATTCTTCACAGAAATAGAAAAAACAATCCTCAAATTCATCTGGAAACACAAAAAACCATGAATAGCCAAAACAATTTTGCACAACAAAAATCAGGCAGGTAGTATTACCATACTCGATTTTAGGTTATATTACAAAGCCATAGTAACATAAACATCATGGTACTGGCACAAGGACAGACAGGTAGATCAATGGAACAGAATAGAAGACCCAAATATTAATCCAGGCAGCTACACCACCTTATTTTTGACAAAAATGCCAAAAATATTCATTGGAGAAAAGATAGCCTCTTTAACAAGTGGTGCTGGGAAAACTGGACATCTGTTTGTAAAAGGATAAACATAGATCCTTGTCTCTCTCCATGCACAAGAATCAAGTCCAAATGGATCAGGGACCTGAATATCAGACCTGAAACTCTGAAACTGCTAGAGGAAAAGGTAGGGGAAACTCTTCAACACATTGGCATAGGCACGGACTTTCTGAATATAACTCCAATTGCTCAGAGAATAAAACCACTAATCAACCACTGGGACCTTATGAAACTACAAAGCTTTTGTACAACAAAGGACACTGTGAATAGAGCTAAAAGACAACTTACAGAATGGGAGAAAATCTTTACTACCTATACATCTGATAGAGGATTAATATCCAGAATATACAAAGAACTCAAAAAACAGAATAAGAAGAATTCAAACAACACAGTTAAAAAATGGGCTATGGAACTAAATAGAGAATTCACAGAAGATGAAATACAGATGGCATATATACATCTAAAAAAGTGTTCCACATCCTTAGCCATCAGGGAAATGCAAATTAAAACCACTTTGAGATTCCATTTCACTCCTGTCAGAATGGCTATCATCAAGAAAACAAATGACAATAAGTGTTGGCGTTGATGCAGAAAAAGAGGAACACTTCTATACTGTTGGTGGGAATGTAAATTGGTCCAGCCATTGTGGAAATCAGTGTGGAGGTTCTTGAGACAGCTAGAAATAGATCTACCATATGATCAAGCTATAGCACTCCTAGGCATATATCCAGAGGACTCTTCTCACTACCTTAGAGATACTTGCACAACCATGTTTATTGCTGCTCTATTCACAATAGCTAGGAAATGGAAGCAGCCTAGATATCCCAACACAGATGAATGGATAACAAAGATGTGGTACATTTACATAATGGAGTTCTACTCAGCTGTAAAGAAAAATGAAATTATGAAATTTGCAGGGAAATGGATGGATCTGGAAAAGATTATACTAAGTGAGGTAATCCGGGCTCAGAAAGCCAAACGTCACATGTTCTCTCTCATATGTGGATCCTAGCTACAAATATATAGACTTGTGTGTGAACTGGAACCAAAAATAGGTACCAGACCAGTAAGCTGGTAAAAGGCTATAAGGGAGGGAGGAAAGGGAAGGACTTCAGTGTATGGTATTTGCACATATGTAAGTAGAATAACTGATTACAGGGAGGGGAATGGCCTAAGCGAGGCCATGGGAAGAGAATGCATAAAAGAAGGGCAGAGGGAGGGTCAATCTAATTTCAAGATATTGGGAATAAGACTTATGTAAAAATTACTTTTTTGAATAATGGCACATCTAGAAGCTGTAGACTGCTACTAGAAAATTTTCAGTGCCTGGGATGGGATACCTTCCAGTGAGTTGTTGGCCAAGGAGTTCCCGGTAGCCTCCAAAACATTAAAGGCTTTTGCCAAAGCCCTTCGTTTCCCTTGAAAAACAGATAGTAAGACCCTATTGCTGAAAACATCTCTTGCCTGAGAGGCAAGGTCACTGAGAAAGCAAGCTGGTGCTGAGCAGAAAACCTTCTCCCTGTTGACCAGCCAACTGAAAGCTGGAAAAAGCTGCACTGCATGCAGCATATGGGAGACAGAAGTCATCAGCAGTGAAAACAGTGGACGCTGAATATTCAACTTTGGCCAGACAGGCCCAATGACTGAATGGGTGCAGTAGTGGCATGTGTACTGTTGGGGTAACCAACTGCTCCATAATTGGACTAAAGGCCCTCTCTACGGGAGGGAATACATACCTGGTACTGAAAAACCTAAGCAAAAGTCTATGGCAGGTGAGGTCATGAGCCTTAGGGTTATAAAGCCTGCTCTTCTGTCTGACTAAATGTGTATATTATTCCCACCAAGCTGCCCTGAAAATACTACTCTTCATGTTCATATTCACATATTAACGCTACTCGCACTTCTGGTTAGAGAAGCTTCTCTTTTTTAGATGGTGATGACCACTGGGATGACCCAAAAGGCAATATAGTGCTGAGAAGAAGGGATGGAGGAGGGCCCAGTACTGAAACACCTCTGTCACACCTCCAAGGCTCAGGGACCATTGCCGAAGAGGGGGCGGATAGAATGGAAGAGCCAAAGGAAGCGTATGACCTCTTACAATGCAACTGCCCAGACAGAAATTGGCCTCAATATCCATGACCTTGCAGTGCCTAGCAATACCTCCGCAAGACCCTTAAAATAGAAGTAAAAGATGATGACATCAAATTAAGAGAGAGACTAATGAAGAAA
The DNA here is from genome assembly GCA_036365145.1 of Orientallactaga sibirica. Lineage (NCBI taxonomy): Eukaryota > Metazoa > Chordata > Mammalia > Rodentia > Dipodidae > Orientallactaga > Orientallactaga sibirica. Next base: position 29,913,267 of record JAEOAD010000026.1, on the reverse strand, counting down.
GGGAGGGGATATGATGGAGATTGGACTTCTAAAATGGAAGGGGGGAGGGGAGGGAAATATCAGGTGGTTTTTTAATATGTAAGTATAAAAGTTGTCAATAAAAAAAAGATAAAGTAAATGTATAAACAGTTACAAATTTCCTATAAGAAGTCCCCATCTGATCACAGTGATGTAGCACTCACCCCATCATCATGCTAGGGCCAGGATCCTGAGATTCCCTGTGCCTTCAGCCCCCTAGCTCTGCAAGGTAGGGAAGCTAAGAAAGAGCCATTAGGGATTTTCCTTGGGCAGCATAAACCCCAGAGAGGTCTGTGTCTTGTCTGTCTGCCCAACAATGAGTTTTGTGTGTTAGGCTCCTCCTATTACTCTCAGAACCACCTGGCCATCTACAGATCAAGCCCTTCAGGGGAAAGAACTAAGTAACACATTACAGGTACATCTGCCTGGACTGGCCCAGAACTTAATTATTCCTGATCTACTTCTTACTCCTGGGGAACACAATGGGACAGCATAGCCACTCCCCCCCCCCCGTTTTTTCTTTCTAAATTACAGGGAGAGTTTTGGACTTCCCTCAGGGCTATAAGGCAGCTTTATGATCCTGCCATTTTACAATACTTTAAGAGTAGGAGTATCTTAAATTTTTCCTTGCCTATGGTATTAATTATTTTCAGTGTTCCTTCTGGGGGACACTCAACAGTAAAAGTTGGTCATGCCATCTAGTACAATGGGCTTGGGGTGGAGAACATCCCCCACAATGGAATGGCACTGCTCAGAACAGAAATCATTCTACAGCCTTAGGGCTGTGAGCCACATACATACTCATACACATACTTTCATTTCATACAGACTTCAGACAACCATTTCCCCCTCACACATTCATTCATTCCTTCAGAAGCTATATATTCTCATTTTAAATTTCTGTTCTATAAACAACTCCAAAGATCAAAACCAAACCTTGTTAGTGAAAGCATGGTCTTTTCAGTCAGGGTCCTCCCTGGTGACAGCAAGTGTCCCCAGTGAGAAAGTGTTATCAGTTAAGTGGGCCTCAGATTAGGTCATAGGCCTGGGTGATGTAGTGAAAATTTTTAGTATAGCATATGGGATCAGTGGCAAAAGATCTTAGACATTTTTCAATCTGGGATTAAATCAGAAATGGAAAAAGGAATATGAATTCAAACGATTCCTTCTGTGCCTGCGACCTCATGTAAAGGGTACATTCTATCCCTGCAAGAACGAGTACACCTGGCAGGAGGGGAAGGAGGGATAGGAGATGGGAGATGGTGGTGGTGGGGGGCGGGTAGGGAGGCATGGAGAAGGAACAGGAGACAGATGAAGCTGTTGGGGCCAGGTCATCTATGGTGACAGGGTTAAGAGCGGAAAGTGAGGATGAGTATGGGGGAGGGGTCGGATGAGAGCACATTCCTGAGACCTTGGCTAGAAGGACCTGGTGAGAATAGCAGGTAAAGTAGAGACAGGGAGAGAGACTGAGAGGGAGATTGAGCACTGTGCACACAGAGTGAAAAGTGCCTGAATATAGAGTATTTTGGACCACCTTCCTATATGTTGGCAGACATTTGTTAAATAAGTGAGAAGTTGGAAATCAAAAGTACCATTCTTGGGTCATTTGGACTCATTGTCCATCTTATATTGTGGCCAGGCAGAGTTGCAGAGAAAGATCAGATGATGAGGTTTAATGTTATCTGGCTTTAAGTTCTTAAGGTGACAGGGACAGAGCAAAACAAGGGTGAGAGAAAAGAACCAGGACTTAAGCTGGGTTTACCCAGAATAGCAATATGACCCCCTGGCCCATTAGGGTGAACAGGGCCTGCACCTCCCTCATGGGCAGAGGCCACACAGGTTACAATTGTAGGCTTTTTAGCCTGTTAGTGGGCAAGGCAGGCACCTGTGCTCCTGATGGCATAAGTGGCTGGCAATAAAAGATGAGACCTCAGGAGGAAGAGGGAGAGGAGGGAGTGGGAGAGTGTCCCGAGATGGTGCAACTAAACCAAAAGGCACCCCTTATGGTACAGTAGACCAGAGAGGGAGAGACTCAAGGTGTCAAGAATGCATCTTTCTCAAGAACTGGGGTTGGGGCCCAAAAGCAGGTGAGGGGTATAGCCTGGCATGCTGGCACAGCTGCTATAAGGAGGTATTAAACCAGAGAGCAGGCCAACATGAGAGGAACACTTACCAAGAAAGAAGAGGAGATGAAAAAGGGAAGAAGAATGAGGCTGGATTGTGGTGAGTATGAAGGTTAGTATCAGTCAGAGATGGTCTGAAGCCTTTAAAGGGCCAGTGACAGCTTAGTGGTCTCATTGGGGAAAGGAGGTCTGGCCACCCAAGAGTGCAACTGAAAGATTCCTATCTGAGTCAGGACACCAGATGTAAGGTGACCAACACCACACAAACCCCTCCAAGACAAAGATGAAAGCTTTTTTTTTTTTCTTTCCTTTTTGTTTTTTGGTTTTTGGTTTTGGGTTTTTGGTTTTTCAAGGCAGGGTCTCACTCTGGTCCAGGCTGACAAGGATGAAAGCTTTTATTCAGGAAAAGCATGAGCTGCCAGGGCTGACTCTCAAGAGTGGAGCACAGCCAACCTGAGTTTTCGGATAGTGGGCTTTATAGGGCTTTTTCAGTTGGGAAGGTGAGGAAGGAAAAAGAACTCATTTGTTAAGTTAAACAGGGAACTTCCTTTAGAGGAGGTCATTACATTAGCCATTTAAAATAGCTAGAGTATGAGACCAGAACAGTGACCAGGTGACTTGCAAGGTAAGGGAGCAGGAAACCATAACCTGGGGGCATTGTTAGGCGAGGAAGGAATAATGGCTGGGCAGTTTCTTGAGGAATGTGGATAATCCACTTCTGTCACCATTCTGCTGTCCTTGGTGACTCCATTTTGGGAGCCCATCCTAACCTAACACCATTTTCCCAGGTTTTCACCTTATTTATTGAGATAGGGTCTTTTACTTGAACCCATAGATCATAGATTTAACTAGTTTAGTGAGCCAACTTGTCTAGGACTCACCTGTCTCCACTTCCTGATTTCTGTGATTATAAAGTATGTGCTGGAGATGTGAACTGTGGTCCTTGTGCTTGCATGGCAAGCATTTTATCCACTGACCCTGAGGCAGTTACAGTGACTGGATCCCTGAAAGTAAAGACAGAAATGTCCTTAAGTCTGCCCTTACAGCATTCACTTTGCTAGAATTTAAAGAAGCTTGGCTTCTCCTTATTTCTTGCCTAAAGGTGTTTCCTAGACCTTTTTTTCCATAAACAACCTGAGCCCTCTCTGAGAGTTCCTCTTTCTTAGAATTTAAATGTGATCCTGAAGTTGTGGTTGGTCATCCTCAGCCCCAAAACTTCTTGAGCCATCTCCTGGTATAGACCAATCAGCCCTCACTCTGGCTCAACTGAACCTGAAGGTGAAGCCCACCACATAAGGTTATAAGTAGACCCTTACCAGGGGGACAAGCTCTCTTGGCTGGCTCTTGAACTTCCAGGTTCTAGTAATCCTTCCCTCGTCTCAACCCAGCCAGACTGAGAGAAACTCCCTCCTTTACTCCCTCATGGGCTCTCTACCTCCTCCTGCCCTCCATGTAACAGGAGCTCTCTGTACTTTCTTCTCTTACCTTCTGTTAATCTAATAATGTCTCTCTAAACTTTACTCTCTGGTCTATGGACTTTAATTCTCTAAATTCGTAAGAAAAGAATCCAGGAAACTCAAATATATTGGTGCATTTGCATACTGGTGTATTAGCAAGTAACCCCAAAATCCCACTTCAACCCATCTCCCTAGGCCTTAGACTTGACTTTTAGTTCTGAACTTTACCGCTCACCTTAATCTAGGTCTGGTACAAGTAAGTTGTGAATGTGGTACCCTAGTATCTTCTTATTCATGGACAGAGATGTTCATGTACCATGATGATGTTCTTAAGGCTATTTAGCTATTTAAATATTAGGGGATCTTTTTTGTAGAATTTTATTCTCAGGCCAAGGAGTTTCTAAGTAGCTGAGTAAGGTTCTACCTGCCTTGGATGAGGTGCTTCTATCATTTTCCTTCTAAAGAAAAAATGTGCCTTTAAGAGAGTGTACAGTTAGGGATACTGGATCTCTGAAAGTAAAAAAGGCAGAAAAGTCTGAACTTGCTAGAAATAAAAGATGACCTGACCTGCCTAGTTCCCTAAACCTGTTTTTCCACAAACAACTAGAACCCCTTCTGGGAGGGAGGTCTTTTGTAGGATTTAAACATTGTGGTTGGTCAGGTTCAGCCCCCAGAACTTGGTGTCAGGGCTAGCCTCTTCCTGAGATAACCCCCAGCCCTAACCAATGAACTCTCCCTCTGGTTCACCTGAGCTGAAAGACTGCCCACCACTCTTTGGTTACAAATACCTTTGCAAGGGGAGAGCAGTCTTTCAGACCATTTGGGAACTTACAAAATGTGAGTGAGATTTTCTCCTGGCTGGGCCTGGCCTAGCTTAGCCCAGGGCCAGTCAGGCTGAGCCAAGGAGAGGGGCCCCTACCCTTTACTTTCCACGTGGGTTCTTTATCCCCTCCAACTCCCCACATGGCAGGAGCTCTTGGAACATTCTTTCTTCTCTTTTCTTTCCGTGATTTTTCCAGGTCCTACACATAGGATCTCTAGTCACATGGGTGCCTTGACTCTGTAATTCCCTCAATAAGTATAATAATTTAGTAATTATTCTTTTCAGTCCTTTTTATTCTTTGATTAAAATTATAAATGAACCTAGGGTTTGGAGTTCAAAGGACTTTCCTGGACCCTGAGTACTCTGTTACAACTTAGGTTTAATTTCTTTTTTTTTTTTCCTTTTGATACACAATAGCATTCCATGTGTGTCATAGAGGACTATCACTTGTGGTTTAAGATAAGATCAGCATTGTCATTAGACCTTTGGTGTATATAAGGAAAAAGATTTTAGAGGTCAGTTTGAAAGGAACAGGTAGACATCTCTGGCTGGGAGTAGAGTTTTATTTCAAGGTAGCAGAGGGACACATCATATTTTTGCAGTTCTAAGACATGAAATATCCACATTGCTTTTGGAAAGGGGGGCAGTTTTCTGTCAAAAGGTTGGATCCTACTTGCAGTGAGAGGGAGGGATAAAGATTAACAAGTGAAGGAAGGAAACGTTTTTGAACTCCTTTTGAGAGGGAGTCAGGTAGTTCTGATAGGCAGTTAGGGTGACTAGGCCCCTGAAAGTATCCTTACAATCTCCACTTTTCTAGAAATGAAAGTATGATTCGACTTCTTATCTCTTCCTGAGATCTGTTATCCTACAAACAGTCTGCACCCCCCATGAGAGGGAAGTCTTTCCCAAGATTTAAATCTAATCCAACATTATGAATGGTCAGGTTCAGTCACTAGAACTAGGCTAGCCATTGCCTAAGACGGCCACTAGCTCAGACCAATCAGCTGTCTCTGATTGACCTAAGCCAGAAGGTAGGGCCTACTACCACCATAAGATTATAAGTATATTTGTGAGGGAAGAGCAAGTTCTCTGGACTGCCTCGCCACTCATGAACACCCAAGTTCTGGTGAGTTTCTGAGATGAGGGGAGAACCTCCTGAACCCCACTTCCCACATGGACTCTGTACCCCTCCTGTCCTCCACATGGCAGTTCTTTGTACTTTCTTTTCTGTCCTCTTCATGCTTTTTCCAGGCTCACTACGTGGGCTCTCAGGCCACATGGGTATATTCATTATCCTTCCCTTGGTTCTGCACTTTCCTCAATAATTTTAATAATCAAATAATTATCTTTCTCAGTTTGGTTTGCCCAACTCTTTGGATAAATGCAAATGCAAATCCAAGGTTTGAAGTTCAAGGACTTTCTTTAACCCCTAACATCCTGTTTCATTTTCTTCCAAGATAGCCAGTCAAGGATCCAGCTCTCCTCAGATCATAAGTCAACAGGCAAACCTCTTGGCATCCAGCAGTAATATGTTGAATTCCCAAGAACCTCAATAAAGATATTTGCTAACTCCTTCAGTGTGGAAGTTGTTTATAATTTTCAGTTCTGTGAGTTCTTGTAAGAGAGTTCTTTGTTTAGAAAAGGTATTTGACACAACAAAGAACTGTGGGTGGTTGTTTTCTCTATGAAGTCTGGTCAAGCTCAAGGAAGTCAGGAGGCATGGATGATAGAAGACAGTGCTGAACTGGTCTTGTGATATCAGTCTTTGAAAAACTTGTAGGTGAATGTTTTGTCATGTTTTCTGAAAAGAGCTGACAAGGCTTTTCAATAAGAAGGTGGGAAGGAACTGGTATTCTCTGTATTTTTCCACTCAGTGTTTAGATAATAGCTCATTCTTAAGTGGAGTTATTTTAAATTTAAATGGAAATAAATCATGGTTAAGGATGTTCAATTAAAGTGCATTTATTACAAGGTGGTTACATCTCAGCAAGAAGCTGCCACTGAAGTGCAATATAATACCAAAGCTACAAGACAACCATTTATAATGGGTTGATAATGGTTGTCTTGATTCTGTTTGTTTTCTCTGATGCCTCAGTGACAATTGAATAGAAGACAATCACACCCTGTGAAATTGAGTTGAATTGCCCACAGCAAGTTCAGGAAATGCTTTCCCCCTGTGGAAATGTATGGAGGCTGTCTTCTTATCAATCAGGAAAAGTTTTCTGTTTGTGCGCCTTTTGCTTCTGAAAAACATCTTTTCTTTGCTATAAATACTCCTGCCTATTGTATTGCTAAGTCTTGGAGCTTTGTTTGTATAAAATAATTCCAATTATTGAAATGACATCTCATTCTTATACATTCTTTGAGTCCATTGTTTTATGTGATTTAAAAAGCAATGCTGGGTACTAGACAACCCAGGAATTTTACCTGGAAGTAAATGAAAACTTCCGTGGAAAAAAATAATATACAAATCCTCATAGTGGTTTTATCCACATGTTAAAAGCTAAAAATAAAACAAATGTCCTCATTATACTTCCAGTTAAAAGAAGGAAAAAAAATTGTTACATGTAATATAGATAAGCTCCTGGAAATTATGATGAATGAAAAAAGCAAATTGCTATGGTCTCCATGCTACTTGGCGATTGTTCTATAGTGTAGATGCAAAAGACACAACTAGTTTATTCTGGAGCCAAATATACATGACCATGGTCCAGGAACACAGATTTAGGTTACCTCAAATTTTATGTTCCAATATATTATCAATTTTTTGAAGGTTTTACAGTTACAGACCAAAAGAAAGTCATAAATCAAGGTATTTTCAAATATATTGCCTGACCATCAGGTAGGTGGGTTATAGCAAAGCTGGGAAATCTCCACCATAGGCCTCAGAAGGTATCTAATGACATTCTTAGCCCTTAGGTTCTGGGAAGCTGGGGTCTGCTTTTGCATGCCAAAGAGGATTATACCTGAACAACTGGATGTTAGTTCAGACACAGAAGTGGGCAAAAAATGGTTATTAAGGGCCTAAAGGTAGCCCAAGGTAATTTGGCTTTGACTTGCCACATTCCATCTCTCTATGATCACAGGAGCTTTATCTGTCCATTCAGCCTTGCTGAAAGCAGGTGCAGCAGATACAGCTGATTTCTGGGAACTTTAGTTCATAATAGCTACACTGAAATAACAAAACTGCAACAAAATTGTAGCAGTGAGAACAGATTGGTGTGCTGGTGTGAGGTTCAGAATTTAGAAAAGCACAGAGACATCATTTCTTATAAGTTAACATCAATATGATGTGTAATTATCTCAAAATATATGCACATATCCACATACTTGAACACCTAGACATGAAAGAGTCAAACCAACACCATGACAGGCTTCAATAAGATATTTTCTAGTTAGGCCTAAGTTTCAATTTTTCAAGAAGCCTGAACTAAATTCTGGGAGAACAGAACAAAGGGCCAAGTCATTTCCTGGAGGGTTTCAGAGATGTCTAAGGCCATTCCCCCTTTCTTGGCCCCAGCCAAGCAGAAGTAAAAGAATATGAGATATGCTTACTGGCCCCTTAACTGGCCAACTTAGAAAACTTTACATTCCCTAGACCCAGCCCCTTAGCCTCCCTTAGCCCATGTGCACGAATTATAACCAGTCAGGAGAGCACAAGTACTATATCATTCAAATTAGCCAATTATGTCAGAGGTCTTTATTTAGCAGTCTATAAAAGAGCCAGGGAGCTTCTTCTTGAAGTTGCCATTTAGTGCAAATGGTTGATGCCCACGTGCTGGACTTCTCTGCACAATAAACACTCTATGTTTTTACATGCTATATGAGTCTGAGTCTCCCTTCAACAATTTTTGGACCCTAACACACATAGCAATACAATGCCATGGCTGAAAAATTAGACAGCAGAGACTATATTAATCAAATGCCAACATTAACTTCTAGTCTTTTTCAGGATTTTCATCCAGTGAGATTGTGTCTAACTTGACATTGGAGGTGCCCTGTCCAGAATTTGTTGAGAAACAATAACTTTCTTCAGTACTTAAAATACTTTGTTGGTTGTACATTACTTATAGTCTATTCAAGAGAATTACAGACCACCACACTTTTGTATCCAATTGAGAGTCCTTTTTATTAAGCTGGTGACTCAGAGGAGTTCAGGCTGGAAAATGCTGGAAAATGCTCTCAGTGCAGAAGCTCAGGGGTACAGAATTTAAAAATGGCAAAAAAGCATAACAATTACAAGGACATTGGTGCCAGATATAGGTCAGGGTATCTTTGGAATTGCAGGCAATCCACTCCATATCCTGTTATCTTGAGTTTAAACACCTGGGCCACATTCAGGGTCATGGGAAAGCCTCATAGTGTTACAATGAAGACATGGTCCTCCCTGGGAGATAGAAAGTTGGCAACTAAAAGGCACCATAGTAGATAAGTCTTAGCTTAGCTATTTTATTCACCCAATAAATGGAGTCAGGGCCTAGTTAGGGCAGGATGACATTATCTTAGCTGTTTCATTTTCCCATTTCTTTTAGGGAACTTCAATTCTTTGTTTATGGCTGAAGGCTAAATACTGAATTCTGAGTATAAGGTCCCACCACAAGTAGCAGGAGGCCAGCTAGTCCAGTGAGCAGAATACTCCAGTATCCCTGGAGGAGTATTTGGACTTAAAAAAAAAAAAAAACTTAGCTACTTAAAGGCAGTCATTTATTTCCTCTTATGTAGCTCCCATTTCTTTCTTCTTTCTTTCTTTCTTTCTTTCTTTCTTTCTTTCTTTCTTTCTTTCTTTCTTTTTATGGAGAATGACACAAAGAGAGAATGAGAGAGAGGGAGACAGAGAATGGGCATGCCAGCAGCCTCTCAGCTGCTGTGAATGAGCTCCAGACACATGCACCCCATTGTGGGAAAGTGCAGCATTGTGCCCTTGTGTCACTTTGCATCTGGCTAAACATGGGACCTGGAGATTGGAACCAGCATTCTTATGCTTAGCAGGCAGGCGCCTTAACTACTAAGCCATCTGTCTAGCCCATAGCTTCCATTTTCTAACAGGAGGTGGTGACAATAGGGCCCTACACATCAATGTTTCACTTCATAGTGTTTTATTGTAGAACAGAGGAAAGCTTACATGAGTAAAGCAGTGTCACCTTAATGTTAATTCTCAAAGAATATAGTGAGAACTGTGAGAAAGTCTGAAAGATTTGCAAAGATAAATTGACCAAAATATAAAAGTTTTGTATAAAGTGTTTCAAATTTATATAAGTTAACCAATAGGCATTTACAGAGTGCTCAATTAAGGGGAAATATTCTGTGAAATTTAAAAAATATTTCTACTGGGCTGGAGAGATGGCTTAGCGGTTAAGGCGCTTGCCTCCTAAGCCTAAGAATGCCGGTTCCAATCTCCAGGTCCCATGTTTAGCCAGGTGCAGTGACGCAAGGGCGCGATGCCACACTTGACCACAAGGGGGCGCACACATCTGGATTTTGTTTGCAGCAGCTGAGAGGCTACTGGCGCGCCCATTCTCTATCTGTCTTCCTTTCCCTCTCTGTCTCTTTTTCTCTCTGTCTCTCTCCAAATATACATATATATATTCATTAAACAGGCATCCATTAATATTTAAGGTAATAAACAGCTATTTTAAATGTTTATCCTTATTTAGTACCGGCATACCATTCAAAATTAAAGATGACATATTACTTAAGTTACAGTTGACTATTTCCATAAAACAAGACCATTTAAATGGGTTATCAAGCAATTTGAGTTGATGGCTCTCTAGATCTGTGGGCCATAACACACTACAAGTCTCTGGTGAATATTGGACCTGAGGTGAAGAGACTGTGAACCAAGGACTCACAGCACAGGCAAGTGGTGCTAACAGGTGACATACTCACCCTGCACAGTACTTCAAAAGCTTTTGTGTTGGAATTCTTTTTTGTTTGTTTTGAGGTAGGGTCTCACTCTAGCCCAGGATGACCTGGCACTGACTTTGTAGTCCCAAGCTAGTCACATTGGTCTTCCTACTAAAAACTCATGAGTGCTGAGATTAAAAGTATGTGCCACTACACCCAGCTGTATTGGAATTCTTTTAGTGTCCTTTATTTTTCCATGTGTGAAGGCCCATATCATACTACTTCTTTCAATCAGCTGAGCCACCAGCCTAGCTTTGGAGGATATTTGCGGTTGTTACTCTTCTGCATAGTTCTTGGTCCTGGTCACTGGACATTCACACAAATCTAGGCCAGTTCAATGTAGTGAACAAAATGTATTTCTTAGATATGTTCTATCTATAAGTTTTGAATCCAATATTCATATAGTGTAATCAGTTCTTTGTTCTTGGTCTGTGTGGGGTAAGAGAATATATGATAACAATAAAATGTGACGTGTTTATCATGTTATGTAACTGATATGTGTTTTGCACAGGTCACCTTTAATGTAGCCTTGGCCTCTAGAAAGCATAGACAAAAGGTGCTATAATTACACTGGAATTTCAGAAGCTTGTGACTTTCTCTTCATGATGTCTTATGATGAACAAAGTCAGATCTGGTCAGAATGTATTGCAGCAGCCAATGCTCCCTTTGACTTGGCTGATTTACTGTGAACATGTCATCCTTTGAGCTCTTAGCATGGCACATTGCCAGGAATCATATTCCATGAGGCACTTGTTGTAACTGAGATTGGAAAAATGAATTTTTTCTGAGTCAGCTTTCAGAGTTTGAAAATCTGTGACTGCTTATTGTTAGGTCTGACAGTCCCCAATATGGACTCACCACGGACATAAGGAAGTGGATGATCCACATTCCTCAAGAAACCCACCCAACCATTATCCCCTCCTTGCCTCCAATGCCCCCAGGCCATGGTTTCCTGCTCCTTTATTTTGTAAATCACCCAGTCTCTGTTGTGGTGTCATACCCTGGCTATTTTAGATCTCTCCTCAGCTCTTTCTTTCCTCACCTTCCCCCAACTGAAAGCCCTATAAAGCCCACTACCTGAGGAACTCAGGTACACTGCGCTTCTCTCTTGTGAGCCAGTCCTGGCAGCTCATGCATTTCCTGAATAAAGCTTTCATCCTTGCCTCAGAGTGGTTTGTGTGGTTGTGGTTACTCCCGAACCTTACATCTGGTGCAGTGACTCAGATTGGAGGCGTCTGGTTGACCTCTTGGGTGGCCAGACCTCCTTTCCCCTGACCAGACCACTAAGCTGCCATTTACCTCTGAAGTTTGGAACATCTCTGCCTGATACTGGCTTTCACATCCACCACAATTTGGCTCTCTTTGTCTCCTCCCTCCTTCTCAGTAAGTGTCCCTCTAATGTTGGCCTGCTCTGGGGTTCTTCCCTCCTCATAGAAGCCATGCCAGCATGCCAGGCTACACCCCTTGGCTGTTTCTAGGCCCCAACCCCAGGTCTCAATAAAGATGCACTCTTGACACCTCAGGTCTTTTGCTCTCTGGTCTGCTGCACCATCTCAGGACACTCTCCCCCTTCCTCCTCTCCTTCCTGAGGTCTTATCCTTCACTGTCAGACATTTTCACTATCAGGAGCACACAGTCATCCGCTTTGCCCACTAACAGGCTAAAAAGCTGACAGTCACGACTTGTATGGCCTCTGCCCACATGGAAGGTGCAGGCCCCATTCACCCTAATGGGCCAGGGGGTCATATTGGTATTCTGTGTGAACCCAGCTTAAGCCCTGGTTCCTTTCTCTGTCTCCTTAAGAACTTAAAGCCTCCACAACTCTTGGATAACATCAAACCTCGTCATCTGATCTTTCTCTGCAACTCTGCCTGGCCACAATCTAACCTAGACAACGGGTCCAAATGGCCTAAATACAGTACTTTTCATGTCCAAATTCTCACTGATTTAGAAAACTTATGCCAAAATACAGGCAAATGGTCCAAAATTTTTCACTCTGCTTGCATTGCTTCTCTCTGCTCTATCATGTTCCCACTAACAAGGGTTGGTTTCTGTCTCTGGAGTTGTAAATAAAATAGAAATTTAAAATAAAAATGCACAACTTCTAAAAGAATGAATGAATGTGTGAGAGGGAAATGGTTGTCTGGAGTCTATTTGACAAGTTCACTTGAAATGAATGTGTGTATATGAGTATATATGTGGCTCACAGCCATAAGTCTGCACAATGATTTCTGTTCTGAACAATGCCATTTCATTATGGGTGATATTCTCCACCAAGCCCACTGTATTAGATGGTATAGCCAGTTTTTACTGTTGAATGTCTCCCAGAAGAAACACAAGGTAATTGGGGAGTTATGCTGTTCCACTGTATTCCTCAGGACAAAAAGGATATAAAAAATACTTTTAAGTTCTGGGCCAGTCCAAGCAGATGTATCTCTAATGTTATTTAATGCTCTACCCTGAAGGGCTTTATCTGTAGATGGCCATGTGGCCCTGGAAGTAAGAGGGAAGCCTAACACACAAATCTCATTGTTGGACAAAGATCTCTCTGGTGTTTATGCTGCCCCAGGAAAATCCCTAATGGCTCTTTCTAAGCTTCCCTGCCTTGCAGAGCCGGGGGATCTGACCCCAGTAACATAATGGGTGAATGCCAAGTTGCTGTGAATAGATGAGGACTTCTTATAAGAATTTACAACTGTTTTAAGTTTACATTATCTCTGTATGCTTCTGTGGGACTACTAACAGATAAACAGTTTCAAAATTTATGTTTAAATTTAGACATGCTTGATACTGAATTTGTAAGAAAATTTCTAATAATGTTCGATTCTGCTTTAATATTTTTTTAAAAAGTGTGTTTCAGGAAAGTTATAAGAAACAAAGTTCCTAAATGAATAAATGATAAAATCTATATGTTTACTCTAGATAAATAGTATAAGTCAAGTCTGATCTACTCTTTTGAAAAAAAAACTTAAATGGTCATATTAAAAGTCTTATGGTAAGGACAATAAAAGCTTTTGCTGATAGTTATGAGATGAACTAACTAAAAAAAGATAAACTGCAGAGGAAACTTTAAATGTTGGAAATGTTTGATGAAAAACATTGTTACAGAGTGGTTATATAGATTGTAAAGTAAAAGTATGTGGATGAAGTTATGAGTAAAGTATGTGAAAATTTTTGATGAAAAAGATTGTTACAGAGTGGTTACATAGATTGTAAAGTAAAAGAATGTAGATGAATTTATGAGTAAAATAAGGTAAGTGTTGGAAAAGCATGTAAATGAAGCTATGAGTAAAGTACGTAAATGAAGGTATGAGTAAAGTATGTGGATGAAGGTATGAGTGAACTTAAACAGAAGATTAAAGACAATCAGATTACAGACTTCTTGAGATATAAAATGACTATTAGCCTAGGGTTTACATCAGACTAACAAAGTCCTGGTTGCTATGGTATTCAGGTTGTAAACTTAACTTTAACTCATTGATGTTAATCTGGTCATAATGGTCATGAAAGACTGAATTTAGAGTACTCAACCAAGTTAGCTAGGTTCCTCTATTTGTAAATATTTTAACTAAATCTTATGGTTAAAATTGACTCATTAATATTTAATTCTCTCCTAAGGTTATTATATCTAAAACCCTGTCTCAAAAAATTCTAAACAAAGTTATATTGTGATTTAAGATGTAATTCCTCAATTCCTCCAACAATCAATCTTAATACTTTAGATTTAACTTACATCATTTCTGAGCAAGTTTACCAAACTGCCACAGACAAAATTAATAGTTGATTAAGGTTTGAGTACTTATAAATTGTGTCATGAAATTTTATATATGTTTTGGGTATATTTTATGTATGATTTAGAGGAAGTTGAACATATTTCTTTTTGGCTCAACAGTTAAAGGTGCTTGTTTGCAAAGCCAGATGCACATAGTGGAGCATGTATTTGGAGATTGCACTGGCCCTGGCATTCCCTCTCTTTCCATGCGACTTGTCTCCTTTTTCATTAGATCATGGCAGTTTAGTACAGTTCCTCTATTCTTTGGGTATATTAGATATAGCTGAATTAAGCCAGAAACTGACTTATAGATTGCATGGACATCTTATTTAGCTTTTAAAAGTGCTAAATATCATTAAAAATAGATAGATACATAATATTATATAAAGGTATTCTGATGAAATTTAAAAATTGTAAAAAATTTCATGTCTTCATATTTAAGCCAAAAATGTTACTACATAATATAGATTCTGTTAGAAGATCTGTTGTTCATAGTTTACTCTTTGTAGCCTCATGTGCCTTAAATATGTGAACCCTACTTTTTGTTAATATCAAACTTTTCCAGATATCAGAATATTGTAATTTGGTTAATACAAAGTACATGATGTTTGGCCATCAATAAGCATACATCACCATGCCTGGCTAAAACTCTGTAATTTTATGATGGTTCTTGTCTCATTCATACTAGTTTTGCTGGATGATTATTACTGAAGTTATAATTTAAGCCTTATAAAAGTAACTTACTGTAATTTTGTTCTTAAGAAAGCTGAGGAGGATCCCCATGTCTTAGGGAAATCCACTGTGTATAAACAATGTTAATATAGTTTGTCTAAGCTTCATATAGGTCATAAATATTTCTTTAGTTAAGCCTTAAAATTGTTCAATGGTAAAAGGTACTTATTTAAAAAATTACTTTATGTCTGTCATATTGTCTCTAATGTATGTTAAAATTGGACTTGCTTAACTCAACAATAATCATGTTTTATTTTATTCTTAAGCTATGTGTAATCAGTCTCATTCAAGGTTTCACAATTAATTAAAATTGTGTCACTTCTGGTGTCTTAAGTTCATTGATTATGAAAATATTGAATAAATAAATGTTTCCTAAATAAAAAAATAAATAAATAAATAAAAATTCTGCTTTAGTTTGGGACATTGTCTCTAATGACTACTTAAATTCGTTTTCAAACACAGATGCCAAGTTTTTATACTGTCTTGTCTTTTAATCCTGACATACAATTTCTATATTTTAATCAATTGCCTGTATAATCATTGATAAAATTTCATTGATAAAATATTGTTTTCTGGGCTTAAGTAAAATGTTTATGAAAATACTTATAATTGAAACAGATACTTAAAAATAATAATCTTAAATTGTTTTCTATTCCAGTTTGGGATATTGGTGAAGACTACCCCCAAATGTTATTTTCAAACCCTTGATGTCACAAGACAACAAGACTCCTTGTCAACTCACTGGCATACAATTTTTAGATTAAATCAATTGTCTTAACTCTATTGATAAAATATTGTCTCTAGGGCTACTAAAATATTCTGCCCCACTTATAACTGACAAATACTTTATATAAAGAATGGATACAGCAGTTACATCATATATAGCTTACCTGAAATGGTTGGTTAAAAAAACATTATTCAGAATGATTTTGAAATATTGTCTCATTCTCAACCAGTTTGTTTTGCTAACCAGATATGTTTTAACCTTTTAACTAATCTGTTTTACTTACTCAGATATGCAGGATGTCTTAAGACTTTCAGAATTGAACAATAAGCTCGAGGGGAGGCTGTACCTGGATGAGGGAACAAGCAAAGGTCAAAGAAGTTAGCCAGCAAGTTCCAACATCTGAGTCAAGGCCTGGGCTTTTTATTTTAAATGGCTACTTATTCTAAAATGGCAGGAAGAAGGCAATGGGATTTTTGGTCTGCCAAATGGATTTATACCCAGGGCTATCTAGGGTCCCTATTGATGAGGAGAAACACTTCTCACTTATGTTAGCAGGCCTCACGGATGTTTATAAGAATAATGTGTTGAGATCACAGGCAGCTGAATAGTTACATCAATCTTTGTTTTAAGATACACATCTTTAAGAATACACCAAAAGTGAGTATCTACAGATCAAAGTAGGCTTTTGGGGGCCGGCTTAAAATTTCACAGAACCAGGGGGAGCTGAAATCTTCAAACCATCCTTCCTGAGCCTGGAGGCTTCTTCCTCCAAATGGTTGCAGTTTGGCCATAGTGGTCTTTAACACTCTCTGAGTGTTTAATAATCAACATTGTTCCCCAAAATCAATTGGAATCATTGGAGTTAAAGGAAAAACAGATATTTTCCCCCTGCTTTTGTAGGTCACCTCTGGCTCACAGGAGATGATGGGAATGAGTAAATTTCTAGTCTTCTGGTCTCAAATGCCTGATCTTATTGATCAGAGAGGATATGGAGACCCAGAGGTAAACTCCAAGTCAGTGTATCAGGAGAGTCACATAGAAGGAAAATCAGTCCTCCAGGCTTCCCCCAAAAGGGAAGGCCACTTGGTCAGCATGGCCTTGACTTATCCTAGCAGATGATAATGCTGTGAGTCATAGAACTCCTCACAGGTCCCTAAACATCTCTCCTACAGATACATACTTAATGCATAGTTAATCCTGGAAGCCTGCACGGTTTTAATCACCCAGTAAGAAAAAAAAAAAAAACATGACCACAATATAAACAAAGACTCAGACTAATAGGCTGCCCTTTCTGATGCAGGTTTACAATACTAAACTCTAACATTGTAGTGCCAGGACCCCCAAATGTGGGTTGGGGTCCTTGGGAGTCACCCAGTCAGACAACAAGATGGAGAAGCTCGACTGCAATTACATGGAATTCAATATTACATAACCCAAGACTGGGACTCTGTCCTGGAAGCAATGGAGGAAGAGAAGAGCTTGCTGTACTCTTGGGGGAAAGGGTTTATATAGATTGAGGGATACAGAGTTATCATCATATTGCAACATTTGAAATGGTTGGTTGTGGGTAGAGGGGGGGGCGCATTCTGAACTGCTTATCTAGGGCCTTAGCCGTCCTAGAGGTGCAGATCCTTTATTACCTCCTAGGATGTCCTTGGACTTCCCAGGAATGAACAATAAGAGGCACCTATGGGGGTTTTTTCAAAACCCGGATGCAAAGGTCAGTCCATGAGCCAGTTATGGTTTGTTCCTCATCTGTAATCAGGCCTGGTTTTTTTTATTTCCCATGGCAGTCTGTTTTACTATAATGTCTGATCAAGTCCCCTTGGCTGCAGTACTACTGTCAAGCTGGTGCACTAGCCCAAGACTTAGAGTTAAAGAAGCTAAAGGCAATATGTTAATTTGTTTTAGATCTGTTTTGTCCCCATGTTATGTTACAAACATCAATCTTGGTTCTTTATAATGTTGTCAGGCCCATGAACAGGTGGGAAAAGTATGGTATTGAGCCCTGAGAACAATGCTTTGGAGGTCAATTGATACAAATGTTTGACAAAAAGCTGGTATAAGCCTAGAAGAATATGTATGACCCAATGGTGGTATTACTAAGAAAATAACTAAAGGTCCTATTAAGGCAGATATTAAAGTAGTAAACCACAACTGGAGTGGTTAAACAAAGACTCAAACCAGCCACAAAACCATCCAGGAACATCCAGGGGCTGGAGTTTGAGATGTAACATCTCGGTGGAGATGAAGCTTGAGTGGGTCCTCTGGGTCAGGGTGACTTGTCCAGGTGTCTCTGGTTTTCCAGGGGACTGCCTTTATGTGGGCCCAATGGATCCATGATGTGATGCCATCCACTTTTATGGCTGTTGGGGTTGTCATCAGTACATGTAGGGCCCCTTCCATCTGGGTTCCAGGGACTTCCGTTGGTACCTTTTGACAAGCACTTTATCCCCTGGTTGAAACCTGTGGGGTTTTGGAGGAACAACAGTCTCATAAACAGCTCTCAGGTGGGGCCAGACCTTTTTGTGGGTAAGTTGTAAGCGCTTCAAGGAGCTCACTAGGTCTTGGTCATCCATCCGTGTTAGGAGATCAGTCTGGAGGCTCGGGATAATAGGAGGGGGCACTCCAAACATTATTTCAAAGGGAGTTAGGCACATGTGATAGGGAGAGTTTCGCACCCAGAACAGAGCAAAGGGGAGGAGTGTCACCCAGTCAGTGCCAGTCTCTAAAGCTAATTTAGTTAAGGTCTCTTTTAAAGTTCTATTCATTCTTTCTACCTGTCCTGAACTCTGAGGGCGATAAGCACAATGTAATTTCCAATTGGCCCCCAGTGCAGTGGCTACTCCCTGACTTACCTGAGATATGAAGGCTGGTCCGTTGTCTGAACCTAAAGAGACTGGGAAACCATACCTGGGCAGTATTTCTTCTAGTATCTTCTTGGCAACAACCTGTGCAGTTTCAGTCTTAGTGGGGAAAGCTTCTACCCATCCAGAGAATGTACCTATAAATACTAAAAGATACTTGTATCCTGATTTTCCAGTTTTAATTTCAGTAAAGTCTAATTCCCAGTAGGCCCCTGGTCTAGTTCCCCTTAGCCTAGTTCCTGGATTGGAGGGAAGAGCAGTAGCATTAGTTATACAACAAGACTGGCAATTAAACACAATTTGTTCAATAATTTGGCTAGCACTCAGGGAGTTCCTCAGTAACTCCTGCATCCACTTAATTCCCAAAAGAGTGGAGCGATGGACCTTCTTTAGAATTCTTTGTCCTAGTCTTTGAGGCAAAATCAAATGGCCATCCTCAGTTTTCCACCATTCATCAGACTTTTGAGTTCCTTTTAATTGACTAATCCATGTCAAATCCTCTGAGGTGTAGTTTGGAATGTCTGGAAGTTTTCTGCCTCCAGGTCTACCAGGACAGGGGCTATCTTGGTTGTAAGGCCACCTGTTTGGCTGTCTGATCAGCCAAGTTGTTTCCTGGGAATTAGTCCGTCCCCTTTCTGGTGTCCATGGCAGTGAATGATAGCTACCCAGTGGGACCCCAGAGGGCTTGGAGCAGGTCCAGAATCTCCTGTTTGTTTTTAATAGTCTTTCCTTCAGCAGTTAAAAGTCCTCTTTCTCTGTATATTGCTCCATGGACATGTGCCATGGCAAATGCATATCGGCTGTCCATGTATATGTTCAGCCTCCTGTTAGCCCCTAATTGTAGAGCCTTAGTGAGGGCAATAAGTTCTGCTCTTTGGGCTGAGGTTCCCGCTGGAAGGGGCTCTGTCCATATGACTTCTGTTCCTGTGGTGACTGCTGCCCCGCATACCTGTGTCCATCCTGGATAAAGCTGCTGCCATCAGTGAACCAGGTTACCTCAGCATCCTTGAGGGGGTGTCTTGAGATCAGGCCTTACATTGTACACGTGGGCCAGTATCTCAGTGCAGTCATGAAGAGTGGCGTCCAAGTCCAGATCAGGTAACAGAGTGGCAGGATTCAGGGCTGTGGGAGTCTGGAAAGTAATTCTAGTGGGATTTAAGAGCAGGGTCTGATAGTGGACCATGCGGGCATTTCTGAGCCAACGGTCAGGTGGTTGTTTCAGCACTCCTTCAATGGCATGTGGGGCTGTGACCGTTAGGTTTTGTCCCAAAGTCAGCTTATCTGCATCCTTGACTAAAAGGGCCATGGTGGCTATAATTCTCAGGCATGGGGGCCAACCTGCCGCAACAGTGTCCAACTTCTTTGACAGGTAGGCAACTGGGCGCCGCCAGGGTCCTAGACTTTGGGTGAGGACTCCCTTCGCTATTCCATTATGTTCATCTATAAAGAGCATGAATGGCTTAGTCACATCAGGGAGGCTCAAGGCAGGGGCTTCTAGAAGGTGTACCTTTAGGTCCTCAAAGGCTCACTGGCGATGATCCATCCATTGGAAGGGCTGATTCTCCTTGGTGGCTTCATATAGAGGTTTTTCCAGTTCCGCGAATCTGGGGACCCACAGATGGCAGAAGCCTGCTGTGCCCAGGAAGTCTCTGACCTGTCTGGCTGAGGTCGGCATTGGGATCTGAAGGACAGTCTCCTTTCGTATGTCTGACAGCCAACATTGGCCATCTCGGAGAATGTATCCCAGGTAGGTTACCTGTTGTTTACAAATCTGGGCTTTTTTGGCAGATGCCCAATATCCCAGATCACCCAACATCTGCAGGAGGTCTCTGGTTCCTGTCAGGCATGCCTCATGGCTGGTAGCTCCTATTAAAAGATCATCTACATACTGCAACAAAGTCAGTCCTGGGTTACGCATTCGAAACTCTGATAAGTCCTCGTGTAGGGCTTCATCAAAAATGGTAGGAGAGTTTTTAAATCCCTGGGGCAATCGAGTCCAAGTAAGCTGGCCATTGATCCCGATGTCTGGATCATGCCATTCAAAGGCAAAATATGGCTGACTCTGTGGAGCCAGGGGCAAACTAAAGAATGCATCTTTTAAGTCCAAGACAGTGTACCAAGTGACCTCAGGTGTTAGATTTCCTAACAGAGTATAAGGGTTAGGCACCATTGGGTGGATATCCATTGTTCTTTTATTTATCTCCTTCAGATCCTGTACTGGGCAATAGTCATTTGAGTTAGGCTTTTTTACTGGCAGGAGGGGGTGTTCCAGGCTGATTGTACTGGCTTTAGGATCCCTGATTGTAGAAGTCGCCTGATATGGGGAGTGATTCCTAATTTAGCTTCTAAAGGCATGGGGTACTGGCGAACCCTGACTGGTGTGCTTCCTGGCTTTAGTTCTACTAGAATGGAGGGCCTATGTCGTGCCCATCTCATCCCACCAGTCTCCGCCCATGCTCTTGGGTAGTCAGTCAGCCAGGAAGAGCCCTAGGGCTCCGTGTCTTTGGCACACTTTTGAAAGAGTCTATATTCCTCTGTCAGATTAGTGGTCATCAGAATCTGTATTGGGGGGTCTCCCATCATCGACACTTGTGCCCCTTGTTCCAAAAATGAAATTTGAGCTTTCATTTTGGACAATAAGTCACGTCCCAGTAGTGGGTATGGACACTCCGGTATGACCAGGAAGGAATGGGTTACTTGGTGGGTGCCTAGGTTAACAGTCCTTTGTGTCGTCCATTGATAAGGTTTGATACCCATTGCCCCTTGGACCCAGGTAGTTTTCTTAGTCATGGGTCCCTCCGCTTGTAATAATACAGAATTTTCAGCCCCGGAGTCGTCCATAAAGGTTATCTTTTTCCCCTCCACTTCAGGGGTTACCCTGGGCTCAGGGAGGGGGGCTGAGCCCCGTCTCCCTCAGTCACTATCTTCCTGAGTGGCCGCCAGGATGTTGGCCCGCCGTTTCTTTTTGGGGGCAGTCTTGGACCCAATGTCCTTCCTCTTTACAGTAAACACATTGATTTTTCCCTACCTTAGATCTTGTTCTGGTATTGTTTTCCCTCTGAGTGTCTCCAGCAGTACGGTTCCCCGTAGCCATTAAAATTTCCTTGAGTTCTTGGTGGTGCTTAGTCTGCTGTAATTCTAAAATCTTGGTTAAGTTCTTTTCCTGTCTCCTTTCTCATTTGATTTCTTTCTCCTCTGTGCTTTCCCTTTTATCAAAGACCTTTTCCGCCACTGCCACTAAGTCCCTAATGTTCCTTTCTCCTAGTCTCGCTAACGACTATAACTTTTTCTTAATTTTGGGGGCAGCCTGATTAATAAAGGCAAACATGACAGTAGTGGCTGCCTCTTCTGACTCAGGCTCGTATGGAGTGTACCTGTGGAAGGCTTCCTGAAGTCTTTCTAAGTAGGCAGCTGGACTCTCATCAGGTCCCTGTCTAATATCATATACCTTGGACATATTGGCAGGCTTTCTTGCTGCTGCTTTGAAACCTGCTAACAGAGTCCGGCGATAGACCAGGAGTCTCTCCTTACCTTGTGCCATGTTGTAATCCCAGGTGGGGCGGGTAGTTGGGAAACTGCCATTTATTATGGCTGGGTCAGTGGTGGGGTCTCCCATGGGCCCTGGGACCAGTTTCCAAGCATTCTCAGTGATCCTGTTTCATTCCTCAGTAGTAAACAGGACCTGTAAGAGTTGCTGGCAATCATCCCAGGTGGGCTGGTGTGTAAAGAGAACAGTTTCTAACAGGTTAATTAATTCCCTTGGGTTCTCAGAGAAGGGGGCATTCTGAGAACGCCAGTTGTACAAATCGCTAGTAGCAAAGGGCCAATAGTGGAAAGGCTGATTTCCTTCCACGTCAATGGGTCCGGCAGGGTGGAGCGGCAAAGCTACTGACTGATTGGGGGCTTGAGGTGTGGCTGCCCTCCAGCTCCGTGTAGCTTGTGCTGGCCCCTCCGGATTAAGAGGTGGGGGCCAGCGGGGCTTGAGCACCTACTGGGGGTTGGGAAGGGTTGGGGTTTAGAGGAGGTATGTAGGGGGGAGAAAAGATGTCAGCCTCTTCATCGCCTCCCACAAGAATTGGTGCCAAGGCTTCAGTGGTGGGCCTGATGTGTGGCTGTCAGCACCTGTGAAGAAAGGAGTGAAGGGGGGAGAAAGACTCTCATCCAAGGGAGAGGTTCCTCAACTAAATTTCTCCAGGTCATGATATATGGGATCTGGTCTGGGTGTCCGCTCCTAGGATGAAAAACAATTTTTTCAACTGCTAATATAACATTTAAATGAAATGTCCCTCTGGTGGCCATCCCACATTAAAGGTAGGCCACTCAGAGGAGCAGAAAGTAATCCATTTGCCCTTGTTAACAGACACCCTGTTTTTTTTTTTTTTTGGCGATGTCCTTGATGTCCTTCCAGTGGCCTAAACAGAGTTCCAGAGGAGAAGAAGGAATCTGTCCCATGTTATTAAGTCAAGGGGAAAGCGTCCGTAGGATTAGGGCGACAGCTACACAGACACACACAAGTATAAAGCAACACAGACAGGCCCAAAAAACAGCTTCGTGCACTTCAGAGTCAGATACAGATTCAGATTCATGATGGCCAGACGAGTCCAAGTCCAACTTAGGCTCAATAATACCGAACACAGTAAGGATGGGAGCTGGTCTCCCCAGCAGGTTAGCTCTGTCCTCAGTGACAGGGCCCCCACTCAGATGAGGGGGCATGACGTCCTGTGCCTCCTCCAGGTCTGCATTTACGGTGCGTCCACCAAGGTGCATGACCTGTTCAGAAATATTCAGATACAGACGCTGCGTTCCAAACGCGGCCTGCCGGCAAAACTGAGAGTAAAAACAGAAAGAGAAAGCGAGAGAGACAGAGAAATCAAGAAAGAGCGCTCAGATACTCACCCGAACGGTCAGAAAAGAATCCCTCGAGCCTCAGGGTTGTTGGGGGGGGGTCACTGGGGATCCCGGACGAGCCCCCAAATGAAGTGCCAGGACCCCCAAATGTGGGTTGGGGTCCTTGGGAGTCACCCAGTGAGACAACAAGACCGAGGAGCTCAACTGCAATAACATAGAATTCTTTATTACCAAGCCTAGGCTGGGACTCTGACCACACAAACCAACGCAGTGGGAGTGTGAGAGAGAGCCCCACTCTTGGGGGAAAGGGTTTATATAGAGAAGGGATACAGCAGTTACATCATATTGCGACATTTGAAATGGTTGGTTCAAAAAGCGCGTGCACGGGAACATTCCGAGCTGCTTATCTAGGATCAACGGTTTGTTTGCAGAACCAGTTCTTGCAAGAGGCCAGAGGCCCCTGGGGTTTATTACCTCCAGGATGTCTTAAGACTTTCCAGAATTGAACAATAAGAGGGAGGGGGGCGAAATTGCAGCTGAGCAAAGAAGCAAAGGTCAGCAGTTAGCCAGCAAGTTCCTCATCTGAGTCAGGCCTGGGCTTTTTATTTTAAATGGCTACTTATTCTAAAATGGCAACACTATTGTCTGTATATCTTTCAAACACTTCTGCACCTATGTTAGCTGTCGCAGGCTGATAGGAGTAATTGCTTTGGACCATTAGCTGAATAGTGCCCAATCTTTGTTTTATGAATTGTATTAGTCTATTAAGAATACAGGGGCCAAAAGTGAGTAGTAGGAGCAGAATGAGCAGAGGCCCCAGGAGGGCCGACACTAAGGTGGTGAACCAGGGGGAGCTATTGTATCATGATTCAAACCATCCTTCCTGAGCCTTTCGTTCACGCTGTCGTTTTTCTAATCCTTCCCTAACTTTAGCCATACTATCTTTAATGCGACCAGAGTGGTCCCTATAGAAGCAACATTGTTCCCCCAGGGCAGCACATAATCCCCCTTGTTGGAGAAATAACAGATCTAGTCCCCTCTGATTTTGTAGGGTCACCTCTGCCAATGAACTCAGGGAGTCCTGCAAATGAGTAATTGAGTCTTCTAACTCTCAAATATCCTGATCTGGGCTTGCTGTCAGAGTGGAGTACAATTGTCCTTGTTGAAGGAGGGCCGCAGTGCCAGTGCCTATACCGGCCGCGATTCCTGTGCCTAATAAAAGACTTAGAGAAACGGCAGTGATTAGTTCTCTTTTGGCCTTGTGGGGACTGTTGAGTTTAGTGTAGGCCCGAAGGAAGTCCCTATTTGAATGGTAGAGGATTCTGGGGAATAATCTGACCATGACACAAAAATCCCCAGTGAGGTTAAAGGTCGGAAGGTATAAGCAAGGGGTCAGGCCCGTGGAGCAGGCCCACCAAGTATCATTATGGGGAACCAAGTATGATGAGGACTGTTGGACATTGTGAGTCTGGTTACAGAGGTAGTTAAGGGCAGTTGGGATCCTGCCTATACATGTACCTCCCGTCAGACTGCTAGTTACTTGTTGGAGAGTTATTTTGGGTTCCGAAGTCCATCTGCTTTGGGAAGGTTCACTAGTGACAGAGAAGGTTCCCTGCATGGCAGTGGCTTCGTAGTAAGGGGGAGCAATATCATAGCATAACCAACAAGACTTAGTCAACTCTGGCCTGGAAGCATGGAGGAAGAGAAAAGCTTGCTGTAGCATAGCCTGGAGCCGATCAGAAGGAGATTGAGGGTCAGATTTATCCTGGGATGGGGTTTTTATAGAGGGCGCCGGCTTCATTGTGGGTAGAGGGGGTGGCGCCTTCTTGGGGGGTATGGGCAGGGCCTTATTGGGTCCTAGAGGTGAGTCCAGTGGGGGTTTAGCTCGTAATCTTATTCCTAGGAGAGTTCCGGGGTCTTTGGGGTTCCCTGCCGCCTGGAAAGGTTTTGAGGCACCTATGCGTCTTTTTTCATAAACCCGGATGCCCCAGATTAGTCCTTTGAGCCAGTTATGGTTTGCTTTCCCTCGTTCAGTAAATGTAATCTGAACTGGGTTGCAGATTTTAGGGCTATCCCATGAACAAGTGGGTTTGGACTCTCTTTTCATGGTGATCAAGTCCCCTTTCCAGGCTGCAGTCCATGGTATATCTCCTGTGGTGACACAAGCCCAAGACTTAGAGTAAAAGTGTCCTGGCCCCCTGCAAGTTTGTTTGTCCTGTTTTGTCCCCATGTGCTCCCCTGGGCAAACATAGAAGCCTTCTCTTTGTAATGCTCCCTGATACCCCTCAGTGGGTGGGAAAAGAAAAATTTGATCCCGGGTGTCTCCGAACAATGCTCCCAGGTCAAAATACAAATCTGGGAACCAAGTCCAAAGCGGGTATAGGCCGCTAGAAGAATTGATGACTTCAAGGGTGGTTGCATCATATACTTGCCAGGTAGGGTTCAGAGGGGCATGAGGTGAAAGATCGAGGGGAGGGACAACTGGAGAAGCATTTCCAACCTGACAGAGAGCACAACAAGCAGCCAGGAACATCAGGAAGCTGGAGTTAAGGGTGCTGTGTCTCGTTGAAGGCGAAGCTTGAGAGGGTTCTCTGGGTCGGGGCGACTTGTCCAGGTGTCTCCGGTTTTCCAGGGGACCACCTTCACGTGGGCCCAATGGATCCATGATGTGATGCCATCCACTTTTATGGCTGTTGGGGTTGTCATCAGTACAGTGTAGGGCCCCTTCCATCTGGGTTCCAGGGACTTCCGTTGGTACCTTTTGACAAGCACTTTATCCCCTGGTTGAAACCTGTGGGGTTTTGGAGGAACAACAGTCTCATAAACAGTGCTCAGGTGGGGCCAGACCTTTTTGTGGGTAAGTTGTAAGCGCTTCAGGGAGCGCACTAGGTCTTGGCCATCCATCCGTGCTAGGAGATCAGTCTGGAGGCTTGGGATAATAGGAGGGGGCACTCCAAACATTATTTCAAAGGGAGTTAGGCACATGTGATAGGGAGAGTTTCGCACCTGGAACAGAGCAAAGGGGAGGAGAGTCACCCAGTCAGTGCCGGTCTCTAAAGCTAATTTAGTTAAGGTCTCTTTTAAAGTTCTATTCATTCTTTCTACCTGTCCTGAACTCTGAGGGCGGTAAGCACAATGTAATTTCCAATTGGCCCCCAGTGCAGTGGCTACTCCCTGACTTACCTGAGATATGAAGGCTGGTCCGTTGTCTGAACCTAAAGAGACTGGGAAACCATACCTGGGCAGTATTTCTTCTAGTATCTTCTTAGCAACAACTTGTGCAGTTTCAGTCTTAGTGGGGAAGGCTTCTACCCATCCAGAGAATATATCTATAAATACTAAAAGATACTTGTATCCTGATTTTCCAGTTTTAATTTCAGTGAAGTCTAATTCCCAGTAGGCCCCTGGTCTAGTTCCTCTTAGCCTAGTTCCTGGATTGGAGGGAAGAGCAATAGCATTAGTCATACAACAAGACTGGCAATTAGACACAATTTGTTCAATAATTTGGCTAGCACTCAGTAACTCCTGCATCCACTTAATTCCCAAAAGAGTGGAGTGATGGACCTTCTTTAGAATTCTTTGTCCTAGTCTTTGAGGCAAAATCAAATGGCCATCCTCGGTTTTCCACCATTCATCAGACTTTTGAGTTCCTTTGAATTGACTAATCCATGTCAAATCCTCTGAGGTGTAGTTTGGAATGTCTGGAAGTTTTCTGCCTCTGGGGTCTACCAGGACAGGGGGTTGTAAGGGCCACCTGTTTGGCTGTCTGATCAGCCAAGTTGTTTCCCCTGGGAATTAGTCCGTCCCCTTTCTGGTGTCCTTGGCAGTGAATGATAGCTACCCGAGTGGGACCCCAGAGGGCTTGGAGCAGGTCCAGAATCTCCTGTTTGTTTTTAATAGTCTTTCCTTCAGCAGTTAAAAGTCCTCTTTCTCTGTATATTGCTCCATGGACATGTGCCGTGGCAAATGCATATCAGCTGTCCGTGTATATGTTCAGCCTCCTGTTAGTGCCTAATTGTAGAGCCTTAGTGAGGGCGATAAGTTCTGCTCTTTTGGCTGAGGTTCCCGCTGGAAGGGGCTCCGCCCATATGACTTCGGTTCCCGTGGTGACTGCTGCCCCCATGTACCTGTGTCCATCCTGGATAAAGCTGCTGCCGTTGGTGAACCAGGTTACCTCAGCATCCTTGAGGGGGGTGTCTTTGAGACCAGGTCTTACATTGTACACGTGGGCCAGTATCTCAGTGCAGCCGTGAAGAGGGGTGTCCAAGTCCGGATCAGGTAACAGAGTGGCAGGATTCAGGGCTGTGGGAGTCTGGAAAGTAATTCTAGCAGGATTTAAGAGCAGGGTCTGATAGTGGACCATGCGGGCATTGCTGAGCCAATGGTCAGGTGGTTGTTTCAGCACTCCTTCGATGGCATTTGGGGCTGTGACCGTTAGGTTTTGTCCCAAAGTCAGCTTATCTGCATCCTTGACTAAAAGGGCCGTGGCGGCTATAATTCTCAGACATGGGGGCCAACCTGCCACTACAGTGTACAACTTCTTTCACAGGTAGGCAACGGGGTGCCGCCAGGGTCCTAGACTTTGGGTGAGGACTCCCTTCGCTATTCCATTATGTTCATCTGTAAAGAGCATGAATGGCTTAGTCACATCAGGGAGGCTCAAGGCAGGGGCTTCTAGAAGGCATACCTTTAGGTCCTCAAAGGCTCGCTGGTGATGATCCGTCCATTGGAAGGGCTGGTTCTCCTTGATGGCTTCATATAGAGGTTTTGCCAGTTCCATGAATCTGGGGATCCACAGATGGCAGAAGCCTGCTGTGCCCAGGAATTCTGTGACCTGTCTGGCTGAGGTCGGCATTGGGATCCGGAGGACAGTCTCCTTTCGTGCGTCTGACAGCCAATGTTGGCCATCTCGGAGAATGTATACCAGGTAGGTTACCTGTTGTTTACAAATCTGGGCTTTTTTGGCAGATGCCCTATATCCCAGATCACCCAACGTCTGCAGGAGGTCTCTGGTTCCCGCCAGGCATGCCTCATGGCTGGTAGCTCCTATTAAAAGATCATCTACATACTGCAACAAAGTCAGTCCTGGGTTACGCATTCAAAAGTCTGATAAGTCCTCGTGTAGGGCTTCATCAAAAATGGTAGGAGAGTTTTTAAATCCCTGGGGCAATCGAGTCCAAGTAAGCTGGCCATTGATCCCAATGTCTGGATCATGCCATTCAAAGGCAAAATATGGCTGACTCTGTGGAGCCAGGGCAAACTAAAGAATGCATCTTTTAAGTCCAAGACAGTGTACCAAGTGACCTCAGGTGTTAGATTTCCTAACAGAGTATAAGGGTTAGGCACTGTTGGGTGGATATCCATTGTTCTTTTATTTATCTCCCTCAGATCCTATACTGGGCGATAGTCATTTGAGTTAGGCTTTTTTACCGGCAGGAGGGGGGTGTTCCAGGCTGATTGTACTGGCTTTAGGATCCCTGATTGCAGAAGTCACCTGATATGGGGAGTGATTCCTAATTTAGCTTCTAAAGGCACGGGGTACTGGCGAACCCTGACTGGTGTGCTTCCTGGCTTTAGTTCTACTAGAATGGGGGGCCTATGTCATGCCCATCCCATCCCACCAGTTTCCGCTCATGCTCGTGGGTAGTCAGTCAGCCAGGAAGAGCCCTGGGGCTCCATGTCTTTGGCACACTTTTGAAAGAGTCTATATTCCTCTTTCAGATTAGTGATCATCAGAATCTGTATTGGGGGGTCTCCCATCATCGAGACTTGTGCCCCTTGTTCCGAAAATTAAATTTGAGCTTTCATTTTGGACAATAAGTCACGTCCCAGTAGTGGGTATGGACACTCCGGTATGACCACGAAGGGATGGGTTACTTGGTGGATGCCTAGGTTAACAGTCCTTTGTGTCATCCATTGATAAGGTTTGATACCCATTGCCCCTTGGACCCAGGTAGTTTTCTTAGTCATGGGTCCCTCCGCTTGTAATAATACAGAATTTTCAGCCCCAGAGTCAGCCATAAAGGTTATCTTTTTCCCCTCCACTTCAAGGGTTACCCTGGACTCAGGGAGGGGGGCTGATCCCCATCTCCCTCAGTCACTATCTTCCTGAGTGGCCGCCAGGATGTTGGCCAGATGTTTCTTTTGGGGACAGTCTCGGACCCAATGTCCTTCCTCTTTACAGTAAACACATTGATTTTTCCCTACCTTAGAACTTGTTCTGGTATTGTTTTCCCTCTGAGTGTCTCCAGCAGTACGGCTCCCCATAGCCATTAAAATTTCCTTGAGTTCTTGGTGGTGCTTAGTCTGTTGTAATTCTAAAATCTTGGTTAAGTCCTTTTCCTGTCTCCTTTCTTGTTTGATTTCTTTCTCCTCTGTGCTTTCCCTTTTATCAAAGACCTTTTCCACCACTGCCACTAAGTCCCAATGTTCCTTTCACCTACTCTCTCTAACGACTGTAACTTTTTCTTAATATCGGGGGCAGCCTGATTAATAAGGCAAACATGACAGTAGTGGCTGCCTCTTCTGACTCAGGCTCGTATGGAGTGTACCTGCGGAAGGCTTCCTGAAGTCTTTCTAAGTAGGTGGCTGGATTCTCATCAGGTCCCTGTCTAATATAGTATACCTTGGACATATTGGCAGGCTTTCTTGCTGCTGCTTTGAGACCTGCTAACAGAGTCCGGCGATAGACCAGGAGTCTCTCCTTACCTTGTGCAGTGTTGTAATCCCAGGTGGGGCGGGTAGTTGGGAAACTGCCATTTATTATGGCTGGGTCAGTGGTGGGGTCTCCTGTGGGCCCTGAGACCAGTTTCCAAGCATTCTCAGTGATCCTGTTTCATTCCTCAGTAGTAAACAGGACCTGTAAGAGTTGCTGGCAATCATCCAAGATGGGCTGGTGTGTAACGAGAACAGTTTCTAAGAGGTTAATTAGTCCCCTTGGGTTCTCAGAGAAGGGGGCATTCTGAGAACGCCAGTTGTACAAGTTGCTAGTAGCAAAGGGCCAATAGTGGAAAGGCTGATTTCCTTCCACGTCAATGGGTCCGGCAGGGCAGAGCGGCAAAGCTACTGACTGATTGGGGGCTTGAGGTGTGGCTGCCCTCCAGCTCCGTGTAGCTTGTGCTGGCCCCTCCAGATTAAGAGGTGGGTTAGCGGGGGCTTGAGTGACCCCGGGGGTTGGGAAGGGTTGGGGTTTAGAGGAGGTATGTAGGGGGGAGGAAAGATGTCGGCCTCTTTATCGCCTCCCACAAGAATTGGTGCCGAGGCTTCAGTGGTGGGCCTGATGCCTTTCTTAGGTGTGGCTGTCAGCACCTGTGAAGAAGGGAGTGAAGGGGGGAGAAAAGCTCTCATCCAATGGAGAGGTTCCTCAACTAAATTTCTCCAGGTCACGATATATGGGGTCTGGTCTGGGTGTCTGCTCCTAGGACGAAAAACAATTTTTTCAACTTCTAATATAACATTTAAATGAAATGTCCCCTCTGGTGGCCATCCCACATTAAAGGTAGGCCACTCAGAGGAGCAGAAAGTAATCTATTTGCCCTTGTTAACAGACACCCCGTTTTTTTTGGCGATGTCCTTCCAGGGGGCTAAACAGAGTTCCAGAGGAGAAGAAGGAATCTGTCCCATGTTATTAAGTCAAGGGGAAAGCATCCGTAGGATGAGGGCGACAGCTACACAGACACACACAAGTATAAAGCAACACAGAAGGGCCCAAAAAAGAGCTCCTCACACTTCAGAGTCAGATACAGATTCAGATTCATGACGGCCAGATGAGTCCAAGTCCACCTTAGGCTCAATAATACCGAACACGGTACGGATGGGAGCTGGTCTCCCCAGCAGGTTAGCTCTGTCCTACAGGACAGGGCCCCCACTCAGATGAGGGGGCAGTAAGTCTCATGCCTTCTCCAGGTCTGCCTTTACAGTGCATCCACCAAGGCACATGACCTGTTCAGAAATATTCAGATACAGATGCCGCATTCCAAACGCGGCCTGCCGGCAAAACTGAGAGTAAAAACAGAAAGAGAGAAAGTGAGAGAGAGAGAAAATCAAGAAAGAGTGCTCAGATACTCACCAGACCGGTCGGAAAATCATCCCTCGAGCCTCGGGGTTGTTGGGGGGTCACTGGGGATCCCGGACGAGCCCCCAAATGTAGTGCCAGGACCCCTAAATGTGGGTTGGGGTCCTTGGGAGTCACCAGTGAGACAACAAGACCGAGGAGCTCGACTGCAATAACATAGAATTCTTTATTACCAAGCCTAGGCTGGGACTCTGACCACACAAACCAATGCAGTGGGAGTGTGAGAGAGAGCCCCCACTCTTGGGGGAAAGGGTTTATATAGAGAAGGGATACAGCAGTTACATCATATTGCGACATTTGAAATGGTTGGTTCAAAAAGCGTGCGTGCAGGAACATTCTGAGCTGCTTATCTAGGATCAGCCGCTTGTTTGCAGAACCTGTCTTTGTAAGAGACCGGAGGCCCCTGTGATTTATTACCTCCGGGATGTCTTAAGTCTTCCCAGGAATGAACAATAAGAGAGAGGGAGGGGGTTGAGTAAGCATGGGTTACAGAAGCAAAGGTCAGCACGTTAACCAGCAAGTTCCTCATCTGAGTCAGGCCTGGGCTTTTTATTTTAAATGGCTACTTATTCTAAAATGGCAACACTATTGTCTGTATATTCCTTTGGTCTCTAATAATCTGTTTTACTGATTAGATATGTAAAGTCTCTCTGAATGATTAATAAACATATGTAGAAGCCAAAATCAATTGAAAACATTGGAGTTAAAAGGGTAACCAATATTTTGGTTCCTGTTTCCAGGTCAGAAGGCCACAGGAGATGATGGGGCAGTGCTAACTTCTAGGTTCTTGTAAGCTGCCTATCTTCTCAATCAGAGAGGATATGGAGACCCAAGATAAACTCCAAGTCAGTGTATCTGCAACAGGAGAGTCATATCTGAGGGAAATCAGTCCTCTAGGCATCCCAAAAGAGGGAAGGCCACTTGGTCAGCACAGCCTTGGCTTATCCTAGCACATGACAATGCTGAGTCATAGAACTCCTCACAGGTCCCTAAAAGTCTCTCCCACAGAGCCATTATTGACCTCAAAATTAAAATAAATACAGCTAATTCTGGCAGCCTACATGGTCTTAATCACCCACTAAGAAAAATATAACTACAAAATATAACTACAATATTGTTGGGGTCCTACCTAGGGCCATCCCAGGAGGGACAGTAGGGTCTCTGCTGAGTTGGGGGTTAGAAGCACGGAATCAAGACACAGACTCCGGGAGTTGGGTGAAAGCAGGCAGAGGGTGAGCTGCAGCAAACTCGTTTATTCAAAAATGTGTAGGGGGTTTTAAGGGGCTTGGCTGGCCAATCATTGTATGGGGTGGTCCCCTTTTTGTAACCAATGACAGCCTGTCTCTAGACAGATCATCTTGTAGCAGGTTTCTCACGAGCATGGGACTGTAGCTGTTGTAACACCAGGCCTGCGCAGGATGCCATGTTCACAGAAGATACTTCCTGGTTTCTTTTGCCATGCAGTCTGGCTAGGGTCAGACCTGCATTGTGCCATACACAATATAACCAAAAATTCAGACTAATAGACTCCCCTATCTGATGCTGACTTACAATACTAAACTCTAACATTAACTTATGCCTTCTGCCTCTGCCTGCCCTGATAAACTTCACCTATCCTGACCCCAGCTCCTCCTACTTGCCTTATTCTTTGGCCCCCTCCTTCCTTACCCCTTACCCTAGTTCATCCAGGGATAAGTAAACCACCACCCCAATGGGCACTCTCAAACTCTGTCTTGAATTCCTACTCTTCCCCTGATCCCAAAATGCTCTTCTTGAATACATTGATGCCCCTCTACCTTCTCTCTCTTGCCCCAAACACTCTAGCTCTTGCCTTTGAGTGATCATCCTCCCCTTATGCCTTGAGTTTTGATGTCACAACAAGCTTTTTAATTCTTCCTTCTGTCTTGTCATGGGGTGTACAGAGCCTATCTTCCTCACCTTCTCTATAACAGATGTCAACAGGGATGGTACAGAGAAGTCTCTGTTTCTTTCAGGACCAAGTCATAACAGCATGCTACACTGATGCTGATGGAGGGTACTCACTATCAATCTCACCTCTAGCCACCATGGAACTGCTTCCTCATCACCTTCCCTGAAGAGAGACCCATTGACTGCATTATCCAGCCTATCCCATGAGAACTCATTGCATCTATGGTCAGCATGAAAGTAACCTTAGTCTCTAATTATTAACAAGATCTAGAATGTTAGGTCTGACAGGCCCCAATATGGAGTCACCAAGGACAGCAGGATGGTGACA
This sequence comes from Orientallactaga sibirica, assembly GCA_036365145.1. Lineage (NCBI taxonomy): Eukaryota > Metazoa > Chordata > Mammalia > Rodentia > Dipodidae > Orientallactaga > Orientallactaga sibirica. Next base: position 29,879,665 of record JAEOAD010000026.1, on the reverse strand, counting down.
GAGACATAAGGAAGTGGATTATCCACATTCCTCAAGAAACCCACCCAGCCATTATGCCCTTCCTTGCCTGCAATGCCCCCAGGTCATGGTTTCCTGCCCCTTTATTTTCTAAATCACCAGGTCTCTGTTGTGGTGTCACAACAGAGATCTTAGATCTCCCCTCAGCTCTTCCTTTCCTCACCTTCCCCCAACTGAAAGCCCTATAAAACCCACTATCTGAGGAAATCAGGTGGACTGTATTCCTCTCTTGTGAGCCAGCCCTGGCAGCTCACACTTTTCCTGGATAAAGCTTTCATCCTTGCCTCAGATTGGCTTATGTGATCATGGTCACTCCTGAACCTTACACTTGTTTTCTCATCTTAGCTTCTATTTATGAGTTTCATGTTATTAGTATCCAGTTTTGTCTTCATGACATTTACAGGTGACATGAATATTATAACTAAGTTTGAAAAATAATATCATGGTTGGTAGGTAAGAAAGCAGAGGTGCTGTCTGTGGAAAGAAGGAATTGTTAATTTGGATGGGGAGTTAATTGGAAGTTTTGGGAATGTAAAGATTTGGCTTAGGTAAGGTAGGAAGTATAAGAGACTAGTATTTAGGCAATATTTGAAACATCTGAAACAATTTCAAATTTAAATATTGTAGAAATTAAAAATTTAACTAATTTTGAAGTTTAGTTAGTTGAGAGAGAGAAAGAGAGAGAGATCGAGAGAGAGAGAGAGAGAATGGGATGCCAAGGCCTCCAGCCATGTAAACAAACTTCAGACGCATGCACCCCCTTGTGTATCTGGCTTATGTGGGTTCTGGAGAGTCAAAACAGGATCCTTTGGCTTTGCAGGCAAATGCCTTAACTGCTAAGCCATCTCTCCAACCCCTGAAGTTTAGTTAGGTTTAAAAGTTTTTTTTAAAGGTCTTAATATAGAAAGCTTATAGTTTTTACTTACTTAGTTCAGAGATCAAAAGGTCTGACTTAGCTTTAGAGGAAGTAACGGAGGTATGTTAGGCTGGAAAAGTTTAGCAAACAAATAAACATTTTACTTAATGGGAAAACATATAAGAGTAGAACACTTAAGAAACCTATTGTTGTAAATAGGTGTTTATGCAACAAAATGCAGGCTTTATAGATGGAAAACATACAAGCTAAATATTTGGATATAACTTAGTTATCTTACTTAGTTGCTTAGTTATCAGAGATACTTTTACAACCCTTTTAATCTATCAGCATACATTATATATATTTCTGTCTTTGTTTAGGATCAGGAGGAATTTTTCTTTTTTAATATTACCAGGGACAAAGGAAATTGGATCTGTATTCTGATGATCTCCAAGTCTAATGTCAGTGGAGAGAGACCCCAAGTTTTTGGAAGATGGATGGTGGGTTTAAGTGTTTCAAGCTGAAGTGGGACAGTGAAAGGGGGAGTCTTTACTCCTGTTGACTTTTAGGTCTTGGAGAACCATCAAAAGGGGCTCAGATAGATGGAGTTAGTCTGTTACAGCGCTCTCTGAGGAGAACTGGTGGAACTGTAAAGTTCCAGAAGGTCATTTATATCAATCTTATAAGAAGAAATATAAGATTATTTTCAGTACAGGTCAGAAGTTGTAAAACAAATTATGGTCTTGAAACAGTACAAAAACTACAGTGTCAATACAAAAGACCATGCAATATGAAGTATCATCAATACAAAAGTCTATTACAATATAGGGCATAATTTAGAGTCAGGGGCATTTACATTTTCCAATTTTATCACAATATAAGGCATGGCACTATAAATAAATTTATCAACTTATTACACAGAGTCAAGTTTAAATTAGATAAACAATTAAAGTGAGAAGTACAGAGAAACTTTTTATGCTAACCCATCTTAAAACAATTTAACTGAAGATATACTTTTAGGAAGAATTTATTTTAGAGAGAGGGAGAGAGCTTTCATTGCAGCTTCATGTATAGACTACCTAAGCACTGATTGTGTCAGAGTTTTACACCATTAAAAATCCTCTGTTTGAATTTTCCTGTGTTTGTAGAGGAAAGAGATATGGTTTGTGAGGGTTAAGACATTTTTTTCTGTCAATAAGACAGGTTACTATCTCTTGAGATAAGGTATATTGAGATGAGGTATTTATTGTCTAAAAGGGCCAGGCCCAGGAGTCAGTTCTTTTTGTTTAACTTTAGTTGTAAATTGTTACAGAATTTTTTGTTATCTATTAGCTATCATAAAGGAATCTTCCTTGCAGCAGTTTAGAAAAGGGAAGTGCAATATCTATTGTTTTACTGAAAGTTTTATATGTACCACACATTTTCATAGATACTTTGATTATACTCTATCTAGAATGTTATAGGCTAGGAACATTAGAAATATAATAACATTTTTAAATAATTTTATTTAATGGAAAGCATGTATACCATATATTAATATTGATAAATATAGGTGAAGCATATCAAGAGGTTTGTGTTTTGTCAGTAAACCAAGTTAATCAGTTCTCTAAAGATTTTTTTTTTTTAGAAAAGCCAGCATAAAGCACTTTTATTGCAATAATAAAACTTGAAACTCACGTGGTGCAGGGGATGGGGGACAAAAGCAATAGTTTCTCTCACCAAATCACTACACAGGACAGGAGGGTGAGGTGGGGACAAGGGAGGAGAAGCCAGGAAACGGAGATCAGCAGAGAGCCAAGCATCAAAACCCAGGAGAGGCTGAAGCTGAGATGACCAGCATCATTTCCTTAGAGAACACTCGAGGATCTGTCGTGATGGCTGGGCTTTCGCTGGGTGATAAGTCTACAAACAGCACCTTCAATTTAAACTTTCGACTGAAGTTCTTAATATTTAGGAAGTGGAGCTTGGATAGTTATGAGGTTACAAAAGCCCTGAAAATCCTTTAGAAAAGACATAGGATGAAAAAAAAAATTAGGCCAAGTCATGAAGGCTTCAGAGGTCCCTGCTGGCCCAGGGACAGATACCTGTAGTGTCCAACATTGCAGTGAAAGTGACTTGCTGTAAAAGGCAGCGGGTTTCAGGGGAGGATGAGAGAGGCTGGTGGAGGCAAAGCCCTCTCCCTCCCTCCCCACTTCAGTTTGAGCAGGGCTTGGAATTTAACAGGACATCTTTCACACGGAGAAGAATTCAGCCCTCCACAGCGTCTCAAATTTGCTATGGCTTCACAGCGCAGCAGCAAAAATGTCTTAATATATAATAGATAAAAATTCATCCAAAAAATAAAATAAAAATTTTTGCAAACCGCACCCCCAACACCAATTCCTATTCTAAAGTTAACCCATTGCTTGTGCTGTTAATACTTGACAGTATACTTAATTGGAAACCTAGATCCAAAAGACTGAAACTGAATCCTTCACCCCAAAACAAAATGAGTAACTTGAGGTTGATGGCATCTAGTTCAGGTAAACACATATACAAGGAAAAAGGGAAGAGGACATGGGTGTCAGAAGCAAAGCCAAGTGAGGAACACATTCAGTCGGGTAGATGTCTATACAGAGTGTAGTGGGACATCAGGATTCATGTGCACGTGTCTGGAGGCACCGGATCCCTCCAGGGCAAATCCATGTATAGGGAGCTAAGAGAGGAGGCCACTGTTGTCATTCCAGTTTCAGAAGCTCCACATCAAAGACGAGAGTGGCGTGTGGTGGGATGATGCCTGGGTGCCCAGTGGCTCCATAGGCATAGTCTGGGGAAATAGTCAGTTTGGCTCTCTGACCCACACTCATCTGGGCCACCCCTTCTTCCCAGCCTCGGATCACCTCCTGATTGCCTAGCATAAACTTAAAGGGCTTGTTTCTGTCCCGAGAGGAGTCAAATTTCTTTCCATCTTCAAGCATCCCGCAGGTCTGGCCGCGCTTCGGGAAGGTGCGCCCGTCTCTGGGGGAGATGGTCTCCACCTGCACTCCCATGGTGGTGGCGGCCATGGCGGAGGCGGCCGCGGCGGCGGCGGGAGCAGCGGACACAGGGCGGCGTGCAGCCGGAGCGGACCTGGAGGCGATTCAGCAGCTCTGTCTCCATTTCTCTAAAGATTTAAGTCATAAACATTTAGAAGCCATTGTTAGAGACAATATCAAACCCTGGGATATAAACATGTAGCAAGCATGAACAGAAATATATTATAGACCTCGTTTTAGTAATTTAACATTATCTTAAAATATATCTATAAGCATCAGAATGCTTAAAGACCATAAGCATTAGAACAATTAGTGACCATGAATAATTTAGTCACACATAAAGACAGACTACATTAAACATGGAACCCATGACATGACATGGCTGGCCAACATTAGACATGACAAAGAACATGAAACATGAAGAGACTTTTTTTTTTTTAATTTTTATTTTACTTTTTGGGGGGAGGAAGACTCTAACATGTGGGAGAGGCATGGAGTTGATGAACAGGTCCAATTGATTTTATCTGGAGTCATAAAGAACAATCTGTATGGCTATTGTTTATGATGGGTAAAGAAAGACCCACACAGGAGAGAATAGAGTCCTCATACAGCCATATAGCTGTTGCTCATAGGCAGATCTTTCTAGGAAAGCAAATCATGTTCGAAAACTTTAAGGCAGAACAAGAGGCACAAGAAAACCAGTGGAATCTGGAGAATGAGCTAGAGGCCATTTTCAAAGGCCAGTTTCATACATGTACTTTGAAGAGTAACAGGTTCAGCAAACAACTTCAGTTTAGGATGAGAGGGAGAGATTGTCACTTGTAGTGGCCTAGTAAAGGAGGGCTTGGTGGTCATCTTTTTGGGCTAAGGAAGGGTGGGTCACTAATTAGGAACTGTTAAATGGGATAGAAGGAAGATTGTTTCTTCAGGAGGGCCTGGGTCAGAGATCAGAACTGAAAGAGAAGGGATCATGAGGTAGAATAGTTAGTCTCTTTCCTAATTTGATGACATCATCTTTCTCTTCTATTTTGAGGGTCTTGCAAAGGTATTGCTAGGCACCACAAGATCATGGATATCGAGGCCAATTTCTGTCTGGGCAGCTGCATTGTAAGAGGTCATATCCTTCCTTTGGCTCTTCCATTCTATCCGCCCCCTCTTCCGCAATGGTCCCTGAGCCATTGGAGGGTGTGACAGAGGTGTTTCAGTGCTAGACACTCCTCCATCCCTTCTTCTCAGCACTATGTTGCCTTTTGGGTCATCCCAGTGGTCATCACCATCTGAAAAGAGAAGCTTCTCTAGCCAGAAGTGAGAGTAGCATTAATATGTGAACATGAACATTTAGTGTAGTGTCCCCAGGGCAGCTTGGTGGGAATAATATATACATTTAGTCAGACATTAGCAGGCTTATACCCCCAAGGCTCATGACCTCACCTACCTTAGACTATTACTTAGGTTTTCAGTACCAGGTATGTATTCCCTCCCATAGAGAGGGCCTTCAGTCCAATTATGGAGCAGTTGGTTACCCCAAGAGTAGACACGCCACTATTGCACTCGTTCAGTCATTGGGCCTGTCTGGCCAAGCTTGAATATTCAGCATCCACTGTTTTCACTGTTGATGGCTTCTGTCTCCCATACGCTGCGTGCAGTGCAGCTTTTTCCAGTTTTCAATTGGCTGGTCTACAGGGAGTAGGTTTTCTGGTCAGCATCAGCTTGCTTTCTCAGTGACCTTGCCTCTCAGGCATGAGATGTCTTCAGCAATAGGGTCTTACTATCTGTTTCTCTAGGGAAACCAAGGGCTTTGGCAAAAGCCTTAATGTTTTGGAGGCTACCGGGACCTCCTTGGCCAACAACTCACTGAAAGGTATTCCATCCCAGGTACTGAAAATTTTCTAGTAACAGTCTACATCTTCTAGACGTGCCCTTATTCAAAAAAATAATTTTTACATATGTCTTATTGATAATATCTTGAGTTTAGATTGACCCTCCCCCTGCCCTTTTTGTATGCATTCTCTTCCCATGGCCTCGCTTAGGCCATTCCCCCCTGTACTCAGTTCTTCTACTTACATATGTGCATTACCATACACTTAAGTCCTTCACTTTCTTCCCTCCCATATAGCCTTTTACCCGCTTACTGGTTTCTGGAACCTATTTTTGGTTCCAGTTCCCACACAAGTCTATACATTGGTAGCTAGGATCCACATATGAGAGAGAACATGTGACGTTTGGCTTTCTGAGCCTGTGTTACCTCACTAAGTATAATCCTTTCCAGATCCATCCATTTCCCTGCAAATTTCATAATTTCATTTTTTTACCGCTGAATAGAACTCCATTGTGTAAATGTACCACATCTTTATTATCCACTCATCTGTGGAGGGACATCTAGGCTGCTTCCATTTCCTAGCTATTGTGAATAGAGCAGCAATAAACATGGTTTTGCAAGTATCTCTAAGGAAGTGAGAAGAGTCCTCTGGATATATGCCTAGGAGTGCTATAGCTGGATCATATGGTAAATCTATTTCTAGCTGTCTCAAGAACCTCCACACTGATTTCCACAGTGGCTGGACCAGCTTACATTCCCACCAACAGTGTAGAAGAGTTCCTGTTTTTCCGCATCCACGCCAACACTTATTGTCGTTTGTTTTCTTGATGGCCGCCATTCTGACAGGAGTGAAATGGAATCTCAACGTGGTTTTAATTTGCATTTCCCTGATGGCTAAGGATGTAGAACATTTTTTTAGATGTTTATATGCCATCTGTATTTCATCTTCCGTGAATTCTCTATTTAGTTCTGTAGCCCATTTTTTAACTGGGTTGTTTGAGTTCTTGTTATACTGTTTTGTGAGTTCTTTGTATATTCTGGATATTAATCCTCTGTCAGATGTATAACTGGCAAATATTTTCTCCCATTCTGTAGGTTGTCTTTTTGCTCTATTAACAATGTCCTTTGCTGTACAAAAGCTTTGTAATTTCATAAGGTCCCAGTGGCTGATTAGTGGTTTTATTCTCTGAGCAATTGGAGTTATATTCAGAAAGTCCTTGCCTATTCCAATATGTTGAAGAGTTTCCCCTACTTTTTCCTCTAGCAGTTTCAGAGTTTCAGGTCTGATATTAAGGTCCCTGATCCATTTGGACTTGATTCTTGTGCAGGGAGAGAGACAAGGATCTATGTTTATCCTTTTACATACAGATGTCCAGTTTTCCCAGCACCACTTGTTAAAGAGGCTATCTTTTCTCCAATGAATATTTTTGGCATTTTTGTCAAAAATCAGGTAGCTGTAGCTGCCTGGATTAATATTTGGGTCTTCTATTCTGTTCCATTGATCTACCTGTCTGTCCTTGTGCCAATACCATGCTGTTTTTGTTACTATGGCTTTGTAGTATAACTTAAAATCGGGTATGGTTATACCACCTGCCTGATTTTTATTACATAAAATTGTTTTGGCTATTCGAGGTTTTTTGTGTTTCCAGATGAATTTTAGTATTGTTTTTCTATTTCTGTGAAGAATGCTATTGGGATTTTAATGGGGATCGCATTAAATGTGTAGATTGCTTTTGGTAAGATTGACATTTTCACAATATTGGTTCTTCAATCCAGGAGCATGGAATGTCTTTCCATTTTCTTGTGTCTTCTGCAATTTGTCGCTCGAGTTTTTATAGTTCTCATTGTAGAGATCCTTCACTTCCTTGGTTAAGTTTATTCCAAGGTATTTTATTTTTTTGAGGCAATTGTGAATGGGAGAGATTCCTGATTTCATCCTCTGCATGTTTGTTGTTAGTGTATAGAAAAGCTACTGATTTCTGTGTGTTTATTTTGTATCCTGCTACCTTGCTGAAAGTGTTTATCAGCTCTAACAGTTTGCTGGTAGAGTCTTTAGGGTCTGTTATGTATAGAATCATATCATCTGCAAATAATGATAATTTGACCTCTTCCCTTCCGATTTGTATCCCCTTTATGAGTGTCTCTTGCCTTATTGCTATGGCTAAGACTTCCAGTACTATATTAAATAATAGTGGGGAAAGTGGACACCCTTGTCTTGTTCCTGAATTTAGAGGAAAAGCTTCAAGTTTTTCCCCATTAAGTATTATGTTGGCTGTAGGTTTGTCATAAATAGCTTTTATTATGTTGAGATATGTTCCTTCTATTCCAAGTTTCTGTAGTACTTTCACCATGAAGGGGTGTTGGATTTTGTCAAATGCCTTTTCTGCATCTATTGAGATGACCATGTGATTTTTGTCCTTCAGACCATTTATATGGTGTATTACATTTATGGACTTGCGTATGTTGAACCATCCCTGCATCTCTGGGATAAAGCCTACTTGGTCAGGGTGAATAATCTTTCTGATATATTCTTGTATTCTGTTTGCCAGTATTTTGTTGAGAATTTTTGCATCTATGTTCATGAGGGAGATTGGTCTATAATTTTCTTTTTTTGATCTGTCTTTGTCCGGTTTGGGTATCAAGGTGATGCTGGCTTCATAGAAGGATTTCGGTAAAATTCCTTCCTCTTCTATTTTATGGAAAAGTTTGAGAAGCATTGGTGTAAGATCTTCCAGGAATGTCTGGTAGAATTCAGCAGTGAATCCATCTGGCCCTGGGCTTTTTTTAGTTGGGAGACTTTTTATGACTGCTTGGATCTCTGTGGTTGTTATAGGTCTATTTAAATGGTTTATCTCATCTTGATTTAATTTTGGTAGGTCATATAGATCAAGGAAATCATCCATTTCTTTCAGGTTTTCAAACTTAGAGGCATATATATTCTTAAAGTATGTCCGTATGATTTTCTGAATTTCTTTGGTATCTGTTGTGATGTTGCCTTTTTCATCTCTAATTTTATCAATTTTTGTCTCTTCTCTCTTTCTTTTGGTCAGATTTGCTAAGGGTTTATCAATCTTGTTAATCCTTTCAAAGAACCAACTCTTTGTTTCATTGATTTTTTTGATTGTTTTTTTTTGGCTTCCATTTCATTAATTTCTGCCCTAACCTTTATTATTTCTTCCCGTCTACTGATTTTTGGTTTGCCTTGTTCTTCTCTTTCCAAGGCCTTAAGGTGCAGCATTAAATTGTTTAGTTGTGAACTCTCTAATTTCTTAATATAGGCACTTAGAGCTATAAATTTCCCTCGTAGGACTGCCTTCATTGTGTCCCAAAGGTTTTGGTATGTTGTATTCTCATCATCATTTGATTCTATGAATTTCTTGATTTCCTTTTTGATTTCTTCAATGACCCATACATCATTCAATAATGTACTGTTTAGTCTCCATGAATTTCTGTATGTTCTGTAGTTTTTCTTGTGGTTGATTTGCAGTTTAATCCCATTGTGGTCAGATAGCATACAAGGGATTATTTCAATTTTCCTGTATTTGTTAAGATTTGATTTGTGTCCTATCATATGGTCTATTTTAGAGAATGTCCCATGTGCCGCTGAGAAGAATGTATATTCTGCAGTATTTGGATGGAATGTTCTGTATATATCTGTTAGGTCCATTTGTTCCATGATATCATTTAATGCAGATGTCTCTCTGTTTATTTTTTGTTGGGTAGACCTGTCAAGTGATGAGAGCGGGGTATTGAAGTCACCCACTACTATTGTGTTAGGTGTTATCTCTGACCTTAAGTCCGATAGTGTTTGTTTGATGTAATTGGGGGCCCCCGTGTTGGGAGCATAAATGTTTAGGATTGTGATATCCTCCTGTTGGAGTGTTCCTTTAATCAGTATAAAGTGACCTGCTTTATCTCTCCTCACTAATGTTGGTTTGAAGTCTATCCTGTCAGAAATTAGGATGGCAACCCCTGCTTGTTTTCTAGATCCATTTGCTTGAAATATCTTTTTCCAACCTTTCACCCTAAGAAGGTTTCTATCTTTTAATTGGAGGTGAGTTTCCTGGAGGCAACAGATGGTAGGATCCTGCTTTTTAATCCAGTCTGCAAGTCTATGTCTTTTGGTTGGGGCATTGAGGCCATTGATATTAAGAGTTATTATTGAAAGATATGTATTTGATCTGTCCATTTTTTTGTTTGTAGTTCTTCCTGGTTTTCGTTTTACTCACTTGTTCTTACTGTTGAGTATGATTTCTTTTTTCCTAATTCCTGCTGTGTGTGTTTTGCTTTTTCTTCAGCATGAATGGTTCCTGCAAGTATTTTCTGTAGAGCTGGTTTAGTTGCCAAAAATTCCTTTAGCCTATCTTTGTTGTGGAATGTCCTTATTTCTCCATCAACTTGGATAGAAAGCTTTGCAGGATAAAGTAATCTTGGCTGACAGTTTTTATCTTTCAGAACTTGGAATACATCACTCCAGGCCCTTCTGGCTTTGAAGGTTTGTGTTGAGTAATCTGCTGTGACCCTGATGGGTTTCCCCTTAAATGTCATTTGCTTTTTCTCTCTAACTGCTTTCAATATATTTTCTTTGGTTTGCGTATTTAGTAGTTTAATTATAACATGGCGAGAAGAGGATCTTTCTAGGTTTTGTCTGTTTGGCGTTCTAAATGCTTCTTGTATCTGCATTGGCATTTCTTTCCCAATTTGGGGAAAATTTTCTTCTATGATTTTGTGGAAAACACCTACTAAGCCTCTGGATTGAAATTCTTCCCCTTCTGCTATACCTTGAATTCTTATGTTTGATCTTTTCATAGTGTCTCGCATATCTTGGAGTTCCCATTCATACCTTTCTATTAGCTTGTCTTTCTCTTTGTTGGACTGTGATAGATCTGCCACCTCGTCTTCTAGTTTAGAAATTCTGTCCTCTCCTTCATCCATTCTACTAGTGAGACTTTCCACAGAGTGTTTTATTTCACTGGCTGTGTTCTTCAGGGCTAGGATTTCAGCCTGGTTTTTCTTCAGTAGTTCTATTTCCTTATTCATGTCTTCTAATGACCTTTTTATTTCATTAAACTGTTTCTCTGTAATCTCCTTCAACAGTTTGTTTTCTTCTCTAATTCCTTTGTTTTCTTCACGGATTGCTTTCATTTCTTCTTTCATTTCTTTGAGCATAGATAACATCATTCCCTTGAAATCTTTGTCAGAATTTCATCTAAAAGAGTCTCATTGGTGAACCCTTCTGATGGATTTGTAATTTTTGGTGGGATTGCATTGTCTTGATTCTTTGTGTTTCTTGTATTATAATGTAGTGACTTATGCATCCTGGATTGATTTGATGCTTAGGTTTCCTATTTATCTTCAGTGTTCTTAGGTGTTGTGATCCACCTTTATATAATTTCAGGATATGAGTTTAAGGTGTCAAGTGTAGCACTTGTACCCAAGTCCAACCTCAGAAGTACTCCTAACTGTTGAGTTTGCTTGTTAAGTAAGTATTGTAGTGGACTAGTGGAACAATTTAGAGGCAAGTTCTAAACTTCAACAAAGCAAAATACACATTCAATTAACATGAACACAGAGTATATAAGTGTGAGAATTGAGCCAAACAGTCCTATAGGGTCAAAATCCCTCAGGGCATGCGATGGTCCATGCCCTTAGTCCTGTCTGCTTGGGAATCAGACCCTGTCCTCAATAATAACTGAAGCAAAAGGTAAAGGCCCTTTAAATCTATAAGTTGTACAGATAGCAATATTCAACCCCTCATATTCAGCTTATTTGAAAATGGTAAAGCCACCCACAAATATGTAATACATACCCTGCCTTGACCTGGAAAGAGTGGTTATCACTTCCAGTGCAGGCCTTTGTTATCTTTTGGTGTGGCTTTTAAACTCACCAATGCTGGGGGCCCACCTCGTTCCCTGGGCTGTGGAGTTTGGGTCAGGTATGCTGGGTCCGGTGTTGGCGATGTGGATCAGATCTGCCACTAGGTGCTCGATTCTACCGACACCCTGGGGAACTGATGATTGGGGGATGGGCGAGTTCAGGAAGCCTGCAGCAGCTCACCGTGTATGTCTCTTTCAGTAGCTCCAGATTTTTCTTTGATTTCTGGGCTCTGTGGGGAGACTGATGAGGTTGAAAAGTCCCCCTTTTTTTTTTTTTTGTTCGGTTCGGCGTTTTTGCAGTGGAAGCTCAGCAGGGCTTAGCTGATCTGGGTGGCAGCTTCGAACCGAGGGTTGGAGCTGGGGTGCCCCCTCGGGGTGGAGGGAAGCCGCTGGGAGCCTGCGGATGGGGAGCCCGTGGATGGGGAGCCTGGCTGATCCTCGGGGCGGAGCCGTGGGAGCCCGCGGATGGGGAGTCTGCCTGGGGAGCCCTGGTGGGCAGGCCGCGGGAGCCTGCGGATGGGGAGCCCGCGGATGGGGAGTTCGCGGCTGGGGATGTGGGAGCCCGGATGGAGGGGTAGCCCCAGGTGCGGATGGGGGCAGTCCTGTCCCATCTCGGCTGCGTGGGCAGAGCCCGCGCCGAGGAGCCTGTGCCTGTTTGTTTATTTTATCTAGCTGTGAGGCAGTTGCTGGTTTACTGTGACTGTCCCATCTCCCCTGCAGTTAGGTATCCATATACAGGAGTTAAGGAAGCCCCGTAAAGACAGGAGTTTTTTTTTTTTTTTTTTTTTTACAAAAGCACAGGTTGTACTTGATTTAGTTAGATGGCTTGAATTTTGTGTGAAAAGGGAGCTGGCAAGTCATGGCCAGCTGACAGAATTGTGTGAGAGAGTTTTAGGAGGGGCAGTAGCAGGGGAGGGAACCTCTCATACCTTTTGTTATGTCATCAGAGAAGGTTATCAAGACCAATTAAAATGTTGAAATCCAAAATATCAAATTTAGGCCAGTATTTGCCATTGTTTAGAGAAAGAATATTGTGGCCAAATTTGGATAGAGAGTTGGAGTAATTTGGCAGGCAGGAGCTCAGAAAAATTGAGCTCCTTTAAATTAGCCTGAGACATGCCAATGGAGTGTTTTTGGAGGACAAGGACTAGTGTGGCCAATCCCACCACCTGGGATGTCTCCCAGGCTTAGGGAAGGTAAACGAAACCCAAGGAAAAGGAGGGAGCATCCTCGCAGTCCTAATGCTTGGGGAGTCCAGTGGAATGACACATGGGAGGCTCCCAGAATCTCGAATAGTTCATGGACAGAAAAAGTGAGAAATTCCTTGAGTTTATAAGTCTGTAACAGGGTGCCTCTGCCACAGACTGAGAATGAATACTTTGTCCTGAAGCTGTAATCTGATGAGGGTGCGGATGTAGCAGATCATATCCAACAGGCCTCTTATCTGGGGTTCAAAAGTCAGGCAGGAAAGGAGGGAGAAGAAGAGAAAGGTATGACAGGTGGATTACCCAAAGGGCTTTTGGAGACTCAGCTGAGTACAGAGAGGTATTTTGGACATTCACCAGGGAGTAGCCCTGGCCAGAACTCCTCAGTCTCCACAGACAAGCCACCGAGCTCATGCAATCTGAGGGTCAGAGTGAGAGAAGGAGGAAGCTGCCAGGTGTCAAGCTGGGTTTACACAGAGCACCAATAAAGCTCCCTAAGCCATGAGGCTGAATGGAACTTACACCGCTCACATAGACAAAAGCCACAAAAGACCAGGGGCCTCAGGTCAGGCTGGTGACTGTTTAGTCCAGATAGTGAGCTCAGCAAGTGTCCATGCTCCCAAAGGAGAGATACACTGGAAGGGAAGTGGGGAAGAGGAGAGGGAAAGAAAAGGAGAGGGTGTGTGGCCTGAAAGCTCCAAACAGATCTGAGTCATGGCACCAGAATGTAAGGAAAATATAGGAGAAAATCAAGAAAGAACACTGCACTAGATTTCTAGAGACATTTTGTTTATTGAGAGAAAATAGCAAAGGACCTCAGCTTTCCTGTGGGATGAAGGCTGAGGCCCCAAGTCAGGCTGGGGTTCAAATTTATAAGGAGGATTCTAAGGCAAACATACTGAATTAGCTGCAGGTCCAAGGGAAGTAGATAAGGCATCAAAGTTATTTGCTTGGAATAAGCTCCTTAGCAGAGTTGACTAGGGAGACTGGATGTCTCCATTCTTCATGGCCTTCTCATCTAATGTTAGTTATTAACTCTTTAGTTCCCCCTAGTTTTCGGAAGGCTATTAACCCTTCAACCTGTAATTGTCATTTTTGACCTTGGATTTACTATTTATCTGTGTCACCTGTAAATGTCATGCCACATACAGAAAGGTTGTATAAGGTAATAACCAGGCTATATGGACTAATAGACTTAATATAATCCAGGGAATTATTTCCTTAGTGTCTCTGATTAGCATCCTTTTTCTGCAGAGTGGTCTCTGTGCCTGTCCAGCATACAAAAAGGAGCTAAAACTAAAAGTCTTAAGGGCTACACCTATATTATTGGAATTTCAATTCTGCAATTAAGGAGAATTGATTGCTGTCCAGAGCCTAATACTCTTGGGCTATATTTGCCCCATGGAACAGTCAATTTACTGTCTTTCTGTATGTAACCTGGCATCTCTGTCTCCAACTGAGACATCTGTTGCTCTCGGTTATAATTCTCATAATTTTTTTCCAAAAACTAGTTAGGATCTTTTGATCCTATATATTATTTTTTAAAAAATATTTTAATAGCAAATAAACAAAGAAAGGTACCATACTTGCAGATCCAAGATGACCTTTTGTCCATGTATCTGTGTAATTAAAACAGTTTTATGTTCCATCAGGACAAAAGGAAACTACACTAAAAGGAAAGAGAATCTCTTAAACAGTTGTAAATTTTGCAACAATTTCCCTTTTCTAATCAACTCTATTGTGAATGATGTTTGATAGCATTTTATTTTCCTCTCAAGTGTTCTGAAGATCTGTTTATTTACCTTTTCTGGTCTTTCTCCTTTTATTTATTTGGTGGGGTCATGAATACATCTGCCAGTCTCTGTGAGGGAACAATGTCTTAGACTACTCCCTTATCATAAGACTTCAATATAACTGAAAGATTTATGAACCATTGACTTTCATGGAAAAATTCTTTTGGACCATAAAACTTACAAGATCACAGATAGCCATATTCAACCTTGGAGAATCTGCTCTCAATAGGCAATTAGTAAACAGAAGTTAAGGCTTTATCTTCCCATTAGTTACTCTCAAAGAAAAGTAAACAGTCAGAAGTTTAATTTAACCCCCATCTTAGAGTGCTCTAGCAACCCAGAAACTTCAATGAACCTCCCTCACCCCTAGTGCTTAACTTCTTCTGATGGACCCTCATCCCTGGGTAGCACAGTGAGATAGCATAAACCCTGCAGGGAGACCTGCATTGCAGTTTGCCTCCCTCTCCCAGCACCCTCGCTGTCCATTTGTACAGGCCAAGGGAGACAAAAGTTACTGAAACAGTTACAGCAAATTCTTTCATAATTTCTTTTTTCTTTTTTTTTTTCAAGGTAGGGTCTCACTCTGGCTCAGGCTGACCTGGAATTCACTATGTAGTCTCAGGGTGGCCCCGAACTCTCAGTGATCCTCCTACCTCTGCCTCCCGAGTGCTGGGATTAAAGGCGTGCGCCACCACGCCCGGCTCTTTCATAATTTCTATAAGAAGTTCCCCTTGGGTCTGAAAGGAAACCGGTAATAGCTTGGGGTCCACCACAGAACCCAACTTTTTCAGATCAACTTCCAGCATCGGAGAAAAGGACCAGGGGCCAAGAAACACAGTAGCATTGGCACAAGCTGCACCAAAGCCAATCTCCCCGTCCCCTTCCCAAGAGACTTGAGTGCAAGGTTTACCCTCTGTGCCATTCATAGGCTCCTAGGTCTGCCAGGCTTCAGCCTGGGATCTCAGGTCTTTACCAAGCTCTGCTCAAGTCGGAGAGACGCTGGGCAAAAATAATTCACAGCCTCAGACGCTGACA
Source organism: Orientallactaga sibirica (assembly GCA_036365145.1). NCBI lineage: Eukaryota > Metazoa > Chordata > Mammalia > Rodentia > Dipodidae > Orientallactaga > Orientallactaga sibirica. Next base: position 29,864,049 of record JAEOAD010000026.1, on the reverse strand, counting down.
CACACATACTCCACACACTAGAAGACATCACAGTGTCTTCCCAGTGCTTATGGGTTCAGGGCTCTCATACACATTCACATACACACATACATTAAGAAGCATCACAGTGCCTCCTCCTTCTTGTGTTCCTCCCTGGTTTCAGTGATGTATGACAGACAAGGAATGGAGTTGCCACTTCAGAAGAAAGCCATTCAGATGCCGGTCTGGCCATCTCCCGGAGAAACTTTGGCAGCGCTTGACCATAGCAGGCTCATCTTGTGACTTGTGATTGGATACAATTCCAATCCCACCATGAGACCTTATGCTACTTGTCATGGTACTGCAGAACAAGCCCACATGAATCCTGTGGGGAATCTTAAGGATGCCCAGCCATAAAACTACAAATTCGAACTCAGAATTCAAGCCTACTGAGTCACCCATTCATTCACACATTCACACATTCACACATTCACACAGAAGTTAAATTACAGCCCCCCCATAGGAATTCCCTGGATATCATTAAGTAAATGCCCCCCTGTTGGGCCTCTGTAAAGCTTTAACTTTCAGCTCTGAATACATGTGGAGCCCCCTTTCAGTCCAGTACACCCATGGAGCAATTCTGAATACACGTGGAGCAACCCTTTCAGTTCTGAATACACATGGAGCAATACTGTCAGTTCCAAACACACATGGAGCAACCCTGTAGGCTCCAAATACATAAGGAGCCCCCTTGTTAGCCACTGTTTTCACCCCATACTGACATAGCGTCTACTCGGAATGGCCCTAGAGCTGATTAGGCTCTATCTCAGTCTGCTTTCTGGTTCCCCAGGACCTACCTGGGCCATTTGTCTGGTGGCTCTGTCCATTTTCTCTTCCAAATCTGGTCGGGGGCTCAGGTATCATGGGAGGGCAGAGCTCCAATCCTGGAAACCATCAAGGAGCATGCTTTCTAAATCAATTGGAGTCTCCATCCCCCACAGCTACTCAGGTGACCATGCCAGGCATGGAGTTTTCATGCAAGATTCTCATGATTCAGTTTTCTGGCCAATCAATACCAGCTATGTTACAGGAATTAATGAATTAATGAGAATAATCAGGCAAAATCCACTTTAGAGAGATGAAGAGAGCCTTTATTCATGCCAGACTTCTGTTGGCTCATGCCAAAAACAGACAGAGGGCTCAGAAGTCAGATTGTGCTGGATTTATATACCTTTTACAATCCTTTGTCTGAATTCTCCTATTCTTCAAGAGGGGAGAGATTTGAGTGTAGGGTTCTGTTAAATAAGATTAAGTACAGGGAGCTGTCTCCTGAGATAAGGTAGTTATATATTGTCCAAAGGGGTTAGGCTCAGAGTCACAGAATTCTTGTTAGCTACCATCAGAGGAATCTCCCCTGCTGCAGTTTCAAAGGAGGGAAGTACAATATCTATAACCTCACTGAAAATCCTAGGAGGATTTATATTTCTTATAGATATATTGGTATATTCCATCTAAAGTTACATAAGCTAGAAACATTTAGATATATGGTATTCCTTCAGTAGAATGAGGCTTAGACAAACTATATTAACATTGTATGTATATAGTAGGTTTCTCTAGGACATAGGGAGTTTTTTCAGTTTTTGTAAGAACAAAATCACAATGACTAAATTACCTTTTATAAGACTTATACAATAACCTCAATGATAATGACCCAGAGAGCCAGCATGAACAAAACAGGGACCATCACAAAATTACAGGGTTTTTAGACATAATCATCTTCCAAGATAATTAAATATTAATGAGTCAATTTTAATGTTAATATTTAGTTTTTTGTTAAAATATTGACAGAGGAGCTAAACTTGGTGGAGCACTCTAAAGCCACTTTTTTTTTACAGCTATTATCATGATCAGATTAACATCAGTGAGTTAGAGTTTTAAATTTATAACCTGAATGCCATAACATCCTGCAACTATCCAGGGTCATCGTTTGTTAGTCTTATATAAGCATAAGTCTGTCATCTTAGGTATCTCAAGGAGACTGTAATCTGATCAAGCAATTTAAGACTTGTTAATCAACTTTGTCTTTAAACCTTTTGTTTAAATTTTCTCATACTTTCATTTATATACTTTCCCTCACAATCTATGTAACCATTTTGTAACAATCTCTTTTTAATTTTTATTATTTTTGGTTTTTCAAGGTAGGGTCTCACTCTAGCTCAGGCAGACCTGGAATTCACTATGTAGTCTCAGGGTGGCCTCAAACTCGTGGCGATCCTCCTACCTCTGCCTCCTGAGTGCTGGGATTAAAGGCGTGCGCCACCACGCCCGGCTGTAACAATCTCTTTTTATCAAATACTCAACATTTAAGGATTTTCTTCAATTTACCTCTTTTTACAGTTTATATCATTATATCTACTAACAAAAACTTTTATGGTCCTCACCCTAAGACTTTTTGATATGAACATTTAAGTTTTTGTCTATTATTTTCAAAAGGCTCTTTGAAATGTCCTTTTATAAGAACGGACCAAAATTGAGTATCCTATTTATCCAGAATATATATAGTCATTGTTCATTTTGGAACCACTTTTTCCATAAGTTTTTTTTTTTAATTTTTAAAAAATTTTATTTATTATTTTTGGAGAGAGACACAGAGAGAAACAGATAGGGAGAGGAAGACAGATAGAGATAGCTAGAGATGGGCGCGCTAGCAGTCTCTCAGCTGCTGTGAACTAAATCCAGATGTGTGCGCCCCCTTGTGGGCAAGTGCGGCATTGCGCCCTTGCGTCACTTTGCATCTGGCTAAACGTGGGACCTGGAGATTGGAACCAGCATTCTTAGGCTTAGCAGGCAGGCGCCTTAACCACTAAGCCATCTCTCCAGCCCTCCATAAGCTTTTTGAAACACATTTTTTTAACTTGAAAAAGACGGGGTGGGGGAGAGGGAGGAAGAGGCAGAGAATGGGTGCATCAGCGATCTCAGCTGCTGTGAACAAACTCCAGACGCTTGTGCCCCCTTGTGGAAATGTGCAACAATGCACCCTTGCCTCACTTTTGCTTCTGGCTAAATGTGGGACCTGGAGAATTGAACAGGCATTCTTAGGCTTCCCAGGCAAGTACCTTAACCGCTACGCCATCTTTCCAGCCCTGAAACACATTTTTTAAAGTATGAAAGCAGTTTAGAACATTACTAGAAAATTTCTGATAAACTTAGTACTGAGTATTTCTGGATCTAAGCATCAGATAATTTTGAGGTTGTTCTCTGTCAGAAGTTTCATAGAAGCATGGGAGCATAAAGGAAATTTTAAAGTTACAATAAAAAAATCTTTTATAAGGAGTCTCCATTTGTCTGCAGCAACTTGGAGCATACTCATCATCATCCTGGGGCCAGGACCCTGAGGTTTTCCATGCCTACATGCCTCCCTAGCTCTTCAAGGCAGAGAAGCCAACAAATTATAGCCATTAAGATATTTTTAGGGGTGACTTATGGAGCTGTGGGCAACTGGGGCCCCACATTCACCACCTGAAGAGGGAGGTACAGAGGGTACAAGGCAAACCCCATTCCTAATAGGAGCACAATTCAGCTCTCCTGGTCCCTAGTGTCCACCTGAAATCAGCCCTAGTGTCTAACTTTTTCTGACAGACTTTCAGCTATTGGAGAGCACAGGGAGACAGGGGCACCTCTAGTGTGATCTGCACTTCAGCTTGCCTCCTTTCAGCCCCCCTACATTGTCCATTTGTACTGAGCAAGGGAAATAAAACAAGCATTGAAATAGATACAGCATTTCTTTCAGAGCCAAAAACCATGGGAAAACTAAGATTGGAACTCCTGGCATTAGCATAGATCCAGAAGCAATTTAGTGTGGGGTGCCCCTAAGATCTGGCCTAAACATTTCAGTCTCATTTAGCTCAGAGGCCTTATTATAAACTTGAAAAAAGACTTCAGCCTCAGTTTGCCTCTTTTTATTGTTTAGTCCCTTTCCCCGTGTCACACCATGAGCAGTAGAATTCCCTAATAGCTCAAACATTGAGGAAATGTTATACTAGTGTTTCTAGCCTATATTGGTCTGGGTAGAATATTAAACAATTCATTGTAAATGTCAATATACTAACAAATAACAAGAATTTTGTGACCATACAGCTAATTAACTTTACAGGAACAGATAGCAACTGACTCTGGGCTTGACACTTTTAGATAATATATGACTAACTACCTTATTTTGGGAGACAACAACCTGTGGTTAATCTGATTTGACAAAAAGGAATGTTAGCTCTATATTTATAAATTTCTCTCCTATATGGTAAGGAGAATTTAACAAAAGATTGTAAAATATAAAACTCCAACACAACCAGTGTTTAGGGATTCTGTGTAAAACTCCAATACAAGTTTTGTTTTTCCTATCTCTAAAGTGGATTTTCCTGATTATTTTTGTTTACTGTTTTTCTGTACCCCCCTTTTAGTAAGCTTGGACTTAGCCATCTTTAAGCCCTGTCTGTCAGTACTTCTTTACTGGAAAGTATGTTTGGAGGCAGCTGTGTGTAGGGAGAGATGGCTGGCTTTGAAGCTTCTGATATGACTTTAGCTGAGCTCTGTTATTCTCTCTATATATTTCTTCTAAATTCGAGGGACAGTTTTGGATTTCTGTCAGAACTACAGGGCAGCTACATGATCTTTTCATTTTATAACTTTTAAGAGTAGGAGAATCTTGAATTTTTCCTTGCCTACGATCTCAGTTACTTTCAGTGCTCCCTCTGGGGGCCATTCAACATTAAAAGTGGGCCATCCTAAGTCACAGAGGACTTTAATTTTCCTGGTGTCATCTTAGTATTATAATCTCCTGAATATTCTCTTTTGAGGTATGGTTTATTTTTGATCATGCAGTCTAGGACAGTGGACTTAGTGGAGGAATTCTCCCTAATGAATTTCCCACTGTGTTGGTCCTGCAGAACAGAAACAAAGAAAAGTTTTCTTGAGCATGCACTGCTCAGGACAGAAATAATTCTGTAGCTCTGAGCCAATATATACTTGCACACACACACACACACACACACACACACACACACACACACACACATCAAGTGTACTTTTCTCTCTCTCTCTTTTTTGTTGGGGGCAGTAGGGTCTCACTCTAGCTCAGGCTGACCTGGAATTCACTATGTAGTCTCAGGGTGGCCGTGAACTCATGGTGATCCTCCTACCTCTGTCTCCCTCATTCTGGGATTAAAGGTGTGCACCACCACTTCTGGCTTAAGTGTACTTTTCATATGGATTCCAGACAGCCATCTCCCCCTGAAGTGACCTAACTGAGCTGTTACAATTCCCAGGCAGAGGGAATTAATCCTGGAGGAAAGGGGACAAATTGGGGAGTCCCCCAACAAAGGAGAGAACAAACAACAGACAAACTCAGAGGGAGGAGTTTACTGGACCTGCCAATATAATTCCAAAAAGGGATTAGCACTGCACAGGTATCATAGGTGATGAGGGCAATGGAACTCTCTCTGCAGGAAGGAACTAGTAACTTGGGTCAGCTTCCAGTTGCTGTTTTAAGCCAAAGTGAGCTTGGAGGACAGTCCAGCTCTCTTGTCCTCAAGACAGACCAAAAGTAAAAATAGAACAATAAGACAGAACAATAGAAACACGACAAGATCCCCAGGACAGACACTGTCCTGAACAGAATTCCCTTCATCCACCTGGTTGCTCCCCTGGCCTAGAGGTGGGAGGGGACTTAGTGTTTCTTAGCATAGGTGGATTCTGAACTGCCACCACTAAGCCATATGAAGTCACTACAGCCAGTTTAGGACCCAACTGACCCTGTAACTGTTGCCAGATTCCCAGCTTGAGCTGTAGGGCCTGCAGTCCAGTCTGAGACCAGAAAATTGGTAAACTGGACTGCCCATGCACACACTCAAGCTCACACACAATCATTATATTAGACCAGATACAATATTTTAGATACATCTATCACTCATACAGTAAATTTGGCTAGCCATGCACTGAAATAGAACCAAATCCAGGTCTTTCATGAGAGGCATCTGGTGTTTTCTCTCACCCTGAAGTCAAGATGGCCTGATATTTGGTATCTGCTTCCTACCTGGTATGAACATAACTGTAAAAATTCTGCTTTTGTAATCATGCTTGCTTACTCTTTTTTTTTTTTTTTTGAAGAGAGACACAGAGAGAGAGAGAGACAGAGAGAGAGGGAAAGGAAGACAGATAGAGATGGGCACACCAGCAGCCTCTCAGCTGCTGTGAACAAAATCCAGATGCGTGTGGCCCCTTGTGGTCAAGTGTGGCATTGTGCCCTTGCGTCACTTTGCATCTGGCTAAATGTGGGACCTGGAGATTGGAACCGGCGTTCTTAGGCTTAGGAGGCAGGCACCTTAACTGCTAAGCCATCTCTCCAGCCCCATGCTTGCTTACTCTTGCTAAAGACAATTGTGTGTGTGTGTGGGGGGGTGGTGGCTGAGGGTTTTTCAGATCATTGTAAAGGAATGTAGTTTTTGCCTTTAAAAACTCACTGTAAAAGTAGGATGGAGCTGCTCTTCTCCTTGATATGAGGGGACAGTTGCTGGCCAGCTTAATAAAGACTCTCCTTTTTAATTTTTATTTGAGTGGTCTTCTGTTCATTTCTGGTCTGGTACTTGCGAGGTACTTTTGAGGCATTATATTCTTCTCACTAAACTGACTACTGAATCTAGTCTCATAGAGTCTTGATTTCTTGGGTCTCTACTCTGACTGTTGATTAGAGACCCTAGGGGGAAGCTACTGAGAGATGTTCCTCAGCCCCAGGAACATTCTCCAGACCTTGACAGGAAGGAGTGGTAGTCAGGAGAAATAAGCACCATGAATGGAGAGTAATCTAGTCTGGAAAGCCTCTAGAGGTAAGGGGAATTCAGTAGAAGGCTGCGTGAGGCAATACTTCCTGAATCCCTGGTGATGGCGAGACATCACCCGGACCCCTGGTCTGTTTCAGTTTTGTGTGTCCACTTGTCTTTGTCTTTCTGTTCAGTGTTTTTTTGTCCTTTTGTGCTTAACATTTTTGTATCTTCCTAGGAACCAAGTGCAGAATCTGAAAACTCCACCATGGGACAGATAAGGTCCACCTCTAGCACATCTAGCCCATTGGAATGTGTCGTTACTAACTTTTCATTCTTCCAACAGTGGGCATATGACTTAGGTGACACATATGTGCTTTCTTCTTGAGGAAGTTCTGTGAATTATATTGCCTGTCCTTTGATGTGGGATGGTGTGGTAGTTTGAATAGATGCCCCCCAAATATATTTAGTGGTTTTTTACAGTTTGTAATTTAGATCTGCAGCCACCTGGCTGGAAGAGGTATCACTGGGTGGATCTTAGGGTCCATCCCTAAGGTGTGGGGTAGATTTGAAATTCCAATCTAAAGATATGCAAAGTGCCTAGTTCCACCTGGAGTTCCTGAAGTGTGCTGTGTGGTTTTTACCTTGCAGCTTGCAGCTTTCTCTCTCTCTCTCTCTCTCTTTTTTTTTTTTTTGGTTTTTCAAGGTAGGGTCTCACTTTGGCCCAGGCTGACCTGGAATTAACTATGCAATCTCAGGGTGGCCTTGAACACATGGTGACCCTCCTACCTCTGCCTCCCGGGTGCTGGGATTAAAGGCATGTGCCACCACACCTGGCTGCTTTCTCTCTCTTTGTCTCTCCACCTGGTATTTTAAGAGGGAGCCACCTTCTTCTACCATTATGGAACTTTCCCTGGCTCTGTAAGCTTCAATAAATATCTCTTCCTCCAAAATTGTACCTGGTCTGGAAGTTCATCTCAGTGAAACTGAAGCTGTTTACTACAGATGGCCACCAGAAGTAACCTTGACCTCCCAACTGTGTATCAAGTTGAATGGGTCATCCTTGGATAACCTGGACACACTGACCAAATTCCTTACATTTTGACTTGGATTGAAATAGTTACTGAAAAACCCATTTGGTTTCAAAAATGTGTTAAGAAATGTCTTAAACCCACCTCTAAGATAATTCTTTCTGCTAAACCTAAGGACCAGAAAACTCCTCCCTCACAGAAACCCCCCAAGCCAGTCCTATGGGAGGATTACCCTAACAATGAACCCCTCTCCTATCCTCCTCCTTTTTTGAGTCATTCCCCTTCAGACAGTGATTCACTTTGCACCTGCCATTCTCTGCTGCTTGTGAACCCACTACATACTAGAAGTTGGTCCCCTTTTCAACCTCCTGAGACACCCTCAGCCCCACTTCTACCCTTGCATCAGGCCCTGGAAATGGAACTCCTTTCATGATTTATGTCCCCTTTTCCACTAGTGACCTTTACAATTGGACACAGCAGAACCCTTCTTTTTCTGAAAAAAAAAAAAAAAAAAAACCCAAGATATTATTTCGCTCCTTAAGATCATCTTTATACTCATCATTCCACTTGGGATGACTGTTAGCAGCTTTTGCAGGCTCTCTTCATGGCAGAAGAGTGGGACAGAATCTGGAGGGGAGCTCTAAAACATGTCATGGGACCAGACGAGACTCCCACTGAGGACCTCATCCATAGAGAAAGGGCCTTCCCTCTAACCTGCCCAAACTGGGACAGCAATTCAGACCCAGGTAAGGAGGCTCTTGAGAATTACTTCCAGCTGCTGTTGATGGGAGTCTGAGCTGCAGCATAGAAACCTACAAATTTGTCCATGGTAAGTTGAGGTTATGCAGGGACCTGATGACTTCCCCGTGGCATTCCTACATTTCCTTTGGAAGGCCTACAGGACATACACTCCTATAGATCCTGAAGCTCCTAAAAGTAGGAGAGTTTTGAATATTGCTTTTGTTTCTTAGTTAGCCCAGACACTAGGAAGAAATTGCAAAATCAGGAAGGATTTGAAGAAAAGTTATTGTCAGAATTAGTGGAGATAGCTATGCAGGTCTTTAATAACAGGTACATACCTGAAGACAAACAGGCTAAGAAAATCTCCAGGATCATGGTGGTGGCTCTTCAGGAATGACCCTACAGACCATCAAGAGACAATAAAAAAACAAATTCAGAAGCACACTCTGAAAGCCACAATTAGACAAAATCAGTGTGCTTACTGTAAGGAAAAGGGACATTGGAAAAACAAGTGCCCAAAGCGGCCAGAGAGAACTCTTAAGGTTTTACAGCTGATTGAACAATATTGGCAAGGCTGGGGCTCCTTATCACATTAAAAGTGGGGAGCAAACCAGTTAATTTCCTGTGTGATACTGGCACAACCTACTCAGTTGTAAAGAAACCAGAAGGACCCCTGTCAAAAGATTATATACAGGGAGCCACAGGTTTCCAGCAAGCTTACCACTGATCAGAGGGCTAAGTCACAGACTTAGGAGGAAGAAGTATTACCCACTCCTTCCTAGTGATTCCAGACTGCCCATACCCTTTATTGGGCAGAGGCTTATAACACAAATTACAGGCAACTATCTCCTTCCAGGAATATCACACCCAGCTAAGCATTAGAGGGCAATCCCCTCTCAGGCTGATGATCACCTGCCCCCTGTGAGGATTAGCTCCTAACTACATCTAGTGTAGTAGCCCAGGGAAGTTCTTTTTTAACAGACCTCCAGGGATGTATCCCCAGGGTATGGGCAGAAAACAACCCACCTGAACTGACAGATCACCATGCACCAGTGGTGGTCCAATTGACTAGTCAAGCCTCTCCAATACAAGTCAAATAGTATTATATCCACATGGAGGCAAGAAGTGGTATTGCAGTCAGCATCAGGCAATTGAGGGAAACAGGGATCCTGGTCCCATATCACTCATCATGGAATACCCCTTCTTTTTGCAAACCAGGGACAAATGATTTCAGACTAGTTCAGGATCCAAGAGAAGTAAACAAAAGGGTTGAAACCATACATCCTTCATTTCTCAACCCTTACACCCTCCTCAGCCTCTTGCTTCCTAGCCATCAAGTGTACACTGTGTTGGACTTCAAAGATGCTTTCTTCAGCATCCTTTGGGTTAACTCCCTACTTTTAGACCAACCAAGGATCAGATTCTCAAAGAAAACTTCTCTCAACTCAGCCACCCTCCTGCCTGATGATAGTCTTGAGAATTCATGACTGTCTTTAAAGCCTTGTTTCTATCCAGGGTCTCTGACCCGATCTCACAGACATCCCATGGGATGACTCTGATGAGGTACTGTTCATTGATGGTACCAGTTTCATTTCCAGTGGAGTCAGATACATGGGAGCGGCAGTGGTAACACTGGAAAAGACATTGTGGGCTCAAGCTCTTGGGCATGGGACTTCTGCTCAAAAAACTGAACTGGAGTCACCAATATGAATGTAAAATTAGAATAATATAAATAAATAATTTTAAAAAGCTGAGCTGGGCTGGAGAGATGGCTTAGCAGTTAAGGCGCCTGCCTCCTAAGCCTAAGAGTGCCAGTTCCAATCTCCAGGTCCCACGTTTAGCCAGATGCAAAGTAATGCAAGGGCACAATGCCACACTTGACCACAAGGGGGCTCACACATTTGGATTTTGTTCACAGTAACTGATTGGCTGCTGGCGCGCCCATTCTATCTGTCTTCCTCTCCCTCTCTCTCCGTGTCTCTCTCCAAAAAAAAAAAAAAAAAAAAAAAAAAGCTGAACTGATAGCATTGACTCATGCTTTGACATATGGAAAAGACAAATTTACAAATGTGTACACTGATAGCAATTATGCCTTTGCCATGGTGCATGTACATGGTGCACATACAGAACAATTGTAAGAAAATACTAGCCATGACATTCTTCAGTCCCTTCAGGCTCTCCAGCAGACTCTCCAGCAGATACACTCCTTAGTCCAAAAGTCCCACAAGGGACCCATCCTAAAACTACTGCCGTCTTCATTTGAGCCTAGAGACCTGGTGTGAGTGAAGAGACACAGTCCTGGTAAACTTGAGCCTCACTGACAAGGATTTTTCACTGTAGTCTTGACAAACCCTACTGTGGTAAAGATAGCTGGGAAGAGACCATGGATACATCACACCCAACTAAAAAAGGCCACCTCCAAGGACCCAGACAACCATTGGATCATCCAAAAACCTGAGGCTCACCAAGATCCTCTCAAGATAAGACTATCATGTGTACCATGTGAATGAGATATTGTATTGTCTATTGTTTCTTTTTGCTTGTACCATGTTTAAGTTGATATTCTTATGCTTAACTTCCTTGGTTCTAGTATTTTTGCTGACAATGACAACATAAGATCCCACCAGCCCCACAATCTTACCTGGGAGCTTAGGGATACTGCTACTGGACAGGTAATCAAACAGTTGGCTACCACTGGCCAACCTGTCTTTCAAGTAGACATATGTGATCTGTTTGGGAGGAACTGGAATAAGCTTTCTACAGAAACATGGATGGGACAGGGATGGGGAGTTCCCACTTATGGGAAAAGGCTACACAAGAATCCAATTATTATATTTGTCTAACCCATTGAGGGCCAAGTTGCCAAGGAGATGATCAATATCATTGTGCAAAATGGAGCTGTGAGACTGAGGCCTCTTGGACCCACTACAATTCTTTCATCTCTGTAGAAAGACCAGGTTCTTCAGAGATGTGTGGAATGGAAAAGTTCAACACCCTTAAGATTTCTTTAAAATTCTGACAGCCAATTGTTACAGGAGCTTAAAAAACAGGAGGTACATGGGGAATAAGATTACAAGTATCTGGGGCTGCAGAGATGGCTTAGTGGTTAAATGCTTGCCTGTGAAGCCTAACGATCCCAGTTCAAGGCTCGATTCTCCAGGACCCACGTAAGCCAGATGCACAAGGGGCGCATGCATATGGAGTTTGTTTGCAGTGGCTGGAGGCCCTGGTGCACCCATTCTCTCTCTCTCTCTCCCTCTCTCTCTGCCTACTTCTGTATCTCTCTCTCTCAAATAAATAAATAAATAATAATAATAATAATAATAATAATAATAATAATAAAGATTACAAGTATCTGGAAAGACATCCAGGAACAAAATTTACAATTCAGAGAATGAGAGAGGTAAAAACTGTCAGCCCCAGTGGGCCTAATACTCCTCCATTGGTAGTTCCTCCAATCAGCCAGATGCCCACCCCAGGGCCAAAGGAACTTCTGCAGTCTATGGCTCCACCTGTGTGGATCCACCCAACTCCAAGAGTCCTCTACCAAAGGTTATTCACAACTTTGTATACAATCTTTCATGTAATTAATAACACTAACCCTATTATCACCCAGGGCTGCTGGATTTGTTTAAACACTTCTATTGAAGAGACTATCTCCACAGACCCAACAACAGGTTGAACAAACAGGTCTCTGCCAATGGGGAATGAAATCTAAGCTTACCCTGGGGGATATCCAAGGACAAGGGCTTTGTATAAAACAATTGGTTATAAGATAGAACAATCCCCTTATTGGAATCCATGTTTGCAAGTCCTTAACCCTTAAAATGACTACTAATGAAGATAGTTATTTCATTTTTTTGCCACTTTTTAAAAAAAATATTTTTCACTGACAACTTCCTTAATTGTAGACAATATCCCATGGTACTTCCCTCCCTCCCCCCACTTTCCCCCTTGAAACTCCACTCTCCATCATATCCCCTCCCCCTCTCAATCAGTCTCTCTTTTCATTTTGATGTCATGATCTTTCCTCCTATTATGATGGTCTTGTGTAGGTAGTGCCAGGCACTGTGAGGTCATGGATATTCAGGCCATTTTGTATCTGGAGGAGCATGTTGTTAGGAGTCCTGCTCTTCCTTTGGCTCTTACATTCTTTCCGCCCCCTCTTCCACAATGGACCCTGAGCCTTGGAAAGTGTGTTTGAGATGTTTCAGTGCTGAGCACTTTTCTTTCCCTTCTCAGCATCGTGGTGCCTTCTGAGCATCCCAAGGTCACCACCATCTGAAAAGAGAAGCTTCTCTAACCAAAAGTGAGAGTAGCATTACTATATGGGTGTGAACATTAAGAGAAGTGCTTACTGTGCAGTTTGGTGAGCATAGTATATACATTTGGCCAGACACCACCAGACATTACATCCCTAGGTCTCATGACTACCCCTATCATGGGTTTTCAGTATCAGGGATATAGTCCCTTCCATGGAGCAGGCCTCTGGTCCAATTAGAGAGCAGTTGGTTTCCTGCATAACAGACATGCCACTATTGCACCCATTGGCTCATTTAGCCTGGCTGGAAAAATTTAAAGCTTGCAGTGTTCACTGTTGAGTATCTTCACTTGTGTTTTCTCTCTCCCATTGAACTGCATGCAGTGTAGCTTTCTCCAGCTTTCTGTCAGCTGGTCCACATGGAGGAGGCTTTGAGATCAGCTCCAGCAGGATTTCTCAGTGACCTTGCAGCTCAAGCATGTAGAGTCTTCAGCAATAGGGTCTTACCATCTATTCCTGGTGAGAAACCAAGGGCCTCAGCAATGGCCTATAATGATTTGGGGGTATTTGTGTGACCTCTCCAGCTATAGCAGACAGCTTCAGGTTCACTGCAATGAACTTCCACACCAGGCACAGTTAAGCAGGAAGGATTTATTGAAGCTTACAGATCCAGGGGAAGTTCCATAATGGCAGAAGAAGCTGGCCTGCTTTCACAGGACCAAACAGAGAGAGCAAAGCCACAGGCAAAAACCACACAGCACAGAATACCCCAGGAACTCCAGCTAGGCACACTTTGCATATCTTTAGAATGAAATCTTCAACCTACCATCACACATTAAGATCCACTCAGAGACACTGTCTCCAGCCAGGTGGCTGCAGATGCAAACTAAAAACTAATAAAACACTTAATATATTGGGGGCCATCTATTCAAACTACCACATTCCACCTCTGGCCGCCAATAGATTTATAACTATCACACATTGTAAATTGTACTCAGTCCAATTTCAAAGATCCCCACCGTCTTTACCAACTTAAGATAGTTCTAAAGTCCCAAGTCTCATCTGAGATTTAAGATTGTCTCTAGCTGTGAGTCCTGTAAAATCAAAAAAGTTAAATAATTTCAACATATAAAGATACAGAGTAAACATTTTCAATTGGTATAAGGCATAGCAAGGAGAGACCAGAAGAATGTAAATTCAGCCACCATCAGCAATCATCCAACTTTTGCAATTCAAGTTCAATATAACCAGAGACTGACAGTCTCCAGATTTTCCAATTCTGCCCCTCCAGCTGGGCTGAGTAGCCAGGGAAAACTTCCATCCCAGGCCAATAGTGCACTCCATGGTAGCCCTTGCACAGTCCTGGTATATCCAAAACATCTTTTGGGTCTCCATGCATACCATGGTTCATCTTCTAAAAGCTCTTCTGGCCTATCAAGGCATCATGCTCTGCCTCATGCAGCATCTCAGCAGTGGCTCCCAGAACCATGTGCAATTCATGAACACTCCATGAATTTTTCATGCTTGCAAAACCAATACCAGTTGTGCAAGACACAGCCATACTCTTAATTCAGGGACAAAATAAATCAAAACCTTGAAAAGCAGGTTTCTTCTCCAGTCAACTCTTTCCAAAAGAGTTTGCATTTCTAACAGTCTTTCCTCAGGCATCTTCTCCATTGTTTTAATGTAAAGCAGTTGGGCCCTCTTCCTTAAGATTCCTAATGTGTTGATAATAGCAGGTTCAGTAGCCTAAAACTAGTCTCAGTCTAATTTTAACTTGCTTGATGTTTTCCAGCTTAAAATCTTAAATCTCTCAGTCCAATATCTTTAGCCAAGCACATTAGTCCATTACAAATTTAACTTTGATCAAACTCTCTGGGGCTGGGGCTGGGCAGCAGAACACAGCCAGCCCTTATGCCAGTAGCCCAGTTCCAACAGAGTCCTCTGCAGTCTTTCCTTCCCCTTAGAAAGCTCATAAGCCAGGCCTTGAAGTTCAATACTGTCTGCACTTATCATTTTCATCTTTACATCAGAATAGTCCATAAAACTTGGCTTACCACTCCAGAAGGCATCTTCAGTTGCAAGTATCAAGTCCATGCCCATTCCTCCAAAACAAAGGTTCCAAAAGATCAAAATCCACATGGTCAGGTTCATCTCACCCCACTCCTGGTACCAACTTCGGTAGCAAACAGCTTCAGGTTTACTGTGATGAACTTCCACACAAGACACAGTTATGGAGGAAGGATTTATTGAAGCTTATAGATCCAGGGGAAGTTCCATAATGACAGAAGAAGCTGGCCTGCTTTCACAGGACCAAACAGAGAGAGCAAAGCCACAAGCCAAAAACCACACAGCACAGAATACCCCAGGAACTCCAGCTAGGCACACTTTGCATATCTTTAGATTGAAATCCTCAACCCACCATCACACTCTAGGATCCATCTAGAGACACTGTCTCCAGCCAGGTGGCTGCAGATGCAAACTACAAACTAATAAAGCACAGACCATTGATGTTAAGAGTTATTATTGAAAGGTGTGTATTTATTTTTTCCATTTTTCTTCTAAAAACTTACCTAAACAATGTACACATTCAATGAAAAACTGCACAGAGTATTTATGCAAAAGTAGGTATTGTGACAAACAGATCCTCTAACAAAGTCACAGTCCCTAAGGATGTGTGTTGCCCCAAACCCTTAATCATGTCAACTGGGAGGCTAAGATTTCTGGTCTGTAGAGGGTTCCAAGATCAGCTTGTGACCAAGTGAGAACCTTCCCCAATGAATGACAGAAGAGGAAACAAAGGCACTACAAATCAGGAAGCAACAAATGACAAGCCCAAAATATAGCTAATTTAAAAGTGGAAAATCCGACCATCCATCAGATTTAACATATAACTTACCCTGACATAGATGGTGCAATTAGCCCTTCCAATACAAGCCTATATACCAGGCTTGTTTGGCGGGTACTGACCTGGTGTAATCCCAGTTACCTTTTAGGATGGCTTTGGTCTCAGCTATGCTCATGGCTGCTTAGGTCCCTCTTTGCTGTACTGTGGACTCAGGTAGGCTGGCTGGGTCTGTGGGTCTCTGCTCTGATCCTGCTGGGTGCTGTGTAGGTGGGCTCCCTTCCCCAGGTCTCTGGTGCTTGCTGGCACTTGTGCTGGCAGTGGGGTAGGGGAGGCTGTGGATGGAGGCTGAAGTCCGCCCACTAGTCTTCACTATCTTCTTCCTCACAAGCCTCTCCTTTGTTCTCTGCTGTCCTCCTTCCACATTTCTCGAATTTGTGAGAAGGCCTGTGGCTCAGGCCAAGTCTGGCAGTTGTGGCTGTGTGGAACTCACCACCGCTGCTGGAGCTGCTTCTGCCTGTTTCTGTGGGCTCTAGACACACTGGATCTCTCCTACTTCTCTGCTGTGGTTGAAAATTTACTATATACCTCACTTTTTAGTAGGAGAGTGTATTTTGCTTTTTTCTCTCCCTTGGGCTGTTTTGGCATGGTTCCTATGTGGCCATCTTAACCAGAAAAGAGATAGTTATATACCTTATACTCTTAATACCACCCCCCACTTCTTGATTTGCATGTGTATCTGGAATTACTCCATGCCTCAGCTCCTACCTTTTTGCTGATGATGGATGGAAGGATTTTTGCATGTTGGTCCACATACTTCCCCAGGTCTATCTACATGATGGAAATGCAGACAGGGAACATCTGGGAATTTTTCACATATTTTTTTAACTATAGGCAAAATAGAGGAGCTCTTTTCTTGGTACCTTTACTAGTAGGCTTAGGAATAGTGGGTCAGTCGCTAAAGGCACCTCTGCTTTAGTTGTTGGAAACAAAAATTTCAAAACCTTGAGCCAACGGGTTGATGCTGATTTGAAAGAATTAGATTCCTCCATTAGCCACCTGGAGACCTCCCTGTATTCCCTGGCAGAAATGGCATTACAGAATAGGAGAGGATTGGACCTGCTGTCCTAAAACAAGGAAGACTTTGTATGGTTCTAGGGAGAAACTGGCTGTTTCTATACAAACTATTCTGGAGTAATCTGAGATAGCATGTCTGTAGTTAGAAAGCATCTAAAACATAGAGAGGAATTCTCTAAGAATTCAGGTAATTGCTATGAAAATTTGTTTTCTTGGTCACCCTGGTTCACTACCCTGATTAATGCCATCTCAGGGCCCCTAATTCTGTTACTTTTAGGATTAATTGTAGGCCTATGCATTTTAAACACTCGAATCATTTGTCCAACAGAGAATTTCCTCAGTAAAATTAATGGTTTTCAGGACTCCATGGCCTTTTGATTCAGGTGTTCTCTCTAAGGACTTGATGAAGATTCAACCTTTTAGTCTGTCTGTCAGGATATAGGATTTTATGGTACCAGTTCCATTTGGGTCTAGTTTTGTGTATTCCCCATCCTTACCCTGCCATCTCACCCCACCCTTCCTATTGTCTAGTCCTCAAGATGCCTATTAGGTATGTCAGCATTTCAGGTAGATCCAGGTTAGGAGCCACAGATGAGTGAGACCATGCGACAATTGTCTTTCTTTGATTGGGAAAGCTCACTGAGAATGATCTGTTCCAAGTTTGACCATTTTTCCTTCAAATATTATTGTGTCATTTTTCCTTACTGCTGTGTAGGTTTCCATCATGTAGATATACCACATTTTGTTTATCCATTCATCTAATGATGGACATCTGGGTTGATTCAAGTTCTTAGCTACGATGAATTGAGCAGCTATAAACATGGTTGAACAAATCTCTCTGAACTGAGGCATGGAGATTTTAGGGTAAATGCCCAGTAAGGGAATGACTGGGTCTGTTGGAAACTCTATGTCAACCTTTTTAGGAGTCTCCATATTGCTTTGCATAGTGGTTTTACCATCTTACATGCCCATCAACAGTGCCTGAGGGTTCCTATTTCTCCACATCCTCGCCAGCATTAATTTTCCTTTGATTTTTTAATGTTTGCTACCCTTACTAGGGTAAGGTGGCATCTCATAGATGTTTTAATTTGCATTTTCCTGATGGTTATGGATGTTAAACGTTTCCTTAAGTGTGTGTTTTCCATTTGCATTTCTTCCTCTGAGAACTCCCTCTTTAGTTCTCTGCCCCATTTTTTGAGTGGGTTGTTTGATTTTTTATTGTTTAGATTTTTTAGTTCTTTGTAGATTCTAGAAATTAGGCCTCTGTCTGATGTGTCTCCAGCAAAAATTTTCTCCCATTCTGTGGGTAATACATTGGCTTTGCTTATTGTATGTTTGCCTGTGAAAAAACTTCAGCTTCACAAGAGTCCAATGGTTGAGTGATTGTTTAATTTCCTGAGCTACTGGGGTTTTGTTCAGGAACTCTTTTCCCACTCCTATATCATGGAAAATTCCTCCTATTTTTTTCCAGTAGTAGCAGAGTTTCTGGTATTATATTGAGGTCTTTCATCCACTTGGCCTTGATTTTTGTGCATGGTGAGATGTGTGGATTGAGTTTCATTTTCCTGCATATGGTTATCCACTTTGTCCAGCACCATTTGTTGAAGATGCCTTTTTCCAGTCTACATTGGTAGGGCCTTTGTTGAATATCAAGTAGCTATAGTTACTTGACCCAAAGTCTGGATCCTTGATTCTGTTCCATTGGTCTATAATCCTGTTTTATGACAGTACCGTGCTGTTTTTATTACTATCGCTTTGTAATATAGCTTTAGATCAGGTATGGTGATGCCTCCAGAGCTATTTCTTTTGCTGAGGATGTGCTTGGTTATCCAAGACCTTCTGCCACTCCATATGAATTTTGAGATCATTTTTTTATATCTCTGTGAAAAAATGTTGGGGTTTTTATTGGTATGGCATTAAATTTGTATATTGCTTTTGGTAAGATTGCCATTTTCACAATGTTAATTCTGCATATCCAGGAGCATGGGAGGTCTTTCCATTTTCTCAAGAACTTCCTCAATTTTTTTCTTGAGTGTTTTTATGTTTTCATTATGTAAGTCATTCACATCCTTTGTTAATGTTATTCTAAGGTATTTTACTTGTTTGTTTCTATTGAAAATGGGACAATGTGGCTAATTTATTTCTCTGTATCTTTGTCTTTTGCATATAGAAAGGCTATTGATTTTTGTGTGTTGATTTTTTATGTTTCTACATTGCTAAAGGAATTAATCACTTTTAAGAGTTTTGATATGGAGGTTCTTGGGTCACTTACATATAGAATCATGTCATCTATGAATAGGATTAACTTAACTTCTTCCTTTCCAATTTGAATCCATTTTATTACTTTCTCCTGTCTTATTGCTTGAGCTAAAACTTCCAGTACTATGTTGGGGAGCAGAAGTGAGAGTGGACACCCCTGTCTTGTTGCTGATCTTAATGGGAATTCCTTAAGTCTCTCCCCATTAAGTATTATTTGGGATTTATATATTGGCTGTTACATTTTTTTCTGCCACCTCTTCCACAATGAACCCTGTATTAGTCAGGGTTCTCTAGAGGAACAGAAACAATAGAATGAATTGTATTAAAAGGTAACTTATTGGATTAGCTTACAACACTCCAGCAATAGCAGGTTGCAGGCCTGAGGGTCAAAGAACCCAGTAGCTGCTCAGTCCCCAAGTCTGGATGCCTCAAGTCTATCTCATGAAGTTCTTTAAATAGTGCACACCATGGAATATTAGTGCCCTCCTTATTACCAGTAAAAGTGCTCTCCTTATTACTCTACTGGTACTGGAGTTTAGTGGTACTGGAGTTGGACACCAACTCCAGAGAGCACCAAGCCCACTAGGGAAATCCATTGTTACAATTATGTTTCTCTAGAACCACTCCTGGTACCACAATCTGTATTATGCAGGGTTCTCTAGAGGAACAGGACCAATAGAATGAATTGCATTACAAGGGAATTTATTGAATTAGCTCACAGCAGTCCAGAAATAGCAGGTTTCAGACTTGAGAGTCAAGAAACCTGGTAGCTGCTTAGTCCACGAGGCTGGATGTCTCAGCAGTCCCAATCTGGCATTGAAGGCCTGGAGGGATCCTGGAAAGATGCTGCTCTTCAGTCCACACTGGGTTCTTAAACAGATCAAGTTGACACAAATTTAACTATCACAGATCCTGAGCTTTGGAGGGTGTGATAGAGATGTTTCAGTTCTGGAAAGTTCTCTGTCACTTCTCAGTACTGTGTTGCCTTTTAAGTAATCCCAGGGGTCACCATCATCTGAAAAGAGAAGTTTCTCTAACCAAAAGTGAGAGTAGCACTAACATATGAATATGAACATTAAGTGGAATGCTTTCAGGGCACTTTGGTGAGAATAATATATGCATTTAGCCAGACAAGAGGAGGCTTTATACCCCTAAAGTTCATGACCTCCCCTGCCATAGGCTTTTGATTAGGTTTTCAGTACTAGACATCCCTCAAATACAGAAGGCTACCAGTCCAATTTAGAGAGAAGATGGTGTTCCCCAGAGCAGACATGTTACTATTGCACCTGCTTGGTCATTTGGCCTGTGTGGCCAAACTTGAGACTTCCAGTAGCCACTGTTTTCACTGCTGATGGCTTCTGTCTCCCATAGAGCTGCATTCAGTGCAGCTTTTTCCAGATTTCAGTTGGCTGGTCTACAGGGAGAATATTTTCAGAACAGCACCAGCTTGATTTCTCAGTGACCTTGCCACCCAGGCATGTGAAGTCTTCAGTAATAGGTTCTTACCATTTGTTACTTGTTGGAAACCAAGGGCCTTGGCAATAGCCTGTAATGTTTTGGGGCACTAGGGACCTCTCTGGCCAACAACTCACTGGAAGGTATCCTATAACTGGCACTGAAATTTTTCTAATAGCAATCTATGGCTTCTGGATGTGGCATTGTCCAAAAAAGCAGGCTTTCAAATGTCTTATTCAGAATATCTTCAGTTTTGAATGACCCTCCCCCACCCTTCTCTTAATCTCTTCTCTTTAGGCTATTTCACTCCCTGTGATCTTTTCTTCTATTTACATATATACAATATCATCCCCTAAAGTCCTTCCCTTTCCTCCCTCTCTTACAGCCTTTTTCTAGCTTACTCACAAGTCTACACATTTGTAGGTAGGAGCCACATATGAGAGAGAACATGAGATGTTTGGCTTTCTGGGCCTGGGTTACCTCACTTAGTGTAATCCTTTCCAGATCTATTCATTTTCTTGCAACCTTCATAATTTCATTTTTCTTTACTGCTGAATAGAACTCCATTGTGCAAATGTACTACATATGTCTTATCCACTCATCTGTTGGAGAACATCTAGGCTCATTCCATTTCCTAGCTATTGTGAATAGAGCAGCAATAAACATGGTTGTGCAAGTATCTCTAAGGTAGTAAGACAAGTCCTAAGATATATGCCTCAGAGTGCTATAGCTGAATCATATGATAATTTTTTTTCAGCTGTCTCAGTAACCTCCACACTGATTTCTACAATGGCTGTACCAGACTACATTCCCACTAACAGTATAGAAGGGCTCCCCTTGTTCTGCATCCTCACCAACATTTACTGTTATTTGTTTTCTTTATGATAGGCATTGTGACAGAAGTGAGATGGAATTTCAAAGTAGTTTTAATTTTCATTTCCCCGATGGCTAAGGATGTAGAACACTATTTTAGATGTGCATATGCTATCTGTATTTCCTCCTTTGAGAACTGCCTATTGAGTTCAATAGCCCATTTTTTAAACAGGTTGTTTAATTTCTTATTGTTTGATTTTTTTTTTTTTAAGTTCTTTGTGTATTCTGGGTATTAATCCTCTGTCAGATGTATAGCTGGCAAAGATTTTCTCCCATTCTGTAGGTTGTCTCTTTGCCCTTTTCACAGTGTCATTTGCTGTTTGAAAGCTTTTTTAATTTCATGAGATACCAGTGGTTGATTAGTGGTTTTATTTCCTAAGCAATTGGGATTATATTCAGAAAGTCATTGCCTATGCCAGTGTGCTGAAGTGTTTCCCCTACCTTTTCCTCTAGCAGTTTCAGGTCTGATATTAAGGTCCCTGATCCATTTGGACTTGACTCTTTTCTTCCTTCTACATGTAGATATCCAATTTTCTTAGCACCACTTGGTGAAGTGGCTTTTTTTTTTTTTCCAATGACATTTTTGGCATTTTCGTCAAAAACTAGATGGCTGTAGCTGCATGGCTTAATATCTGGATCCTCTATTCTATTCTGTTCCATTAATCTATGTGTCTTTCTTTGTCTCAGTACCATGCTATTTTTGTTACTATAACTTAAAATTGGGTATGGTGATACCCTCAGTCTTATTTTTGTTGTTCAAAATTGTTTTGGTTATTCAAGGTTTTTCGTGCTTCTAAATGAATTTTAGAGTTCTTTTTTTTTTCTATTTCTGTAAAGAATGCAATTGGAATTTTAAAGGGGATTGCATTAAATGTGTAGATTGCTTTTGGTAAGATTCTCATTTTCACAATGTTGATTCTTCCAGTCCATAAGCATGGGGTATCTTTCCATTTCCTAGTGTTTTCTGCAATTACTTTCTTGAGGGTTTCAAAGTTCTCATTATAGAGAACCTTCACTTCTTTGGTTGGGTTTATTTGACGGTACTTATTTTTTTCTTTTTTTAATTTTAAATTTTATTTATTTTTATGTATATTATTCTAGTTTTACATTCATAGTGGTGACTCCATTATCCTCCTCCCTGTCCTCCCTCTTCCATAGAGACCCTCATCAATGGGGAATGTGGTTCATGCATTTTTAAATGCAATTGTGAATAGGAGCCATTCTCTGATGTCATCCTCTGTATTTGTTCTTAGCATATAGGAAGGCTACTGATTTCTGTGTGTTTATTTTGTATCCTTATACATGGCTATCGATGTTTATCAGTCCTAACAGTTTGCAGGTAGAGTCTTTAGGGTCCTTTATGTATAGAATTATATCATATACAAATAATGATAAATTGATCCCTTCCTTTCCAATTTGTATCCCTTTTATGAGTGCCTCTTGCCTTATTCCTATAGCTAGGACTTCCAGTACTATATAAAAGTGGGGACAGTGGGAACCCTTGTCTTGTTCCTGAATTTAGTGGAAAAGCTTCAAGTTTTTCTCCATTTACTATTATGTTGGCTGTAGATTTGTCATAAATAGCCTTTATTATGTTGAGATATGTTCCTTCTATTCCCAATATCTGTAGGACTTTTACCAAGAAGGGATGTTGGATTTTGTTGAATACCTTTTCTGCATCTATTGAGATGATCATGTGATTTTGCCCTTCAGTCCATTTATATAGTGTATTACACTTATCAATTTGTAATTTTGAACCATTCCTGTATCTCTGGGATAAAATCTACTTGATTGGGTGAATAATTTTTCTGATATATTCTTGTATTCTGTTTGCCAATATTTTGTTGAGAAATATTGCATCTACGTTCATGAGGGAGATTGGTCTGTAATTTTCTTTTTTTGTTCTGTCTTTGGTTTTGGTATCAGGGTGATGCTGGCTTTGTAGAAGGAATTCCATAGAGTTCCTTCCTTTCCTATTTTATGGAAATGCTTGAGAAGCATTGGTGTTATTTCTTCCATGAATGTCTGGTAAAATTCACCAGTGAATATATCTCAGCCTGGGCTTTTATTTCTTTTTATTTACTAGAAACAGAGAGAGAGACAGAGAGTGAGAGCGAGAGTGAGAGAGAGAGAGAGAATGGGCACATCAGGGCCTCTAGCCACTGCAAGCAATCTCCAGATGCATGTGCCACCATGTGCATGTGGCTTATGTGGGACCTGAAGAATCAAACCTGGGTCCTTAGGCTTTGCTGGCAAGCACCTTAACTGCTAAGCCATCTCTCCAGCCCCAGGCCTGTACTTTTTTTAATTGGGAGACTTTTTATAACTGCTTGGATCTCTGTACTTGTTATAGGTCTATTTAAGTGGTTTATCTCATCTTGATTTAATTTTGGTAGGTCATATGAATCAAGGAAGTCATATATTTCTTTCAGATTTTCAAACTTAGAGGCATATATATTCTTAAAATATGTCCTTATGGTTTTCTGAATTTCTTTGATTGTAATGGTTCCTTTTTCATCTCTAATTTTATTAATTTTTGTCTCTTCTCTCTTTCTTCTGGTCAGATTTGCTAAGGGTTTTTTTTTTTTTTTTTCTTCTTGTTTATCATTTCAAAGAACCAACTCTTCATTTCATTGATTCTTTGGATTTTTTTTGTTTCTATTTCATTAATTTCTGCCCTAACCTTTATTATTCCTTCCTGTCTACTGATTTTTGGTTTGCCTTGTTCTTCTTTTTCCAAGGTATTTTGTGAAGCATTAAATTGTTTACTGGTGAACTCTCTAATTTCTTGATATAGGCACTTAGAGGATCTTCCTTATAATCCAGTCTGGAAACCTTTGTCTTTTGGTTGGGGCATTGAGTCCATTGATATTAAGAGTTATTATTGAAAAGTATGCATTTATTGCCTCTATTCTTCTTTTTTTGTAGTGCTTCCTTGTGGGTCCCTGGCCACTCAGAGGCTGTTGCACACCAGCACCCCAGAGATGACCTCTCAGCTGGGGATTAGGGTCTTGAGTGGCTGTGACCATGATGGGAAGAAACACCTGGAAGACCACATCAGAGAACAGCTTATTTATTTTCCAGGGGAGTAGGCTTATAAGTGTTCATGTAGTGGTGGGAAGAGGTACAGGGTATGGGTCACAGAGGGATTGGCTTGTTCATGTAGTAGTGGGAAGAGGTATGGGGTGCAGTTAACAGGGGGATTGGCTGCGTGATGGCTGCTGGCTAATATCTCATTAACATATAGGGACCTTCCAGGTAAGCAGTAAAAGGCTATGGGGGGGACTGAAACCTAAGTCTTATCAGGATGTCTAGGTTCCCCAGGTGTGGGGAGGGAACAGCCTCATTCTTGCTGGTCTTGAGGTGAGATTATTGGGGTCTAGGCCTGCAGCAACCTCTTGTGGCCTGGGGCACTTGGTTGTGCCTGACATCTCAGACTTACTTAATCCTCTACTGGTGTGGTGTCCTCAACTGTGCCTGACACTTCCTACTTTCCTTTACTCTGTTTTTTTTTTTAGACACAGAGAGAGAGGGAGAGGAAGACAGAGATGGGCATGCCAGCAGCCTCTCAGCTGCTGCAAATGAAATCCAGATGCATGCACCCTTTTGTGGTTAAGTGTGGCATTGTGCCCTTCCATAACTTTGTGTCTGGCTAAACGTGGGATCTGGAGATTGGAACTGCTGGAGATTGGAGCCAGCATTCTTAGGCTTAGGAGGCAGGCACCTTACCTGCTAAGCCATCTCTCCAGCCCTACTCTCTTGTTTTAAGTGTTATTTGAGTATGGTTTATTTTTTCCTGTTTCCTCATGTGTGTGCTTTGCTTTCTTTTTAGCATGAAGGATACCATCAAGTATTTTCTGTACAGTCAGCTTAGTTGTCATAAATTCCTTTAGTCTGTTTTTGTTGTGGAATGTTCTTATTTCTCCATCAATTTGGATAGATAACTTTGCAGGATAAAGTATTATTGGTTGACAGTTGTTATTTTTCAGAACTTGGAATGCATTATTCCAAACCCTTCTGGCTTTTAATGATTGTGTTTAATAATCTGATGTGATCCTGATTGGCTTGTCTTTATAGGTGACTTGCTCTTTTTCACTAACTGCTTTCAATACATTTTCTTTGGTTTGCATGTTTAATAGTTTAATTATAACCTGGAGAGGAGAGGTTCTTTCCAAGTTTTGTCTGTTTGGTGTTCTAAAAGCTTCTTGTATCTGCATTGGCATTTCTTTCCCAATTTTGGGAAATTTTTCTTCTATGATTTTGTTGAAAATGCCTAGTAATTCTCTGGATTGGAATTCTTCTCTTTCTTCTATACCCTGAATTGTTATGTTTGATCTTTTCATAATGTCCTGAATATCTTGAAATTCCCATTCATACCTTCCTATTAGCTTGTCTTTCTCTTTGTTGGACTGTATTACATCTGCCACCTGGTCTTCCAGTTTAGATATTCTGTTCTCTCCTTCATCCATTCTACTGGTGAGACTTTACACAGAGTTTTTTATTTAACTGACTGTGTTTTGCAGTGCTGGAATTTCTGCCTGATTTTTCTTCAGCATTTCTATTTCCTTACTCATGTCTTGTAATGACCTCCTTATTTCATTAACCTGATTTCCTGTGTTCTCTTGGAATTCCTTCAAGAGTTTATTTTCTTCTTAAATCCTTTGTTTTCTTCTTTGATTTCTTTGAGAATAGATAAAATCTTTTTAAAAAAATCTTTATCAGGTATTTCATATAAAACAGTGTCATTGGGGGCCATTTCTGATGAATTTATAATTTTTGATGGGATTTTATTGTCTTGACATTTTGTGTTTCTTGTATTATAATGTTGTGATTTTTGCATCCTGAGTTGATTTGATGCTTGTGTTTTCTAATAATCTGTAGTGCTTTGAGATTTGGAAAATAAACTTTATATACCTTCAGAATAGGAGTTTAAGGTGCCAAGTGTAGCTCTTGTATTTCAATCCAACCATAGAAATAATCCTAGGTGTTGAGTTTACCTGCTATTCAAGTATTCTAGTGGCCTGGGTGCAATGATTCAACTGAGCAATATACACAGTCAATAAAAACCAGCACAGAGTATACAAGTGTGGGGATTGAAGCAAACAGATAACCTTATAAAGCCAAAATCCCTATGGGTATGTGTTGCTCTACATCCTTAATCCTGTCAGCTGAGAGGTTGAGATTTCTGTTCTGAAATGGGTTCCAGGTCAGCCTGGACCTGTATCAGACCCTGCCCCCAATAATTACAGAAGAAAAAGACAAAGGGCCTATGAATCTGAAAGCATCAAAGACAACAATAGTCAACCCCTAAATATAGCTTAATTGAGAATGGTAAAGCCAACCAGAATATGTAACCCATAACCTGCCCTAACATGGAAAATGAGATTAGCACTTCCAGTGCAGGCCTATGTACCTGCTTTTTTGTCAGTTACCTTGTTACCTTTTGGGTGGCTTCCAATCTCACCAATGCCAAGTGCCCACCTTGATTCCTCTATGTTGTGCTGTGAATCTGGTGCTCTGATCAGCTGTGCTAGATGCCCTGCTGAATGTGTTATCTGGAAGTTCTTAGTGTTGTTGGTTGGGGATGGGAGAGTGCAGGAAGCCTGGAGTTGTACTGTAACTGCTCAGCTGGTTCCAACTGTGTCCCCGTTAGCAGCTTCTCTGCTGTCTCCCTCTCAGGTTTCTTGACTTTGCAAGGATGATGATGAGGTTGGAAAATCCCCTTGTTTGTTCTCTATTCCTGAGGCTGGCTACCAGACAGGTGCGTAGATCTGCACAGATCAGGTCTGTATCTACAAGCTCCTCAGTGGGATTCTGACTGATTTCCTCCTTTATGGTAGATCTTAGTCTTTCCTGCTTCTCTACTGTGGCCAGTAAAAACCTATACACCTTCACTTTTCAGATGAAGAATGTATTTTGCTGTGGTTTTCCTCAAATCCCTCCCTAGGCTGGATTGGTGTGACTCCTATGCAGCCATCTTACCCAGGCTCTATTTTGTGTTTTGTAAAAAAATCTCCTTCTGCTGCTACTGACTCTGTAGCAAGAAGATGTTGACTTCTGAGAAGAGCCCAAGAAAGCTTGTAAAGAACTGACACCTGTGCTTTTGGATAAAACACAGGCTGGCCTGTGCTGTGAGCTCAACTGGGGCATTCTGAAGCCTGGGGAGGCCCAGAGTCTGGGGAGGCTGCAGCTATAGTCCACAAATCTTTGAAAGATATAGGAAATGTGTATTATGATATGGTCAGAGTTTCCATGAATAATATCTCCACAGGCTAATGTGTCAGAACACATGTTTCCAGCTGGTGGTGCTGTTTTGGGAGTTTGTGATACCTATGAGACTAGAGGCATGGGTGGAGAAGCAAGTCACTGGAACAGTAATAAATAAGAACAAAATCACAGCACTTTTTATGAAAGTGGATGGAAATGGAGTCATTGTATTAATTGAAATCAACCAGACTCCCAAAGTATTCATGTTTTCTTTCATATGTTGAAATTAGAAAAAAAGAACATAAAAGTAGAAGAGGAACTAAATGAAAGGGAAGGGGCGATGAAAAGGAGTAGTGAGACAAGATAGGATAGTAGGGTCGGTAGATACAATATGTGCATGCATGTAAATATCACAGTGGAGCTCATTAACTTTTACAATTAATACACATTATCAAACAATTAAAAATTATGAGAGCATATATTTACATTACTTTCATAATACATATGTGGGTATTGATAGAAAGTGATTGAAAAATCTCTGAACAATTATATTTCAATGTAGACATCAGGACTCCTGGTGGATTTCCCAGCCAGGTTGGTGAGGACCCTTCGTCAAAATTTGTATTCTTTCATGAACAAACAACTCTCTCTGTTGTATACGGGTTCTCTCCTCTATGTGTTTGCCAGAACTCATTGGAATATGGAGCCATATGCTGGTCTCCAGGCTATCTCTGTGTCATTCTCTTGTAATTCAGTGTCTTAGCCTTGAACTGTCCACCTGTGTTTTTCCAGATACTTCTTATGCCAATCTCATCCACTCTGGATTCTGCTGGGCTCTGTTAAGATCCCCTGTTCCTGAACTTGGTCCAGGAAACCCTCTCAGAGGGGTATAGGTCCTCAGTCCCAGGCTGACTTAGATGGAACACACTCTGATATATGCAAACATTCACTCAGAATATTCAACATTGGGAAACAAAATGCTATGAGGCAGAGAGCAGCTGTTCTGTGTCATAGGATGCCATGCAGCATCTCTGGCTTCTATCCCTGAGAGACCAAAATTACAGTTCCAGTGTGACAACTAAAGGTGCCCTAAGGTATTATCACATTTTCCCTGGGAGTCCAAATGGTTGGGAGCAGAGGACTAGTTTTCTAATGGGAGAAGCGGTTGCATCATCTGGGAAGTAAGGTGTGTATAAGACTATTGGCTTGTCAGTCTGTGAAGATGGTTCCACACTCAATGACTGACCATCAGAATCTCCCAGAAGGAAAGTTATATTCCTGGAATGGTACAAGGGTCTCCTGAGCCATGAAATTGAATTATCTATTCAGTGAGTTAAACCCATACTGACTAAATTCCTACAATTTGCCAAGCACAGACCAGGTGCTTTAATTGGAGGAGGAAACTGTGAGCCTGACATTGCCCTCATGGCATTGACTGTCAACAACAATGAGCATGACTTTGGCCTCATGGAGTGATTGTCAACAACCTTGAGCATGTTTTTGTCCTTGTAGAGTGATTGTAAACATCTGTGAGTATGAATTTGTCCCCATGGAGTGATTATAAACAACTTTGAACATGACTTTCTCCTCACAGAGTGATTGAAAAACGTGAGCATGACTTTGTCCTCATGGAGTGATTGTCAACAAGTGTTTTCTGGATGATGATCACTGAAGAAGGTGAGTCCAGAATGTTTGTGGTTCCTTAGCAAAGAGGTGAGCTCACCTGATATCAAGATAAAACTGTAGAAAAAAATTGGTGAACGACCTCAATAAGAGGATTTGTGAGGTAGTATCATTTAAGTTAAAGACCAGGTTTCAACCAAAAATAAAAAATAAAAAAAATCAATAAAACAAAGAGTTGGTTCTTTAAAAGGATAAACAAGATTGACAAACCCTTAGCAAATCTGACCAAAAGAAAGAGAGAAGAGACAAAAATTGATAAAATTAGAGATGAAAAAGGCAACATCACAACAGATACCAAAGAAATTGAGAAAAATCATACAGACATACTTTAAGAATATATATGCCTCTAAGTTTGAAAACCTGAAAGAAATGGATGATTTCCTTGATTCATATTACCTACCAAATTTAAATCAAGATGGGATAAACCATTTAAATAGACCTATAACAAGTACGGAGATCCAAGCAGTTATACAAAGTCTTCTAATTAAAAAAAGCCCAGGCCTGGATGGATTCACTGCTGAATTTTACCAGACATTCCTGGAAGAACTAATACCAATGCTTCTCAATTTTTCCATAAAATAGAAAAGGAAGGAATTCTACCAAAATCCTTCCATGAAGCCAGCATCACCCTGATACCCAAACCGGACAAAGACAGATCAAAAAAAGAAAATTACAGACCAATCTCCCTCATGAACATAGATGCAAAAATTCTCAACAAAATACTGGCAAACAGAATACAAGAATATATCAGAAAGATGATTCACCCCGCACAAGTAGACTTTATCCCAGAGATGCAGGGATGGTTCAACATATGCATATCCATAAATGTAATACACCATATAAATGGTCTGAAGGACAAAAATCACATCGTCATCTAAATAGATGCAGAAAAGGCATTGGATAAAATCCAACACTCTTTTATGGTGAAAATATTACAGAAACTGGGAATAGAAGGAACATATCTCAACACAATAAAAGCTATTTTTGAGAAACCTACAGCCAACATAACATTAAATGGGGAAAAACTTGAAGCTTTTCCACTAAATTCAGGAACAAGACAAGGGTGTCCACTTTCCCCATTTCTGTTTAATATAGTACTGGAAGTCTTAGCCATAGCAATAAGACAAGAGATGCTCATAAAAGGGATACAAATTGGAAGGGAAGAGATCAAATTATCGTTATTTGCAGATGATATAATTCTATACATAACAGACCCTAAAGATTCTACCAGCAAACTGTTAGAGCTGATGAACACTTTTAGCAATGTAGCAGGATACAAAAATAAAAACACACAGCAATCAGTAGCTTTTCTATACATTAACAACAAACATGAAGAGGATGAAATCAGGGAATCTCTCCCATTCACAATTGCCTAAAAATAATAATAAAATACCTTGGAATAAACTTAACCAAGGAAATGAAGTATCTCTACAATGAGAACTTTAAAAAACTTGAGCGAAAAATTACAGAAGACCCAAGGAAATGGAAAAACAACGATGCTCCTGTATTGGAACAATCAATTTTGTGAAAATGTCAATCTTACCAAAAGCAATCTGCACATTTAATGCAATCCCCATTAAGATCCTAATAGCATTTTTCACAGAAATAGAAAAAAAATCCTAAAATTCATCTGGAAACACAAAAAACCTCGAATAGCCAAAACAATTTTGCACAACAAAAATCCGGCTGATGGTATTACCATACCTGATTTTAAGTTATATTACAAAGCCATAGTAACAAAAACAGCATGGTACTGGCACTAGGACAGACAGGTAGATCAATGGAACAGAATAGAAGACCAAAATATTAATCCAGTCAGCTATAGCCACCTGATTTTTGAAAAAAATGCCAAAAATATTCATTGGAGAAAAGATAGCCTCTTTAACAAGTGGTGTTGGGAAAACTGGACATCTGTATGCAGAAGGATAAAAGTAGATCCTTGCCTCTCTCCATGCACAAGAGTCAAGTCCAAGTGGATCAGGAACCTCAATATCAGACCTAAAACTCTGAAACTGCTAGAGGAAAAGGTAGGTGAAACACTTCAACAAATTGGCATAGGCAAGACTTTCTGAATATAACCACAATTGCTCAGGGAATAAAACCACTAATCAACCAATGGGACCTCATGAAATTACAAAGCTTTTGCACAGCAAAGGACACTGGGAATAGAGCAAAAAGACAACCTACAGAATGGGAGAAAATATTTGCCAGCTATACATGTGACAGAGGATTAATATCCAGAATATACAAAGAACTCAAAAAACAGAATAATAAGAAATCAAATAATGCAGTGAAAACATGGGCTATAGACCTAAATAGAGAGTTCTCAGAAGATGAAATACAGATGGCATAGAAACATCTAAAAAAGTGTTCCACATCCTCAGCCATCAGGGAAATGCAAATTAAAACCACTTTGAGATTCCATTTCACTCCTGTCAGAATGGCTACCATCAAGAAAACAAATGACAATAAGTGTTGGCGTGGATGCGGAAAAAGAGGAACACTTCTACACTGTTGGTGGGAATGTAATCTGGTACAGCCATTGTGGAAATCAGTGTGAAGGTTCTTGAGACAGCTAAAAATAGATTTACCATATGATCCAGCTATAACACTCCTAGGCATATATCCAGAGGACTCTTCTCACTACCTTAGAGATACTTGCACAACCATGTTTATTGCTGCTCTATTCACAAGAGTTAAGAAATGGAACAAGCCTAGATGTCCCTCCACAAATTAATGGATAATGAAGATGTGGTACATTTACACAATGGAGTTCTATTTAGTGGTAAAGAAAAATGAAATTATGAAATTTGCAGGGAACTGGATGGATCTGGAAAGCATTATATTAAGTGAGGTAACCCAGGCTCAGAAAGCCAAATGTTACATGTTCCCTCTCATATGTGGATCCTAGCTACAAATGTATAGACTTATGTGAGAAATGGAACCAAAACTAGGTACTAGAAACCAGTAAGCTGGTAAAAGGCTATAAGGGAGGCAGGAGAGGGAAGGTTTTAAATGTATGGTATTACACATATGTAAGTAGAAGAACAGATTACAGGGATAGGAATGGCCTAAATGAGGCCATGGGAAGAGCATGTGTAAAAGAAGGGCAGGGGGAGGGTCAATCAAAAATTCAAAAAGTATGAATAAGACTTATGTAAACCTACTTTTTAGAATAATGGCACATCCAGAAGCTTTAGACTGTTACTAGAAAATTTACAGTGCCTGGGATGGGATACCTTCCAGTGCGTTATTGACCATGGAGTTCCAGGTAGCCTCCAAAACATTAAAGGCTATTACCAAAGCCATTGGTTGCCCTTGAAAAACAGATGATAAGACCCTATTGCTGAAGACATCTCTTGCCTGAGAGGCAAGGTCACTGAGAAAGCAAGCTGGTGCTGAGCAGAAAACCTTTTCCCTGTAGACCAGCCAACTGAAAGCTGGAAAAAGCTGCACTGCATGCAGCCATATGGGAGACAGAAGTCATCAGCAGTGAAAATTGGACACTGAATATTAAAGTTTGGCCATACAGGCCAATGACTGAACGGGTGCAATAGTGGCATGTGTACTGTTGGGGTAACCAACTGCTCCATAATTAGACTCAAGGCCCTCTCTACAGGAGGGAATACATTCCTGGTACTGAAAAACCTAAGCAAAAGTCTATGGCAGGTGAAGTCATGAGCCTTAGGGGTATAAAGCCTGCTCTTTTCTGACTAAATGTATATATTATTCCCATTTAAGCTGCCCTGAAAGCACTACACTTAATGTTCATATTCACATATTAACACTACTCTCACTTCTGGTTAGAGAAGCATCTCTTTTCCAATGTCGATGACCACTGGGATGACCTAAAGGCAACATAGTGCTGAGAAGAAGGGATGGAGGAGTGCCCAGCACTGAAACACCTCTGTCACACCCTCCAAGGCTCAGGTACCATTGCAGAAGAGGGGGCGGATAGAATGGAAGAGCCAAAGGAAGGGTATGACTTCTTGCAAGGCAACTGCTCAGACAGAAATTGGCCTCAATATCCATGACCTTGCAGTGCCTAGCAATACCTCTGCAAGACCCTCAAAATAGAAGAAAAAGGTGATGACATCAAATTAAAAGAGAGACTAATGGAGAGAGGGAGGGGATATGATGGAGATTGGAGTTCTAAGGTGGAATGGGGGCAGGGGAGGGAAATATGTGTTTTTTGTATATAAATATAGAAGTTGTCAATAAAAAAATAATTAAAAAAAAAACCTAAGCAAAAGTCTATGGCAGGGGAGGTCATGAGCCTTAGGAGTATAAAGCCTGCTCTTGTTTGTTTAAATGTATATATTATTCCCACCAAGCTACCCTGAAAGCACTATTCTTAATGTTCATATTCACATATTAATGCTACTCTCACTTCTGGTTAGAGAAGCTTCTCTTTTCAGGTGGCGATGACCACTGGGATGACCCAAAAGGCAACATAGTTCTGAGAAGAAGGGATGGAGGAGTGCCCAGCACTGAAACACCTCTGTCACACCCTCCAAGGCTCAGAAACCATTGTGTAAGAGGGAGTGGATAGAATGGAAGAGCCAAAGGAAGGGTATGACTCCTTACCATGCAACTGCCCAGACAGAAATTGGCCTCGATATCCATGACCTTGCAGTGCCTAGCAATACTTTCACAAGACCCTCAAAATAGAAGAAAAAGATGATGACATTGCCAGGTCCTCCGGCAGGTAGGGCTGAAGAAGGAGTCAGTCCAGCTGGTCCCTTCTTGGGGCTAAGTGAGATGGTGAGTGTCAACGACCCAGAACCCCCTCCTCCAAGGCACCAGAGAGAAAAACGCTCTGGGTCAGGATTCAAAGCAGTATATCGTTTTATTGTAGTAGGAAGGTGTTTTATAGCATTGAGGAAGAGGGTGGGGTCTCAGGATGGGATAAAGGTGTAGGGGCCAATAGTATTTCACCATGTTAGCAGTAGCTGGATGGAGGCAGTTTTGGCTTAGGTCTTGCTGACTCACTCCTAAGCAGGAGTAATAGGCCAAAGACAGGTCGCCAAACTCTAGCCAGGCTCAGGAAGTTCCACTGGGCCTCGCACCCAGGCCTCTTAGGGCCCAACATCTCCCCCTTTTGTTTTTGTAACAACGGTGGAAATCATGGCCCCTGTCTTACGTTGTCCCCCTCTGAGGATCTTACCATGCCTCCAGCCCATCGAAAGTCCACTGCATGACCTGTCTTAGGTTGTCTCAGCCTGTCTGAGATCTTACCCATCATTGGTTTGATGGAGGGCGGGGGAGGGATGCTAGAAGGACAGCCAGTCAGAGGAAGATCCCGGCTCCTGAGTTGCGAGCCTGTGGTAATGTATTTCGACCTGATGAAGTTTAATTGCCTCTAGCCGTTGGTGAATGAATTGTGTAATCTTATTAATTACACAGGGCCTGACAGTGAGGATAAGAAGAAGGAGAAGGAGGGGTCCGAGGAGAGGGAGAAAGTAGGGTAAGAAGCCATGTAAGCCCGTCCACAGCGGGTTGTCTTGGAAGTCCCGTCTCCTCCTCTCCAAATCTTCCTGGAACTTTTTATTTTGTCCTGAACAATTCCTGATCTATTGGCGTAAAAATAGCACGTTTCCTATAAGACCTGGGGAAGAAACAGAGGCACAGTTCTCAGGGGTGGAACACTCCCTGGAAAGGTGATTGTCATTGTCTCCTTGTTGGGGTAAATATTTAAAGTCTCTTGCTGGTACCCAAATGGGTCTGTTTTCCTCTTGAGGAAAGACACATCTAAACCCTCTCCCTGCTGTGAGGAGGGGGTCTGGTCCTCTCCAGGCCCCAGTCAATGGGTCCCTCCATTTGACCCAGATGGAGCTGTAAGTAACAGCTGAGGTCCAATGTTTTTGAAAAGGGGACAAGTGTCTATCTTCTTTAGAAAAATTTAAAATATTTAGGGTTAATAATGCCTTTTTTAGTTGGTTGTGTGGGGGTAAGGATTCCCCCTTTTGTTTTTGTAATTGAGACTTGAGAGTTTGATTACATGCCTGTGGAATGTGAGATTTTCCAGGTTTGGAGGAAATCAATAAAGGCCCTGCTTACAAAGCAGGGGCCATCATTAGTTTTGACTTGATCTGGCAATCCAAGGGTGGCAAGGCATTGAAGCATATGGCTAATAGCATGTTTAGTCTTTTCCCTGGCGTGTGCCGATGCCCAGCAAGCATGGGAGAAAGTATCAACTGAGAGAAAAATATATTTAAGTTTTCCAAATGGAGAATAGTGTGTAACATCAATGTGCTAAAGGTTATTAGGGTGTAGCCCTCAAGGATTGGCTCCTGTAGTTTGAAGAGGAGGTAACTGGAGGAAAGGCTAACAGGATTTGCAAGTTCAGACAATTTTTTTAAGGTCCTTGACTGACACGTGGGGATATTTATGTTTAAGGCCCCTCCAATTTATGTGGGTTAATAAGTGGAAGTGTGTAGCTTCTGAGACTGTATTACACTGAGGCAGAGAAGCCAGTTTGTTGGCCAAATTGTTTCCTTTAGAGAGGAATCCTGGTAAATTTTGATGGCCTCTGAGATGTTGAAGAAAAATGGGGTTAATCCTCTGTTTAAGTAGGAAGCGGGCTTGAATCATCAAGGGGGTGATAATAAAATGAGGCTCTGTGCTGAACAATCAGACAGAGGTGTCCCTGCCCTTGATAATGCAGTCTGCAATCTGGTTAGTTCTCTCCATGATGGCTTGTCCTTGTAGGTTTTAGGGGATTCCAAGGGAATATTTTATTCTCCAAGGTTCCATGAATGATGTGATTTGAGCAGATGTGTATGCAGGGCCATTATTAGTTTTAATTGACCAAGGCACGCCCATGACCAACATAGTGGTTTTTGTCGCCTTAATGACATGGGGTGCCTTATACCCTGAGAGAACAATAGCAAAAGTAAGCTTAGAGTAAGTGTCCATAATGACATGGACATATTTGAGGTTACCAAAGGAAGGTATGTGGGTAACATCCATTTGCCAGATAGAATTTGGGGTAAAGCCTCTAGGATTGATTGACTCCTTGAGGCTGTAGGGGGCCTAAAGGGGATGGGGGGGCACATGCCTTACAGGTATGGGCTAAATGCTTGCATGGGCCAAGCAAGAGCTCAGGATGTAGGGTTCTTAGGTTAGTGGAGGATAGATGGAACATTTGGTGTAAACATCTAGTTTGTACTAAGGGTGGCAAGGAGGAGACAGCAATAAATTTGTCTACCTGAGAATTCCCATCAGCAATAAAGTCAGGCAGACCAGTGTATGAGTGAATGTGCTCAGTAAGTCTGAAGGTGGATGGCCCGTTGTATGTAAAAGGACCTGTTCAAAGTAAGAGTCAATGCCAGATACCTGGGCTGCCTTATGGATAAGAGCCAGATCAGAGAGGGGGGTGGGGTACCAGGGCCTGGATGTTGCCTCTGACCCTACGTTAATGGGAAGGCGGCGAAGGGTGGGGCAATGGTGTGTGTTAGCGAACTGGCAGCTGCCTGGGTGTGTCCAGGATGGATCAGGCCTAGGTCCTTCCAAGGGTATAGAGGGGGAGGGGTGGTTGTGACTGTGATTGCCACAAGCGGTGGTTACAGGCTGAAAAGACAGCAGGCTTGTGGCGGTTTGGGTGGCAGTCTTGGGAGGGATGAGATTTTAAGAGCCAGTTTCAGTTTTTCCTTACAGCTTTTGTTATGGGCAGAAATGACTTCCTCCACAAAGAAGCCTTTAAGGCTGGCAATTATGGCAAGGAGGATTGAATTAATCCATGGAGCTAAAACAAGAGTTTTGTCCCCAAAGCCATGGAGGTCCCTTTGTTTCACTTTTAAGCCACATTGCGGGAGGAGTATCCGTAAAATCAGGGCAACAGCAATACACATGAGTACAACACAAGCACAAAGGCCCAAAAAGTAGCTAAACATGCTGCAGAATTAAGTTCAGATTTAGATCCGTGATGGCCAGACAAGCCTGTGTCCTTAGGGGACAGCTCGATGATACCAAACATGGTACAGATGACAGCAGATCTCCCCAACAGGTTTGTTCTGTCTTCTGGGACAGAGCCCCCACTCAAATGAGGGGGCAAAATGCTTCAAGTCTCCTCCAGGTTTGCCCACATGGTGTGTCCAGCAGGGACGTATGTATGACCCGTTCAGAAATACAGGCGCTGCAAATGTGGCTTGCTGGCAACCCGAAAGTGAAAGGAAAGAGAAAGGGAACAAAAAGATGTTGATAAGCAAGCACAGGTTACAGAAGCAAAGGTCAGAACTTTAGATATGAAGACTGCCTCATAACTTATGAGGGTACACTCACCTGCAGAACGATTGGCCCATCAGCGTTCTTCCATAGGCAGGAGAAGTCCTCACACGGGGCACCAGTCTGCCAGGTCCTCCGGCAGGTAGGGCTGAAGAAGGAGCCGGTCCAGCCAGTCCCTTCTTGGGGCTGAGCGGGATGGCAAGTGTCAATGACCCAGAACCCCCTCCTCTGAGGCACCAGAGAGAAAAACATGCTGGGTCGGGAGTCTTGTCAAAACATGATCTCGTTTTATTGTAGTAGGAAGGTGTTTATATAGCATTGTGAAAGAGGGTGGGGTCTCAGGATGGGATAAAGGTGTAGGGGCCAATAGTATCTCACCACGTTAGCAGTAGCTGGGCGGAGGCAGTTTTGGCTTAGGTCTTGCTGAGTCACTCCTAAGCGGGAGTAATAGGCCAAAGACAGGTTGCCAAACTCTAACCAGGCTCAGGAAGTTCCACTGGGCCTCGCACCTGGGCCTCTTAGGGCCCAACATGACATCAAATTAAAAGAGAGACTAATGGAGAGAGGAGGGTTATGATGGAGATTGGAGTTCTAAAAGAGAACGGGGGGAGGGGAGGGAAATATGTGTTTTGTGTATGTAAGTATAGAAGTTGTCAATTAAAAATAAATAAATAAATAAATAAATAAATAAATAAATAAATGAGAGAAAAAAAGATCAGGTTTCAAAATGGCTAAAGGAAAAGAATTTGATGTTCTTAACACAACAATTAATAAACTTTTTACTGATGGATCCTATATTCACCCAAATATAATCATGACATGTGGTATTAATTCTTCAAAGAATCACAACATATTTCATAGCTATCTATTCACAGCCAAAATAAACTTGTAAATGAAAACTGTGGTGGAAGTAGACAAAGAAAAGGACTGGTCTGTTCATGGTTTCCCACTTCATTCCATGGGATCCAGTGATGCATAAAGTGCTTCAGCTGACTCTGTTGTGCAGAGACATGAGCTTCTTGACTGGGTTTAACAGAACAGCCACATCACTACCTGATTATTAATGGGGTTATGTCATCCTTGGGGTGAGGTGGGTATGGTTATGTCCTAGAGGTTGTTCACAAGCTAAAGTTGTCCTAGAAGAAAAATAACCCATGAAAACTTGCATAAGGAGATATAGCTCAGCATTTAAAGATACTTACTTGCAAAGCCTATCAACCTTGGTTCAGTTCTCCAGGATCCATGTAAAATCAGATGCACAAAGTGGAACATGCATCTGGAGTTTGTTTACAGTGGCAAGAGGCCCTGGCATCATGCCCATACTCTCTCTTTTTCTCTCATTTTCTCTGTTTGCTCACATTTTATAATAAATAAAAATGTTTTTTAAAAGTAAATCCACCCAGGAAGTCACCAAAGCACAGATGTAGCACCTGAAAGTGCACACAGAATGTCATTTCCTCAAGGTGCGGAACACGTGTGGGACAGGTACCAGATAAAGGAGATGAAGTGGGCTTGGGCACCATGTTGTCACAAAAGCTACTTGCAAAGCAATGGTCACACAATCTGTAGGTACAGGTTCACATCATCAGGAATAACTGCAGATTTAAAGAAGTCATGACAAGTGCTCAGCCTTTCATGCAGAGTCAACACATGATACCTTGGATGGAGATGGACTGCTTTCCTCAAATGTTTAATGTTCCTTTATTTTCCTCTCCATAATCAAGTCCTTC
This sequence comes from Orientallactaga sibirica, assembly GCA_036365145.1. Classification (NCBI taxonomy): domain Eukaryota; kingdom Metazoa; phylum Chordata; class Mammalia; order Rodentia; family Dipodidae; genus Orientallactaga; species Orientallactaga sibirica. The sequence goes on along the minus strand of JAEOAD010000026.1, from coordinate 29,824,891 downwards.
TTGTTTCTTCCTTCCTTTCCTACTTTGTCTCCTTTCCAGACTGCTCTTTTGGTTGACCATGCACTATTTGAGTTGATAGAAGTTGAGTGTGCAAACGACTCTGTGGAAGTTTAATGTTGTCTCTTTATAAACAATTTCAAACTAAGGGAAAGTTGTGCAGTTTAAAATGGTTTAATGGCAACTGCTCTAATTGAAACTTTTTATTTTTCGCTTTTAGGGACATGGAATTCTCAGAAGTCAGGTGACTGGCTCAGAGTTCACAAGTTAATGACACAGACCTCCAATCACTTCCAAACAGGCTTGATTCCACCACCCCCCTAAAAAACACATATATCCCATTATTTACATCCATATTGCATTTGCAGTATGCATCCATAAGTTTCTGTTCTGGGACTTTTGTTTAATGTAGTCATTATTCAGAGTTTATTTGCTCTGTGGTCATCCCTTAAGTTAATGTGTAAGGAACAAATGGCTCCTAAGGGCTGGACATAGTCCAGATACCAGGGTCAGCCTATGTACTCTGACTTTCAGAGTGTCTCATGCAGGATGACCTTAAGTTTCTCAGCTTCAGTCACCTCTGAAGAGGGTCAGTTAAAAATCATCTGCATGAGTGACACAGTTTCTAAAAGCAGAGCTACCTGTTTCTCCCTCTCTCTTTCTCCTACCTATTATTTTCACTATGAGCTGGCCACTTGGGCACTTCTGGATTCCATATTCCAAAATTCTAAATCCCAGAGGGAAATCTGGAGGTCAGAACAGCATACACCACACTGCTATATAATTTAGGCAAGATAGATCACTCATAATAACTAACACATGTCAGTAACTGTCTGTAGACTCAAGTTCACAGACATCCGCCAAGGGCCCACCTTTCCAAGGAGAGCATTTATAGGGTCATGGCCATTAAGGAGATAATAATTGGAGGAGTTTGTGAGCAAAGGGGTCACTTTAGGATGGGGTGTGATAGGTGAGAAATGTGCATAACAGAAGCTCAGAAGAGAATTTTTTTTTTTTTTTTTTTTTTTGCCTGCATGGGAAGCAAGTTCTTCAGGATGAGAAAATTAAATCTTCAATGAAAGGAGTGGCTAAGCAGTACATACACACCATCACTTATTCATACTTACAAATTCATGTATAAAACATAAGTTTAATGAGGCCTGGTGAAACAGTCACCTTCTTGATGCTGGAACAAAGCACCACACCAGCAGCAGCTTGGTTTTGAGGGGGAAGTTTGATCATGGCATGGAAAACATAGGGAGAGTAGACAAACAAATGTTACATCATTATGAAGGAAGGAGAGAGGGAGAGAGAAAGAGAGAGAGACAGAATGGGATAGAGAGAAAGAGAGAGAGAGTGAGCGAGTGCATTGGCTATACCCAGTGGTTCCTAGACCTTTGGCTAATGTGGGAGAAGAAGGGCCTGTCCAATTCCATATACAGTCCAATGTGGCTCAGTCTGTGGTGTAACTCCCCATTATTTGGGTTCCTACAATTTAGTTTCATCAATGCAGCTATCTAATAATGCCATCTTCCTGTACATAAAATAATTAAGAATCAGGCTTGGGAAATGGCTCTTAGCATGCAAACATTGAGGACCTAATTCCAGATCCATAGTACCCACATAAAAGCTGAATATGATGGCATATGCTTATAATTCCATCAATGGGGAGGTGGATACAGGAGGATCAATGGGGCTTGCTGCCTAGCCAGATCACTGAGCTCCAGGTTTAGTGAGACACCATACTTCAAAAAATAAGGTGAGATTTTGGCAGATTGGTACTACTCTCAGCCTCTAACACAGACCTTTCTTTATGTAAAGGGCACAGGTAATACAGAGAAGCATAACTAGAAAAGTCACCAAGATTAAGAGACTAGTATGTATGCAGCCTTAAATATGATATCTAAAGCACAATATCCAAGGCTCAGGAAACTTCACAAAAGACGGGGCAGAAAGACTGTAAGGGTGGGAGGGTGGGAGGGTGGGAGGTGGGGCTGCAGAATACAGCCTTCTGGATACAAGTCTGCTACATCCATGAACAAGCAGACAAGATTAAGCCTGTCTTCTTCATCATAGATGATGAAGGGTCCATGAGACCCCACACTTCCTGGAATAAGTTGTGGAAACAAGAACAAAATATTATGGTGGAGAATAATTGAACAGACACTTGATGTAGACCTTTGACCTTCACATGCATGTGCACATGTATGCATGCATACTCATACATATGAACACACATGCTCATATGCATAAACATCACAAACATACAAATGCAAAATTATTCAGCATAATTCTTGTATTCTTCCCTCTTTCTCAAACACACATACATTGATTTGAGGGATGAAATCAGGCAGGTGAGATTTTTCTCATATGTAATCCAATGTTGAGCTGATGAGAAATCAAATATAATGTATTACTCTACTCTCAGTTTATATTTAGTAGACCTTCTAGCTTATGATGTCCTCTGCCTTGAACTTCTGATCCTTCTGCATCCACCTCTTGCGATTTCTTGTGTGTGGCATCACAAGCAGCTGAATGCTTTGTCTATGTTTATCTCCTATTTCTTCAGACTCGAGAAGTTGCCACAACTGTCTCAAAACTCTGAAACTTAGAATTTGAATCCCTGGTGCCTGAGTACACAGCTACACAGAGATAAAAAGAATAGCCAAAGCTGGGGGTTGTGGCTGTGATGTTTGTCCTTTGATATCTGCCTTTTTCATTGAGCCTGGAGTCCTGAAAATTCATCCTTGTCACAGATTTCAAAATTGCCATGGTGGGCTAGAGAGATGGCTTAGCAGTTAAGGCGCCTGCCTCCTAAGCCTAAGAACACTGGTTCCAATCTCCAGCGGTTCCAATCTCCAGGTCCCACGTTTAGCCAGATGCAAAGTGACACAAGGGCGCAATGCCACACTTGACCACAAGGGGGCACACACATCTGGATTTCGTTCACAGCAGCTGAGAGACTCTTGGCGCGCCCATCTCTGTCTTCCTCTCCCTATCTCTCTGCCCCTCTCCAAAAAAGTAATAATAATAATAATAATTGCCATGGTATAGATTTTAAATATTCAACATCTAAAAAGCAAAGATATAAGTTAGTTTGACATTTATTTCACAATGTGTGTGTATATATATATATGACAGCATTGTACTTCATAATATGTGCTTTTAATTATTATCAATTAAAATGAAAAGTAGATGAAGAGCAGAATAAATTAAGTACACTTAAAAAAAAGACTGACTATACTTTTCTCACTTTGTTCAAGAGTTCCAGTAACTTGGATTCATTTCTGAGTCAGTCTTCCATATTACCAAGAAGTGCCTGTGATGCAAACACCATCCAACCACTAAGCTTGCTCCCTGACAGCAGCAGGGATTGAGAACCATGTGCAGCTCAGGTCTTTGCAGTAGACACTCCCAAAGGAATGGACCAATGTCTAAATGTCATAGACAATGCAGTGTACACAACAACTCAAAACTATCTCCACAGGCCCAGAAAGCACTGATAACAAAAAGAAGATAAGGGCAGAAGGCAGCCTGTGGGAGAGGCTACTTGGTTTGTTTGGTTCATTGTCAAGCAGATTTTAATTAAACTATCTTGAGATCCTGAGTCTGTAGGGCATGGACCTGATTATTTCTGCCCTCTGTACTCTTCATGAATCCATGGTTCATGTACTTCCACCCTGCTATAGGCCACCCTGAGGAAGCATTGTGAGGAAGTATGACCAGTTGTAACTGACTGTGCTGGGGATTATGAATGCCATGTGATTTGAAAACACCCCTGAAGGCAGGTACTACATGGTAGACAACACTTTTCTGTGGTGCTTAGTTCAGTAGCTCACAGCCAAGGCATGGCCTGTAAGCACCAATGAGCAGTGTTTGCTAACCCGTTTCCACTGTATTCACACAACAGGGTTTGCATATTAATAGTTATTTCCTATGGCACATTCAGAAATAGAGCAGTCCAAAAGACCTTCCCAGGTTAGGCTGACCTCAGCTGAGTTAGGACGCATGGCTCAGCTGACCTGTGTCTGTTCAAATAAACTTATGTTATGCAGATGCCTAAGTTCTGAAAAGGGAAAATAGACTCCAGAGCAAGTTCAGGAGACAAAGGGATGCTTGTCAGTCAGCGGAACAAAGTGGTAGAATTCCAGGTGTTTCTATGACAGGGATGTGACATGACATGTTTTAAGGCTATGTCAACCCATTAATAGTTATGACCTGTCCCACTCAAACAGCCAGCAGACCCAGAATACTCTGTAAAGTTCTGTTTTGTTGGGCAATGAACCCTGAATGACAAAATAGAAAACAATTACAGGAAGAATTTTATCCTCATAATTTGCATCCCTTAGAAAATAGTGAAGTAATCAGGCTTCTATATTCTGAAACAATCATTTTCCTTTAAAGATCACCTTTACTATTACAGGTGACCTAGGTTATTTAACACAATGTGCATAGCATGTACATATGCACATGTTTATGAGTGTTAAAAGATCTCAAGCTACTCCTAAATTCCACTTGCATCATTCTTAATTCTGAGTTTCTGCTTAGAAATACCAGACCTTAAACCAGGCATAGTGGTACATGCCTGTCACCCCTGCACTTGGGAGATAGAGACAGGAGGATCAGGAATTCAAGGTTATCCTCATATATATGGTGAGTTCTTGGCTAGCCTGAGACACATAAGTCCCTGTCTCAAAGACAAATATCAGTCCTAAGCTCTGGGCCACAGAGGCTCTCTGCCTCTGTGCTGGCTCACTGACCATAATCTCTTCTCAAAGCTGGGGGATGTAGGAGTGAAGGTCCATTAGTTTAAAACTTACTTACTGGTTACTGAAGCCTCATAATAGCATTCCTCAAACCTATGAATGCCTGCCTTCCTTTTCAGAGAAGGGGCCACTGTAGTTCCTACTGAACCAACCAGCTCATTTGGCTTAGAGGATTGAGTGAGGAAATAACATGAATTTTTTTTTAATTTTTTAGTTATTTTTTTTGGAGAGAGACACAGAGAGAGACAGAGAGAGAGGGAGAGGAAGACAGATGGGTGCGCCAGCAGTGTCTCAGCTGCTGCAAATGAAATCCAGATGTGTGCGCCCCCTTGTGGTCAAGTGTGGCATTGCGCCCTTGCGTCACTTTGCATCTGGCTAAACGTGGGACCTGGAGATTGGAACCTGGAGATTGGAACTGCTGGAGATTGGAACCAGTGTTCTTAGGCTTAGGAGGCAGGCGCCTTAACCCCTAAGCCATCTCTCCAGCCCCGAAATAACATGAATTTTGACTTCACTTTATTATATAAGTATTCCAGTGTGGTTACAAGGGAAACACTTAAGAAGTGATAAACCAAAGTTATTTAATAACAGGTGTGGTGTACCTAAGATTCACACCCCTTCCCCAACTGACCCCCATCCCAGGGTGCATCAGCCTCATGTCATCACTACCTAAATGAAGAAACAGCAAGACCCTCCAATGCAGGATTTTGACTTTATTGCAGAAAGCTGCAAGCTAATTTTTAAATGGCTTAAATTTCACAAGTGGTCATAAACATGACTTTAAAAAAAAAAAATTGGCTTTAACCCTCAAGCTAGAAAATCATGGATGGCAGTCCCTGGCATTCCCACTAGATGGAGCTGGCAGACCAGACTGTGTCCATACATGCATACCCTTCTCCCCCCAGAGAACTACTGAATACCTGCCCTCCCACCCCCAGGAACTTTGCTGCTGATTCCTGCTAGCATGAGCTAAGGAGGGCTCCCTCCTCCAGCCCACCAGGGTCCTAGGTACCTGGCTGCAGGGGTGTCTTCCTGTCAGCCAACCTGAGGGTGTGGGGTCCTTTGTTAGTTGATTTTTTGGTATCATTTTCTTGAACATCATTGATTGCATTTTAAGATGATATGTGCTTATTAGAAAATTTATAAACATAAAAGTCCAAACCACAGCACCCTCCTACATAAGTACCAGTTATATTACATGACCAATATTCCAAGCATTTATACTACATCTGCACATATGCTTGATGGCGGAATGACAGATATACACAGTAGATGGACATTCCATTTTGTGGTGGTGAAATCCATCCTATAAGTACAGTTTATGCTGTGTTAAGACCTGTGAAAGTAATACTTACTTTTTGGTTGTAGTTTAAAGACTAGGAATCCAAGCTGGGCGAGGTGGCACACGCCTTTAATTTCAGCACTCAGGAGGCAGAGGTAGGAGGATCATCGTGAGTTTGCAAGCCACTGCTGAGAATACAGAGTGAATTCCAGGTCAGCCTGGGTGAGAGTGAGATCCTACCTTGAAAAAAAAAAAAAAAAAAAGATCAGGAATCCAAAGAAGAGTTGCTGTATTTCATAAAACAACCAGTATTGTGCATACACGTATGTATGTGAGTGTGTGTTTTATATTAATGTATCCATTGGTGGATGGTTGCATTGATTGCATATTTTGGTTATTCCAAATAATGCTACGTAGTAATTTCATTTCCTTTGTATATATATTCAGAAGTGGGGATGTTAGATCATATTAATTTTATTTTTAATTTCTTAAGGAAACTCCATAATGTTTTCCATAATGTCTATATTACATTATTCAGCCAATGTGGAGGATGTTAAGTGAATTAACTTAGACACAGAAAAATAAATACAACACCATTTAATCTCTGTGGAATCTTAGAAACAGATTCTAGATGGTATGTACCATGGTCCAGTAGTGGGGACAGGGTAATATTGATTAAAGGTCACAAAATTGAAAATGCTAAGATGAATAAGTTCTAGGGACCTCAATACAACATGGTACCTATAGTATATTATTATATGCTATATATAATATAAAAACTATATTATTATATACTTTAAATTTGCTAAGACAGCAGATCTTAAATTTTCTTACCATACATATTAAAAAGAAAATTGTAACTCTATGTGACAATGGATGTGCTAATAGCTTAATTGTGGCAACCGTAATGAATCAAAATAGCACATTATACTCCTTAATTCCTTAACTATACATATTTTGTCAATATTATCTCAATAAAGCTGAACAATAGCAGACAACAAGAGATTTTTAAGTTTTAGACTGTTCTGGTAAGCTTCAGCAAGAAAAGTTTAAATTAAAAAATGCATCCAGGTATGAAGCTAATAATCTATCTATATCTATCCATTTATCTATATCTATAATACCTATCCATCTATCTTATCTAGAAATTTCTACAGCTGTAGCTGCTGCTGTGGTTGCTGAGTTCCCCACCACCAGTCCTCTGTCATTTCGGCCACCCTGATGGACTCGCCTTTCAGAAAGTAAAAACAGGGAGTCTGGGATTTCTTCTTTCTCCCTTTGTCTGGATAGTAACTTATGTCAGTTTGTGACACTGATCACCTGATGTTATTATTGCAATATGAAATGTCTCCCACAGGCTTATGTGTTGGAAAACTTGGTCCCCAGCTGGAGGGGCTGTTTGGAGATGTTGTGATGCCTTTAGAAGGAGGGTTCTAGCTGAAAGTCACTGGTAGGGGGGAGTTGAGGATTGTAGCCTGGCTTCAGTTCCCACTAGAGCTCTCTGCTCCTGACCTGCTGAGATGTGTGAAGTTCTAGCCACATGTTCCTGCTTCCAGGAATTCTTCCATGCCTTTCCCATCACCTCAAAATATACCCTTCCTCCCCTTGCTTGAAGTTGCTTCTATCAAATATTTTGTCACAGTCTGGAGAGATGGCTTGGCAGTTACAGAGCTTGCCTACAAAGCCTAAGGACCCAGGTTTGATTCTGCAGGACCCACATAAGTCAGATGCACAATGTGGCACAGGCATCTGGAGACCATTTGCAGTGGTTAGAGGCCTGGGTGTGCCCATTATCTCTCTCTCTCTCTTCTCTCTCTCTTTTCTCTCTCCCTCTTTCTCTCTATCTCTTGCTCTCAAATAAATAAAAAAATAAAATTATAAAAAATGTTTTGGGGCTGGAGAGATGGCTTAGCAGTTAAGGCGCCTGCCTCCTAAGCCTAAGAACACTGGTTCCAATCTCCAGCGGTTCCAATCTCCAGGTCCCACGTTTAGCCAGATGCAAAGTGATGCAAGGGCACAATGTGGCACTTGACCACAAGGGGGTGCACACGTCTGGATTTTGTTCACAGCAGCTGAGAGGCTGCTAGTGCGCCCATCTCTATCTGTCTTCCTCTCCCTCTCTCTGTCTCTCTCTGTGTGTGTCTTTCTCCAAAAAAAAAAAAAAAAAAGTTTGTCACAGTGACATGAAAAGTAACTAACATACCTGCTGTGGACGAATACCATATCCCTGGCTACTTTTTGGGAGCTGTGGGCTAATTCCACAGCCCTCTGCCACTTCCTGGGAGCCCTGGACTAATACCCCACTTTTGGCTACTTCCTGGGAGCTGTGATTAATACCACACCCTAGCCACTTACTGGGAGCTGTGAACTAATACCACACCTCTGGCTGCTTTCTTGGAGCTGTGGACTAATAACACACCCCTGGCTACTTTTTTGGGGAGCTGTGGGCTAATTCCACACCTTAGCCACTTCCTGGGAATTGTGATTTAATACCACACCCCTGGTCACTTCCTGGGAGCTGTGGACTAATACTACACCCCTCAGCCACTTCCTGGGATAGAAAAGTTTGAGGTGAGGGCAAGAGGCTGACACATCTGGTGAACATAATTATATCCTGAACCCTTCCTTTGCCCTTACAGGCATCCCAGCAGTGTCCTCAAAGACAAACCTTACCAGGCCATAGGACCTCTCCCCCTTTCTACTTCTGGATCCTCTAGGGTGCTACAGATATGCAGCCCTGAGATCATGAGGAAAGAGACCATGGTGCTCTGACTGTGCCACAAGAGAAGCTGTCATATAATGGCCCACAAGTTGAAGCCACTGTGGTTTATGACAAGGTGATATAGGCACTCAGCTCTGATGCTTTGCTGTGGCACAGACCCCACCCACTTTGTGGTTGTATGGATTTGGACAGTGGGTGCCACCTCTCTGCCTGTAAGTTTCTTAGTTATAAAACAGGGCTAGTGTGGGTACGTAGTTGATCAGCAATTATTTGTGGTAAACATTATATTGTTCACCCTCTTTGACTTTATGACATATAGTAGCAATGCAGACTGAATGCGTTCCCCTAAAACTCATAGCTTGAAACCCTTTTCCCTAATGTGATGGTTTTTGGAGGTGGAGCTTTGGGAGGTGATAGGTCATAAGGTCAGGGTCATAATTGACTAGTGCTCTGTAATAAGAGTCAGAAGAGAGATGATTTCCTCCTCCTACGGGAGAATACAGCAAGAAGATAGTCATTTATAAATCATGACTATGGCTGTTACCATAGCCCAGCCATGCTGGTGTCCTGATCCTGAACTTTCAGCTTCTAGAACTTCAAGAGCAAAATGTTTGTTGTTAAGTCAACCAGATAATTTATCTTCCTTTTTGAAATAAACATAAAAGTAGGATTATAAGGATTGGAGAAATGGCTCAGCCGTTAAGGTGCTTGCCTGCAAAGACTAAGGACTCATGTTTGTCTCCAGATCCCACATAAGTCAGACTTACAAAAGGTGAGGCAAGTGCAAGGTCACACATGTCCACTAGGTGGTGCTAGCATCTGGAGTTCAATTGCAGTGGCTGAAGCCCTGGTGTGCCAATGCTGTCTCTCTCTTTCTCTAAATTAAAAAAAAATTAAAATTAAAAAATAGGATTATGATATCTTTATATGTGTATCATTGTACTTAGCTCAGATTCATCCTTTATTGTACTCTTTTTTGTTGTCACTCTGCAGTTGGTTCTTTTCATCTCCTCAGTATCTTTTTCTAGCAGCTGAAATTGGCTAAGATAGTGTGTTAACCAGTCACTATAATGAAATGCCAGGGATAATTAATTTACCAAGATGAAATGTTTGTTTTGGTTTATAGCTTCACAGGCTCTAATTATGGTTGATTGGTCACATTGATTAGGACTCATGGCAAGGCAGTATATCACAAGGGAATTTATGGTTGGGCAAAAGCACTCGTCTCATGGCTGAGAGGCAAAGAAAGGAACAGAAAAAGGTGAGAGTCCCACAGTTCCCCTTAAGGACATGCCTTCCCAATGACTTAAAGATCTCCCACCAGGTCCCATCTTTTAAAGATGTACCCCCTCACAGTAACTGCACTTTGGTGACCAAATTTTAGCACACCCATCCATGAGTGACATTCAGCCTTCCAACTACAGCTGATTTGCTTTATTTCTTACTCTGTGATGTGGGGCATACCACCCTCCTCTTCCTCCACTTCCCCTTCTGCCTTGTCTTCCTCCTCCTTTTTGTTGACTTACATAATGGGATTGAACCCAGGACTTTATGCATGTTAAGCTAGCACTTGACCATGGAGCTATACCCACCCCAGCCCTTTGGTCATGGCTCTTGACCAGAAATGATACCTTCCTGCTTTTTCTGTTAGATACTTCCTCTATTCTGGAATTCACACATAGCTCTCTCTTGCTACCGTGATAATTGGCACTATTCCAGTTCCATCTCTCTGGGTCTTTCATGGCAATGGTGTGATTAGAGTATTACTATACTTAGGTTTACTATGAGTTGGAATCACTGTGACTGACTTGTGACAGTATGGCAAGAGAGGAAGCAGGTATCATATGTAGTCTGTCAGGCACAAGCTCAAATCCTGGTTGGGCTACTTGGCAGCTATGGCATCTCAGCAAAGACATTTCATTGTCTTCCAAGGAAGCCAACTCAGTAATTGACTTGGCTTTCAATAAATGTGAGCAACTGGGGGAGGTGTTGCTTTATATAGGATACTCACAGGAACCCCTCATGGAAGCCTAGACTGCTATTACAGCAAAATGTAAAAGAAACGCAAGAGAGGATACTGTAATCTAGAGAGTTCCAGTGCATCACTAACAAGGCTTTTAAATGGAAACATAAATTAAACATAAATTAAAGAAACACCTGGGCATCAGCATGATGGGGATATAGTGAGTATGGAGCAAGGTAGAAGTAATGAGGGGTCAGGAAAATGGCTCAGTTGATGAAGCACACATGCACAAGGACTGGTGTAGATGCCAGGTGGGTGTAACTACCTACAATCCTAGTGCTCTGAATGCAGAGATGGGGATCTCCAGGGCCAGCCGGCTAGATAGAACAGTCAATTCAGCAAGTTGTGACTTTATGTGAGTGATCTTGCCTTATATAAGAATCATGAAAGACACCCAATGCCAACCTCTGGAATCCATGCCACGTACATGTACATTTGTGATCACACACACACACACACACACACACACACACACACACAGACACACACCACAAACATATACCAAAAATAGGGTGATGAAGATAAGGTGTGGATAGATGATGGCTCTTACATTCTTTCAGCCACCTCTTCTACAATGGACCCTGAGCCTTGGAAAGTGTGATAGAGATATTTCAGTGATGAGCACTCCTCTGTCACTTCTTCTTAGCACCATAGTGCCTTCTGAGTCACCCCAAGATCACCGCCATCTGAAAAGAGAAGCTCACCAAAAGTGAGAGTAGCATTAATGTATGGGTATGAACATTAAGAGAAATGCTTACCAGGCAGCTTGGTGAACATAGTATATACATTTAGCCAGACACCAGCAGACGTTATACCCCTAGGGCTCATGACTCCCCTGGAGCGGGCCTCCAGTCCAATTACAGAGTGGTTGGTGTCCCCCATAATAGACATGCCACTATTGCACCCATTGGCTCATTTGGCCCAGCTGGCCAAATTTAAGACTTGCAGCGTCCACTGTTGTTTATCTGACTGTTGAGTAGCTCCACTGGTGTGAAGTGTAGCTTTTTCCAGCTTTCTGTCAGCTGGTCTACATGGAGGAGGTTTTCAGCTCAGCTCCAGCAGGATTTCTCAGTGACCTTGCAGCCCAAGTATGTGGATTCTTCAGCAATAGGGTCTTTCTTTCTATTCCTGGTAGGAAACCAAGGGCATTGGCAATGGCCTATAATGTTTTGGGGGCATCAGTGAACCACCCCCCACCTCCCGGCCAACAAATCATTGTAAGGTATCCCATCCCCAGCACTGAAAATTTTCTAGTAACAATCTATGGCTTCTGGGTGTGCCATTGTCCAAAAATGTAGGTTTCCATATGACTTATTCATATCTTCTTAGATTTTGATTAGCCCTCCATCCACCTTTCCTTTACTCAGTCTCTTCCCCTGAACTCACTTAGGTCTTTTCACCTCCATTAATCTGTTCTTCTATTTACAGATATACAACAGCATCTTATTATGTCCCACCCTCCCTCCCTTTCTATTCCCTTTACATTTCCTTTGTAGCTTACTGGCCTCTGCTACTTAGTTTTATTGCAACTCACATAGAAGTCCAATCTTTTGTAGCTAGGATCCACATATGAGAGAGAACATATGACATTTGGCTTTCTGGGCTGGGGCTAACTCCAAGAGTTTTGATGCGTGAAATAGAAAGGAATATAGTTAATTGCTACCAGAACTCTCACAGCAGACCTGACTTGGGTAGAGAGAGGAGGGATGGTCATCTGCAGCAGGAGTAAGCTGGAAAAAGCTCACAGGTCAAGTTATACCCACAGTCTTTTGCTCTTAATTAAGTTTTATTATAATAAAGCTATATGTGTTACATAATACACTGTCAATGTCTGATGGGAGCTACAACAGAAAAACTATGTAAGTACAACAGAGTTCATGGTCAGTCAAGCATAAAATATTTGCTATTGGTCTCTTTCATGCCCTGGTCTATAGTATTGAACTATAATTATTTATGTTCTAAAATAAAAAGATGTTATTTATAAAATTCAAATGTATATTACATATGAAAACTTATAAAGTTAAACATGGCATTGCAGAACATTTTACAGACAAAATTTATAAAAATTCAAATTAGAAACTTGTTTATCCATATGGTCCCATATGAGAGATCTGTGTCTCAAGCTGAGATAAAGGACACCTTCATCTCAAGGTCATATGGTTTCTCTTTGTCTCTGTGGCCCTCAGTTTTGTCTATGAGAAATAACTCTTCAATTTTCTTTTCTTTACAGACATAATGCCTGCCACTTTGCATTATATATTAATACTCCTCCTTTAGACCTTCTTCTGATAAAATAAACCTGAATAATTTTCTTCCTAAGTGAAATAAAGAAACATAATGAGTATAGCAAAGATACTTGTGTTATGCCTGTAGCTGGCTTTGACCCGCTGGCAAAAATGCAGAAGCAGAGATCACCTAGCTTGTGTCTTTCTCCTGCACAAATGCAGTTCATGGCATCTCTGAGGGTTCATTTGTCATTGGGAATGACTTCATTTTTTTTCTCAGCAGAGACAGAAAGGGGGACTTGTTCTCTCAGGCTCTATGGCAGTAAGAATGAAAAATCTTGTCCCCATGATCAACTATAGCAGGTGATGCAAACACCCAAAGGCATGCATGAATATGTGGTTGCATATGTGGTTGTGTGACTGAGGCAATGCACTCCTAGGGAGCTCTGGGGCCATGATGTGAACAATGGGGCATGAGCATGTGTGAATGTGGTCACATGCATGATGAGGGCATTGTGTGAACTGTGGGGCATGAGCAGGGCTGCTGCAGCCAGTGAATCTCTGTTGGTGGGTGGGGAAAACTGTGCCCACTGAGGTTTGATAATTCTAGTGGAGTGGAGTGTGGAGGAAGAAAGCTATGATGAATGTGGGTGACCTAGGTAGATGGATATTATAGGTATGTAATGAGCTCACACATTGCTTAAACACAGGAAATCACACAGAAAATAAAAAAAGGTTTCTCTATCAATATTTCTGTCTAGGTCAAGAATGGAGTGTCACTTGGAGTTTACTATGTTTTAATATCCCCTAAAAATTTCTACTGTTCCTTTTCAAGAGAGAAGTATTGGCCCTTTAGTCAGAAAGAGTGAGGGACTGTCCCTGCCTTTTTAAATTTTTTTTTAAATTATTTTTTTGGAGAGAGACACAGAGAGAGACAGAGAGAGAGAGGGAGAGGAAGACAGAGGTGGGCGCGCCAGCAATGTCTCAGCTGCTGAGAACAAAATCCAGATGTGTGCGCCCCCTTGTGGTCAAGTGCGACATTGCGCCCTTGCGTCACTGCATCTGGCTAAACGTGGGACCTGGAGATTGGAACCGCTGGAGATTGGAACCAGTGTTCTTAGGCTTAGGAGGCAGGCGCCTTAACCCCTAAGCCATCTCTCCAGCCCTGTCCGTGCCTTTTTAAAAAAAATAGTAGAATAAAGCTTTTTATTTTATTTATTTATTTATTTTTATTCGTTACTGTTTTTATTGACAACTTCCTAATTGTAGACAATATCCCATGGTACTTTCCTCCCTCCCCCAACTTTCCCCTTTAAAACTCAGTTCTCCATCATATCCCCTCCCCCTCTCAATCCGTCTCTCTTTTAATTTTAATGTCATCATCTTTTCCTCCTATTAGGATGGTCTTGTGTAGGCAGTGTCAGGCACTGTGAGGTCATGGATATCCAGGCCATTTTGTCTCCGGAGGAGCACATTGCAAGGAGTCTTATTCTTCCTTTGGCGCTTACATTCTTTCCGCCCCCTCTTCCACAATGGCCTCTGAACCTTGGAAAGTGTGTTAGAGGTATTTTAGTGCTGAGTACTCCTCTGTCCCTTCTTCTCAGTACCATGGTGCCTTCTGAGTCATCCCAAGGTCACCACCATCTGAAAAGAGAAGATTCTCTAACCAAAAGTGAAAGTAGCATTAATATATATGTATGGACATTAAGAGAAGTCTTTACTGGGAAGTTTGGTGGGCATAGTATATACATTTAGTCAGACACTATCAGACTTACTCCCCTAGGGCTCATGACTACCCCTGTTGTAGGTTTTCAGTATCAGGATGTATTCCCTCCCCTGGAGTGGGCCTCCAGTCCAAGAGGAGAACAGTTGGTTTCCCTCATAACGGACATGCCACTATTGCACCTGTTGGCTCATTTGGCCTGGCTGGCCAAATTTAAGGCTTGCAGTGTTCACTGTTAAATGTCTTCAGTGGTATTTTCTCTCCCATTGAACTGCATGCAGCATAAATTTTTCCAGCTTTCTGTCAGCTGGTCCAATGGTGTCCCTGCCTTTTTTTATTTTTATTTTTATTTTCTTAAATTTTTATTTTTATTTATTTTTGGAGAGAGACATAGAGCGAGACAGACAGAGAGGGAGAGGGAGACAGATAGAGAATGGGTGTGCCAGCAGTCTCTCAGCTGCTATGAACGAAATCCAGATACGTGCGCCCCCTTGTGGTCAAGTGTGGCATTGTGCCCTTGCACCAGTACATCTGGCTAAAAGTGGGACCTGTAGATTGGAATGGTGAATTTATAAGGCAGGTATTAACCATTCTGGCTTTGAGATTTATTTTCTGGAGCACAGGCATCAGGGGTCAGCTGTATTATATGATGATTTCCTCATCCTAAATGTCACTGAGTGAACATGATTGTCCTGGTAAGGTCCTCTTCCTGTGTGGATACAGGTATCATTCTGGGTCCGTACAGAGCAATGGCAGAGTGGACGACCATGCTTGTTCAGGGGAAACTTGGAAAAGGTAGTTTTCAGCTCCAAGATGGTCTTGAGAACCTTGGGACTTTCACTGTGTCATGAGGCTGTGGGATGCCAAAGTTGAAGCCCCCAAGTGCCTCTTGCTTACAAAGGCTGACCTCAGTAAAACACTGTCAGATCACCTACCAAGATGGAGCTTGGCTTATGAAGCATTGCTGACTTCTTAAGTAGTAACCAGAGTAACCAATGCTGCATAAGTATTGTGGACAATATCATACAGAAAAAAAAATCTTTAATTAAATTCAAAAGTGTTTATTTAAGCAAATACAAACAACAGAAGGAAGCTACACAACATGAAAATGATTCACAAATCTGGCAGGCTTCTGAATTGGAGCAGGTTCAGAAAGCTCCAATGCAATCTGATATCATGTATAGGAAAAAGAAGTGACAACTTAATTAGTTAGTTGTTTAAAGAGCTTCCTGCAGTCATCCAGAGCTCAGCCACTGTGGTTAAACATGTTTTGGTCTGTGAGCTCAGTCCAGCAGACTAGACCAAATTAATGCCCTCATTTAACAGTAAACAAGGGGCTGAAAGAATTTCTCCCTGGTTAGTGTGCTTCCTAGGCAAGCATGAGAGCATAAGGGGGCCTGAAAGCACCCTATTTTCAAATTTCCAGAACCCATCTAAATAGCTGGATGTGGTTACATACACCTGTAACCCTAGTTCTGTGGGAAGTGGAGACAAAAATTGCTGAGGGCTCTTGAAGAAGCCTGAGAATCAGTAAGAGGTTGCTGCCTTCCAAGAGAAAAGACAGATAAGTGATGGACTGGGAAAACCCAGTGTTCTTTTTAAGCCTCTGGAGGCCAGCCCATATGGCATTGCTGGAAAGCACACAGAGTTTTGCATCAGCACATACAATGCACACATCACACACACGTATACACACATACCTCACTACACCACACACAACATACAGTTGTGTACACATGCAAAAAGAAAAAGAAAAGTAAAAGAAAACAAGAAGTGTTTCACAAAGGGAGGTTCCTGTACATTTTACCAACGTACTATGCACATGCAAGAAAAAAGTAAAAGCAAACAAAAAATGTTTCATAAAAATAGGTTCTTGTGTATTTTACCAAGACAAGGACCTATGAGGAGGAGTCAAGCAATCTTACCCTTTATAGTGTCAACCTCCAGGCTAGGAACATGCTAAAGCAACTCCCCCAGTTCCTGATTTCGTGCATTCAACCTGTCTTTTCTGTGTATTGTCTATATGTGTAAGTCATTCAATGGGCATACAATGTAGACAAAAGGAAGATGATCTTGAACTCATGGGCCATCTGGTAGAGCTGAGTAGAGGAGACAGTTGTGCAAAAACACCAAAGTAGTAAGTTGAGATGGTGATATGTTAGGAAAGAGAGGTAAGAAGATAGAGAGGGTGTGGATGGGCCAGAGGGTTCTAGAAAGGAAGCCCAAGGAAGGGATGTTGGTTCAGAGACTTGCCCAGAGATTGTGCCAGGTAGGGAGAAGCACATTAGTGATGGCTCAGGGAAGGAAAGAACAGCATGTTTAGCAATTTATATCAACTTTAGCATGTAGTTCTCACATTTGTATGAGGATATGAGTAGAATGTGTCCACATTTCCAATAATAAAATTACACACATGGTTAATGGGGAGGCAAAGAATTCGTTGTCAAGAATGATCCCAAATCATGTCCCCTTTTGCCACATATGTAAAGACAGCCCTGCTGCTGTTTTACATCTTTCACCATCACCTTGAGGAGCATTTCACTCCAGCTGTAGGGACCACTACAACAGAAGCCATGGCTCTTGCTCCAGAAGGCCCTGATCTAGTCAGAGCCACTTGAGGCAACCTGTGCCAGCCTTGGAAGGTATCATTCCAAGACAAGCCTTGGTGAATTCTAGATGGCTCTGTTCATCCCACAGCTATTCTTACTCAGTCCAAGGGAGAAACGTTACCCCTAGGAACTTAGATTGGTGCCATGCAGGGGCTGTGATTGGTCCTTCAACACTTATGATTGGAGGCACTGGAAAGTGTGCTGAGATTTGAGCAGTCACAATGTTGTGTCTGCATACCACACTCCTCTTCTGACTGTATAAGTAGGCTGTTCAGTTTACTGTTCCTTGCAGTCAGTGGGGATACACTCTCTTGGGCACCCCTTGGTGATGCAACATTAGACCCAAGAAAGGCCTTCTCCTGGGTGGTTGTGTCTCCATCTGCTCATGGTTTGTATGAGTAGCATGGGTTGAGCTGGTAAGATGAGCAGCAGCAGCAGTAGCAGCCGCAGCAGCAGAGGTAGTCAGCCCATTGCAGCGTTAATGGCACTAGTACTACAAGTGAGAGAACTTCCTGAGAGTGCTAGGGGCAGAAGTGTGAGGGAAGCAAGATGGTGGAAACTGTAAAGGATGGTAGAAGTACAGAGAAGGCAGAAGGAAGTGGGAAGCTAAGATTGCAAAAGGCAAGAAGTCCATGAAGACACAAAGGTGAGGGACTGTGGGTCTTGGTTGCTGTAACCATTCCTGAGAGATACTAAGGCTTGAAGGCCATTGTCCTAACACTGGAGGCTCAAGAGCTGCTACGTTAGCCAATATAAAGGCTGAGGGTCTCAACCCTCATGCTTAGAAACTGTGACACTAGCAGATAATACTTTGTGCTGTTGGTAGATGCTGCGTAGAGCTGAAGATTTCACTAGCTGTTGAGCACCAAGGTACCATCATTGGATCCCAGAGTAGTCAACCTCTAACTTGAGCACCTAGAGTATAAGCCTCTGGTTTCTAAGTCTTGGAGCCATAAGTTTCTACCTTGCAAAGCTTGGAGCTATAAGATTCTGTCAGCCCAACGCATCAGCCTTTGACACTCAAGTGCCCAGCACACCTCATATCAGATCTAATATGAGTATTCACTATTTCTACCTGACATTTGGGTAGAGCAAAAGGCTCCTTAGCAATGGCACTTTGCTTACCTTCCAGGGTGCTGAGCAACTTTTGAAGTTAATGGCATGGTATGCTTGGAAATGGAGCCACAATTACTTTCAGGGGAGGGAGGAGAGTGGCAGGTGTTGGCAGAAGTAATTAGAGGAGAACATCATTAGACTCCAGTATGCAAACATGTTGCAGTGGCCCCAGGGCCCTGCTATGCGCAGGTAGGTGTGTTGGTTTTGTCTGCCATCCTAAATAACAAGTCGATTTTAAATTAAGCTGTGAGTGAATGTGGCCCACTTCTTGTTAAAGTGTTTTCACAGTTTACCTAAAGGTCAGATCTAAGGCAGAGAAATGAGGTCATCACCAACTGTGAGGAACATTTCAGAACAGTCTTCAGTTCAAATTGCAGCCCTGCAGGCTTTCTGGGCTTCAGCTTCTTAGCCACAAATGAGGCCCAGTGCCCTGAGTCAGAGCACCTGTGAGGGTCACATATGCATGTATGAAGGGTTTTGGGTCAGGGAAGAGGGTGTTACTTGCAATTGCAGAAAGCCTATTTTAAGTACCTATATATTGAAAATTTGTCTGGTCGAAGGGTATCGAGTAGAAAAGCTTTAGAAGCCCTCCTCTGAAGTGGTTGCTTTGATCTTTCGTTAGTGCAGAGGAGATCATGGACAAATGTGGCCACTGGCAGCGCTGCATGGAGAGAGAATTCAGAGCTGGAACAGCAAGGTAAGGCTCCTCACCACCTCCGAAAATGGACAAGCATTGTTTTCTAGAGTGATGTTTTAAAGGCAAAACTGTGCAAGGCATGGTGGAAGGTACCTACAATCCCAGTAGAGGCATAAGGATGGTGTATTTGAGGTCTTTTTTGGCTAAAATTGTGTCTCAGTGGAAAAGTGCTTGCTTAGCACATTGTAGCAGTATTATCACTAGGACAAACGTCCCTGGCCAGAAGCAGCTTATTGGAGGAAAGAGTTCACTTTAGCTCACAACTTTGAGGGGAAGCTTCATCATGGTGGGGAAAGCATAGCATGAGCAAGACAGCAGGGAATCACATCTTGTCACATCAGCTGGGTAGAAGATGTCTGAGTGAGATTGCCTTGAGCATTCCTTGGGCTAGATCAATAAACTTCAAGCTCCACCCCTTCTCCTGTAAGGCTTCAACTTCCAAAGGTTCCACAAGCTGGGGACTAAGTAGGAGGCTTAATCACAAACATTTGAGGGTAGGGAGTACATATTAGGTTCAAATTTGAGTAGATCCATGCAAGACCCTAAATTTCATTCCCAGCATAACATAACATAACATAAAATAAAATAAAAACCAAACATGAAAACTTTTAGGTCTCCCAGAGTTCATAGGCTAATGAGCATCATGTTTCAGGTAAGGGATTAGCAAATAGGAAAATGATTTTAGATTATAATGCCATTTGAGTTTGTTGTAAAAATGAAAACAGCACAGTGGTTTCCCAGCAGAGAAGAGAACTGATGGATGATAGGAGATAGAAGGAGTTTGGTATAATTCCTTCCTCTTCAATTTTATGCAAAAGTTTGAGATGCAGTGGTGTTAGATCTTCTATGAAGGTCTGGTAAAATTCACCAGTGAATCCATCTGGGCCTTTTTAATTGATTTTTATTGACACCTTCTATATTTACATACAAAAAACAACATATTTTCCCCCCCCTCCCCTGCCTCCCCCATTCCCTTTAGAACACCAATCTCCATCATATCCCCTCCCTCTCTCCATTAGTCTTTCTTTTAATTTGATGTCATCATCTTTTTTTTTTTTTGAGGAGGGACTTGCAATGGTATTGCTAGGCACTGGAAGGTCATGGATATCAAGGCCAATTTCTGTCTGTCTGGGCAGTTGCATTGTAAGGAGTTGTACCCTTCCTTTGGCTCTTCCATTCTATCCACCCCCTCTTCCACAATGGTCCCTGAGCCTTGGAGGGTGTGACAGAGGTGTTTCAGTGCTGGGCACTCCTCCATCCCTTCTTCTCAGCACTATGTTGCCTTTTGGGTCATCCCAGTGGTCATCACCATCTGAAAAGAGAAGCTTCTCTAACCAGAAGTGAGAGTAGCATTAATATGTGAATATGAGCATTAAGTGTAGTATTTTCAGGGCAGCTTGGTGGGAATAGTATATACATTTAGTCATACAAGAGCAGGCTTTATACCCCTAAGGCTCATGACCACACCTCCCATAGACTTTTGCTTAGGTTTTTCAGTACCAGGTATGTATTCCCTCCCGTAGAGAGGGCCTTCAGTCCAATTATGGAGCAGTTGGTTACCCCAAGAGTAGACACGCCACTATTGCACCCGTTCAGTCCTTGGGCCTGTCTGGCCAAATTTGAATATTCAGTGTCCACTGTTTCCACTGCTGATGACTTCTGTCTCCCATACACTGCATGCAATGCAGCTTTTTCCAGCTTTCAGTTGGTTGGTCTACAGGGAGAAGGTTTTCTGCTCAGCACCAGCTTGCTTTCTCAGTGACCTTGCCTCTCAGGCAAGAGATGTCTTCAGCAATAGGGTCTTACTATCTGTTTCTCAAAGGAAACCAAGGGCTTTGGAAAAAGCCTTTAATGTTTTGGAGGCTACCAGGTCCTCCTTGGCCAACAACTCACTGGAAGGTATCCCATCCCAGGTACTGAAAAGTTTTCTAGTAACAGTCTACAGCTGCTAGTGCCATTATTCAAAAAAATAATTTTACATAAGTCTTATTCACAATATCTTGAATTTAAATTGACCCTCCCCCTGCCCTTCTTTTATGCATTCTCTTCCCATGGCCTCACTTAGGCCATTCCCCTCCCTGTAATCAGTACTTCTACTTACATATGTGCAATACCATACCCTTAAGTCCTTCCCTTTCCTCCCTCCCTTATAGCCTTTTACCAGATTACTGGTTTCTGGTACCTATTTTTGGTTCCAGTTCACACAGAAGCCTATACATTTGTAGCTAGGATCCACATATGAGAGAGAACATGTGATGTTTGGCTTTCTGAGCCTGGGTTACCTCACTTAGTATAATCCTTTCCAGATCCATCCATTTCCCTGCAAATTTCATAATTTCATTTTTCTTTACCTCTGAGTAGAACGCCATTGTGTAAATGTACCACATCTTTATTATCCATTCATCTGTGGAGGGACATCTAGGCTGCTTCCATTTCCTAGCTATTGTGAATAGAGCAGCAATAAACATGGTTTTGCAAATATCTCTAAGGTAGTGAGAAGAGCACTCTGGATATATGCCTAGGAGTGTTATAGCTGGATCATATGGTGAATCTATTTCTAGCTGTCTCAAGAACCTCCACACTGATTTCCACAATGGCTGGACCAGATTACATTCCCAAAAACAGTGTAGAAGTGTTCCTCTTTTTCCACATCCATGCCAACACTTATTATCATTTGTTTTCTTGATGGTAGCCATTCTGACAGGAGTGAAATGGAATCTCAAAGTGGTTTTAATTTGCATTTCCCTGATGGCTAAGGATGTGGAACACTTTTTTAGATGTTTATATGCCATCTGTATTTCATCTTCTGTGAATTCTCTATTTAGTTCCATAGCCCATTTTTTAACTGGGTTGTTTGAATTCTTATTATTCTGTTTTTTGAGTTCTTTGTATATTCTGGATATTAATCCTCTGTCAGATGTATAGCTGGCAAAGATTTTCTCCCATTCTGTAGGTTGTCTTTTTGCTCTATTCACAGTGTCCTTTGCTGTACAAAAGCTTTGTAATTTCATAAGGTCCCAGTGGTTGATTAGTGGTTTTATTCCCTGAGCAATTGAGGTTATATTCAGAAAGTCCTTGCCTATGCCAAGGTGTTGAAGGGTTTCCCCTATCTTTTCCTCTAGCAGTTTCAGAGTTTCAGGTCTGATATTAAGGTCCCTGATCCATTTGGACTTGACTCTTGTGCATGGAGAGAGACAAGGATCTATGTTTATCCTTTTACATACAGAAGTCCAGTTTTCCCAGCACCACTTGTTAAAGAGGCTATCTTTTCTCCAATGAATATTTTTGGCATTTTTGTCAAAATTCAGGTGGCTGTAGCTGCCTGGATTAATATTTGGGTCTTCTATTCTGTTCCATTGATCTACCTGTCTGTCCTTGTGCCAGTACCATGCTTTTTTTGTTACTATGGCTTTGTAATATAACTTAAAATCGGGTATGGTTATACCACCTGCCTGATTTTTGTTGCTCAAAATTGTTTTGGCTATTCGAGGTTTTTTGTGTTTCCAGATGAATTTGAGGATTGTTTTTTCTATTTCTGTGAAGAATGCTATTGGGATTTTAATGGGGATCGCATTAACTGTTTAGATTGCTTTTGGTAAGATTGACATTTTCACAAAATTGATTGTTCCAATCCAGGAGCATGGGACATCTTTCCATTTCCTTGTGTCTTCTGCAATTTGTCGTTCGAGTTTTTTAAAGTTCTCATTGTGGAGATCCTTCACTTCCTTGGTTATGTTTATTCCAAGGTATTTTTTTTTTTTGAGGCAATTGTGAATGGGAGAGATTCCCTAATTTCATCCTCTGCACGTTTGTGGTTAGTGTATAGAAAAGCTACTGATTTCTGTGTGTTTATTTTGTATCCTGCTACATTGCTAAAAGTGTTTATCAGCTCTAACAGTTTGCTGGTGGAGTCTTTGGGGTCCATTATGTATAGAATCATATCATCTGCAAATAATGATAATTTGATCTCTTCTCTTCTGATTGGTATCCCCTTTATGAGTGTCTCTTGCCTTATTGCTATGCCTAAGACTTCCAGTACTATATTAAATAACAGTGGGGAAAGTGGACACCCTTGTCTTGTTCCTGAATTTAGAGGAAAAGCTTCAAGTTTTTCACCATTTAGTATTATGCTGGCTGTAGGTTTGTCATAAATAGCTTTTATTATGTTGAGATATGTTCCTTCTATTCCCAGTTTCTGTAATACTTTCATCATGAAGGGGTGTTGGATTTTGTCAAATGCCTTTTCTGCATCTATTGAGATGACCATGTGATTTTTGTCCTTCAGACTATTTATATGGTGTATTACATTTATGGATTTGCGTATGTTGAACCATCCCTGCATCTCTGGTATAAAGCCTACTTGGTCGGGATGAATAATCTTTCTGATATATTCTTGTATTCTGTTTGCCAGTATTTTGTTGAGAACGTTCGCATCTATGTTCATGAGGGAGATTGGTCTGTAATTTTCTTTTTTTGATCTGTCTTTGTCCGGTTTGGGTATCAGGGTGATGGTGGCTTCATAGAAGGATTTTGGTAGGATTCCTTCCTTTTCTATTTTATGGAAAAGTTTGAGAAGCAGTGGTGTTAGATCTTCCAGGAATGTCTGGTAGAATTCAGCAGTGAATCCATCTGGGCCTGGGCTTTTTTTAGTTGGGAGACTTTTTATGACTGCTTGGATCTCTGTGGTTGTTTTAGGTCTATTTAAATGGTTTATCTCATCTTAATTTAATTTTGGTAGGTCATATGAATCAAGGAAATCATCCATTTCTTTTAGGTTTTCAAACTTACAGGCATATATATTCTTAAAGTATATCTGTATGATTTTCTGAATTTCTTTGGTATCTGTTGTGATGTTGCCTCTTTCATCTCTAATTTTATCAATTTTTGTCTCTTCTCTCTTTCTTTTGGTCAGATTTGCTAAGGGTTTGTCAATCTTGTTTCCATTTCATTAATTTCTGCCCTAACCTTTATTATTTCTTCCCTTCTACTGATTTTTGATTTGCCTTACTCTTCTCTTTCCAAGGCCTTAAGGTGAAGCATTAAATTGTTTAGTTGTGAACTCTCTAATTTCTTAATATAGGCAATTAGAGCTATAAATTTCCCTCGTAGGACTGCCTTCATTGTGTCCCAAAGGTTTTGGTATGTTGTATTATCATCATTTGATTCTATGAATTTCTTGATTTCCTTTTTAATTTCTTCAATGACCCATTTATCATTCAATAGTGTACTGTTTTAGTCTCCATGAATTTCTGTATGCTCTGTAGTTTTTCTTGTTGCTGATTTGCAGTTTAATCCCATTGTGGTCAGGTAGCATACAGGGATTGTTTCAATTTTCCTGTATTTGTTAAGATTTGCTTTGTGACCTATTACATGATCTATTTTAGAGAATGTCCCATGTGCTGTTGAGAAAAAATGTATATTCTGCAGCGTTTGGATGGAATGTTCTGTATATATCTGTTAGGTCCATTTGTTCCATATCATTTAATGCAGATGTCTTTCTGTTTATTTTTTTTGCTGGGTAGACCTGTCAAGTGATGAGAGTGGGGTATTGAAGTTGCCCACTATTATTGTGTTAGGAGATATCTCTGACCTTAAGTCCAATAGTGTTAGTTTGATGAAATTGGGAGCCCCCATGTTAGGAGCATATATGTTTAGGATTGTAATGTCCTCCTGTTGGAGTGTTCCTTTAATCAGTATAAAGTGACCTTCTTTATCTTTCCTCACTAATATTGGTTTGAAGTCTATCCTCTTAGAAATTAGGATAGCAACCCCTGCTTTTTTCCTCGGCCCATTTGTTTGAAATATTTTTTTCCAACCTTTCACCCTAAGAAGGTTTCTATCTTTTATTGAGAGATGAGTTTCCTGGAGGCAACAGATGGTAGGATCCTGCCTTTTCATCCAGTCTGCAGGTCTGTGTCTTTTGGTTGGGGCATTGAGGCCATTGATATTAAGAGTTATTATTGAAAGATATGTATTTGCTCTCTCCATTCTTCTTATTGTGTAGTTCTTCCTGTTTTCACTTTACTCACTTGTTTTAACTGTTATTTGAGTATGGTTTATTTTTTTCCTATTTCCTGCTGTGTTTGTTTTGCTTTCTCTTCAACGTGAATGATTCCTGTAAGTATTTTCTGTAAGGCTGGTTTAGTTGCCATAAATTCCTTTAGCCTATCTTTGTTGTGGAATGTCCTTATTTCTCCATCAATTTGGATAGATAGCTTTGCAGGATAAAGTAATCTTGGTTGACAGATTTTATCTTTCAGAACTTGGAATACCTCACCCCAAGCCCTTCTGGCTATTAAAGTTTGTGTTGAATAATCTGCTGTGTTTCTGATGGGCTTGCCTTTGAAGGTCACTTGCTTTTTCTCTCTAACTACTTTCAATATATTTTCTTTGGTTTGTATGTTTGGTAGTTTAATTATAATATGATGGGGAGAGGTTCTTTCTAGGTTTTGTCTGTTTGGTGTTCTAAAGACTTCCTGTATCTGCATTGGCATCTCTTTCCCAATTTGGGGAAGTTTTCTTCTATGATTTTGTTGAAAACACCTACTATGCCTTTGGAGTGAGATTCTTCTCCTTCAACTATCCCTTGAATTCTTATGTTTGATCTTTTCATAGTGTCCCTAATATCTTGAAATTTTCAGTCATACCTTCCTATTATTTTGTCTTTCTCTTTGTTAGACTGTATTAGATCTGCTATCTGGTCTTCTAGTTTAGATATTCTGTTCTCTCCTTCATCCATTCTACTAGAGAGATTTTCTACAGAGTTTTTAATTTCACTGACTGTGCTCTTTATTGCTAGTATTTCCAATTGGGTTTTCTTTATTCTTTCTATTTCTGAATTTATGTCTAGTATTGACCTCCTTATTTCATTGAATTGGCTTTCTGTGTTTTCTTTGAATCCTTTCATTTCATCTTTGAGTTCTTTAAACCCTTTCATTTCCTCTTTGAGTTCTTTGAATATATTTATAATCATTCTTTTGAAAACTTTCTCAGGCATTTCCTCTAACTAAGTCTCACTGAAGGTCATTTCTGATACATTAATACTTTTTGGTGGATTTATATTGTCTTGATTTTTTGTGTTTCTTGTATTATAATGTAGAGATTTTTGCATTTTGGATTAATTTAATGCTTGGGTTTTCTAATTATCTGCAGTAATATTAGATGTGTCAATCAATCTGGTATTATATATTTTCAGGGTAGGAGCTTAAGGTGCTAGGTATGGCTCTTAAGAATCTCAGAGTAATCACAAAAGTGACCCTAGGTGTTGGGTTTGCCTGCTATGAGAGTATTCAAGTAGGCTGAATGAAACAGAATACAATCAGATTCTAAAAAATTTAACTAAATAATGTACCCATTCAATGAGATACAGCACAGAGTATTTGTGCAAAAGTAGGTATTATGACAAACAGATCCTTTAATACCATCACGGTCCCTAAGGATGTGTGATGCCCACAAATGGGAGGCTAAGATTTCTGGACTGTAGAAGGTTCCAAGGTCAGCTTGTGACCAAGTGAGACCCTATCCCAATGATTGACAGAAGAGGAAACAAAGGCACTACAAGTCAGGAAGCAACAGATGAGCAGGCCAAAATATAGCTTAATTATGAGTGTCAGATCTGACCGGGCTTATTTGGGTGGTAGAACCTGGTGTAATCCAAGTTACCTTTTGGGACGGTTTTGGTCTCAGCTATGCTGTAAGAATGCTTGGGTCCTTCTTTGCTGTGTTTTGGGTTCAGGAAGGCCAGCTGAGTCTGTGGGTCACTGTTTTAATCTTGCCGGATGCTGGGTAGGTGAGCTGTCTTTCCCAGGTCTCTGGTGCCAGAGTTTGCACTGGCGGTGGGGGAGGGGAGGCTGTGAATTGTGGCTGAAGTCCGTCTGCTTGTCCAGGCGATCCTCTTCCTCACAAGCCTCTCAGTTGGTCTCTGGCGTCCTCCTTCCACGTTTCTTAAGTTGGCGAGGAGGCCAGTGTGAGTGGAGAATCCCGTCACCTGGCTTTAAAATCCCGCCACTCAGCTGGCTCAGCAGGAGCCTGGCCGCTGCCATGGCGTGGATCTCACCGCAGCTGCTGGAGCCGCTTCTGCTGGCTGCAGGTGCTCTGGATCTCTCCTACTTCTCTGCTGCCATTTTTAATTTACTATACACCTCACTTTTTAGACCATCTTAATCAGAACCTCTAATCCTGGCATATATATTCTTAACATATGTCCATATGGCTTTCTGAATATCTTTGGTATCTATTGTAGTGGTGCCTTTTTCATCTCTAATTTTATTAATTTTTGTCTCTTCTCTCTTTCTTCTGGTCAGATTTGCTAAGGGTTTATCAATCTTGTTTATCCTTTCAAAGAACCAACTCTGGATTGTTTTTTGGTTTCTGTTTCATTAATTTCTGCCCTAATCTTTATTATTTCTTCCCATCTACTGATTTTTGGTTTACCTTGTTCTTCTCTTTCCAAGGCCTTAAGTTAAAGCATTAAATGGTTTACTCATGAACTCTCTAATATCTTAATATAGGCACTTAGAGCTATGAATTTCCCTCTTAGGACTGTCTTCATTGCATCCCAAAGGTTTTGATATGTTGTATTCTCATCAACATTTGATTCTATGAATTTATTGATCTCCTTTTTGATTTCTTCAATGACCCATTCATCATTCAATAGTGTACTGTATAGTCTCCATGAATTTATGCATGGTATGTAGTTTTTCTTGTTGATGATTTGTAGGTTAATCCACTTGTGGTCAGATAGAGTACAAGGGATTATTTTAATTTTCCTGTATTTGTTAAGATTTGATTTGTGTCCTAATACATGGTCTATTTTAGAGAATGTTCCATGTGCTGCTAGAAAAATGTATATTTTGCAACATTTGGATGGAATATGCTGTAGATATCTGTTAGGTACATTTGTTCCTTGATATCATTTAATACAGATGTGTCTCTGTTTATTTTTTGCTGGGATGACCTGTGAAGTGATAAGTGTGGGGTATTGAAGTCACCCACTACAATTGTGTTTGGTGTTATCTCTGACCTTAAGTCTAATAGTGTTTGATGAAATTGGGACTCCCCATGTTAGGTGCATATATGTTTAGGATTGTAATATCCTCCTGTTAGAGTGTTCCTTTAATCAGTATAAAATGACCTCCTTTATCTTTCCTCACTAATGTTGGTTTGAAGTCTATCCTGTCAGGTATTAGGATAGCAACCCCTACTTACTTGTTTCCTAGGCTCATTTGCTTGAAATACTGTTTCCATCCTTTCACCCTAAGAAGGTTTCTATCTTTTATTGAGGGGTGAGTTTCCTGGAGGCAACAGATGGCAGGATCCTGCCTTTTAATCCATTCTGCAAGCCTGTGTTTTTTGGTTGGGTCATTAAGGCCATTGACATTAAGAGTTATTATTGAAAGATATAGATTTATTCTTACTGTTGGAGACCATGAGCCAAACTGCAACCATTTGGAGGAAGAAGACTCCACTCTTTGTGTTAAGATTTCAGCTTCCTGAGTTCCTGTGAAAATTACCAAGCCTTCCCAAAAAGCGTACTTTGATCTGTAGATAAGAACAAGGTGTAACCTAAAGATGTGTATCTTAACAAACAGGATTGATGTAACTCCGCCCTGCCTGTGATCTCAACACAGACATTCTTGTAAATATCCGTGAGGCCTGTCACTCAAGAGACCCCCGCCCCTCTCTCCTCATCAATCAAAACCTCTGGTAGCCATAAAATCCATTTGGCAGCCATAAATCCCATTTGCCCACATACCTTCTTCCTGCCTCCCTTATATATACCTCTGTATGAATAATAATAAATGAAGCCTTGACTAGAGTTTGAAGCAGGGCTTCTTTCTTTGTTCCTGTTTGTTCCCCATCCAGGTTTAGCCTCCCCTTGAGCCTCTGTTGAACCCCGCCAGCCGGGGCAAGTGGCGCCCAAACGTGGGGCTTGAGGTACGAGGACTGACTTGGACGTCGCAAGGAAGGACAGCCATCTCTTCAGCATTGGATCGCCACCTCGTTGGTGAGTGAAGATCCGCAGTGGGTCACTGCAGGAAAGTCCGCCTGTAATACAGACCTGGGTAAGGTAAGAATAGCGATGCCTGTCTTGGGACAAACCATATATGTTCATAGTTTATGAACCTCAAGGCACAAAGAAAATCGGGTGATCCCTTGGGGACATCCTCCCCCTGGGATTAACAGGCCCATAGTGGCCATCTCCCCAATGAGGAACTAGTCTCCTCACTGACGGACGAGGAGAAGTTTCATATGGTTGCCTCGCCATTAAAAAACTAGGCAGAGTTTGCCTCCCCAGTTAGGGAAAAAGCAAACTTTCCCTTTCTCCATCAGAGAAAGGCTAAACTACAGGCCCATAGTGGCTGGCCTCCCCCGTGGGGAACTAATCTCCCCACTGATGGATTAGGCGAGATATAATGTAAAGAAAAAACAAACTTTCCCTTTCTCCATCAGAGAAAGGTAAATTAATAGGCCCACAGGGGCTGGCCTCCCCACTGAGGGATTAGGCGAGGTGTAATGTAAAGAAAAACAGACTTTTTCCATCTCAAAGAAAAAGACAGATCTCCCTCTCAGACACTGTCTTCTTATTTCGTTCTTTGTTTTCGGTTTGAGCCATCGCATGGACTTGAATCAAGGCGACAGGGCAACTGAAGTCTCTCGGCCGGGGCTACTCTCTGGCATTGACTGAAGGCCCCGAGCTCATTGTTCAAGTCCCAACAGCCCGACCAGGTGTTGGCAACAACCTTCTATCTATTTCTCTTCACAATTTACAAACCGGTGACGCATCGGCCAATAAAAGCCTTTAGGGCGGCTGCCGGACTCTTAAACTTGCGGTCAGGCTTGCGTTTGAGACCACCGGGGAATGCCCCGGGCTATTTATAGCCCAGGAATGTTGCCCTCTGGTCTTGGCATTTCTAAACTTTCTCTATCGTGAGGAACACTAGCTTTCATCAAAATGTGGCTGCTAGCTCGAGCTGTGACAAGCTGACAGATCTGGCAGAGCTGCTCAAAAACCACAGGCAGCAACAAAGACAAAAGCTCACACCTGGGGGCAGGGCTCAGGCTCCTGCAGGCTTCTCTTTTCAGCAAACGTTAAACAAACCGGAATTGTTTATTCAAGGGCTTAAGGTGCTTAAGATGCAGGGGACCCAAGTTAAATTTTTTGTTCTCTTAAAAAATGTTTGTCCATGGTTCCCCCAAAAAAGACACTATCAATGAGTAATGATGGAGTCACATGGGTGATTGTTTAAAAGATTTTTATCACCTTCTCCTATTGAAACCTGATTAGTGACATCCTTTAGTCTCACTATCAGATAAGCCCCTTTCCCTTCTCCATTCACAGCTGGATGCAAAGCCCAGACTCCAGGGGCATGCCTACCCCACCTGGGCTCAGGCGGCCTCCAGCCACACTGGCCCAGCAAGGTAAACAAGGAGATAATAGGTTTATTAAAAAAAAAAGAGGGGGCTCTTTCTTAGCTTTGCTGGCTTGCAGAGTTTAGGGACTACTAACAAAAAAAACAGTCTCAAATAGATATAAACTTCTTGTAAGTATTTACAACTGTTTTAAGTTCACTTTGTCTCTCTATACTTTTCTGGGACTACTAACAAAATTTCAAAATATGGGTAAATGCCAAATTATTATAAGTAGATATGGACTTCTTATAAGTATTTACAACTGTTTTAAGCTTACTTTGTCTCTCTATGCTTTTCTGGAACTACTAACAAAATTTCAAAATATGGGTAAATGCCAAATTATTATAAGTAGATATAGACTTCTTATAAGTATTTACAACTGTTTTAAGTTCACTTTTGCCTCTCTATGCTTTTCTGGGACTACTAACAAAATTTCAAAATATGGGTAAATGCCAAATTATTATAAATAGCTATAGACTTCTTATAAGTATTTACAACTGTTTTAAGTTCACTTTTGCCTCTCTATGCTTTTCTGGGACTACTAACAAAATTTCAAAATATGGGTAAATGCCAAATTATTATAAGTAGATATGGACTTCTTATAAGTATTTACAACTGTTTTAAGCTTACTTTGTCTCTCTATGCTTTTCTGGGACTACTAACAAAATTTCAAAATATGGGTAAATGCCAAATTATTATAAGTAGATATGGACTTCTTATAAGTATTTACAACTGTTTTAAGCTTACTTTGTCTCTATGCTTTTCTGGGACTACTAACAAAAAAAACAGTCTCAAGAATTATAGTTAAATTTGAATATGTGCTTAATACTAAATTTGTTTTAAAAAATTAATAATGTTCAAATCTACTTTCATAATTTAAATGTGTGTCAGAAGTCAAGACTGATCTACTCTTTAAAGATATTTCATAAGGCCTTTTTTTTTTATATCCTAATGGTAAAAACAATAAAAGTTTTCATTGGTAATAATAAGATAAACTGACTAAAAAAGCTAAACTGGAAAAAAAAAACTTTAAATGTTGATAACTATTTAATGAAAAAGATTATTACAGAGTGGTTACATAATTTCTAAAATAAAAATATGTAACTGTAGATATTAAGTAAACTTAAACAAAAGATTAAAGACAAAACACTTAACCAGATTACAGATCTTTTTACATACAATAAAGTGATTATTAACCTAGGGCTTACATCAAACTAATAAAAGCATGGCTCTAGCTGATAGCAGGTTACTATGGTATTCAATTGGTAAACTTAAGACCTTAGCTTGTTGATATTAATCTGGCCATGATGATGGTTAAAAAAGACTAAATTTAGAGTACCCAATAAAGTTAATTAAGTTCCTATTTGTCAACATTTTAACTATATCTTAAGGTTAAAATTGGTTCATTAATATTTAATTCTCTCACATGGTTAATATAGCTAATATACAAAAAAATCCTAACATCTCCCTCCATTGGCACACCAGTAGCTACGCAAGACCTCTTAATGTAACCTGTTACAATTGTTTCCTATCCAACTGTGTTTTCAAAACATCCAACCCTGGGGGTCCCCAGCACTCAGACCGGTCTGGTGAGTACCTGAGCGCTCTCTCTCTCTCTCTCTCTCTCTCTTTCTCCTTTTTAAATTTGGTTCTGAAGCATGCATAGCCTTACTTGGGCCCTCTATTTCTATCATATTCGTGTGTCTATGTTATTGGGCCCTCTGTTTCTGTCATATTCGTGTGTCTGTGTTATTGGGCCCTATGTGTTTCTGTCATATTTGTGTGTCTGTATGTTGTTTCCCTATGGACGGACGCTTCTCCCTTGACTTAATAACATGGGACAGTTCCCTTCCCCCTCTTTAGGACAAAAATCAAGGACATCGCTCAGAAAAATGGAGTATCTATTTCTGTTCCTCAATGGCTATCAGAGGACACCCTTCATTCAAATATTAAAAAAAAAAATGTTTTCTGTCCTAGGAACAGACATCCAGACCAGATCCCATACATCGTGACCTGGAAAAATTTAATTAAACCCCCACCCTTTTTTCACTCCTTTCTTCACAGGTGTTGGCAGCCACAGCTAAAAGAAACATTAAGCCCACCACTGAAGCCTCAGTCCCAATTCTTGTGTGGGGGAGGGATTGGGGACTGGGAGTTACATCTCAGGTCAATAAACGGTCTGTTACAAGGTGTCGCGACCGCCTCGACCAGCAAGGAAGACGCAACGCTCGGGCTCTTCTTTCAGCAGTTTATTCTGGAACCTTGAACAATCTTCTGACAACAATCTTCTGACTGACTGACTGACTGACTTCTGACTCACTCACTGACTCACTCACTGACTGACTGACTCACTCACTCACTCACTGACTCACTGACTCACTCACTCACTCACTCACTCACTCACTCACTCACTCACTCACTGACCGCCTCACTCTCTGACTGCCTCCGGGACAAGCCCGCCCAAAGCTTAAGAAGCCTTTGAACAGCCAACCCTGGTAAGCCACGTGGTGAATGCAGATAGGTCCACATATGCGGAAGCAAGCCTAGATCACGGCCCAAGCCAAATAAGGACTTGTTTATCCAGGAGAGCACTCGCCATCGGGAAGGCGGAAGGCGGAAGCCAGCGCCATCTTTAAGGCGCGGCACCTCGCAGCTCTCTACAGTTCTTTTTTGTTTAAAACAAGCCACAGGTAAGAGTAGAGGTCTGATCTCTGATGATGCGTATTTTTGCAACCCTGATGCCTTTTCCTCAGAGGCGGGATCTGGGGCATCAACCCGCATGCAATCAAACATGCTCTTCTCTGGATTTCTAGGGCTAACCCAGAGTGCAGTGCTTAGCCTCGCAACCTGAGCAGAAAGAAGATTAACTTTTAATTGTAGCCAGCCAGACTTAGGGGGACTGTGCAGCCTCTATGGCAGTAAAGGCTTGAATGATCATAGCTGCATCCCGTCATTGTGTGACCCTGATTTTACACAGCACAAGCAAACCAGAGAGACCAGTAACAGAAGGCCTGCTAAAGAGCACCCAAACCCGCCCATTCCTTCAGATGATTCATAGCGGAGATCAGCCAAGATGACAATCCAGATGTGAAAGAGAGGTCCATGCAGGTAGAATTCACATTAACTACTGCCAGTCTCAGTTCTCTTAAGGTATCTTCAAATTCAAGCGACCAATTCTGTAATAGAAAACTAGACAAAAATCTGGATAAATTTGCAGCCCTAGTATAATTTATATATTTTGAGTTAACTGAGCCACAGCAGCTGCGAGGCTAGCATTGGTCAAAACACTGGCAAGGGGAAACTGGTTATTATACCCATAAGCCCGCCCCCAACAATACTCTGCCTCCAGGAGGTGTTAATTCCCAAATTGCCATAGTCTGCCTCCAGGAGGTGTTAATTCCCAAATTGCCATCAGCTGGGAACCTAGCCTTCAGAACACTTGAAGTTTATGGGGGACACCTGAATCCCTAGCCCCCGTAAACTGATAACCGTACATGATGTAAAATGTAATGCATTCATGCAAATTTAAAGGTCCCCATAGTTTTTATCAATTCCAATGATGTTCATACGTCCCCATAATCCAAGGTCTTTTAACAACATTAGCAAGGAGAAACTAAAACAATGCAAACTCAACCACCATCAGCAGTCATCAAACTTCTGCAGTTCAAGTTCAATATAGCCTTGAAAAGCAGGTTCCTTCTCCAGTCAGCTCTTTCCAAGAATTTGCATTTTTTACAGTCTTTCCTCAGGCATCCTCTCCATTGTTTTAATGTAAATCAAGTCTGGCCACCTTCCTTCCACCTTCCTTAAGATTGCTAATGTGTCAACAATAGCAGCTCCAGTAACCTAAAACCAGTCTCAGTGCCTCTGCTTTTCCTGGCTGCCCTGGAACTCACTATGTAGACCAGGCTGGCTTTGAACTTGTGGCAGTCCTGCTCTGCCTCCCATGTGCTGGGATGGCCTGAGCCATCACACCCGGCTTTTTTCCCGGGATTCCCCCTCTCTCTCTCTTTCTCCCTTTTTTTTTTTTTGATCTTTTCATTTGTTTTATGAGAGCCTGCAGCCCTTCTTTAGAATCCGTAGACTCTGAATCTTAAGTTGTTCTTTGTTTTTGCCTCTTTTTCACTGTTTGCCTGTTCCGACCTTTCTTCCTCGAGGCAGTTCCTCACTAACCTCCAGATCGATCTTACCCCGCCCTTAAGCGTGCCTTGGTCTGCTGCAAAATCAAGATCTTCGCCCAAATTTTCCCATGAAGGGATTGTAAGACTTCCAGAGCACGCAAACCAAGGGGCTATGGCATCACATTCCTCCAGGAACCTCTCCAGGGTACTCCCCTTTATCTTTAAGTTTTTTGAACGAAGCAGCTCATTCAGAGCCAAAAAAATTGGGTGCGAGTAAGAAGCGCCCATGGCTAAATTTGCAAAAAATTCTTTTAAAACTTTTACTTTCGGTTCGCTACACCGCGAACTCTTCCTGCTCCCTCTTTTTCTACCGAGAGGAGCAAAATTCCCCGCTTTTGTCGCGGATTCCCACCTTACCTGGGAACTTTCCTGCTCCCTCTTTTTCTACCGAGAGGAGCAAAATCCCCGCTTTTGTCGTGGATTCCCACCTTACCTGGAAACTTACCAGTGCACTGCCCTGTCTGCAGAAAGTTCTGAGTCCCTCTTCGGACTCTTCTTTCAACAGTTTATTCAGGAACCTTACTTTTTCTTTTAGATGTTTTACTCGAGCGCTCTTCTCTCACCTCCAGCTAGCTGCCCTGCAAGTTCTGAGTCCCCGTACGGGCCACCATTTGTCGCGACCGCCTCGACCAGTAAGGAAGACGCAACGCTCGGGCTCTTCTTTCAGCAGTTTATTCTGGAACCTTGAACAATCTTCTGACAACAATCTTCTGACTGACTGTCTGACTGACTTCTGACTCGCTCACTGACTCACTCACTGACTGACTGACTGACTGACTCACTCACTCACTCACTGACTCACTCACTCACTCACTCACTCACTCACTCACTCACTGACCGCCTCACTCTCTGACTGCCTCCGGGACAAGCCCGCCCAAAGCTTAAGAAGCCTTTGAACAGCCAACCCTGGTAAGCCACGTGGTGAATGCAGATAGGTCCACATATGCGGAAGCAAGCCTAGATCACGGCCCAAGCCAAATAAGGACTTGTTTATCCAGGAGAGCACTCGCCATCGGGAAGGCGGAAGGCGGAAGCCAGCGCCATCTTTAAGGCGCGGCACCTCGCAGCTCTCTACAACAAGGACCAGAGGCTTCCATGGCTGAGTATCTCTAAAAAATTTTTCTCAAACTTTTTCATCACGGATAGATATTGATAAAAAGCTGTCAGTCAAATTAAATGCTCTAAAAAATGCTGTTATGTATTTAAAAAGGCAGGTTGTCAATCTGGTGGTTCAAAAGCAATTGTTCTGTCATGTAAATTATCAATTCATAAGTATTACTCCTTTATCCTACAATGTGACTGCTACTGTATGGTAAAAGGTTAAAATCATATTTGGGGTATTTAAAATATTAATAATCTTAACATAGATTTACAAGGTTTACAAAAGAAAATATCTATTATTTCATATAGTCATTTGTCTTTTGGTGATCCTGCTAAGGCTGCAAAAGAATTTTTTTGATGCCTTAAGTATCTCCCAAGCAGTTTCTTTCTCAGATTCTCATTTGGCTTAAGCAGGGGGGAATTTACTGCTGGGCAAACAAACAAGCATAGATTACAGAGTTAGAGGTCAACACATTCCTTAGCTAGTTAGGCCTGGGTTTAATAAATGTCTGATTCTATAATGACAGTACTGTCATCTGGCTATTAAATGATGTCTCCAAAGTAAAAACAAAACAAAACAAAAAAAACATTAACTTGGTTTACAACAGTTTCAACATGCACGAATGGCTGTGCCTGAGTCAGGCAAGCAAACAATGTTACAGAGACTGAATGTAGCGGCTTCCAGAGCTCAAGTGTTCCAGCAGCTCAACAGGTCCACTATCACAGACTGGAGCTAGCAAGCTGAGGAATTGCAACTGAAGACCTGCCCCTGGCTGAGACCCTCCCCTAACAATGTCTGTAAAACATATAGTCTCTGTAAACCCTATAGCCACTGTAAGCCCTGTAAATTTGTTTACTTTTTAAACCTATAGTCTCTGTAAAACCTAATGTCTGTAAAACATATAGTCTCTGTAAACCCTATAGCCACTGTAAGCCCTGTAAATTTGTTTACCTTTTATATTCATTCTAGGCATGTTGGCCAAGGTTTAATACTCCAAGCCTCCGGGAACCGCATAAGCATTCAGACTTATGCTCCCCCTAGGGGGATGGGTACCAATGTGGGTGTGGAAAAAACACAAGGGAAGGTCTTTTACTGACCACATCTGAGTTCCCTGAGAGAAAAAACCTGACTTGCATGGAGGTTGGTACCATACATAATAATTATTTAGGCCCTGCCTCCCCTCCCCAAAAGGTAC
This sequence comes from Orientallactaga sibirica, assembly GCA_036365145.1. NCBI lineage: Eukaryota > Metazoa > Chordata > Mammalia > Rodentia > Dipodidae > Orientallactaga > Orientallactaga sibirica. The sequence goes on along the minus strand of JAEOAD010000026.1, from coordinate 29,787,841 downwards.
CAAGGGCCAAATCTGTGGGCGATAAAAATGACCCATGGGAGGAGCCAGGTCACTACTCCCCCACTTGGTTAAAGCCCACCGCTTGAATGTGGGCCTCCCCCTGTCTTGTATAAAAGAAGGGAGGAGATGTTGGAGACCTTGAGCCAAACTGCAACCATTTGGAGGAAGAAGCCTCCACTCTTTGTGTTAAGATTTCAGCTTCCTGAGTTCCTGTGAAAATTACCAAGCCTTCCCAAAAAGCGTACTTTGATCTGTAGATAAGAACAAGGTGTAACCTAAAGATGTGTATCTTAACAAACAGGATTGATGTAACTCCGCCCTGCCTGTGATCTCAACACAGACATTCTTGTAAACATCCGTGAGGCCTGTCACTCAAGAGACCCCCGCCCCTCTCTCCTCATCAATTAAAACCTCTGGTAGCCATAAAATCCATTTGGCAGCCATAAATCCCATTTGCCCACATACCTTCTTCCTGCCTCCCTTATATATACCTCTGTATGAATAATAATAAATGAAGCCTTGACTGGAGTTTGAAGCAGGGCTTCTTTCTTTGTTCCTGTTTGTTCCCCATCCAGGTTTAGCCTCCCCTTGAGCCTCTGTTGAACCCCGCCAGCCAGGGCACTTACCATTCTTCTTGTTTTGTAGTGCTTCCTGTTTTCCCTTTAGTAACTTGTTTTAACTGTTATTTCAGTATGGTTTATTTTTTCATGTTTCCTCCTGTGTGTGTTTTGCTTTCTCTTTAGCATGAAGGATTCCTTCAAGTATTTTCTGTAGAGCTGGTTTAGTTGTCATAAATTCCTTTAGGCTGTTTTTGTTGTGGAATGTCCTTATTTCTCCATCAATTTGGATAGATAGCTTTGCAGGATAAAGTAATCTTGGTTGACAGTTTTTATCTTTCAGAACTTGGAATACCTCACCCCAAGCCCTTCTGGCTTTTAAAGTTTGTGTTGAGTAATCTGCTGTGACCCTGATGGGCTTACCTTTAAAAGTCACTTGCTTTTTCTCTCTAACTACTTTCAATATATTTTCTTTGGTTTCTGTGTTTAGTAGTTTAATTATAACATGGTGAGGAGAGGTTCTTTCTAGGTTTTGTCTGTTTGGTGTTCTAAAAGCTTCTTGTATCTGCATTTGCGTTTCTTTCCAATTTGGGGAAATTTTTCTTCTATGATTTTGTGGAAAACACCTACTAAGCCTCTGGATTGAAATTCTTCTCCTTCTACCATACCCTGCATTCTTTCGTTTGATCTTCTCATAGTGTCCCTGATATCTTGGAGTTCCCATTCATACCTTTCTATTAGCTTGTCTTTCTCTTTTTTTTTGGACTGTATTAGGTCTGCCACCTGGTCTTCTTGTTTCTTGTTCTTCTTCTTGTTCTCCCCTTCATCCATTCTACTGGTGAGACTCTCTACAGAGTTTTTTATTTGACTGACTGTGTTCTTCAGAGCTAGGATTTCAGCCTGGTTTTTCTTCAGTATTTCTATTTCCTTACTCATGACCTGTAATGACTTTTTTATTTCATTAAACTGGTTTTCTGTACTCTCTTTCAGGAGTTTGTTTTCTTTTTTGATTCCTTTCATTTCTTCTTTATTTCTTTGAGTATAGATAGAATCATTCTTTTGAATCTTTGTCACATATTTCATCTAAAACAGTCTCATTTGTGATCATTTCTGATGGATTTATAATTTTTGGTGGTATTGCATTGTCTTGATTATTTGTGTTTTTTTTATTATAATGTAGTAACTTTTGCATCCTGAATTAATGTGATGCTTGGGTTGTCTACTTATCTGCAGTTTTCTTAGATGTGGCGATCCACCTTTATATACTTTCAGGATATGAGTTTAAGGTGCCAAGTGTAGCTCTTGTACCCCAATCCAACCACAGAAGTAATCCTAGGTGTTGAGCTTGCTTGCTAAGCAAGTATTCTAGTGTACTGGATGGAACAATATACTATCAAATTCTAAACTTCCACTGAGCAATATACACATTCAATAAAAACCAGGACAGAGTATACAAGTGTGGAGATTAAAACAAACAAATAGTCTTATAAGGCCAAAATCCCTAAGGGTGTGTGTTGCTGTACACCCTTAATACTGTCAGCTAGGAGATAGAGAATTCTGTTCTGAATTGGGTTCCAGGTCAGCCTGGATCTGGATCAGACCCTGCCCCCAATAATTACAGAAGAAAAAGACAAAGGCTCTATAAATCTGAAAGCAGTAAAGGCAGCAATATTCAATCCCCCAAGTAGAGCTTATTTGAAAAAATGGTAAAGCCAACCAAAAATATCTAACCCATAACTGGCCCTCACATGGAAAGAGAGATTAGCACTTCTAATGCAGGCCTATGTACCTGTTTTTTTTTTTTTTTTTTTTTTTTTTTTTTTTTTGTCAGTTAGCCTCGTTATCTTTTGGTGTGGCTTCCAATGTTGGGTGCCCACCTTGATCCCTCTGTGTTGTGCTGTGGAGCTGAAGCTCTATTCAGCTATGTTTGATGCACTGCTGCTAGGGGCTAAATGCCAGAGGTTCGTGGTTCTGATGGTTTGGGAATGGGAGAGTTCAGGAAGCCTGGACTTGCTCATACCATCCCACTGTATCTCTTTCAGTAGTTCCTTAGTTGATCTCAGCTGGCTTTTCTTTAGATTTCTGGACTCTGCAAGGTGGCTGATGAGGTTGGAAAGTCCCCTTGTTTTGTCTCTGCTGCTGCTGCTCAGAGTTCCTGGCAGGTGGTGCTGTGCACACAGATCTCATGGACTGGGGCCACCACGGATTGGGGCCACAAGCTTCTCAGTGGGATTCTGACTTTTTTCCTCCTTTCTGGTGGATCTTGGTCTGTCCTGCTGCTCTGCTGTGTCTAAGAAAGACCTATAGTCCTGCACTTTTCAGAGGAAGAGTGTATTTTGCTGTTTTGCTTAAATCCCTCCCTGGACTGGTTTGGTGTGGCTCCTATGCCACTGTCTTACCTGGAAGTCCCTTTCTTCATTTTTGTTTTTATTTTTTAGCTTGGCAAAAGTCACTCCTGAGAAAGAAAGCTAACTTACATGCTTAAAGAGTCAGAAGGAAGGGTGGGGAGATGGCTCATGCATCTGGAATTTGCTTGCAGTGGCAAGAGCCTTGGAATGTCCATTCCCTGTCTCTGTCTCTATCTCTCTCTCTTTCTGTTTCTCTCTTTGTCTACTTGCAAATAAAAAAATAAAAATTTGTAAAAAACAGAGTCAGAAGGAAACATTGAAGTGGGTTCAATGTCACTGTGAAGACACATATAGATGTGTATATGGAAGCCCCATTCCTATGCAGCTGATTCTGGGACTACTTTTAAGTGCTATTGCAGTGCATTTGAATTTCCTTGGATTGTTGAGAAGTAAATTAAGCCCTTTATAGGTTACTCTTAGTAGTTTAGACATATTTGATGAATGCTTCATCAAAAATCTCATTATAACACCTTATGACATATTTTATAAGTGAATTAAGATAATAGATTTGATCCTGAACTACAATGCTGATATTGGAAGGTTTAATATAAAAAAGAGACATAATTTTTATTGCCTTCTGTTTCTCACAATTTCAGCACTTGCAATGACAAATCCATGGGTTTGGGAAGATGGCACAGTTTTGAAAGTGCTTCACTTTCAAGCATGTGGACCTGAGTTCAATCCCAGAATCCATGACAAAATCTAGGTGTAGTGCCATGCATTGTTAATCTCAGCTCTGGGAGATGGACATGGGCAAAGCCATGGGTTTCACTGATGATACAGTTTAGCCTGCTTGGCAAGCCCTAGGACAATGAGAAATTGTCTCAGAAAGAAAACAGTGGACAGTGCTTGAGAGAAACAATGCCTGAAGTTGACCTCTAGCCTACCCACACACACCTGCATGCACATGAACATACACACAGACCTTATTTTCAAACACTTTGAAAAAATGTGTGCTGTCAGATTTACTCATAAGATCATGGAAACATCTTTATCTTGTAGATTTTTTTCCCAAATGTCTAAAATGGAGAAGGCTTTCTGAGCCGAGTTTAGCTTCTGGTGTGTGTGAAGACTATGATAAAGACATGTCCAGAGTCAAGACCCTGTGTAAACATTCAGACTTATTCCCTGTGGTAAAGTGATGCAATTGATTTTCCATACACACCTGCATTTCATACCACCCAACCTAGTTAATAAGAATCATCATCTCTTTGCATGTATTGTTTGTAGCTTTAGAATACTGAGCATTAAGTGGTTATAAATACACAGGTAGTTTTATGTGAGAAAGTTTTTTCATACCTCTTGTGCAAATATTAAGAAATAATTCCATTATCTCATGATATATTTGACATTTTGCTCCTTTTAAAACTATTTTTGTGTGTATGTGTATAGTGTGTGTGCATGTATGTTTTTATGCATGGGGGAACATGTAGGTATGCAGGTGCATGTGGACATGTGATGCCTGTTTGTATGTGTGTGGATGCAGGTGCATGTGTGTTTGTGTCCATGCATGCAGAAGCCACAGTTGACATCAGATACCTTTCTCAGTTGCTTTCCACCTTATTTTGGGGGGGACAGACTCTCTCACTGAACCTAGAACTCACTTACTTGGGTTGAGATATATATGATGAAAGGTTCCCACCATTACACTATCACACAGTGTATTTCTACTGTCCCCCACACCCTTATAACTATCCATATCTTTACTGTCTTCTGGTTTTACTTTTTATAAAAGCTATACAGTTGGAGTCATACATTTGTAGCCTTTTCAGACTGGCTTCTTTCACTAAATAATATTTGTGTATGTTTCCTTCAGGGTTTGAGGCATAGCTTAATGTCTCATGTCCTCTTAGCATTGAACATTTCAATGTCTAGGCACATTATGCTTTTTCCATTCACCTCCTGAAAGATATCTTTGCTATTTCCAAGGGTTTGCAATTGGGCTATAACTACCTCTATGCAGGTTTTCATGTGGACATAAAATTTCAATTTCTCTGGGCATATTCCAAAAACCACACTTGCTGGTTACTATGGTAAGACTATGTTTAGTGTTGTAGTAAACCACAAAAGCTGTATATAGCCACTGTACAAGAACTCCAGATGCATCTGGCTTTATTGGGGTACTGGGGAATCAAACCTGGAGTCATTAGACTTTACAGGCAAGCACCTAAACCACTGAGCCATCTCTTTAACTCTTGTTTTCTTATTCTTGTGTTAACAGTTCTTTGCATATTTTGCATATATATAGTCTTTTGCAAGTACGTTCTGCCATCTGTTTTTCTTATGTTCTTTATAGGGTCTTTTGCATAGCAGACTTCTTATTTCAATGTTTTCTAGCTTTCCCAATATTGAAGATGACATGAGTTTTGGAGTTTTTGTAGGTGTTCTATATCAACATGTGGAAATTGTCCTCCATTCTTGGCTAGCTGAAAGTTGTTTTATCTTAAATTTAAGTTTTAAACAGGAATTGCAATTTCATATTATTTTCCTGCATCTACTGATGTGAATAGATGTAACCTGCTGTGTCACATTACTTGCTTTTCAAGTAATGAGCTAGCATTTGTGAACAGAAGGCTCAGAAATATCCCATATACTTCATGCTTCTACAGATGTGTACCCTCTTTTGTGTCAGTATCCTCTACCAGAGTGGCACCTTTGTTATAACTGATGATCCTGGAATGACATATACTAACAACCTGAAAGTCCTTTTCTGCTAGCTCAATATTTGATTATAATTAGCTATAATCCTTTCACACAATGTTGGATTTGATTTGCTATTTTGTTGAAAACTTTTGCACCAATCTTTGTGAATACTCTGGTCATTAGGGTAGTGACATCGTCAATGGATTGATCCACTGATGGGTTCATAACTGTATGGACACCTGGGAGTTGGTGGATCTGTGGGAAGTGGGACCTCACTTGCTGAAGTAGGTTACTTTGGGTGTGTCTTTGAAGGATATAACATCCTCAACTTCTTCCTCTTACCACCTTTCTGTTTCCTGGCCTCAGTGAGATAAATAACCTCATGTGTTCATGATGCTCTTCTATGGACCAGCTGAGAAACCATGAATGAAAATAAACCCTCTCTACTGTAAATTGGTTTCTCAGGTGTTTTGTTACTGGGAACACACTTCTCAGTGACAGGCCACAGCTGGTTCAAGTCTCAGCCAGACCATCACGGAGCACACTTGTCATAGGTAGTGACTTCACCTGCTTTGTAGCATGAAGCCATTTGTCTGTTTAGTTTGTTCACAGCAGGAATCTCCCAACTTACAAAAGAATGCAAACCCATCTCTCTTTCTTCATCCTGTCTTTCTTAATATCCTATTATCTGTGCCTATCTTTCCACTTGGGATTCTTAGTTGTACTGTCTTCCTGTTGCTGCCTCACAAGCCCACTTGTCTTTCTCTGTTGGCATGTCATTTAGTGTGTCTGCTCTGTCATCTGTCTCAGTTTGCTCCTCTGTAACTCTTTGCTCATCTTTTTATGGATTCATTAAACCTTGAACATCTTCTTTTTTTGTACTCTGCTCTGTTTGTGTGGTATATGCGTGTGTGTATGCATTCATGTGTGTGTGTGCATGCATGTGTGGGAGCTCACAATCATGCAATGCCTTCCAAAGCATGGGAGTAAGTTCTGACTTATTTACAGCCTCATTTGAGTAATGAGCAAATGCTGTTTTTTTTTGTTTGTTTGTTTGTTTTTAAGTAATCTACCTCCAGATAAGTAAGAGGGTCTTCCTACAGTAAGCTTGGTGGCTGTGGGGCTTTGGCTTGTCACTCAGAGTGGAGAGGAAGAGGATGAATTTTAAATTTTCTGTTACTGCAGGAAACACCCATAAATGTTACACTGTGGGTGGCCCCATTCTTATGAGAAATGGCCTGAGGTTGGCCATGACCATTTTCAATCAATTTTTCTCTTTAGTGTAAACACCACAGGGATGTAAAGTCTGCCCTATTTAATCTCCGCAAAGTATATGTTCTCAGACTGGCATGGAACGGTCATTTAACACAGACTTTCTCTCAAAGACAATATGGCCAGGTGAAACCATGGGCTGTGTGGGCCTTGCAGGTCAAAAGAGGCTCTGCTTGAGGAGGCTATTTCAGACGAACAAAACATTCACAAGCACCTGATATCACTGAACTTAAAAACATTCACTTGTGTTCACCACTGGCTATGGGGATTTGCAATATATGGGGGGAGGGAGTTTCACAGACCAGGCCAAGGAAAGGAACTTTAACATGTGTATGTTCCTATGAGAGTATGTTGGTGAGAAGACATCAACAAGATTCCAATACACCCATGTTCCCCACATAATCATGACTTTTTTGATGTTTTGGAGTCTTTCTTTATTGAAAATGTCTACACACACATTGTGGGGAACCAGTGTGGCGGCCATTCCAAGATGGCGCCTTGGCTGACTGCCAAGTCTTATGACTAGGCGCCATTTCCTGCTTCTGCCCTTGTATAGTCACGTTCACACTGCAGATGTGCGCATGTACCTTGTTACGTAAGATCCGTCCACCAGCAGGTGGTTGTTTGTGCCCTATAGCTAACACCTATGTGGCTACTGCTGATTGGATCAGGCGATGCTATATCTAGGGTGGAGGGCTGGGAGTCGGGGGCTTCCTGATGTAAAAGGTTCCTGAATAAACTGCTTCAAGAAGAGTTCCTGTGGTTGTTGCCTTATTCTGCTGGTTGGACTGGGCGACGACAACACATACCCACACAAGCATTCATATACACACAAACACAAATGTGCACACATGCTTGCATACACAGACACACACACACCAAACAAAACATAAGCAAAACATAGTGGGTACACTGCAATGTTTTAAGGAAAAATAAACATGCAAAGAAACATAAAACTACATCCCTGTTTATATTGACCTATAAAGATCATGATGACGTGTTACTGTTATCTCTCAATGTACATTTGCATTATTTGCTTTCCATATTGTTTTTAATAAGAAGATTCATTTTATTTCATAATTTCTTTAAAAAATTGTATGAATTATTTTTGTGTGTATGAGTGTGTGTGTAAGCATGTGTTGCATCAGTTTTGCATTGATGGCAGAAAACATGCAACCAAGAGCAGCTTGTGGGGAAAAAAAGGTTTATTTTGGCTTACAGACTAAAGGGAAAGCTCCATGATGGCAGAGAAAAATGATGGCATGAGCAGAGGATGGACATCACCTCCTGGCCAACATCAGGTGGACAACAGCCACAGGAGAGTTGTCAAACACTGGCAGGAGGAAGCTGGCTATAACATCCATAAGCCCACCCCCAACAATACAATGCCTCAAGGAGGCTTTAATTCCTAAATTGCCATCAGCTGGGGACCTAGCATTCAGAATACCTAAGTTTATGGGGGATACCTGAATCAAACCACCATAGCATGTATGTGTTATGTGTGTGAATGGGCTCATGTCACAGCTCATGTGTGGATGTCAGAGGACAACGTTCAGTTCTGTCCTCACCATTCTAACCACATTCAAGGCAGGCTTTCTCTAGATCCTGCTCTGCTGCTGATAGTTTCTGAGAGGTTCTCCTGTCTCTGCCTCCCATATCATTGTCAGCAAGCTGGGATCACAGACGCCCACCACGACTTCCAGCTTTTTATAGAGAGCCAGAGGTTCAAACTTGTGCACTTTATCCAAGTGCTTTATCTACTGAGCCATCTTCCCAGACCCACTCCATAATGTCTTAAAAACTCTATATACTTAAATTTCTCTAAATTAATCAGTATTGACAGGATTTAGCTTAACTTCTTTGCCTCCAGGGGAAGTTTCCTTGCACAAAAGATCTGTGAGTCTTCATAAAAAGGGCTTTAGACTGAATTGCACCTGCCACCTTGTCCAGCATCACTTGTTCTCTCTTTAATATATGAGATCTTCAGTATAAGAGCAGCAAAAGGAATTTACTGTTGCAATCTGTTCAGATAGCTAAAATAATACAATTAACAAGTATCTCCTGAAACAAGAGAACTTATTGCTTGCAATTCTGAAGGCTGGAGGCACACATGGAGACCCAGCAGATTCTGGGTTTGATGAGGCTGCTTCTGGTTCATTAATGCCCATTTCTTCAGCTCTCATGGCAAAAGGTACTCTCCAATCTCTCTCCCACTTTTACAAAATATGAAGTATTTTCAAATTTTACCTATTTACTTGTATGTATGCACCAGAGTCTCTTGCTGCAAAAACAAATGAACTCCAGACATCTGTGCCACTTTGCATATGGCTTTATGCATGTGCTGGAGAATCAAACTTGGGCCAGCAGGCTTTGCAAGCAAGTACTTTTTTTAAATTTAAAAAATATTTTTATTTATTTATTTGAGAGAGAGAGAAACACACACACACACAAAGGTTGAGAGAGAGAGAGAGAGAGAGAGAGAGAGAGAGAGAGAGAGAATGAATGCATGCCAGGGCCTCTAGCCACTGCAAACAAACTCCAGATGCATGCACCACCTTGTGCATGTAGCTTATGTGGGTCCTGGGGAATCAAACCTGGGTCCTTAGGCTTCACAGGCAGGTGCCTTAACTGCTAAGGCATCTCTCCAACCCTAAACTATTTTTTATTGACAACTTCTATAATTATTGACAATAAACCATGATAATTCCCTCCCTTCCCAAACATTCCTTTTCACAAATCCACTCTCCATCATATCCCCTCCCCATCTCAATTAGTCTCTCTTTTATTTTGATGTCATCATCTTTTCCTCCTATTATGAGGGTCTTGTATAGGTATTACTGGGCACTGAGAGGTCATGAATATAGAGGCCATTTTGTGTTTGGAAGAGTGCATTTTAAGGGGTCCTGCCCTTTCTTTGGCTCTTACATTCTTTCCTACACTTCTTCGAAAATGGACCATGAGCATTGGAAAGTGTGATAGACATGTTTCAGTGCTGAACTCCTCTGTCATTTCTTCTCAGCAATATGGTACCTTTTGGGTTACCCAGTGGTCACCACCATCTGAAAAGAGAAGCTTCTGTAACCAAAAGTGAGAGTAGCATTAATATATAGGTCTGAATGTTAAGAAAAGTGACAAACACTCAGATTTAAGCACTGAGCCATCTCCCCAGCATCCACATACTTTTCCATTGAGAATTATCATACATAAACAAAATGTCTTTTGATCATTTTTCCCTTCCATTACCTTCTTTTGTCCTCCCTTCCCTGCATGAACCCTTTCTTCTTTCCAGCTAGCTCCTCTGATAAATTGATACCTTTTTGCCCTCTTCCATCATACATGTTGAAATTGGTGGGCTAATTTTGCAGGTCTTGTGGGGGTAATGACAGCTGCTATGAGGTCATGAACGGAAAAGTTTATTCATGTTCTGAGGATAGTGTCCCAGAGCACTCCTCTCCATCCTCTGGGTCCTACATTCTTTCTGATCCCTCTTCCACAAGTTCATTGTGGGCTTGGCGGGAAGTGGGGTGATATAGAAGTTTCATTTAGTGCTTAACACTCAACAACCACTTATTCTCAGCATTTTGATGAATTTTGAGTTTCCCTAGTACCCACCACCATCTGCAAAAAGAAGATTCCCTATTCAAAGGTGAGAGCAACACTAGTCTATGAACATAAATATGATAATAAATATTTAGAGGGCAATTTTATGAGTACAGCATATCCATTTAACCAAAATCAGCAGTAGCTTCTCCCCCTAGGGCTTATGACCTTCTCAGTCATAGGCATTTGACTAGCTTTCAGATCCAATCAAGAAAGCAATGTGCTACCCCCATAATTATCATGCCACTGTTGTCCCAATAGGGACATCTTGCTTGTTTGGTCATCTGATTAGCATGTAAGGTGCATCCTGTTTATGATTTTTTCCTTTAGCGGCCTGCCTAACACTTTCCAACACTATGACAACTTGCCTGCAGGGTGGAGGAAATAAAATCTAAGCTCGGGGCCAAAAGCTTCTTTAGAGGGCTACCTCAAGCTTCTTGGATCCTGGGTAATAAACTCCTCTACTTTCTCATACTGGTGTTGGAGTGATCTTTACAGAGAATTTCTATAACAGAAGCTTCCAGTTCAGCTCCAGTTAGGTTATTAGTGTCCTGCAATGAACACATGCAACATCTTCAGCAGTAGGGTCTTAGCATCTGGTTATGGTGGGCAACCAAGAGTTTTGGCAATAGCTTGCATTGTTTGGGGAATGCCTGGGGCCTCCCTGACCAATCACTCAGTAGGAGATATCCACCCCTACCATTCAATATTTTTGTTTTGCAACAGCCTTGGCTTCATAGTGGAACATTACCTATATCCATAGAGATTTTTTTGACCAAACTCTCTCTCTTTTTAACCTTAATTATGTTTTTAATTAGCTAACAAAGAAGTGCTAACAAATAGAATTGCCAAAGATAAGAGGTAAAGATGGCTATTCTCTGGACTTTTTCATAACATCTTTAGCATTTGTTTACCATCTCCATCCCTCTTCTCCATTCCCTTCCCCTGACCACACATATATTTCACCCTCAGTATTCCTTCCACCACTCTACATACATACCTACTATCCCTTCCCCTTCACCCTCTGTCTCCAATGTCTCTTTTAAAGTCATTAATCCCATCATGGGTCTTCTATACGAGCTTGTCCTGACAAAGGCTTAAGTAAGTATTGTCCAGGAGTATAGTTTAATTTTTGTTATGATTTCAACTTGAAATGACCCCCAGGCTCATCTTTTAAACACTTGTTCCCAGGCTGGCAGCACTATTTTGGAGGCTTGGTACTTTTAGATGATGGGAGCTACCTGGAGAAAATAGGTATGGTGGTTTGATTCAGGTGTCCCCCATAAATTTAGGTGTTCTGAATGCTAAGTTCCCAGCTGATGGAGATTTGGGAATTAATGTCTCCTACAGGCAGTGTATTGTTAGGGGTGGGCTTATGGGTATTATAGCCAGTTTCCCCTTGCCAGTGTTGGGCACACTCTCCTGTTGCTATTGTCCACCTTATGTTGGCCAGGGGGTGATGTCCACCCTCAGCTCATGCCATCATTTTTAACCTGCCATCATGGTGGTTCCCCTTGAGTCTGTAAGCCCAAATAAACCCTTTTTTTCCCCACAAGCTTCTCTTGTCAGGTGATTTCTGCCAGTGATGTGAACCTGACTGCAACAGTAATGTTGTTACCAAGGAGTGGTGTCATTTGCTGCTAGACACCTGACTGTGTGGTTTGAATGTGGATGAATTTGAAACCTTGGTCTAAAAGACACCTTGCAGTGCTATAAGTACAGCTTCATGGACAATCCTGGTCAGAGTTGAAATACGTGAATGCAGTAAATCTATGGACTGTGAGGTTTGGCTTGTGAGGGTAAGAAAGAACTTTGCCTGGACTGGACTAGAAGCAGTTTGTTTGAGAGGCTTGCTGTTATGCCTGTGTCCTGAGAACTTGTGCATGGTTGCAGTGTGTTGTAATGGACTGGTATGTCCAGAGGGAAATGGCATAGAAATAAATCTTTGGGCCAAAACTGCTGCCTATTTAGCTGCAATTATATGAGAGATTACAACTATTGAGATTGGGCCAGCTGACCTGCATTGGGGCAACAGGAAAAATGTAGACTCTTTTGAAGGGGCCTGAATGCTCAAAGAGTGTCCTATTCTTCAAAGTCTGTTTTATTCCCCCCCAGATTAATGAATTGGCACCCTGCCTAATATTATGGAGTATAAGAAATTCAGGATATAGAGGTCATTGAATTTGCAACATCATCTTGTGTTTTAGAAATGGCCATGAGCAGTGTGAAGCAGGTCTGCTAAGGACTGCCTACATGGAGACCCTATGGAGCCATGAGGATGGACCATGGGTTTAAGTGGAGACCCAGTGGAGATGCCAGGACCACAAGATGGCTGCTGAGGAGAGCTGCTGGTCCCAGATAAAGTTTTTCAGGACTGTGAGTAGCTTAGCTGGAGGTGTAATTGGAGACTTGTTTCTGGTTAGAATTATCAGACTTGGAGACTTGTCACTGGCTAGAGTTGTTGGACTTGGAGCTACAGAGTTTGGTGTTTTCCCTGTTTAAATCTTGTATTGGTTGAATATTTCTTTTTTATGCCCAATGCCATCTTTTGCAGTATGAGTGTTCATTCTGTGCCATTATGGGTTTTGTTGGGGGGGGCAAATTTTTGGTATTATGGCTCAGTTAGAAGACCTTGGATTATGGGGATGTTTGAAAATCATTAGGATTGACAAAAAATGAGGGGACTTTGAAAGTTGGACTGAATGCATTGCATTTTACATCATGGATTTTTATCAGTTTATGGGGGTTAGGGGCAGAATGTGGTGGTTTGATTCAGGTGTCTTCCATAAACTTAGGTGTTCTGAATGGTATATTCCCAGCTGATGGAGATTTGGGAATTAACACATCCTGGAGGCAGTGTATTGCTGGGGTGGGTTTATGGGCATTATAGCTAGTTTTCCCTTGCCAGTGTTTGGCACACTCTCCTGTTGCTATTTCCCACCTGATGTTGGCCAAGAGGTGATGTCTACCCTCTGCTCATGCCATCATTTTCCCCTGCCATTATGGAGCTCTCCCTTGAGTCAATAAGCTAAATAAACCCTTTTTTTTCCCCCAAAGCTGCTCTTGGTTGGGTGATTTCTGCCAGCGATGTGACTGCAACAGTAGGCAACTGGGGCTGGGTACTAGGGAATTCCTACCCACTTCATGTTTCTCTCTCTCTCTCTCTCTGCTTCTTGATCTGTTATAATATGAATAAGATTCTACCACACACACACTTGCCTCCAAGATCTGAGCTTCTCCACTGTTTCTTTCCTGCCATGAGGCACTGGAACCTTTGAAACTGTGAACCAAAATAGATCTTTCCTCCCTGAGCTTTATTGTCAGGTGTGGTCACAGTGATGCCAAAACAGCTAACACAACATGGACATCCTATGCATATGAAAGACAACCCAAGATCCTAGTACTCATGCACTTGTGAGCTTCTGAGGACAGATGGGGGCCTCTGCTCATTGACATGAAGTCAGCATGTCCACTGGAGTGGTTTCAAGCACTCATGGGGAATTGTCCTTAAATTCTCATTTCTATCATCAGTCCTCTCTTGTTAAAAATGGAGCTAACCTGAGTTAGAGAAGGTATCATTTTCTGTCTTCAAAATGAAAACTCCTTGCTGTAATGTAATGGGAAAGACTGAAGGATAGTTTAAAAGGAAATACAATTTCTCACTCTGTGATTGCATGGTATAATGTCCTGTCTGGTATCATCTAGAATCACACATTTTGGCAAATGCTGTTACAATGTTGTGAACATAACTGACATTTTCATGATACTGAGCTCACAAAAATATTTCAGCCAGAGAGGAAAGTTTTTTTGGGGAGGGGGATTGGACTATTATAACCAATGAAACAAAGATTTATTAATTATGCACCTCTCTCTCTCTCTGTCACACACACACATTTGTAGATTTTTCTGCCATTTTAATATCAAAATTAAGTTAACAAATATTTGTTAAGACTTCTAATATCTCTGCTTATTTTCAGAAACAAAAATAAGGCAACAAGCCAGGTGTGGTGGCGCACAACTTTAATCCTAGCACTTGGGAGGCAGAAGTAGGAGGATCACCGAGAGTTCGAGGCCACCCTGAGAATATAGAGTCAGCCTGGGCTAGAATGAGACCCTACCTTGAAAAAACAATAACAACAACAACAACAACAATTATGTGACAACAATCAATAAGAGTCTCTTAACAAATAAAGCCACGGCAGAATTACAAGGATGATGAAACAGTAAATATTAATGATGACATCTATCCCCACTGTGGGGTTTTGTGGTGGTGTCACTTTGCAATATATCTGTTCCTGCTCATATTTAGCAAGGCATCTCTTCATTTTCAGGATTTATTCAATGCTGTTTGTGTATGCCTTATTTGTCAAAATGTTTATAATACTTTTTATTTTAAAATTTCTTTACACAAACTTAAATATATTTCAAATGAGATTGCATCAATGCATGGAAGAAAATAAATAGAACTATGAAAACAAGTGGAACAACACTAATCCCTTGCACTTGGACCTGGTATCTGCAACCTGCTTCCTAGTGAGGTGAGTGATAAAGACAGGGACAGTAGCCTGAGCTTCTGCAGATGTTCAATAAGCTTCAGTCAGGAGTGGCCTGTGACTGTGCTACAAGATGTCATTCAGGCTACAGTTGAGTCTTGAGGACTGTGTAGCCTTAGACTCATGTTCCTACATTCTGTTTCTGACCTCAGAGTGCTGAGGAAGAGGCAGCTTCAGCCTCAATGGGTCCATAATGACTGGAGAGTCTCTTTCCTGGACCAGTGATTGATCTAAGATGAGGACGTGGGTCTATTTCTGACTACAGAGAGGTAGAGAGGCCCGCTGGAAATTCTAGATAAAAGCAAATGCAACACAAGAAGAATTTTCATTCTCTTCTTTCATACTGTTTAAGGCTGTGCTGTGAGGACTGGAGGTGTGACAGCCTTTCTGCTGCCATGAGGTCTATGTTTCCTGTGCTGAGGATGGATGACTGGAGGGATGGAAGATTCTGAGTTTCTGGGCTGATACTGAGTTCAATTTCAGATATCTCACTGAATTAATATCAAGTGTTACTGTGGCTTAAGGTCCTGACTACTGATGTATTACTTACTTGCTGCTGACCACTCATACAGAAATACAACTCTAACTTTGCCATAACTACTAAGATGATGCCTACTAAATAAAATTTATTTTTCTTGTATGAACAAACTTCAGCAAATGGATAGGAAACAATGAGAAAAAGAAGTGATCCTACCTTTTCCCCATTTTCATTTTCTTATTTCCATTCCTTTTTAAAGACTCAGCATCAGCAGCATCTACTCCTCTGTAATCATGGGAATGCTCACCATGATGCAAAGATGGGGTCAGAGGCTTAGGGTCCTGCAGTGCTTGTGGCTACAGGGGATGCATCACTAGCTTGCTCTCACATGGTCAGTTTCCACTACAGCCTGCATAGGGACCTCGGCATACTTCTGTGGTTGTTCAGCCTTGTCTGTGTGTTAATGGTCATATTCCAAAAACAAATGTCCCACAGATGTGAATTTTATTTCTTGATTTGGCTTCAGCAAATGGTAAAGTAATGGTTCCCCACCTCTTTCCAAGGTGAAGAGAAGACACAGGAAGTGGACATATCTGTAAACGGTAGCATTAGCTGGGAAATAACAACCTTAGGCACAGTTTTAAGTTCACTTTGAAAATACAGCAGCTTCACTTTAGTGACTTCCATCAGATATCTGCATTCATGCTCATATTACACTGAGAGCAGAGATAGCACTAGAAACAGAAACATTTTTCCCTTGCAACTTCAGATTCTTAAAAACTTTAACTTTCCTGGATCAATGACAAAAATAAGATGGACAATGAACCTGAAGGGAGGATCAGCTAATCACACCTCACCAGAGCCCCAGCTGAAACCATAGAACAACGCAGGGGAAGGGCAAGAATATAACGTTAATGGCGATCATGACACCAGAAAAAGGCTGAAGGAGATAAACACAGAGAACATCCAACTCCAACTAAGTCAGATATCTAGAGACACAGAGGCTCCCAAAACCTCATCACTGAAGCAGAACTAAAATGACCCCAGTGTGGCTCAGGGAAACTCGCAGAAGAGGGGGCGGAAAAATTGTTAGAGTCACAAGTTGGGGCATTAAGCACAGAGACTGGGGCCTACCCCCCAGAACTCTTGATGACCCCCACAATGCATGACCCACATTCCCCATTGATGAGGGTCCCTTTGGAAGAGGGAGGACAGGGAGGAGGATAATGGAACCAATACTATGAATGTAAAATCAGAATAATATAATTAAAAAAAAAGAAAAAGAAAAAAAAATAGTGATGACACAAATAGTGTCATTAAATAGTGATGACAAAAATAGTGATAGAAAAACCATATTATGGGCTGGAGAGATAGCTTAGTGGTTAAGGCATTTGCCTGTGAAGCCAAAGGACCTAGGTTCAATTCCCCAGGAACCATATAAGCCAGATGCACAATGGTCATATGCATCTGGAGTTCGTTTGCAGTGGCTAGAGGCCCTGACATGCCCATTCTCTCTCTGTCTCTCTTCTCTCTATCTCTCTCTGCTTGCAAAATAAAATAACTAAAATTTATAAAAACAAAAGAAAATAAGAATTAAAAAAAGAAGAAAAAAGAAAAACCATATTAGAGGTTGGATAGATTGCTTAATGGTTAGTGTACTTAACTGTGAAGCCTAAGGAACCAGATTCAACTTCTCAGAACCCACACAAGCCAGGTCCACAAAGTGACACATGTGCACACAAGTTGGCACATGCATCTGGAATTTGTTTGAAATGGCTAAGGCCCTGGGATGCCAATTCTCTCATGCTCTTGTTCTCTCTCATAAATTAAAAAAAAAAAAAAAGAAAATCCATATTAGAAGCAAAATATACCATAAATGAGAATTGCCAAATATAAAAGTTAACTCTCATTTTCTGTTAGTTACAGGATGCTAGCAACCTTTATCTCTTGTTCTGCTTAGATGCAGATGGCGAGATGGAAAGTAAAATGTCAGGGGAGGACTTGGAAGATGTTCCTCATAATTCTCCCATCACTGCATAGGGTGACATCGAAGGATTCTCCTTCTCCTAGTGAGAGGTTTACTTTATATTGCTAAACAAAAACAAGGACTTTTGACTGACATATTTTTAGCTCAGAACTGTAATCCCTGGTAAATATAAGTGCTGCTGACTCGGGCTGAAAGCACTCCTACCTTGCCAATCACTTATGGCTCCCAGCAGTAAGTGCAAGGGTGGACGAGGGCTGACTTGGAGGTATAGATACAGGTTGACAAGGTGCCCTAGACTCTGACTTTGTGCATTCTAAGTGTGCCGTGTTATTTGTTGTGTGAGTATTTACTCTGGACTGAAACATATCCCCTGAAGGGAGGAGGAGCCTGCTAAGCCTCAGGAAATTCAGAAAGTGATAAGATTTACAAGGCCTTGCCCATGTTATAAAAGCAATAAACAGGGGCTGGAGAGATGGCTTAGCAGTTAAGTGCTTGCCTGTGAAGCCTAAGGACCCTGGTTTGAGGCTTGATTCCCCAGGACACTTGTAAGTGAGATGCACAAAGTAGCGCATGCATCTGGAGTGGCTGGAGGCCCTGGCATGCCCATTCTCTCTCTCTCTCTGCCTCTTTGTCTCTGTCTTTCACTCTCATATAAATAAATATAAATAAATAAATAAATAAATAAATGCAATAAACAATTGCTTGGAAGAAGAGAATCTTGGTGGATTTGCCTACAAGTTAGGTAGACAGTTCACAGGATGTACCTTGCATGAGTCATCTTCCATGCTGAGAGTGCTTTTCATTGATCAGCCTCTTGAGTGAACCATGCTCCTGGATGTCCCAAGTCCTCCCCTAACATTTCTCTTTCCGTGTCACCAGCCACACCTATGAGTCCTGTGCATTCACTGGTTCTTTAATCTGTCATTGGTTCCTCACTATGGTGAATAGGTAGGTGTTTGTTCATTCACACCTCCACAAGAAAAGTCAGTCCATGTGTGTAATGATGGAGTGAAACAAGTCAACATTTCTAGTTCACAGAATCTTTGATACTTCCAGAACCTCAGAATTCATTTATAACTGTAGTGAAGGCTTCAGTTATAGCCACTGATTTGGCAAGTGAATGAATACTTGACCCCAAGAGCTATGATCAGGGCATTTGCTGAAAATTACTGACTTCTGATCATGTACCTCTTGGTATCCACAATAGAAATCAAAGCTAAACTCTCACACTCCTCTCTCCACCATGGAGCAAGTATGAAGTATGATGGTCCCACTTAGGCCTTTGGCATGAGCATGTAACATCTCATCTGATTAAAATTAGATTTTTTTCCCAAAAAGAGCAGAAAAAGGAAACATGAGTCATTAAATTAAATAATATTTCCTATCTCTGGATGATTGGAAATTGGATTTGCAAATCAATCATAGGTACTATGTTAAAAGGCTTATGCTCTTACTGGTTTCTCTCTCCATCCCCTTGTCTTTATTTAAGCTCCTCATTCCTTTTAACGTTGTGAGGGTTGTGGAATTTAGGGCTCTTGGTTACGGATGTTTGATGTTTAGGTCAGTTTGATTTTTCAGGAAAAAGCAATAGTTGAGGTGTTTTGAAAAATGAAATTCAAAGTACTTACCTGGAAGGCGACATAGTGGACATTGTTGTGAAGTTTTGGTGGGTTTACAAAAAATAAAATGTCTCTTGTGTATCCTCCTTGTTGGCTGGCTGACCCCATTTAAGTATGAACATCACTAAAGTAAAGACAGCCTCATGAAATCATGGAGACTTTTCTTGGGAGGTTTCTTAAGGCTTTGTAGGTTTCTGGATCCAAGAAGGGCAATTTTTTTTTTAATAATTTTTTTTTATTGACAACTTCTATACTTACATACAAAAAGTGCATGGTATTTCCCTCCCCTCCCCCCATTCCCCTTTAGAACTCCACTCTCCATCATATCCCCTCCCCTCCCTCTCTCCATTAGTCTCTCTTTTAATTTGATGTCATCATCTTTTACTTCTATTATGAGGGTTTTGTGGAGGTATTGCTAGGCACAGCAAGATCATGGATATCAAGGCCAATTTCTGTCTGGGCAGTTGCATTGTAAGGAGTCGTACCCTTCCTTTGGCTCTTCCATTCTATCTGCCCCCTCTTCCACAATGGTCCCTGAGCATTGGAGGGTGTGACAGAGGTGTTTCAGTGCTGGCCACTCTTCCATCCCTTCTTCTCAGCACTATGTTGCCTTTTGGGTCATCCCAGTGGTCATCGCCATCTGAAAAGAGAAGCTTCTCTAACCAGAAGTGAGAGTAGCATTAATATGTGAATATAAGCATTAAGTGTAGTATTTTCATGGCAGCTTGGTGGGAATAGTATATACATTTAGTCATACAAGAGCAGGCTTTATACCCCTAAGGCTCATGACCTTACCTACCGTAGACTTTTGCTTAGGTTTTTCAGTACCAGGAATGTATTCCCTCCCATAGAGAGGGCCTTCAGTCCAATTATGGAGCAGTTGGTTACCCCCCGAGTAGACATGCCACTATTGTACCCGTTCAGTCCTTGGGCCTGTCTGGCCAAATTCGAATATTCAGCATCCACTGTTTTCACTGCTGATGACTTCTGTCTCCCATATTCTGCATGCAGTGCAGCTTTTTCCAGCTTTCAGTTGGCTGGTCTACAGGGAGAAGGTTTTCTGCTCAGCACCAGCCAAGAAGGGCAATTTTAAATAAAGACAGGCAAAAAAAAAAAAAAAAAAAAAAAATAGGGATGGGCACCAGTTACTTTTCCCCTAGAGAATCTTACCCAGGAAGCTCCAGGGCTCTCATCATGTATAGCATAAGCATTGATCCAGGCTCAGTGTTGACCCCTCTGTTTCCTATTAAGCCATTGGGTCTGGGAGGCTAGATAATCAGTGTTGGGCACTTGTGGACACTTGAGCCTCATGCATTTTCTCAGGGAGCTATAAGAG
The DNA here is from genome assembly GCA_036365145.1 of Orientallactaga sibirica. Classification (NCBI taxonomy): domain Eukaryota; kingdom Metazoa; phylum Chordata; class Mammalia; order Rodentia; family Dipodidae; genus Orientallactaga; species Orientallactaga sibirica. Next base: position 29,767,388 of record JAEOAD010000026.1, on the reverse strand, counting down.
TATGTTAGTTCCTGTGTGTGCCTTGACCATAGAAAGGATGGCTTCCCCTGTCCATCTGCATTGTGGTCAGACAACTACTATTTGTGAAATAGAACATACCACGGGGTTCTGCTGATCTGTTCTATGCATAAGGACACTGGCAGCTGGGGCAGATCTGCAGGAGTTCTTGGCCCCACAGCAGGCCTGCCGCCTGCCATGCTTCTCACTTTCCACTGCCTTTCAGAAGAGGATCCAGTTTTTCATGGTGCTGAAGATTCCAGCCAGGCCTGGGCTTATCAGAGCCTTCCTGGGAGTTAGGATAAATGTTGCTGTGATAGTTGTCAGGATAGATCAGTTGAATGTGAAGAGAAAATGGAACTAAACCTGTTTTATTGCTTTAAAAATAATAAAATCTTTGATTACAAAAGTCCCAAGAAGACTGAAGTAATTCCAGCTATTTGAACAATTTAGAAACACTGAATTTAGTAGATGCCACTTTCTCTACAGCAACTGCTACCTGAGCATCAAGACTGTCTGCTTTCTGCATTCACACTTCATTGTCCACCCCCAGTCACCCCATGCCACCATCCAGGAAGAGGTCAGGGGATAGCATCACAAACTAAAGAGATCTGCCATTCTGTCAGTGAGACTTGGCCTGGCCTGTGGACTCACCTTCTCTGAATTCATGGAAGTTTTTACTCTATGAGCTAATCAAGCTTTACTGAGAACCAGCAGTTTTATCTTTCATCCATTGTCATTGTATCATGACCTTCATTTACTCTTTTCAGCTGGCCCTGTACACAGCTTCATGGGTGTGTAAGACAAGAGTTTTGATACTTCCTACCAAAATCATGTTTAGGTGTCCACCATCAAAATCCCATGAATAAAAGTTTATGGAGTTCCCTTTATTCTCACCTTTAAAAAATTTATTTATTTATTTGCAAGCAGAGAGAGAAATAGAAGAAGAGAGACAGACACAGAGAGAATGGCATACCACGACCTCTAGTCACTGGAAACGAACTCCAGATGTATGTGCCCCTTATGCATCTGGCTTACGTGGGTCCTGGGGAATCTAACCTGGGTCCTTTGGCTTCATAGGCAAACACCTTAATCACTAAGCCATTTCTCCAGCCCTATACTCACCTTTTGAGCAAGTTTTTTTTTTTTTTTTTTTTTTTTTTAAGAGAAAGAGTTTATTTCAGCTTACAGTTTCAGGTTTCAGTCCATTATGGCCAGGAAGGCATAGCAGCAGGAGGTTGAGACAGTTTCACACATGCAAGAACTCCAGTCCATGGACTGGTGCCACCCACAGTTAAGGTGGGTCTTCTCAGTTAATCATCATAATCCCTTGTACAGAGGCTAACCTAATCCACAGATGATGGTAGGTCCTGCCAACTTGATAATCAGCATAATCCATCACTTATGATTTCCTCAACCACAGACTTTTACAAGGTTTTCAGTACCAGGCATTTATTCCCATCCCTGGAGAGGGTCTCAAATCCAATCAGAGAGCAGTTTGTTTCCCCCATAACAGACATGCCACCATTGTACCAGTTGGCACATTTAGCCTGGCTGGCTGGCCACAAAGCTTGCAGGATACAGTGCTGGTTAAGACTTTTCTTCCCCAACAGGCTGCATAGCTCTTTCCAGAACAATGACAACTAGTCAACAAGGAGAAGGCTTCTACTAAGCCTCAGCTTGATATCTCAGTGTTCTCACTTCAAGCATGTGGTGTCTTCAGCAGTAGGGTCTGCTGGTGGACAACTAAATACCTTAACAATAGTTTATAATGCCTTGGGGGGATCAAGGCCTCCCTAACTTGCTAGAAGGTGCCCCACATCTAGCACTGATATTTCTGACATACAATTTATTATTGTGCAGAAAAATGTGTCTTCTAACACCACCAGAAGAAGTCAGTCTTACTATAGAGGGCTTAATCCAGCACCATTTTAATATTCTTATTGGCCTTTAGCTATAGTTTTATTTTGGTTATATATATTTGTAGGGATTTAGCTTCTTTTGTGGTCTACAATGATACTTTTCATGGCTAACTCTCTCTCTCTCTCTCTCTCTCTCTCTCTCTCTCTCTCTGTGTGTTCATATGTATAGAGGAGTACATATGTATATATGTGTGCACATGAATGTGGAGGAAAGGGCTTGATGTCAAGTGTCTTCCCTGATTATTCTCCACCTTCTTTGCTGAGAAAAGATCTCTCACTTGAATCCAGAACTTGCTAATTCAGCTAGTTTAGCTAGGTGGCTTGCCAATGGGATCTGCTGTCTCTTTCTGCCAAGCACTGGGATTACAGACATCAGGCATTATGTGTGTAGGTTGTCTCTTTGCTCTATTCACAGTGTCATTTGCTGTACAAAAGCTTTGTAATATCATGAGGTCCCAGTGGCTGATTAGTGGTTTTATTCCCTGAGCAATTGGGGTTATATTCAGAAAGTCCTTGCCTATGCCAATATGTTGAAGGGTTTCCCCTACCTTTTCCTCTAGCAGTTTCAGAGTTTCAGGTCTGACATTAAGGTCCTTGATCCACTTGGACTTGACTCTTGTGTATGGAGAGAGACAAGGATCTATTTTTATCCTTTTACATACAGATATCCAGTTTTCCCAGCACCATTTATTAAAGAGGCTATCTTGTCTCCAATGAATATTTTTGGCATTTTTGTCAAAAATCAGGTGGCTATAGCTGCCTGGATTAATATTTGGGTCTTCTACTCTGTTCCATTGATCTACCTGTCTGTCCTTGTGCCAGTACCATGCTTTTTTTGTTATTGTGGCTTTGTAATATAACTTAAAATCGGGTATGGTAATACCACCAGCCTGATTTTTGTTGCTCAAAATTGTTTTTGCTATTCGAGGTTTTTGTGTTGCCAGATGAATTTTAGGATGGTTTCTTCTATTTCTGTGAAGAATACTATTGGGATTTTAATGGGGATTGCATTAAATATGTAGAATGCTTTTGGTAAGAAAAATAGATTTACCATATGATTCAGCTACAGCACTCCTAGGCACATATCCAAAGGACTCTTCTTACTACCTTAGAGATACTTGCACAACCATGTTTATTGCTGCTCTACTTACAGTAGCTAGGAAATGGAACCAGCCTAGATGTCCCTGCACAGATGAATGGATAATAAAGATGTGGTATGTTTACACAATGGCATTATATTCAGTGATAAAGAAAACTGAAATGGATGGATCTGGAAAGGATTATACTAAGTGAGGTAACCCAGGCTCAGAAAGCCAAACATCACATGTTCTGTCTCATATGTGGATCCTAGCTACATATGTATAGACTCGTGTGTAAGCTGGTAAAAGGCTATAAGGGATGGAGGAGAAGGAAAGACTTAAGTGGATGGTATTGTACATATGTAAGTAGATTACAGGGAGGGGAAAGGCCTAAGTGAGGCCATGGGAAGAGAATGCATAAAAGAAGGGCAGGGGGAGGGTCAATCAAAATTCAAGATAATCTGAATAAGACTTATGTAAACCTACTTTTTTGAAAATTTTCAGTGCCTTGGATGGGATACCTCCCAGTGAGTTGTTGGCCAAGGAGGTCCCAGTAGCCTCCAAACCATTAAAGGCTATAGCCAAGGCCCTTGGCTTCCCTTGAGAAACAGATGGTAAGACCCTATTGCTGAAGACTTCTCTTGCCTGAGAGGCAAGGTCACTGAGAAAGCAAGCTGGTGCTGAGCAGAAAACCTTTCCTGTAGGCCAGCCAACTGAAAGCTGGAAAAAACTGCACTGCATGCAGCCATATGGGAGACAGAAGTCATCAGCAGTGAAAACAGTGGACACTGGAAAACTCAAGTTTGGACAGACAGGCCCAATGACTGAATGGGTGCAATAGTGGCATGACTGCTAATTGGGGAAACCATAATTGGACTGAATGCCCTCTCTATGGGAGGGAATACATGCCTGGTACTGAAAAACCTAATCAAAAGTCTATGGCAGGGGAGGTCATGAGCCTTAGGGGTATGAAGCCTGCTCTTGTCTAGCTAAATGTATATATCATTCCCACCAAACTGCCCTGAAAGAACTGCACTTAATGTTCATATTCACATATTAATGCTACTCTCACTTCTGGTTAGAAAAGCTTCTCTATTCAGATGGCGATGACCACTGGGATGACCCAAAAGGCAACATAGTTCTGAGAAAGGGAGGGAGGAGTGTCCAGCACTGAAACATCCCTGTAACACCCTCCAAGGCTCAGGGTCCATTTTGGAAGAGGGGGAGGAAAGAATGTAAGAGGCGAAGGAAGGGTACGACTCCTTATAATGCAACTGTCCAGACAGAAATTGGCCTTGATATCCATGACCTTGCAGTGCCTAGCAATACATTCTCAAGACCCTCATAATAGAAGAAAAAGATGATTACATCACATTGAAAGAGAGACTAGTGGAGAGAGGGAGGGGATATGACGGAGAATGGAGTTCTGAAGGGGAATGGAGGAGGGGAGGGAAATATCATGGTTTTTTTGTCTGTAAGTATAGAAGTTGTAAAAAAAAAAAAAAGAAAGAAAGAAAGAAAGAAAGAAAGAAAGAAAGAAAGAATGCAGACAAGGCCCAGAGGAAACCATAAAAGAATTGGGGAGACAAGCAAGAGTGGTTGCTTCCACAGTGAGCCTGACAATCAGTGCCAGGGTGAAGGAGACAGACACTGAGGATACTCAACACATACAAAGCAGAAGGATTTCTTCAAGAATTTTCTTTGCTATGACTTGGGCTGTCTCCGACTTGGTAGGAAAAGCTTCTTGAGTTGCGAGTTTCTTAGTAATTCCTGCCTAATTCCCAGATGGGAGAAGGGATGGTTCTTTTTTTATTTTTAATTCTCAGTCCAAGTTTCTGTGGCAGGATGAGGTGGCCATCGGCTGTTTTCCACCAGTCACCCATTTTTTCTGGCTTTTGTAGCTGGTTAATCCAGGAGAGGTCCTCTGAGGTGTAGTTGGGGACTTCAGGGAGTTCTCTGCGTCCCAGATCTACCAGGACTGGGATTATTATGGTGGACAAAGCCGCGTGTTTAGCCGTCTGGTCGGCCAGATTATTGCCCTGGGGAATTAGTCCATCCCCTTTCTGGTGCCCTGGGCAATGGATGATTGGCACTCGGGAAGGTTTCCAGAGGGCTTGAAGCAGATTTAGGATCTCCTGTTTGTTTTTAATAGTCTTTCCTTCAGCTGTTAAAAGTCCTCTTTCTCTGTAGATAGCCCCATGGACATGTGCCGTTGCAAATGCATACCGGCTGTCTGTGATACCGGTTGTCTGTGTATATGTTCAGTCTTTTGTTGGCCCCTAGTTGTAAAGCTTTAGTGAGGGCTATAAGTTCTGCCCTCTGAACTGAGGTGCCCATCAGAAGGGGCTCCACCCAAATGACTTCTGTTCCTGAGGTGACCGCTGCCCCTGCGTACCTGTGTCCATCCTGGATGAAGCTGCTGCCATCCATGAACTAGGTTACCTCAGCATCCTTTAGGGGGCTGTCTTTGAGATCAGGTCTCACGTTGTATACGTGAGCCAGTATCTCGGTGCAGTCATGGAGAGGGGTCTCCAAGTCTGGATCAGGCAGCAGAGTGGCAGGGTTCAGGGCTGTAGGAGTCTGGAAAGTAATTCTGGCTGAGTTTAGAAGTAGGATCTGATAGTGGACCATGTGGGCATTGCTGAACCAATGGTTTGTGATTGTTTTAATACCCCTTCAATGGAATGGGGGCTGCAACCATTAAGTTCTGGCCCAAGGTCAGTTTGTCTGCATCCCTGACCAAAAGGGCTGTGGCAGCTATAATCCTCAGACAGGGAGGCCAACCTGCTGCCACAGTATCCAATTTCTTTGACAGATAAGCAATGGGGTGCCTCCAGGATCCTAAGTTTTGAGTAAGGACTCCCTTAGCTATCCCATTGTGTTCATCTATGAAGAGTATGAATGGTTTAGTCACATCAGGGAGGCTCAGGGAAGGGGCTTCTAAAAGGCATACCTTTAGGGCTTTAAAGGCTTGTTGATGACTCTCTGTAACAGCACTGAATTTTCAGCCCCTTAGGTCTTGCTCCTGTATTGCTTCCCCTCTGATAGGTGGTAGGATTTCCCGTGGCCATCAAAATTTCCTTAAGTTCTTGGTGGTGCTTGGTCTGTTGTATTTTAAAATCTTGGTTAAGCTTTTCTCCTGTCTTTTTTCTCATTTTATTTCTTTTTCCTCTAAACTTTCTCTCTTATCAAAAACCTTTTCCGCCACAACAACTAAGTCCCTAATGTTCTTTTCTCCCAGTACCTCTAGTGACCGTAATTTCTTTCTAATGTCAGGGGCAGCCTGAGTAATAAAGGCAAACATAACAGTAGTGGCTGCTTCTCCTGACTCAGGATCATAGGGAGTATACCTGCAGAAAGCTTCCTGAAGTCTCTCTAGGTAAGTGGCTGTACTTTCATCAGGTCCCTGTTTAATGTCATATACCTTAGCCATATTAGCAGGCTTTCTTGCTGCTGCTTTGAGACCCACCAGTAGAGTCCAGCATAGACCAGGAGCCTCTCCTTACCTTGTGCCTTGTTGTAATCCCAGGTGGGGCGGGAAGTTGGGAAACTGCCATTTATTATGGCAGGGTCAGTGGTGGGGTCTCTTGTAGGCCCTGTGACCAGTTTTTGAGCATTCTTGATGATTCTGTTCCACTCCTCGGTGGTGAATAGAACCTGTAGGAGCTGTTGGCAATCATCCCAGGTGGTCTGGTGTGTAAACAGCACAGTTTCCAACAGATTAGTTAATCCTCTAGGATTCTCAGAGAAGGGAGCATTCTGAGAATGCCAGTTGTACAAGTCACTAGTAGCAAAGGGCCAATAGTGAAAGGGCTGGTTCCCATCTTTGGCAATAGGTCCTGCTGGATGAAGTGGCAGGGCCACTGAACTATTTGGAACCTGTGGGGTAGTTGCCCTTCTGCTCCATGTGGCCTGAGCTGGGCCCCCTAAACTAGGGGAAGGGCAGCTTATGGGGGTCTGTGTGCCCACTGGAAGTTGAGGAGGAGGGGGAGGTGCATGGGGAGGAGGAAAGATATCTGCTTCCTCAGTGCCTCCCACAAGGATTGGGGCCATGGCTTTAGCGGTGGGCTTGGTGCCCCTTCCGGGTGTGACCGCCAGCACCTGTGAAGGGAGGGGTGAGGAAGGAAGGGTTTTATCCAAGGGAGGGGATCTTCAATAAGGCTTCTCCAGGTAACAACATATGGGATCTGATCTGGGTGTCCATTCCTAGGACGAAAAACAATTTTTTCAAGTTCAATAATGCTGTTCAGGTGAAAGGTGCCCTCAAGTGGCCAGCCCACATTGAAGGTTGGCCACTCAGAGGAATAGAGCGTGGTCCATTTGCCTTTCTGGACATTTACCCTGTTGTTATGGGCAACGGTTTTGATGTCCTTCCAGTGCGCAAGGCAGAGTCCTAAAGGAGAGGAAGGAATCTGTCCCATGTTATTGAGTCAGGGAAGGAGCGTCCATAGGGTCAGGATCAGGGTAATAACAACACACACGAATATCACACACAGACACACAGGGCCCCAAAAAGAGATGTGCATGCTTCAGAATCAGATTCAGATCCAAGATGGCCAGAAGAGCTGCCAAAATCCTTAGCTGATGGCTCAATAATGCCAAAAATGGTTTGGATGGGAGGAGGTCTCCCCAGCAGGTCTGCTCTGTCCTTCAGGACAGAGCCCCCACTCAGGATGAGGGGGCAAGATGGCTTGTGCCTCCTCCAGGTCGGTCCTTTATGGCGCTTCCGCCAGGATGTATGACCTGATCAAAAAACGTATTAGCCAACAGAGCAACAGAGTGAAAGTAAAACAATGAGCGCTCAAGAGATAACTTACCCGACAGGTTGGAGAAGAAACCTTTGGGGTCTCAGGTTCATTGGGGGGGGGTTTCTGGGGATCCCAGACAAGCCCCCAGATGAAGTGCCAAGACCCTCTGTCATCCAGCGAGCTGCCAAGGAGCCAAGACACTTGAATGCAAAAAAAAAACCCAGCAGGTTTCTTTATTGCAAGCCTAGGCCTGGGCTCCATCCACACAGTCCGGCACAACGGTAGTGGGAGAGATCCCCGACCCTCAGAGGGAATGGGTTTATAAAGGGAAAGAAACAGAGTGGTTACATCATATTGCAACTTTAAAAAATGATTGGTTCTAAGAGGGCATGCACGGGAACTTTGCAGGCCACTTATCTTAGGTCAGCAACTTGTTTGCAGAGCTTATCTTTCGCAAGAGGCCAGGGTCCTTGCAGCTGGTTGTTTGTTCCCGGAATTGGCTTGGGGTGGGGGAGTTCCCAGAAGCTGGTAGGGGAACTTTTTAATCTTAACATGGTGACTATCATAAAATGGCTGACATGATGGTGGGGTCCCCTTCCAGGTGGACCAAGGAGACTGTGAGACCCAGGACTGGAGTTCTTGAGTGGGAGGAGAAGAGACACTGAGCTAAATGTTTCCTATTCTTAAAAAGTTTTAAACTGGTAGGATCAGAAAGCTGCCCTGTAGTCCTGAGAACAGTTCAAAACTCCCCCTAGGGGAAAACACAGCTCAGCTAGAGACAGACCCGAAGCTTCAAGTCCAGCCATTGTAACCCCCCCCCCACACACACACACAGCTGCCTCCTAACACAATCTCCAGTAATGAGGTACTGGCTGTGGGACTTGAAAATGGCTAAACCCAAGGCCACACAAAGGGGAATGGAGGGAGATAGCGCTGTCTGGGCTACTGGGGAATTTCACCACTCTGGGGCCTGAAACTAAGGAAAGGGTTGAATGATGGAAGGGCATAAACCAAGGTGGAAATCTCTCTGCAAAGTTTTGCAAAGACCTCTAAGCTTAATGTAGATGAGATTCTTGGGCCAGATCTGAGGGGTTGCCAATGTTAAAATAGCTTCTGACTCTATGTTAATGCCAGGTGTTCCAGCCTCAGTTTTCCATTGTTTTTTGCTCTGAAGGAAATGCTGTAAAATCCTGGAGTGTGAGTGAAAGCCATTCAAGCCCTAAACCCAACCACATACCTATCAGGAGAGGAGTGAGAGCCTCTCCACACTTGCAAAGACAGGTTATGCTGTCTTGCTGCTTTCCCCAGAGGCAAGAGGCTAATCATCAGTAGTTAAGTTCTGGGCCAGTCCCAGGCAGATGCTAAAACCTAGATAAAATTGTCTTGTCCTCACATGCTGTAGCTGGTGCAGCTCTCCAAAGTGAGGCCCCTGCAATGTGTCACGTAGGGCTTTCCCCTGAAGGGCTTGATTGTCAGATGGCCAGGTGGCCGTTGGAATAAGAGGCAGAGTCTAACACACAAGTCTCATTGTTGGATAAGGTGTCAAGACACAGACCTCTCTGGGGTTTATGTCGCCCCCAGGAGAATCCCTGATGGCTCTTCTTTCTTAGCTTCCCTGCCTTGCAGAGCCGGGCGTGGGGGCTGCTGAAGATGCAGGGAATCTTAGGATACTGGCCCCAGCATGATGATGGGTAAGTCCCAAGTTGCTGCAAATGGATGAGGACTTCTGATAAGAATTTTATTTGTTTTTAAATTTTCTTTATCTCTCTATGCTTCTATGGAACTCTATGGAATTACTAACAGCCTCAAGATTAATGTTTAAATTTAGAAGTACTCAATATTGAGTTTGTCACAAAAATTTAAAAATGTCTAATAATGATCAAATATGCTTTTATATTTTTTAATTTAATTTAATTTAATTTTAATTTGAGAGAGATAGAGAGAAAGACAGAGAGAGAGAGAGATAGAGAGAGAGAGAGAGAGAATGGGCATGTCAGTGGTCTCTCAGCCTCTGTGAATGAACTCCAGACACGTGCGCTCCCTCATGTGCATATGCGACATTACCCACTTGCGTCACTTTTATGTCTGGCTAAATATGGGACCTGGAGATTTGAATGGGGCATACTTAGGCATCACAGGCAGGTGCCTTAACTGCTAAACCTTCTCTCCAGCCCTGCTTTTATATTTTTAAAGAAATGTGTCTCAGGAAAGTTGTAACAAAAGAAGTTCCAAAATCAAATAATAAAATCTATATGTATATTATGGGTAAATAACATAAGTCAAGTCTGGTCTACTCTTTTATAAAAAGTTATTTCAAAAAGCTTTTTGAGGACAAAAAAAATCTTTAAATGGTCATATTAAAATAAAAGTCTGATAGTAAGGACAATAAAAGTTTTGTGGTAGTTATAATGAGATGAATTGAGTAAGGAAGATAAACTGGAGAGAAACTTTAAATGTTGATTATTAAATGTGTGATAAAAAAGATTTTTACAAAGTGGTTACATAGGTTGTATGGTGAATGTATTTACTCATGAGTAAATTATGTGGATGAAGGTATAAGTAATTTTAAATAAAAGGCTAAAGACAGAGTTGATTAAATCTTAATGTACTTGACCATATTACAGACTTATTGAGATATAACATGATTATTAGACTAGGGTTTACATCAGACTAACAAAGGATGAGTCTGTCAGGTAACAGTATGCTATGGTATTCAAGCTGTGAACTTAAAACTTTAATCACTGATGATAACGTGGTCATGATAATGAAAGACTGACATTAGAGTGCTCAACCAAGTTAGTTATATACGTCTATTTGTCAACCTTTTAACTAAACCTTAAGGTTAAAATTGGCTCATTAGTAGTTAATTCTCTCATAAAGTTATTATATCCAAAATCCTATAATTATAAGATGACTCCTGTCTTGTTCATGCTGGTTTTTCTGGATGGTCATCACTGAGGTTATAATGTAAGTTTTATAAAAGGTGATTTACTCATTGTGACTTTGTTCTTAGGAAAACTGAGGAAGCTCCCCATGTCTTAGGGAAAACTACTGTATTCTAACAATGTTAATAAAGTTTGTCTAAGCTTTATATATTCTAACAGTCATAAATATTTCTTTATGTTAAGCTATAAACTTGTTCAATGTTTAAAGGTACTTGCTTAAGAAATTACTTTGTGTCTGTCATAATGTGTCTAATGTATGTTAAAATCAGGCTAGTTCAGCTCAACAATGACAAGGTTTTGCTGTATTATTAAACTGTGTATAATCAGTCGGTTTTACTTGTTTCATTTATAGCACCTTAAGTTCATTGCTTATACATATATTGATACTTAAGACATGTTTCCTGCTTTAGAAAAACAATCTTAAACTCTGTTGTTCTGCTTCCAGTTTTTGAATAGTTGGTACTTTCATAGGTTTACAGACTAGCCAAACTTTTGTGTCATTCTATGACCAGGTCTACTTTGCTAACTGGTTATGTTTGTACTTCCTTAACTAGATCTGTTTTGATAATCAGATGTGTATAGTTTCTCTGAGTGATTAATAACCATATGTAGAAGCCAAAGTCAATTGTAAACATTGGAGTTAAAGGGATAACCAATAGTTTGGTTCCTGCTTCCTGGTCAGAAGGCCACAGGACATGATGGGATACTTGCTAGCTTCTAGCCTCTGGTAAGTTACCTGTTTTTTTGATCATGGAGGATATGGAAACCCAGAGATGGATTCCAACTCAGTGCATCTACAACAGGAGAGTCACCTCAGAAGAAAATAGGTCCTCTAGGCTGCAAAGAGACAGAGGACCACTTGTTCTGCATGGCCTTGACATATCTTAGCAGATGACAAGGTTAAGAGTCATAGAACTCCTCACAGGTCCCTGAAGTCTCTCTTACAGAGCCATTATAGACCTCCAAAATATAATACATAGTAACTTTTTGGCAGCCTGCATGGTCCTAATCACCCAGTAAGAAAATCTAATTGCAAAATATTACAATAAAAACAGTGATTCAGACTAATAGGCTCCCCTGTCTAATGTTGGCTTACAATACTAAACTCTTACATTAACTCATGCCTTCTGCCTCTGCCTGGCCCTGATTAGTCAGCAACTGTTGCCTTTAAATAAAAACTCCAAAGCCGGGCGTGGTGGAGCACGCCTTTAATACTAGCACTTGGAAGGCAGAGGTAGGAGGATCGCCGTGAGTTCGAGGCCACCCTGAGACTACATAGTTAATTCCAGGTCAGCCTGGACCAGAGTGAAACCCTACCTCAAAAAAACAAAATAAATAAATAAATAAATAAATAAATAAATAAATAAATAAAACCCAAAATTTGTCCTTATGTTTATATGTTAGTTATTCATTTTTATTAGGTTAATCTCTCCTTGATATGTCTTATTAAAGGAGATATATCACTAAGAACAGATCTCAGACCCCAGTCCTAAGATATAACAACAATTTAGAGTTCTAGCTGTTTGTACTTGCTAATGTGGATGGTGCTGGTTGTTCAAAGGTGTCTCTTTGCTCAGATTTATAGAGGTAAACAAGGTTTTCCTGCCATTGGTGGTGCTTCCTTAAATTTGTAACATAAGGGGACCTACATACCCTCAGGGAATTGGGCCCATCAGCCAAAGGGTATAGATTTATCACACTAAAGTCAAGAGGACAGTGTCCTCAGCCAGTTAGTACTGAGTCAACCAGCATGGCTTGGGCAGTCAGTTTTGCAAACAGTACAAACATTCCTAAAAAAAAAAAAATTAAAAGCAGAGGAGATCCAGGAAGTAAGGCTGACTAAAGATCTGAAATTAATAGCAAAGCAGGTCACATGCCCTGACACATTGTTGCAAGCAATCTGTCCCCCCAACAGCAAAACCAATGGAGACACATCCATCAAGAGGTCTACCATTGAGTTTCTTATAGCAAGGACCCAGAGGTCCTCTTTTTATCAAATGAGGCGAGGCAAAGAACCATCAAGCCCCAGAGGAAACCTGCCACTGACAAGTAGACTATAGCTCTGCTCTAGTCACTCTGGAAGCTAATTAGTCTATGCATGGAAGAAGCTTGAGGAATTCATTGTGAGATGAAAAAAAAAAAAAGGACACAATGTCCACCAGTCTTACTGGTGTTTGCTGTGCCTGGTTGGGAAAGTTACATGTTAGAGCATAAAGGATTATGACTGGGAAGAGGAGGGAAATATATGGAAAAGAAGCTGAAAGCTAGATAGATGCACTAAGTCATTGTAAGAGTTAACTGCTAAGAAGCTGGACTTATCTCTGTCAGTATGCGAAGGAATCCCAAACAGAGAACTGTCTAAAGGGACCCAGAAGGATGATAAGAGGGAAGGACAGTTTAGACTAAAATAGAGTAAAACAGAGCTCATATTTAGAGTGGTCTGACTACATGATTCATATACATGTTGATTCATATGTATGTTTGAAAGAAAATTGTTTTGAATTATATAGGCTGCACAAGCTAACTGTCATGTCTTGCTTCTGTAAACCAGCTGCTCGCTTGCTTGCTCACCCCTCCCCTCAGCTATGAACATTATAAAATAAAAGTTAAATCTCATCTTAACACCAAAGTTACTTTGGGGAGTAATCCCAACTTCTGTCCCTGGGAAATAAACTCCTCTACTTTCACTCATGTTGGTGTTCGAGTAATGTTTTCAGAAAAGTTTCACAACATATGTTGTGATACTGCTTACTCTCCACCTCTTCTCACATTACACTTCTGGAAGTCTAATTCCTCATGATGGGTCCTTTCTTCCTGCTTAAAAATCCCCCTGTTCTGCTTTCATGTCATGTTTATTCTGTTACCTTCTGTCTTCATATGACAGACATTTTAACTTAAATAATGTAAATGCACTTCTTTTTGTATGCAGATCTTGAAATTCTAACAAAGGAGGCTCTCTCCTGGGGAATGCCTGGTGATACTACCTGACAATTAACTCCCCATTATCACAGGAAACACACACCTGGAGCACATAGGAGTGCCAGCTACTCACCTGAGCAATGGCATAGCATCTGGAAGTATCATCTTCTACCAATGACACTGTGTGTGGTTGCAAACAGTATAGTATTTAAATTTTGTCTCATTTCATTTTTTCTGCATTCTGCCTTCTCAGTCTTTTCTGGGGTAATTGTTAAAGGACTCTCTTATTGTTATCAGGTCCCAATCAATACTGATGCATCTGTTAGGAAGCACTGAGACTACTGAAGATGCCTTACCAGATGCAGAGACACAGGTACCCTAGCTTGACAAATACTAGTGGGTTAAATTCAGCCTGGGTGTTGGGAACAAATGCAGAATTCTGAACTGGAAGGTAGTCATTCATATTTGCAATATGCTAAAGGGACTTGGGGCTTTGTGCATGGCCATTTGATCAGGCCCACAGAAGGTATTACTTATCTATTTACCATGTGTGATTTTTCTAGCAGATTTGGTGGTTGAGTGATTATTCTTATGAGAAATAATTATACATCAGCACTATCATCCACGTGCACTTCTCTGTAGTTTGGCTATGTTAGCTCTTAGGCTTGGAGCTGCTCAGGCCATGCCCACTGCAGCAGCCGTGTGTGTACACACACACACACACACACACACACACACACACACACACACACACGTGTATCTGTGTGTTTCTCTCATTCTCTGCAGAGATAACAAGCACCTGCTTTGACAACAATCCAAAATCCTCTCCCTTCTCCCTGCTGCCGGGGAACCAGAGGCAACCTGACTGCAAGCATGTACCACTATGGGCTATGTATTTACCTGACTTCTGGAAGGCAGGAGCCCCTTCTCCTTGGAAACCTTTAAAACAGGGAGCCCTACATTTTCCAGCCAGACTAAAGGCTCTCCTTAGAATCCTATGAAGCTGCTTGTGGTGCTGACATTAGTAACCCTCATTAACAGATTGGTTTTGGTCTTAAGGGATAATCAGCCTCAAGGTTTTCTCTCCAGTATGACATTACACACTACTTTCGACTATCACTCTTCATTGGCTATTGGATATATTTATTCCATGACCAATTTGCTCGGTGGGTAAAGTGCTTGCTATGTAAGGTTGAGGAGGTGTTCAGATTCCCATTACCCACCTAAAAACTGAGTGTGGTATTGCATTCCTTTAATCCCAGTGCTAGCTCGGTAGAGACAGGACATCCCCACAGTTTGAGTGCTGCTGGTTTAGCCAAATCAGTGCCCTTTAGGTTCATTGAGGGACCTTTCCTTAAATGTAAGGTGGAGAGGGCTAGAGAGTTGGCTTAGCGGTTAAGGCGCCTGCCTACAAAGCCTAAGAACGCCCGTTCAATTCTCCAGGTCCCACATTTAGCCAGAAGCAAAAGTGACACAAGCACACAATATCACACATGTGCACAAGGGGACACATATATCTGGAGTTCATTCACAGTGGCTGAGAGGCTGCTGGTGCTATCCATCTCTCTCTCTCAAATTAAAAAAAAAAAAGTAAGGTGGAGAGTGATTGAGGAAGACACCTAATTTTGACCTCTGATCTCCATATCTATGCACACACACACACACGCACATGCACATGCACTCATTGCATATGATTATAAACATGTACCAACACCACACACACACACAGAAAAGAAAACTACTTTATATGTAGCATCTAATACTACTGCATTTGTACTGATGCTAAGTAACTGGCTACAACACAAGGGACACTCTTGCACTGTGAAGACTAACTTTAGTAGACTTACTTTAGTAAGACTAAAACTCCAGTCGGATCCAGTCTCATCTAAGGTCTAACACTCATAGACAGCAGCTACTTCCTCCTCCTCTTTATTCATCATGTTTTCCTAAGCCTGGCACACTTGAGTTGGCTGGATCCATATTTCTGCTGCCACCACATTTTCTCTTGTTCACATACATAATCCCAGAGGTGTTTTCTGATATTCCTGATGATGTTTGGTGTTTGATGGCCTCTACTAGTGAGCATGTTTATTAGGCAAGGCCCAATCAAGAGTGCTAGGAAGAACATGACGGATGGTCCTGCTAGAGAGACCAGCCAGTGGCCCCACGTGTTTCAGGTACTTTTCCAGGAGGACTTACTTTGCTTTCCTCTGGTGTTTAGTCTCACTAGCAGTTGTTCTGTATTTTTCCCAATATGCCAGATTGGTTTGCATAGAAATCGTATTTTTCCCGTAGATAAGCAGAAATCCCTCCTTTTTCTACTATAATCAGGTCCAAGCCTCTGCAGTTTTGCAATACTGCTAAGGAATCTATCTGGTTCTGCGGAGTGACAATGCAGATTAGTCTAGACTAAGATCTTCCTTGATCTGGTTAGACAGCTGGCTATGCTGGACCTGTTGGAGCCCAATTGTCATTGTCCCAGTGGCCATGTTGTCATCTAAGGCCTCTCCTAAGGAGAATGGGGAACAAAACCAAAGCTTTAAGAGGACAAAGAAAAGGGGACTAAAGCCTAGAACATAGAAGCTCCATGAGGGAAGAGGGTATAACTCTTGACCAGAGAGGCAAGAGGAGATTTGAAAAGCCCAGCCCAAGACTCAGATCTGGTTTTATATATGGGGAATGGCTATATGAGGTTACTATGGACAAAGACCAGATTTTACAGCTTTGCCTGTAATCTTAGATAAGGATCAGAGGTTTCGTCCTTTAGGAAAAGTATCACCTTAATCTAGAAATCTTTCCTGGAGGGTATGACATCAAGATATCTACAAGCTCAGTGACATTTCCTGCTTTTAGTCAAGGACTGAAAAACCATTACTTTTGGAGTTCTGTTACCCTGACTGCTGAGGCAATTTAAGTCTCCTATCATTTCCCCCTTCTGAAGAGGTAGCTCTAATTGCTATTAGGGGATTAGGATGAGGGATTGTTCTGAATTCTTCAAGATGTACAAGGCCATTGGGTGTAGCACTTGGGGTACCAATCCAGTGGGTCTATTATACAGGACCCCAAAAGTTTGCTGGTAGTTTCATAGTGTAGGAAGAAACCTATGATTCCCAGATAACAACATTGGTCGGGGGGAGGGGGGGCGGATGGGAAAAAATCAGGGAGAAGCAAGAATCAGGTAAACTGGGTTTTAGAGAAGTCCTCAGGGTTCCCATTCATATACTATTTCAGGCATAGGAGGGTGATCCAGGGGACCCAGGTAGATGGAATTGGAGGGCCTGGGACCAAAATATTGGGTACCCTGTTAACCCCAAAATCCTCATTGGTTTTGGTTGCTACATCTTGTTAAGAATCTGGGAAAAAATGGGACTATATGGTATGTCTTTTGTCTTTAACAAAACAAATTTAGTTAAAACATGGTATTAAAAAACCTTAGCATTATTTTGTAACATTTAACTTATGTTATCTGATAACATGGTAAGCCATATCTGAAAGATAGAAAATATATATATTATTTAACATTTGTAAGTATAGCCAAACATGTTAACAGTCCTGGAAATAATTTTTATTAAAAAATATAAATGTTAGGGCTAGAGAGATGCTTTAGTGCTTGGAGCACTTGCCCAGGAAGCCCAAGGACTCAGGTTTGGTTCCCCAGTACTCACATAAGCCAGATGCATAAGGCACATACGTCTGGAGTTCTTTTGCAGTGGCTGGAGGCCCTGGCATGCCCATTCTCTCTATATCTATCTGCTTCTTTTTCTCTCTCTCAAATAAATACATAAATAAAAATTAAGAAAATATAAATATTAACTTTGACTTTTACTTAGCTTTAGGGTCCTGGTGAGAGTCACCAGTTTTGTTCCTGTGCAGTATGAGAGGGTGTACTTTTTTATTTTAATTTTTTGTCTGGATCAGTCCATAATGGTGTCAGCCCAAGCTTAGGTTTGTAAGGGAATTTATACAAAAGTGTATACATGGCAGTTGAGCAAGCAGGTTACAAAAAATTACAAGAATGTAACAGTTTGGAAAACAAAGATTAGAACAGGGTGTATATGATAGTTAAAAGTTAAACTTTTAATAAACTGCAAGGGGGGAGAGGGAAGACTCCTTGTTTACCCTTCCTCATTCTTTTCTCATCTCATCTTGGGGTCTTTCCACTGTTCAAGCTTTTTGTCATCTTTCTACCACACCACACTTTCATGTGTTCTCCCCAAACCTGCATTTGTGACACCCTTTCCCAGGTTGGTGGGCTCCTAAGAGTGCACACCTTTCCTGTGTGCCCACCAACCAATCAAGATCTCTGATATGCACCCAAGCTTCTCTATGAAATATATTCCAACCAAGTGTCTCTTAATTTACATTTCCACGGTTATAAAGATTCCCAGTTATGGTGGCAGACACATCAAAGGGTAAGACATACCAACACAGCATTTAAAAAAAAATATTTGTTTATTTGAGAGAGAAAGAGAAAATGTGTATCCCAGGGCCTTTAGCCACAGTAAACTCCAGATGCATGGGCGAGCATGTGCATCTGACTTACATGGGTTCATGGGAGTCAAACCCCGGTCCTTGGGATTCTCAGGCAACACCTTCACTGCTAAGCCATGTCTCCAGCTGCAACATAGCATTTCTAAGCTTTACATTGGTTTTGCCTTAAAAATTAACCTAGATTCAACCTCTAGTTTTATCTTCTAGGTTTTTGATTGCTCAAAAAAGTATTCTTGGGTTTGGAGAGATGGCTCTCTCTATATCTATCTGCTTCTTTTTCTCTCTCTCAAATAAATACATAAATAAAAATTAAGAAAATATAAATATTAACTTTGACTTTTACTTAGCTTTAGGTCCTGGTGAGAGTCACCAGTTTTGTTCCTGTGCAGTATGAGAGGGTGTACTTTTTATTTTAATTTTTGTCTGGATCAGTCCATAATGGTGTCAGCCCAAGCTTAGGTTTGTAAGGGAATTTATACAAAAGTGTATACATGGCAGTTGAGCAAGCAGGTTACAAAAAATTACAAGAATGTAACAGTTTGGAAAACAAAGATTAGAACAGGGTGTATATGATAGTTAAAAGTTAAACTTTTAATAAACTGCAAGGGGGGAGAGGGAAGACTCCTTGTTTACCCTTCCTCATTCTTTTCTCATCTCATCTTGGGGTCTTTCCACTGTTCAAGCTTTTTGTCATCTTTCTACCACACCACACTTTCATGTGTTCTCCCCAAACCTGCATTTGTGACACCCTTTCCCAGGTTGGTGGGCTCCTAAGAGTGCACACCTTTCCTGTGTGCCCACCAACCAATCAAGATCTCTGATATGCACCCAAGCTTCTCTATGAAATATATTCCAACCAAGTGTCTCTTAATTTACATTTCCACGGTTATAAAGATTCCCAGTTATGGTGGCAGACACATCAAAGGGTAAGACATACCAACACAGCATTTAAAAAAAAATATTTGTTTATTTGAGAGAGAAAGAGAAAATGTGTATCCCAGGGCCTTTAGCCACAGTAAACTCCAGATGCATGGGCGAGCATGTGCATCTGACTTACATGGGTTCATGGGAGTCAAACCCCGGTCCTTGGGATTCTCAGGCAACACCTTCACTGCTAAGCCATGTCTCCAGCTGCAACATAGCATTTCTAAGCTTTACATTGGTTTTGCCTTAAAAATTAACCTAGATTCAACCTCTAGTTTTATCTTCTAGGTTTTTGATTGCTCAAAAAAGTATTCTTGGGTTTGGAGAGATGGCTTAGTAGTTAAGCACTTGCCTGTGAAGCCTAAGGACCCTGGTTTTAGGCTTGATTCCCCAGGACCCACGTAAGCCAGATGCACAAGGTGGTACATGCATCTGGACTTCATTTGCAGTGGCTGGAGGCCCTGGCACACCCATTCTCTCTCTCTCTATCTGCCTGTTTCTTTCTCTGTCTGTCACTCTCAAATGAATAAATAAAAGTAAATATACAATAAAACAGTATTCTTTCCTGACACTACCAATTATTTTTTCATAAATATTTTATTTATTTATATGATAAAGACAGATGATAGAGAGAAAGAAAGAGTGAGTATGGGCGCACCAGGAACTCCTACCACTGCAAATGAACTCCAGAAGCATGGTCATTTTGTGTAATTTTCTTTACATGGGTACAGGGGAATAGAACCTGGGACACCAGGCTTTATATGCAAGCACCTTTAATTGCTGAGCCATCTCTCTACTCCTCACAAATTCTTTTAAAATGGTTTATTGTAGGGCTGGAGAGATGGCTTAGTGGTTAAGGCTCCTGCCTCCTAAGCCTAAGAACACCAGTTCTAATCTTCAGGTCCCACGTTTAGCCAGATGCAAAGTGACACAAGGGCGCAATGCTGCACTTGCCCACAAGGGGAGCACACATCTGGAGTTCGTTCACAACAGCTGAGAGGCTGCTGGCGTGCCCATTCTCTGTCTTCCTCTCTCTCTCTCTGTGTCTCTCTCCAAAAAAAAAAAAAAAAAAAAAAAAGATTCATTATAATTTATTTTAAATTAAAATGTATAGCTTTTTTACTTATGTTTTGTCCTTTTTTTTTGAAGTAACTGACTAAAAAGAGAACACATAAATATAAGAATGTTGCTGGCTTCTATTTTGTATAAGGATAATGGCTCTCCTGACTGGACCTTACTGTTACCCTGTACAGACACAAATGCTACAAAAAGAGAAGCAATAAACAGTCACAAATTATTTTCTTGCTTTAAAAAGTATTTTATTTATTTATTTGAGAGAGGTAGAGAAAGAAGAGGCAGACAGAGAGAGATTATTTAAATGTACCTAATTTCCCTTATTCAACACTTAAAACATTAACAATGATATTCTTGTCATGAAAATTTATCTTATTTCCTCTCAGAAGAATATTTTTCTGTAGCTGGTTTGTTGAATGGACACTCAATAGCCATTTCCCACTCTGGTCCAATGACTATTGAGTGGCAGATTGCTTACCTCCATATTTAGCTATAGATGGATCTTGCCATTACAGTTATCTTTATTCTATACTGCATCCATTCCACTTAAACCTATTTAGTTGTGGGCCATCTAGCCTGACTGACAAAATGAAGAATAAGTATTATGGAAATTGCAGAGGAAGTTTTGGTTTACGTGCACTCTAAAAATCTCAGATCAACATGGCTTCCTTTGTGTCCTTTCTAAGAATTGTCTTGGAGAAAGGTGATTCAGACTATGGTAGTTTTCTTTCAATGATAAGATAAAAATATTGCATAAAAAGACAAAATAGCCCTTCTCTCCATCCTGTGCCACTACTACAGTAGGGAATTTGGAGCTGATCTCATTCCAAAGCCCTGGGAAGCAAGTAACACTAGGTGACCAGGGCCCAGGTAAGCCTCCTCATCTTCTGTGTGCCCTACTTGCTGGTATTAGGTATCAAAAACACTATATAGGATCTCTATACCTGCCCTGACCCCTTGCTCCAACCTCTGCCACTGTGGCCTCCATCAATAAGTAGGGACCTCAGAGCTGATCTCACACCAAAGCCCTTGTGAAGACCAATGAGAGCTTGCCCCTTCCCCCTGCACACACAGCCCCTCACTTCTTGGACTGTCCTGCTTTCCTGCATCTCCCTGAGTAGGGACTCCCTAGCTGATCACACTCAACAGCTTGGGCACTGAGTACACCAGGCCTCCTAGGGTATAGCAAACATCCAATAGGAAGCTGCATACACATAAAAGAGCCTACTTAGATTCAAATATACCTAGTCCAAGTCTAGAAATAGACTATCATTCCACACAAATCTCCATCAAGGCTGACCATGCCACCCAACACAGGCTCCACAAGATCTTCTACTGTTGCATACTTAGTAAAACAAAAGGGCTACCTAGAGAGAGGCAAATCTCAAAGCATGTGTCTGGAGTTCATTTGCAGTGGCTAGAAGTCCTGGCGTGCCCATTCTCTTTCTATCTGTATTGCTCTATCTCTCTCTCATAAGTAAATAAATTTTATAAAATGAGAACAACAATGAAATATCTCTATTAAATGGCTCCCAAGAAAGCCTCACCAACAGAATAGTAAAGATGGAGGACAGACTATCAAAGTCTGAAGAAAAAACAGAGAGAATAGAAATAGAGTTGAAAATTCATGACAAGATTTAAAAAGTGAAGAAAATGTAGGATATCTCAATACATATATATTTAGAGAGAGAATTGGTGCACCAGAGACTCAGCCACTGCAATCAAACTGCAGACACTTCCACCACCTAGTGGGCATGTGTAACCTTATGCTTGCCTCAGCTTTGTGCATCTGGCTTACATGGGATCTGGAGAGAGATCAAACATGGGTCTTTAGGCTTCACAGGCAAGCACCAAATGCCTTAACCACTAAGCCATCTCTCCAGCCAAAAAATATTTTTTAAAAATAAAATTATTGTTTAATCCCAGAACTCAGGCAGCAGAGCTAAGAGTATCAACATGAGTTCAAGGCCACATTGAGAATACAGAGTGAATTTCAAGTTAGCCTGGTCTAGAGTGAGACCCTACCTTGAAAAACAAAAACAAAAAGTAAAATAAAATAAAATTATTGAAGAAAAATTTCCCAGTCTTACAAAAGAAAGACCTATTCGGGTAGAGAAAGTTCATAGAAAACAAAATAGACAGGACCAGAAAAAAAAATCTCCACTTCACAATATAGTAAAAACACTAAACACAGAAAACAAAGAAAGGTATTACAAAATGCAAGACAAAAATAGCTCATTATTTACAAAGGTAAGCCCATCAGAATTACCCCTGATTTTTCAGTGGAAACTCTAGAAGTAAGAAGGGCTTTGAATGAAATATTTCAAATTTTAAAGACAATGGTTACCAACACAAACTACTATACACATAAAAATTATCCTTCATACTAGAAGGTAAAATAATAAGGTTCCATGATAAAATACAGCCTTCTGCATATAAGTGTGCTAAGCCAACCTTACAAAGAATACTTCTTGTTATACTCCACACTGAAGAGAAGAACGAGCATACTCAAGAAACTACAGGAGGAAAGGGGCAATGATTGAACTAGAACAGATCTGTAACCATATGAAGATCAAGAAAATACCAAACTCCACAGTCTTCAACCTGACAGGACTTAATTCACCCCTCTGTATTGTAACTCTGAACATCAATGGACTCTACTCCACAATCAAAAGACACAAGTTATCAGGCTGTGTTGCAATCAGCTTCACATGGCTGGCAGGAAACACCTAATCAAGAGCAGCATGTTTTTAGCTTACAGACTCAAGAGAAAGCTCCATGATTGCAGGGGAAAATGATGGCATGAGTAGAGAGTGAAAATCACCTCCTGGCCAACATCAGGTGGACAACAGCAACAAGACAGTGTGCCAAACACTGGCAAGGGAAAGCTGCTATAAGAGCCATGAGCCTGTCCCCAATAATACATTGCATCCAGAGGCTTTAATTTCCAGTTGCCATCAGCTGGAGACCTAGCATTCAGAACACACAAGTTTATGGGAGACCCTACTTCAAGTGCCGCCCCTGGCCCCCATAAACTGATAACCATCTATGCTATAAAATGCAATGAATCCAGTCCAACTTTAAAAGTCCTTATAGATTTTATCAATCCCCATGATGTTCAAACATCCCCATAGACCAAGATAATTTAACTGAGCTATAATACCAAAAAATAAAACGTAATAGCACAGAATAAGCACTCATACTGCATAAGATGGCACTGGCATAATAAAGAAATATTCAACCAGTACAAGATTTAAACAGGGCAAACATTAAACTCTGTAGCCCCAAGTCTAACAATTCTAGTCAGTGACAAGTCTCCAAGTCCAATAATTCTAACCAGTGACAAATCTCTAGAGTTCCATCCAATCTTTTCCCTCTAGCTAGGCTACTCAGAGTCCCAGAAAACTTCATCTCGTGCCAGCAGCTCTCCTTGGCAACCATCCTATAGTCCTGGCATCTCCAGTGGGTCTCTCCTGCAATCCATGGTTTACTCACATGGTTCCATTGAGTCTCCATGCAGGTAATCCAATAAGCCTGCTTCATGCTGTCCATGGCCATTTCCAAAGTACAAAACTGTGTGGCAAATTAAATTACACTCATTTCCTGAATTTTTTATACTCCATAGTACCAGGTGGGCTACCAACTTATTAATACAGGGGTGAATGAAGCAGACTGTGAAGAACAGGACACTCCTTTCATGTTCAGGCCCCTTCAAAAAGTCTGCATTCTTCCTGCTGCCCCAATGCAGATGAGCTGGCTCAATCTCAAAGGCTTTAACCTCTCATACATTTGCAGGAGAAGGGGCAGAAGTTTAGGCCCAAAGATTTCATATTTGGACCAGATCCCTCTGTTTACACCAGTCCATTTCTATGCAATGCAACCCTGCTGCACAAGTTCTCAGGACAAAGGCATAACAGCAAGTCTTTCACACAAACTGCTTCTAGCCCAGTCAGTACAGGCAAAGCTCTTTCTCACCCTCGTAAGCCAAACCTCATAGTGCATAGTTCTTACTGCATTCAGGTCTTTCAACTCTGACCAGAATGGTCCATCAAGCTACACATATAGCATTACAAAGTATCTCTTAGGCTAAAGTTTCAAGTCCTTCCACATTCCTCTCAAAAATCATCTCCAAAAGACCAAAAGCCACACAGTCAGATTTAGAGCAGCAATGATCCCATTTCTTGGTACCAATTTTACTATCGCAGTCAGGTTCACATTGCTGGCAGAAAACACCCAACCAAGAGCAGCTTGTGGGAAGAGAGGGTTTATTTTGGCTTACAGACTCAAGGGGAAGCTCCATGATGGTGGGGGGAAATCACAGTATGAGCAGAGGGTGAGCATCACCTCCTGGCCAACATTAGGTAAACAACAGCAATAGGAAAGTGTGCCAAACACTGGCAATGGGAAGTTAACTATAACACCCATAAGTCTCCAATTCCCAAATTGCCACCAGCTGGGGGTCTAGCATTCAGAACACATAAATTTATGGGGAATACCTGAAGCAAGTCACCACAAGCTGGATCAGAAAACTGGATCCATCCATCTGCTGTATACAAGAATCACACCTCAACACTAAAGATAGATACCATCTTAGTTTGAAAGGATGGAAAAAGATATTTCAAGCAAATGGAAATTGCAAACCAAAGTTAATAAAAATAAATAAATAAGGCCACTTTATTCTCATGACTGGAGTAATTAAACAAGAGGATATGATTATCATACATGTATATGCACCAAACACAGGTGCATAAAATTTTATAAAACAAATTGTATTACATAATAAATAGAAATAAATCCCAACACAATAATAGCAGGAGACTTTATTCCACTATCATCAATAGATATATCATCTAAACAGAATATAAACAGAGAACTAATGTAGCTAAATAGTACCATAGATGACATGGAGTTAACAGATATCTAGAGAACATTCTACCCTAACTCTACAGAATACACATTCTTCTCAGTGGTTCATGGAACTTTCTCTAAAGAGATCATACATTAGTATATTTTGCAAGTCTCCAAATATTCATGAAAATTGACATAATTTCCTGTATTATATCTGACCACAGTGCAATAAATCTAGAAATCAAGAATAAAGGAAACCACAGAAACAAACCAATTCCTGGACATTAAACAACTCACTATTAAACAATATTCTAGAACTGAATGACAATAAAAACACAACACACCCAAACTTATGAGACACAATAATTGTAGTTCTAAGAGAGAAGCTTATAGCATTAAATGTCTACATTACAAAAAATAGGCAGAACTGAAATAAATAACTATCCATCACAAGTCTTTGGGAAAACAAGAACAATCCACAAACAAAAGTAATACATAAAAAAAAATCAAGATGATAACAGAAATCAAGAAATGGAAATAAAGAAAACAATTGTAACCATTTGATGAAATGAAGAGGTGCTTTGTCCTAAAAATAGACAAGACTGATAAACCCCTGGGCACTTTGATCAAAGGGAAAAGTTGAAAAACTCAGTTAAAATGACTTAAGATAAAAAGGAAATATTACAACAGATACAAATGAAATTGTGAGAATAAGAATATCTTTCAAAAATCTATATTCCACAAAATTGGAAAATCTGAAAGGAATGGGGATGAATTTCTTGACTCATACCACTTACCAAAACCAAACCAAGAAGAGGCAAATTACCTGGAAAGAACTATAACATAGACCCTCCAGGCATACCTAGCAGCAGCAACAGAGACCAAACAAGGGGACTTTCCAACCTCATCAGCCTCCTTACAGAGCCAGAAATCTAAGGAAAAGTCTGCTGAGCTACTGAAAGAGACACAGGGGAACACAGAGAGAAACTACACACTTCCTGAACTCTCCCATCCCCCAACAATCAGAACCACAAACCTCTGGAATTCAGCTCCCAGCCACAGCACATCCAGCACAGCTGAGCCGAACTCAAGCTCCACAGCACAACATGGAGGGAACATGCTGGGTACCCAGCATTGGTGACATTGGAAGCCACACCAAAAGGTAACGAGGCCGACTGACAAAAAAAAATAATAAAAAATTAAATTAAAAATTTTAAAAAGGTAAGCCGGGCGTGGTGGCGCACGCCTTTGATCCCAGCACTCGGGAGGCAGAGGTAGGAGGATTGCCATGAGTTCGAGGCCACCCTGAGACTACATAGCTAATTCCAGGTCAGCCTGGACCAGAGTGAGACCCTACCTTGAAAAACCAAAAAAAAAAAAAAAAAAAAAAAAAAAAAAAAAAAAGGTATATAGGCCTGCATTGGAAGTGCTAATCTCTCTTTCCTTGTCAGGGCAGGTTATGGGTTACAAATCCATCAGAAATGATTACCAATGAGACTATTTTAGATGAAATACCTGACAAAGACCTCAAAAGAATGATTATATCTATGCCCAAAGAAATGAAAGAAAAAATGAAAAGATTCAAAGAAGAAAACAAACTCCAGCAAAAGAGCACAGAATACCAGTTTAATGAAATAAAAAGGTCATTACAGGACATGAGTAAGGAAATAGAAATACTGAACAAAAACCAGGCTGAAATCCTAGCTCTGAAGAACACAGTCAGTGAAATGAAAAACTCTGTGGAAAGTCTCACCAGTAGAATGGATGAAGGAGAAAACAGAATATCTAAAGTAGAAGACTATTTGGCAGACCTAATACAGTCCAACAAAGAGAAAGACAAGCTTATTAGAAAGGTATGAATGGGAATTCCAAGATATCAGGGACACTATGAAAATATCAAACAACAATTCAGGGTATAGTAGAAGGAGAAGAATTTCAATCCAGAGCTTAGTAGGTGTTTTCCACAAAATCATAGAAGAAAAATTTCCCCAAATTGGGAAAGAAATACCAATGCAGATACAAGAAGCTTTTAGAACACCAAATAGACAAAACTTAGAAAGAACCTCTCCTCACCATGTTATAATTAAACTACTAAACTATTATTCCTGTCAGAATGGCTACCATCAAGAAAACAAATGACAATAAGTGTTGGTGGGGATGTGGAAAAAGGAACACTTCTACACTCTTGGTGGGAATGTAATCTGGTCCAGACATTGTGGAAATCAGTGTTCTTGAGACAGATAAAAGTAGATTTACCATATGATTCACACAATGTGTAAATATACCATATCTTTATTATGCATTCACCTGTTGAGGGACATCTAGGCTGGTTCCATTTCCTAGCTATTGTGAATAGAGCAGCAAGAAACATGGTTGTGCAAGTATCTCTAAGGTAGTGAGAAAAGTCCTTCGGATATATGCCTAGGAGTGCTATAGCTGGATCATATGGTAAATCTACTTTTATCTGTCTCAAGAACCTCCCATCATGACTAAAATATTGGAGAGACTCAGGATGGAATGATTCCCAGTAAAGTCTGGAACAAGACAGGGGTGCCCATTCTCACCACTGCTTTTTAACATAGTGCTTGAAATCTTAGAACTGACAAGGCAAGAAAAAGACAAAGAAGCCATAAATTGGAAAGGAAGAAATTGAACAAATCCTACTTACATATGACATAATTCTATATCAAGGTGACCTGAAATATTCCAACAGAAAACTCCTAGAGGCAATAAAATCTTTCAGCAAAGTGTCAGGATATAAAATAAACATACATAAACCAGTAGCCTTCATTATTTCAACTACAAACATTATGCAGAAAGAAATCAGGGAATCTGTTCTATTTACAATTGCCACAAAAGTAAGTGTATTGTAATATCCCTAACAAAGGACATAAAAAGACCTCTACAATGAATCATACAATATACTGAAGAAAGAAATTGAGGAAGATTAAAAGACCTCATATGCTCATGGACCAGAAAAATTAAACGCAATTCCAAGCAAAATTCTTAACAGAGCTAGTAAAAACAATCTGAAAATTTACCTGCAAGCATGAAAGGCCTTTGACAGAGAATAATACTCTCATCAAAGGGAATAATACTGGTGGTATCAATATACCCAACAGCAAGACATACTGCAAAGCCATAGTAATAAAACCAGCATGGCATTGCCACAAAAGAGAAACAGAGATAAATGAAACAGAACAGTGGATTCAGGCTTGAATTCTAATGAATAAAGACACCTTTTGAAAAAAAATATTTTATTTATTTATTTTTGGAGAGGGAGAGAGAGACAAGGAGATAGAGTGGGCATACCAGAGCCTCCACTATTGCAAATGAACTCCAGATGCATGTGTCATCTTGTGCATCTGGCTTACATGGATCCTGGGGAATCAAACCTGGGTTCTTAGGCTTCACAGGCAAAAAAGAAAGCCAGGCGTGGTGGTGCATGCCTTTAATGCCAGCACTCAGGAGGCAGAGGTAGGAGGATTGCCGTGAGCTCAAGGCCACTCTGAGACAACAGAGTGAATTTCAGGTCAACCTGAGCTACAGTGAGACCCTACCTCAAAAAAAAAAAAAAAAAAGAAAGAAAGAAAGAAAGAAAGAAAAAAGAAAAAGAAACAAGAAAGAAAGGAAAAAGAAATGCAGGAAAGAAAGGGTCATTGAATTTGCAACATGGTCTTGTGTTTTGGAAATGGCCATGGGCAGTGTGGAGCAGGATTGCCTGCATGGAGATCTGATGGAGCCATGAGGATGGACTGTAGGTTGCAGTGGAGACCAAGTGGAGATGCTGGGACCATGAGATGACTGCTAAGAAGAGCTACCAGGCCCAGATAAAGTTTTCCAGGAATATGAGTAGCCTAGCTGGAGGGGCAGAATTGGAACTCCAGAGAATTGTCCGTGGTTAGAATTATCGGACTTGGCCTTGAGAGATGGCTTAGCAGTTAAGCACTTGCCTGTGAAGCCTAAGGACCCCAGTTCGAGGCTCCATTTCCCAGGACCCATGTAAGCCAGATGCACAAGGTGGCACATGCATCTGGAGTTCATTTGCAGTGGCAGGAGGCCCTGGTGCCTCCTTCTCTGTCTGCTTGTTGATCTCAAATAAAAGAAATAAAAATAAACCAGAAATTAATAAAAGAAAAGATTATCAGACTTGGAGTTTTGTTACTGACTAGAGTTGTTGGACTTGGAGCTACAGTTTGATGTTTGCCCTGGTTGATTTCAATCTTGTATTGGTTGAATATTTGCTATGTCCAATGCCATCTTTTGTGGTGTGGATGTTTATTCTGTGCCTGTTGGAGTCACCCCTAAGGCCAGCCCAGGAGGGATGGCAGGGTCTCTGCCGAGTAGGGGGTGAGAGGCGCGGAGTCATGGCACAAACTCCGGGAGCTGGGTGGAAGCAACAGAGGGCGAGCTGCCACAAACTCGTTTATTTGAGGAAGTGCAGGGGGTTTTAAGGGGCTTGGCTGGCCAATCATTGTATGGGGTGGTCCCCTTTTTGTGACCAATGACAGCCTGTCTCTGGACAGGTCATCTCATAGCAGGTTTCTCATGAGCATGGGACTGTAGCTGTTCTCACGCCAGGCCTGCGCAGAATGCCATGTTCACAGAAGCCACTTCCTGGTTTCTCCTGCCATGTGGTCTGGCTAGGGCCAGACCTACATTGTGCCATACATGTGCCATTATTATTATTTTGGTATTATGGCTCAGTTAAAAGATCTCAGACTATTAGAATGTTTGAACATCATTATGATTGATTAAAAAAAAAAAACCTCTGGGGACTTTTAAAGTTGGAATGAATGCATTGCATTTTACATCATGGATGGTTATCAGTTTATGGCAGCCACAGGCAGAATGTGGTGGTTTGATTCAGGTGTCCACCATACACTTAGGTGTTCTGAATGCTAGGTTCCCTGTTGATGGCAATTGGAAATTAAAGCCTCCAGGAGGCAGTGTATCATTGGGGGCAGGCTTATGAGTATCACAGCCAGATTCCCCTTGCCAGTGTTTGGCACACTCTCCTATTGATGTTGTCCACCTGATGGTAGCAAGGAGATGATATCCACCCTCTGCTCATGCTGTCATTTTACCCTGCCATCAAGGAGTTTCCCCTTTAGTCTGTAAGCAAAAATAAACCTTTTCCCCCATAAGCTGCTCCTGGTCAGGTGATTTCTGCCAACAATGCAAACCTGATATCAACACCGGATAACAAGAGATCATGCTGGACTTGAAAAGGAAACCAGTTCCTTCAGGTCTAGCACTCATAATGATGGATAATGCTATGCTAACTGCTGGTGGAGGATGGTCACTAACAGCATAAACAAGCAGGGGATCCTAAAAGCTACAAAACCAACTAGCTAGGCAAGGGGTATGCACTGTGCAATAGTGGCACACAGGCTATGGTAGTAATCACTGCTCTCCTTTTGGATGTATGTCCTTCTCTATGGGATGGAACCCATACCTGGTTTTGAGAACAAAGTCATGTATAGAATCCTATGAATAGAAAGGCCAAATATTTTAGACAGAAACTTCTACTGTTCTTCACTGTTCTTTGACTAAGAAGAGAGCATATTCCCATCAAAAAAAAGTTTTTGAAAGGGCTATACTTATCCCCTTTGATCCATGCTGCTATCATTCTTTGTTGGAGCATCTGCTTATTACAGATGGCAGCAAATAATGGGGTCAGTCAAGATCCAGCAATATTACTGCTTAATAGGAAACAACTCATCTCTATCACATCTGCCAGGGCCCAGGAGACACTACAGAAGAAATGCTGATTTAAACATGAGTGGTGATCTCACTACTATCCTGTATGGCACAATGCAGGCATGGCCCTAGCCAGACCACATGGCAGAAGAAACCATACCAGGCCATACCCCTCGGGTTTTCTCACTGGGGTGGTGAGTAGCCAATGACAGGTAAGACTCCATGAGATGGGACAACCTAAGACAGGCACCGTCGCATGTGATGATCCTTGGGGCCTGGGTTCAACAATGGCTTGGCAAAAAACCATACCTCCCAGGGTTGCCAATAATTAAAAACAAAAAGGACGATATGCATGGCACAAAGCAGGTCTGGCTCTAGCCAGACCACATGGCAGAAGAAACCAGGAAGTGACTTCTGTGAGCATGGCATTCTGCACAGGCCTGGCATGACAACAGCTACAGTCCCATGCTCGCAAGAAACCTGCTACAAGATGACCTGTCCAGAGACAGGCTGTCATTGGTCACAAAAAGGGGACCACCCCATACAATG
This sequence comes from Orientallactaga sibirica, assembly GCA_036365145.1. NCBI lineage: Eukaryota > Metazoa > Chordata > Mammalia > Rodentia > Dipodidae > Orientallactaga > Orientallactaga sibirica. The sequence continues at coordinate 29,736,189 of JAEOAD010000026.1, read as the reverse complement.
ATTGGCCAGCCAAGCCCCTTAAAACCCCCTGAACTTCCTCGAATAAACGAGTTTGTGGCAGCTTGCCCTCTGTTGCTTCCACCCAACTCCCGGAGTCTGTGTTGTGATTCCACGCTGCTGACCCTCAACTCGGGAGAGACCCTGCCATCCTTCCTGGACTGGCCTTAGGGGGGACCCCAACACTATCCTAACAATCTACTCCAGGGAAACACTAAAGAGACACAAAACTCATCAAACTAGAAATCCAGAAGATGCAGACAGCTCAACACTAAACTAGACATATAATATTCCTACCAACTCTCAGGAAACATTGTGCAAGTGAGGTGTGGAAACTGTAAGAGTCACAGGGTAGGAAGGTGTATCCTGAGTCATTGCCCTCACCAGAAACTCTCTGGTGCACTCATGTCCTCACCATGAATACCAATAACCTTACTGAGGAAGGCCTTCTGTGGAATGGGTATGGTACAGGGTATATAATTTTATGATGTTAGGGAAATATGACCAGTATTTAATATAATCACACTGTACAGTTTGTAATGACAAAAATAAAAAAGACAAAATACATCAGAAATGCAGAATTAGAGATAACCGAGTCTTGGTCCTTGTTGACAATGATTCAGTGGTTAATCTGCATAGCTACTAAAATATCAAGCAGAAATTCTCATGATGTAAGGGAACACAGAGAAAACATGTTTTTCCTGCTACCAATTACATCCATTAACAGCAGTATTGTCTCAATGTCTCTTGCCTAGGGTTTAGACATTCAAAACATACAGTGTTTATTAATTTCTGTGCTTACTACTCACCTCAGTTTCTACAGAAACTACAGATCTACAGAGATTACAGCCAATCTTTTGTAAATTTTCTCAGAATATAACTCCAGGCAACATAAACCATACAACCAGGAAGTTTTATGTAGTTGTATATTCTTGAGGTTGATACTGATGAAGGGTAAAAGACAATAGAATGGGAAACCATTTTGTTATGTATTTCATAAGCATCTACTGTGTACTCTTTGACACCTGATGTAAATTTGTAAATATGCACCTACTGTGCACTCTTTGACACCTGATGTACATTAGTTAACAAGGCAAAAATCCAAATTATTGCTGGGATTACTTGTATTACTCTAAAATTCTCCAAGCATGGACATTTTGACAGCTTTCTGTTGCTCAGAAACCCATTATGTCATAATGAGATGTAGACTTTGCCTAGGTGGAGTAGATTAGTTCTAAGTCTCATTTACTACTCATTTACTAATGTGGTGGGCAGTGGTAAGACACCATAGTATGGGGTTCAAAGAGATAGAATATAGAGTACAGAAAAAGACATAGAGGCAGATGTATTATTCTAGAAAATGAAAAGCCCAGTGGGAGGGAGAAGAGGGGACAAGATAAGGTAATAGGGTTTTTATGGACAAAGTACATAATATATGTGTAAAAGTTTTGGCCATTGTGATGGCTATTGTTAACTGTCAACTTGACAAGACCTAATAATCCAAGAGACAAACCTCAGGGCATGTCTGTGAGGGAGTTCTAGTTTGTGTTTCTAGCCCCAAATAGCAATATTAAAAGAAACTTGTACTGGATATAGAGCCCCCCAACAGGCCAGAAGTTACCCACTAGGAACAGAGACAGTCTCTGGTCACCCTTGAGCCACCCACAGGGAAAGATCAGGGACAGAGAGATAAACTCCCATTTGCCCACAAGCCCCCACAGGGAGAGACCAAGGGAGAGATAGGTAAGTTTCTTGCCCACAATTTAACCACAGGGAGAAATCAGAGAATGGAGATAAGTTCTCTGCCTTCCTTGTGAGTTACTGATAATTTTGGGCTAACTAGAACAAGAATTACAAGGAATTTAAACTATGTAGCTGCCTGCTTATGCCACATGTGCTTCTGTAACCTTCCTTGCTTGTATCTGTTATAGAAGAAAGATAAAAAAATTCCATATGCCTAAGCCTACACTGACACCATTTCAGAGAGATCTGGGTATCAGTCTGCTAGCATGAAGAAATCTTTGTTTCCTCTGTCTGAAAAGCTCTGAGTCTCAATATGTCAGGAAATTCCTGAAACATTTCCTGGAGGCCCCAGAAAGATCAGACTGCCAGACCACCCTGTTGGGTAGAAGAGGTCACTGCTCATGGGCTTTGCAGCCCACTACGGTCCCTTGGACCAAGAAGTGCTCATCCCTACCAGGTAGCTGGGAGGAGGACTGCTGAAGTCTGTACCAGGGAATCTGAGCAGAAGAGTGAGATGAAGAATTGGGAGTGGCAGCCAATAAGATAGGAAACCTGGGACAGGCAGTACAGGAAGGAGCCATTGAGGATTGATCCCTGCTAGAGGAATCCGAAGCCTTGAAGTAGTTCTAAGGTGATGGCCCTCTTTTCATCAGGACCAAAATTGTTCTTGTCTCAGTATCTAGCCAGGTCAGGATTATTAGTGGGACTAAATAGGGAATTGTTTAAACTCTGAGTGATTGAGTGTGTATGCAAGAGTGCATGTGGATGGCTCCATGGCTCTGAAGCTATGGAGTCCAATTGGGCTTTAACCTGCATTTCTGATGGGGTCATTTCACCTAAATGGACACTCATCTCCCAATAACAGGGATCTCTGACAACACACAGGGTTTTTACACACAGCCCTATATTGGTAAAAATCCTTAAGTGGCTGGCCAGGTGGGCATCTGTCTGAGGGAGAGTCTCCAGACCTTCCATCCCTTCTTGTGCACACACAAAACACACCCTAGTCATGTATAAGATGGGTTTCCTCTCAGTTGAAATGCCTGATGGTGCTCTAGACTATATTAGAAAATTTCAACACAGGAAATTACGATATCAAGTTGAAACCATCAAAGTTATAGAACTTCAATGAAATTGATTGGTTGTCCTTTGATGTGGAATGGCCACAAGAGGGCACCCTATATCTGGCTGCCATCTGCAGAATGAGAGAAACTTGCACTGATAACTCAGGCCATCCTGATCAGTTTCCATATACCAGTTGCTGGTATGCACTAGCTTTGTATCTATCTGATTGCTCCGTTTCCACATACAAAGAAAATCAGCCACTCTGCTGGCCACATGAACAACCAAACCAAAAGAGAAACTCCCAATTCAGCAGGCCCCTGAACAAGATACTGAGTCACCCCCATATCTCTGAACCCATGAACCTGTTTCCCCCTGTTAACTGATCTGAAGCCAGAGGCACCACCACCCACCATTTATCCAGCCCTGCCATGAAAGGAACCCCCCCCTCCACCATCAAAACCTCCTCCATCTGAGAAATGGGGAAGATCCCCAAACTCAGGCCACCTGACAACTGGGGAGAACCAGTACCCCTCTATCTGTTAGAACAAATTCCAGGCCAATCGCCTCCCTGGGGCAGATGGAACTTGTAGGACAAGTCCAATACAGCATACCTACCAGCCCTTTACCATTGCTAACCTCCTGAACTAGCATCACCATACTCCACAATATTCAGAGCATCCCCAAGCCATGGTAGATCATCTTACTACTATCATGCATAGCCACCAGCCAACTTGGTATGATTGCCATCAGCTGCTATCCAACTTCTTCTTCTTTTTTTTTTTTTTTTTTTTTGTTTTGCGAGGTAGGGTTTCACTCTGGTTCAGGCTGACCTGGAATTAACTATGTAGTCTCAGGGTGGCCTCGAACTCTTGGCGATCCTCCTACCTCTGCCTCCCGAGTGCTGGGATTAAAGGCGTGTGCCACCATGCCTGGCCACCCTCTTCATTTTTGATGAAAAGCTATCTAACAATCTGCCTGAACCTGGCTGATTACCCAGTCCCCCCCCCCCCAATGCCATGAATCTTTAATGATTTGCAGATACTGCCCTTCTCAATGAATGCCCAAAGTAGGACTCCAATACCCAAGAATGAATGGAATCTTTCATCTGGATGAGGAAAGCAATCTTAGAAAGAACCCAAGCTGGAGCACGGGGAGCCACCAATGTGACCAAAGTGAGTGAGGTGACTTAGAAGCCAGATGAGTCTCCCAGTCAATTCTATGAGAGACTCTGATGCATAGTGATACTTCACTCCATTTACTCCTGAAGCACAGCAGCACCAGTCCATGGTAAACAAAGCCTTTGTCCAACAGTGAGCTTCAGTTGTGCACCAAAAATTCCAAAAACCAGAAGGATTTGATGGACTGAATATCAATCAACTCATCGATATTGCAGCCAAGGTGGTAGCTAGCTGAGAGAAAATAGCACACAAAGAAAAAGAAAAATGCCTCCAGAAAAAGGCAAAAATCATGGCAATGGACCTCAGAGACAAGAGGGCCACTGAAAGATTGAGGCTACAACCTGCTGGTAAGAGAAATGATCATATCCCATTAGAAGGAGACCAATATGAATGTTGTAAGGGAAAGATTCATTAGGAGAATGAGTGCCCTAGGAAGAGGGAGGATCAAAGAACACAAGGTTGTGAAAGGACAAGACCTGCCATGGTCGCACTTTCCAAGCAGGCTGACCCACCCAAGCTTGAAGACCCAGGATGGGGGCCTAAACATGACTGAAGATGACTGCACTCAATCACAATCAGGACCAAAAGCCCAGGGTCAAAATAAATCTGGGTGGGGGCCATGCTATAGACTTTATTTTAGATACTGGTATGGTGATTAGTATGGTACCATCCCCTACTGGCTGACACACCAAGGACTCTATCACAATATTTGGAGCTACAAGGATTACCAGAAAGTATGGATTTTGTCAGCCAAGAGTTTTCTCAGTAGGAGGCCACCAAGTATGTCATAGGTTCCTGTATGTGCCTAAATCTCCGGGCCCTCTTTTAAGAAGAGACTTGCTATCTAAGCTAGGTATCACTGTAATAATGATGGACTGGGATACCATCAACTCTGGTGCCCTTCCAGTACTGACTTTGGAAGTCTGCCTCAAAATAGAGTGGCAATTTGGGACTTCCGGGTAAGATGGAAGCATAGGAGCTGTGCCAAACCAGATTAGGGGGGGATTTAAGCAAAATACAGAAAAATACACCCTTCTTCTGAAAAGTGCAGAATAGTTTTTCCCCTGACACAGTGGGGAAGCAGGAGATGGCCAGAATCCAACTGAGGAGCTTGAGGCCCAATCCTCCGCAGCCCTGGTCTGTGGCAGCCCCCAAGGTCCACTGCACCCAAATCCCTGTGATCTGCATGCCAGGCACCACCCACCAAGTGTGCCTAGCAGCAGCAACAGAGACCAAACAAGGGGACTTTCCAACCTCATCAACCTCTTTGCAGAGCCCAGAAATCTAAAGAAAAGTCTGCTGAGCTACTGAAAGAGATACAGGGGAACAGTGTGAGCACCTACAGGCTGCCTGAACTCTCCCTTCACCCAACCATCAGAACTACAAACCTCCAGCATTCAGCTCCCTGCAGCATCCAACGCAGCTGAGCCAAGTTCAGGCTCCAAAGCACAACACCAGCAGCTCATCCAGCACAGCTGAGCTGAGCTCAAGCTCCACAGCATAACACAGAGGGAACAAGGTGGGCACTCAGCATTGGTGAGATTGGAAGCCACACCAAAAAGTAATGAGACTGGCTAACTGACAAAACAAAACAACAACTACAACAACAAAAAACAGGTACATAAGCCTACATTGGAAGTGCTAATCTCTCTTTCCATGTCAGGGCAGGTTATGGGTTACATATTTGATTTGTGGTTGGCTTTACCACTTTCAAATAAGCTGTACATGGGGTGTTGAATATTGCTGCCTTTAATACTTCCAGATTTATAGGGTCTTTGTCATTTGCTTTGTTCATTATTGGGGGCAGGGGCTGATCCAGAACCAGGCTGACCTGGAACCCAATTCAGAACAGGATTCTCTACCTCCTAGCAGATAGTATTAAGGGTATAGAGCAACACACACCCTTAGGGATTTGGGCCTTATATGACTATTTGTTTGTTTTAATCCCCACACTTGTATACTCTGTGCTGTTTTTTATTGAATGTGTATTGCTCAGTGGAAGTTTAGAATTTGCCAGTATATTGTCACACCCAGTCCACTAGAATACTTGCTTAGCAAGCAAAGACAAGACCTAGGATTACTTCTGCAGTTGGGTTGTGGTACAAGAGCTATACTTGGCACCTTAAACTCATATCCTGAAAGTATATAAAGGTTGATCACCACATCTAATGACACTGCATATAAATAGAAAACCTAAGCATTAAATCAATCCAGGATGCAAAAGTCACTATATTATAATACAAGAAACACAAAGAATCAAGACAACGCAATCCCACAAAAATTACAAATCCATCAGAATTGTTCAACAATGAGATTGTTTTAGATGACATTCCTGACAAAGATTTCAAAAGAATGATGTTATCTATACTCAAAGAACTGACAGAAGAAATGAAGTGAATCAGAGAAGAAAACAAAGGAATTAAAGAAGAAAACACAGGAAACCAGCTTAATGAAATAAAAAGGTCATTACAGGACATGAGTAAGGAAATAGAAATACTGAATAAAAACCAGGCTGAAATCCTAGCTCTGAAGATCACAGTCAGTGAAATAAAAAACTCTGTGGAAAGTCTAACCAGTAGAATGGATGAAGAAGAGAACAGAATATCAAAACTAGAAGACCAGGCAGCAGACCTAATACAGTCCAACAAAAAGAAAGGCTAATAGAAAGGTATGAATGGGAATTCCAAGATATCCTGGACTCTATGAAAAGACCAAACATAAGAATTCAGGATATAGCAGAAGGAGAAGAATTTCAATCCAGAGGCTTCCCACATTGGGAAAGAAATGCCAATGCAAATACAAGAAGCCTTTAGAACACCAAACAGACAAAACCTAGAAAGATCCTCTCCTCGCCTTGTTATAATTAAACTACTAAACATGCAAACCAAAGAAAATATATTGAAAGCAGTTAGAGAGAAAAAGCAAGTGTCCTTCAAAGGGAAACCCATCAGTATCACAGTGGATTTCTCAACACAAACTTTAAAAGCCAGAAGGCTTGAATTGATGTATTCCAAGTTCTGAAAATTAAAAACTGTCAACCAAGATTGTTTTCACCTGAAAAGCTATCTAACCAAATTGTTGGAGAAATAAGGACATTCAGCAACAGAAACAGGCTAAAGGAATTTATGGCAACTAAACCAGATCTACAGAAAATACTTGAAGGAATCATTCGTGCTGAAGAGAACACACAAAGCAGGAAACAGGAAAAAATGAACCATACTCAAAAAACAGTTAAAACAACTGAGTAAAGTAAAAACAAAAGAATTACAAAACAAGAAGAATGGCAAGAATAAATATGTATCTTTCAATAATAACTCTTAATATCAATGGACTCAATGCCCCAACCAAAAAACACAGGCTTTCAGACTGGATTAAAAAGCAGGATCTTGCCATCTGTTGCCTCCAGGAAACTCACCTCTCAATAAAAGATAGAAACCTTCTTAGAGTGAAAGGTTGGAAAATGGTATTTCAAGCAAATGTGCCTAGGAAACAATCAGGGGTTGCTATCCTAATTTCTGAAAGGATAGACTTCAAACCAACATTAGTGAGAAAAGATAAAGAAGGTCACTTTATACTGATTAAAGGAACACTCCAAAGGAGGACATTACAACCCTAAACATATATGCTCCTAACATGGGGGCTCCCAATTTCATCAAACAAGGTCAGAGATAACTCCAAACGCAATAGTAGTGGGTGACTTCAATACCCCACTCTCATCACTTGACAGGTCTTCCCAGCAAAAAATAAACATTAAATGATGTCATGGACCTAACAGATATATACAGAACATTCCTTCCAAATGCTGCAGAATATACATTTTTCTCAGCAGCACATGGAACATTCTCTAAAATAGACCATATATTAGGACACAAATCAAATCTTAAATACAGGAAAATGGAAATAATCCCTTGTATGCTACCTGACCACAGTGGGATTAAACTGCAAATCAGCAAAAAGAAAAACTTCACAGCATACAGAAATTCATGGAGATTAAACAGTGCACTATTGAACAATGTATGGGTCATTGAAGAAATTAAAAAGGAAATCAAGAATTTCATAGAATCAAATTATAATGAGAATACAACATACCAAAATCTTTGAGACACAATGAAGGTAGTCCTAAGAGGAAAATTATAGCTCTAAGTGCCTATATTAAGAAATTACAGACTTCACAAGTGAACAATTTAATGCTTCACCTTAAAGCCTTGGAAAGAGAAGAATAAGGCAAACCAAAAATCAGTAGATGAGAAGAAATAATAAAAATTAGGGCACAAATTAATGAAATAAAAACAAAAAAATCCAAAGAATCAATGAACAAAGAGGTGGTTCTTTGAAAGGATAAACAAGATTGATAAATCCTTAGAAAATCTGACCAAAAGAAAGAGAGAAGAAACAAAAATTAATAAAATTAGAGATGAAAAAGGCACCGTCACAACAGATACCAAAGAAATTCAGAAAATAATGCAGACATACTTTAAGAATATATATGCCTCTAAGTTTGAAAGCCTGAAAGAAATGGATGATTTCCTTTATTTATATGACTTACCAAATTAAAATCAAGATGAGATAAACCATTCAAATAGACCTAAAACAAGTACAGAGATCCAAGGACTTATAAAACTCTCCCAACTAAAAAAAGTCCAGTCCCAGATGGATTGACTGCTGAATTTTATCAGACTTTCATGGAAGAACTAACACCAATGCTTCTCAAACTTTTCCATAAAATAGAAAGGGAAGGAATTCTACCAAAATCCTTCTATGAAGCCAGCATCACCTTGATACCAAAACCAGACAAAGACAGATCAAAAAAGGAAAATTATGAACCAATCTCCCTCATGAACATATATGCAAAAATTCTCAACAAAATATTGGCAAACAAAATACAAAAATATATAAGAAAGATTATTCACCCCAACCAAGTAAGCTTTATCCCAGGGATGGTTCAACATATGCAAATCCATAAACGTAATACACCACATAAATAGTCTGAAGGACAAAAATCACATGGTCATCTCAATAGATGTAGAAAAGGCATTTGACAAAATCCAACATCCCTTCATAGTAAAAGTATTACAGAAACTGGGAATAGAAGGAACATATCTCAATGTAATAAAAGCTATTTATGAGAAACCTACTGCCAACATAATATTAAATGGGGAAAAACTTGAAGCTTTTCCACTAAATTCAGGAACAAGACAAGGGTGTCCACTTTCCCCACTTCTATTTAATATAGTACGGGAAGTCTTAGCAACAGCAATAAGGCAAGAGACACTCATAAAAGGGTTACAAATTGGAAGGGAAGAGATCAAATTATCCTTATTTGAAAACGATATGATTCTATACATAATAGACCCTAAACAATCTATCAACAAACTGTTAGAGCTGATAAACACTTTTAGCAATGTAGCAAGATACAAAATAAACAAACAGAAACCAGTAGCTTTTCCATACACTAACAACAAACATGCAGAGGATGAATCAAGGAATCTCTCCCTTTCGCAATTGCCTCAAAAAAATTTTTTTGTAATAAACTTAACCAAGTAAGTGAAGGATCTCTAAAATGAGAACTTTAAAAAACTCAAGTGAGAAATTGCAGAAGACACAAGGAAATTGAAAGACACCCCATGCTTTTGGATTGGAAGAATCAATATTGTGGAAATGTCAATCTTACCAAAAGCAATCTTCACATTTAATGCAATCCCCATTAAAAACTCAATAGCATTCTTCACAGAAATAGAAAACAATCCTAAAATTCATCTGAAAACACATAAAAACCTTGGATAGCCAAAAAAATTTTATGCAACAAAAATCAGGTTGGTGGTATTACGGTACCTGATTTTAAGTTATATTACAAAGCCATAGTAACAAAAACAGCATGGTACTAGCACAAGGACAGACAGGTAGATCAATGGAACAGAATAAAAGACCCAAATATTAATCCAGGCACCTCCAGCCACATGATTTTTTACAAAAACGCCAAAAATATTCATTGGAGAAAGATAGCTTCTTCAACAAGTGGTGCTGGGAAAACTGGATATCTTTATATAGAAGGATAAAAATAGATGCTTGTCTCTCTCCATGCACAAGTGTCAAGTCCAAATGGGCCAGGGACCTTAATATCAGACCTGAAACTCTGAAACTGCTAGAGGAAAAGGTAGGGGAAACCATTCAACATATTGGCATAGACAAGGACTTTCTGAATATAACCCCAATTGCTCAGGGAATAACACCACTATATCAACCAATGGGACCTCATGATATTACAAAGCTTTTGTACAGCAAAGGACACTGTGAATAGAGCAAAGAGACCACCTACAGAATTGGAGAAAATCTTGCCAGCTATACATCTTGACAGAACTGAAAAAACAGCATAATAAGAAATCAAACAACCCAGTTAAAAAATTGGGCTATGGAACTAGAAATTTCTCAGAAGAAGAAATACAGATGGAATATTAACATCTAAAAAAGTGTTCCACATCCTTAGCCATCAGGGAAATGCAAATTAAAACCACTTTGAGATTCCATTTCACTCCTGTCACAATGGCTACCATCAAGAAAACAAATGACAATAAGTGTTGGCAAGGATGTGGAAAAAGAGGAACACTTCTACACTGTTTTTGGGAATGTAATCTGGTCCAGCCATTGTGGAAATCAGTGTGGAGGTTCTTGAGACAGCTAAAGATAGATTTACCATATGATCCATCTATAGCACTCCTAGGTATATATCCCAAGGACTCTTCTCACTACCTTAGAGATACTTGCACAACTATGTTTCTTGCTGCTCTATTCACAATAGCTAGGAAATGGAACCAGCCTAGATGTCCCTCCACAGATGAATAGTGTATTAATCAGGGTTCTCTAGAGGAACAGAATGGATAGAATGAATTGTATTAAAAGGGAATTTATTGGATTAGCTTACAAAAGTCCATCAATAGCAGGTTGCAGGACCGAGAGACAAGGAACCTGGTAGCTGCTCAGTCCACGAGGCTGGATGCCTCAGCAGTCCCAACCCAGCACTGAAGGCCTGGAGGTGTCCTGGAGAGACGCTGCTCTTCAGTCCACACTGGTCTTCAGTCCACACTGGAAAGCAGCAAGCACCAAGCAGTGAACAGCAAGCAACACCAACAGCCTGTGGGGAGGAGAGAGAGCTTTCCTTCCCAGAGCTTTCTTAGATAAAGTCTCCCCTCAGAGGGGCCGCCCACTCTGTGGGAAGGGGTCACCCTGGGGGAAGGATTCCTCCTTAGTTGATCCTTCCTAGAAGCAACCTCAGAGACACTTATGAGGAATGTCTGAGGATTACTAAACAGATCAAGTTGACACAAACTTAACCATCATACCTAGTATACCCACTCTCTCTCTCTCTCTCTCAAATAAATAATTTTTTTAAGTATGCGAGGGAATTTTATCTTTCTACCTTGGATTTTTTTTTTTTTTTTTTTTTTTTTTTTTTTACTGACACCAGATTTACTTTATTTAAATTTCTTTGAGCTAACTTAAGATTTACTGTAGAGGTTCAAAACCATTTAGGCTTTTCATTTTATCTATATGTAGCTTTCCATGAAGTTAACAATTAGTTCAGTAAAATTGGTACAATGTTGTGTACTAAACTACAGATTTTCATTAGCATCTTATTTAAGATACCACTGTTTTTTTTTTTTCTCCTGCTTTTGCAGAACTAGGAATGAAACCCAGGCCCTTTCATATGCAAGGCAAGTGCTACCATGACACTACAACCTAAGTCCTCTTTTCCCTTTTCATTTTGAGACTGTGTCTCACTAAGTTGTCTAAGATAGCCTTGAACTTATTTGGTAAGCCCACCCAGACATTGAAGTTGTCCTCACCCTCCAGTGTGCTTGGGATTACAGGCCTGCTCCACCAGGGTCCACATTTTACTGAGCCATTGTGTGGTGTCTTATTCTTCTCCCATATATGACAGTTCTTGTCTCCTTTGTGTTTTATAACCTTCAAACTTGAGAATGTTACACAATTATTGTTAAAATATACTGACAGATCATGCTTTACTGGAAGAACATCATAGAAATGACAGACCCTTCTCAGAATATTTCAGCGGGGATACATAGTACATTTAACCCTTATCTTCACTGATAACTAATGAACAAAACCTCAACCAACAGGATCAGGTATTCCCAGAAAACTGGCTATATTTGTCACTTTATTCATTGCTGTGACAAAACACCTGAGCAGAAGTAACTTAAAGAAGAAAAGGGTTTATTCTGGCTCACAGGCAGGGAAGGGAGACAGGCCAGTTTATCAGTTTGAGGCCAGAGACAGGAAACAGAGAATAGTGGAGCCAAGGCTATAAAACCACTTCTTCCAATAAGGCTTCACATGCTTCCATCACCAAACAGCTGGGGGACTTCTTCAACCACTTGAACCTAGAGGGGATATTTTAGATTCAAACCATAGCAATGGTAGAGCTCGTGCTTTTTAGAGAAAGTGAAGACAATAGTTAACTGTTTACCAATCTGAACATGTGTACCTGAAGAAATCCCCAGCATGTTTTCATGCTCATATCTCATATCTTACTGGCCACATACAAGATTTTCAGCCTGAGACTCCTCTGGCTTTTGGCCTGAGAAGCAGGACTACGTTAAGATTAACATGTAGACAAGAATAGAACATCCAAGGAGACCCCAAGGTCATGCAAAGGTCAAATGTGACCCTTTTATGCTTGGATGAACTGAATCACAGTTGTTCCCTCTATAAAACATTTCCTTTGAATGAATTTTGAAAGGATCATTTGTTCAGGGAATAAATTTATAACCATAACTACATGGCTTGTTGAGTTTTGCCAAAAGAATGTGTCCTTTATTCAGCTCTGCCAAATTTTCACTAAAATTGTGTTGTTCTGGCTGAAGACTTTATTTCACAATATTTGCTGATGAGTATTAAATAGCAAAATAAAATTAAAGCTGTGTGAAAGATTAAAACTCATTTGTTCTGTGAGACATCTCTTTACTGATAACAAAGTGCAAAACTTTGGAAATTAAAGGAAAAAAGTTTTGCAACTTCAGACAAAGCTACTGTGGCCTTAAGAGCACTGTCAGTCTTACCCATCCATAGTTGGAATAGCTGTGTTTAGAGAACCTTACCCTCTGTTATTCCAAGGAGATTTTCTGATCAACATGTTCAGATGTCTCCCTGGTAAACTCTTAGCAGCTGTTACCTTCCTCCTCAGTCCCATACCAAGAATCAGAGCAGAAGGTCAGGATCCATCTAACTTAGAGAAGCTCCTGTGACTTCCCATTTTAGAAACAGTATCAGTATCTTTTTTTTCTTGGTTCCATTTGGACTTATTCTTGTGAGTGGACAGCAATAAAGATCTATTTACATCCCACTACACACATCGTTTACCCAGGACCATTTGTAGTATCAGTACATCTTTTAAGCATCTCTCAACCTTTGAAAACTTTTTCTTTGGTTTCTGAAAACTGGTAAGTACTGGATACAAATAAGGGACACAATTTAGCTAGAAATTTCATCCACAAGGAAAGGTCAATGCTGCTGACAGTAAAATAACCTTGTGAGAGCTCAGGAGAAGGCTAAAGTTCAGCTTTAAGTGTTACACCCATGAGGTTGCATTTGACTCCTTCATTTTTATACCAAGCATGTTGATACAGGCCCTACCTATCCTGGAGCTTCAGCAATCCTCCTGTCTCAGCCTCCCAAGTTCTGAGATTACAACTGGCATCACAAAGCTCTATTTGCACAGCAGAATGTGGACCTAGACTGCACATACTCCTCTTAGGCAGGAGGATTATTAAAGCTTGGGCTACAAAGAAAGACCCTGTCTCAACAAACAACAAAGTCCACATGTAAATACTCTTGTACCACTTAGAGGGTAAACTGGGAAACACTACAGGGTAAGACCCAGTCTGAAATGAATTCAAAACAGCAAAAAGGACAAGCTATGGTGGAGGAAAATCCTGCACACAAGGTAAACTGTCACTTTGCAGGGAATTAATTCATATATGCCCCACGCTTGGAAAGTTTCTGCTTCTAAAGATGACCTTGTGGCATGTAAAACACATTTTCAAGATTTGCAAAATCTCTGCAGTCATTGTTTGGTAGTGCAGTCACCCAGCGGAGGTGATAATTAAAGCGTCTGTGTGTTTATATTGCTCACTTCCCATCCTCAGAGTTGCTTAGTACACATTTGCCCCCTCCCAGCATACTAACAGCAGACTATTCCCAATAATAACCCCTAAATGTATGGCAGCTTTTATTTTTATTTTTGTTTCTTTTTGAGGTCTCTTTAATGCAGGCTGGTCTTGAGCACAGGCTGATTGTGAGTGTGCTATAATTTCCTGGCCTCCTTCAGCAATGACATTTGTGAACCACCTCAACCTGGTTTATAGGTACTTTTATTGTTACTATCCTCCTTCCACTATCTGATGATGACCTGGGGACAAATGTAATTCCCACTCCCCCCAGTTTGGATTTGGGAGGCTGGAGGAGAGAAGGGAAGGCTGACTGAGAAGTTAAGGAAACATACAGTGCTGTTGTTGACTATCCATCCAGTGCTACCTTCATACACATTCCTGTCCCCACACTACAAAGATAAGGATAACGACTGCTTTTGTTTTTGTCCCCTCCCTTCACTGGGGTGGATTTGCAAAGTAGGTTGGGCAGGAAGGACATTGTATCAGCTCAGGGTTGTATGTTCAAATCCTCTCTTCTCCACATGCAATGCTGGGTGGGTACCTCAGTTTCCTCTCTTGTGTTAGCTGATGATCATACTCAGTACATGCCATTGTTGTGGGGATCTCACTGCATGAGGAGAACATGAGCTGTGTACTGTAAAATGCAACTCACAGAACCCATGGATGACACTCAGTACAAAGTCCTGGATTTGATACTCAGAAGAACTGAACATGATGAGACACTCCTGTTTTATCTCAGCACTTGGGAGGTAAAGACAATGTAGATCAGGAGTTCAAGGTCATTCTATGCTATAATAGCAAGCTCAAGGACAGCCTGGGATACAGGAGACCCTGCCTCAAAATAAATAAATAATATATTCATCCATCCATACATAAATGCATACATATTCAATCCACATTTCTTTTTTTCCCAAAACAACAGTGGTGGTTTGAATCAGATGTCCCCTATAAACTCCCATGTTCTGAATGTTTGGTCCCTAGCAGATGACAACTTGGGGGGTGAAGTCATGCTGGGAGTATTTCACCTGTGGCAGACCTTGAGGTGTACTAGTTCCTAGCTTGCCAGTGTTAGCTCTGTTCATTCTCTTGCTGCTGTTTTCCACCTGCTATAATAGCAAGGAGATGATGTCCAGCCTATATTCTTCCATCTTCCCCTACCATCATGAAGCTTCACCTGAAGACTTCAAGCAAAATAACTTTTCCTCCCATCAGCCAAAGCTCAGGTGTTCTGTCTTGGCAACAAGAAGGATGAAAACATTTCAAAATACATTGATTAGACAATCTATAAAGCACAAACAATAAATGGCAAGGTGAAAGTTTACCTTCAGTCATGATGAGTATAATATTTACATTGGATCAATAACAAGGTCTCTACTTATGCAAACCAGACTGCCAATAGTTTTACAAGCTGTAGGATACCATCTTTTCTGTTGAAGTGTGAAAATTTTAAAAAGGAAAATACATTTTTACCTGGCATGCTAGTATACAACTATAATCTGAGCACTTGGGAGTCTGAGACAGGAGGCTAGTGTGTTTGAGGTTAGCTTGGGCTACATAGTGTGTCTCTAAAGAATGTGTACTCACAATAGAGCTTGTCTTTTTGTTTCTTTGGTATTAATGAAATAGTGATATATGTAAATGTATGTGCAGATATTTCCTATCCCACAAATAAAATATTTGAAGCAACATAAAAGTCTCAAAGTAGAGGAAGTATCCAATGGACATATCATCCAGAAAAATAAAGTATGGGATATCTAAAGCAGATCCATTACCACAAACAATGACATTTGCAATCAATTGCCTTGTTGGCTAAATCTGACTCTCATTGTCTCTTCCTTTCTTCTTCTCTTCTCACTCCCTCCCCCTTTTTGTAACTTGACTGTTTCTCTAGTTCTTCTCATATCTGCTACTTCCTGCTCATCATCAAATTGGTCCTTGGACAGGTGCCAGCCACATGACCATGCCTGACCTACAGAAGCTGGAAAATTGTGTATTTCTGAAGACATTTTCCCTATTAACAAATGCCTGTCTTTTCTCTTTTAAAAGTAGCACAGGTAGGCCAAGAGTGGGTCCTCAGCTTATGGCTGTGTTTTTACTGCAACACTATCATTCTCTGTATAGTTTTTTTTTTTTTTTTGCAGTATTTTGAGAATCTGAGGAATTGTCTTTATATGTCATGTTTTTAATCCAATCACATTTATAAACAATTAAAGAGATTTTCAATAAGAATATTGAACTAAATATCTTTTCATTCTTAGTTTTAAATACTGGATTTGAAATCCATGGGTGGGTTGTCCATAGTCCATTATTTCTATGCAAGTTTTAAATCATGTTTCCATTGTCATGCTTCTAACTTAATGGAAGCACATTTTGGATGAACTAATTTATATTCATAGAAAATCCTCTTAGCACTCAGGAATGTCTACATTTCATTCCTGAGGACACTGTAGAGTCCCATATCCCAATTGCCCTCATCTCACTGGAGCCACGATTTATTCTTACCAACTGAGTGCACATAAATACCCCTGTGAGCTGTATCAGTGGAGAGGAAACCTGTCTTCCTCCCATCACCTGATCTCTGAGTGACACCAGGGCTGGTGGAGGGGCCACACCCAGAAAAGAACAAGAGCCTGGGCCCTGAGCGCCTCTGTGGAACAGATCCAGAGCAGAACACAAGACAAGTGGTTATGTTTTTGACAGACCTTGTGGAGCATATAAAACTGCTCCCCTGTCTTGGTGGTGACACCCTGAGAAACTGGCCTTCACTGTATGATGTCCCATGACAACACAGCCCACACATGTTAGCACTGCCAAAAGAGTTTGTTGCCAAAATTTGAATTTTTTTCAATTTGTTCCAGTAATAATGTGTAACTTTGGTTTATAATAGTGTATATCTTTGGCTGTTTTTGAAAAGTAGGGCTGGGCCCAAGAAGTAGACCCATTGGATGACAAAACATACAAGTTCTGAATTATCTCCCAAAGATAATATAATATAAAAACTCAAAAAATTCACCTACTGCTCAGATATCACTTTGACAGAATGTTGATCTATACAGCCTTTGATTCTGATGCCTCACCTGTGTACATGTCACTTTTCATAGCAAGAGTG
This sequence comes from Orientallactaga sibirica, assembly GCA_036365145.1. NCBI lineage: Eukaryota > Metazoa > Chordata > Mammalia > Rodentia > Dipodidae > Orientallactaga > Orientallactaga sibirica. Next base: position 29,718,913 of record JAEOAD010000026.1, on the reverse strand, counting down.
ACTTTGAATCCACAGAGAAAGCTACTTATTACTTGACCTCAAAATAAAGAGATGGTCCTGGGTTGTCTAAATGGGCCACTGTAAATCATCATGAATACATGCCTCACCTGACACTAAAATTTAGTATTAATTTCTTACTACCTTTCATCCTCCACATTCCTAAATGGACCATAGGTCTCTCTCTTTCTAAAAACAATAAAATAAAAATAAAAAATACTGAAAAGAAACCATCAATTTCCTGAAACTCCATCACACTCCTATACTCTCACCACATTATCCTTTTGTTCAATAATGATTGGCTTGAGAAATGGCTTAGCAGTGAAGGTGCTTGCCTGTGAAGCCTAAAGACCCATGTTTGACTCTCCAGATCCCACGTAAGCCAAATGCACAAGGTGATGCAAGCACACAAGGTCATGCATGCATACAAGGATTATGGAGCCGGGCGTGATGGCACACACCTTTAATACCAGCACTGGGGAGGCAGTGGTAGGAAGATTGCCATGATTTCAAGGCCACCCTGAGACTACATAGTGAATTGAAGGTCAGCAGTGGTAGGAAGATTGCCATGATTTCAAGGCCACCCTGAGACTACATAGTGAATTGAAGGTCAGCAGTGGTAGGAAGATTGCCATGATTTCAAGGCCACCCTGAGACTACATAGTGAATTGAAGGTCAGCCTGGGCTACCTCAAAAAAACAAAAAAACAAAAAAATAATGTTTATTATGGCAAAACCAAAACCAGTAGACATGATAGACATATGCAGATGCAAGTTTTGGAGTACAGGAATTTTCTCCCAGGCTGATGAGGAGTTTGTCCTTGCAGCTGCAGCACAAAGTCCTGCTGGCAAATCTACGTTGTTCTCTGTAAATATCTGCTTCATCTCAAAATAACATAGCAAATAGTGTTGTGAGAAAGTACTCCTGTGGTAATGTATGCTAAGCTAACAATTAATAATAAATCTTTGTAAGCTAAATAATAAAAGCACAGTGAGTCAGGGCCTAAGGCTTCTGTCCTCTGACAGCCCCTTTGCTCCCCCACTTTCAAATTAGCCAAAGTGTCTAGTGTGTTTACTTAAACCATGCCTTCCCCATGAAGGATCCCTTATGTTGGGCTATGATGAACTCTTGGGCAGCTAGCACTTGCTTCCAGAAATGAATTAGGTAGCTGCCTTTGGCCAGGAACTCTGCTGAGGTCTGGGTAGAAGAACAGATGATATGAGCCACAAAAGAACAGAATTTGGGCTGGAGAGATGGCTTAGGGGTTAAGGTGCCTGCCTCCTAAGCCTAAGAACACTGGTTCCAATCTCCAGCGGTTCCAATCTCCAGGTCCCACGTTTAGCCAGATGCAAAGTGACACAAGGGCGCAATGCCAAACTTGACCACAAGGGGGCGCACACATCTGGATTTCGTCCGCAGCAGCTGAGACACTGCTGGCGCGCCCATCTCTGTCTTCCTCTCTCTCTCTCCCTCTCTCTCTCTCTCTCTCTCTCTCTCTCAAAAAATAATAAATTAAAAAAGAACAGAATTTAACAAAATTGGAGCAATTTACAACACATGTTGAGAACTCAAGCTTTGACAAAATATTCAGCATCTTGCAGATATTAATGAGGGACATGGAAGAAGATGATGAGCAGGATTTCTGTTGTGTGAAGATCATGGAGGCTAGGCTATCTGTGAACAAGTATGTGAATAAGAGGTTTCACTCATCAAAGAGGAAGCTGGTAAAATAGGATGGTGAGACGGACTTGACTGTAGCAAAGACACTGGGTACCCTCTGTAAATGATTCCAATGGTGGACATTTGAGTAGAGACATGGAAGATGGTCAAGTCAGACAACTTGCATGTTGGCTCTCCCCATCCACCTCACTTGAAGCACGGTTTTTCACTCTGGCTTCTCATTTACTCTATTGTTCTTGGCTAAACTCATAATGAACTTCTGGGAAATTGTCCTGTCTCTGACTCTCATCTCACCATCCATGTCAGTGTGCTCGGATTTCAAAAGCCTGCCACCGCTTCTAGCTTTTTACATAGGATCTGGGGATCAAATTTGGGTACACCAGCTTGGGTGAGCACTCTACCCACTGAGCCATTTCCCAGTCCTTATTCAACTTTTTTGTCAGCTTTTTCTATTCACAACTATCTGTTTCCATCTCCCACTATTTAGACATTTCAAAATTTCCTCTTTATTCAACAAGGAAAATAATTTTGATTATGATGATAGCTGAGGGCCTAGAAGAGTAACTGTGCCACTCTGTGATGTGAATTCACAGTCTGTCCTTACTCATGATTTCCCACAAATGATCTAAGAAGGAAATGCATCAATTCTTTTGCTCATTGAGTTTTCATCCTTACAATTAAAACTTCCTGTGATAAAAACATGGTCAAACAAACAACATAAAAAGGCAATATCCATATTTACACATTTTACAGCAGTTTTGTTAAAATCCTGGCAGCAAGACAGAAGAGGCCTATCCAGCAGGGTAAATCTTAACTGATATAAATTGTAGCCACCTGCTTGCCCATTTCAGAAGATGAGTTTGTGAAGGATGAATCAATCTGTTTGGATAAGTGTTGCTACCACCTTGGTGGCTAATGCTTTTACCATTCCCCTTTACCTCCAACCTGCTTATATACACCTCACTGTGAGTTACAAGGGGTTGTCTGCAGGAGTCAGCTTTTAGGTCAAAATTAATGACACATGGCCTGGTGTCAAAGAGCCCAGAGAATCCATGTGCTAATGGATTATTGATTTCAATCCAGGAAGCCACTTATCATGTATTTATTTTTGTCTATGACTAATTACAGACAAGCTTCTAAAGCTTAGGTATAGAGGTTCCCAGCAGCAGCAAGTCCTCACTGCAAGACTACATTCGTGGAGCTCACAGCAAGGGCATCCTCTGAAGGAAGTTCATCAATCACGTCAGTCTAGGAAGACTGGTCAACAGGAAAGCAGAGGAGCCCTAGCTGATGGTTTCACAATTTTGACATCATTTTAGAAATGCAATTTATAAACATCTTGTGTTAGTTGAATATATCACCATGGTTAATATGTGCATAAACCCTTATATATTTTATACATGCTCAGAAATGTCACTAACATAGGTTCAGGATTTTTTTCCTTTTGGATTGTAGGACTCTGATGATTTTCTCTGTCTAATCTGTACTGTCTACTTTGTTCTTTAATGTATCTATTGGTAAAAATATTTTAAAGTAAAGTAAGTTAAAATGCTTAAGAAATTAAACCAGCCTGGATTTCTTTGACAATAGATGAATGGACAAAGACAATGTGGTTCATATGCACAATAGGAGAATGAAATCATGACATGTTAAGGAAAAAAAATGCTAAAACAGAACAGAGTTAGAAAGACAAATACAGCATGTTTTCTTTCATATGTGGAAACAATTTAAACGTATATATTTACACATATGTAATCTGTATGTACAGAAGATGAAAATAGAAAGGGGAGTATGAGAAGTGAAGAAGCTTAAGGGAGGTGAAGGGTAAACAGGAGAGAATAATGGAATATATGTGTCATGAAAGCAGAAAGGAGACTATTGTGGGGGAATTAAGGGGACTAGGGAGTTGAAGGAAAGACAATGTGGGAGAGGGGTGAATAAATATAAATTACAATGACTTATAATATGAAAATGCCATAACAAAGCCCATTATCTTGTCGCTAACTTAAAATTAATTTATAAAATGGGAGTGGCCACGTATGTGCAAGAAGCTGAATGTCAGCTCCTATGGCTTGTGGGTGGCACCTGCTCACATGTGTCTAGCCTTTTGCTTTTGGGACCTGAGGCTGGTGGAAGAAAGGCACTCTTCCTGCACTGACTAGCTCATGTCCATGTCTAGTGTCCTCACTTGGTCTCTTCCCAAGAATGACATCATCATCTTTTATGCTCTCAAAAGTTTCCACCCCATGAGTCACTGTGGAGGAAGAACATAGCATCTGCAGCAGCTGCATCTGAATGAATCTGGTGATGATTACTTCCTGATGGTTCTTATCCAAGACTCAGTTCTTCACAGCAGCAAAGTGAGCTTGTCTAAGCCTGACTCCACAGGAATGACACCCACAACATGTTTGAGTTGCCCAGGATGAGTGAATATTTTTTATTTTGCAAAATTAGTGGCACCACCATGCAACAGCTTTCTCTGGGTGCATTTGGCATAGCTGTCAAGTTTATAATGGTGGCCACATGCCCAGACCACTATGAACACCCAGAATTCTGAAGGATGGAAATATAGTCTGTCATAAAATGATCAGATGCTGTTTGAACAGTCCCTGTATCTCACATTGAAGCTGTGTGTGCTTGTCTACTTATTCTACTATGACAGATCTTCCCCATTTCTGCCCCAAAGTGCATGTCTTGATATCTGAGTTCTTGAAAGTTTACTTAGTGAATCTTTAAATAAGTCTATTTGGTCACAGGTCAAAATTAAATATCAGTTTAAAACTCCTACTATCGGTGTGCTTTTCCGGGGGGTGGGTTGGGGCAGGACTGGGAGAGGGTGGGGAAAGGCCGGGCACCATGGCCACCACGCCTAGTGACCGGTGACTCAGGAGCCGAGGTGGCTGCATGAGGCAGGGAAGACAGAATGTGGAGGAAGGAGCTGGTGGTGCAGGATGGCAGCCATGGCCTATGAGCACCTGAAGCTGCATATTACACCTGAGAAATTTTATGTGGAAGCTTGTGATGATGGAGCAGATGATGTTCTTACCATTGACTGAGTATCCACAGAGGTCACCCTTGCAGCCAAAAAAGATGTCCTTCCTCCTGCTGTTACCAGACCAATATTTGGAATACTGGGCACAATTCATCTGGTGGCAGTTACAAGATAATAAAACTTTCCTACCAATGCTGAACCATGCCTTGAGTATGGATGGATTTTACTTTTCAATAACATATGACTTGACCCATACCTTGTAGCAGCTGAGCAACAGGAGTCCAGAATTCCAAGAAATGAGTCTCTTGGAAAGGGCAGATCAGCGATTTGTATGGAATGGGCACCTGCTCAGAGAACTGACTGCTCAGCCAGAGGTCCACCAGTTTGCTCTTCCAATGTTACATGGCTTTATCACCATGCACTCATGCTATATTAATGGAAAGTACTTTGGTTGGATTCTCATTTCCAGGAGGAGTTGTTTCAGAGCTGGTGTGTGCTATTATGTAAGAGGGATTGATTCTGAAGGCCATGCAGCTAACTTTGTGGAAACAGAGCAAATTGTGCACTACAATGGAAATAAATCTTCATTTGTACAGACTCGAGGATCAATACCTGTTTTCTGGTCGAAAAGACCAAATCCCAAGTACAAACCACTGCCACAGATCAACAAAATAGCAAATCACATGGATGGTTTTCAAAGGCATTTTGATTCACAAGTAATTATTTATGGAAAACAAGTCATAATCAATCTGGTAAACCACAAAGGCTCAGAGAAGCCACTTGAGCAGACATTTGCAACAATGGTGTCTTCCTTGGGAAGTGGGATGATCAGGTATACTGCCTTTGACTTCCATAAGGAATGTAAAAATATGAGATGGGATCAACTGAGTATTTTATTGGACCAGGTAGGAGAAATACAGGATGAATTAAGTTATTTTCTAGTAGACTCTGCTGGCAAGGTGGTGACAAACCAGGAAGGTGTTTTCCACAGCAATTGCATGGATTGGCTAGATAGAACAAATGTGATCCAGAGTTTATTAGCTCGATGCTCACTTCAGGTCTAGCTTCAGAGACTAGGAGTTTTTCGAGTGGGACAGAAGCTTGAAGAACATGATGAATTTGAGAAGATGTACAAAAATGCTTGGGCTGACAATGCAAATGCTTGTCCCAAACAATATGCCAGAACTGGTGCCTTGAAGACAGATTTTACCAGAACTGGGAAGAGAACTCATTTGGGACTTATAATGGAAGGCTGGAATTCACTATTGTGTTATTACAAGAACAACTTTTCTGATGGATTTAGACAAGATTCCATAGACTTATTTCTTGGAAACTATTCAGTGGATGAATTAGAATCAAATACTCCTTTAAGTGTTCCAAGGGACTGGAAATTCCTGGCTTTACCTATTATTATTGTTGTTGCCTTTTCAACGTGCATTATCTATTTGCTTATGGCTGGTGACATGTGGACAGAAACACTGGCATAAGTACTCTTCTGGGGAGTGGCAAGCATTGGGACATTTTTTATTATTCTTTACAATGGAAAATATTTTGTTGATGCTCCTAAATTGGTCCAGAAAAAAAAGATAGACTGAATTTGTATTTATGGAAAAGGGCTTGGCCTGGAAGATTCCATAATACAGAACTGGAGTCTTTACTGACCCACTTTCCACGTCAGCCTTTTTTCAAAAGCACCTCTCATGCTGTGCTGGGAGACTAGAATTGATCTGATCTTACTGCCTTGCTGATATCTTTACCGTTGGAATGGCTATATTTATAATATGAAGCTATACCATAATTGAAATGTTACCTGAATTCAGCTCATTAAACAGAAAGAATCTATTCACTGTCAACTTAATCAGCTCTTCACAGATAAGTAATATATTTTAAAAATTTAGCTTCTTTCATTATTTAAAACAGTAAAATTATTTTTCTAGCTATTTCATTATCACTATAGAAGCACTCACTATTAGCAGGCATATTTTTCCATCCATCCTTGGGCTTTTCTTAGACGTTTGATAATGAGCTCATTCTGCTATGTTCATAAAATATCTCTTACAGATCCCAAGTAGTTTGATGACATTGTCTAAGACTTCCCAGCAAGGAAGAAAAGGGTGGGGGTCTGGAGCTGTTTGAAGTTTCCAGTGTCACCTCTCAGCTTCAGTCTGCTTGAGCTGCTGCAGAGCCCCAGCAGTTTGTCTTATAAAACTTCAGATCTACTTTATCTTTTTTAAAAGGTGTAAATGAAATCAAAGAATGTAAAGCCTATATCTTATGCTAAAGGTCCAAAGCGTCTTCTTTTCAATGACTGCCTCATCGTGGAGAATACACTAGGCCTGCTGCTTCTTTCTGTACGTTAAAGTGTCTTTGGTGGTTATGCCTCGAGACTTACAGGCCTTTGAGCGGGTCTTATGCTAGACTTAATATTGCACTTGGGGCAACAACTGCTTCTCCATGCACGGTCCTGTTGCTTTTCACTCTATCAATAAGCATCTGAATTCAAGTGCTTCCAGGTAGTCATAGTTCTCCAAATCAAGGACCAACTTCAACTTTAATTTATGTGCAGAACAAACCTGAAAACTATACTTCCAAAAGCTGTGCTTAGTAGTAATTGTAAGTTGGGTTGTATATTCAAGTTGTAATTATGAGGTTTAGCTATTAGAACAGTATATAAGGTAGTATCATTACCACTATCTTAAAACAGTTCAGTTAAACACTGCTATAAGATTTCAGTGTTTTGCTTGAAATAAGTGGTATTTTTCTTATGTTGTCCTTAAGTATTTCTAAAAGAGCCTTTATTTTTAACATTATGTTTTTCAACATTATCTTCTATAAACATTAATAAGAGTTGTTGTTTTAGAAATTCTAAGGGAAACACTAGCCAGGAAAACCTTTTGTAGCTTAAAATCAGTTATTAAAATACACAGTAGGGTAAGAAACAGAGCCACCTATTCTTACATGTAAATAGCATAATTTGTTCCAAAAATGAACTATTGAAGCTTAGCTCACATCTGCTATAGTATATTGTTCAAAACCTTCGAGGCATTTCACAGTAAGCACTCAACTGTTGACAGTTATAGCAAAGACCAAATCTGAACTGCTAACGTGGCTGCTTTGCAAGGAATGGACTAATACTGGTGTGGTAGGTCATAAGTGATTAATATTTCAGAGCTCTGAAATGATTTTATTTCTTAATTCATGTACTGTCTGTCCATAAGTGAAAATAAAATGTAATATTTTTTTCTAAAAAATATCCTACTATCTTGCAACTAAAATTTTTCTTTTCACTGTTAATGGATTTATATGACTGTATCTTATTTATTAGAAAGTGTTGTTTGATTTATTATTTGTGGCTTTTATGTTTTGTTTTTTGAGGCAAGCCCAACAGACTGGCCTTTATTATGCATGCAGGAGCTCAAGCGCCAGTGCGCGCCCGCGGGGGGGGGGGTGCGGGGGAGAGAGAGGGAGAGAGAGGGAGGGAGAGAATTGGTGCTCCAGGGTCTCCAGCCACTGTAATCAAACTCCTAATGCGTGTGCCACCTTGTGAACATGTGAAACCTTGCGTGCTTGCGTCACCTTGTGGGTCTGGCTTATGTGTGACCTGGAGAGTTGAACATAGTTCCTTAGGCTTTGTAGGCAAGTTCCTTAATTGCTAAGCCATCTCTCCAGCCCATATCTTTTATTTTAAATGAAATATGCAGACATTCTTTTAAATCCTATGAACATAGTAATGTATAAATAATAAAATAAGGACCTAGTTACTCTTATACTGACTTTTCTTTTTCCTCTGTGTCCAACATCTAGTTTCCCAATTTTATATTTTTTACTTTACTTTATTTTTAAAAGGTTATATACCTATATCCCCTCTCCTCCACCCCTTTATACTGAAGGCCTTCTTCAGTTAGGTTATTGGTATTTGCTGTGGCATCCTGAAGGTCTCAGACAGTCTCTGTGGATGGGATCATACCTCAGGCTAATCCTACATGCCCTGTGACTCTTATGATTTTTCTGGCCCCTCTTCTGCAATGTTCCCTGAGCCTTGGTGGGTGTATTATCAATGTGATCAAGTGTTGACCTCTGTGTAGCCTTTGGATTTCTGCTTTAATGAGTTTTGAGTAACCACAGTGCCTGTCACCTTCTTCCTGGAACTGGTTTTTGGGTTAGCAGCAAGAACAATACTTGTTTCTCTGCTTTCTCTGCAACAATTCCTGGGCCCTACAGATGTGGTAGAGGGGAAACATCTTATGGTAGGTACTTGGTTAACTTTTTCTTATATCTATGTATCTTGGATCTCCCTAGTATTCTCTGCCATCTATAAAATAAAACATATCCCCCAACCCAAACTGAGTGCATCTTGTATTAGAGGGGTTAAGCATAGTTATGTATTATTTTTTAAAAAATTTTAAAATTATTTTATTTATTTTTGGAGCAAGATACAGAGAGAGTCAGACAGAGAGGGAGAGGGAGACAGAGATGGGTGCGCCAGCAGTCTCTCAGCTGCTGGGAATAAAATCCAGATGTGTGCGTCCCCTTGTGGTCAAGTGTGGCATTGCGCCCTTGAATCACTTTGCATCTGGCTAAACGTGGGACCTGGAGATTGGAACCGGGTTCTTTGGCTTAGCAGGCAGGCGCCTTAACCGCTAAGCCATCTCTCCAGCCCAAGCATAGTTATTTTGAGACTTTTTGATGTGTACAAACACTCTTCTTAGCCAAAGAGCAGTGAATGCTTCTCTCTGGAGTCTATGAGCTTCCTATCTGTGGGATTATGATGTGGTTCCCAGTACCAGGTATGAGCTTTCACCCACTGAGAAGGCTTCATGTGCAACCTGAGAATAGTTGCCTGCATAGCCTGTGTGCCACTATTGCACAGGTATGTATCTCTTGAAAGGCTGTTTGATTTTGTAGGTTGAAGGATCTCCTGCTTATTCATACTATTGGTGACCATTATTTCCCAGCAGCTCCAATAGCACTGGAGGGAACTGGCTTTCCTCTCAGTTCCATCATGGTCTCTATGATCTCAGGCTGTGGTGTCTTCAGCAATAGGGTCTTACCTTTTGGCTATGGAAAGTAAACAAGTGCTTTGGCAATGGACTGCATTGTTTGAGGGATCTCATGAATCTACCTGGCCAATAGCTCACTGTAGCAGATCCTGAGATTAGAAGCCAGAGCCCATGGTTTTAGGATTAAGCTTTCTCTACCTTCTGCCAGGACAATTCTGTCTAGTAGCTCTTATTGAGGGTTAAATCTTGTAGAATACTATCCAAGAGAAGGGGTTCTATGGTACTGATTTACCATACCTGATTTCAAGATATACTATAAAGTCACAGTAATAAAAATAGCATGGTGCTGGCACAAAACAGACACAATGATCAATGAAATAAAATAAAATATTCAGGTATAAATACTAGTAACTACAGCTACTTGATCTTAGATAAAGAGGTCAAAAATACACATTGGATTAAAGACAGCATTTTACACAAATGATGCTGGAGAAATTGGATAGCCACATGTGGAAGAATGAATATAGAACCTCTTTTCTCACCCTGCCCAAAAATTCAACTATAAATGGATCAATGACCTCAATATAAAACCTGAAAGTCTAAAACTACTAGAAGAAAAATAGGAGGAACACTTCAAGATATAGGTGGAAGAGGGACTTTCTGGAAAAGGCCACAGAATCCCAGGGTATAAGACAAATACTCAACCATTGGGATCTCATGAAACTAAAGTGATATTGTATAGCTAAGAAAACCATCAACTGACTCAATAGTCAACCTACAATAGACAAGGGGGGAAGATATTTACCAGCTAGACCTCCAACAGAGGTTTAATATGTCATATATATATGAATTTAATATATAGAACTCAAAAAATTTAAGCAATAAAAAATCAGCAAGCCAATAAAAATGGGGCAGATAATTGAACAGAGTTCTCAAAGGTAGAAATGTAAATGGCCAATAAACACTTAAAGAAAAGTTCAATATCTTGTGTCATGAGGGAAATGCAAATTAAAATGACTTTGAGATTCTATCTCACTCTAGTCAGCATGGCAATCAAAATAAAATGATGCCACATGCTGGTGGTCATATTGGGAAAGCAGAGAGCCCTCATCCATTGCTGGTAGAAGTGAACATTTGTACAATCACTATGAAAATCAGTACGGAGACTCTTGAAAAAGATGAACTAGCTATGCTACTCCTGGGCATATACTTTAAAGGCCCGACTCTTTACTAAAGAGATACTTGCTCAGCCATGTTTGTTACTGCTCTATTCATAATAGTTAGGAACTGAAATCAGCCCCAATGTCTATCAACTTATGAATAGATGATGAAGATGTGGCACATGCACACAATGTAATTCTACTCAGCAGTAGGGAAAAATAAAATAATAAAATTTGCAAGAGAATGGATGAGCTAGGAAATAATCATTCTAAATGAAGTCACACAAGCTCAGAAAGAAACTTCATATGTTCTCTGTCATGTGTGGTTTCCAAGTTGGATCAACTGGAGGTGAGTGTAAATGATAGTAAGCACCAGAAGTATGGGCATAGAGAGCAGAATGAAACTGGGAGGAAGAGGAAATAGGGAGGGATGAGAGAAGGAGATACTTGATCGCCTAAATGCCACTATTGCACTTGTTTGAGCATCATGTCAGGTTGATTGCTGCTGAGTAGTTTAGACCACGAGTTGCTTAGACAGATGTTGGTCGTTTTCCCCCAGTCGCTCATGTTAATCTTTCTGGCACTAGACAAGCTAACTATCTGAGGACTGACACTCTTCCAGATTCCAGCCAGGTTACTCCATGTTCTGTCCCAACAGCATATGGTGTCTTTGGCAGTAGGGTCTTACCATTAATGCTTTGTGGGTCATCAAGAACTCTGGCAGAAATCTGTCTTCTTTTGGGAAACCTTGTAGGTTTCTCTGATCAAGCTCATTGTGGAAGTTAAGTGCATGTTTGTACTGCAAGTTACAGGTCATCAACAAGGAAGAAGAAGGAAGAAAAAGATAAGTAATATAAAGAGAAAGAGAGCAGAGAGATAAGAGGGAGAGAGAGAGAAACAGCAAAAGATTAAGGTAAGTCTTCATGATGTCCTCTCCAGGGCCCTGTGGTTCAGGTATTCCCTCTAAGGGCCTGCTGAAGATTCAACGTTTTAGCCAGTCTTTCAGGATATAGGATTTTATGGTACCTGTAGCAGACAGCTTCAGGTTCGCTGAGATGAACTTCCAGACCAGGCACAGTTATGGAGGAAGGGATATTATTTATTGAAGCTTACAGATCCAGGGGAAGTTCCATATTGGCAGAAGAAGTGACCTGCTCTCACAGGGCCAAGCAGAGAGAACAAAGCCCCCAGCCACACAGCACACAGAGGAAAAACTACTGCCAAAAAGTCACACAGCACACTTACAGGAACTCCTACTGGGCACACTTTGCATACCTTTACAATGGAATCTCAAACCCACCATTAACACCTTAAGACCAACCCCCAGTGACATTGCCTCTAGGAAGGTGATTGCAGATGCAAACTATAAAGTAATATAATATTGAATATATTGGGGGCCATATATTCAAACTACCACAGTACCATTTCCATTTGTGTCCCAAATTGTGTTCTTTCCACTCTTACCCTCCCCTCTTGTCCTATTGTCCGGTCCTCAAGATGCTTATTAGGTATGACAGCATCATGGGCAGATTCTGGTTAGGAGCCACAGATAACTGAGACCATGTGATGATTGTCTTTCTGTGATTGGGTGAGCTCACTGAGAGTGATCTGTTCCAAGTTCGACCATTTTTCTTCAAATTTCATTGTGTCATTTTTCCTTACTGCTGTGGAGAATTCCATTGTGTAGACATACCATTGTCTTGGTTATCCATTCATCTAATGATGGACTTCTGGGTTGATTCTAGCTCTTAGCTATTATGGATTGAGCAGCTATAAGTGTGGTTGAGGAAATCTCTCTGATCTGAGGCTTGGAGCTTTTAAGGTAAATGCCCAGTAAGAGAATAACTGGATCTGTTGGTAGGTCTATAGTCATCCTTTTTAGGAGTTTCCATATTGCTTTCCATAATGGTTGTACCATTTTACATTCCCACCAACAGTGAAAGAGGGTTCCTATTTCTCCATCATCTCATTAGCATTTGTTTTCATTAGTTTTTTTTTTCCTTTTGATTTTTCTCAAGGTAGGGTCTCACTATGTAGTTTCAGGGTGGTCTAGAACTCATGGTGATCCTCCTACCTCTGCCTCACGAGTACTGGAATTAAAGGTGTGTGCCACCACATCCAGCTTTCATTAGTTTTTTTTAATGTTAGCTATGCTTACTGGGGTAAGGTGGAATCTCATAGTTGTTTTAATTTGCATTTCCCTGATGATTAGGGACGTTGAACATTTTCTTAAGTGTGTGTTTGCCATCTGCATTTCTTCCTATGAGAATTCCCCATTTTGTGAGTGGGTTGACTTTTTATTATTTAGGTTTTTAGTTATTTGTAGATTCTTAATATTAGGCCTCTGTCAGTTGTCTAGATGGCAAAATTTTTCTCCCATTCTGTGGATAATCTATTGTCTCTGGTTATTGCATATGTGTCTGTTAAAAAAAGTTTTCAGCTTCATGAGATCCCAATGGTTGAGTGATTGTATAATTTCCTGAGCTACTGGGGTTTTGTTCAGGAAGTCTTTTTCCACTTCTATAGCTCCTCTTATTTTTTCTTCCAATAGTAGCAGTGTTTCTGGTCTTATATTTAGGTCTTTGATCCACTTGGACTTGATTTTTGTGCATGGTGAGATGTGTAGGTCAAGTTTCATTTTCTACATATGGTTGTTCAATTTGTCCAGCACCATTTTTTGAAGATGCTATCTTTTTCAAGTCTACATTGTTAGGGCCTTTGTCAAATATCAAGGATCTGTAGCTACTTGACCCAAAGTCCAGGTCCTATATTCTGTTCCATTGGTCTAGAGTCCTGTTTTTATGCCAATACCATGTTGTTTTTATTACTATGGCTTTGTAGTATAGCTTTAGATCAGGTATGGTGATACCTCCAGAGGACTTTTTTCTTGCTGAGGATAGCCTTGGATATCCTAGGCCTTCTGCTATTCCATATGAATTTTGAGATCATTTTTTCTATCTCTGTGAAGAAAGATGTTGGGATTTTTATTGGTATTGTGTTAAATCTGTATAATGCTTTTGGTAAGATTGCCATTTTCACAATGGTAATTCTGCCTATCCAGGAGCATGACAGATCATTCCATTTTCTCAAGTCCTCTTCAATTTCTTTCTTGAGTGTTTTATGTTTTCATTTTATAGGTCTTTAACCTCCTTGGTTAATGTTATTCCAAGGTATTGTATTATTCTTTGTTGCTATTGAAAATGAAAATGCTTATTTCTTTGTCTGTATCTTTGTCTTTTGCATATAGAAAGACTATTGATTTTTGTTCATTGATTTGTATTCTGCTACTTTGCTGAGGGAGTTAATCACCTTTAAGGGGTTTGAAATGGAGGTTCTTGGGTCACTTATGTATAGAATCATGTCATCTGAAGATAGGGCTAATTTAACTTCTTCTTTTCCAATTTGCATCCCTTTTACTTCTTTCTCCTGTCTTATTGCTTGAGCTAGTACTTCCAGTACTATGTTGAAGAGCAGAGGAGAGTGGTCACCCCGTCTTGTTCCTGATTTTAATGGGAATTCCTTCAGTCTCTCCCATTCAGTATTATTTGGGCTTTAGGATTTTTATATATAGCCTTTATTATGTTGAGATATAGACCATCCATGCCTATTCTCTCCAATGTTTTGATCATGAAGTGATGTGGTGAGGGGAATGGAGCTAGTGTATGGGGGTCCTGTGCCCAGGGGATGGGGCAGAAGCAAGGAGAGGCAGCAAGGGGAGTGGGCGAGGCATTTCAGGAGTGGAGTTCTCATGCCTGGAGGTAGGGGCAGGGCATCAGTGAGGGGGGCAGAGTGAGTGGAGTTCCCACACACACAGAGGGTGGGAGTGAACTGAGAGCAGGACAGAGTGAATGGTATTCCCATATTTATGGAGGATGCAGGATCTGGCAGGATGACAAGGTGGTGGAGCTGGTGTGGGGGAGTGGGTTATTGAGGGGGCAGAGCAAGTGGATTCCCGCCCATGGGTGGGGGTGGGGCAGCGAGGGAGACTGAGTGAGTGGAGTTACCGTGGGCTAAGAGGGTGGGGGTGGGGTGGGTGATGGAGCTTGCTTGTGGAGCTTTGTGGTGGAGGGAACCTAGGGCAGGGGAACACTAGCCTGATGGCTTGGGTCCACTTAATGGAGGAGGAACCTGTGGCTGGGACCAAAGCTAAGGCGGCTGTTTGAGTGGATTGGGGGACTGGTGGGCCACCTGAGAGCATGGGAATCAGAGGATTCCCTAATTTTCTCCTCTGTGCCCTCCCACTGAACCCTAATGAACCCTAAACATCTTGCCTTTCCTTCTGTGCCAGGTGAGGCATGTTTACATGGATGCCATCTTGACTGGAACCTCTCTGCTACATTTTTAATTTTTGCTTTATTTTATTTTATTGAAAAAAATTATTTATTTAATTTATTTGAGAGAGAGAGAGAGAATGAACACACCAGGGCCTTCTGCCACTGAAAATGAACTCCCGATGCATGCACTGCCTTGTACATCTGTCTTGTCCTGGGGAATCAAACCTGAGTCCTTTGGCTTTGCAGACAAGCACCTTAACCTCTAAGCCATCTCTCATTTTTGGAGGAATCTCCACACAGTTCCCCATAGCAGCTGTTCTAGATTGCATTCCCACCTGCAGTGCATGGATATTCCCCTTTTCCTCAACCTCCACCGCACCTCTTTTTCTTTGGTAGCCTTCATTCTCTCAGATGAGCTGATCTAGTCTGTGCTCCTGGCTTGCTTTTTTCTGATGAGAGGGATAGTGTCACATAAATTCTGAAATGCTGAATTTCATTTTAAATCCATTCTAAACACTTTCCAAATTTTTAGAAAGCTTTGCCCTGGCCTCCTTTCTTTAAAGCTATGGTGCTTAATTTCCAAACATCTGTGTTTCCTACAGGTATTTCAATTACTGATATTTAATTTTGTCATGGTCAGGGTAAAATAATTCATATTTTGAACCACATTTGCATGTCTATCTGCTTTTCTCAGGATACAGAAAATGATCTCTATTGTGAAATATTTCATTAGTACTTGAGGAGAAGCAATGAGTGTTCTGTAAATCCACAAGCGTCACCATAACTGCACTATTCAGCCTTCTGTCCTCTGACTTCATTCTCTTAGAATCAATCACCAAGAGGTTATAAACCCATTCAAACTCCAATTTGCACCCAACACTAAATTATAGCTAAGTCGCCATTGAGTTATATTCTTGCTATGTAGCAGGAGCGACTCCACAAAGCCCTCTTTAAATGAAATTCCAACTAACCTGGCTTACGTCTCCAGATTCTAGCTGCTCTGCACAGTCCTCACTGAAGTTTCGAATCCCTTTTCTATCTTCATTTTCTTCCTAAGAGAATGAATGTCAAATTGAATAAAATATTTCATTATTTATCAATAGATCATGGAAGTTTTAGGTTAGGGCTTTTAATTATGATAACTAATGAGGGGAACATTTTATACCTCTCCAAGCATATAAAATTATTTAATTTGATTTTTACTTATGAGTTCTATAATTGTTGCCTTCATCTGTAGTAGAAAAAATGGCTTCCTATTTCATCAATAAATTGCAAAAATCTAATTTATTAATAATTACTTATATGAATAATAATTATCAAATTAAATACACCAGGTTTTCTTTTTTTTTTTCCCATTTTCTCATCGGTTTTATTGGTCAGATATCTAGAATTTATCATATAAATCTTTGAAAATAATGAGATATTACAAGAATACTTTACAAGTCAGCTCTGATTGCACAAATACTTGACACAGGAAACTGTATACAAATACATGTTTTCTTAGAAGAATACTTTAATAAAGAAAATAAGTCTCTATACATCTTAAAAGCAAATTTGATGCTGTTTCTTTTTCGGATTCCGTCATTGCGATTTTCTTTCCTAGCATGTCTGTCACATCCAACAAACTAAATTACAACCTGCGGCTTCTTCTCACTTTCAAGTACTGAGGCTCACGGCTACAGGGATTTTAGGTTTCTTTTCCTAATCCTCCCTGACATGGATGAATTCATGTATTCAGGCTGGAAGAGGTAATTCAAACAACATCCCTTCGAAACAGCACTTGGATCAGGTTAATTACCATGGTTGATATATGGCCTTTTCACATTCCACTCAGGCTACACAAGCCGATAGTTTAAACCTGCTGTACCACGCACGTCAACAGCTCCTGTACTGCAAAAAAGGGAACCCTAGAAACGAGTGAAATACAAACAGTAAGAAAGCTAGAACAGCTGCTAGTGATTAGAGAACACTTTTAAATTCAACGTCTTTCCCGGAAAGTGGCGGGAAAGGCGTAAGGATGTGGCAGTAGTTGTACAAGATTAGGATCTGAAAAAGGGCATTGAGGCCAGTGGTGTGTCGTCTGCAAATGCCAGCAGATATACAATCTTAAGATCAGCATTTGACATTCTTCTTGTGCTGTGGCTTTGATATAGGTTAACGTGTAGCCACTTGCCCAGAGCAAGTGATTATGTACACCGGGGAACAGAACGCTGAGCATATTTGCTAGAGACAGGACCACTAGGGAAGCGTCTGGTGTTCACTCCATCCCTGCACTGTTACTCCAAACTGCGTCCACCTGGCAACGTTGTTATCTTACTTTTCTTGAACAAACACCAAGAAACCTGCAGAGCTCTACAGTCAAGTTCGGCGGTGCGCACGAATAACAACCCAACATCCTTACAAAAGTTTTTCCTTGAGCTCTTGTCCAACAAGACTAAAAAGCACTTAGGGACACTATACAATATGTTCTGTTGCTCATCTCTTAATTCTCTTGATTTTGCTTTCTCACCCCAGTGTAATAAATTACTACAGGATTTTATCAAAATACTGTAGCAGCAGTTGGAAATGAGTTACTCTGCACTGCCAGAAGTGTTCAATCACATTATCACGGGTCACATTTGCATATAACTGGGAGACAGCCAATGGCCGACATCTACTGCAGTGACTTCGCAAATTCCGCATAGTCGATGTAGCCGTCGTTGTTCTTGTCGTCTTCTCTCAAAACGCCATCTATTAAGTTAATCAGTTCTTCCTCCGTTATCATTGGTGCCTGCTCACTCCCCTCCTCCTTGTGGACATGAGTGATGGCTGTGGAGAGCTCGAGGCCGTCAAGCAGGTTATTGCCGTCATAGTCGTGCATTTTGAAGTAATGGAGCTGCAACTCTTGTGGGGACATCTCCGCCTCCGGCTTGTTGATGACACCGTCTAGATGCTCCATGATGTGCTCTTGGTTGTGAACTGTGTTCTTGTCTAGGCCCACGCTGCCATGATGGGAGGCACCAGCCCCGTGTTCTTGGGCCCTGGCACCTGAAACACAGAAGGCCCAGAGCAAGCCACACAGGAAAGGAGCTCTGAGCAGCCACAGAGACGTCATGGTCACTGGTACGCTCACGGTCCCGCCGCTGACGCGAAGCGAAGCGAAGCACCATGAGCCTCGCAGGCCGCCGTTCCCAGGACGCCGCTGCGTGCTCTCGTTTTTTTTTTTTTTTTTTTTTTTTCACACCAGGTTTTCTTAACAGATCATTCTGGTCTTTAGAAAGATGACTACTTCCCAGAAAAAGAAGCAGAGTAGCTTTCAGCAAATGAACCTAATGGAATCTAATGTATTTTGATTCTCAAGATCCTTCTTTGTACAATCTCAACACTGATGCACTGATATTGCATTGCCAATGTTGTCTTCTATGAAGATTCCTGTGTCACCTCCAGTGCTCTCTCCCTGGTGCCCAGCTGAAGCTTCCACCAGCAATACTCTCCTTCTTCCCACTAAATTACTGATAGGTGCAATCTCCTTAACTTGCTTCACACTGCTGCTCACAATGAGACCTGGGCTGGAGCCTGTTCTCATGTCTCATTTTACAGCATATCACATTCCCAAACCATGGCAGCCTGTGTGTCAGGATTTACTCAGCAACCCAGTTCTATGCATGGTACAATGTTTTCTTGGAACCATCAAAGTCTTCCAAAAGCTGCAAATGACAAAGTCACTGACATCTCTCCTTATAGATGTCTTTTCTTTCTTGAAGAATATTAACATTCAATCCTTGGATTTAAATCTGAACACAAAAACATTCCATTAATCAAATGTCAGCATCTGTCTCACTATATAAGAGGCAAAAATGCAATTAACATAAAAGTTCTAGGCCTCCCAACTTCTGGTACCAAGTGAGTAACACTGATTGCAGGTGTGACATGAGGTGATATGCTGTGGCCATAGAGTTGTGTACAAACTCTTGATGAAGATATTAAACATAGAACTAGACAAAGCTCTCAGTTCAGGCTCTATACCCTACCTCACATCTTGAGGTGAAGCAAGTATTATGGTAAAACAACTAATCACACACTTTTTTGGTTTTGTTTTTTGAGGTAGGGTTTCACTTCAGCCCAGGTTGACCTGGAACTCACTATGTAGTTTCAGGGTGGCCTTGAACTCATGGTGATCTTGCTACCTATGCCTCCCAAGTGCTGGTATTAAAGGCATGAGCCACTATACCCAGCTCCTAATCACACACTTTTGTCTTAAATTCTGAAATCATTATGCAGTCACAATGCCCTTGGCTGTGCTTAGGTTTGCAGCTGTAAGCCTGCCCCATGGGGCAACACATGACAGTGAAAACAGTGAATTTCTCAACACTGAAAGACTTCACAAACTTCTATTTCCTAAGGACCTGTTGGCCTTGAGGAGTTAAAGAAAAGTAAGCATATGGTTTGTCCAGTAAGCCAAAATTAAATAGTAGAATCTTTCCAGTAAAGTGGACAGAGAAGCACTTAATGAATGTGTGGAAGAGTCAATGCTCTCTCTGGAGAGATGAAATTATTGACTCCTCTAGCAGGCAATTAAAATAGACCTGAGAGAGGATGGCCACAGACCATCATCTTCTCCCTTTCCTAAGATCTGGCACATGTTCAGAGCTCACTTGTGTCTTATAAGCCAGAGAAACTCAGCACTCCACAGTGATCCAACTTGCCGCTTGAGAAATTTTCTAGAATTCCCCATGTGGTGATTAGTACCATAAGTCCTTTAATGAAAATAAACCTGAGCTGACACCCTTGCTACAAGATTCTTCCCCTGTTGTGGTTTGAAACATGAAATGTTTATTACAGGCTTGTGTTGTCAACATGTTTCCTAGAATGTGGTGATATTTTTGGAAGGTTATGGAATCTTGAGGAAATGAAGCCTTCCCTGGAGGTAGTGGGTCACTAGGCCAGACCTGGCCTTTGGTTTGTACTGGTCTCTCTACTGCCTGATTAGCCTCTACCTCACACTTCCTCTCCAAAGTGGGAAGGGCTAAAACTGAAATCATGAAGCACAGTTAACCTTTTCTTATCTAAGTTATTTCTCTCAGAAATTTGTAGTTATGGTGTCACAAAAATTAACTTAAAACAACCTTTAAGTGACAAATTACCACTAGCCCATGGATGATGTTTTTCTACCTACAGAGAGTGGGCTCTCTTTCTTGAAGGGCCATAGAGAAACTAGATGAAATGGTAAAGGTAAACCCCTTCCCCAGGGCTTAACATAACTACTCCTGGTGTTCATTATCCTTTTCAATCATTCTTCTCAAATTCTATCATCAATTCACCTTGTTTTGTTTGTTTTTGTTTCTATTTGGTTTTGTAGTGAGACAAACTCTCACTAAGTTTTCCAGGTTGCCCTTGGACTTCTGGACTAGAGAAATCCTTCTGCATCAGCCTCCTGAGTATATGTATTTACATACATGAGACATGAGTCATTCCACCATGATGGGCATTATTTTTAAAGATTTTTTTACTTTTGTTTTATTGACCATTTCCATAATTATAGACAATAAACCATGATAATTCCCTTCCCTCCCCCACTTTTGCCTTCACAAATCCACTCTCCAACATATCCCCTTCCCCTCTCAACTAATCTCTCTTTTATTTTGATGTCATAATTTTTCCTCCTATTATGAGAGTCCTGTGTAGGTAGTACTAGACATTGCAAGGTTGTGGATATCAAGGCCATTTTGTGTCTCAAAGAGTGCATTATAAGGAGTCGTACCCTTCCTTTGGCTTTTACATTCTTTCTTCCACCTCTTCCACAATGGACTCTGATCCTTGGAGGATGTGATAGAGATGTTTCAGTCACTCCTCTGTCACTTCTTCTCAGCCCTATAGTGACTCTGGGTCATTCCAAAGGTCACTGATATCTTAAAAGACAAGCTTCTCTAACCCAAAAGTGAGAGTAGCATTAGTATATGAGTATGACCATTAAGAAAAGTGCATTCTGGGCAGTTTGGTGAGCATAATATATGCATTTAGCCAGACACCAGGTGTCATGGTATTATTTTTAAAAGCATAAAAGCTTTAAAAATATACCCAGCAATAAATGTACAGGTCATGACCCACTTGTCCAAACTAAATAAAATATACACAGTAAGAAGGAACCATGTAAACTACAGACTTTCGGTCATCATGCCATGTGGATGCAGGCATATCCACTCTGAGTACAGACTCTCAGTCATCATGCTGTTTGGATGCAGGCACACCACCCTGACCCCAAATGAACCCTCTGATGGAATGTTATAAGAGGGGAGGCTGTGTACATAGAGCACCATATGAGTTGTCTCTGTATCTTCTACTCAATTTTGTTTCTGAATCAAAACTGTTCTAGTAATCAAAGTCTGCTAAAATAAAATTAAATATATGATGAAATAAGTGATGAGTAAACCTATTTTCTTGCTATGCTGCAATTTTTTGTATTGACTTTTTGTTCTTTTAAGACAAAGTCTCACTATGTTGCTCAGGCTAGCCTTGAACTCACATCCTTCCACTTCAGCCTTGTGAGTTTGATATCATAGCCCTGGAACACCATGTGAGCTTTGCTTGTGTTTGGCTTGTATTTACTTTCTGTCACTATTTTAGGGCACATTTCTTCTAACCCATGTCTTCATAGATATCATTGAAGAAAATGGTGGGAAGGTAGGCCAGTTCAATGAAAGGCAACTGAGAATTAAAATTAGAATTAAAGCTTTATTAGAAGAGTTTAAAACACCATGACAAAGTAGCAGGGGCCAAGGTGAGAGAGAAAGAGAAAGAAAAAATTGATTTCACTGTGTAGTCTCAGGGTAGCCTTGAACTCTCGGCAATCCTCCTACCTCTGCCTCCTGAGTGCTGGAATTAAAGGTGTGCGCCACCACGAATTACCAAATGTCTATTTATGACTTTCTAGGGTATAGGTATGTATCTAGACACAGATTAACATGAGGTAAGTTATGAAGCAGGAGGAGGGAGGAATATAAAGAAGGCCTGAGCCCTTCAAGGCTGCTCTGCTTCAACTGGTGGCAGGATATGGGGAAGACAGGAAGGTACACAGGTAGAAGCACAAGGTTATAATTCAAAATGGAGTCAACCAGGGCAAATGGGGACTTTGGTTTGCCCTCCTGGCCTTGGTCTTAGGTCTTGGGCAGCATAGTGACTCTTAAAGTGACCACATCTATGTTCTAACCTACTGAAGGTTGTCTGCACTGTCTAGAAGTCAGGTGGGTTTTCAAATCCTGGGATAGACTCTGCCTTGGAGGACATGTGAGAGGCTAGGAAGATGGGTGCAGAGTATAGCAGAGACAGACCTGGAGATGTGAAGCTCTCTGCTAACACACAGTGGAAACTATTAATTAGTCTTAATCACATTTGAATTTCACATTGTCTGTGCTTGTCAGTTTAATTCCCTCCAATCTGGGTCCTGTTTTATGTTTTATCAAAGCAGCAGCTTGCTTTGGACACTCACCTGGACTTTCATGTAATATGAAGAATTGCTTGTATTTGACAAGGACATCATGGCACAATTCTGAACCAATCATGTGAAGAGGGCAATAATCATTACAAGACTGCTAGAGATTGTGACATTACTAAGAGATTGTGGTGTTGTATTAAAGAGGGCAACAATCTTTACAAGACTGCTAGGGGTTACGATGTTGTATAAATCAACACTGAACCTTCTAAAAGTAATGTAATACAAAGAATAATGAAACACATAGATGTTGACGACATTACATCATTCATCCCACACAATTATGAAAACTTCATTGCCCTGGCTGTTTCTATAATCTACATTTTAATGCCTGGAATGATGACTAAAGCATCTAACAGATAGACAATAAATTTTCTGAAGTTAATACTTATTAAATATTTTTCTTTCTGGGCAAAAAGAGCACAGTCGTGCAGATATCACTTGGGGAGGTTAACACAGGGTTGCAATGGTCAGTTGCATATCAAGTGTTCTCACTGGTCCATCTTTCCCATAGTTACTGAAATATTTATGTAGATTTTTCCACTCTACCCTCTACCTACATCTTCTTGTATATAGAAATCTGTGCCTATGGGCTCTACTTTCTACCCAGAACTGCTCACCGCTGTCAAAAGGCCTATTGTCTGACAGAAGAATGTGTGATGGCTATGGCCAACTAAATAAGCTAAGATTGAAGCACACCTGTGGATGTGTCTTTGAGAAGAGTGAAGCACACCTGTGAGAGTGTCTGTGAAGGCATTTCCAGAAAGAATTAGATAACCAGGCTCTGGCCTAATGAATGGATTCATTTATTAATGGATTCAAAATTTAGAAGATGGTGGAACTATGGGAGGTACAACCTCTGGAGGAAGTGGGTCATTGGGAACTTGTTATTTGGGGCTTATATTGCCCTGGCCGCTTTCCTTTTGCTACTCCACTCTGCTTCCTGTTCATCATGAGGTAAAGAATGGTACCACTGCATGATATTCTGCTCCTTGATGGACTCAACATGAACAGAGCCAAGAACTCTAGACTGAAACCTCAGAAGCTGTGAGCAAACAAAAACTCCACCACCTTTAGGTTGTTTATGTAGAGTATTTTGTCATAATGTTGAGAAAACTATAAGATATTGTTGGGGGTGCCAGAGTAGGCAGTTAGATTAACTAGGCAGCACCAGGGCCTTAGGATGTCATACTCTCACCACTCCTATCTCAGCTTGTCCCACCTGCACCAGTCTTGGGATTTAATGCTTGCTCATCTCACCCAATTAGATCTCTGTCACGTGTGCACCCTACCCAGGTATGGGTGGATTTCTCCTTTAAGCCCAGGGTGATTGGTTGGGACACCTGGTGTAGGTGTATCCAGGTGGGATGGCACAAATCCAATACCCTCCTAGATCCGCAGAGAGAGTGGACCATTTTTCCTGTCTTTCTGGAGCTGGTAGCAATATGCTGCAAAGATTTCGAGGTCTTCTGATGGGTAAGAACTCTCTCCCACCCTGGCACAGGGTGGGAAGAGACACATTTTTCCTTTTATTAATATTTTCACTTTTGATCTTTCTTGGAAGCACACGTTTTTAAAAATCCCTTCTCATATTATTTCCTAAGATCCATATTTGGCTACTTGGGCTTCCCATGGCTTACATGGGCTTTAGGGTTCCACATGGTATACTCCTCTCCACTTTTTCTTCCCTTACCTCCCAGTTTTCTCCCTTCCCTACTTCTTTGTAAGATCTGAATAAAATGTGGTATTTTAAACATAATTTCTTGAATCTAGAATTGCCAATTCTTTGGTTAGTTTGCAGATATGAACTCATGGCTTGCTCTCTGGACTACCTCTGCTGTGTTCTATGACTATATAAATAATTCTGAACCTACTCATGGGACTCCCTTTTCCTTCTCTCCAATTTAAAGTTAAAATGTTTTTTCTTTTTTCTCTGGAATACTAAAATGTGTATGTGTGTGTTTAATGTATTTTATTTATTTATTTACTTGAGAGAGAGAAGAGAGAGAGAAAGTAGAGAGAGAGAGAGAGAATGGAGGTGCCAGGGCCTCCAGGCACTGCAAACAAACTCCAGATGCATGCACTTCCTTGTGCATCTGGCTTACATGGGTGCTGGGGAATCGAACTGGGGTTCTTTGGCTTTGCAGGCAAATGCCTTAAGCACTAAGCCATTTTCTCCAGCCCTAAAATGTGTGTTTTAACCAACATTAGTGAGCACTTAGTTAATTAAAGATGGTGTCAACCATGTGTCTTTTCCCTAATTAAAGATGGTGTCAAGCACATGGCCTTTGCCCAATTGAAGATAGTGTCTTCCATGTGGCCTTCCAGGATGGAACAATAGATTATCCTTCTGTACTCTAACTTCTAATTTCCATAACTGATTTAAGTGATTTTATACAGGATTACTTACTCCAATAGTGACTAAAAGTTGAAATATATAGGGGAAACCAGATATGCCAAAGAGGGTGGAGCTGCTAAACCAGCTCTGTAGCAGACAGCTTTAGGTTTGCTGAGTTGAACTTCCAGACCAGGTACAGTTATGGAGGAAGGGATTTATTGAAGCTTACAGATCCAGGGGAAGTTCCATAAGGGCAGAAGAAGCTGGCCTGCTTTCACAGATCCAAGAGAGAGAGAAGCCTCAAGCCAAAAGCCACAGAGCATAGCCCACCTCAGGAATTCCAGCTAGGCAACTTATCATATCTTTTGAGATTGAAATCTCAAACCTACCACCACACATTAAGATCCGCCCAGTGACAGTCCCTCCAGCCAGGTAGCTGCACATGCAAGTACAAACTAATAAAACACTATGTATTGGGGGCCATCTATTCAAACTACCACAAGCTCCAAACTTACAGTTTTTGTGATACCAATAAGGAACAAAGCCATCATCCAGCAACTGGCATCAGTGTTCTCTATGTTCCTGATATAAGGTGATACTTCTGACATGTGACAACTGTTCTTAATATTCATAATTGTTATTTTTTCCTAGGATATCTTATGTCAAGAAAGGATTTGGTGCCATAGATAACAAAGGCCCAAAACAGTAACAGGAGACAAAGATAACATTTTTTTCCTTTCCCTCTTTACATTTTTTCCTTTAAATTGAAGTCTTAACATACATTTTACATAAAGTTGATGAAGGGAAGTTGTAAATGTTGGATGTCATAGGATTAATAAGAAGGGTTATTTCAGTACTTAGTTTTCAGGATAACAGCAAGTGTTGGTAGGAGGTACTAAGAATAGAGATTAACTGGGTGTGGTTCCTCTTAATGATCCTAAATTAAAGGATTAAACAGAAACCTAGGGTGGAAGTTTACAGAAGGACATTAGAAAGGTGAGAGAAAGGCATTGAGCAAATAAAAAAGAAAGTATTGAGAAAGATGGAAAAATGCTTTTAGTTTCCTTTTTGAGAACACTAATAAAAATAGTTCAAACATCAGAGCTGGAGAGATAGCTTAGCTGTTAAGCACTTGCCTGTGAAGCCTAAGGACCCCAGTTCAAGGCTCAATTACCCAGTACCCATGTAAGCCAGATGCACATGGTGGCACATGTGTCTAGAGTTCATTTGCAGTGGCTAGAGACCCTGGTATGCCCATTCTCTCCCCCTCTCTCTCTCTTTCTCTCTCTCTCTCTCCCTTTCTCTGTCTCAAATAAATAAATAAAAATAAAAACTTTAAAAAAATAGGTCAAATGTGTTACCCCCACCCCCAAGTCCCTAACTTAGAATGTAAGGTCTCTAAAGAGAAATGATAAGATCTTGCTGGGTGTGTTGTCTAAGCTCAGCACTTGATATTTTAAAAGGTTATCAAGTACAGTATTCTTCTGGGTATAGTTAATCATACCTATAATCCCTATATTTAAGGGAATAAAACCAGAGATTACCTTCAAAACAATAACAACAAACATTTAGTCCCAAAAATTTACAGACCATGGGGACCCATATCCCAGGCTTCCACAGAGAGGAGTAGGGAAAGGGGTCCCAAGAATCACCACACCCGAGCTTCGAAGCTGGCCTTATTGGACAAACATCAATATCCTATGTTGGACCTTCCTCGTTCCAGGAGGCACATAGACTGTGCTATATGTCCCCTATTTGATTGGGGAGAAATCAAAGGCATGATGGTGCATGTCTTTGACCCCAGTACTCAAGAGGCTGAGGTAGGAGGATCAACATGAATTTGAGGCCACTCGGAGACTACACAGTGAATTCCAGATCAGCTGCCTAGTCTAGAGTGAGACATTACCTTAAAAAACAATCCAATTTATTCTACCAAATCTGACTGGAGGGATGCCCTCCTCCAGCAAAAAATATTTGAGACAGGTTGGGGCATAACCTGACTAGATTCTTCCTCCATTTCATTTCAGATGGGACAATTGGCTTCCAAGATACCCCTAAAGTCTCCGCTAGCTTGTCTTCTTGAGATGGTGGAACTATAGGTCAAGCTGTCACTATTGCTCCTGTCCAAATATATCTTAACCACCCCACTTACTTTCTTCACCAAAAACAGTATCCACAAAGGCCAGAAACAATTGAAGGATTAAACCCATTGTTGTAGCCTTAAAGAAACAGGGACCCCTGAAAGAGTCCATATAATTCTATTATTGGGGTACAAAAGGAGATATAAATGGAGGCTAGTACAGGACCTCTGATTAATGACATAGTTGTCCCCCTTCATCATGTGGTACCCAGTCCCTATATGTTTGTGGTAATTTGAATATATGTCCCCCAATATATTCAGTGTTTTATTAGTTATAGTTTACATCTGCAATCACCTTGCTAGAGGCAATGTCACTGGGGGCCGGTCTTAAGGTGTTGGTGGTGGGTTTGAGATTCCATTGTAAAGATATGCAAAGTGTGCCAAGCAGGAGTTCCTGAAGTGTGCTGGGCTTTTGGCTATAGTTTTTGCTCTGTGTGCTGTGTGGCTGGTTGGATTTTTTTTTTTTTTCTCTGCTTGGCCCTGTGAAGGCAGGCCAGCTTCTTCTGCCATTATGGAACTTCCCCTGGATCTGTAAGCTTCAATAAATAATATCCTTCCTCCATAACTGTGCCTGGTCTGGAAGTTCATCTCAGCGAACCTGAAGCTGTCTGCTACAGTAAAGTGGTACTGAGGAGTGTGGGGTGAGATGAACCTGACCGTGTGGATATTTGTCTTTTGGAACTTTTGTTTTGGAGGAATGGGCATGGACTTGGTGCTTGCAACTGAAGATGCCTTCTGGAGTGGTAAGCCAAGTTTTATGGACTATTCTGATGAGAGTTTGAGAATGCTAAGTGCAGACAGTATTGAACGTCGAGGCTTGGCTTATGAGCTTTCTAAGGGGAAGGAAAGACAGCAGAGGACTTTGTTGGAACTGGGCTACTAGCATAAGGCATGGCTATGTTCCACTATCCAGGCCCAGAGTGTTTGATCAAACTTAAATTTGTAATGACTGATGTGCTTGGCTAAAGATATCGGACTGAGATTTTAAGATTTTAAGTTGGAAAACCTCAAGCATTATAGAGGCACTGACACTGGTTTCAGGTTACGGAGCTGCTATTGTCAACCACATTAGCAATCTTAAGGAAGGTGGCCTGACAACTACTTTACATTAAAACAATGGAGAGGATGCCTGAGGAAAGACTGTTAGAAATGCAAAGTCTTGGAAAGAGTTGACTGGAGAAGAAATCTGCTTTTCAAGGCTATGATTTATTTCATTCCTGGATTAAGAATATGGCTATGTCCTTCACACCTGGTATTAGTTTTGGAAACATGAAAAATTCATGGAGTAGTCATGAATTGCACACGGTTCCAGGAGCCGTTGCTGAGATGCGGCATGAGGCAGGGCATGAAGACCCTCAGGAATAGGCTGAAAGAGCCTTTGGAAGATGGACCGTGGTTTGCATGGAGACCTGAAGATGTTTTGGATATACCAGGACTGTGCAAAAGGGCTACCATGGAGTGCAGTGTTGGCATGGGATAAAAGTTTTCCCTGGCTACTCTGCCCAGCTGGAGGGGTGGAATTGGAAAACCTGGAGACTGTCAGTCTCTGGTTATATTGAACTTGAACTGCAGAAGTTTGATGACTGCTGATGGTGGTTGAGTTTGCATTATTCTAGTCTCTCCTTGCTATGCCTTATACAGTTAAAAATGTTTGCTTTGTGCCTTTACATGTCGAAAGTATTTAACTTGTTTGATCTTACAGGACTCACTATCTTAAGTTGATCAAGACTGTGAGAACCTTTGAAATTTGACTGAATACAATTTACAATGTGTGATAGTTATAAATCTATTGAGGGCCAGGAACTAAATCTATTGGGGGCCAGGGGCAGAATGTGGTAGTTTGAATATATATCCCCCAATATATTCAGTGTTTTATTAGTTATAGTTTGCATCTGCAATCACCTTGCTAGAAGCAATGTCACTGAGGGCCGGTCTTAAGGTGTTGGTGGTGGGTTTGAGATTCCATTGTAAAGATATGCAAATTGTGCCTAGCAGGAGTTCTCCTGGATCTGTAAGCTTCAATAAATAATGTCCCTTCCTCCATAACTGTGCCTGGTCTGGAAGTTCATCTCAGAGAACCTGAAGCTGTCTGCTACAATGTTCTTAACCCAGATTCCTCCTGGAACTACTCATTATTCAGTCTTGGACCTATAGGATGCTTTTTTTCTATATCCCTCTACATCCAGATAGCCAGCCTCTATTTGCTTTTAAAGACCCAACTCATAGAACAGGACAAGTTACTTGGACTTTAGAGGTTTTAGAAACAGCCCCCACCTGTTTGGCTTGGCCTTGACATAAGATCTCTTAGATTGAAAGAGTCCTATGACCACCTTATTATAGTATGTAGATTATGTTTTGCTTTGCAGGGCTTCTGAGAAAGTGGTCTCTCTTAAAACTGAGGCTCTTCTCAACTTCCTGGCTAAATGTGGATAGAAGGTCTCAAGGGAAAAACTCAATTGTGCCAATCTAAGGTTACTTATTTAGGAATGATATTAGAGGGTGAAAAATGCAGTTTGAGTCCTGAATGGATTCAGCCTATTTTAGCCTACCACCTCCCTCAGACTATAAAAAAAAACTGAGGGCTTTCCTGGATTTGGATTCCAGGTTCTGCAAAACTGACAAAACCTCTGTACCAACTTCTCAAAGAGGCATAGAAGTGTCTCTCAACCCCTCTAATATGAGAACCCGAGACATGCTACTCCTTTCAACAACTGAAAGATGCACTGACTCAGGTCCCTGCCTTGGGACTACCTACTCAACCTCAATTATTTCTTTATGTGATCGAGAGAAAAGGTTTAACTCTTGGGGTCTTAACTCAACTTAGGGAACCAACCCTCTAACCAGTAGGATAGCTCAACAAAGAGCTAGACTCAGTAGCTAAGGGATGGCCTGGATGCTTAAGAGGAATCACAGCAATAGGACTAGTAATCCCTGGGATGGCACGAATGCTATAATCCCCTGGATCCATGAAGAGAGTGGACTATTTTTCCTCTCTTTCTAGAGCTGGCAGCAACATTTTTTGGGCCTTTGGACATGTAAGAGCTCTCTCCCACCCTGGGAGGCATGCTGGGGTGGGGAAAAATGTTTTTTTCCCTTTGTTACTGTCTTCCTTTTTAATCTATATTGGAAGTGCATGGTTTTTAAAATCCTTTCTCATATTTTTTTTCTAAAATCTATATTCAGCTACATGGGGTCCTGGAATACATGTGGCCTACATGGGCTTTTGGCTTCTCTTCTCCCCACTTTATCTTCCCTTGCTGTTGGGCCCTGCCCGGTGTGAAGCCGAGTGGTTAGCCCAGCCAATCTTGGCCTACTCCCGGTAAGGCCTAGTCGAGCCTGAGTAGAGTTTCGTGACCTGCCCTTGACTCAGAACCTAAGCTGAAACTGCCTCCACCCAGCTGCTGCTGACATGATGAAATACTATTGGCCCTTATACCTTTCTCTCATCCCCTCTTCCCGCCCCCTTCCTCAAAGTATATAAATACCTCCCCTGACAATAAACGGAGAGTTCCGCCTTAGACGTTTCTCCCGGCTCAATGTGGTTTTCTTTTTCCCAGTGGTTTGGGGAGGTTTTTTAGTCATCGACACCCGCCTTCTCGCTCAGCCTCAAGAGAAGCGGCTGGCCCGGTTCTCTCTCTCTTCTGCTCTACCTGCCGGTGGTGGAGGAAAAAAACCCCCGGCATTCTGGCTCCCAGACGTGGGGCGCAACAACTGCTGCCCCATGTGAGGACGTATGAGGATTCAAAACGGACTACAGACTGCCGACGTGACGAAGAAAAAATTCAAAATTAAGCTGACGAGCTAATCGGACTGCTGACGGGTGTATCCTCATAAGTTATGAGGTAATCTTCATATTTAATATTCTAACCTTTACTTCTATAATCTGTGCTTACTTCAACTTCCTTTCTCTTTCCTTCCATTTCCGGTTTGCCGCCATTTCTAAACAGGTACGTTCATGGCGGACACACCACGTGGACAGACCTAGAGGAGACTTTAAATGTTTTGCCTCCTCATTTAAATAAAAACTCCGTCCCAAACTTCAACATCTCTTGTTCTTTTCTCTTTCCTCTCATTTTTGGGTTTCCGACAGACCACTTCTGTGGTGCCGCCATTTTTGTCCTGCCCCCATTTGAATGGGGGCGCCATCTTAGAAGCACCATTTCATGGCAGATGTACCACGTGGGCAGACCTAAAAACGAAACTCACCACGTGGGTAGAGACTCACCACATGGACAAACCTAAAAAAGAAACTCACCACGTGGGTAGACCTGAAAAGGAAACTCACCACGTGGGCAAACCTAGAGGAGGCTCACCACGTGGGCAAACCTGGAGAACTCTCAAAGTGTCCTGCCCCCTCATTGGAGTGGGGGCACCATCTTAGAAAAATTCTACAACATGTTTACCTATTTTTTGGGACTTTATGCTTATGTTGTACTCATACATATTACTATTAAACAAAAAAACCTCCATGGCACTTGGAACAAAACTTTCGTTTTAGCCACATGGATTAATTCAGTCCTCCTTGCCTTAATTGCCAACCTTAAAGGCTTTTCCAGGGAAAAGTTCATTTTTGCCCTTAAAAACTGTAAAAAAAAAAAGGCTAAAACTAACTTTTAAAATCTCCTTTCTTCCAAGACCGCCACCCAAGCCACCACCGGCCCTGCTGTCTTTTAACTGTAACTGCTGCCTAAGACAAATGTGCTCAAACCCCTGATGGAGGACAGCTCCTCCATGTAGCTTTCTGTGAATGTAAACTATGATCAAATACAAACCGAGGTTAACTTTCCTCAGGGCGTGGAACACAAGCCACTGGTCCACAAAACAAAAACTTGCACACTTCAAGCAGAGGAACAACAGCCAGGCTCCACTGACATCCCTGCGGGAGCGGGCCGACTGAGTGGGACCAGTCCTAGCACAGCTCCGCCGGGCCTGAGCACTGCCCCCCGGCCTCACTGGCTGTGCCTCGCCCGCACCTCCAAGCTTCACTTTTGGTCACTTTTGTCAAACAAAAAAACAAAAAAAAGGCCAACCAAACAACAAGGAGGCAAATGGGCGGGCTCCTAACTTGCTTTAAAAATATCTTAACAATGGAGCCGGGCGTGGTGGCGCACGCCTTTAATCCCAGCACTTGGGAGGCAGAGGTAGGAGGATTGCCGAGAGTTCGAGGCCACCCTGAGACTACATAGTTAATTCCAGGTTAGCCTGGACCAGAGTGAGACCCTACCTTAAAAAAAAAACAAAAGAAAAAATAAAAATATCTTAAAAATGGGCGGGCGGTCCACCATGAGGCCATGAGACAAGCCGCTGCCGTCCCCACCCCTTTTGCCTCTAGACGCTCCCTCTATGCTCTTAACTAAGTGTCCCGCGGGGACCCAAAGTATTTACTTTTAAAAATAAAAATAAAAAAAACAGCTGGGGACATTCGTATTGTCCTGCTAGAGGTAAAAAAAAAAAAAAAAAAACAAAAAACAAAAACAAAAAAAACCTGTTTTTCAAGTCTATATGGCTATATCCTACACACCATTGTCCCACCCTTCACTGCCTTCCCATTAACATAAAGATAAAGAAATGGCTTAATTGTTAAACACTTGCCTGTAGAGCCTAAGGACCCTGATTCGAGGCTCAATTCTCCAGTACCCATGTAAACAGTGGCTGGAGGCCTGGCATGCCCATTCTCTCTCTCTCTGCCCACCTAACTCAATTCATAAAATATAAGACTAAGCCCAACTAACTCAATCGGTAATACAATGTTAGCCTGGGATTAAAGTTTTCCCTGACAACTCTGCCCAATTAGAGGGACAAAATTAAAAAATATATGTCCCCAATATATTCAATATTTTATTAATTTATAGTTTACATCTACAATTGCCTTACTAAAGACAATGTCACTGGGGACCAATTTTAAGGTGTAATAATTGTTTAAGATTCCATTGTAAAGATATACAAAGTGTACCTAACAGGAGTTCCTAAAGCTTACTATGGCTTAACTACAATAATTTTGCTCTATGTACTATATGACTAATTAATTTCTTTTTCTCTCTTTCATGGCTCTATAAAAACAGGCCAACTTCTTCTGCCAATATGGAACTTCCCCTAGATCTATAAGCTTCAATATCATAAAAAACTGCTAACTGTTAGCCCTGGATTAACCCTAACAATACATGTCTCATATCTTTTCTTCCTTGATTAATCAGCACATGCTGGGGAAAAAACTAAACATGCTATTAGCCATATGCTTCAATGCTTTGCCACCCTTGGATTGCCAGATCAAATCAAAACCAATAATGGTCCCTGCTTCGTAAGCAGGACTTTTATAGATTTCCTCCAAACCTGGAAAATCTCACTTTCCACAGACATCCCATATAACCCACGGGGCCAGGCCATCGTGAAAAGATATCATCAAACTCTCAAATCTCAATTACAAAAACAAAAGGGGGAATCTCTACCCCCACATTACCAACTAAAAACGGCATTATTAACCCTAAATATTTTAAATTTTTCTAAAGAAGATAGACACTTGTCCCCTTTTCAAAAACATTGGACCTCAGCTGTCACCTACAGCTCCATCTGGGTCAAATGGAGGGACCCATTAACTGGGGCCTGGAAGGGACCAGACCCCCTCCTCACAGCAAGGAGAGGATTTAGATGTGTCTTTCCTCCAGAGGAAAAAAGACCTATTTGGGTACCAGCAAGAGACTTAAAATATTTACCCCAACAAGGGGATGATAATAATCAATTCTCCAGGGAGTGTCCCACCCCTGAGAACTATGCCTCTGTTTCTTCCCCAGGAACAACTGAAGGTGTGGATGCTACTAGACCTGAATGAAGCCAGAAAAGCTCCAGAAAGATTTACAGAAGAGGAGTCGGGACTCCTAAGACAACCTGCTGTAGACGAGCTTACATGGCTTTTTATCCCACCTTCTCCCTCCCCTTGGACCCCTCCTTCTTCTTGCTCTTTACCCTACCTTCTCCCTCCCCCTGAACCCCTCCTTCTTCTTATCCTCACTCTTGGACCCTGTGTAATTAATAAGATTACACAATTCATTCACCAACAGCTTGAGGCAATTAAACTTCATCAGGTCAAGGCACCACAGGTTTGCGACTCAAAGACAATGGCTTTTCCACTTACTGGCTATCCACCTAACATCCCTCCCCCACCCTCCATCGAACCAACGACGGGTAAGATCTCAGACAGGCTGAGACAACCTAAGACAGGGCGTGGAGTGGCCAACGGGCTAGAGGCATAGTGCTCAGAGACGGGTAAGGTTCCCAGAGGGGAACAACCTAGGACAGGGGCTATGCCATCCACCGTTCTTACAAAAACAAAAGGGGGAGATGTTGGGCCCTGCCCGGTGCGAAGCCGAGTGGTTAGCCCAGCCAATCTTGGCCTACTCCCGGTAAGGCCTAGTCGAGCCTGAGTAGAGTTTCATGACCTGCCCTTGACTCAGCACCTAAGCTGAAACTGCCTCCACCCAGCTGCTGCTGACGTGATGAAATACTATTGGCCCTTATACCTTTCTCTCATCCCCTCTTCCCGCCCCTTCCTCAAAGTATATTGGCCCTATATAAATACCCCTCCCCCCCCCTGACAATAAACGGAGAGTTCTGCCTTAGACGTTTCTCTCGGCTCAATGTGGTTTTCTTTTCCCCGGTGGTTTGGGGAGGTTTTTTGAGTTGTCGACACCCACCTTCTCGCTCAGCCTCAAGAGAAGCGGCTGGCCCGGTTCTCTCTCTCTTCTGCTCTACCTGCCGGTGGTGGAGGAAAAAAACCCCCGGCACCTTACCTCCCAGTTTTCTCCCTTCCCTACTCCTTTGTAAGATCTGAATAAAATGTGGTATTTTAAACTTCATTTTCCTGAATCTGGAATTGCCAATTCTTTGGTTAGTTTGCAGATATAAATCTTGTGAAAACTCCCCAGACCCCCAATTCCCCCAT
Organism: Orientallactaga sibirica; assembly: GCA_036365145.1. Taxonomy (NCBI): domain Eukaryota; kingdom Metazoa; phylum Chordata; class Mammalia; order Rodentia; family Dipodidae; genus Orientallactaga; species Orientallactaga sibirica. The sequence continues at coordinate 29,683,928 of JAEOAD010000026.1, read as the reverse complement.
TAATATAAGAGAGCAGGATGTATGCAGACACTGCTCCCTCTCTCAATAGCAACCCTCAGGGTTGGTGGTGGGACGCAACCATTCAGCACAGTGAAGAAAGTGGTGATACCTCATCTCTTCCCCTCCACTTGCTCTTGGCTGGTGGTGGTGCTACACTAAGGACAATAGGACCCTGAGACCCAGAGGTCCCTGAGGGTGGGGCCAAAATAACAGAACCCTTGCAGTTGCAAGGGAGATAAGGTTGCAACACTGGATGCTTGGGTGGTCCCTGAGTGGAATCATATCCTTGATTGGAGAGGAAGGAAACAGATACTCAGGAGGACAAATCTAGGCAGCAGGGAGAGCTGGAAAAGATGCCTAGGCCCACAGAATGCAGATTTACCACTCAAAATAGACATGTGTTCAAAAGCCATGGTGTGAAATCAGAGTCCCTCACTGAAACAATGTCCTGCCACAGATGCTTTGAGATTGTATGAGGCATCTGAACATTGAAGATCTTAGATAAATATTTGCTATGTGAATACACAATTGTGGCAGAATCAAGGGAAATACAGCAGCAGTGGTGGAGGGTGCAATTCTTCTGGCTCATTACCCTATGCTTGTTACCAACTCATTATCATAGCCAACCATGTGTCACAGAGGCTCTGTCAATGTGGCTGCATGGGGACTTTAATTCCTCAGTTCATCAGGGAAATAAATTAGATCCACAGGTCTTTACTCCAGCTGAACTGCATACACTCCATGCCTGGGAAATATCTCTGTTATTAGGATAGCCACAACTATACATTCTATATAGAAGAAAGATTCTAGCCCATGTACAGTTAATTGCAATTAAATGGGGTTTTTATGACTTTATGCTGATGCGTCAACTCAGCTTTTAAACTGCTTTTCCTGGTTATGTATATATGTTTGTGGTATGTGAGTAGAGGCAATAATGTGGCTGTCATGGATAGTGTGTATATGTTCATGGTATGTGGGTAGAGGTAATGAGATTTTCTTATGTTCCTAGCATTTAAGAATTTGTTCTCTGGTCTGGACTCGTCCCTAGAACCTGGGTATGGTTACTTCTCTCCTCTCTCCTGTCTCTCCAGCTAAGCTGGAGATGTGGGAATCTTGGGCTCTTTAGAAAACATCTTGACATTTGAAGGGTTCCATTAGTGAAACCTCATCCTTGTGAAGCTACCAAAGAAAGAAGGCCTCTAAACTGTTTTAGTAAAAAAAATAGCTGAAGGTGGACAAATACTGAATAGGTTTGTTTTGAAGTGGGAAAGACTGAAGAGAGGGTTCAAGCTATTGCAACTTATTTCTTTTGATGTTTCATTTGACTTTCTTTTTTTCTTTTAAAAAAATATTATTTATTTATTTATTTATTTATTTATTTATTTGAGAGAGAGAAAGAGGCAGAGTGAGATAGAGAGAGAATGGGCACGCCAGGGCTTCCAGCCACTGCAAACGAACTCCAGATGCATGCGCCCACTTGTGCATCTGGCTTACGTGGGTCCTGGGAATCGAACCCAGGTCCTTTGGCTTTGCAGGCAAATGCCTTAACTGCAAAGCCATCTCTCCAGCCCCCTCATTTGACTTTCTACTGAAGTTTGGTTTTGGGTATTGAGTATTCTTTAGCAAAAGTTTTTAAATAAACGTGTGGTACACTGTCCAGAGGTGTTTGGATAAAGGCAAAATGAACATACCACAGGCAAAGTATTATTTAATAGAGGGTCAGGGACATGAGTTTGAGCATTTTCCACATGACTGAAATTTCGACTTTTATTTAGATTCAGGCATTCAAAGCAATGGGGACTCAGAGCATGACAAATTGCATCAAATCAGATCATGAGTTGTTTGCTTAGGTTTATTTCATCAGGAAATCTTTGACGATACTGTGAGTTTCCCTGTCATCAAGAAGCTCCACCCAAGGCTCATAGTTTTCCCCGTCCACAGACTTAGCCTGGGCAAAGATTATCCTGTTACATCCAATTAGCTTGATCTCCACATCTCCCCTTTTCTTTTTCTTTTAAAAGCAGTCTGATGAACCAGACATTTTGTAATTGCTGGTGAATAAGTATTTTTTAGGTTAATCCCTCCAAGTGTACAAAGAACAAAGTACAGATAATTAATCAAATGGTCACCAATGTGAAGGCCAAGTTGAAAACAAGGAAGATGGATGGATTGAGCCAAGACAAATTGTTGACAAAATCCTAGTGATAAGAATGAATAATACATATATATATATATATATATATATATATATATATATATATATATATATATATATATATTAGGACAAGTACTGTTTGACTAATTTGGTCATGTAATCATTTAATATTTATAGTAATATAATTAAGTAGGGACCCTTGAAGATGTTTATTAATTTTGTCTCATGTAGAGTTGGATTTGTATTAAAGATATGGGGGTCATACATATGGACTTGTCTCCAATCATAATTCAAGTGTCCTGAAATCAAGTGGCTTGAATTTGCTACCCAGCATAAGTTATAATGGATTTAATTAGTTTTACACAGGTTAGCAGTTTTCTGCTATCTCATTTTGTATAGTAATGGCATTCATTACATTACACAGTTTGATATACAAAACTGTGTTATTAGATAGATTAGGTGACCATTGTCATGACTGCTAGGATTAGAACAGCAGTGATGGCTGGAGAGATGGCTTAGCAATTAAGGCACTTGCTTGCGAAGCCTAAGGACCCTAAGGTTTGATGCATCTGGAATTTGTTTGCAATGGCTAGAGGACTAAGTGTGCCCATTATCACTCTATCTACCTCTGTCTCTTCCTCTGTCTCAAATAAATAAAAATAAATCAGAAAAAATATTTAAAAAAAAACAGCAGTGACCATAGTGACTATAAATATACCAGAAACCATTTAGGTCTGTTGAAGTATTATACTCCTTTATTAATTATAATAAGAGGCCTGGATTCTTTTTAAGGCTCAGTGTAATTTACTGAGATAAGCCATAGGTCTCACATCACTAACATACTTTTATTAAGAAACAAGCAAGTAAAGCATAGTAAGCATAGTAGCAGCTGGAATAGCATAGAATATGAAATAGATTTTCCTTTTTTTGTAATATTAAAAGGTCCAACAAGGAAGACATCCACTGTGACATCCACTGATCCACTGTGGTAACAATGGAAAGTAATTGAAAGTAAACAAATACTTTACATTTTAAAATTTACTTTCCTACACTGAATAATTTTTAAAAAGGCAGAGGCAAGTTCTCAAATAGAGGTTTGTAGTGGTCCTTTCTCTAAAAAGGGTTAGGGACTGTGATATATATACATATATATATATATATATATATGATGTTACTCAAAATAGAGAAAGGCAGATCATCCATGTCACTAAAAAGCAGCAATTTTTAAAAATCTTTTGAATCTAGAATGTTCTGCTTTAAGAGTAGTTCTCCCATGGTGTTTCCATTGCTCTCTGGAGGGTAGGAGAGTGGTTAGATCATCTTCGGAATTAGCCTGTGTATATCCCACCAGAAAAAGCATGCAGGCACTGTAGAAAGAGGTAAGCAAAATTATCCAACACATGTTTGAAAGAAAGAGAGATTGCTATTTGCTGAGGATTTGGTAACCTCCCGGAGCCTAGGTCATGTTTAATCGTAAAAAGAGAAGGTTTCCTCCCCCACCCACCAGGAGGATCTGACTGAGATCAGAGCTGACAGAGGGTTGACATACTCTGTCTCTACCCCAGCCCACAATACCAGATCCACTGTGCCATTGTCAGGAAACCAAAAATTAATATCTCCAACTGTCTGCAATGGCTTTAAGAGACTTGAATCGCTGAGAATTTTTTAAAATGTCAAAAATCTTAATACATTCTTTCTAAAAAATATCAAAAAACCTTAATATATTCTTTCTGTTCTGTGAAAAATTATTCTTCTGTGTTACTCTGACTGAACCACACTTCCTAAGGATGGGTGTAATATTCCTAAGGATGTTCCACAGTGGTGTTTGATTTTTTTATTTCTGCATTTCCTTGGAATTTTGTGCATTATTAATTAAAATGTCCCTGTTCTGGATGCCACTTGTTGTACATCTTTCAGTGGTATTTGGATAAATGGGAAATGAACACACCATAGGCAAAATATGATTTAATGGAGGGCCAGGGAGATGTATGTGAGTGCTTCCACCACTGAATGGACTTGCAGCTTTTACTTAATGCAGACAATCAAAACAATGGATATTCAAAGCATAAGACAGATCATGAATTTGCATCAGACCAGATCATGACTTGTTTGTTTAGGTTTATTTCATCAGGAGATCTTTGGAGAAGCTGTGAGTTTCCTAGTCTTCAAGAAGCTCTACCCAAGGCTCATAGTTTTCCATGTCCCCAGGCTTAGCCTGGGCAAAGATTATCCTTATTCCAGCCAATTAGCTTGACTGCCTTCTAGGGCATTAGCTGTGAGTTCTCTTGTGTAGAGTGGTGAAAGATGCACCTGAGTGTGAGAATGCCTGTCTCTGAGGTCGGGAGATTCTACCATGTTTTTTTTTATTATTATTCATTTATTAGAGAAAGAGGCAGATAGATATATAGGTAGGTAGACAGATAGAGAAAGCATGCCAGGGCCTCCAGCCACTGCAAATGAACTCCAGATGCATGTGTTATCTTGAGTATTTGGCTTAACATTGGTACTGGGGAATCGAATCTGGGTCTTAAGGCTTTGTAGGTAAGCACCTTAACTGCTAAGCCATCTCTCCAGCCCTCACTCCCACTCCTCCTCTCTGGTAGCAGAGACAGGACTGCTAGGACAAAGGGGGCCAGCTAGACTATTCACATCTGCAAGCTCTGGGTTCAAGTGAGACCATGCCTCAGTAAATACAGCAATCAAGGAAAACACTCAATGGCAACCTCTAGCTTCCACATATGCTCACACACATGTAACAAATAAAATGAGAAACAAATCTTGACCTGTTATTAGGCCTTCGTGGAAACTTAACTCTAGATCATGGTTTGAAGTCCAAAAGGAGGAAAAAGGCATGGTATAGATCAGTCTCAGTAAGATATGGGCAGTCAATCCCAAACTAGTCTTCTGATTCAGCAAACCATTCAAGTGGACATGGCTGGCAGTACTCAATGAGAGTGGCATGTATCCAACAGGGCCCAAGTAAGCTGTGATGGCATAAGTTAGTTACATACACATGTGTTGTTTACATACTAAGTAATTACATCCATAACTAATAAACAATAAATTTTTTAAAAAGCAAAAAAAAAGTACTTAGAATGTCACCTGAAATGAAGAGTCACCTTTTGGGGCCATCCATGCATGACAGTGGTGAGAGGCAGAAAGTCAAGCACTGTGCCTGGCTGCCCATTCAGCTGAAAGCAATTCTGACCTATTTCATTTTATTGGAAAACTTTTCTAAGTTCTATATAATGGTTTAAATTCAACCATTTGCTAAGATGTAACAATTATTTTATGAAAAAAAAATTTTAATATTTATTTGCAAGCAGAAAGAGATAGAGAAAAGGAGAAAGGAAGGGAGGGAGAAGGAATGGGCGCAACAAGGCCTCTTGCAGAGGCATCTACCATGTTTTTTGTTCCCATAGCACACTGGATGGTGCAGAGAAAGTAATAGTAAGTTAAGAGTCCTATTGGCCAGGCTTACAGTTAAAACCAAACAGCATAGATTGATATTTTAACTGTCCATGCATAAGAACTCTGGGCAACTGTGTCTTTATATGTGAAAACCTTACATTTAATGTTAAATTTGACTTTTATAGGCCCAGGCCAAGGTTCAAAGAGTGCAGATGTCCTTCATGAAGCAACATGTGGACTACGCTCAGCAGCAGCTGTTCATATCAGAAATTCATCCATTACTGGTTCCAGAGACACTCCTAGAACTGCTGGCTAAGTAAGATAGTCAGATGACAATAATGCAAGAGATAACACCAAGATTATTTAATATCATTCACTGTTTTGGTTATAATAAATGAGACTCAGGCCCTGTTTTAGTCTATCTTGCATGATTAAAATAGAAGTTCTGAAACTGGCACTTTTCTACTTGCCGTACTTGAGGCCTTGTGTATACGAGGTAAGCATTCTGCCACTGGGTCACATCCCCTACATGGGGCTGGGAATCAATGATTTAGTTAGCTCAGGGTATAAGGGTGTGTCCCTATCATCTGCTGAAAGACCTCTGGATCCATCACAAAATGGTGGATGACATCAAGGTGGGGGGCTATGTAAGAAGGAGAGTTCCTGGAGTGAGATAAGGAACACAGGGAATTTGGGGACCAAGTTTCCTTAACTAACACTCTCAAAGGAACTAACCTGGATGAGTCCTCTAAGAACTACATTAATGCCTTTTTTTCCCTAAGGCAAGATGAAAGCTTTATTCAGGAAAAAGTACAAGCTGCCAGGGCTGGCTCACAAGAAAGGAGGAGCACAGTCCACCTGAGTTCCTCCAGTAGTGGCCTTTATAGGACTTTCAGTTGGGGGAGGTGAGGAAAGGAATTGCTGAGGGGAGATCTAAGTTAGCCAGGGTGTGACACCAGAACAGAGACCTGGTGATTTACAAAATAAGGGGACTGGAAACCATGACCTGGGGGCATTGCAGGCAAGGACGGGATAATGGCTGGGTGGGTTTCTTGAGGAATGGGGATAATCCACTTCCTTATGTCTCTGTCTCCATCCTGCTGTCCTTGGTGACTCCATATTGGGGTCTGTCAGATCTAACATTCCAGCCTTTTGTTAATGATAAGAGAGACGATGGTTAATTTCTTCATGCTGACTGTAGGGGCGATGAGTTCTTATGGGAGAGGCTGGATAATGTGGTTGATGGGTCTCCCTTCAGGGCAGGTGAAGAGGAGGCAGTTCCACGGTGGCTAGAGGTGGCTGAGTGGTGAGATCCATAGTGAGTATCCTCTGTTAATACCAGTGTAGCATGCTGTTATGACTTGGTCTTGAATGAAGCAGAGACTTCTCTCATACCATCCCTGTATTAAGCTGGCTTCAGGGCAGTTGCTGGTGACATCTGTTATAAAGAAGGTGAGGAAGATGGGCTCTGAGCACCGTGTGAGAGGACAGAAGGAAGAATTAAGGAGCTTGTTATGACATCAAAACACCATAAGCAAGGGGAGAATGAGTACTCAGAGGCAAGGGACAGAGGGCTTGGGACAAGAGAGAGGAGGCAGAGGGGCATCAGTGTATTTAAGAGGAACAATTTTGGATCAGGGGAAGAGTAGGAACACAAGAGAGTTTAAGTTTGGGGTGGTGGTGTACTTATCCCTGGATGAGATAGGGTAAGGGCTAAGGGAGGAGGGGGCCTGAGGAATAGCTCTGATTCTGGTTAAGGCAAGTGGGAGGAGCTGGGGTCAGGGTAGGTGAAGTTAATCAGGGACAGGCAGAGGCAGGAGGTAAAAGTTAATATTAGTATTTAGTATTGTAAATTAGCATCAGGTAGGAGAGTCTATTAGTTGGAATTTTTGTTTATATTGTAGTTATATTTTGTAGTTATATTTTTCTTACTGGGTGATTAGGACCAGGTAGGCTGCCAGAATTAGCAGTATTCATTTTGGAGGTCAATAGTGATGCTTTAGGAGACACCTGTGAGGAGTTCTATGACAGTCAGCCTTGTCATCTCCTAGGATAAGTCAAGGCCGTGCTGACCAAGTGGTTCTCCCTCTTTTGGGAGATACACTGACTTGGAGTTTATCTCTGGGTCTCCATATCCTCTCTGATCCAGAAGATACGTAACTTACCAGAAGCTGAAAGTTAGCACTGTCGCATCATCTCCTGTGGCCTTCTGACCTGGGATCAGTGATCAAAATATTGGTTATCATTTTAACTCCAATGTTTTTAATTGATTTTGGCTTCTACATATGGTTATTAATCACTCAGAGAGACTGTACATATCTGATTAGCAAAACAGATTAGTTAAAAAGGTTTAAAACACATCTGGTTTGTTGGGCCCTATGAGGCCTGGGTGTGAGGCCCAGTGGAACTTCCTGAGCCTGACTAGAGTTTGGAGACTTGTCTTTGGCCTACTTCCGCTTAAGAGTGACTTAGCAAGGCCTAAGCCAAAACTGCCTCCGCCCAGCTACTGCTGACGTGGTGAAATACTATTGGCCCTTACACCTTTTTCCCATCCTGGGACCCACCCTCTTTCTCAAAACTATATATACACCTTCTCATTACAATAAAATGAGTTCCTGCCTCGACAGACTCCCGGCCCAGTGTGTTTTTTCTCTCCAGTGTTTTAGGGGAGGATGGGTCTGAGCCACCGACACTCATCATCCCGCTCAGCCTCAAGAGGAGCTGCTGTCCCTGCTCTCTCTTCTGCTCTACCTGCTGGGAGGGAAAGGAACCCGCACTGGTTAGCAAAACAGATCTGGTTAGAGAATGACACAATACTTTAAAATCATTTTGGGGCTGGAGAGATGGCTTAGCGGTTAAGGCGCCTGCCTCCTAAGCCTAAGAACCCGGTTCCAATCTCCAGGTCCCACGTTTAGCCAGATGCAAAGTGACGCAAGGGCACAATGCCGCACTTGCCCACAAGGGGGAGCAAGCATCTGGATTTCATTTACAGCAGCTGAGAGACTGCTGGCACATCCATCTCTATCTGTCTCCCTCTCTCTCTCTCTCTCTCTCTCTCTCTCTCTGTCTCTCTCCAAAAATAAATAAAATAATAATAATAATTATAAAATCATTTTGATTAATATTTAAGTTTAGTGAGCTGTAAGGACCATGTAGGAGAAAAGCAGGAAAGAAGACCTATCAGGTTACAGTAAGCTATATCTGGAACACAAAAGCCAAAACATTCTATCTTTTAAGTATCTGTCAGTTATAAGTATAGGCAGAATATTTTAGTAGCCTTGAAAACAATATACTTTTTAAATTTTTTATTGACAACTTCTATACTTACAGAAAATAAACCATGATATTTCCCTCCCCTTCCCCCATTCCCCTTCAGAACTTCACTCTCCATCATATCCCCTCCCTCTCTCTATTAGTCTCTCTTTTAATTTGATGTCACCATCTTTTTCTCCTATTATGAGGTTCTTGTGAAGGTATTGCTAGGCACTACAAGGTCATGGATATTGAAGCCAATTTCTATCTGGGCAGTTGCATTGTAAGGAGTTGTACCTTTCCTTTGGCTCTTACATTCTTTCCGCCTCCTCTTCTGCAATGGACCCTGATCCATGGAGGGTGTAACAGAGATGTTTCAGTGCTGGACACTCCTCCATCCCTTCTTCTCAGCACTATGTTGCCTTTTGGGTCATCCCAGTGGTCATCACCATCTGAACAGAGAAGCTTCTCTACTCAGAAGTGAGAGTAGCATTAATATGTGATATGAACATTAAGTGTAGTGCTTTCAGGGCAGTTTGGTGGGAATAATATGTACATTTTGCCAGACAAGAGCAGGCTTTATATCCCTAAAGCTCATAACCTCCCCTGCCATAGACTTTTGCTTAGTTTTTTTCAGTACTAGGCATGTATTCACTCCCATAGAGAGGGCCTTAAGTCCAATTATGGAGCAATTGGTTTCCCCAAAAGCAGACATGCCACCATTGCACCCATTCGGTCATTGGACCAGTCGGGCCAAACTTGAATTTTCCAGTGTTCACTGATTTCGGGTATGGTAATACCATCAGCCTGATTTTTGTTTTGGCTATTTGAGGTTTTTCATGCTTCCAGATGAATTTTAGGATTGTTATTTCTGTGAAGAATGCTATTTGGATTTTAATGGGGATTGCATTAAATGTGTAGATTGCTTTTGGTAAGATTGACATTTTCACAATATTGATTCTTCCAATTCAAGAACATGGGATGTCCTTCCATTTTCTTCTGTCTTCTGCAATTTCTTGCTTGAGTGTTTTAAAGTTCTCATTGTAGAGACACTTCACTTCCTTGGTTAAGTTTATTCCAAGGTTTTTTTTTGGGGGGGGGCAATTGTGAATGGGAGAGATTCCCTGATTTCATTTTCTGCATGTTTGTTGTTAGAGTATAGAAAAGCTACTGATTTCTGTGTGTTTATATTGTATCCTGATACATTGCTAAAAGTGTTTATCAGCTCTAACAGTTTGCTGGTAGACTCTTTAGGGTCTGTTATGTATAGAATCATATCACCTGCAAATAAGGATAATTTGATCTCTTCCCTTCCAATTTGTATCCCTTGCCTTATTGCTATAGCTAAGACTTCCAGTATTATATTAAATAAAAGTGGGGAAAGTGGACACCCTTGTCTCATTCCTGAATTTAGTGGAAAAGCTTCAAGTTTTTACCCATTTAGTATTATGTTGGCTGTAGGTTTATCATAAATAGCTTTTATTATGTTGAGATATGTTCCTTCTAATCCCAGTTTCTGTAACACTTTTTTTGGCTTTTTATTTATTATTATTATTTATCTATACAATGTGAATAAAGCCATGAAGGTATCATCATTAGCCTTCGCCCTACCCTTCCACCTCAGGGATTGTGGGTCTTGCATTGTGTGGATAGCCATCAGTTATGGGAGAGAGACAATATCTCTGTGCATAATGACCCAACTTAATGGCTCTAACTATCTTTCTGCCCCCTCTTCTGTGAATTTCCCTAAGCCATGTTGGGTTCATTCTGTAACACTTTTAACATGAAGGGATGTGGGATTTTGTCAAATGTCTTTTCGGCATCTATTGAGATGACCATGTGATTTTTGTCCTTCAGACCATTATATGGTATATTACATTTATGGATTTGTGTATGTTGAGGAATCCCTGTATCTCTGGGATAAAGCCTACTTGGTCAGGGTGAATAATCTTTCTGATATATTCTTGTATTCTGTTTGCCAGCATTTTGTTGAGAATATTTTCATCTATGTTCTTGAGGGAGATTGGTTCATAATTTTCCTTTTTTGATCTGTCTTTGTCCGGTTTTGGTATCAGGGTGATGCTGGCTTCATAGAAGGATTTCGGTAGAATTCCTTGCTTTTCTATTTTATGGAAAAGTTTGAAAAGCATTGCTGTTAGTTCTTCCATGGATGTCTGGTAAAATTCACCAGTGAATACATCTGGGCCTGGACATTTTTTAGTTGGGAGACTTTTTATAACTGCTTGGATCTCTGTACTTGTTATAGGTCTATTTAAATGGTTTATCTCTTCTTGATTTTAATTTAGTGGGTCATATGAATCAAAGGAAATCATCCATTTCTTTCAGGTTTTCAAAATTAGAGGAATATATATTCTTAAAGTATGTCCATATGATTTTCTGAATTTGGCATCTGTTGTGATGGTGCCTTTTTCATCTCTAATTTTATTAATTTTTGTCTCTTCTGTCTGTCTTTTGGTCATATTTGCTAAGGGTTTATCAATCATTTTTATCCTTTCAAAGAACCAATTCTTTGTTTCATTGATTCTTTTGATTGTTTTGGGGGTTTTTATTTCATTAACCTAATCTTTACTATCTCTTTCTATCTACTGATTTTTGGTTTGCTTTGTTCTTCTCTTTCCAAAGCCTTAAAGTGAAGCATTACATTGTTTATTTATGAACTCTCTAATTTCCTAATATAGGCACTTAGAGCTAAAATTTCCCTCTTAGGACTGCCTTCATTATGTCCCAAAGGTTTTGGTATGTTGCATTCTCATCATCATTTGATTCAATGAATTTCTTGATTTCCTTTTTAATATCTTCAATGACCCATACATCATTCAATAGTGTACTGTTTAGTCTCCATGAATTTTTGTATGCTCTGTAGTTTGTCTTATTGTTGATTTGCAGTTTACTCCCTCTCACTGTGGTCAGTTAGCATACGAGGGATTATTTTAATTTCCTTGTATTTGTTAAGATTTGATTTGTGTCCTATTATATGGTCTATTATAGAGAATGTTCCATGTGCTGATTAAAAATATATATATTCTGCAGCATTTTATGGAATGTTCTGTATATATCTGTTAGGTCCATTTGTTCCATGACATAATTTAATGCAGATGTCTCTCTGTTTATTTTTTACTGGGTAGACTGTTGGTCCCTGCCCAGTGTGAAGCCGAGTGGTTAGCCCAGCCAGTCTTGGCCTACTCCCGGTGAGGCCTAGTCGAGCTTCCAGAGCCTGAGTAGAGTTTGGTGACCTGTCCTTGAAGTGACTCAGCACCTAAGCTGAAACTGCCTCCACCCAGCTGCTGCTGACGTGGTGAAATACTATTGGCCCTTATACCTTTCTCTCATCCCCTCTTCCCACCCCGTTCCTCAAAATATGTAAATACTTCCCCATGACAATAAATGGAGAGATTCCCGCCCTAGATGGTCTCCGCAGCTCAATGTGGTTTTTCTCCCTGGTGTTTTGGGGGGGAGGGGTTTGAGTCGCTGACACCCGCCTTCTTGCTCAGCCTCGAGAGAAGCGGCTGGCCCGGTTCTCTCTCTCTTCTGCTCTACCTGCCGGTGGTGGAGGGAAAAAAACCCTGGCAACTGGTGCCCAAACGTGGGGCACAACAACTGGTGCCCCGTGTGAGGACAGAAAAGTACCTGAGAAACTACGTGTGAGGATTCAGAACGGACTACGGACTGGACCCTGACGTGATGAAACAAAATTCAAAATTAAGCTGACAGGCTAATTGTACTGCTGACAGGTGTATCCTCATAAGTTATGAGGTAATCTTCATATTTAATATTCTAACCTTTGCTTCTATAATCTGTGCTTACTTCCTTTCTCTTTCCTTTCATTTCCGGTTTGCCGCCATTTCTAAATGGGTACGTTCATGGCGGACGCACCACATGGGCAACCTAAAAAAAAACTCACCACTTTCTCTTTGCTTTCATTTCTGGCTTCTATGGTGCTGCCATTTCTAAACGCCAGTTCATGGTGGACACACCACATGGACAGACCTAGAGAAGACTTTAAACGTTTTGCCTCCTCATTTAAATAAAAACTTCATTCCAAAAGACAAAATGAACCTGATGGGGGGGATCTGCTCCCAGCTGCACTGTGTTTAATTTCATCGAGCCGTCCCATAAGGGCACAGGCTCACTGGCCATCACAAATCTAAATCTAAACTTAATTCCACAACATGTTTAGCTATTTTTTGAGACTTTATGCTTATATTGTACTCATATGTATTACTATTGCCCTGATCTTACAAAAACTCCTAAAACAAAAAGACCTCCATGGCTTTGGGGACAAAACTTTTGTTCTAGCCCCATGGATTAATTCAGTCCTCCTTGCCTTAATTGCCAGCCTTAAAGGCTTTTCCGTGGAGAAGTTCATTTTTGCCCTTAACAAAAACTGTAAGAAAATACTAAAACTGATTTTTAAAATCTCATTCCTCCCAAGACCACCACCCAAGCTGCCACCCAACAACTATCTTTTCAACTCTTTTCAGCGCCTAACTACTGCCTAAGGCAAAAGTGCTCAAACCCCTGGTTGAGGATATGGGTGTGTCAAAATTCTTCCACACTAACATTCTTCAGTAAACTCCTTGCCTCATACAGCTACTCCGTGTAGCTTTCTGTGGATGTAAACTGTGATCAAATACAAGCTCGAGTTCCCCAAACATCCCAAACCCAGGTTAGCTTTCCTCACGGGCGTGGAGCACAAGTCACTGGTCCGCCAGGCTCTGCTGACATCCCTGCGGGGAGCGGACCAAATGGAATGGTCCTGAGCAGCGGCTCTGGCCTGGCCCAGACACTGCCCCTGCCCCGGAGCCTCCATCTTGCCCACACCTCCAGGCGTCACTTTTGTAAAAAAAAAAAAAAAAAAAAAAAAAAAAAAAAGCCAGCCAAACGGCGAGGAGACAGATGGGCGGGCTCCTAACTTGCTTTAAAAATATCTTAGGAATGGGCAGGCAGTCTGCCATGAGGCCATGAGGCCATGAGGCGAACCGCTGCCGTTCCCGCCCCTTACCTCTGGGCGCCCCCTCTATGCTCTTAACTGAGTGTCCCACGGGGCCCAAAGTATTTACTTTAAAAATAAATAAATAAATAAAAAAACAGCTGGGGGCATTCGTAATGCCCTGCTAGAGATAAAAAAAAAAAAAACCTGTTTTTCAAGTCTATATGGCTATATCCTACACACCATTGTCCCACCCTTCACTGCCTTCCCATTAACGTGGGACTAAAAAGATGGCTTAGTGGTTAAGCGCTTGCATGTAAAGCCTAAGGACCCCAATTAGAGGCTCAATTCTCCAGTACCCATGTAAACAGTGGCTGGAGGCCTGGCACGCCCATTCACTCTCTGCCCACCTAGCTCAATTCATACTAAGCCCAACTAACTCAATCGGTAATACAATGTTGGCCTGGGATTAAAGTTTTCCCTAACAACTCTGCCCAGCTGGAGGGACAAAATTAACAAACCAAAAAACTGTCAGTCTCTGGTTACTACAAAAGTTTAATGACAGCTAATGGTGGTTAAATTTAAATTGTTCTAGTCCCTCCTTACTATGCCTTATACCAATTAACTTGTTTGATTTTATTATTATTGTTACTGCTATTATAAATCTATTAAAAGCCAGGGACAAAATGTGATAATTTAAATATATGTCCCCAATATATTCAGTATTTTATTAATTTATAGTTTACATCTACAATTGCCTTACTAAGGACAATGTCACTGGGGGCCAATTTTAAGGTGTAATAATGGTTTAAAATTCCATTATAAAGATATACAAAGTGTGCCTAACAAAAATTCCTAAAGCTTACTGTGACTTGACTACAATAATTTTGCTGTATGTATTATATAACTAATTAATTTCTTTTTCTCTCTTTCATGGCTCTATAAAGACAGACCAACTTCTTCTGCCAGTATGAAACTTCCCCTAGATCTATAAGCTTCAACATCATAAAAAACTGCTAGCTGTCAGTCCTGGATTGACCCTAACAATACATGTCTCATATCTTTTCTTCCTTGATTGATCAGCCTAATGTTTTATTTTTATTATTTTAGGTAATTCCAACCCATCTGATCTCCAAGACCTCACTACTAAATGCCTTGCCATTTTACAGGTGGCTCCAAAAAAAAATTCAAACTGCCCCTCCCTTCAAGATTTTGGGCTCCAGGTTATTCCTTGATACTGTTTCTCCTGTCAAACCTCAACTCCATATTCAAAAATTCTATACTTTGCCTCAACTCCAAAAGGTGCTGGGAAAAATTAATTGGATGAGGCCCTGAATACCCATAACTACTGAGAAACTGTCCCCTTTATTTAACCTCTTAAAGGGTCTTACTATCTCCTCTCAGATAACCTTGCCCCCTCGTCATAAACAAATTCTACATAAGGTACAACGGGCTATGCTGCTGTCCTAAAGAGGTTTGATCCTAACTTACCTATCTCCCTCTGTATTTTCTCTAAAAACATTATACACTGTGCTGTTAGCCCAGGAAGGAAAACCCATCCAATGGATTCACCTCTCCCTTGGTTGAGTCCCCAGAGTTTACTCTATAACTAACCAGATTACAGACTGCATTGTCAAGGGCAGGGACACCTCTGTCCGATTGTTTGGCACAGAGCCTCATGTCATTGTCACCCCCTTTAAGGTAACAGACTTCACTTGGCTTCAGAAAAAAAACAACAGGGTTGCTATGGCCCTCGAGGGGCTTCTGGGTATAATTGATTGTCACTATGGTCCTTATAAATGGATGAGCTCCTTCTCTAGGTTAAAATAGAGACCCCCCAGACTTTTTTTATATAAACCCAACCCTGATTTTCTTACCATATTCACTGATGGGGGCGCTTGGGAACTTCCCTAGTTGTTTACCCTCCCCTAAGGAGGGGAGCAAAAGCCTATGCCCATAAAGTCAATTTCCCATGAGGTCACAGGATCAGCACAATTCAAAGAACTATTTGCTGTCATTTGGCTTTGGACACTGTTCAGGAGCCATTTAACTTATTTTCTGACAGCCTTTATATTGTTAACCTGTTACCCAACCTAATTGAGGCCCATATTAGACTGGACTCCAATATTATGACCCCATTGATGATTCAAGCCCGCTCCCTACTTAAACAAAAAATTAACCCCATTTTCCTTCAACATCTCAGAGGCCATCAAAATTTACCAGGATTCCTCTCTAAAAGAAATGATTTGGCTGACAAACTGGCCTCTCAGCCTCAATGTAATACAGTCTCAAAAGCTACACACTTCCACTTATTAACTCATATAAATTGGAGGGGCCTTAAACATAAATATCCCCATGTGCCAGTCAAGGACCTTAAAAAAATTGTCTGAACTTACAAATCCTGTCAGCCTTTCCTCCAGGTACCTCCTCTTCAAACTACAAGAGCTAATCCTCGAGGACTACGCCCTAATCACCTTTGGCAGATTGACGTTACACACTATTCTACATTTGGAAAACTTAAATATATTTTTCTCTCAGTTGATACTTTCTCCCATGCTTGCTGGGCATCAGCACATGCTGGGGAAAAAACTAAACATGCTATTAGCCATATGCTTCAATGCTTTGCCACCCTTGGATTGCCAGATCAAATCAAAACTGATAATGGTCCCTGCTTCGTAAGCAGGACTTTTATAGATTTCCTCCAAACTTGGAAAATCTCACTTTCCACAGGCATCCCGTATAACCAGCGGGGCCAGGCCATCGTGGAAAGATATCATGAAACTCTCAAGTCTCAATTACAAAAGCAAAAGGGGAATCCCTAACCCCACAGGACCAACTAAAAAAGGCATTATTAACCCTAAATATTTTAAATTTTTCTAAAGAAGATAGACACTTGTCCCCTTTTCAAAAACATTGGACCTCAGCTGTCACCTACAGCTCCATCTGGGTCAAATGGAGGGACCCATTAACTGGGGCCTGGAAGGGACCAGACCCCCTCCTCACAGCAGGGAGAGGATTTGGATGTGTCTTTCCTCAAGAGGAAAAAAGACCTATTTGGATACCGGCAAGAGACTTAAAATATTTACCCCAACAAGGGGATGATAATAATCAATTCTCCAGGGAGTGTCCCACCCCTGAGAACTATGCCTCTGTTTCTTCCCCAGGAACAACTGAAGGTGTGGATGCTACTAGACCTGAATGAAGCCAGAAAAGCTCCAGAAAGATTTACAGAAGAGGAGTCGGGACTTCTAAGACAACCTGCTGTAGACGAGCTTGCATGGCTTTTTATCCCACCTTCTCCCTCCCCTTGGACCCCTCCTTCTTCTTGCTCTTTACCCTACCTTCTCCCTCCCCTGAACCCCTCCTTCTTCTTATCCTCACTCTCGGGCCCTGTGTAATTAATAAGATTACACAATTCATTCACCAACTTGAGGCAATTAAACTTCATCAGGTCACAATTAAATTTCATCAGGTCAAGGCACCACAGGTTCGCAACTCAAAGGCAACAGCTTTTCCGCTTACTGGCTATCCACCTAACATCCCTCCCCCACCCTCCATTGAACCAATGACGGGTAAGATCTCAGACAGGCTGAGACAACCTAAGACAGGGCGTGGAGTGGTCAACGGGCTAGAGGCATGGTGCTCAGTGACGGGTAAGATTCCCAGAGGGGGACAACCTAGAACAGAGGCCATAGTCGTCCACCATTCTTACAAAAACAAAAGGCGGAGATGTTGGGCCCTGCCCGGTGTGAAGCAGAGTGGTTAGCCCAGCCAATCTTGGCCTACTCCCGGTGAGGCCTAGTCGAGCTTCCAGAACCTGAGTAGAGTTTGGTGACCTGTCCTTGAAGTGATTCAGCACCTAAGCTGAAACTGCCTCCACCCAGCTGCTGCTGACGTGGTGAAATACTATTGGCCCTTATAACTTTCTGTCATCCCCTCTTCCCGCCCCCTTTCTCAAAATATCTAAATACCTCCCCATGACATTTAAGGGAGAGATTCCCACCCTAGACGGTCTCCGTGGCTCAATGTGTTTTTTCTCCCCGGTGTTTTTGGGGGGGAGGGGTTTGAGTCGCCAACATCCGCCTTCCCGCTCAGCCTCGAGAGAAGCGGCTGGCCCGGTTCTCTCTCTCTTATGCTCTACCTGCCGGTGGTGGAGGGAAAAAAACACCGGCAATGGGTGCCCAACATGGGGCCCGACAGTAGACCTCTCAAGTGATGAAAGTGGGGTATTGAAGTCACCCACAACTATTGCGTTTGCAGTTATCTCTGACCTTAAGTCTAATAGTGTTTGGTTAAAGAAATTAGGAGCCCCCATGTAAGGAGCATATATGTTTAGGATTGTAATGTCCTCCTGTTGGAGTGTTCCTTTAATCAGTATAAAGTGACCTTCTGTATCTTTCCTTACTAATGTTGGTTTGATGTCTGTCCTGTCAGAAATTAGGATAGCCACTATGCTTGTTTCCTAGACCCATTTGTTTGAAATACCATTTTCCAACCTGTCATCCTAAGAAGGTTTCTATCTTTTATTGAGAGGTGAGTTTCCTGGAGTCAACAGATGGCAGGATCCCACTTTTAATCCAGTCTGTAAGCCTGTGTCTTTTGGTTGGGGCATGGAAGCTGTTGATATTAATAGTTATTATTGAAAGATGCGTGTTTATTCTCACCGTTCTTGTTTTGTAGTTCTTCCTGTTTTCACTTTACTCACTTGTTTTAACTGTTACTTGAGTATGGTATATTTTTCCCTATTTCCTGCTTTGTGTGTTTTCCTTTCTCTTCAGTGTGAATGATTCCTTCAAGTATCTTCTGTAGAGCTGGTTTTGTTGCCATAAATTCCTTTAGCCTGTTTTGGTTGTGGAATGTACTTATTTCTCCATGATTTGGATAGATAGCTTTGCAGGATAAAGTAATCTTGATGGACAGTTTTTATCTCTCAGAACTTGGAATACATCATTCCAAGCCCTTCTGGCTTTTAAAGTTTGTGTTGAGCAATCTGCTGTGATCCTGATGGATTTCCGTTTGAAGGTCACTTGCTTTTTCTCTCTAACTGCTTTCAATATATTTTCTTTGGTTTGTGTGTTTAGTAGTTTAATTATAACATGATGAGGAGAGGATCTTTCTAGGTTTTGTCTGTTTGGTGTTCTAAAAGCCTTTTGTATTTGCATTGGCATTTCTTTCCCAAATTGGGGGAATTTTTCTTCTATGATTTTGTGGAAACACCTACTAAGCCTCTGGATTGAAATTCTTCTCCTTCTGCTATACCCTGAATTTTTTTTTTTTTTTTTGGGGTTTTCATTTTTTGGTTTTTCAAGGTAGGATCTCACTCTAGCCCAGGTTGGCCTGGAATTCGCTATGTAATTCAGGGTGGCCTCGAACTTATGGTGATGCTCCTACCTTTGCTTCCCAAATGCTGGGATTAAAGGTGTGCATCACCATGCCCAGCTATACCCTGAAGTCTTATGTTTGATCTTTTCATTGTGTCCCGGATATCTTGAAATTCCCATTCATACCTTTCTGTTAGCTTGTCTTTCTCTTTGTTGGACTGTATTAAGTCTGCCACCTGGTCTTCTAGTTTTGATATTCTGTTCTCTCCTTCATCCATTCTACTGGTGAGACTTTCCACAGAGCTTTTTGTTTCACTGACTGTGTTCTTCAGAGCTAGAATTTCAGCCTGGTTTTTCTTCAGTATTTCTATTTCCTTACTTATGTCCTGTAATGACCTTTTTATTTCATTAAGCTGGTTTCCTGTGTTCTCTTTAAGGAGTTTGTTTTCTTCTTTAATTCCTTTGTTTTCTTCTCTGATTCCTTTCATTTCTTCTTTCATTTCTTTGAGTATAGATAACATCATCCTTTTGAAATCTTTTTCAGGAATTTCATCTAAAACAGTCTCATTGGTAAACATTTCTGATGGATTTGTAATTTTTGGTGGGATTGCATTGTCTTGATTCTTTGTGTTTCTTGTATTATAATGTAGTGACTTTTTCATCATGGATTGATTTGATGCTTAGGTTTTCTATTTATCTGCAGTGTTCTTAGATGTGGTGATCCACATTTATATACTTTCAGGATATGAGCTTAAGGTGCCAAGTGTAGCACTTGTACCCAAATCCAACCTCAGAAGTAATCCTAGGTATTGAGTTTGCTTGCTAAGCAAGTATTCTAGTTGACTGGGTGAGACAATATACTGGCAAATTCTAAACTTCAACTGAGAAAAATACACATTCAATAAAAACCAGCACAGAGTATACAAACATGGGGATTAAAACAAACAGTACTATAAGGCCAACATCCCTAAGGATGTGTGTTGTTCTATACCCTTAATCTGGTCAGCTAGGAGGTAGAGAATTCTGTTCTGAATGGGGTTCTATGTCAGCCTGGATCTGGATCAGACCCTGCCCCCAATAATGACAAAAGCAAAAGACAAAAGCCCTATAAATCTGTAAGTATTAAATGAAGCAATATTCAACACTCCATGTACAGCTTATTTTAATGGTAAAGCCAACCACAAATATGTAGCCCATAATGTGCCCTTGCTTGGAAAGAGAGGTTAGCACTTCCAATGCAGGCCTATGTACCTTTTATTTTTGTCAGTCAGGCAGTTTGTTACCTTTTGGTGTGTCTTCCAATCTCACCAATGCTGAATGCCTACCTTGTTCCCCTCAAAGTTGTGCTGTGGAGCTTGAGCTTGGCTCACCTGTGCTGGATGCTGCAAGGAGCTGGATGCTTCAGGGAGCTGAATGCTGGAGGTTCACAGTTCTGAATGTTGCGGGATGGGAGAGTTCAGGAAGCCTGTAGTTGCTCACACTGTTCCCCTGTGTCTCTTTCAGTAGCTCAGCAGACATTTATTTAGATTTCTGGGCTCTGCAAGGAGGCTGATGAGGTTGGAAAGTCCCCTTGTTTGGTGTCTGTTGCTGCTGCTAGGCATGCCTGGGGAGTGGGGCTACAGTGGATCAGGGCAGCTTGGGGTGGCCAAGGATTGGGGCGCAAGCTCCGCAGTGGGATTCTGGCCATCTCCTCCTTTTCTGCTGTGTCTCAGGAAAAACTATTGTGTACTTTTCATAAGAAGAGTGTATTTTGCTGGAATTTTGCTTAAATCCCTCCCTGATCTGGTTTGGTGTGGCTCCTATGCTGAAATCTTACCCTGAAAACAATATTTTATCAATTATTTTATCAGTAAGTTTGAGGCCATTGATTTAATCTAGAAATTGTATGTCAGGAAAAAGATAAGACAGTATAAAAACTTGGCATCTGTGTTTGAAAATAACTTTGGGTAATCTGTATAGCAATATCTCAAACTGGAAGCAGAACAGCAATTTAAGATTATTTTCTTAGGGCAGGAAACATGTCTTAGGTATCAATATTTCTATAAGCAATGAACTTAAGATACTGGAAATGACACAATTAATTAAGTGAAACCTTGACTGAAACTGATTATACATGGCTTAAGAATAAAATAAAACTTGGTTATTATTGAGTTAAACAAGCCCGATTAGCATACATTAGAGACAATATTAAACTTGGTTATTGTTGAATTAAGCAAGTCTGATTTTAACATATATTAGAGACAATATGACAGACATAAAGTGATTTTTTATATAAGTAGCTTTACTATTGAACAATTTTACATCTTAACTAAAGAAATATTTATGACTGTTATATGAAGCTTGGACAAAGTATATTAACATTGTTTGTATACAGTGGATTTCCCTAAGACATGGGGAGCTTCCTCAGTTTTCCTAAGAACAAGATTACAATAAGTTACTCTTTATAAGACTAAGATTATAACCTCAGTGATAATCACCCAGCAAAACTAGCATGAACAAGACAAGAACCATCATAAAATTACAGAGTTTTAGCCAGGAATGGTAATGTATGCTTATTGATGGCCAAACATCACGTACTTTGTATAAACCAAATTATAATATTCTGATATCTGGAAAAGTCTTATATTAACAAAAAGTAGAGTTCACATATTTAAGGCACTTGAGGCTACAGAGAGTGAACTATGAAGAAAAGATCTGTTAACAGAATTTAAAATAAAAAAGAAATTAATATTATGTAGTTACATTTTTGGTTTAAATGAAAAATTTTACAATTTTTAAAGTTCATAAGAATCAGGATACCTGTATTATGTGTGTGTGTGTGTGTGTGTGTGTGTGTGTATTTAATGAGGATATTACCACATTTTTAAAAGCTAAATAAATTGTCCATAAGATCTATAAGTCAGTTTCTGAAATTAACTCAGCTATATCTAATATGCCCAAAGAGTAGAGGAACTGGAGTAAATTGCTATGACCTAATGAAAACTGAGACATCTCATGGAAAGAGAGGGAATGGGGGCTGGAGAGATGGCTTAGTGGTTAAGCACTTACCTATGAAGCCTAAGAACCCCGGTTCAAGGCTTAATTCCCCAGGACCCATGTAAGCCAGATGCACAAGGGGGTGCATGCATCTGGAAGTTGTTTGCAGTGGCTGGAGGCCTTGGTGTACCCATTCTCTCTCTCTCTCTCCCTCTTTCTCTCTCTGTCTGTTGCTAATAAATAAATAAAAATAAACATTTAAAAAAAAAAAAAGAGGGAATGGGCATGTCAGTGCCATTTGCCACTCCAAAAGCATGCTCTACTCTGTTCACCTGGCTCTGCAAATAATAAGCACCCTTAATGGTTGAGAAAAAAAGAAGTATTTTTAATTTCCTCTAAATCATACATAAAATATACATAAAACATACATAAAATTTCATACCATCTATAACTACTCAAACCTTAATCAACTATAATTTTGTCTGTGACACTTTGGTAAACTTGCTCAGTAATGACATAAGTTAAATCTAAAGTATTAAGATTGATTGTTGGAGGAATTGAGGAATTACATCTTAAATCACAATATACTTTGTTTAGAAATTTTTTCTGAGACAGGGTTTTAGATATAATAACCCGAGGAGATGATTAAATATTAATGAGTCAATTTTAACAATAAGATTTAGTTAAAAGGTTGACAAATGGAGGAACCCAGCTAACTTGGTTGAGTACTCTAAATTCAGTCTTTCAGGACCATCACAACCAGATTAATATCAATAAGTTAATGTTAAGTTTACAACCTCAATACCATAGCAATCTGCTACCAGCCAGGGCCATGCTTTGTTAGTCTGATGTAAACCCTAGGCTAATAGTCATTGTATATCTCAAGGAGTCTGTAATCTGATTGTCTTTAACCTTCTGTTTAAGCTTATTCATACCTTCATCCACATACTTTACTCATACCTTCATCCACATACTTTTACTTTACAATATATGTAACCACTCTGTAACAGTCTTTTTCATCAAACATTTAGCATCCAACATTTAAAGTTTTCTTTCCAGTTTATCTTTTTTTTTAGTCAGTTCATATCAGAACTATCAGCAAAAGCTTTCATTGTTCTTACCATAAGACTTTTAATATAATCATTTCAGTTTTTTTTTTTCAAAACAGTAGACCAGACTTGACTTATACTATTTATCTAGAATAAACATATAGATTTTATCATTTATTGAGTTTGGAACTTTGTTTCTTATAACTTTCTGAAACACACTTTTTTTTAAATATGAAAGCAGATTCAAACATTATTAGAAATTCTTACAATTTCAGTATCAAGCACATGTGAATTTAAACAAAAATTTTGAGACTGTGTTTCTGTTAGTAGTCCCACAGAAGCATAGAAAGATAAGGTAAGCTCAAAACAGTTTGCAAATTTTTGTAAGAAGTCCCCGTCTATTCACAGCAACTTGGCACTCACCCATTATTATATTACTAGGGCCATATTGCCTGTGCATGCAGCCCCCTGACTTTGCAAAGGCAGGGAAACTAAGAAAGAGCCATTAGGGATTTTCCTGGGGCAGCATAAACACCAGAGAGATCTGTGTCTTGTCTCTCTGTCCAAAAATGAGATTTGTGTGTTAGGCTTTCCTTTACAGATCTACAGATCAAGCCCTTCAGGGAAAAGCACTCAGAAACAGATTACAGGTACATCTGCTTGGACTGGCCCAGAACTTAAATTTTTATCTACTTTTTGTCCCTGAGGAATACAGTGGGACAACCTAACTCCCCCAATTACTTTGTGTTTCTTCTGGGGGAGATTCAACAGTAAAAATTGGCTATATCATATAGTACAGTGGGCTTGGTGGAAAACATCACCCACGTTGAAATGGCCCTGTTTAGAACAGAAGTCATACTACAGTCTTAGGGCTCTGAGCCATATATATACTCACATACACACATTCATGTCATATAGACTCCAGACAACTATTTCCCCCTCAGACATTCATTCATTCATTCAGAACCTATGCATTTTCATTTTAAATTTCTATTCTATTTACAACTCTGGAGACCAAAAACAAACCTTGTTACTGAGAGCATGATAGAGCAGAGAGAAGTCCATGTACACAGAGTGAAAATTTTTGGACCATTTGCCTGTATGTTGGCATAAATTTTCTAAGTCAGTGAGAATTTGGACATCAAAAGTACTATATTTAGGGCATTTGGACCCATTGTCTAGCTTAGATTGTGGCCAGGCAGAGTTGCTGAGAATGATCAGACAATGAGGTTTGATGTCATCCAAGAGTTGTAGAGGCTTTAAGTTCTTCAGGAGACAAAAAGGAACCAGGTCTTAAGCTGGGTTTACATAGAATACCAGTATGACCTCCTGGCCCATTAGGGTGAACAGGGCTTGCACCTCCCATGTGGGCAGAGGCCGTACAGGTCATGACTGTCTGCTTTTTATCCAGAAAGTGGGCAAGGAAGGTGACTGTGCTTCTGATGGCAAAAGTGGATGGCAGTGAAGGATGAGACCTCAGGAAGGAGAGGAGGAAGAGGGAGAGTGTCCTGAGATGGTGCAGCCAAACCAAAAGGTACCCCTTAGGGTAAGGCAGATCAGAGAGAAAGAGACCCTGAGGTGTTGAGAGTGCATTTTTCTCGAGACCTGGGGTTGGGATCCAATAGTGGGCAAGGGGTGTAGCCTGGCATGCTAGCACTGCTTCCATGAGGAGGGATTAAACCCAAGAGCAGGCAAATCTGAGAGGGACACTTACTGAGAAAAAGGGAGGAGATGAAGAGGAGAAGGGAGAGGCCAAATTGCAGTGGGCATAAAGGTGTGGCAGCTCAGTGGTCTGGTCAGGGGAAAGGAGGTCTGGCCACCCAAGAGGGCAACCAGAAGCTTCCTATCTGAGTCATGGCACCAGATGTAAGGTTCAAGAGTGACCATGACCATGCAAACCAATCTGAGGCAAGGATGAAAGCTTTATTCAGGAAAAGCATGAGCTTCCAGGGCTGGCTTACAAGACAGGAGCGCAGTCCATCATTAATGCCTTCTGAGGCATGTCACGTGGCATAATTATCTTTCTTAAAGATTCCACCATCTTTCAGCACTGCTACATTGAGGATCAGCTTCTTTCTGGTCCCCATCCAAACCTATCCTAGTGACAGCTGAGTTCACAATAACAAGGAAGACTAATGGACAGATTGAGTTTGTATGGTCTTAAGTCTTGGAAGAAATGCTTCCATTTTAGTTTAACTAAAACCTCCTCCTTCAGTTTTCCATGACATTTCATTTGTTAAAATGTTGGCAGATATTTTTCCCAAATTACCCAACCTAATGGTTAGTCTGCTGTTTAAGATCCATGGTCAGTTTTAGCACAAGGCCAAAAGGAAGGGACATCAATGAACATTTAAAACCCAAGCAAGACCATAGATAGTGTCATGTGTTAGTATCTTGAAAAGTGGTAATATTAGCATGTGTTTATAGAAGAATTTTTATCTTAAATATTTTATTTTTATTCATTTATTTGACAGAGAGAGAGAGAGAGAGAGAGAGAGAGAGAGAGAGAGAGAGAGAGAGAGAGGTATGCCAGGGCCTTCAGCCACTGCAAACAGACCCCAGATTTGTGTGCTCCCTTGTGCACCTGGCTAACATGGGTCCTGAGAAACTGAACCTGGGTCCTTTGGCTTTGCAGGCAAGTGCCTTAACTGCTAAGCCAACCCTCCAGCCCTAGAAGTAAGAATTTTTAATTAAAGCACTTATATTTATAATATAAAATTATTGTTCCAACATTTTCTCTACTTTTGATAAACTAAAGAATGTTTAGGACTGGAGAGATGGCTCAGCAGTTAAGGCACTTACCTGTAAAGTCTGATGACCTGTGTTTTATTCCCTAGTACCATATAAAGCCAGGTGCACAGTGCTGCATGCATCTGAAGTTCCTTTGCAGTGGCTGGAGGCCCTGACACATCAATTTGTATGATGTCTATCATATTCTCTCACTCTGCCTGAAAATAATTTTTTAAAAAGTTTAAGATACATTTAGTAAACATGGTAACCTGGAATTGGCCTTGTTCAGCCTCTGAGATATGACCTCTTTCCTAAACCTTATTCCTTTCCTCCTCTACATTGGTGCTCACTGATTCTAAGGAAACACCCTTGATATAATCTTTCTTTTTGGTTTTTACTTAATGTATTTTCATTGAAAATTTATATATGTATATAAGGTTTTCTGAACATAATTCCTTCCCATTACCTATTTTTGTCTCTACCCATTCCTCTTCTTCTGAATCCCTTCTTCTTCCCAACTAGTCCCTCCTCTACTTTGATGACTTTTTCTTCTTTATGCATGTGTGTGCATGCACACACACACACACGTGTGTGCATGTATGACCCCCTGAGTTTAATTAGAATTGCTTTCATGAGCATGGGTGAGGGTTATGTGCAACTTACTAGTAACTATACCACTGCAGAAAATGTCTTATGCCTCCCCCATTACAGCCACCATTAACTGCCAATAACTTGTCAGGGGGAAATGAACACCTCACACCCTCCTCCACCATCCATGATAGAATATTTCTGGGCTCAATGTTGGCTTGATATTACCTTTAATGTGCTTGTTCCAGACCATTGTGTATGGTTGAATAATACTCAACATTGAAATTTGCTTTTTTTGAATTTAAAATTATATTACAATTTAAATAATATAGATACTGTTTACATTATTTAACTGGAAACAAAATATCATTAAATTTTAAAACATTTCTAACTTGTTACACTGGGATTTTTTTCATGGAATACTTGCACTGCCTCCTTATACAAGGTATAAATTTGGGGTTATGGTTGGAAGGCTCTCACTCCCAGAATGGTGGTGACAAATGTCATAATTAATTTGACTTTGACAACTAAAATATCATTATAAAATGCACCTGTGTAATGTGTGATGCTGGAGTGGCTGATTTCAAAACATTCTTTCTCAGAAGGGCTCTGGCAGAAACTTCTCCCCATGAAGATCCAGAAGGGAGAGCCACTTAGCAAACTAGGGAAATGGAAGGAGATTTTGTCTATCCTCCAATTTCCATGAAGAGTGAGTGAAGCCCAGTCAACATGTGTTGGGTATAGTGCTGCATGCTGTGGAATCATAGGTGACACAGACACAGTTCTCATTCTTCCAGTAAAAGACCTGCCTGAAAGTGTAAGAGTAGAAAGCACTCCCTCAACAGTTGCAATGCTATCAGAGGAAGAATAGAACATGGGACCAGGAGATGGCTCTGGTCCAAGTGCCCTGCAAGACTGAGAACCTGGGTTTAAGCCCCAGAATCCATGTGGAAAAAAAATCTAGATGTAGTGACACATGCTTATAATCCCAGTGCTAGAGAGGCAGAAACAAGCAGATCCCTGTTGGCCAGCCACTCTAGGCTACTTGGGAAGTTCCAGGTCAGTGAAGGGATCCTGTGGCAAAAGAAGGGGGATGGTCCCTGAGGAAAAACACCTGAGGTTGTCCTCTGACCTCTACACATACATGTACCTGCACATACATGAACATAAACACACACACACACACACACACACACGTAATACAGGGCTGGAGAGATGTCTTAGTCCAGTACTTACTGTGTAAGCATGAAGACATGAGTTTGGATATCCAACACCCATGTAAAAGCTGGGCACTACAACATGTACATGTAATCCTGGAACTGGGAGACAGGGAAAGAAGGATCAACGGGACTTGCTAGCCAAATATTGTCTCGAAAAAAGATGGAGATGTACTCAGAAGGATATGGGATGTTGATCTCTAGTCTCCACATGAATGTGCACTGCCACAAACAAAGAATAAAGTAGAGTGCTTTGAATCCCAGATGTATGATAGAACTGGACTGATGGAATGTGGGGAAGGTGACAGCAGGTGCGTGTATGATAAGATGTGCCAGAGCCCTGGGATGAAGGTGAAAGACATCAAGCTCAGAGGTGATGATGACATATCAGTAAGCATCTGGATGTGCAAGCACACTAAGAGACACGGACTGTCATATGTTGTTCACTGGAATAGGAGGGATGGAGTCTCAACACGCTTTCAAGTGACTCATCTACTGTTGTATTTCACTATGCAATTCTCGGGTACATATTTCCCAATTAAAAGATACTCAGCTGAAGCTCCAGACTGTTCACATACAACTGAGAAAAACAAATGAAGAGAGCAACTTCTTTTCAACCAGCAAAGCCTCAAAGGGAGACTACATTGGTTGACATACCTGCACTTTAAATACTTCCTGGGCACTGTGATGCATTGATTGGGCAGGCCTAAGAATAGCTTACCTCGATCCCAGAGTTGATGTCAGTCCCAAATGAACCAGATACAGAGAAACAGAAGCTGGAGTGTGGGATGGGGCTGGAGAAAATTAAAATGCAGAAGTTAAGTTTTGATATCAAATAGGAGTTGATTATGGGAAAAGAGAAAACAGAACTCCAAAATAAAGCAAAACAAAAACAAATGCCAAATGTGTACATGCAGGGAGCTGTTAAGTGGTAGGAAGCTATTAGTGTTAAAATTCAATAGATTTCTTCCAAGTATAAGGAATAAAGCCAGGTTGAAACCACAAAAATGTTAAGTCCTACAGGGTGTAAATAGAATGAAATAGGGGCAGGTAAATAACTGTGTTCTCTATTTATGGGTGTTTGGTTGTATTTTAGTCTGGTTTATATTTTCCATAATGAAAATAAGAGGCTGAAGCATTTACAGAGGCAATGATGCCTCTGCGGTGGAGAATATCAGCTTAGCTTAGAAAACTTTAGTGTTGACCCACTGTTCACAACATGGTCAGGAAAAAAAGGAGACACAGAGAAGTGGAAGAGTGCTATTAAAAAACAGTTGAGGAGGGCTGGAGAGATGGCTTAGCAGTTAAGGTGCCTGCCTCCTAAGCCTAAGAACACTGGTTCCAATCTCAAGTGGTTCCAATCTCCAGGTCCCACGTTTGGCCAGATGCAAAGTGATGCAAGAGTGCAATGCCACACTTCCCCTCAAGGGGTGCACGCATCTGGATTTCATTCACAGCAGCTGAGAGACTGCTGGCGTGCCCATTCTCTATCTGTCTCCCTCTCCCTCTCTCTCGGTCTGTCTCTCTCTGTGTCTCTCTCCAAAAATTAAAAAAAAAAATTTTTTAATTAAAAAAACAGTTGAGGAGTTGGAGAGATGGCTTAGTGGTTAAGGTGTTTGCCTGCAAAACCAAAGGATCCTGGTTCGATTCTCCAGGACCCATGTAAGCCAGATGCACAAAGGGGCACATGCATCTGGAGTTTGTTTTCAGGGGCTGGAGGTCCTTGTGCACCCATTCTCTCCCTCCCCCCTCTGCCTCTTTCTCTCTCAAATAAATAACTAAAATATATTTTTAAAAAACATGTGCAGGAACTGGATAAATGTCTTAATAGTTATGGTTCTTGCCTGTGAAGCCTAAGGACCCAGGTTTGATTTCCCAGTACTCATGTAAGCTAGATGCACAAGATGTCACACACATCCTGAATCCATTTCAGGAGAGGCCCTGGCACACTCATTCTCTCTCTCAAATAAATAAAATATTTATAAAAAGAATTGAGGGATGGAGAGATGGTTTAGTGGACAAGGCCCTTTCCTGGAAAGCCTAATGAGTAGGGTTCAGTTCCTTAGTACCCACATAAAACCAGATGCCCAAATGGCAGCAATGGTCAGCTCTGGAGTGTGATGCTAAGGGGATATGGTTCAGCAGGGCTGCAGCATCTGAGTTGTTCTTTGGCAGGGCCAAGAAATCTTTCAGTGACCTCCTGGAGTACCTGTTGCCTGAAAGTTTGCACTATTGCTCTCTTTCTTAGAATTTTTGGAATTATTATAATTTTATTACTGCTTATTTTTGCTTTCATTAGTAATAGGGGAATCCAGTTCAGATGTGTTCATATAGTCAGTAATGATTAAATAGGAAAAGAATGTTCCTGCAAAAATTTTTGAGGCTGTAATGTTTAAACAGATTATGGATCCTGAAACTATGACTAGTTTGAATGTACAAAGTTTTTCAACACTACAAATGTATATTTCACCTAATGAGACATATTCCTTGCAATGCTATGTCACATGCCTTATCAATTGTTTCCAAGAAACATTACTTACAAGATAATTCTTGTTGTCAAGATAGTTTCAGGAACTAATGGACACATTTCCTGAACATACAGATGAGTTACTAGAAAAGGAGCCTGAAATGCTAGGGAGCAAAAATAAACATCTTTCAAATAATCAGGTTTTGCCCACACAAGGAAGTAAAACAATAGAATTTGGTGGGCTTCTAAAGGAAAGACAACAATGCAAAACACTGGTTGGATAGATAAACCTTTACCATATTCAGGGGCATACATTAATGGGTAAGAGTAAAACTAACTTTTTGAGGTCAAAAATGTCTATCACCTTATAACTGCAAGAGCTACCTGCCAGGGCTCTTGGCTAGTTTTCATGAGCCTGGGTAAGATATTAACCAGCTTGCAATCTTTGACTTTCTTAAGATGTTATCAGAATGTCTATGGGGCAAGAGGTTCATAAGTTAAACAGAAGCAGGGAAAACCAAGGGGACAGAGGAATATTGGGCAAGATTTCTTAGAGAATAGAAGCCAAATGAATAAGTTACTATATCTTTCTTGAAAAAAATATAAAATGTATTGTAAAAATATAAATAGAGAAGCAGAGTTCTGCTGTGTGTCCAGTGTGCTTCACCTGAACTACTGGTCCAAATCATTTCCTCACAATGCTGACTCTACACATCCCCTTCAAGTTCTACAACCCTGCTGGGAATGGACCCTGGCATGGCTCGTTTATCTGGAGTCCCTTTGCAGTGACTAGATGCCCTGATGTGCCCATTCTCTCTTTCCTCTCTTCTCTCTCTGTCTCTGCTTGCAAATAAATAAATAAAATAAAAATTTAAAGGATTTAAAAAATATTTTAAATTTGGGTATACATTAACCCAAGGATTTATTAACACTTTAAGAAAGAAAAGATGCATGAAAAAGGCTGTTCTTGCCTGTTTTTTGTTTTAAAGGTTTCTCTTTGGAGGAATAATGATAAAATGATCACCAGTCACAGAAGTAATTTTAAAAGTGTCAGCCCTGAACTTATACTTTCGTCAAGTTTCAATAACGGGTTTTCAGGCTTATTTAACTGTGAAAAGATCAGACACTCATGGCAGCAAGTCACTACTTTGACATGTATTAAAGCTCTTGGGACTCATTGTGGGTTTGCTCTGTATAGAATGGCAATAATTTTGGTATGAGTAACCTAGAAGGAACCAGGCTCCCCATGTTCCTTGTGCCTACTGCCATGCTGTATGCCCAGCTCCTTAACTTTTTATGATGGCAAAAGAGGACACTGAAAGGGCACTTCCTCAGGACACTACCCTGCACTCACTGGGTCATGGCAATTTTGGTTAAATGAGGCACAATGTACACACTGGCTGTAAGAAATATTCAACTCTTTACCTCATCTTTAAATTTTTTAAAAACATTTTAGTTGAGAGAGACAGAAAGATGGAGTGAGAGGAGAGGGAGAGAGAATATGGACACCAGGGAATTGGGCCAAGGAAAAGGAATCCCAGACACATGATCCACTTTGTGCATCTGGCTTTACATGGGTACTGAGGACTCAAACCTGGAAATTAGGCTTTGCAACCAAGCCTTTAACCTCTGAGACCTCTCTCCAGTCCCCCTGACTTTATTTGTGTAGTTATTTGTTTGTTTGTTTGTTTGTTTGTTTGTTTGTTTGAGGTATGATTTCACTCTAGCTCAGTCTGACCTGGAATTCACTATGTAGTCTCAGGGTGGCCTCGAACTTACGGCGAACCTCCTACCTCTGTCTCCCAAGTGCTAGGATTAAAGTTGTTCTCCACCACACCTGGCCCCTCTTTGACCATTTTTGATACCTTACTTACTTCTTTGCAAAGACCAAATGGATGCAAAGCTTTCTGCTGTCCAGTTGATCCACCTGAACTAATAAACCACCTGCCACAGCCCAAGTCCAGGAGGGCATCTCATTCTGCAGATGCTAGATCCTCATGCTGTGCTCAGAGTTGGGCATTCATTGGGGGAAATGGTTTTATTCAGAATTTCCACCACTGGTAATACTGAAGATATTGAACGGAAAACTCACCTATGCTTTCTTATCATAGGTATCATGACTAGCCACCACTCAGAAGAATGGATATATTTGTGTTCAATTATTAAAAGCAAAAGAAAACAAAGACTATATGTCAACATTCATCAAATTGTATACTTTAAGTGCATTTACATATGTTCAATTTTTTGTTTTACATGTGTGTTCCTGTGTGTGGTGTATGTGTTGTGTAGTGTAATGTGATATGTATATGAATTTTGCACATCTGTGTGTGGATGCTGATGCCCCATGCATAGTGTGTGGAGGCCAGAGGAAATTGTCAGGTACCCTCCTCTATCATTCATCCATGTGTTTCTAAGACAGAGTATCTCCCACATTGGAGCTCCTGTTTCAGTCAACAAGCCACAGTGATTCTCTGGTCTTTGCCAGCACAGTACCCTTTATGCCCCATGCATTTCAATTACTTAAAGTTTCTTAAAGTATAATTTATATTTTTTAAAGTTCTAGTGCTGGAAAGATGGCTCAGTGGGTAAAAATGGTTGCTGCATAAGCCTGAAGGCCTAAGAGGGTCTGAGACTACCTGGGTTCAGTTCTCTAGCACCAATGGAAACATCTGGGCATGAGGAGGCACACCTGTCATCCAGAGTCAATGATTGCAGTATGTGAACTCATCAGCCACTTTCATATTGTAACTGTACTCACAGGATTCTTCTCATGTGGCCAGCCTGATTCAGGTTTGTCACTCCATCATTAACTCCACTTCAAGGTTCTGGCATGGTGGTGGATTCTGAAACACCTCATGACACTCAAGCCCTCTGTTTCTTCTAGAATGCGTGAAGGTCTATACTGAACATCTTTCCAGCTCAGCTGATTGCTGAGGGTATGGATTACCTAAGCCAGCTCCTTCTAGAAGAGGTGCTGGCTACCACATGTTGACTTGGAATCTTCCCATCCTGTCCCCTTGCTCTACAGAACTAGGGACAGCTGTGACACATACACAGTGCCTGTGGAGTGGGCTCATGCTCTGCTGTTACCATTTCTCAGGGCTCCTACTCCATGAATAAGGAGGCAGCCCACTGGAGGACACAAAAGCTCTGTGGTAAAATCTTAGCAGCATATTTCCTCTTATGCAGTAGCTTGTTTAAGTCCCCAAACTTTTTTTCAAATTGAGAACCTGGGGTGTTTGTTGTTTTTCATTTTTTGTTTATTACTATTATTATTCCATAATAATTATTCCATAATTATAAATAATAAACTATGATAATTCCCTCCCCCAACTTTGCCTTTGCAACTCCACTCTCTATCATACCTCCTCCTTCTCTCTCTTTTATTTGGATATCATTGCCGGGGTCCAGCCTTAGTATCAACAAGGGGTGAGACCACGAAGCTGGGATGAACGGGAGTGGCGATAATGAAACGACACTTAGGACATGTTGGTACAAGCTGACAGGTCAGGCTTCAGCAGCGAGCCATTTGACTTCCCTCTCTCTGCCTCTTGCCACAAAACCTCAGTCTTTTATTATTCTCATACAAGGAAATAGGATTCAGAAGAAAAAAGGCAAAAAAAAAAAAAAAAAAACTGTCCAAATTTGACATGCATGCATAATCTTTGAAATTACAAGTACATAATATTTCCAGGAAAGTTAACCCCATCCCTTACAATCTTTATGAGCAAGCACTGTTAACCATTAGCTGTGAAAAACATCTTTGAAATTACAAATACATAATATTTCCAGAAAAGTTAACCCCATCCCTTTCAATCTTTATGAGCAAGCACTGTTAACCATTAACTGTGAAAAACACCTTTGAAAAACACCTTGACCAATTTTTTTTTTTTTGAATAATGGGGCACTAGCTCCTTGTGGTTTTTTTAATTCCTTGTTAAATGTTGATTCTATTTTCAGCTGCAAGTTAGCAAAGTTGAGAGACAGATTGGCTACAACAGGTGCCTATTATTCAACTATAGTTAACTCAGTAAGTCTTTCTTTTCCTTTCTGCAAGCAATACTTTATAACATAATCATTGCATCCAAATTGTATTTGCTAAGCATATGCCTGAATTAAATCTTTATGAAGTTGTATTTTCTCGTCTTTTGGATAAACAGTCATAGGGTCTCAAATCCCTAACAGCTAAATAATAAAACCTAACTCATCAGCCCATTTTTCTCTGTAGACTCTCCTGTCCCAGATCCTAAGTCTCACTCTCTCACTCTTAGGGTCACACTGATATTGAACACCTGGAGGGAGCAAGCTTTTAGGATCAAATCTATGCCCCTCACAAGTAGCCTGAGGGGGCTCCCACCATCTATTTTTGTTGTAATAAACCCATTGTTTTCCATTCCATTTTTTGTTTGATCTGGGAACACATCTCCTATTGCCTGCATAATACTATTCCACAAAATTGCCTCATCAGAAGCTGGCATTATGTCTAAATCCTGGGGGTCATGGCTGGCCTGCAGATCATTCACAGAAGAGAAAGAACAAGCCAAGATAAGGAGAAAAACCAGAAAGATCATGGCAACAAACATTTGCTGTACAGCTGAAACAAGTAGATGTCCTTGCCAAGCTAAATGAGCCAGAGGAGACCACGGGGTCGGATCCATGTCAAGCGATGCACAGGGTCTTGACTCAGGCTTTTTGGAGCATGCTGTCCCTGGCATGTCATCATCTTTTCCTATTATTATGATGGCCCTGTGTAGGTAGTGCCAGATACTGTTAGGTTATGGATATACAGGCCATTTTGGGTCTGGAAGAGTGCATTGTAAGCAGTCTTACCCTTCCTTTGGCTCTTACATTCTTTTTGCCACCTCTTCTAAAATGGACCCTGAGCCTTGGAAGGTGTGATAGAGATATTTCAGTGTTGAGCATTCCTCTGTCACTTCATCTCAGCAATATGGTGCCTTTTATGTCATTCCAAGGTCACCACCATCTGAAAAGATGTGAGAGTAGCATTAACACGTGGGTATGAACATTAAGAGAAGTGCTTACTGGGCAGTTGGGTGAACATAGTATATACATTTAGCCAGACATGAGCAGACATTATACCTGTAGGGCTCATGACTTCCCCCATCATAGGTTTTCAGTATCAAGCATGTATTCCCTCCTGGGGAGCAGGTCTTCAGTCCAATTAGAGAGTAGTTGGTTTCCTCCATAGCCACTAGTGCATTCTTTGGCTTATTTGGTCTGACTTGCCAAATTTAAGGCTTGCAGTGTCCACTGCTGTTTATCTCCACTGGTGACTTCTCTCTCTCCCATGAAACTCCATGAAGCATAGCTTTTACCAGCCTTCTGTCAGCTGGTCTGCAGTGAGGAGGTTTTTAGCTCAGCTTCAGCAGGATTTCTCAGTGACCTTGCAGCACTAATATGTGGAGTCTTCAGCAATAGGGTCTTACTATCTATTCCTGGTGGGGTACCAAGACCCTTGGCAATGTCCTGTAATGTTTTGGAGGCATCAGGGACCTCCTGACCAACAACTCACTGGAAGGTATCCCATCCCTGGCACTGAAAATTTTCTAGTAACCATGTACAGCTTTGGGGTGTGCCATTGCTCAAAAAAAAGTAGGTTTCCATATGACTTATTCATACCCTCAAATTTTGATTAGCCTTCTCCCCACTTTGCCTTTACTCAGTCTCTTCCCCTGACCTCACTTAGGCTTTTCCATCCCCATTAATCTGTTATTCTACTTACATATATACAATACCATCCTCTTAAGTCCTCCCTCACACCCTTTCTATTCCTACTATATCCTCTTTCTACCTTACTGGCCTCTAATTCTTGGTTTTATTCAAACTCACATAGAAGTCCAATCATTTCTGGCTAAGAACCACACATGAGAGAGAACATGTGATGCTTGGCTTTCTGGGTCTGGGTTACCACACTAAGTATAATCCTTTCCAGATCCATCCATTTTCCTGAAAATTTCATAATTTCATTTTTTCTTTACCACTGAGTAGAACTCTATTGTATAAATGTGCCACATCTTCATTATCCATTCATCAATTGAGGGACATCTAGGTTGGTCCAATTTCCTACCTACTGTGAATAGAGTGGCAATAAAGATAGTTGAGCAAGTATCTCTAAGGTAGTGAAATGAGTTCTTAGGATATATGCCTAGAAGTGATATAACTGGGTCATATGATAAATCTATTTGTAGCTGTCTCAGGAATCTCCACCCCAATTACCACAATGGATGGACCAGATTGCATTCCCACCAACAGTGTCGAAGGGTTCCCCTTTATTCACATCCTTGCCAGCATTTATTGTCATTTGTTTTCATGATGGTACACATGGGATGTCTTTCCATTTTCTAGTGTCTTCTGCAATTTCTGTCTTGAGTGTTTAAAGTTTTCATTGTAGAGATCCTTCACTTTCTTGGTTTATTCCAAGGTACTTTTTTTTGATGCAATTGTGAATGGGAAAGATTCTCTGATTTCATCTTCAGCATGTTTATTGTTAGCATATAGGAAAGTTACTGATTTCTGTGTGTTTATTTTGTATTTTGTATTGGATATAAGTGTTAATCATCTCTAACAGTTTGCTGGTAGAGTCTTTAGGGTCCTTTATGTATAGAACCATATCATCTGCAGATAATGATAATTTCATCTCTTCCTTTCTAATTTGTATCCCTTTTATGTGTGTCTCTTGCCTTATTGCTATGGCTAAGACTTCCAGTACTATATTAAATAAAAGTGGGGACAGTGGACACCTTTGTCTTGTTCCTGATTTTAGTGGAAAAGCTTCAAGTTTTTCTCCATTTAGTATTTAATATGGTAGCTGTAGGTTTGTCATAAATAGCCTTTATTACATTGAGATATGTTCCTTCTATTCCCAGTTTCTGTATTACTTTTATCATGAAGGAATGTTGGGTTTTGTCAAATGATTTTTCTGCATCTATTGAGATGACCATGTGATTTTTGTCTTTCAGTCCATTTATATGTGTTACATTTATTGATTTGTATATGTTGAAACATCCTTGCATCTCTGAGATAAAGCCTACTTGGTCAGGATGAATGATCTTTCTGATATATTCTTGTATTCTGTTTGCCAATATTTTGTTGAAAAATTTTGCATCTATGTTCATGAAGGAGATTGGTCTGTAATTTTTTTTTATTCTGTATTTCTCTGGTTTGGGTATCAGGATGATGCTGACTTCATTGGAGTTTGGTAGGATTCTTTTCTTCTTCTTCTTCTTCTTCTTCTTCTTCTTTTTTTTTTTTTTGTGGTATGGTTTCACTGTAGTTCAGGCTGACCTGGAATTCACTATGTAGTCTTAGGTGGCCTTGAATTCATGGTGATCCTCCTACTTCTGCCTCCCAAGTGCTGGGATTAAAGGCATGTGCCACCACACCCTGCTCCTTTTCTATTTTATGGAAAAGTTTGAGAAGCATTGATGTTAGTTCTTCCATGAAGGTCTGGTAAAATTGACCACTGAATCCATCAGGGCCTGGACTTTTTTTTTTTTTTTTTAAGGTAGGGTCTCACTCTAGCTCAGGCTGACCTGGAATTCAATAGGTAGTCTCAGGGTGGCCTTGAACTTATGGTGATCCTCCTCCCTCTGCCTCCCAAGTGATGGGATTAAAGGTGTGTGACACCATGCCCAGCTAATATACATATATTTATTTC
The DNA here is from genome assembly GCA_036365145.1 of Orientallactaga sibirica. Lineage (NCBI taxonomy): Eukaryota > Metazoa > Chordata > Mammalia > Rodentia > Dipodidae > Orientallactaga > Orientallactaga sibirica. The sequence goes on along the minus strand of JAEOAD010000026.1, from coordinate 29,646,133 downwards.
GAGGGTAGGGTCTCACTCTAGCTCAGGCTGACCTGTAATTCACTATGGAGTCTTTGGGTGGCCTCGAACTCATGGCAATCCTCCTACCTCTGCCTCCCGAGTGCTGGGATTAAAGGCATGCACCACCATGCCCAGCAGGGCCTGGACTATTTTGTTGGGAGATTTTTGATAGCTGCTTGGATCTCTATACTTGTTATACATCTATTTAAGTAGTTAATCTCATCTTGATTTAATTTTTGTAGATCATATAAATCATCCATTTTTTCAGATTTTCAAATTTAGTGGAATATATGTTATTATAGTATGTGTCTATGACTTTCTGAATTTCCTCTGGTATCTGTTGTAATGGTGACTTTTTCATCTCTAATTATATTAATTTGTATTTCTTCTCTCTTTCTTTTGGCCATATTTGCTAAGGGTTTATCAATCTTGTTTATCCTTTCAAAGAACCAACTCTTTGGATTTTTTTGGGTGGGGGTTCTATTTCATTAATTTCTGACCTAATCTTTATTTCTTCCCATCTACTGATTTTTTGGTTTGCTTTTTTCCTTTTTTTCCAAGGCCTTAAGGTGAAGTATTAAGTTGTTTACTTCTGACCTTTCTAATTTCTTAAAATAGGCACTTAAAGTTATAAATTTCCCTCTGAGGAATGCCTTTCATTTTGTCCTAAGGTTTTGGTATGTTGTGTTCTCCTTATCATTTGATTCTATAAAGTTTTTGATTTCCTTCTTGATTTCTTTATTGACGCACTCATCATTTAGAAGTGTATTGTTTAGTTTAGTTTTGTGCCAGCTTTTCTTGCTGTTGATTTGTAGTTTAATCCCATTGTGATCAGATAGAGTGCAAGGAATTATTTTAATATTCCTGTATTTTTTATGATTTGCTTTCTGTACTAATATATGGTCTATTTTAGAGAATGTTCCATGTGTTGCTGAAAAGAATGTGTATTCTGCAGCATCTGGGTAAAATGTTCTGTAGATGCAGTAGGTCCATTTATTCTATGACCTCATTTAATCCAGATGCATCTCTGTTTACTTTTTGCCAGGATGGCTTGTCAATTGATGAAAGTGGGGTATTGAAGTCGTCTACTACACTGTTTGGTGTTATCTGTGATCTTAGTTTTAGTGGTGTTTGTTTTATGAAATCGGGAGCCCCCATGTTAGGTGAATATATGTTTAGGATTATAATGTCCTCCTTTTGGAGTGTTTCTTTAATCAATATAAAGTAACCTTCCTCATCTTTCCTAACTAATGTTGGTCTGAAGTCTCCCCTCTCAGAATTAAGGATAGTGACACCTGCTTGTTTTATAGGCCCATTAGCTTGAAACACAATTCTCCAACCTTTCACTCTGAGATAGTGTCCATCTTTTGTGAAAAGGTGAGTTTCTTGGAGGCAACAAATTGAAGGATCTTGCTTTTTAACCCAGTCTGTAAACCTGTGTCTTTTGGTTGGGGCATTGAGTCCATTGAAATTAAGAATTATTATTGAAAGGTGTATATTTCTTCTAGTTTTACCTTTGCTCTCTTGCATTAACTAATATTTAAGTATGGTTTATTTTTACCAGGTTCCTTATGTGTGTGATTTTCATTCTCTTTAGCATGGAGGATCCTTTCAAGTATTTCTGTAGAGCTGATTGAGACTTTATATATTCCTTTAGCCTGCTTTTGTCATGGAATGTCCTTATTTCTCCATCTATTTGAATGGATAGCTTTGTAGGATAAAGTAATCTTGGTTGGCAATTGTTATCTTTCAGAACTTGGAATACATTGCTTTTATATTTTGCCTTGAGGAATCTGCTGTTATCCTGATGGAGTTGCCTTTGTGTTGATTTGGTTTTTTCTAATTGATTTCAATATATTTTCTTTGGTTTGTGTGTTTTGTAGTTTACTTATAATATGATGGTGAGAGGTTCTTTCCTGGTTTTGTCTTTTTGGCATTCTATAGGCTTCTCGTATCTGACTGGCATCACTTTCCCTACTTGTGGGAAGTTTTGTTCTATGATTTTGTTGAAAATACCTGTTATGCCTTTGGAGTGAAATTTTTCTCCTTCTACTATAGCCTGAATTCGTGTGTTTGATCTCTTCATAGTGTCCTGAATGTCTTGAAATTCCCATTCATGCCTTTGCATTGCTTTATCTTTTTCTTTGGTGGACTGTATTAGATCTGCCACCTGGTCTTCTACATCAGATATTCTGTCCTCTCTTTGATCCATCCTACTAGCTTTCACAGAGTTTTCTATTTGACTTACTCTGTTTTTCATTTCTAGTATTTGGGATTTTTTTTCATTATTTCTATTTCCTTACTCATGTCTTGTAATGACCTCCTTATTTTGTTAAGTTGGTTTCCTGTGTTCTCCTTCTGGAATTTGTTTTCTTCTTGATTCTTTTTATTTCTTCTTTGATTTCTTTGAGTATAGATAAAATCATTCTTTTGAAATCTTTGTCAGACATCTCATGTAAAATAGTCTCACTGGGTGTCATTTCTGATGGATTTATAATTTTTGGTGGGATTGTATTGTCTTGATTATTTGTGTTTCTTATACAGATTTTTGCATCTTGAATTAATTTGATGCTTGGGTTTTCTAATTATCTGCAGTGTTCTTAGCCATGTTGATCAGACTTTATATATCTTCAGTACAGGAGTTTAAGGTGCTAGGTGTAGATCTTATACTCCAAGAGAAACAGCAGAAGTGATCCTAAGTGTTGCATTTGCCTGCTGTTCAAGTATTGTAGTAGACTGATTGAAGCAAATTGCCAGCAAATTCCTAAAATTCAACTGAGCAATATAGACATTTAATCAAACCAGCACAGAGTATCTATACAAGTGTGGGGATTAAATGAAACAGATATTCTAATAAAGCCAAAGTCCATAAGAGTATGTGTTGCTCCACACCCTTAATCCTATCAATAGGAGGTTGAGATTTCTAGTCTTAAGTGGGTTCCAAGTCAGCCTGGAGCCAGTCAGTGCCTGTCCCCAATAGTGACTTAAAAAAATACAAAGGCCCAATAAATCAGGAAATGTCAAAGGCAACAATAGTGAACACCAAAAAAAAAAAAAGCTTATTTGAGAAGGGTAAAGCCAACCAAGAATATATCATTCCATGTAAATACATAACTTTTCCTGACATGGAAAGAGAGATTTGCACTCTTAGTGCAGGCCTATGTATCTGGCTTTGTAGGCCCTGTTACCTTTTGGCATGGCTTCCAATCTCACCAATGCTGAGTGCCTACCTTGATTTCTCTCAGTTCTGGGTGGCTGGAGGTGACTGAGTTCTCTGCATGTTCACTGTCCTGATAGTTGGGGTATGGGAAACTTTTCAGGGTGCCTGGCTTAATACCAGAGCTGCTCAGCTGGTCCTATTTGTATTCTCCTTTAGCAACTGGTCAGCTTGTCTCTGATAACTGCTCCAGGTTGCTTGACTTTGCATGAAGGCTGATGTAAGTGGAAAACTCCCTCACCTTGTTTCTGCTCCTGTAGCTCAGCACTGCCAGCTGGGAAGGCTTGCAAATCAGGGCCACTGATGCCTAAGCAGAATTCTGGCCAGTTTCCTCCTTTCTGGAAGAACGTGGTCTTTTCTATTTCTCTGCCATGGTTGATAATAACATATACACCTTCACTGTTTGGTAGAACAGTATCTTTTGCTGTGTTTATTTCTCTCCCTAGGCTGCTTTGGTATGGCTAGTATGCTGCCATCTTACCCAGAAGTCCTTTTCTTTTTTTTTTCACCATTCTTTATGACTTGAAACAGATCAATTAATATTTAATCAAGCTTAGGAAAAGCATGCTGCAATACAATATGAGACTAATTTCTGCATTGGGGTCAGTCTCCTCCTTCATTATAGAGTTGGAGTTCAGGAACCTAGTGGCTAGTAATCTGCTCAGTTTCTTTCCTCTTTTCAGGAGCCAGCTACATAATTTCTGTTTTGTGAAGAGACATGAACTTATCTATAATTATAGTACAAGCAGCCAGGATCTACTTATAAAATTTGCAGGCACTGAATTCATAGTAAGAGGCAGTATGTTCTCTACAGTTCATCTTATGTCAACTGCATAGGCAATAAAAATAAACACAGGTTTCCCACAGTTGAGGGTCCCATCTAAACTTGCTTTCAGAGCTCTTTGCAGAAAATTTCCTTCTTCCTTGGAGGTGCATGGGCACAAGTATCATGATTTCCTCAATTTAAAGTCAGGTAAACTGTGGGTGAAAATGTACTTAGGTAGGGGAAAATTTATGTTGAATTCAATATAATCCAAAAATCTGAAGTGGCAATAGCTACAAAATCTCAATCCATATTCACCTAATGACCAGAACCTCACCCCCTCCTGAATATAACTTCAAGAGAAATTTGTTCTCCAAAAGGCTTGAATTCTTTTAAAAATCCCCATCTGGAGGCAACAAATACCACCCTCAGATGGAGAATTGATAGTTATGTGGTTGGATATTCATACAATTGAACATAGCAAAGCATTAAAAATGGAGATGGAGGGCTGGAGTGATGGCTTAGTGGTTAAGGCATTTGCCTGCAAAGCCAAATGATCCTGGCTCAATTATCCAGGACCCATGTTAGCCAGATGCACAAGGGGGCACATGAATCTGAAGTTTGTTTGCAGTGGATGGAAGCCCTGACATGCCCATTCTCTCCCCTCCCTTTCTCTCTCTCTCCCTCCCTCTTTCTCTCTTTCAAATAAATTAAAAAATATATATTTTAAAAATCAGGATGGAAATGAACTATTGCTGTGAATGAACAGAACAACATGTATAAATCTCATAACTATAGGGAGGGGACAGGTGAAGCCACTTGTGAAAGAATACTTGATTGATTCCCTGTGTATGACTTCCTGGAGATTAGTGCTTTCCCTTCTCCACAGGGAGTGAGGCAATTTTGGCACACGTAGAAGAGCATCATCAGACACCATGAAAACCCTCTGTTCTCAGCAGTTAAGCATTTAAAAGTGGTTCCAAATATTCCTCATGCATGAGTTCCTATATTTGAACTGGTGGCAATATGGTTATTACACTTCAATAAAAAAAAATACACTGAATTCCTACTAAGCCAGATATCCAGAGACACAGAGGCTCCCAAGACCTCATCACTGAAGTAGAACTAAAATGAACCAAATATGGCTCAGGGAAATTCGGAGAAGAGGGGGTGGAAAAAGTGTTAGAGCCACAAGTTGGGTCATTATGCACATTGCCTCTCCCCCATAACTGTTGGCTACCCCCATAATGCATGACCGACATTCCCCAATAAGGAGGGTCTCTTCAGAGGGGGAAGGACAGGGAGGAGGCTACCAGAGGCACCAACATGAATGTAAAATTAAAATAAATAAAAAACATATTTAAAATAAAAAACAGAAATGAAAAATAAAATAAACTAAAATAAAAGTAATGAAACAGGGAAAGCAGGGACTGGGTTCATGTCACAGTGGCTAAAGTGCTTGCTGTGCAAATATGAGGACTTAAGTGTGGACCCCCATAATCCACATAAATACTCAGCTTGGTGTTGTGTGCCTGAATCCTAGCTCTGGAGAGGCAGAGACAGGGAATTCCCAGGCCTCACTGGCTCGCTAGAGTAGCTGAATCTGTGAATTTTAGCATCAGTGCAAAACCCTGTCTCAAAAAGAAAATGGAGTAGAGAGTAACTGAGGAAGATACCTGACATAGATATTTTGCCTCCACATGTTCGCACACACATATGTACTTGTGCTCACATTTGTGTATATGTACACTCAAACACATTTGTACCCTCCACACAAACAAGTACACCACACACAAGAAGAGTGTTGAGACTACCTGCCCATATAAATTCAGCAAATTTGCTTCCAAAAATATTGTGGTTTTTTTTTTTTTTTTTCATTGTTTATAATCATAATTAAAATTATTATTAACAAGATGTTTTGTATAGATACATCATATGTTGGAACCTTCTTTTCCCTCATCCCTGCCCCAGTTCTATTGGGGACATTCCTCAGTAGGGTTGCAGGTATTCCCCATCGGGTTGTAGTTTATGCATTGTAGGAACAATAGTCAGTTATTTTGTGGGGGGGGAATGCCTCTGAGCATGATGTCTCAACCTGTGGTTCTTACAATCTTTCCAACCCTTTTCCGCAAAATTCAATGAGACATAGTGAGTGAGTATTATGTCTAATTCAGTGATGAGCTCTTAGGAGCCTCTGGATCTCTACATTGGTAGGTGTTGAGTATCCTCAGGGTCTGTCTCCTACACCCAGATGCTGATTATCATTGGGAACAGAATGGAAGCAGAACTCTGTTCATCTCCCAATTCCTCTGTGGCTTCAGCTCTGGCTTGGCTGAAGTGAAAGGGGCAGTTTATCTCTTCTGGCCTCACTACCTTCTGAAAAAGAAGAACAGATTCTCCCCAGGGGAGTGAAGTCAGTATAGTTTAAATGATATAAGTATTATTGATTTAGGGAGAATTTGATATATGTAACACCTCTTTTAGCCAAAGACTAGTGAGAGCTTGACACTGGAGAACATAATCTTTGTCTCTATAGGATTTTGATCTGGTTCCCACTTCCAGATATGGGTTCTTTTAGACTGACTGGATCTCTTAGCCAATCAGAAAGCTATTGGTTATGCACTGAGGCTGTGTGCCACTATTACACTGAAGTTTACATTGTGTCAGGGTGTTTGCTTCTGAGTTGCTCAGACTGTTTTTGGCCATTTTCCCCAGCAGCTCATGGAGCACTTTCCAGCACTAGACAGTCTACCTGTCTGGTGACTGGCTTTCTTCTGAATTCCCACCAGGTCTCTCCATGCTCTGTGTCAGCAACATATGGTGTCTTCAGTAATAAGGTCTTAGCTTTTGCCTCAGGCAGGTAATAAAGTGCTTTGCCAGAAAGCTGTCTTGATTTGGGGACTTTGAAAGTCTCCCTGATTAACAGCTCAATGTAGGTAGCAACCAATCTGTGGTACTAGGAGTTACAGGTCAGAGAAAGAAAAAAAAATTCTTTTAAGCTTAGGCATCATCCCACCTTCACCAGAGCCCTACTTTTCAGATGTCCCTTGTTGGGCCCTGCCCAGTATGAAGCCTAGTGGTTAGCTCAGCCAGTCTTGGCCTACTCCTGGTGAGGCCTAGTCGAGCTTCCAGAGCCTGAGTAGAGTTTCGTGACCTGCCCTTGAAGTGACTCAGCACCTAAGCTGAAACTGCCTCCACCCAGCTGCTGCTGACGTGATGAAATACTATTGGCCCTTATACCTTTCTCTCCTCTCCTCTTCCCGCCCCCTTCCTCAAAATATATAAATACCTCCCATGACAATAAACGGAGAGATTCCCGCCTTAAACGGTCTCCGCAACTCAATGTGGTTTTTCTCCCCAGTGTTTTAAGGGGGAGAGGTTTGAGTCGTCGACACCGGCCTTCTCGCTCAGCCTCAAGAGAAGCGGCTGGCCAGGTTCTCTCTCTCTTCCACTCTACCTGCCAGTGGTGGAGGGAAAAAACCCTGGCATCTGGCGCCCAACATGGGGCACAACAACTGGTGCCCCATGTGAGGACAGAAAACTACCTGAAAAACTACGTGTGAGGATTCAGAACGGACCACGGACTGCCGACGTGATGAAACAAAATTCAAAATTAAGCTGACGGGCTAATCGGACTGCTGATGGGTGTATCCTCATAAGTTATGAGGTAATCTTCATATTTAATATTCTAACCTTTACTTCTATAATCTGTGCTTGCTTCAACTTCCTTTCTCTTTCCTTTCATTTCCGGTTTGCCACCATTTCTAAACGCCAGTTCATGGCGGACGCACCACGTGGGTAGACCTAGAGGAGACTTTAAACGTTTTGCCTCCTTATTTAAATAAAAACTCCATCCCAAACTTCAACATCTCTTGTTCCTTTCTCTCTCCTCTCATTTCCAGGTTTCCGACAGAACGCTTCTGCGGTACCGCCATTTTTGTCCTGTCCCCTCATTTGAGTGGGGGTGCCATCTTAGAAGTGCCAGTTCATGGCGGACATACCACGTGGGCAGACCTAGAGGAGACTTTAAACGTTTTTGCCTCCTCATTTAAATAAAAACTCCACCCCAAAAGACAAAACAAACCTGATGGGGAGATCTGCTCCCAGCTACACTGTGTTTGATTTCATTACTATTGCCCTACTCCTCCTACAGTGTGGCTCTTGGGACAAAACTTTTGTTTTAGCCCCATGGATTAATTCAGTCCGCCTTGCCTTAATTGCCAACCTTAAAGGCTTTTCCGTAAAAAAGTTCATTTTTGCCCTTAACAAAAACTATAAAAAAAGACTAAAACTGACTTTTAAAATCTCCTTTCTTCCAAGACCACCACCCAAGCCGCCACCCTGCAACTATCTTTTCAGCTCTTTTCAGCCCCTAACTACTGCCTAAGGCAAATGTGCTCAAATCCCTGGTGGAGGATGTGGGTGTGTCAAAATTCTTCCACACTAACATTCTTCAGTAAACTCCTTGCCTCATACAGCTACTCCGTGTAGCTTTCTGTGGATGTAAACTGTGATGAAATACAAGCTCGAGTTCCCCAAACATCCCAAACCCAGGTTAGCTTTCCTCGCAGGCGTGGAACACAAGTCACTGGCCCTCCAGGCTCCACCGACATCCCTGCGGGGAGCGGGCCAAATGGGATGGTCCTCAGTAGCGGCTCTGGCCTGGCCCAGACACTGCCCCTGCCCTGGAGCCTCCGCCTCGCCCACACCTCCAGGCATCACTTTTGTAAAAAAAAAAAAGCCAGCCAAATGGCGAGGAGACAGATGGGCGGGCTCCTAACTTGCTTTAAAAATATCTTAGGAACAGGCAGGCAGTCTGCCATGAGGCCATGAGGTGAACTGCTGCCATTCCCTCCCCTTACCTCTGGGCACCCCCTCTATGCTCTTAACTGAAGTGTCCCACGGGGCCCAAAGTATTTACTTTAAAAAATAAAAAATAAAAAAAAAACAGCTGGGGGCATTCGTATTGCCCTGCTAGAGGTAAAAAAAAAACCTGTTTTTCAAGTCTATATGGCTATATCCTACACACCATTGTCCCACCCTTCACTGCCTTCCCATTTACAAGGGGCTAAAGAGATGGCTTAGTCATTAAGCACTTGCCTGTAAAGACTAAGGACCCCGGTTCGAGGCTCAATTCTCCAATACCCATGTAAACAGTGGCTGAAGGCCTGGCACGCCTAGCTCAATTAATACTAAGCCCAACTAACTCAATCGGTAATACAATGTTGGCCTAAGATTAAAGTTTTTTTCCCTGACAGCTCTGCACAGCTGTAGGGACAAAATTTAAAAACCTAAAAACTGTCAGTCTCTGGTTACTACAAAAGTTTAATAACAGCTAATGGTGATTAAATTTAAATTGTTTTACTCTCTTCTTACTATGCCTTATACCAATTAACTTGTTTGATTTTATTATTATTGTTACTGTTATTATAAATCTATTAAAAGCCAGGGACAAAATATGGTAATTTAAATATACGTCCCCCAATATATTCAATATTTTATTAATTTATAGTTTATATCTACAATTGCCTTACTAAAGACAATGTCACTGGGGGCCCATTTTAAGGTGTAATAATTGTTTAAGATTCCATTATAAAGATATACAAAATGTGCCTAACAGGAGTTCCTAAAGCTTTCTGTGGCTTAACTACAATAATTTTGCTCTATGTACTATATAACTAATTAATTTCTTTTTCTCTCTTTCATGGCTCTATAAAGACAGGCCAACTTCTGCCAGTATAGAACTTCCCCTAGATCTATAAGCTTCAATATCATAAAAAACTGCTAGCTGTCAGCCCTGGATTGACCCTAACAATACATGTCTCATATCTTTTCTTCCTTGATTAATCATACTAATATTTTATTATTATTTTAGGTCATTCCAACCCATCTGATCTCCAAGACCTCACTGCTAAATGCCTTGCCATTTTACAGGTGTCTCCAGAAAAAAAAAAAATTCAGACTGCTCCTCCCTTCAAAATTTTGGGCTCCATGTTATTCCTTGATACTGTTTCTCCTGTCAAACCCCAACTCCATATTCAAAAATTCTATACTTTGCCTCAACTCCAAAAGGTGCTGGGGGAAATTAATTGAATGAGGCCCTGGCTACCCATAACTACTGAGGAACTGTCCCCTTTATTTGACCTCTTAAAGGGTCTTACTCTCTTCTCTCAGATAACCTTGCCCCCTCATCATGATTTTCTCTGGGGAAACATTATGCACTGTGCTGTTAGCCCAGGAAAAAAAAAACATCCAATGGATTCACCTCTCCCTTGGTGGAGTCCCCAGAGTTTACTCTATAACTAACCAGATTGCAGACTGCATTGTCAATGGCAGGGACACCTCTGTCCGATTGTTTGGCACAGAGCCTCATGTCATTGTCACCCCCTTTAAGGTAACAGACTTCACTTGGCTTCAGAGAAATAACAACAGGGTTGCTATGGCCCTCGAGGGGTTTCTGGGTATAATTGATTGTCACTATGGTCCTTATAAATAGATGAGCTCCTTCTCTATGTTGGAATGGAGACCCCACAGACTTTTTAAAATCTAAACCCAATCCTGATTTTCTTACCGTATTCACTGATGGGGGGCGCTTGGGAGCTTCCCTAGTTGTTCACCCTCCCCTAAGGAGGGGAGAAAAACCTATTCCCATAAAGTCAATCTCCCATGAGGTCACAGGATCAGCACAATTCAAAGAACTATTTGCTGTTGTTTGGCTTTGGACACTATTCAGGAGCCATTTAACTTATTTTCTGACAGCCTTTATATTGTTAACCTGTTACCCAACCTAATTGAGGCCCATATTAGACTGGACTCCAATATTATGACCCCATTGATGATTCAAGCCTGCTCCCTACTTAAACAAAAAATTAACCCCATTTTCCTTCAACATCTCAGAGGCCATCAAAATTTACCAGGATTCCTCTCTAAAAGAAACGATTTGGCTGACAAACTGGCCTCTCAGCCTCAATGTAATACAGTCTCAAATGCTACACACTTCCACTTATTAACTCATATAAATTGGAGGGGCCTTAAACATAAATATCCCCATGTGCCAGTCAAGGACCTTAAAAAAATTGTCCGAACTTACAAATCCTGTCAGCCTTTCCTCCAGGTACCTCCTCTTCAAACTACAAGAGCCAATCCTCAAGTACTATGCCCTAATCACCTTTGGCAGATTGACGTTACACACTATTCTACATTTGGAAAACTAAAATATATTTTTCTCTCAATTGATACTTTCTCCCATGCTTGCTGGGCATCAGCACATGCTGGGGAAAAAACTAAACATGCTATTAGCTATATGCTTCAATGCTTTGCCACCCTTGGATTGCCAGATCAGATCAAATCTGATAATGGTCCCTGCTTCGTAAGCAGGGCTTTTATAGATTTCCTCCAAACTTGGAAAATCTCACTTTCCACAGGCATCCCGTATAACCAGCGGGGCCAGGCCATCGTGGAAAGATATCATGAAACTCTCAAGTCTCAATTACAAAAACAAAAGGGGAATCCCTAACCCCACATGACCAACTAAAAAAGGCATTATTAACCCTAAATATTTTAAATTTTTCTAAAGAAGATAGACACTTGTCCCCTTTTCAAAAACATTGGACCTCAGCTGTCACCTACAGCTCCATCTGGGTCAAATGGAGGAACCCATTAACTGGGGCCTGGAAGGGACCAGACCCCCTCCTCACAGCAGGGAGAGGATTTGGATGTGTCTTTCCTCAAGAGGAAAAAAGACCTATTTGGGTACCAGCAAGAGACTTAAAATATTTACCCCAACAAGGGGATGATAATAATCAATTCTCCAGGGAGTGTCACACCCCTGAGAACTATGCCTCTGTTTCTTCCCCAGGAACAACTGAAGGTGTGGATGCTACTAGACCCGAATGAAGCCAAAAAAGCTCCAAAAGATTTACAAAAGAGGAGTTGGGACTTCTAAGACAACCTGCTGTAGACGAGCTTACATGGCTTTTTATCCCACCTTCTCCCTCCCCTTGCACCCCTCCTTCTTCTTTCTCTTTACCCTACCTTCTCCCTCCCCCTGAACCCCTCCTTCTTCTTATCCTCACTCTCGGGCCCTGTGTAATTAATAAGATTACACAATTCATTCACCAACAACTTGAGGCAATTAAACTTAATCAGGTCACAATTAAACTTCATCAGGTCAAGGCACCACAGGTTCACAACTCAAAGGCAATGGCTTTTCCGCTTACTGACTACCCACCTAAATCCCTCCCCCGCCCTCCATCGAACCAACGATGGGTAAGATCTCAGACAGGCTGAGACAACCTAAGACAGGGCGTGGAGTGGTCAACGGGCTAGAGGCATGGTGCTCAGTGATGGGTAAGATTCCCAGAGGGGGACAACCTAGGACAGAGGCCATAGCCATCCACCGTTCTTACAAAAACAAAAGGGGGAGATTTTGGGCCCTGCCCGCTGTGATGCCTAGTGGTTAGCCCAGCCAGTCTTGGCCTACTCCCGGTGAGGCCTAGTCGAGCTCCTAGAGCCTGCGTAGAGTTTCGTGACCTGCCCTTGAAGTGACTCAGCACCTAAGCTGAAACTGCCTCCACCCAGCTGCTGCTGACATGATGAAATACTATTGGCCCTTATACCTTTCTCTCCTCCCCTCTTCCTGCCCCCTTCCTCAAAATATATAAATACCTCCCGTGACAATAAACGGAGAGATTCCCGCCTTAGACAGTCTCCGTGACTCAATGTGGTTTTTCTCCCCGTTGTTTTTGGGGGAGGGGTTTGAGTCGCCCACACCCGCCTTCTCGCTCAGCCTCAAGATAAGCGGCTGGCCCAGTTCTCTCTGTCTTCTGCTGTACCTGCCAGTGGTGGAGGGAAAAAACCCCGGCAGTCCCTACCTTACTCTTTTTGAGGGTTATATGATTTAAGCTATGTCCAAAGATAAAGGTTTCTGTGTTATCAGCTCATTTTGGGTTTGTGTGTTTTCCCCCCTTACACTCCCCCTCATATACTTTCTCCTTCACCTCCCATCCCACCAAACCCTTCCATTCCTATTGTCTGGGCCTTGAGTTGCTTATCAGGTATGTCAGCAACTTGAGCAGGTCCAGGTTAGGAACCACAGATAACTGACACCATGCAGCATTTGTCTCTCTGTGATTGTTTGAGTTTACTGAGTAGGATCTGTTCCAAGTTTGTCCATTTTTATACAACTTTCATTGTATCATTTTTTTTCTTATTGCTGAATAGAATTCCATTGTGGAAATGTACCACAACTTCATTATCCATTCATCCAATGATGGGCATCTGAGTTGATTCCAGTTCTTAGCTATAATGAATTGAGCAGCTATAAACATGTTTGAGCAAATATCTCTGTAGTAAACCATGGAGCATTTAGGATAAATGCCCAGTAAGGGAATACCTGGGTCTGTTGTTAGCTCTATGTTCATCCTTTTCAGTAATCTCCAAATTGATTTCCATAGTGGTTGTCTAAGTACCTTCCCATCAACAGTGGATGAGGGTTCCTCTTTCCTTCATACCCTCACAAACATTTGTCGTTGTTAGATTTTTCAATGATTTCCATCCTTACTAGGGTAAGATGGAATCTCATGGTTGTTTTAATTTGCATTTCCCTAATGGTTAGGGATGTTGAACATTTTCTTAACTGTGTGTTAGCCATTTGTAATTTTTCCTCTGAGAACTCTCTATTCACTTATCTGCCCCACTTTTGGAGTGGCTGTTTGATTTTTTATTGTTTAAGTTTTTGAGTTCTTTGTAGATTCTATATATTAGGCTACTTTCAGTGGTATAGCATAGCTGGTGAAGATTTTCTCCCATCCAGTGGGAAATTTATTGGATCTGTGTGTGTCTGTGAAGAAGCATTTTGGCTTCATGAGATCCCATTGGTTGAGTGATTGTTTAATTTCCTGGGCTACTGGGGTTTTGTTTAGGAAGTCTTTTCATACTTCCTATATCATAGAGAGTGTCTCCTATTTTTTTATTCAAGTAGTAGAAGAGTTTCAGGTCTTATATTGAGGTATTTAATCCACTTGGACTTGATTTTAGTGTATGGACAGATGAGTGGCTCTAGTTTCATTTTTCTACATTTGGTCATCCAATTTCTCTAGCACCATTTGTTGAAGATGCTGTCTTTTCACCAGTCTACATTGTTGGCTCCTTTGTCAAATATCAAGTAGCTGTAGTTACTTGGCCTAAGTTCTGAGCCTTCAATTCTGTTCTATTGTGTTGGGGTCCCTCCTAGGGCCAGCCCAGAAGGGATGGCAGGGTCTCTGCCAAGTAGTGGGTGAGAGGCACAGAGTCATGACACAGACTCCGGGAGTTGGGTGGAAGCAGGCAGAGGGTGAGCTGCTGCAAACTCATTTATTCAAGGAAGTGTAGGGGGTTTTAAGGTGTTTGGCTGGCCAATCATTGTATGGGGTGGTCCCCTTCTTGTGACCAATGACATCCTGTCTCCAGTCAGATCATCTCGTAGCAGGTTTCTCGCAAGCATGGGACTGTAGCTGTTGTCATGCCAGGCCTGTGCAGGACTCATGTCCACAAAAGCCACTTCCTGGTTTCTGTTAGCATGCGGTCTGGCTAGGGCCAATCCTGCATTGTGCATGGTTTTTTGCCAAGCTGTTGTTGACCCCAGGCCCCAAGGGATCATCACATGCGGTGGTGCCTGTCTTAGGTTGCCCCAACTTATGGGGTCTTACCCATCATTGACTACCCACCATACTGGTGAGAAAACACGAGGGTGTGGCTGTCACCTAGGAGGCATGGGAGGGCCAAGTGGTGGTGGCTCTGTGGCATGCAAATGGTCCCAGCAAGCGAAAATCAACTATAGAACCTGAAAAAGACTGAGGTAGGACAGGTTGATGGGTGACTGTCATGAGCTCACACTTGGCATCATAATTAGTAGAATTGAGTGTCCTTAATGGTAACAGATCAATGTAATCAAAGGAGTTGTAAAGGAATTTATGGCTGGTTGGAGGGTAGCATTACCATAAGAGGCATTAATAAGCAAAAAGGCAAAGGTGTGGTTAAGGATGCCAGGCGTGGTGGCACATGCCTTTAACCCCAGCACTCGGGAGGCAGAGGTAGGAGGATCACCATGAGCTCAAGGCCACCCTGAGAATACAGAGGGAACTTGAACTACAGGTCAGCCTGAACTAGAGTGAGACCCTACCTCGAAAAACCAAAAAAAAAAAAAAAAAAAAAAAGTGTGGTTAAGGAGAAGTACTTGCTTGGAGGGGGAGGAATACAGTGAAATAGAGTGGCTAAAATGAAGCCTAGGAAAAGCCTGGGAATATAGGCCAACTGCACCAAGCAAGTATGACCTAAGAAGAATTGTCCAAAATGTTTTCTGGGAAGTGGTAGTAGGGAGAAAAGGAGATAAAAGGAGAAAAGGGGAGAATAAGTTTGCAGTATCGTGTCTAGACTGAGGGGTTTGGCATCATCCTCCTCAAGGTCGATTGCCGAGTCAGTGGCTGGCTGGATGTTTCTGGCAGGGATCCAGATTGGGATCTGTGAAGTTTCTGGAAAGACTCAGGCATACCCTTGGCCCTGTGTTAAAAGAGGGTGGGGTCCCTTCCAGACATTAGTAAGAAGATCCTTCCAGAAGACTAAGGGTAAATGCGTTGTGGTTGGTTGGGATCACCAATGTTTGTAGGCTGGGGAGAGTCCTGCCTTGTCAAAGGTGAGAAAATTAAGGGTGAAGAGAGCTTCCACCAGGGCCAAGTGGGGATCCTTGGGTGACATAGTGGACTTTTGATTTATAATTAGTTCCTTTAGGGTCTGGTTAGTTCTCTCCATGATAGCTTGTTTTTGTGGGTTGTAGGGGATCCCAAGGGAGTGTTTGATTCTCCAAGATTCCATGAAGGATATGAATTTGGCAGATGTGTATGCAGGGCAATTATCAGTTTTAATTGACCAGGGTACGCCCATGACCAACATGGCGGTTTTTGTCACCTTAATGACATGGGAAGCCTTCTCCCCTGAGAGAGCAATAGCAAAAGTAAGCTTAGAGTAAGTGTCCACAATGACATGGACATATTTGAGGTTACCAAAGGAAGGTATGTGGGTAACATCCATCTGCCAGATAGAATTTGGGGTAAGGCCTCTAGGATTGACTCCTTGAGACTGTGGGGGGGGGCATATGCCTTACAGGTACAGGTTAAATGTTTGCATTGGCTAAGCGAAAGCTCAGGGTATAGGGCTTTTAGGTTAGTGGGGCATAGATGGAACCTTTGGTGTGAACATCTAGCTTGTTCTAAAGGTGGCAAGGATGAGACAGCAATAAACTTGTCTACCTGCGAATTCCCATCAACAATAAAGCCAGGTAGACCAATGTGTGAGTAAATGTACTCAATAAATCTAAAGTTGGATGGCCCATTGCAAAATGACTTATTCAAAATAGGATTCAACGACAGATTCTTGGGCTGCCTTGTGGATAAGAGCTAGATCAGAGAGGGGGGTGGGATACCAGGGCCTGGCTGTTGCATCCAGCCCTACATTAACAGGGAAGGTGGCAAAGGGTGGGGCAATGGTGTGTGTCAGCAAACTGGCAGCTGCCTGGGTGTGTCCAGGAGAGAGTGGGTGGAGGTCCTTCCAAGGGTAAAGAGGTGGAGGGGTGGTTGTGAGCTCAGCTGCTGCAGGTGGTGGTTTGGGTGGCAGTCTTTTATCATTGAAGGGTTGGGCTGGTAGGGACGAGCTTTGAAGATCTAGTTTTGGTTCCTCCTTACAGTTTTCCTTATGGGTGGAAATGACTTCCTTCATGGAGGAGGCTTTAAGGCTGGCAATTATGGCAAGGAGGATAGGACTAATCCATGGGGCAAAAATAAGAGTTTCATCCCAACAGCCATGGAAGTCCTTTTGTTTCTCTTTTAAGCCATGTTGCAGGAGGGCCTTAAAGCCTGCAATTGTGGCATCCTCTGATGGGGAGGGAGGTTGCCCATTATGGCATGGTGGTGTTTGAGGGGGGGCTAGTGTGTGACACATCTGAATCAAGGAAATAACCCAGATCAAAAATAACAGCCCAAAGCCAGGAGTGGTGGCGCACGCCTTTAATCCCAGCACTTGGTAGGCAGAGGTAGCAGGATTGCCAAGAGTTCAAGGCCACCCTGAGACTATGTAGTGAATTCCAGGGCAGCCTGAGCCAGAGTGAGACCCTACCTCAAAAAACCAAAAAATAAATAAATGAATAAATAAATAAAATAAAAATAAAAAATAAAAATAAAATAATAGCCCAAAGGATAATCATGCAAACCACAAGTCCTAATGCCAGGGCCAGCTGAGACATATGGATAGAATGTTTAGGGCCCACATGTCTTGTGCTTAGAAGGGAACTTCTGTGGGTCATTATTCCATGGCCTTATGCCCACATGGTGTCTCTGGGGAAGCTCAGCCAATGGCCTCACTTTGGTTCCAAAATAGGGTGGGTCAGACCCTTAGGTGATTTCATTGGGATGAACTGAGATTGGGGGGGCTAGCACAGAGTTTGGGACCATGCATCGATGCCTTCTTGCCAGGGAAAAGGATGAACAAAAGGAAAAGGGGGGAGGAGGGGACTGCCCACTCACCTTTGGACAGCCGTCAGCACATGGAACAGCAAGGGGCCTACTCACTGGACGATCAAGAAGGGGGCGTCTTGCCAAACACCGAGGGGGCTACTCACTGACAATCAAGGAGGGGGCATCTCAACAACACCAAGGGGCAGAGGGTCCCTGTTCAGGCGCCAGATGTTGGGGTCTCTCCTAGGGCCAGCCCAGGAGGGATGGCAGGGTCTCCGCCGAGTAGGGGGTGAGAGGCGTGGAGCCACAACACAGACTCTGGGAGTTGGGTGGAAGTAACAGAGGGTGAGCTGCTGCACACTTGTTTATTCAAGGAAGTGTAGGGGGTTTTAAGGGGTTTGGCTGGCCAACCATTATATGGGGTGGTCCCCTTCTTGTGACCAATGACTGGCTGTCTCCAGGCAGACCATCTTGTAGCAGGTTTCTCTTGAGAATGGGACTGTAGCTGTTGTCATGCCAGGCCTGCACAGGATGCCATGTCCATGTCCATAGAAGCCACTTCCTGGTATCTGTTAGCATGCGGTCTGGCTAGGGACCAACCTGCATTGTGCCATACACCATTGGTCTATGATTCTGTTCTTATGATAGTATCATGCTGTTTTTGTTACTATGGCTTTGTAATATAGCTTTATATTGGGTATGGTGCTACCTCCAGAGGTGGGATTTTCCCCCTTAGGATATGTTTGGATATCAGAGGCCTGTTGCCATTCCATATGAATTTTGAGATAATTTTTCCAATCTCTGTGAAGAATGATGGTGTAATTTTTTATTAGTATTGCATTAAATCTCCATATTGTTTTTGGTACAATTGCCATTTTCACAATATTAATTCTACATATCCAGGCACATAGGAGGTATTTCCATCTTTCAAGGCCTCCTCAATTTCTTTCTTGAGATTTTTTTAAATGTTTTCATTATATAGGTCTTTCACATGCTTGGTTAGTGTTATTCTGAAGTATTTAATTTTTTTCACTTTTATACAGAGGATTTTATTTTACACTGCTGTAACAATTTCATTATAGACCAAGGGAGAAAAAGAAAAAAAAAACTGATAAATCCACCACAATAAGTAAATACTAAAGACTTTCTATTTTTTAACAGGATTTTCCATCTGCTAAATGTATTTTCATATCCCCTCAAAACAGACAATATGCTTACCATATTTTAAAGATTATAGGTTGACACTGAAAGAAAAAATTACACAGTAACTGTACATCAAGGTTGAAAAACTGCTGTATGAAAAATACTCTTAGAAATTATGTGAGTAAAATAAAACATTACTGTGTTTAAGGAAAGATTAAAATCCTCATAATGTGCCATCTAAATGTGGGACTCATTCTTGGAGTGACTGAGATGCAAGATTTTCTGCCTCTGCCCTTCCCTCTCATACTGAGTTTTTACCCAACACCATTCATTAAGGGAAACAAGTCCTTTTCTGAAGAGGTCTTAAGGAAATTGTGGACAAATAGCAAACTTTTGGTATTAAATCAGGTTAACACCTACCTAGCCTTTAGTAATATACATTAATCATATTTTTCCTGGACTAGTGACAAGAAAACATAAACATGCTTGTTATCAATGTCAAAAAGTTTAAAATTCAGTGTCCAAGCAATTCCTAACAACGCTTCTGTAGCTTTAAGCTCTAAGCATTATAGAACTTAAACAAATGCATTAAAGAATTCAAGCTTGACAAGTTACACCCAAGCAAGTTAAACTATATATACAGAAAGTAAATGATGAATGCAGAATTATGAGTCCTTCTGTTTTTCCCCCTTATAGCCTTGAAAATGGACAAACTTTCTGAGATAGTCCTCTAATATTAAACATTAGGTAACCGCAGGTGTTGGGAAACCTAACCACACAAACTGATTTGAAATACTCCAGATGACTTTGTAATGTTTAATACAATTCAGCTCATAGTTAAGGGCACAAGACAACATTTAACAAAAATAATCACATCAATTGACCTAGATATGATACAATCTCCAAAATCTTTTTATTTATTTATTTATTTTTATTTTTATTTTTTTTGGTTTTTTGAGGTAGGGTCACCTCTGGTCCAGGCTAACCTGGAATTAACTATGTAGTCTCAGGATGACCTCGAACTCTCAGCGATCCTCCTACCTCTGCCTCCTGAGTGCTGAGATTAAAGGCGTGCGCCACCATGCCTGGCCTAAAATCTGTCTTTTTAAGTGGATGTTGATTATTTATTCAAAGTTATACAAGAATCTGAAGGATTAAAGTCTTCTTTGACATAAAACCATCTGTAATACTTTCCTGTGTCAGCTGAGCAGGACAGATGGGTCAGGGTGAGCAACTCCATTGGGCAGTTAGACATGGAAGAGATTTAGCAGCAGCCTCTCCCAGCCTGCTGTCCCCCTGGTTGCCTGCATGGGTTGCATTAGTAGCAGCATGCTGAGGGCCAATTTTAATGCTATTTTCCTCATTATTAATGTCAAAAACTTCTTGGAATTTTTCATAAATTTATTTTTCTGTGTCAACAAATGCCTCTTCTACATTGGAAGCGGTCTTGGCAGAAGTTTCCATGAAGATTAGTCCATGTTGTCAAGCAAAAGCTTCACCTTTTTCTTTTTTCACTTCTCTTCTAGATTCTAAATCACTTTTATTTCCAATAAGTATAATGACTGTCGGGCCCCACGTTGGGCACCCGTTGCCGGTGGTTTTTTCCCTCCACCACCGGCAGGTAGAGAGGAAGAGAGAGAGAACCAGGCCAGCCGCTTCTCTCGAGGCTGAACGGGAAGGCAGATGTTGGCGACTCAAACCCGTCTCCCCCCAAAACACCGGGGAGAAAAACCACATTGAGCCGCAGAGACCGTCCAAGGCGGGAATCTCTTCCTTTATTGTCATGGGAAGATATTTATATATTTTGAGATAGGGTGGGGAAAAGGATGAGATAAAGGTGTAAGGGCAAATAGTATTTCACCAAGTCAGCAGCAGCTGGGCGGAGGCAGTTTCAGCTTAGGTGCTGAGTCACTTCAAGGACAGGTCGCAAAACTCTACTTAGGCTCTGGAAGCTCAACTAGGCCTCACCGGGAGTAGGCCAAGATTGGTTGGGCTAACCACTAGGCTTCACACTGGGCAGGGCCCAACATCTCCCCCTTTTGTTTTTGTAAGAACGGTGGATGGCCATGGCCTCTGTCCTAGGTTGTCCCCCTCTGGGAAACTTACCCGTTACTGAGTACCATGCCTCTAGCCCGTTGAACCACTCCACGCCCTGTCTTAGGTTGTCTCAGCCTGTCTGAGATCTTACCCATCATTGGTTTGATGGAGGGCGGGGGTGATGTTAGGTGGATAGCCAGTAAGCGGAAAAGCCATTGCCTTTGAGTTGCAAACCTGTGGTGCTTTGACCTGATGAAGTTTAATTGTGACCTAATGAAGTTTAATTGTTTCAAGCTGTTGGTGAATGAATTGTGTAATCTTATTAATTACACAGGGCCCGAGAGTGAGGATAAGAAGAAGGAGGGGTTCAGGGGGAGGGAGAAGGTGGGGTAAAGAGCAAGAAGAAGGGGAGGGAGAAGGTAGGGTAAGAAGCCATGTAAGTTCATCTACAGCAGGTTGTCTTAGAAGTCCCGATTCCTCTTTTGTAAATCTTTTTGGAGCTTTTTTGGCTTCATTCGGGTCTAGTAGCATCCACACCTTCAGTTGTTCCTGGAGAAGAAACAGAGGCATAGTTCTCAGGGGTGGGACACTCCCTGGAGAATTGATTATTATCATCCCCTTGTTGGGGTAAATATTTTAAGTCTCTTGCTGGTACCCAAATAGGTATTTTTTCTCTTGAGGAAAGACACATCTAAATCCTCTCCCTGTTGTGAGGAGGGGGTCTGGTCCCTTCCAGGCCCCAGTTAATGGGTTCCTCCATTTGACCCAGATGGAGCTGTAGGTGACAGCTGAGGTCCAATGTTTTTGAAAAGGGGACAAGTGTCTATCTTCTTTAGAAAAATTTAAAATATTTAGGGTTAATAATGTCTTTTTTAGTTGGTCATGTGGGGGTAGGGATTCCCCCTTTTGTTTTTGTAATTGAGATTTGAGAGTTTGATTATATTTTTTTACGATGGCCTGGCCCCACGGGTTATATGGGATGTCTGTAGTAAGTGAGATTTTTTAGGTTTGGAGGAAATTTATAAAAGTTTTGTTTACAAAGCAGGGACCATTATTAGTTTTGATTTGATTTGGCAATCCAAGGGTGGCAAAGCATTGAAGCATATGGCTAATAGCATGTTTAGTTTTTTTTTTTTTTTTTTTTTTTTTTTTTTTTTTTTTAGCATGTGCTGATGCCCAGCAAGCATGGGAGAAAGTATCAACTGAGAGAAAAATATATTTAAGTTTTTTAAATGGAGAATAGTGTGTAACGTCAATCTGTCAAAGGTGATTAGGGCGTAGTCCTCGAGGATTGGCTCTTGTAGTTTGAAGAGGAGGGACCTGGAGGAAAGGCTGACAGGATTTGTAAGTTTGGACAATTTTTTTTTAAGGTCCTTGACTGGCACATGGGGATATTTATGTTTAAGGCCCCTCCAATTTATATGAGTTAATAAGTGGATGTGTGTAGCTTCTGAGACTGTATTACATTGAGGCTGAGAGGCCAGTTTGTTAGCCAAAATTTTTTTTTTTTTTTTTTTAGAGAGGAATCTTGGTAAATTTTGATGGCCTCTGAGATGTTGAAGGAAAATGGGGTTAATTCTTTGTTTAAGTAGGGAGCGGGCTTGAATCATCAATGGGGTTATAATATTGGAGTCCAGTCTAATATGGGCCTCAATTAGGTTGGGTAACAGGTTAACAACATAAAGGCTGCCAGAAAATAAATTAAATGGCTCTTGAATAGTATCCAAAGCCAAAACAACAGCAAATAGTTCTTTGAATTGTGCTGATCCTGTGACCTCGTGGGAGATTGACTTTATGGGCATAGGCTTTTCTCCCCTCCTTAGGGGAGGGTGAACAACTAGGGAAGCTCCCAAGCACCCCCCATCAGTGAATACGGTAAGAAAATCAGGGTTGGGTTTAGATAAAAAAAGTCTGGGGGGTCTCCATTCCAACCTAGAGAAGGAGCTCATCTATTTATAAGGACCATAGTGACAATCAATTATACCCAGAAACCCCTCGAGGGCCATAGCAACCCTGTTGTTATTTCTCTGAAGCCAAGTGAAGTCTGTTACCTTAAAGGGGGTGACAATGACATGAGGCTCTGTGCCAAACAATCGGACAGAGGTGTCCCTGCCCTTGATAATGCAGTCTGCAATCTGGTTAGTTATAGAGTAAACTCTGGGGACCCCACCAATGGAGAGGTCTGAGAGAGAGAGTAAGGCCCTTTAAGAGGTTAAACAAATCCAATTAATTTTTCCCACCACCTTTTGGAGTTGAGGCAAAGTATAGAATTTTTGAATATGGAGTTGGGGTTTGACAGGAGTGACAGTATTAAGGAATAACATGGAGCCCAAAATCTTGAAGGGAGGGGCAGTTTGAATCTTTTCTGGAGCCACCTGTAAAATGGCAAGGCATTTAGTAGTGAGGTCTTGGAGATCTGATGGGTTGGAATGACCTAAAATAATAAAAAAATATTAGGATGATTAATTAAGGAAGAAAAGATATGAGACATGTATTGTTAGGGTCAATCCAGGGTTGACAGCTAGCAGTTTTTTATGATGTTGAAGCTTATAGATCTAGGGGAAGTTCCATACTGGCAGAAGAAGTTGGCCTGTTTTTATAGAGCCATGAAAGAGAAAAAGAAATTAATTAGTCATATAGTACATAGAGCAAAATTATTGTAGTTAAGCCACAGCAAGCTTTAGGTACTTCTGTTAGGCACATTTTGTATATCTTTATAATGGAATTTTAAATAATTATCACACCTTAAAATGGGCCCCCAGTGACATTGTCCTTAGTAAGGCGATTGTAGATGTAAACTATAAATTAATAAAATATTGAATATATTGGGGGACATATATTTAAATTACCACATTTTGTCCCTGGCTTTTAATAGATTTATAATAACAGTAACAATAATAATAAGATCAAACAAGTTATTTGGTACAAGGCATAGTAGAGTCTAGAACAATTTAAATTTAATCACCATTAGCCGTTATTAAACTTTTGTAGTAACCAGAGACTGACAGTTTTTAGGTTTTTAAATTTTGTCCCTCCAGCTGGGCAGAGTTGTCAGGGAAAACATTAATCCCAGGCCAACATGGTATTACCAATTGAGTTAATTGGGCTTAGTCCTATGTTTTATGAATTGAGTTAGGCAGGCAGAGAGAGAGAGAATGGGCGTGTCAGGCCTCCAGCTATTGTTTACATGGGTACTGGAGAATTGAGCCTCGAACCGGGGTCCTTAGGCTTTACAGGCAAGCGCTTAACCATTAAGCCATCTCTTTAGCCCCATGTAAATGGGAAGGCAGTAAAGGGTGGGACATTGGTGTGTAGGATATAGCCATATAGACTTGAAAAATAGTGAATGTCTCCAGCCATTTTATTTTTAACAAAAGTGACCAAAAGTGACGCCTGGAGGTGCGGGCGAGGCGCAGCCAGTGAGGCTTGGGGCAGTGCTCGGGCCCAGGCTGGAACCACCGCTTAGGACCATCCCACTCAGCCCGCTCCCCGCAGGGATGTCAGCGGAGCCTGGCTGTTGTCCCTCCACTCGAAGCACGCAAGTTTTGTTTTGTGGACCAGTGACTTGTGTTCCACGCCTGCGAGGAAAGTTAACCTCGGTTTGGGACGTTTGGGGAACTTGAGCTTGTATTTGATCACAGTTTACATCCACAGAAAGCTACATGGAGTTGTTGTATGAGGCAAGAAGCTTACCAAAGAATGTTAGTGTGGAAGAATTTTGATATGCCCGCATTCCCCACCAGGGGTTTGAGCACATTTGTCTTAGGCAGCAGTTACAGTTAAAAGACAGCAGGGCCGGTGGTGGCTTTGGTGGCGGTCTTGGAAGAAAGGAGATTTTAAAAGTCAGTTTTAGTCTTTTTTTTTTTTTTTTTACAGTTTTTAAGGGCAAAAATGAACTTTTCCCTGGAAAAGCCTTTAAGGCTGGCAATTAAGGCAAGGAGGACTGAATTAATCCATGGGGCTAAAACAAGAGTTTTGTCCCAAGAGCCACACTGTAGGAGGCGTAGGGCAATAGTAATGAAATCAAACACAGTGTAGCTGGGAGCAGATCTCCCCATCAGGTTTGTTTTGTCTTTTGGGATGGAGTTGTTATTTAAATGAGGAGGCAAAAACGTTTAAAGTCTCCTCTAGGTCTGCCCACTTGGTGTGTCCGCCATGAACTGGTGTTTAGAAATGGTGGCACTGTAGGACCCAGAAATGAAAGCAAAGAGAAAGTGGTGAGTCTCTTCTAGGTCTGCCCATGTGGTGTGTCTGCCATGAACTGGCGTTTAGAAATGGTGGCACTGCAGAACCCGGAAATGAAAGCAAAGAGAAAATGATGAGTTTCCTCTAGGTCTGACCACGTGGTGTGTCTGCCATGAACGTACCCATTTAGAAATGGCGGCGCCACAGAAGCAGTTTGTCGGCAAACCGGAAATGAAAAGAAAGAGAAAGGAAGTTGAAGCAAGCACAGATTACAGAAGGAAAGGTTAGAATATTAAATATGAAGATTACCTCATAACTTATGAGGATACACCCATCAGAAGTATGATTAGCCCATCAGCTTAATTTTGAATTTTATTTTCATCACGTCGGCAGTCCGTAGTCAGTTTTGAATCCTCACACGTCCTCACATGGGGCACCAGTTGTTGCGCCCCACGTTGGGCGCCAGTTGTCGGGCCTCACGTTGGGCACCCATTGCCGGTGGTTTTTTCCCTCTACCACAGGCAGGTAGAAGGGAAGAGAGAGAGAACTGGGCCAGCCGCTTCTCTCGAGGCTGAGCGGGAAGGCGGATGTCGGTGACTCAAACCCCTCCCCCCCAAAAGACCGTGGAGAAAAACCACATTGAGCCGCGGAGACCGTCCAAGGCAGGAATCTCTCTCTTTATTGTCATGGGAAGGTATTTATATATTTTGAGGAATGGGGCAGGAAGAGTGGATGAGAGAAAGGTATAAGGGCCAATAGTATTTCACCACGTCAGCAGCAGCTGGGTGGAGGCAGTTTTAGCTTAGGTGCTGTGTCTCTTCATGGACAGGTCGCGAAACTCTACTTAGACTCTGGAAGCTAGACTAGGCCTCACCAGGAGTAGGCCAAGACTGGTTAGGCTAACCACTGACCATGTTGGAATTGGAATGCTGGCAGGCATCCTCTAACCAGGTTGTCAGGTGGTTGAATGTGTCTCTCCTTGTAATACCATACACCAATAAAGCCCCAGCTGCACTCTGTAATATGACCATGTGATAGAGTGAGAGGACTCCTGCCTACTGTATCCCATATCTGAAGTTTGATCTGTTTCCCATCAATTGTTATCATTCAAGCATCAAATTCTACACCAATAGTGAGGTCATGCACTGGCTGAAACCTTTTGTCTGTGAACTGCAGCAAAAGGCACGATTGGCCAACACCTGTGTTGCTGATGATGATACACTTGAAGAGATAGATATACACCATGGCTATGGCTGCTCTGGGCCAGGGCTCATGGTTCCTCCTCCCACTGTTCCTCCTCCTCCTCTTTAATTTTTTTTGTTGCTATTAAAAATAGGACAGTCTCACTGATTTCTTTTTCTGTATATTTGTCATTTGCATACAGAAAGTGTGCAGTGATTTTGGATGCTGCCACTTTACAGAAGGAATTAATCACCTTTAGAAGTTTTGAGATGGAGACTTTTGAGTCACTTATGTATGGGATCATGTCATTTGCAAATAGGGCTAAGTTGACTTCTTCCTTTCCAATTTGAATCCCTTTCATTTCTTTCTCCTGTATTATTGCTTGGACTAGGACTTCTAGTACTATGTTCAAGAGCAGTGAGTGAGAGTGGGCACTCCTATCTTGTTCCTGATCTCAATGGAAACTCTGTGAGTCTTCCCTCATTAAGTATTATTTGGGCTTAATTATATTAAGATATAATCCCTCCATGCCTTTTTTTTTCCAGATTTTTTTTTTTGGAGAGACAGAAAGAGAGACAGAGAGAGCGGGAGAGGAAGACAGATAGAGATGGGTGTGCCAGCAGCCTCTCAGCTACTGTGAACGAAATCCAGATGCATGCACCCCCTTGTGGTCAAGTGCAGCATTGTGTCCTTACATCACTTTGCATCTGGCTAAACATGGGACCTGGAGATTGGAACCGGTGTTCTTAGGCTTAGGAGTCAGGCACCTTAACCACTAACCCATCTCTCCAGCCCTCTTTCAAGAATTTTGACCATGAAGTGGTATTGTATTTTGTCCAAGGCCTTTTCTGAATCAATTGAGATGATCATGTGGTTCTTATGGTTAAGTTTATTTATGTGATGTATTACTTTGACTGATTTCTGTATGTTGAACCACTCCTGCATCCCTTGGATGAAGCCTACTTGACCAAGGTGGATAATTCTTTTGATGTGTCTTTGAATTCAGTTTGTGAGGATTTTGTTTGGGATCTTTGCATGTAAATTCATCAGGGATATGAGCCTATACTTTTCTTTTCTCATTGTATCTCTGTCTGGTTTTGGTATTAGGGTGATGCTGGCTTCATAAAAGGAATGGGAACCCAGGGACACTTTTATGAGGAAGGCAGAGCAAGGGGCCTGCTTCTGCACCAAGCTAGCAGGATCCAAGCGGCCCTAAGCCATCTGCAGGGGGAACCTACTGTGACCAGGAAACTGGGAGAAGCCCCAGGGATCAGGGATCTGACCTACTTACCCTGTACACCCTCCTGTCCATTGTGGGTTTTTGTTTTTTATTGCTTTTCTTTTTTATTTTTAATGACTTAATTGGGCCTTAAGTATATTTGTTCAAAAACAAAGATGCATCTTCATCTCTACAAAATCTACTTTGTGATATTCTTTTCTTGGGACTGAGGACACAGGTGTAAAATGGAACTAACCCTAGGCTAGGAAGGAGCCTTGCAGAGAGTCTGGTTCACCAGGAAGCGGCTAACTAACAAGATGTTGGCTCCTAGCAGCTCCTTGATGAAATCAAGACTAAAGTCTTTATCACCAAGAATCTGAGAAACTAAGATCTTAAACAACAAGATTTAGGGGAGTCGGGGTTATGGGAAAGAGCTTATAGCCAGGTTATTTTCAGATACTCAGAGGAATATATTAAGTATTTCTAACATCTTGCAGAAAAGTGACACTGATATCCATATCAATGGTTTGCTGCCATAGACCATCTTTAGATAAGCATTAATCAGGCCACAAAGCCAGTTATCAAATATATTTCTTGGTGTATTTAAGGTGAATTATTAAATTCCCTTAGTGGTTTTTCAACCCAGAGCTGAAATTGTAAGGAAAGTTGAAGAGAAAGACAATGGACTCAAACTGTGACAGAAGGAAACCGTGTATTGCAAACATGATAAACGGTGAGGGACAGAGACCTCTGTATGGACTAGAGGCACTCTGTCTCACAATAGCTGAAGTGAATCTTATAAATGTCCAGATCAAAGGAGTAGGTGTGGATGGAAGTCTAGGGGGCTACTGAAGCTATTTTCTGAGAAGTGATTCAGGGAGTATGATTTCTGCAGCACAAATCTCCAGAGCTTTCAATGTGGTTAGGGGTTGTTTGTGGTCAATATATGGATTGATTGTTTCTCTATAACTTATGGATGGTATAAGTCAATGTTTGTTCATGGGCCATGAATTCAAGGAGACCCTGTTTTTCTTTTGGAGGCCAGAGGAAAGGCCTTCAGAAATGAAAGCCCTTAGTGGTGCTTGGAAATCCACAGGGAAGTTTTTGATTTTCACACTAATCAAGGGGCTTATCTGACCTTAATTATGGAACAAGTATTGTTTTTCTGTTTTTGAAAACAAATTGACAATTTTATACACATATATAATATATTTTGATCATAATTACTTCCTATTACCTTCCTCCCCTCTTCTTCCCATTCTCTTCCATTGGCCCTCTTCTTGAGACAGGATTGTGAAGAGTCAGACAATGAAGAGTTGGGTCTCCAATGTCTGTAGTCTCTTTCACCTTGGATGAGTGTATAAGGGACTCTGTGTACTTGCAAATGAAAGTCATTCTTTCACGTGAATCTACTTACCCATCTCTTTAACAGGGCCTCACTCCCCACCCACTCCTCCATAGTGATGGTAAGTGTTATCATGTATATGTTCACCTTCTCCTAGACCCCAAACTAAACATCCCATGCCTGTTGAGTTTCCAGCATTCTCCTGCATCCTCTATACTGCAGTTTTAACCATGGTTTCATCATACAATTTCTGTAGGGAATCAGGAGTAAATAAACTAAGAGAGGGAAATAACAGAAGTGACATAGAGGTTGGGCAGAAAGTCATTTTTCAAGCAGTTGGAGATAAAATAGAGTTGGAGCAGCTGTGCAAATGTGTGGAGAGCTTGAGGTCATCTCTTTCAAAGGATCTTGTAAAAATATGTGTGAGAATGTATATGAAGTCTCATATTTTTGGATTCAGCATATGGATGAGTGAAGTACAGAGTACTTTATGTGCCTTGTCAAATAAGAGAAAGAAGTATTATTGTCTAGTATCATACCACACAAATATTTTTTTTATGTATGGCATTGGTGATATGCCCTCTTCCAATATTTCCCCTCTTTGATAGCATTGCCTACAATGGAGACAAAAGATAGTGCTCCTTTTGGCAGTGCATAGAATTTATCAGTGAAAGGGCAATGATTTATATGGTGGTAATTTTTCTGTCCACACAGTTTTAAAAAGATGTACGAAGATATGACATGAGTGTAGTCAGTACACACATGATATTAAACATAAATGACCTGAACTAAAATTGAGCATTGGTTCTTCTCAAGAGTCAGTGTCTTTTGGGTAGATTCTAGATCCCACTATTCAGCAGTTAATGTCTGAATTAACTCATGCCTCAGCTTTCAATAGCTATAAAATATTTCCAACCTCAAGAATCCAAAACGGACCATAAATTCCTATTTATGTTGTTATGGTGATTTATATTATCACACTTTTAAAAACCACGTCAATGCAGGCATTAAGTTTCAGTAAAGCATTTTTCCATAATTTTCACCTACCATTTATAACTCCTGGCACAAAGGACACAAAACAAATTGTAACAAATACAAGAAAATTAAAGCAATCCCTTGTACTCTATCTGACCACAATGGGATTAAACTTCAAATCAGCAGCAAGAAAAACTACAAAGCATACAGGAATTCATGGATACTAAACAGTACACTATTGAATGCTGAATTGGTCATTGAAGAAATCAAAAAAGAAATCAATAAATTAATAGAATCAAATAATGATGAGAATACAACATATCAAAACCTTTGGGACACAATGAAGCCAGTCCTAAGAGGGAAATTTATAGCTCTAAGTGCCTATATTAAAAAATAATAATTCACAAGTAAACAATTTAATGCTTCACCTTATGGCCTTGTAAAAAGAAGAACAAGGCAAACCAAAACTCAGTAGACAGGAAGAAGTAATAAAGATTAGGGCAGAAATTAAGAAATACAAACCAAAAATAAAATCCAAAGAATCAATTAAACAAACAGTTGGTTCTTTGAAAAGATAAACAAGATTGATAAACCCTTAGCAAATCTGACCAGAAGAGAGAGGAGACAAAAGATAATGAAATTAGAGATGAAAAAGTCACCATTACAATAGATAACAAAGAAATTCAAAAATTATAAGGACATACTTTAGGAATATATATGCCTCTAAATTTGAAAATCTGAATGAAATGGATGATTTCCTTGATTCATATAACCTACTAAAATTAAATCAAGATGAGATAAACCATTTAAATAGACCTATAATAAGTATGGAGATCCAAGCAGTTATAAAAATTCTCCCAACTAAAGAAAGTACAGGCCCAGATGGATTCACTGGTGAATTTTACCAGACCTTCATGGACGAACTAACACCACTGCTTCTCAAACTTTTCCATAAAATATAAAAGAAAGGAATTCTACTGAACTCCTTCTATAAATCCAGCATCACCCTGATACCACAACCAAACAAAGGCAGAACAAAAAAAGAAAATTACAGACCAATCTCCCTCATGAGCATAGATGAAAAAATTCTGAACAAAATATTGACAAACAGAATACAAGAATGTATCAGAAAGATTATTCACCCAGACCAAGGAGGCTTTATCCCAGAGATGCACGGATGGTTCAACATATGCAAGTTGATAAGTGTAATACACCATATAAATGGTCTGAAGGACAAAAATCACATGTAGCCGTATGGGAGACAGAAATCATCAGTGGTGAAAGCAGAGGGCAATGGAAACCTCAAATTTGGACAGACAGGCTGTAGCAGACAGCTTCAGGTTCACTGAGATGAACTTCCAGCTCAGGCACAGTTATGGAGGAAGGGATATTATTTATTGAAGCTTACAGATCCAGAGGAAGTTCCAATAATGGCAGAAGAAGCTGGCCTGCCTTCACAGGGCCAAGCAGAGAGAGAAAATGCCAACCAGGCACACAGCACACTGAGCAAAACTACAGCCAAAAGCCCAGCACACTTCAGGAACTCCTGCTTGGCACACTTTGCATATCTTTACAATGGAATCTCAAACCCACCACCACCACCTTAAGACCAGCCCCCAGTGACATTGCCTCTAGCAAGGTGATTGCAGATGCAAACTATAACTAATAAAATACTGAAAATATTGGGGGAACATATATTCAAACTACCACACAGGCCAAATGACCGAATGAGTGCAATAGTGGCATGTCTCCTCTGGGGGAAACTAACTGCTCTCTAATTGGACTGAAGGCCCACACTATGAGAAGGAATGCATGCCTGGTACTGAAAAACCTAATCAAAAGTTTATCTTATAGCAGGGGAGGTCATGAGCCTTAGGGATAGAAAGCCTGCTCTTGACTGACTAAATGTATATATTATTCCCACCAAAATGCACTAAAAGTACTACACTTAATGTTTATATTCATGCATTAATGCTACTCTTACTTCTGGTTAGAAAAACTTCTTTTCAGATGGCAATGACCACTGAGATGACCCAAAAGGCAACATAGTGCTGAGAAGGAGGGATGGAGGAGTGCCCAGCACTGAAACATGTCTATCACACATACCACCTACCAAAACTAAACTCAGTGCAGATTAATCTCCTAAACAAACCTACCACATATTGAAAAGGTAATCAAAAACCTCCCCCAAGCTGGGCATGGTGGTGCATGCCTTTAATCCCAGCACTCGGGAGGATCATCATGAGTTTGAGGCCACTCTGAGAATACAGAGTGAATTCTAGTCAGCCTGAGCTAGAGTGAGACCCTACCTCAAAAAACAAAAACAAACAAAAGAACAAAAAAAAGCTCCCCAAAAGAAAAGTCAGCTGAATTCTATCAAACCTTCACTGATTTTTCTCAAACAGTGCCACATAATTGGAGATCAGGGAATCCTCCCTGACTCCTTTTATGAAGCGAGCATCACCCTAATACCAATACTAGATAGATAAACAACAAAGGAAAAAAAATGTAAGCCTAAATACATAATGAATTTAGATGCAAAGATCCTGAACAAAATCTTTGCAACCCAAATTCAGCAATTCATCCAAAGCATTGTCCACCTTGATCAAATAGGTATCCCAGGTATGCAGGGATGGCTTAACGTACAGAAATTGGTCAATGTAATACACCACACAAATAAACTGAACCATAAGAACCACATGATCCTCTCAATTGATGCTGAGAATTCCTTTGACAAAATACAACACCACATCATGATCAAAACACTGGAAAGAATAGGCATGGAGGGTTTATATCTCAACATAATAAAGGCAATACATAAAGCTCAAATAATACTTAATGGGGAAAAACTAAAGGAGTTCCCACTGAGATTGGGAACAAGATAGGGGTGCCCACTCTCACCACTGTTTTTCAACATAGTACTGGAAGAACTAGCCCAAGCAATAAGATAGGAGAAAGAAATAAAAGGGATTCAAATTGGCAAGAAGAAGTTAAGTTAGCCCTATTTGCAGATGACACGATCCTATATATAAGTAATCCAAAAGTCTCCATCTCACAACTTCTAAAGGTGATAAATTCCTTCACCAAGTTGGCAGTATACAAAATCAATGCACAAAAATCAGTAAATTTTCTATATGCAAAGGCCATCAGTGGGTCTGTTCCATTTTCAATAGCAACAAAAAATTAAATACTTTGGAATAATACTAACCAAGGATGTGAAAGACCTATATAATGAAAACATAAAAACACTTATGAAAGAAATTGAGGAGGACTTGAGAAGATGGAAAGACCTATGCTCCTGGATAGGTAGAATTAATATTGTGAAAATGGCAATTCTACCAAAAACAATATACAGATTTAAAACAATACAAATAAAAATACCAGCATCATTCTTCACAGATATTGAAAAAAAAATGATCTCAATGGGATTGCAGAAAGCCTCAGTTATCCAAACATATCCTCAGCAAAAAAAAAAAAAAAAAAAAAAAAAAAAAAATCTCTGGCCATATTACCATATCCTTAGCCATCAGCAAAATACAAATTAAAACTACTTTAAGATCCTATCTCATTCCTGTCAGAATGTCTACCATCAAGAAAACAAATGACAATAAATGTTGGTGAGGACGTAGAAAAGGGGGAACCCTTCTACACGGTTGGTGGGAATGTAATCTGGTTACAGCCATTGTGGAAATCAGTGCGGAAGTTCTTGAGACAGTTAAAAATAGATTTACCATATGATCCAGCTATAGCACTCCTAGGCATATATCCTAACAACTCTTCCAAACCACCTTAGAGATACTTGCACAACCATGTTTATTGCTGCTCTATGTACAATAACTACGAAATGGAACAGACCTAGACATCCCTCAACAGATGAATGGATGATAAAGATGTGGTACATTTACACAATGGAGTTCTATTCAGTGGTAAAGAAAACGAAATTATGAAATTTGCTGGGAAATGGATGGATTTTGAAAGGATTAAACTAAATGAGGTAACCAATGCCCAGAAAGCCAAATGTCACTTGTTCTCTCTCATCTTTGGATCCTAGCTATAAATGTTTGGGCTTGTTTGTGAGCTTGAACCAAAAAAATAGGTAGCAGAGTCCAGTAAGCTGGAAAAAGTCTATAAGGGAGGGAGGAGAAGGAAGGACTTTAGGTAATAGTATTGTGTATGTATGTATATACACATACACACACACACACACACATATATATATATATATATATATATATATATATATATATATATATATAGAGAGAGAGAGAGAGAGAGAGAGAGAGAGAGAGAGAGAGAGAGAGGTAGAAGAACAGACTACAGGGAATGGAATGGCCAAAATGAGGCCAGGGGACTGAGATTGAGTAAGAGAAGGGTGGGGGTGGGTTAATAAAAATTCAAAATATTCTGAATAAGACATATGAAAGCCTACTTCTTTGGATAACAACACATCCAGAAGCCATAGATTACTACTAGAAAATTTTCATTGCCAGTGATGGGATACCTACCAGTGAGTTCTTGGCCAAGGAAGTCCCCGTTGCCTCTAAAACATTGCTATTGCCAAAACCCTTGGTTTCTCATGAACAACAGATGGTAAGAATCTATTGCTGAAGACTTCACATGAGTGGGCTGCAAGGTCACTGAAAAATCAAGCTGGTACTGAGCTGAAAACCTTCTCCCTATAGACCAGCCAGCTGAAAGCTGGGAAGAAAGCTGCACTGCTTGCACTCCTATGGGAGACAGAAGTCATCAGCAGTGAAAACAATGGATACTGGAAGCCTCAAGTTTGGCCAGACAGGCCTAATGACTGAACAGGTGCAATAGTAGCATGTCTACTCTGGGGGAAACTAGCTGCTCTCTAAGTGGACTGGAGGCCTGCTCAATGGGAGGGAATACCTGCCTGGTACTGAAAACCTAATCAAAAGCCTATGGAAGGGGAGGTCATGTGTCTTAGGGGTATAAAGCTGCTCTTGTCTGGCTAAATGAATGTATTATTCTCACCAAACTGCCCTGAAAGCACTACAGTTAATGTTCATATTCATATATTAATGCTACTCTCACTTTTGGCTAGAGAAGCTTCTCTTTTCAGACGGTGGTGACCAAAAGGCAACATAGTACTAAGAAGAAGTGATGGAGGAGTGCTCAGCACTGAAACATTTCTATCACACCATCCAAGGTCCATTGCGGAAGAGTTGGTGGAAAGAATGTAGAGCCAAAGGAAGGGTACAACTCCTTACAATGCAACTGTCCAGACAGAAATTGGCCTCGATATCCATGACCTCACAGTGCCTAGTAATACCTTCACAAGACCCTCATAATTGGAGAAAAAGATGATGACATCAAAATAAAAGAGAGACTAGTGGAGAGGGAGAGGCAATATGATCGAGAGTGAAGTTGTGAAGGGGAAAATGGGAGAGAGGAGGGAATTATCATGGTTTATTGTCTATAAGTATAGAAGTTGTCAATATATATATATAGCTGGGTGTGGTGGCATATGTCTTTAATCCCAGCACTCAGGAGGCAGAAGTAGGAGGATCACCATGAGTTTAAAGCCACCCTGAGACTACAGAGTGAATTCCAGGTCAGCCTGGGCTAGATTGAGACACTACCTTGAAAACCCAACATATATATATGTGATACTTCAGCCTAGCTCTCAAGCTCAGTATCAGCAGTCACACCATGTTGATCATAGTGTCTTGATGGGAATGTGACAATCATGACCCTTTGCACTATGGTCCCCTGACTCTGATCACAAGAACATTAGATGCATCCAGATGAGCAACAATCCTCAGACTGTTTGAATAGCACTTCCTACAACCATCACTGTCGTACACATCAAGGACAGTCAGAGGAATTGTACCCTCAAGGAGCCCAAAGGTAATTAAATATGGTGTAATACCTGGAATAGGGGAACATAAGAGACATTTATTTAATAAAGTTTAGGAAAATTGAATTAATGATGGATTTCAGTTCAAAATAATGCATCAATACATTTTCATTAACTTTAATAAACACAATTGATATAAGATTTATTAATGTAGGAATTTACTGGTAGAGAAACTATCCACATAAATGTTACTAACAGAGAAAACTGGGAGTACAACAGTTCTGTTACTTTTCTGTAAATATAAAGCTGAGCTAAAATACAAGTTTTATTTCAAAACAGAAAATTGTCTCCAATTTTCCAAAAAAAAAAAAAAAAAGTAGGAAGTGAGAGAAAACAGACCTCACAACCACCTGCTCTATCTGAGTCTGTTTCTTCCAAAATACTTTTTCATATCACCATGTTTGAAATAATTATCACACTATGACTTAAAGTCAAGCATGCCTGGGCTTAAGCTCTTAATCTGTAGAATTAATTAACATACAGGGTTCTAGACAAGAAAGAATCTGTTCAGACAGGAATTTGTTCCTACCAATGCTGAAATATAAAATAATGGGCTTTAGAGAAAGAAAAATCTTTTCAGACAGGAACTTGTTCCTATCTAGGACTTAGGATGAACTCTGAATAATTGGGAGCTCAGTGATTCATAACAGAAACTGAAATGCCCTACAAATATCCACATACCTCCCCTATTTTCTCAGCATTCCTTGATGTTAAGGTGGGGTCGTATGTCTGTTCCTGAGCTGTAGACTCTGGATACCAGTGGTTTGTATCCAACCGCTCTTAAAAGACCTTCTCTTTGTTCTTATTGCATTCAGAAAGAAATTTGCCTGATCACACTGGACTTAGAGGAGAGATAAAACAGTGTCTCTAGCAACACGATTCCTACATTTCTCTGTTGTGGCAACTAGCACTAATGACTCTGATGAAGTACTGATTTTGCATGTTTGTATTAAATGTGTGGTGTGTAGACACACACGTTTGTGTGCAGATGTATTATGTGCCCTATGTGCATGAGTGACATGGCCAGGGGAGAACATCAGATTCTTCCTTTATTGCTTTCCTGTGTTGTTTCCTTGAGATATAGTTTCTCACTGAACCCAGAGTTGCTTTGTTGTTGTTGTTGTTGGAGTGGCTGACCTCAATAACTTTCCTGCCTCTGCTCCACACAGGATTAGGGATACAGGCATGCATGGTCACACCCAGCTATTTCCATGGGTGTTGGGAAAGATCTCAGCATGAATTAGGCCATCTTAGGCCCTCATGCTTGCATGAAACTGCTCTTACCCACTTAGCCATCTCTCCGACTTTGTGAAGGGCATTTTATACTGATGACTTTCTTTAAACCAATTCTGGCCAACACACACAGGCATGGAAAATGTTCAGGCAGCAGGTTTTCCAAACAAAATTTCTGAGTCAGAACCTATAATTGAGGTGAGAAGAATAAAACAGCCTGCACATTTCTAGCACAACGTTACTCCTGGCACCAGGCAGGAGCAGGGCTTCCTGGTACTGGATGATGAATTATAACCCTGTGGGAGGTGCATGTTATATAAATCAGTATAAACTTTTACAGAACTGTAAATAGAGCTGGAACCAAAGCCTGGTATTTTTCATTACTTAAATTAAAAGTAACAGCTCCTGGGCTGGAGAGATGGCTTGGTGGTTAAGGTACCTGCCTGCCAAGCCTAAGAACTCCAGTTCCAATCTCCAGGTCCCATGTTTAGCCAGACACAAGAAGTGATGCAAGGGTGCAATGCTGCACTTGCCCACAAGGATGCACACACATCTGGAGTCCATTCACAGTGGCTGAGAGGCCGCTGGCGTGCCTATTTCTCTTTATCTCTCAAAATAAATAAATAAGTAATAAATAAATAACAGCTCTTTCTTTGGCCCTTTAGGGATAAGCACAATAAAATACCAAGGATTTCAGGACTGTCATTTTCTAATTCTTTTGTTCAAGACATATATTTGGATGCTACCCCATGACAGGGTCTGTGCAAATGCTGAAACTTCGGGTATAAATAAGACATAATCCTCCTCCTCTGGGAGCCTGTGTTCTACAGGCCGGAGTCATTCTTACACTATGAATGGCATCTCCATAGAGGTCTATATGGGCATCGTGAGAATGAGAAAGGTAGGACACAGCACAGCAAGGGTATTTGGGAAATGCTTCCAGAAGGAAATAGTGACACAATTAAGTCTGAGAAAAGGAACTACAGGTTGAAGGAAATGGTGAGCAAGAGTGCAAATCTGGAAAAAGGTTGATGTAGGGACATAGTGATAGTTTATATCAATTTCAGCCTATATCTTGGAGTATTTAACCTTTTCTATAGATGAAGTTATTTAAAATCATTTTGTTTGTTACTACTAAACTAAACTATGTGAGTTGGAACTAGGTGATTTGAATTTGTGGCGTCAAGAAGAGGGTGAAACTCTGCTCTGTAGCAATAAGGCGATATGTTGTAGCTTAAGTAGAGGCTGCACTTGGAATTGGGTTCTAACCAAATGACCATAAACCCTTATTAAAATGATGCCACATTTGAACACATGTCATGCCATTCTAAAATGAAAGTAGAATGTTTGATAAGAGAATCACATAGCACACCCCAGGTCCATGGGAGTTATTTCTCAACATACATAACCACAGGCCTGTGCTTTTTAAATCCCAATTCCAAGAAGAGAAACTGTATAAAAATTATAATGATTGCTCAGTGGTTAAAGCCACTTGCTTTCAAAGACTGTTGGCCCAAATTCAATTCTCCAGCCACGTAAGTAAAGCTAGACAGAAGAAGTGACACAAGTGTCTGGTATTTAGTTGCAGTGGCAAAAGACCCTTGTATTCCCCCATGTGGAAATAAATTAATAAGTTATTTTAAAAGAAGCTCTTTAAAAATATTTTATGGGCTGGGTTGATGGCACTACTGGAACCCTGGAGGTCAGCAGTCTGACATTCCTTCTAATCGCATCCCAGGACCAGTCCTCCAGGTTGGCTTTGGAAATGATTATTCCACTGACCTAGAGATTGGGTTATTCTACCATAAGAAATAAGAGCTGTGGTCTCTCTGGTATCTGTCTCTCCTTCTTTATTTTCCTCTGCCCTTCTCTCTTTATTGCCCTCTCTCTCTTTCTCCATATTCTGATTTCCTCTATTCTTCCAAATATCTAGGATTATGCTGTTTCACTTTAAACAACAAAAGTCTTATGAACAACAAACCTTATTTATCATAGAACAAATATTTTTTGTTTTCCTTATGATTCTATTTCCACTTTTAACATTATAAATAATTTCCATAAATAGATCTTTATAAATCTATAAGAGCTATTACAAGTAGAAATATCACTCCAGAGAGACTGAGGCTATCAACAAGGATTCTTTTTTTTTGGTTTTTTGAGGTAGGGTCTCACTCTGGCCCAGGCTGACCTGGAATTAACTATGTAGTCTCAGGGTGGCCTTGAACTCATGGCAATCCTCGTACCTCTGTCTCCCAAGTGCTGGGATTAAAGGTGTGCTCTCAACAAGGATTCTTATAAGGTCTGGCTCTCATGAGCATATGGTGGTTAATTTGTTGTTCTGAGTAGGTCCTTCCTTAGCCTTGTTTCAGAAGCAGAAATTCTCTTTTTGTGCAAGAGGGATACACCAGCTACAGCTTACATTGGTTCTGTTTCTCTGTAAATAAACTTGTACAGGTAGGTGTACTGAATCACCCAGTATTTGAAGAATGATTTCCATCACATTAAGGGAGATGTTTTTCAATCTATTATGAGTCTTCTGAGTCTTGGGTGCACAGAAGAGGGCAGTGAAGAGCCCAGAGGAGCTGCTGGTGTGAGCACTGAGGTCTGCTTTCATCAGGGTCTCCACGATCACAGCCCTCCTGAGCTCTGCCTGGCTGCTTAGGGAGCCTTCAACACCCAACATGCTTCTGCAGCTCCTCTTCCATTGAGAGAAGTCCTGCTTCACAATGCTTAAGAAGTTGTTTGGAAGCATTTCCTCTTACATCTTGAATTTTGACCCTCTAGGGAGCCTCTTGGAGTATATTTGATATACTCATTTTAGAATATGTTTAGAATGTGTATTGAAGCAGTGTGACCACCCCAGAAGAGGCAGGAGGATAGCCATGAGTTTGTAGCCAGCCTTGGACTACAAAGTGAATTACAAAGCAGCCTGGGTTACAGTGAGACAATATCTTATGTTGTTGATTGCCTTTGGTCATCATTCCATCTCCTTCTTTCAGATGATAGTAACCAGACACCACTGTTGTATACTTGTTATGTGTAAATGTTTGGGTTCTCTCATTTACTGCTCATGTTACTGTGGTCTTTCAGGAGGCATGGAGACCCACGGAGGTGACCAATACCATCATGGACATTAGTTGAGGAGTGGTCTGTGTGACCTCATGCACCACTCTGTGGTCTTCAGGAGGCATGGAGATCCATCAAGGTGACCTGTACCATAGTGGACACCAAGCTGAGTAGTGGCCTGCATGAGTTCATGCATAATTCTGTGAATATGTGGGCCTAGCAGACATTTTTCTGCATGTGAGGAAGCCCCTCGTGGTCCTGGATTCTGGGACCTGGGTGCAACATTCTATTTCAGGACATTGCACTTAGATAGACTCTATCTGTGATATCCCATTCTGTCCCCTCTCCAGCCCCTTTTCATTCATTCCTCTTTACACCCAAATCTGGGCAAACTGCTTATAAAAAAGTAGAGCTCTCTTTTTCATGCCCTTGTGTGTTCATGCTACTCACCTAGCCTGCACAGTAGGTGTCCCCAGCCCTATCTCCTGTCTTAGCCTGATTTTCCTTACTCTGCTCCTTTCACCCAGAAAGGTCCTGATCTCCCTCCCCAGAGTCCCATTTGTGAAGATTAAACTTTTTATATTTTTTCCTACATCTTTGGATCATTTTTTTCCCATCTAACAAATAGAAAGTGGAGGAGGAGAGAGGATGGGTGTGATGCCTATAAGAATGCATTGGAATGACTGCTTAGCCTCTGGTGACCTTGTGTCAAGCAAACGGAACCCTGCTTCCAGAACGGTATAATGGAGATGGAGACGTTCTGTAACATGTAAGATCTCTGGGGAAGTCCTCAATTCTCTGTAAGACAATGATAAAGTAGCATCTATGAGGGCTGTATTCATGAGAGACATGAGAGCACTTCGGGCTTTTCCATATGATGATGAAATAGAAATAATTATCCTCCCCTTGAAATAGTCATTTAGGTCCAGCCCACACTGAAGGAGCAAGGAGTTCTGCTCTACTTTCTTGAGAGTAGGATAACTATAGATATTCTTTGCTGGGTGTCTCCTTGTCTCCTTCCTTTTTTCATTCCTACCTTCTTTTCTGTCTCTTCATCTTGTTTTCTTTTGTCCTTCATTTTTGTCAGTGTGAACTGAACCACATTTACAGATGCTGCAGCTTTAGCATCTGTGATCACAGAGTGCTTGCAGTGAGAAGGGAGGCCAATACAGAAACTCTTCAGCCAGTGAGCCTGGAAAACACAGGGTAACAATGAGAGACCCTGTCTCAAACAAGGTGGAAGGCAAGGACAGACACCTAATGTCTTCTGACTGTCATGGGCGTGCTGTGGCCCACATGACAAAATGTACATGTGTGTGCACAAGCATGCGCGTGCACACACACACACACACACACACACACAAAACCACACACCAGAAACTCAAAAAGTTGAATGAAAAGATAGCAGTGGATATCCTATGATGTTTTTTTACAACCAAAGACTTGTATCATAAAAGCTAAGGCATAGACCATAAAAATAACTTATGTAATATTTTGAAGTTCCTGTTCACTGAATTACACCAAAACAGAACTAAAAAGTTAAATGATGTGTTGGGAAAATATTTGCTACATTGATAATAGTGAGTTTTCTAATTAAAGAGAATTTGTAAATTAATCCAGATAGAATCAAGTGCATCAACTAAATAGATAAAGGATATTAATGAGGGAGTCACATGGGCAAAAGCAGTAAACACTTGAGAAAAATGCTCAACTTCATTAGTCATAAAAGGAATATTAAATAAGAACTTGAATGGTTGTTTTCATTGCTGTAACCAGAAAGTGGCTTGTCATATCTTTGCCCTTGTTGAAATGAGCACATTAGACATTTGGGATAACACTATATATATATGGTTTAATAAAATTCAATTTTTATTTAACTACTATATTTCATTGTATTTTGTGGGTTTTTTTCCTAGTCCATAGTCAAGCAAAATTTTAAGTAAATACAACAAGTGAACACTCGACATGGGTGTTCTACTTGAGTCACCTCCCTCATCTGTGGTCGCACTTGGCTTGGTTTCAGTTACTTGCGGTCAACCAGTCTGAAATATAGCACAGCACTGTAAGATATTTTGAGATCATATTCACACAACTTTTATTACAGCAAATTGTTATATTGATATATTTCATTATAGTTAATTCTTTTTACCCAATTTAGAAACTTTGCCATAGGTATTTATATGTAAGAAGAGATAGTATATACAGGGTTTGGTACTATCTATTTCAAGCACCCACTGGAGGTTCTGGAATATATATCCCTTGTATCCTTAAGGAACACCACATCACCTTTCTGAAGGACACTGCAATGGGAGTTGGGAGGCTTGTGGGTGAAGATGCAACCTGACTAACATCTCTCTCATAGGTATCTTACAGAAAACAATCAGAGAAGTTCAATGAGAACTGAGGTTTCACAGGATAGTAGTGATTTCCCCATTTGAGAAAGCATGCAAACAGCAAGGAGACTGGCCAGTGGGGACAGGGATGACTCTAAAAGAAGGTCAGTCCATGTTTAGAAATTTATTTCTCAAGTGCTGTTCTCAGAACAGAATATTCAGAGAACCATGAAGATATCCTAAGCTCTTGTATGCACCAACATTTGCTGTGTACCTAGTACTGATAGTACTCTACACATACTCATTTAACAAAGGTTTACAATACAATGACCAACCAGATGGTCCTCTGTGAAGAGCTGCTGCTTTTCTGATGGCTTTATTGGAATTCGTTGTTGTATATATGTTATATATATGTTGTATATATGTTGTATTCGTTCACCTCAGAATCCAGACTTCCACCAGTTCTAGCCATGTCTTTACACCAATATTTTCACACACACTTCACTGAATCCAAGCTGCCAGCCAGATATGGCCCCAAACAAGAACAGCCTCATATAAGAATAGACAGAGGTTCAGAAAAGCTCTACCTTGTGCTTGTTTATGTTACAATGACTCAGAGCAGATATTCTCCTGTGGAAACCTTCAGTGACCCTTACAGAGTCCATAAACCCCTGTTCCTCCTCACATTGCCATCAGTGCTTACCAAGGGCCCTTTAGTAAATCATAAGTCTGGCCTTGGACTTCCCTGAGCTGCTTCTCTATCAGGGATTTCTCTGATGGCATCTGCCATGCCTTAGCCACAAAGCTGTCATAAATACATGTTTTCAACTTTTCTCCTTCACACAAATTCCCCACTATTGTCTAAATCCAATTTTCATTACCAAAATGATACACCAGTGTCTGGCTCAGGTTCAAGGGCCTGGCTCAGTGTCTGCTGACTCCAGTGAGAACTGCATGGAGATAGCTGTTCTCCAGAGGAACAAAATGAGTAGAATACATAAGAGCTACAAAGGGAATTTATTGAGCTGTCTTACACAGTTGGAGGATGGACAGTCTAACAATGGCCATCTCTATGCTGGAAAGGCAGAGAACTGTGAGTCTGCTCAGACTAAGAAAGTGGGACTATCAGAATGAAGGCGACTAATGATGCTGTCCCAGATTGAGGCTGAAGGCCTGGAAGCTTCTGGAGAGCTGCTGGAGTCTGCTGCCTGCTGTCCACGGGTGATGGCAACAGAAAGAGATGTACTCTCTTGGGAAGTGTGACATTTGTCCATGTTGGCTTGCTTTCTCTCCTTTCCCTGTCTATCAGATGGTGCTGCTCACACCTGCTCAGTGTTTTCCAACACCCAAGTCTTCTCTGGAAATGCCTTTGCCAACACACTCAGAGGTGTGCT
The DNA here is from genome assembly GCA_036365145.1 of Orientallactaga sibirica. Lineage (NCBI taxonomy): Eukaryota > Metazoa > Chordata > Mammalia > Rodentia > Dipodidae > Orientallactaga > Orientallactaga sibirica. Next base: position 29,602,673 of record JAEOAD010000026.1, on the reverse strand, counting down.
GCATTAATCCCCTGGGCATCTGTCAATCCAGTCAAGTTGACCATCAAGATGAGTCACTAAGTCTGGTATCAGAGTAAGAGCACATGCAGGGAGAACAGCTCATATTTCACAACAGGAAGTGGGAGTGCTGGGAAGAACCAGGATTTTGTCCTTTCATAACAACCCTCTTGTGAGAAGAAACTCAGTGTGATGCAGACCCACATATTAGTTACTTTTCTTGTTACTGTGATCAAGTAACAAGAAACAAAAATCAACAGTTAAAATTATTTCTTTTCCCTAATAGTGGAGCATTGGTTCCCAGCTGTGCAGACATCTACTGTAACTATGTCTTTGTCTATCTCAGTAAAAATACTTTCCGTATACATAGTTATGTAAACTGAGGAGTTTTATCTTTCATACAAATTGAAAGATATCACATCTCTTCTACATTTTTCTTCTTTACTATAATATTTCAGAATACAAAAATACTTGCATATGTAAATATAACTTGGTCATGTATATGCATATAAATGTTCATATCAATAAACACACACACAAATACATTATTTGCTTATGTAAGCATATTGCTAAGGCACACAAAAATGGACACTCTGTCAAAGGGAAGTAAGTAGCTGAAAGACAGGACTTCTGGGGCAATTCTCACTGTAAGTTCTTTTGTGGGTTTTAAACATTGAGTCAAATAAATCATATACAGATACATATATACATATGCACACACATAAACACATATATCCACACATACATATTTCTATTCCATTCATTGTAATGACAAAATAAACATTAGAAACATTTCTGGATACACCTGTATAGATCCTTTTCTTTTTGCCTGCAGAATAGCATTTACTAGGCTGTATATGAACTAAACATTTACATGACATCCTTAAAAAATTCCACTGCCATTTTTATTACTAAATACTCTTTGTGCATCTGCTACTCACTCACCAGCTATGTCTTAAAACAAGAAATGTCCTAATATTTTTATGATTGATGTACATATACTGGTGCTTAGGCATGGAGAATATATCCCCCATCAATGCTGTTCCAAACATCATATCAGCATTTTTTACCCAATGATGAGATGTAGTAGCAATAATAGTGAACACAGAATGATGACTTAATCATTACTTCCTATAATATAAGGCCTCTCCAAAAATGAAAAGTCCTGTTCAATGAAAGAGTTGCTATCAGACTCTGTGGCTTGTCTAGAATGAAAGTGCCCACTGGTTAATTCTTTTGAACTTCCTCTGAAAGCATACAAAGAGAAAACAGAAATATAGGGCAGAATGCACATGTTCAGTAACTCAAGCATCACAGTGGGGTGGGAGCACAGTACCACCTGAAGGACCTTGACTCCTCCACTCAGGCAGGAGAGACATCATTTGAGTGGAGCCCCCATGGTGAGAGGAGAGTACAGGTTAGGGTGACTGGACTCCTGAAGGTAAAAAGGGCAGGAAAGCTTTCACCTGCTAGAAATCAATGATCTGATTTCTTATCTCTCTTGCCTAGTTCCCTAGACCTGTTTTACCACAAACAGCCAGGCCCTTTCTTGGGAGGTAGATTTTTCATAGGATTGAAACATTGTGATTGGTCAAGTTCAGCCCCTGGAACTTGGTGCCAGGGCTACCTCTTCCGGAGACAGCCCCTAGCCCTAACCAACCAGCTGCCATTCTGGTTCACCTGCACTTGAGGACAGCATACCACTAAAAGGTTATAAATACCTTTACAAAGGGAGGGCAGGCTCTCTGACAACTTGGGAACTTGCAGCTGTGGGTGAGTTTTTCCCCTGGCTGGACCTGAGCTGGCTTGGCCCAGGCCCAGCCAGGAGGGCTCCTGGTCCTTACTTTCACATGGGCTCCTTTACCCCTCCAGCTCCCCACATGGCAGGATCTCTAGCCATGTGGGTGCCTTTCCTTGGCTCTGTACTTCCTTCAATAACTATAATAATTTAATAATTATACTTCTCAGTCTTCTTTTTCATTCAATTCTTTGATTAAAACTAGAAATTAACCTAGGGTTTGGGGTTCAAGGACTTTCCTGGACCCCTAGCACCCCATTACAATGGGATCGTGGGAAACACAGGGCTTATTCTTGTCCTTTTCCCTACTCTCCAAGGCATATCTGCTGCTTCTGTGTCTTGTATCATCCTTACTTTTCTAATGGTGCTGCTATGTAGATTCTTCCAAGAATTTCCCTCCCTTTTGTCTAGCATTTTCAGACTTCTCTCATCTTCTCCCACCTTCCTGTCTGATAATTATATCACATCTCCTCACAGAGTGACCTGCTGGAGCCCCTTAGAGAGCTGTGGAGAGAAAGAGGCCGGGTGAGCTGAACACACGATGCTGCTGGCCTTGAAGATGCGGGAAAGGACTCCTGCACAAGGAACATAGGAAAACACTGTAAAACAAGGAAATTATTTTCCCTGGAGCCTCCTGAGATATAGCCCTTGACCAGCCAGGTGTGGTGGAACAAGACTCTCATTCCAGCCTCTTAGGAGGCTGAGGCAGAAGGATAACAAATTCAATAGTTGCTTGGACAATTTAGTAAAACCCTGTTTAAAAGGAAAAACTAACATAGGGGATAAAAAAATAAAAGGATTGTTCTCAATGGTTAGAGCATTTGCCAAGCATGTGGGAGCACTGGTTTCCATTCCTAGCACTGAAATAAAGAATACCAATAAATAAATCAATAAATGAATACTGAATTCTGAGCTCTCAAGCAGCAAGCTACTGGATTTGTGGTGTTGTAAATCACTAGGCTTGTGGTCACTTACAGCAGATATGAAAACAAATGCAGTCTCTTGACCAATATTCCCAGCAGGCTGTTGTCCTTGAGGACAACTCCCCTCCCACCTGCATATTGTCTTGTCTAAGCAGAGCTCAGATAATGGCCCTCCCGGCGCAAAGGCCCCACATGCATATGGACTAAAACTAGGAGGTTGGCATTTCTGGGTCTTCATAAGTGGGGACAACTTACCTTGCTGACTGTATGGGCACAGTCTCTGGGACAAGAGAATGTCTCATGGTTTCTTCTCAAACTCCTGCTTGTTTCTCCACTGCTCCTTCCATTCGACTGTCCAAATATCCATCTTATCTCATTAAATGTTCAAATTCAAGTTAAAGAGCAAGAATAAATGCTAACCTATCACCTATAAGATTCTAGATACACTTCATACATTTGTTCTCTTTTATGAAAACACTTCCTGTCACATTGTAATTGTATGAGGTTGGAGTTCAGATTGAAATAGAATGGTCTTTATGGAAGGAAAATTCTATAGTAACATAACCAATCATAAGTCAAGGTGTCTGTGAGTGGGCTACAGAGAGCACAACAGGAAGGATATGTTCACAAGAATAAACATGCACTTGTAACTATTGATGAATTCACCCCACGTCCTCTTTGTGTCCCCCAAAGGCCTGTGTGTTAGTGCATGGTCCACAACCCAGGATTCAATGTAGACATTCAAAAACAATGCAGGTCTGATCTTAAGAAAAATTGAGTGTTGCTGTAAAGCATTTTGGAACAAAGTGAACACAGGAAACACTCTAGAGTTATGTTGTTGTATTTCCATAAAAAAGTGCCATAAATCACTACGTGATTTATTTTGAGTTAAATCATTATAGACTTGGTGTTACAGGTTACATGATCTATGTAAACGAATGGAGCATAAATTCAAAGATGTGCCTGGAGTCCCCACCTTGGTTTATTTTCACTTCCCTTCTTTGTAGTCTTTGCCTTACCTGTTCTAAGGGTGGGAGCTGAGTTGTAAGGAAAAGACCAAGAAACCTCTTGAAGTCTAAGGACCTCCAGGCATTGTTCTGTGCTAATCACCACAGCTAAAGGTGGATGACCACCATGATAACACTTTTGAGGGCTCACCAAAAATCATGGCGAGAATGCCAGCACATCTCAGTCTGCTGCCAAACAAGATACCAGGGTCTGGGAAAGGGTAGAAGCTGCATGACAGTAACATTTTGGATCATTTCAGGCATTTTTCTTTTCTTTGATAACTTTTTATATGGTAAATAATTTGTATTGCCAAAAATATTAAAAACCTAACATAGTACAAAAAACTGTATACCTTCACCTTGATGCACTGTTTTTGATTCTGCCTCAGCTGGATACCTGTTTCTCTCTAGTCCTGCTGCTCCATCTTTCCTTCTCCTTTTCTGCCTGCAGGGACATGGGAGCTTTCACTTCAAGTACATTTATGCTCACTCATTTTAGCCTGCTTGAGATCTTGGTTTTCTCTTACTTTATTTGTATTGTTTTAGTTTAATACCTTCAGTGTTAATGTTTTGTCCTATCTTCTTAAGGCCCCACTTCCTTTGCGGAATGAGCTTGCTTGCTGGTTTGTCCTCACTTGCAATGGCTCGTGTTATGTGGCATGTGACTGGACTAGGAACCCATATAGCTCTTTCTCTCTTTCTCTCTTTCTCTCTCTCTCTCTCTCTCTCACACACACACACACACACATACACACACACACACACATATACATATGTGTGTGTGTGTGTCCTGAACAGATTTGCAGATGGGATTTAGATGCATATTGGATTCAGTAGATGGAGTCAGGGTATATGCCTTCACCATGGTGTCCTAAGAAGATTTTAAAAGCAGAGGAGTGGTAAGGTTTTTAATTTTACTCTTGCTTTATTCTGGCACTAGGGATTGAGCCTAAAGCCTCATGAATGCTAGGAAAACACTCTAGCATGTAGCTAAATCCCTAGCCCTGGCTTTTCCTTTGCATTTTGAGACACAGGATCCAATAAGTTGTCAAGGTTGGCTTTAAACCTCCCTTGTAACTAAGGAAGGTCATGAACTTGTGATCTCCCTGCCTCAGCATAGGATGACAGGCCTGTCCACCGAGCCTGACTTGCTTTCCCTTCTTGGCTGGGGACTTGTGCCTTCCACTAAGTCTTGACCTTCAGATACATTCAGGAACTTCCACTACCTACCATGTCCCCACCCCCACCTCTATGAGATCCTCAAGTCCTTGACCTCAGACTGAATTACAGCACCAGCTTTTCTGGTTCTGCTCACAGACATGGATTCTGAGACTTCTCGGCCTCCCAAAGCTCATCGGATAATGACTATAGCAAGTCTCCTCTTAAATACCCTATACACATGTGTTTGTATATGTGAATATTTGCACACATATATAAGCATGTATATCAAGAGAAGAATGTACATATATTTGTGTATGTCCTATTGCTTTTTTTTTTTTTTTTTTTTTCTATAATCAAAATGAGGCTGGAGACATGGCTTAGTGGTTATTGACACATTTTTTAAAAATAACCTGAATCCACGTGACATGCGGCCAAACCTAATAAACACTCTGAGGCCCAGACAAGAGGGAGGGTGGGATGGAGGGAGGGTAAGGGTGGGAGGGAATGAGAGGGTGGGAGGGAGGACAAGGGGGGGGAATACAAACTGGGACCTAAAAGGAAAAGATACTATAAAACCCTTTACTCTGAACAACAGGCTAAAACATTGATCCTTCAGCAGGCCCGCAGAGGGAACACCCAAACCACAGGAACCTGGAGAGAACATCATGAAGGCCAACCTTAATCTTGTCCTGCTTCTCTTTCTCTTCTCTCTCTCTATCTCTCTCTCCCTCTCCTCTCTATAGTCACTTTCTCTTTTATATTATCTATCTTTTTCCTCCCTCACCTTCCTAGGTGCAGACTTATAACTCCCAGTGCCAGCACTGGGTTAACTTCCACAATGAGCTGTTGATCTGAGATACCTACAAGGTTTGCCAAAAAAGACAGACTTCTGTCAGAGTTCTTGGTGACCCACTAAAGGTTAATGGTATGAGCCCTACTGTCGAAGACAGCATAGGTGTGTGAAACTAAACACAGAGAGACCTGGCCAGAATCTGGAAGAGGGTCAGACCCCAGACAGTTAGCTAGTCTAGTACCAGAGGGTGCTACATATCAACTGGGGGAAAATGTCCGACATTGGTCCAAACATCTTGTAGACTAGCACACCCAGTAGGTAACAACCTGACGTAATGCTCATACAAGTGCCAGTAGTGGCAAACAGCCATGGTGGGTAACCAACTGCTCTTGATTTGGCTAATAGATCCACTCAGTGGAATGGAACTCATTGCTGGAACTGGGAAATAAGTCAAAACCAGGTACAAAAAATGAGCTCAGTCTCCAAGATCAAGATACCACCAAAAGTGGGCTAGAAGAGAGCCAACGCATATAAAATTCCCTCCAAAACATATATGGTCATCCCTTCTATCTAGTGCTAACTTCTCTCTCTGTTGGAGAATTTGCTTATCTTTTTTCAGATAGACAACGAACCTGAAGGGAGGATCAGCTAACCACACCTCACCAGGGCCCCAGCTGAAACCATAGAACAACGCAGGGGAAGGGCAAGAATATAGCGTTCATGGTGATCATGACACCAGAAAAAGGCTGAAGGAGATAAACACAGAGAACACCCAACTCCAACTAAGCTAGATATCCAGAGACACAGAGGCTCCCAAAACCTCATCACTGAAGCTGAACTAAAATGACCCCAATGTGGCTCAGGGAAACTCGCAGAAGAGGGGGTGGAAAGATTGTTAGAGTCACAAGTTGGGGCATTATGCACAGAGACTGGGGCCTACCTCCCAGAACTCTTGACAACCCCCACAATGCATGACCCACATTCCCCATTGATGAGGGTCCCTTTGAAAGAGGGAGGACAGGGAGGAGGACAATGGAACCAATACCATGAATGTAAAATCAGAATAATATAAATAAAAAATATACAAAAGAATATACCATATATATATATATTTGAGAGAGAGAGAGAGAATGGGCATGGCAGGGCATCCAGCCACTGCAAATGTACTCCAGATGTATATGCACCTTGTGCATCTGGCTTATGTGGGTCCTGGAGAATCGAACTGGGGTCCTTTGGCATTATAGGCAAATGCCTTAACTGTCAAGCCATCTCTCTCCAGCCCTATTGACACTTAAAAATTTTTTATTAGTTATCTATATAATGTGCCATGATGGTACCATCATTAGCCTTCTCCCTGTCCTCTCCCCTCGGGGACTGTGTGTTTTGCATTGTGAGGATATCCATCAGTTATGGGGATGAGGCAATGTCTCTGTGCATAATGATCCTACTTATGGCTCTAACAATCTTTCCGTACCCTCTTCCATGAATTTCCCTGAGCCATGTTGGGTTCATTTTAGGTCTATTTGAGTGATAAGGTCTATTTCAGTGATGAGGTCATGGGAGTCTCTGTGTCTCTGGATCTCTGGTTTGGTAGGGGTTGAGTGTTCTCTGTGTCTATCTCCTTCACCCCTGTGCTGATACCAGGTTTCCTGAGAAAGCAGCACTCTTGCTCATTTCCCCAATTATTCTATTGGTTCAGCTGGTGCCCTGGTGAGGTGAGATGGGCTGATTCTCTCCTTAGGTTCTATGTCCATCTGAAAAAGAGAAGCAAGTTTTCCAATGGAGAATGAGGTCAGTGCACAATACATGGATAACCATTATTGTTTCAGAGTAAATTTAATGGGTGTAGGCCCTTTGGTATCCCACTATTGGTGGAAGCTTGATATTGGACTGCAAACTCATTTTTGGATATAGTTCTGACTTGTTTTCCCGTTCCAGGTATGGATTCTATTCCACTGAGTGGATCCTTTAGTCAAATAAAGAGCAGTTGGTAACCCACCTTGGCTGTGTTCCACTATTGCATTTGTGTGAATATCACTTCAGGTTGATTGCAGCTAGGTAGTTTACACCATGAGTTTCTTAGAGAGATGTTGGTCATTTTCCCCAGTTGCTCATGTAGTACCTTCTGGCACTAGACAAGCTAACTGCCTGGGGACTGACTCTTCCAGATTCCAGCCAGGACACTCCATGTTCCATCCCAACAGCATATGGTGTCTTTGGCAATAGGGTCTTACCATTAACCTTTGATGGGTCATCAAGTGCTCTGACAGAAATCTGTCTTCTTTTGGGAAACCTTGTAGGTCTCACTGATCAACAGCTCATTGTGGATATTGACCAGATGCTGGTACTGGGAGTTACAGGTCAGTGCCATGGGAAAAGAATTTGATTATAGTGCCATGCCTCAGTTTCCCTATCTTGAAGAAACAAATATAAATAGTTTATATGGGAGGATCTTGCTCACTCTATAACTATTGCTTTAGAAATTGCTGCCTGGTAACGTGTTTGTAAACCAGCTCTGGCCTGATTTATCCAGGAAGTTTCTAACTTGAAAAAAAAAAAAAAAACTAAATAGCTTTGTTGAAATAAGTGTAACACATCATAAAACCTATCTGTTTCAGGGAACAGTCTAGGTCAGTTTTAGAACCTTTTCACAAAATCTTTGCTCATTCAAACCCAGTCCATGATTCTTGCTTCAGGAAAGACCAAACACTAACCCACCTTCTGTCCAACACTCACTGGCTTCAGATCACACATGGAACACATAATGGAGATACTAGGAGCTGGGAGGGGTCGTGTCCTCTTTTTCCCAAAGCACACCAAACATATTGTGGAGGTTTGATTTAGGTGTCCCCATAAACTTAGGTGTTCTGAATGCTAGGTCCCCAGCTGATAGCAACTGGGGAATGAAGCCTCCTGGACACAGTGTATTATTGGGGGCAAGCTTATGGGTGTTTGGTACACTCTCCTATTGCTGATGTCCATCTGATGTTGGCCAGGAGGTGATGTGCATCCTCTGCTCAAGCCATCATTTTTCCCTGCCATCATGGAGCTTCCTCTTGAATCGGTAAGCCAAAACAAACACTTTTTCCCCACAAGCTGCTCTTGGCCAGGTGTTTTCTGCCAGCAATGTGAACATGACTGCAACAGAAAAGTGAGAGTGGGGTCATTTCTTCTAGAAACCTGACTGTGTGTCTTTGGCCTTTTAGAACTGCTTTGAAAGAGGAATGTGGAAGGATTTGAAACCTTGGCCTAAGAGATGCCTCATGGTGCTGTAAGTACAGCTTGCTGGACTATTCTGGTCAGAGTTGAAAGACCTGAATGCAGTAAGAACCATGGACTGTGAGATTTGGCTTATGAGGGTGAGAAAGAGCTTTGCTTGGACTAGAGTAGAAGCAATTTGTGTGAGAGGCTTGCTGTTATGGCTATGTCCTGAGAATCTGTGCAGGGTTGCATTGTGTAGAAATGGACTGGCATGAACAGAGGGGTATGGCACAGAAAAAAAAATGAAATCTTTGGGCTGAAACTGATTCTTGTTCAGCTGCAATTGTATGAGAGATTACTACCATTGAGATAGGGCTGGTTGTCCTGCATTGGGACAACAGAAAGAATGCAGTCTTTTGAAGGGGCCTGAATGCTGAAGTAGTGTCCTATTTTTCAAATTCTGCTTTATTTCTCCTTGGATTAACAAAATGGCAGCCCACTTGGTATTATTGAATATAAGAAATGCAGGAAAGAGAGAGTTATTGAATTTGTAAAACAGTATTGTGTTTTGAAAATGGCAATGGGCAGTGTGAAGCAGGCTTATTGGATTACCTGCATGGAGACCCAGTGGAGCCATGAGGATGAACTGTGGGTTGCAATGGAGACCCAGTGGAGATGCCAGGATGATGGGATGGCTGCCAAGGACAGTTTCTTGCACTAGATGAAGTTGTCCTATACTATAAGTAGTCTAGCTGGAGGGGAGATATGGGAACTCTAGAGACTTGTCATTGGCTAGAGTTGTTGGACTTAGAGCTACAGAGTTTTATTTTTCCCCATTTAAATCTTGGATTGGATAAATATTTCTTTGCTATTCCCAATGCCATCTTTTGCATGATGAATGTTTATTCTGTGCCATTATGGGGTTTTTGATTTCTTTTTGCTATTATGGCTCACTTAAAAAACCTTTGACTATGAGGATGCTTGAACATCACTGGGATTGATAAAAACTATGGGGAAATGGAGATATGGCTCAGTAGTAAAGGTGCTTGTCTTAAAAATTATGGGGCGTTTTAATTTGGAAAAATTCATTGCATATTACATTGTGTATGGTTATCAGTTTATAGGGGCTTGGGGTGGAATGTGGTGGTTTGATTCAGGTGTCCTGAATGCTATGTCCCTAGCTGATGGCAGTTTGGGAATGAAGCCTCCTGGAGGCAGTATATTATTGGGGGTAGGCTTATGGGTGTTACAGCCAGCTTCCCCTTGCCAGTGTTCTGCACACTGTCCTGTTGCTGTTGTCCATCTGATGTTGGCCAGGAGGTGATGTCTACCCTATGCTCATTCCATCATTTTCCCCTGCTATCATGGAACTTCCCTTAGAGTCTGGACATCAAAATAAACCCCCCTTTTCCCCCATAAGCTGCTTTTGGAAGGGTGTTTTCTGCCAACAATGTAAAATTGAATATAACACATATTGTCCAGGTATGTCTGCTGTTCTCAAGTTGTTTACAGTGGATCAATCCTGTTTGAGAAGAGAGGGGTGTAAAAATATTAAGTTATGAAGAATGCACACAGTAAGATCTATTCATAAAATGCTATTTACTTAATGACAGAGAATGAGAGAGGAAAGGAGAGGAAGGGAGGAAGGATTGAGGAAGGAATTGAGAGAAAGAGAGAGAAGACACCTAGTCCAAATTTCACTTCTCAATCACCCATAGCTAATTAGATTTTGATAAAACTAATTTGATACATTAATTGGATAATTTGATAAAAGCTCAGTTGAACCCATCTGTCTACATCTCTTCTCTCTACTCTTAGCTCTCTGAGTGAAAGGCTGCTGGTAAGTCTTCAGGTTCTTTCCTTAGGAAAGTTAGATGTTTCTGAGCAAGAATGGTCTTCCCAGTCTAAACCTGAATAATGGCACATCCAGAAGCTATAGACTGTTACTAGAAAATTGTCAGTGCCTGGGATGGGATACCTTCCAGTGAGTTATTGGCCAAGGAGGTCCCTGTAGCCTCCAAAACATTAAAGGCTATTGCCAAGGCCCTTGGTTTCCTTTGAGAAACAGATGGTAAGGCCTTATTGCTGAAGACATCTCTTGCCTGAGAGGCAAGATCACTGAGAAAGCAAGCTGGTGCTGAGCAGAAAACCTTCTCCCTGTAGACCATCCAACTGAAAGCTGAAAAAAGCTGCACTGCATGCAGCCATATATGAGACAAAAGTCATCAGCAGTGAAAACAATGGACACTGGAAAATTCAAGTTTGGCCATACAGGCCAATGACTGAACAGGTGCAATAGTGGCATGTCTGCTCTTGGGGTAACCAACTGCTCCATAATTGGACTGAACACCCTCTCTATGGGAGGGAATACATGCCTGGTACTGAAAAAAACTAAGCAAAAGTCTGTGGCAGGGGAGGTCACGAGCCTTAGGAGTATAACTCCTGCTCTTGTCTGACTAAATGTATATATTATTCCCACCAAGCTGCCCTGAAAGTACTACATTTAAGGTTCATATTCACATATTAATGCTACTCTCACTTCTGGGTAGAGAAGCTTCTCTTTTCAGATGGTGATGACCACTGGGATGACCCAAAAGGCAACATAGTGCTGAGAAGAAGGATGGAGGAGTGTCCAGCACTGAAACATCCCTGTAACACCTTCCAAGGATCAGGGTCCATTGCAGAAGAGGGGGCAGAAAGAATGTAAGAGCCGAAGGAAGGGTACGACTTCTTACAATGCAACTGTCCAGACAAGCTAACTGCCTGGGGACTGACTCTTCCAGATTCCAGCTAGGACACTCCATGTTCCATCCCAACAGCATATGGTGTCTTACCATTAACCTTTGGTGGGTCATCAAGTGCTCTGACAGAAATCTGTCTTCTTTTGGGAAACCTTGTAGGAATCACTGATCAACAACTCATTGTGGATATTGACCAGATGCTGGTACTGGGAGTTACAGGTCAGTGCCATGGGAAAAGAAGGAAGAAAAATATAGTGTGAGAGAGAAAGATAGAGAAGAATAAGAAGAGGGGGTAAGAGAGAGGAGCAGGAGAGGTTAAGGTTAGTCTTCATCCTACCCTCTCCAGGCCCCTGTGATTCAGGTGTTCTCTCTAAAGCACCTGATGAAGGTTCAGCCTTTTAGTATGTCTTTCAGGATATAGGATTTTTTGGTACCATTTCCAATTGGATCCAGTGTTTTGCCCCCCCACACCCTTACCCTCCCTTCCCTCACCACTATCCCTATCATCCAGTCCTAGAAATGTTTATTAGGTGTGTCAGAATCTTGGACAAATTCGGGTTAGGAGCCACAGATGAATGAGACCATGAAATGCTTATCTTTCTGTGATTGGGTGAGTTCTCCGAGAATGATTTGTTCCAAGTTTGAGTATTTTTCTTCACATTGCTTTGTATCATTTTTTCTTACTGCTATGTCGAATTCCATTGTGTAGATACACTACATCTTAGTTATCCACTCACCTAATTATGGATATCTGGGTTGATTCCAGCTCTTAGCTATTATGAATTGAACAGCTATAAACATGGTTGGGCAAATATCTCTGAACTGAGGCTTGGAGCTTTTAGGGTAAATGCCCAGTAAGGGAATAACTGGGTCTGTTGGTACCTCTATGGTAATCCTTTTTAGGAGTCTCCATATTGCTTTCCATAGTGGTTGAACCAGCTTACATTCCCACCAACAGTGAATGAGGGTTCCTATTTCTCCACAACCTCACCAGCATTTGTAGTCATTAGAGTTTTCAATGTTTGCTATCCTTACTGGGGTAAGGTGGAATCTCATAGTTGTTTTAATTTGCGTTTCTATGATGATTAGGGATGTTGAACATTTTCTTATTGTGTGTTTGCCATTTGTATTACTTCTTCTGAGAACTCCCTCTTCAGTTCTCTGCCCCATTTTGTGAGTGGGTTGTTTGACTTTTTATTGTTTAGGTTTTTGAGTTCTTTGTAGATTCTAGACATTTGGCCTCTGATGATATTTATTCAGCAAAAACTTTCTTCCATTCTGTGGGTAATCTATTGGCTCTGCTTATTGTATATTTGTCTGTGCAAAAGGTTTTCAGCTTCCTGAGATCCCAATGGTTGAGTGATTGTTTAATTTCCTGAGCTACTGGGGTTTGTTCAGGAAGTCTTTTCCCACTCCTACATCATGAAAAGTTCCTCCTACTTTTTCTTCCAGTAGTAGCAGAGTATCTGGTCTTACATTGAGGTTTTTGATCCATTTAGACTTAATTTTTGTGCATGGTGAGATGTGTAGATCAAGTTTCATTTTCTTACATATGGTTTTCCACTTTGTCCAGCAATATTTGTTGAAGATGCTGTCTTTTTCCAGTATACATTATTTGGGCCTTTGTCAAATATCAAGTACCTGTAGTTACTTGATCCAAAGTGTGGGTCCTCCATTCTGTTACTTTGGTTTATAATCCTGTTTTTATGCCAGTACCATGTTGTTTTTATTACAATGGCTTTGTAGCATAGCTTTAGATCAGGTATGGTGATGCCTCCAGAGGTGTTTCTTTTGCTGAGGATATGTTTGTATATCTGAGGCCTTCTGCCATTCCATATGAATTTTGAGGTCATTTTTTCTATCTCTATGTAGAAAGATATTGGTATTTTTATTGGTATTGCATTAAATCTATATATTGCTTTTGGTAAGATTGTCATTTTCACTCTGCCTATCCAGGAGCATGGGAGGTTTTTCTCCTTTCTCAAGTCCTTCTCAATTTCTTTCTTGAGTATTTTTATGTATTTATTGTAAAGGTCTTTCATCTGTTTGGCTAACATTATTCCAAGGTATTTTTATGCTATTAAAATGGGACAATATCACTTATTTCTTTCTCTGTATCTTTGTCTTTTGCATATATAAAGGCTATTGATTTTTGTGTATTGATTTTGTATCCTACTACTTTACTGAAGAGTTAATAACTTTTAAGAGTATTGGGATGGAGGATCTTGGGTCACTTATGTATAGAATCATGTCATTTGCAGACACAGCTCACCTAATATCTTCCTTTCCAATTTGTATCCCTTTTATTTCTTTCTCCTGCCTTATTGCTTGAGCTAGTACTTCCAGTACCATGTTGAAAAGTAGAGGTGAGAGTGGACACCATGTCTTATTCCTGATTTCAACGAGAATTCCTTTAATGCCTCCCCATTAAGTATTATTTGGGCCTTAGGATTGTTATAGATAGCCTTTATTATATTGAGATATAGATCATGCATGCTTATCTCTCCAGTGTTTTGATCATGAAGAAATGTTGTATTTTGTCAAAGGCCTTTTCTGCATCTATGAAAATAATCATGTGGTTTTTGTGTTTAAGCTTATTTATGTGGTATATTACATTGACAGATTTCCATATGTTGAACCATCCCTGCATTCCTGGGATGAAGCCTACTTGGTCCAGGTGGATAATGCTTTTGATATGCTGTTGAATTTGATTTCTGAGGATTTTATTCAGGATCTTTGCATCTAGGTTCCTAGGGAAATAGGCCTGTAGTTTTCTTGTGTCATCTCTGCCTGGTTTTGGTATTAGGGTAATACTAGCTTCATAGAAGGAGTTAGAGAGCTTTCTCTGTTCTCCAATTGTGTGGCACAATTTGAGAAAGATTGGTTTCAGTTCTTCCATGAAGGTTTGATAGAATTTAGCTGAGAAGCCATCTGGTCCTGGACTCTTCTTTTTATGGAGGTTTTTGATTACCCTTTCAACCTCGATGGTTGTGATAGGTTTGTTTAGGAGATTAATCTGTTCTGAGTTTAACTTTGGTAGGGGTATGTGTCCAGGAATTCATCTGTTTCCACCATATTATCCAGTTTTCTGAAGTAGAGGTTTTTGAAGTAAGTCTTGATGATTCCCCCAATTTCACTTATCTATTGTGATCTCTCCTTTTTCATTTCTAATTTTGTTAATTTGAGTTGTCTCTTTTTTCCACTTGATCAAATTGGCTAGAGGTTTATCTATCTTGTTTATTTTTTCAAAGAACCAGCTCTTTGTTTAATCAATTTTTAAAATTGTTTTCTTAGTTTCCAATTCATTAATTTCTGTTCTGATCTTAATTATTTCTTTCCATCTGGAGCTTTTTGGATTGGATACTTCTTGTTTTCCCAATGCCTTTAGGTGGATGGTTAGGTTATTGATTTGGGATCTTTCTTTGTTATGAATGCATTTAGCACAATAAATTTTCCCATAAGTTTTGGTACGATGTGTTCTCATTGTCATTCATTTCCAGAAATTTGTCAATTTCACTTTTCATTTCTTCTAGTACCCACTTATTGTTTAGGAGTGTGTTGTTCAGTTTCCAGGAGCTGGTTGGGTTTCTGGCACAACTTTTGTTGTTAATTTCTAGCAATACAGCATTGTGATCTGATATCATGCAGGAAATTATGTTGATCCTCCTAAATATATGGAGGCAGGCTTTATGACCCCGTATGTGATCTATTTTAGAGAAGGTTCCATGGGCAGCTGAGAAGAATGTATAATCTGTGGGTTTTGGGTAGAATGTTCTATAGATGTCTATTAGGTCTAATTGATCTATGGTGTTGTTGAGCTCTCTTACTTCATCATTAATTTTCTCTTTGATGATCTGTCTTTTTTGATTACTTTTGGTTTGCAGTCTATTTTATCTAGTATAAGTATAGATATGCCTGCTTATTTCTTATTTGTGTTTGCCTGGAATATCAATTTCCACCTTTTCACCCCGAGGAGGTGTCTGTATTTATTGGTGAGGTGAGTTTCTTGAAGACAGCAGATTGAGGGGTCTAGTATTCTGATCCACCCTGTTAGCTTATTTCTCTTGATGGGTGAATTAAGGCCATTAATATTCAGGGAAATAACTGTCAGGTTTGATTTAATACCTGCCATATTATGGTGGTTTATGTGGTTTGGTGTTTTCTTGGTCTCTCTCTCTCTCTCTCTCTCTCTCTCTCTCTCTCTCTGTGTGTGTGTGTGTGTGTGTGTGTGTGTGTGTGTGTGTGTGTTTTATC
This sequence comes from Orientallactaga sibirica, assembly GCA_036365145.1. NCBI lineage: Eukaryota > Metazoa > Chordata > Mammalia > Rodentia > Dipodidae > Orientallactaga > Orientallactaga sibirica. Next base: position 29,586,798 of record JAEOAD010000026.1, on the reverse strand, counting down.
AAAGTTTGGCTATTGTGGTCTGCTTCTTGTGGGGACTTAGGATTGGTTATTTGATTCTTCTGTGTGGAGAATTCCCTGGAGTACTCTCTGTAGTTTTGGCTTTGTTTTCATATAGTTGTAAAGCTAAGTTATTGTGGAAAGTTTTTCTTTCACCATCTATTATGAGGGATACTTCTGCTGGGTAGAGTAATTTGGGTCGAAAGCAATAAGTTCTTAGAGTTTGCAGTGTTCCATTCCATTTTGGCTTTTAGGGTTTCCATTGAGAAGTCTGAAATAATTCTGATAGGGTTTCCTTTATATGTAATGTGCTGTTTTTCCCTAGCTGCTTTTAGGACTTTTTCTTTATGATTGATGTTTAGAGTCTTAATGATAATGTGTCTTGGAGAATTTCTTCTTTGGTCCAGTCTGTTTGGAGTTCTGCTAGCTTCTTGTAACATGATGGTACTTTCTTTTGAGAGAGTGGGAAAGTTTTCTTCCATTATTTTCTTGAATCAGTTTTCCATTCCTTTTGTCTGTGTTTCTTCCCCCTCTACTATATCCATGATTCTAATGTTTGGATGCTTAAGGGTGTCCCACATTTCCTCATGTTCTGTTCACAGAAAATTTTGAACTCGTTGAAATTTTTGGACTCATGAACTGTTTGTTTTGTTTTGTCTTCCAGTTCTGAGTTTTTATCCTCCACTTGGCTAACTATTCTTTAGAGCTTCTATTGAGTTTTGGGCTTTTTCAATTTGGTTCATATTTTCTACTGCTTTTTTATGTATAAGTTCCATCCCTCTGTCGAGTTCCCTTTACATGTCATTTCTGATTTTCTTAATGCTTCTTGGAGTTCATCCTTGCATTTTTTATGTCTTCATTGCACTTAACCAGCTGGTTAAGGACTTTTTTTTTTTTTTTTTTTTTTTTTTTTTTTTTTTTTTTTTTTGCTCTCCTTCAGATCATTTAACTGTCTTTGGAATCCTTCCTGGTTCTTTTCTATTAAGTCTAATCTAGCAAGGATAACATTCATATAATTATTGGCTCTTTCTTGAGTTTCTGAAAGTTGTGCTATTTGCTTGGCCAGAGTTGCATAGCTTGTCTCTTCATTTTGGGGTTCTGATCCTATTGTCTCTTCTATGATTTGATTAGAGACATCCATGTGGACTGGACAGTCTAGCTGGATTTATTTGCATCTGGTTTTTCATGCTATTCCTTTTGTGCTCTGATCTGCCCATCACAATGGTTCAGAAAGCCTAGGGTGTGGGATGATAGCCTGCTGGCCTGGGGTGGGGTGGAGGGCAGTAGTCAGTATAAGGGCAATGGCCCCTGCAGTTCAGAAAGGCTGGGGCAGGGGACACTGGCCTGCTGGCCTGGGTCCCCAATTGGAGGTGGGAGGGGGAGGGGAACCGCAATTGCCCTAGCTGGGCTCAGGAAGGCTAGGGCGGGAACACTGGCCTACTGCCCTGGGTCCCTGATCTGCTGTGGGAGGGGGAGTGGCAGCACCTGACTGGCTACAGGGCTCAGGAAGGCCAGGGAAGCACCTGACCAGTGATGGGGCTCTGGCTGGCTAGGAAGGCACCTGACCTGTGATGGCACACAGGACTCTGGCTGGCAAGGGTGGCACCTGACCAGCAATGGGGCTCTGGCTGGCAAGGGCTGCACCTGTCCAGAGATGGGGCTCAGGTCCACTAGGGAGGGACCTGACCTGCAACGGTGCATGGGGTTCTGGACAGCAAGGGCCACAAATGACTGACGATGAGGCTCAGGCAGGCCAGACGGGACCTGACCTGCATGGCATGTGGGGCTCTGGCTGGCAAGGGCAGCACCTTACTGGAGATGGGGCTCAGGAAGGCTAGGGGGCACCTGACTGGCAATGGGGCTCTGGCCAGCAAGGGCCACACCTGACCGACCATGGGGCTCAGGCCGGCTAGGGAGGGACCTGACCTGTGATGGCGCACAGGAGTCTGTCCGGCAAGGGCGGCATCTGACCGGCAATGGTGCTCAGCCAGGCCTGGCAAGACCTGACCCCCGATGGCGTGGGGGCTCTGTCTGCTAAGGGCTGCACCTGACTGGCGATGCAGCTCAGACTGGCTAGGGAGGGACCTTACCGGTGATGGCACCTGCCTTAGAGTGTGAATCAGTGGATTCCCTATTTTGCTTGTCCATCCTCTCCCTCTGGAAGAGTGTTAGAGCCAGCAAACCCCTTTAAAAATCCCTTGCACCTTAAGTGTCTTGCCTTTACAGCCCTGTGAGGTGAGGCGAGGTTAGGCAGATGCCATCTTGACCAGAACCCCCCTCACACACACACATTTCTTTTTTTTAGTGAACCCTGCTTAATATATTCCTGTAATTATCTTTAATTATATGCCAATATACACATATCCTCTTGTCTCTTTTCCTCTTATAGAAATGGTAGCACACTTTCCATGCTGTTTGCATATTTACATTATATGACATATAGCACTTTCTTCTCTTCAGGTGTCTACTCCAGGGCATTGTTTCTCATCATTACCTAACCATCACCATTTTCCATTTCCAGCCAACCACTTTTTCTTAACCCAAGATGAAACTCTACTTAATGAACAAAAAAACCCTCAACATAACCCCTTCCCTGACATCACTGGAAAGCAACTTTTCTGTTTACTTTCTATCTGTCTGAAGTTCTCCATCATAGGGCATCCTATAAGTAAAATTATATAGTAATTGTCCTTTTGTGTCTGGCTTATTTCCATTAGCACAATGTCCTCATACTACACACAGATTCTAGCACCTATCATAATATCATTCTTGTTTATACCTAGATAAACAATATTCTCTTGTGCTTTTCCTACTCTGCCTGTGTGTCAGCTCCTCAAAGCTCTTCTCCCTTTGTTTGAGCCACCATGTGGCTTACATTGGAGCATTACCCTGATGGTTTTTGCCTAATTATTTTGCTGTACATTTTTAAATATCAGCTTATATACTCCAAGGAAATAGTCATTAATATTTTTATCCAAATGTGATGACTCACATATGTAACCACAACTACACTTGAAGTGGAGGCAGGAGGACCACAAGTACAAGGCTTTCCTAGAGTAGAGTTCTAGAGTAAGGTGGCCTGAACAACTCAGTAAGATCTGTCTCAAAATATTTTTAAAAAAAAAAAAAAAGGGCTGGAGAGATGGCTTAGCAGTTTAGGCACTTGCTTGCAAAGCCAAAGAACCTAGGTTTGATTCCTCAGTACCCACCTAAAGCCAGATTCACAAAGTGGTGCATGTGTCCTCTGTTTGCTTCCAGTGGCTAGGGGCCCTGGCATGCTCTTCTCTATCTGCCTCTCTCTGGAATAAATTAATAAAATATTTTTTAAAACTGAAAAAATAAATAAAATAACATAAAACTTGGGAGGCAGAGGTTCGCCGAGAGTTTGAGGCCACCCTGAGACTTAGTTAATTCCAGGTGCCTGGAAGACCCTACCTTGCAAAACCAAAAAAAAAAAAAAATTAAAAAAACAAACTGAAAAAATAAATAAAATAACATAAAAAGCCAAAAAGACCCTGAAAACCAAAAAGAGAAAAGAAAAAAAAAATATTGGGTGCATGTGAAAGTTATACATTAGACAAAATCTTTTGCTTATGGTTATTCCTAAAGATTTATTTCTTGCTGCCATTATAAATGAGATTATTTATTAATTTTATGTTCTAAGTAATTATTACTTGTGCACATAAACATGCTATAAATTTTTATGTGTTAAAACTGTTTTTCATCTTGCTGAAATCATTTAGAGTTTGGGTTGGCTTCATCATTGGTTCTGATAGTTAAATAATAAAGGGAGATAGCAATTTAGTACAGAGACATTTGTTTTCTTTCCAGATTTTATGTCCATAATTATTTCTTGTTGTCTAACTGCCTTGACTTACCTCGACATCATTACCTTAAAATAGAAGTGATTGGCATTCTTCCCTTGTTCATGAGCTCAGTGGGGATCTCTCTAGCATCCCGTTATGCAAACTGATGGCTGCAATAATGAAGTCTATATCCATCATTTTTTCTCAATATCTTTTACTAGAAACATGTTGAATCAGGCCAATTATTATTTGATATTTATGGCAATAACCACTTCTTTTTATCTTACCCACCATCAATTCTCCAGCCTACTGGGCAGTCCCTGACTTGTCCACGGTTGAATGGAGAAGACAGGAGGAAGTGACAGGCAGGATTTTACGAGGCCAATTTTTCAAGTTGGCTTTGTGCTCTGGTATCCACTTCGCTTCCTGTGCAAACTTTTTCACTCTTTTAAAAGGTTCCTTCCTAGATCCCATGATGTCATTTGCTCTGTCCTCTCACATTTGGTTTCTCTGTCCCCTTCTGCCCATTACCTCCTCTGCCTCTATTTATCCTACCAATCACCCAACATCAATACTTTCCACCACTGTCTAGGAGACCCAAGGAACCAGCTCCGGACGAATTTTCTATGAGCAGAGTAGTATGCCTCCCAGTTTTTTCAAAATTGCCTGAGGCAATTTCTTGTATTCTGGCTTATTAATATTCCTCTATCTTCCCCAAACCTGTCCCTGTTTGAACAGTATGATCTGGCCATTATCTTCCTGACCCATACCTGGAGCACAGGTCCATTCTTACCAGTCTCTGAGCATGAAGGTCTCTTCTCATGCTGCCCCTACAAGCTCAGCTTCCAGGAAGGCAAGTAGCCCTGAGACCTATAGTTCCTGGAGCATGAGTTACACATAGTCCATGGCTTTCCTTGTGGCCTGTCAGGCAGTGAATAAAGCAAATGATGGCCTCCTCTCAGTTCTTTACCCTGGGACCTAAAGTTCACATTAAAGATTCTGTTTCACATGATTTCTGTCTTGTTACCAAAATAAACCACAGAGTTTCTGCATACAGGCCAGCAGGCTGGGTGCTTCTTCACAATAGGATGAGATCCATGAGCTCAAAAGCCCAAACTCAGATTTTGACACAAACCATTATTACAAATGCAGCTCAGAGAAACATATATTTACCATTAAGAGCCTGCCTGCTTTGCATTCTCTGTAAAGTTGCATCCAATGTTTGCCAACCATAGATAAGACAGGCTCTCACTTTAAAGACTGCTATGTGGGTGCTCTACTGCAAAACTCTCTGACCCAGAAACCCTCACAGGGCTGCTGAGCACCACAACCTGGCTAGTGAAGCTCAACTCTCCCACAGTTCCTTTGTTCCCTTCCTCTTGGGGATGCCCTGACACCTGGGGAGGTAAGATTGAAGGCCTGTATGCCACTGCCACCAGGTGGTCATATCCTTTACATTGCTAGCATCCCAAATCTTTACAATCTGATAATCTCTCCCAAATGCTCCCTTCTCCTGCCTTTGCAAACTGTTCTTGAAAAGGCCAAGGGGCTCTCAGGTAGTCCTTTGTCAGCAGCACTCTTGTCTGTGAAGTTATTTTGGAAATTGGGATGTCTCTGCCAACCCTTCCTATGCATATATGTTAAGCCTCTTCGGCAAGGAGTAAAGCAAATCACTACAGCTGTTACTTTGGGGCATTACTATTTAATCCATGATCGAGGTGTTATCCTGTGATATCATTTAATCCTCACAGCAGGGAGGCCTAGTAACATGCACTGAGAATATAGATGCTGTGCATTTAAATAAGACGGAAATAAATCCAAAATGTAGGCTAGGGCAACTGGAAATTCTGCATAACCATCAAAGCTTTGTGAGTGTCATGTCTCCTCAGAGCCTTTCCCCTTTGTGTGCTTTAGTGACGTTCACTCTTGGTAGGACACAGCAATGCATATGAAAAAAAAATCTCTGTATAACATACTTTACAGAGTTTTCAGAGCTTTTTGCTTACGATTTTACTATAACTGGTTTTCCACTTGTGTTCTGAATTTAGAAACTGCCTGGTGCGATAAGCAACTCATGACTCAAGCAGAGGAAATAGAAAGGAGAAAAGTAAGCCTGCATCCAGACCACTTTTGTGCTCATAGGGAGCTCAATTGTTATTGTGGAGTTTCCTATGCCAACACTGTCTATGGTGAGTGTACTTGATGCATATGAAGAAGCCAGTGTGGCAAGGTGTGGGATGGTGACAGGAGACCATGGAAAAGGTTCAAATCCTACCCAGAAGGCTGGTAAAGTATGGTAAGATATTTAAAATTTATCCTGGTCAAAATGAGAAGTCCCTGAAGGATTTTCAGTAGAGATGAGACTTGTGTAGTTGATTCTGCAAAATCCTCACTCTGGCTATACCACAGAGAATAGATGAAAGGACATAATTACCAGTGAGCAGACAGAGGCATTGAAAACCATGGGAGACAGTGGAGAGCTGTTGTCTTAATTCAAGACAGTGTGTGTTTCCTTACAAGCTGTTCTTCCTGTTTTTCATCTTCCTCTGCTGGCTCTGCTCTGCTAGGATGAATGGGTATTTTAAGTACGAATGCCCATGAGACAGACATAGAGATCTTCAATGTAGGATTGAAGAGCTGGTTTCCAGAATGATAGAATGGAAGAATACACCCAGCCTTAGCACATTAGGATGACTGACAGGCAAATTCCAGGATCAGATCTGGAAAAAATATTCAGAAGCTAATATCTGTACTTGGTTACTAGACCCTCAAAAAAAAAAAAAAAAAAAAAAAAAAAAAAAAAACTGTGAGGAAAGATACAAGAAGCTTCAGAAAAGTTGTCCGAATTCTGTCTCTCATATCTAGACAATGAATTCTCTCTCTGAAACCGAGAAGCTGAGATAAGAGTTGGCTTCACTCACAAACAGAACACAATTATCTAAGAGATTCTGGAAATGAGAACAGCAACAATAGCTCTAACCCCAGAGGTTCCTCCCTATAGGAGGAAAGCTGGGGAGAAAACTTGTTCCCATCATTAGAGTCCTATGATAGTGAATGTGGTCCTATAGACACTGGTGTTTTATTAAAGTCAGCACATAGCAAGCAGACCTCTGCTAAAGGAGGTGTGTCACTGGGGGCAGATCTTCAGTACAACCCTACTAGGTATGTTCCCAGCAGTTGGAACTCTGGCAGTTCATGCTTGCTAGCAGTGCTTGCTAGTTGATGTTCTCTCTGCTTGTATCTATGAAATGGAACCAGATTCTTCCATTATAGATGGTGTTCCACTGAAATTTGTAAGCTGAAATAAACCCTTTCCTCCCATAAGCTGTCTGGTTGGTGTTTGTCCTAGCAATGTGGAGCTGACTGCAATAAATTGTAATGATCTGAATATTGCTTGGTTGGGAATCATTGGAAAATCCACAGTGCATAGGACTTTTAGAACTTCCTGGTCCAAGGCAGGCAGTCTAGGTCAGTTTCCCAATCTCAGATCTTTCCTCTTCTATGGTCTCTCCTTCTTTCCTACAACAGCAGCAGAACAGAATTCTTTTTTTCCCCTGGAAGCTGAGCCTCTGTGGCTGTCCTCCAGGAGAAGCCTGCATTTCCTGGTTTCCATGATGACCTCCTATCAATGGCTTTGAGTCTGTATTCTTCTGGGTGCAGCTGTCACCTGTCAAATAGCTTGAAAGCTACCAGCAGAAGTGTCATTGTAACAGTGCCCAAGTAGATTCTGCCTGGGATCTAAGACATAGAGAGATTCACACTGTGCACAAAGCACATGAGTACTTAGGCAATGGATGGAAAAATGAAGTTCTAAGCATCAGCAAGGTTTCCCACTCATCCTGAGGAAATACCCATGGTAGGAGGGGACATTCAAATTCTAAATTCAGAAAATGTGGTAGATTGCCTTGAGCTAAATGAACACTGGGATGAACACCAAGGAATATATGTCATCACCTTGATGTTCTGGGATTCTCCCAGAGCAGAGCACACATTATCAGGGCTTTGGAATCTGATCTGGACAAAATAATTCACTTAGATTACAGAGTAGGTTGCTTTTGCTTAGTGTTTTGCCTGTGCACAGGTAAAGTTTCCCCCTATGACTGTGCACAGGTAAGATTTCTTCAGTGTTGTGAGACTGTGCACAGGTAAAGTGTCCTCAGTACTGTGATTACACAGGTAAGGTTTCTCAGTACTGTGGCTGCGCACAGGCAATATTTCCTCAGGCCTGTGACTATGCACAGGTAAGGTTTCCTTAGTACTGTGACTGTGCACAGATAACGTTACCTCAGTGTTGTGAGACTGTGAACAGGTAAGGTTTCATCAGTACTGTCACTGCACAGGTAAGGTTTCCTTAGTAGTGTGACTATGCACTGGTAAGGTTTGCTTTATACTGCTTTGTAGCTGTAAGGCAGTTATGAAAATTATTATTTTACATAATTCAGGTAATATTTACTCAACTTAAATAGCATTTCCTTCTTTTTCAAAAGCTTAGGCTAAGATTTCTAAAATCAGATTTAAATATTCCCAATTTCTAAACTCTTCATTTGACTTTACTTCCGGTAGATGTTTAAAATGAAATAGTTTTCCTCTACACCATCCCTGTTTTGCCACTTCCCAACCCCAAACATCTTTCTGCACCTGAAGATTATGCAAAACAAAGACAGTCAAAAATAAACAAACAATATTCTGAGTGAAGAATGCCTTTCCCATCTTCAACTCTGGTCAGGATGGTTACAGTGAGCTTCTCTTTGTGGGGGTAAAACACCTGACAAGAGAAGACATGGAAGGAATCATTTATGTTGACTTCAGTCTCAAGAGGAGATTTCATCTTGGCAGAGCAGAGGCCTCACATCTCACCACAGCAGCTGGCAAGCAGGAGAGTAAGCTGAGCTCTGGCAGGGCATCTAGGGATTACAACATCCCAAGGCCTAAACAACACCTCTCCTTTTGTAAGGCTCCACCTCCCAAACTTCCATCTGCTGAGGACTGAGTACGAGGCTCAATCACAAACACACAAGGTTACAGGGGAAATTTCACATTCAAACCACCATATTCTAACTTTGTCCCATAGATTCATGACTGCAGTGCAGTTAAGTCTAACTTTAAGTCACATGAGTGGAGTAATTATATAACAGCCCAGAGTAAGCGTTCCTACAGGAAAAGAAGGCATATAAAGAAAGATTGAACCAGACAGTGCAGGATAGAAAACTAGTAAGTCAAGCATCAAACCTTGCAGCTCCATGTCTGGTATCTGCAATCCATGATGAATGCTCTGAGGTCAAATTCTGCCATGCTTCTTTCTTTCTAGACAGATCCTCTGAGCCAAAGCAAGCAGCTTCCCTTGGCTGCCAGCCTACAGCCCATAGTCCTTATCTCTCTGTATTTAGAGCTTTCACATTCTTCCTACATTGGCCCACCAAGTTCTGCTTAAAGCACTGCTTGGCTTCACTAGGCCAAAGTTCTAGATCCTTCCATATTATTCCTGCCATTCACTTCCTGACTTTTAGCAGTAATGCTCCATTTCTCAGTACCTGTTATCTGTAGTAATTACATTCTTATTGCTGGCACAAAACATCAGACCAAAAATAGCTTATGGAAGGAAGGATTATGGAAGACTTGCCATCTTGAAGGCATACTTCATCTTTGTTAAGAAAGCATGGCAGGAAGCAGCAAGAGAGGGGAGCTAGCACTGCAAGCTGGGTTATTAAACCTGAAGGCCCACCCACATTGACACAACTCCTCCAGCAAGGCTTCACTTCCCAAATTATCATCACCTAGGGACTGAGTATGAGGCTTAATCACAAACACACAAGGCTATGCGGTTCTTTAAATTCAAACTACCACAGCTGTAAAGGATGATCATTCCAAAATAATGGCCTTACACACTGAGTGAATTTGTTTTTAGAACAACCAGCAATTGCTAAAATTACTGCTTTTATTTCAGTCATCTAGGTCTTCAGACCTAGATAAATTATGGTCTTAGTTAAAGTTCTTTTATGGGTTAAATTTTGTCCCCCAAAGACAGAAATCCAAACTCCTGGTGTGATGGTTAAGTTTGTGTCAACTTGATCTGTTTAGGAATCCATAGACATTCCTCATAAATGGGTCTCTGATGTTGCTTGTAGGAAGGATCAACTAGAGGATGAATCCTTCCCCCAGGGTGAGCCTTTCCCCAAAGTGGGAGGCCCTTCTTTGAGGGGGGAATTTTTATCTAAAGAAGCTCTGGGAAGGAAAAGATCCCCTCCTCCCACCTGGCTGACTGTTCTGTTTGCTGTTTGATGCTTGCTGCTTTCTGCTTTCCAGTGTGGACTGAAGACAAGCATAGACTGAAGAGCAGCATCTCTCCAGGACACCTCCAGGCCTTCAGTGCCAGATTGGGACTGCTGAGGCATCCAAGCTCATGGACTGAGCAGCTAGTGGATTCCTTGACTATCAGGCCTGCAACCTGCTATTGTTGGACTGTCATAAGCTAATCCAATAAATTTCCTTGTAATACAATTCATTCTATTGGTTCTGTTCCTCTAGAGAACCCTGACTAATATAGATTGTGGTACCAGGAGTGGTTCTAGAGAAACAGAATTGTAAGGATAGATTTTCCTAGTGGGCTTGGTGGTCTCTGGAGTTGGTTCTCCAACTTCAGTACCACTAAAGTCTCTACAGTAATAAAGAGAGCACTTTTACTGGTAATAAGGAGGGTACTAATATTCCATGGTGTGAACTATTTAAAGAACTCCATGAGATAGATGTATTTGGGGATCCTGAGTCTTATCTTGTGAAGAACAAGGAATTTAGTGACTCTGTATCTAGAACATTTGAATATTTGTGGAAAAGTAAGATGAATGATGATGCTGGATGGTTTCTTCTAGCATCTCTGGATAAACTATTGAGAGAAAAGCAGAAGTTCAGAAAGGAAATTTCCAAGCTTAAGACCCACATACATGATTTGAAGGTTTCTAAGGGTGCCCTGGAGGAAAGTCTCCTCTCTAGCCAGAACAGGGCTCAAATTACAGAAAACCAAATCCATGCTCTCATTGTCAGATTGGCTAACTTGCAATGTAAGCTCAATTTTCAGCTTCACGGGCTATCAGAAGTTAAAGTAAGGGCACTGATTGGAAAAGAGTGGGATCCTATGAGTTGGGATGGGGATGTGTGGGAAGACCCTGAAGAATCTGGGGACATTGAACTCTCAGATTCCAAAGAAGTTGTTTTGCATGAGAATGTGACTTCCCCTCTTTTAGGGGTAGTTGCATTACCACCTGCACACCCTGAAGTATTGCCTTCTCCATCTTTTCCTGAGGGAATCACTCCTTCTTTGTCTGAGGAACCAGCAATGAGGAACCTGCAGGAGATGCTGATGCCCACCCATCTTTGCCTCTAGGCCTATAACAAGGCATAAGGCTAGGTGTGCCCCTAAAGGTGAGCTAGAAAGCCATACTCAAGAGGAGATGAGGTACACCCCTAAAGAATTTTAAGAGCTTTCTAACTTGTACTGGCAGAAGGATGGAGTATATGTGTGGGAATGGATTTTAAGGGTCGGGGATGAGGGTAAAAAGAATATAAGATTATATCATGCTGAATTTATTGAAATGGGCCCTCTGAGCAGAGATTTTAGATTTAACAATGCAGCTCATGCAGTTGGTAGAGGTACCAAAAATTTATTTGGTTGGCCCAACTATGGATCCAAAGATGGCCTACAGTGAGTAAGCTCAAGCTGCCTGATATCCCCTGGCTTAATGTTTATGAAGGGTTTAAAAGGCTCAGAGAACTTGGAATGCTGGAGTGGATTTGCCATGTAAACTCATCTTTACCCCCATAATGGGAGCATCCAGAAGATGTGCCCTTCACTAAGACTGTAAGAAACAGATTTGTGAAGGGAGCCCCAGCATACTTAAAGCTGCCAGTAGTTGCCATAATATCTAAAGAAGACATCACTGTGGGAGCTGCAGGTGCTGTATTAGGTGACTTTGATGCAGTGGGTCTAACTGTATCTTGGGGTGACAAGAGCCAAGTATCAGCACTAAATTGCCAAAGGCAAGGTGAGCATGTATACTGTAATAGACAGCGTAGGCAAAACAATGCTCATAACAGTATGACTTGTGTAGCCCTTTGGTACTGGCTGATTAATCATGGTATTCCCAGAAGTGAAATAGATAAATAGCCTACTAAGTTCCTGGTTGATCTGTATAAGCAGAAAAGTTCCAGAGCAAAGGACAGAAAGACCACTTTGAATTATAGCAAGAGAGAATCGGGGCCTCTTAACCAGTTTCCAGACTTGAGCCAGTTTACAGATCCTGAGCTCCTTTATTGAAGGGGTGGCCAGGTCCCATTGAGGAATAAGCCTCCCACAATCCCTAAAAGTTTCAATATTAAGCTTAGTTCTATCCTTATGCAGAGGGACCTGCAGCCATTTGCTAGGGTAACTGTACGCTGGGGAAAAGGAAATAATCAGACCTTTGGGGGCTTACTGGACAGTGGCTCTGAATTGACATTGATTCCAGGAGACCCCAAACAGCACCATGGCCCTCTAGTTAAAGTAGGTGCTTATGGAGGTCAGGTGATCAATGGAGTTTTGGCAAATGTTAGACTAACAGTGGGTCCAGTGGGTCCCTGAATTCATCCGGTGCTTATTTCCCCAGTCCTAGAATGCATAATTGGGATATAAATACTTAGGAGTGGACAGAACCCCCACATTGGTTCCTTGACTTGTGGAGTGTGGGCTATTGTGGTCGGAAAGGCCAAATGGAAGCCATTGGTGCTTTCTCCCCCAGGGAAAATAGAGAACCAAAAACAGTAACACATCCCTGGATGGATTGCAGAAATTAATGCCACTATAAAGGACTTGAAGGATGCAGGGGTGGTGGTTCCCACCATATCTCCCTTTAATACTCTCCTATTTGGTTTGTTCAGAAGACAGATCCTGGAAAATGACAGTGGATTATCAGAAACTTAATCAGGTAGTGACTCCAATTGCAGCTGCTGTACCAGATGTGGCTTTTTTTACTTGAGCAGATTAACACATGTCATGGTACCTGGTATGCAGCTGTTGTTCTTGTGAATGTCTTCTTCTTTATACCTCTCCATAATGCCCACCAGAAGCAATTTGCCTTCAGCTGGCAAGGTCAGCAGTACACATTTACTGTTTTACCTCAAGGTTATACTAACTCTCCAGCCTTGTATCATAGCTTAGTTCACAGGGATCTTGATCACCTGTCCCTTTCAGAAGGTATCACATTGGTCCATTATATTGATGACATTATGCTGATTGTATCAAATGAGCAGGAGGTGGCAGCCACTCTGGAGTTGCTGGTATAGCATATGTGCATAAGGGGATTGGAAATAAATCCATAAAAAATTCAAGGACCCTCCACCTCCATGATATTTCTAGGAAATCAGTGGTGTGGGCCATGCAGGGATATTCCTTCTAAGGTAAAGGATAAGTTGTTGTACCTGGCCTCTCCCACCACTAAGAAGGAAGCACAAAGTCTAGTGGGCCTATTTGGATTTTGGAGACAGCACATTCCTCACTTGGGTGTGTTACTCTGTCCCATATACCAAGTGACTCAGAAAGCTACTAGTTTTCAGTGGCACTAAGAACAAGAGAAGGCTCTTCAACAGGTCTAGACTGCAGTAGAGGCTGCTCTTCCACTTGGGCCATATAATACAGTGGATTCAATGGTAATTGAGGTGTCAGTGGCAGATAGAGATGCCATTTGGAGCCTTTTTTCAGGCCCCCATAGGTGAATCACAGTGGAGGCCCTTGGGATTCTAGAGCAAGACACTGCCATAATCTGAAGACAATTATTCTCCCTTTGAGAGACAGCTCTTGGCCTGGTTTTGGGCCTTAGTAGAAACTTAATACTTGACAATGGGTGATCAAGTTACTATGAGACCTGTGCTACCCATTATGAGCTGGGTGTTATCTGACCCACCAGGCCATAAAGTTGGATGTGCACAGCAGCAATCCATCATCAAGTGAAAGTGGTATATCATGATCGGGTTTAAGCAGGCCCTGAAGGTACAAGTAAATTACTACATGAGGAAGTTACCCAAATTCCTAAGGTTGCTACTCCTGTTACAATGCCTTCTGTCCCCAAGCATGCACCTATGGCATCATTGGGTGTGCCCTATGATCAATTGACTGAGGAGGAGAAGACTAGGGCATGGTTTACAGATGTTTCAGCATGTTATGTGGGCACATCCCAGAAGTGGACAGCTGGAGCATTACAACCCTTTTCTGGGACAACTCTGAAGGACTGTGGTGAAGGGAAGTCTTCACAGTGGGAAGAACTATAGGCAGTAGACATGGTTGTGCATTTTGCTTGGAAGGAAAAAATGACCAGATGTGTGGTTATACACTGATTCATGGGCTGTGGACAATGGTTTGGCTGGATGGTGCAGGACTTGGAAGAAGCACAATTGGAAAATTGGTGAGAAGGATATTTGGGGAAGGTGTATGTGGATAGAGATCTCTGAATGGCCAAAGATATAAAGATACTTGTGTCCCATGTTAATGCTCATCAGAAGGTGACCTCATCAGAGGAGGACTTTAATAATCAAATAGATAGGCTGACCTGTTCTGTGGATAGTGATCAACCTCTTTCCTTAGCCATCCCTATCATTGCCCAATAGGCCCATGAAAAAAGTGGTCATTGTGGCCAGGATGCAGGTTATGCGTGGGTCCAACAATGTAGACTCCCACTAACTAAGGCTGACCTGGCTATGGCTGCTGCTGAGTGCCAAATCTGCCAGTAGCAGAGACCAATTCTGAGCCCCTGATATGTTAGCATTACCAGGGGTGATCAGCCAGAAACTTGGTGTCAAGTTGACTACATTGGACCTCTTCCATCATTGATATGGCAGTGTTTTGTCCTTACTGGAATAGGCATTTATTCTGAGTATGCATTTGCTTTTCCTACACGTAATGCTTCTGCTGAAACTACCATACATGGGCTTATAGAATGCCTTATCCACTGTCATGGTGTTCCACACAGCATTTCTTCTGACCAAGGAACTCACTTCACAGCCAAGGAAGTATGGCAGTGGGCTCATGATCATGGAATTCACCGGTCTTTCCATGTGCCCCACCTCTCTGAAGCAGCTGGCTTGATAGTGCAGTGGAATGGCCTTTTAAAGAAACAGCTGCTGTACCAACTAGGTAACAATAGCTTGGAGGGCTGGAGGACTGTCCTCCAGCAGGTTGTATATGCTCTGAATCAGCATCCTATATATGGTGCTGTTTCTCCCATAGCCCAGATTCATAAGTCCAGAAATCAAGGACTGGAAATCAGAATGTTAGCACTTACCATCACCCCAAGTGACCCATTAGCCAAATTTTTGCTTCCTGTTCCTGCAACCTTACACTCTGCTGGCCTAGAGATCCTGGTTCCAGAGGGGGAAGTCCTTTTTCCAGGAGGCACAAAGAACATTCCATTGAACTGGAAACTAAGACTTCCCCCTGAACACTTTGGGATCCTGATGCCCTTGAATGAACAGGCTGAGAAAGGAGTTACGATGTTAGCAGGGGTGATTAATTCAGACTACCAGAGGGAAATTGGACTGCTCCTCCACAATGGAGGTAAAAAAAGAGTATGTCTAGAGTGCAGGATATCCTTTAGGGCATCTCTTGGTGTTACCATGCCCTGTTATCAAAGACAACTGCAACAACCCAATCAAGGCAGTGTGATAAATGGTGCAGATCCTTCAGGAATGAAGGTATGGGTCACCCCTCCAGGTAAAGAACCAAGACCTGCTGAGGTGCTTGCTGAAGGTGGAGGAAATACAGAATGGGTAGTAGAAGAAGGCAGTTACAAATAAATACCAGCTAAGGCCATGTGACCAGTAACAAAAAGGTGGACTGTAATTGCCATGAGTGTTTCTGGTTTAACTTGTTAAGAGTGTTTGTACACCAATATTAAGATGCTTTTGTTCTTCTATTTCTCTATTAGGTAATTAATACTGATTAAGATACTATTGCTAGTTAACCACTGTTTAATTTATATTTGATTTATTATATTAGAGAGTAAGCATTCCTTGAGGAACCTTGCTTTGGTTGGGGGGAAGATTGTGCATTTCCAGTTGTATGAGGGATAATTATATCATGTTAGGTGGAATTATGACCTTGTTACTTTCTTCATTTGGAAATTAAGTATGAGGTAAGGAGATATGGTTTGGTGTCAAGTTGAAAAGGGGTGGACTTGTGATGGTTAAATTTGTGTCAACTTGATCTGTTTAGGAATCCACAGACATTCCTCATAAGTGTGTGTCTGAGGTTGCTTCTAGGAAAGATTAACTAAAGGAGGAATCCTTCCCCCAGGGTGAGCCCTTCCCCCATAGTAGGCAGCCCCTCTCAGAGGGGGTGCTTTAGCTAAAGAAGCTCTGGGAAAGAAAGGATTCCCTCCTCCCAACTGGCTGCTGGTGCTGCTTGCTGCTCACTGTTTGCTGCTTGCTGCTTACTGCTGGCAGCTTGCTGCTTGCTGCTCTTCAGGGTGCAGTGAAGACCACAGTGGACTGAAGAGCAGCATCTCTCCAGGCCTTGAGTGCTGGATTGGGACTGCTGAGGCATCCAGCCTCGTGGACTGAGCAGCTACTGAGTTCCTTGACTCTCAGTCCTGAAACCTGCTATTGTTGGACTGTCATAAGCTAATCCAATAAATTTCCTTTTAATACAATTTATTCTATCAGTTCTGTTCCTCTAGAGAACCCTGATTAATACACCTGGTATAGTTGAATATAATCTTATTTGGAAATAAGGACTTTGCAGAGGACAATCTAAGATGAAATCACTAGAATGACAGGTATCTTTATCTTTTTTTTCAACAAAATATACTCATTGATTTTAATATTTTAAATATATTTTTATTAGTTATGTATATATACAGCCATTATGGTACCATCATTAGCCTTCTCCCTGTCCTCCCCCATGGGTTATGTGGGTCTTACCTTATGTGGGTAGCCATAAGTTATGTGGGAGAGGCAATGACTCTGTGTATAATGACCTAAGTCATAGCTCTAACAATCTTTCCGTCCCCTCTTATGTGAGTTCCCCTGAGCCATGTTGGGTACATTTTAGGTATATTTCAGTGATGAGGTTTTATGAGTCTCTGTGTCTCTGGGTATCTGATTTGGTAGGGGTTGAGATTCTTTTGTGTCTATCTCCTTTGCCCTTGTGCTGGTACCAGGTTCATCACAAAAGCAGTACTCCTGCTTATTTCCCCTATGACTCAATGGCTTCATCTGGTGCCCTGATGTAGGGAGATGGGCTGATTCTCTCCTCAGGATATGTGTCCATCTGAAAGAGAGAAGCATATTCTTCAATAGAGAGTGAGGTCAGTGCAAGATACATGGATAACCATTATTATTTTAGGGAGAATTTAATAGGTGTAGGCCCTCTTGTATCCCACTGTTGGTGAGAGCTTGATATTGGAGAGTGGGCTCATTTTTGGATATGGTTCTGACTTGTTTCCTATTTCCAGGTAGGGGTTCCATTCCACTGAGTGGATTCGTTAGCCAAATCTAGAGCAGTTGGTAACCCACAATGGCCATGTGCCACTACTGCACTTGTGTGAGCATCATGTCAGGTTGTTTGCTGCTAAGTAACTTAGACCATGAGTTGCTTAGAAAGATGTTGGTCATTTTCCCCCAGACACTTATTTAGTGCCTTCTGGCACTAGACAAGCTAACTGTTTGGGGACTGATTCTCTTCCAGATTCCAGCTAGGTCTCTCCATGTTCCATCCAAATAGCATATGGTGTCTTCAGCAGGAAGGTCTCACCAATAATCTTTGGTGAGTCATCAAGTAGTCTGACAGACATCTGTCTTCTTTTGGGAAACCTTGTAGGTCTCACTGATCAACAGCTCCTTGTGGATGTTAACCACATGCTGTTGTTGGTAGTTACAGGTCAGTGCCAAGGGAAAAGAAGGAAGAAAAAATATAGATAATATGAAAGATAAAGAGAGAAGTGGGAGTAATACAGAGAGAAACACGATAATATTGAAGTTACTCTTCATCCTACCCTCCCCCAGCCCCCATGATTCAGGTGTTCTCTCCAAGCACCTGATGTAGGTTTGAACTTTTAGTATGTCCTTCAGGATACAGGATTTTATGGCACCACTTCCATTTGGGTCCAGTTTTTTGTCCCCCCACCCACCCTTTCCTTGCCCTCCCACCCAACCATCCCTATTGTCCAGTACTCAAGATGTTTAGTAGGTGTGTCAGCATCTCAAGAAAATCCAAATTAGGAGCTGGAGATGAGTGAGACCATGTGATGCTTATCTTTCTGTGATTGGGTGAGTTTATTAAGAATGATCTCTTCCCAGTTTGACCATTTTTCTTCAAATTGCATTGTGTCATTTTTCCTTACTGCTGTGTGGAATTCCTTTGTGTAGATACACCAAATCTTAGTTATCCATTCATCTAATGATGGACATCTGGGTTGATTCCAGCTCTTACCTATTATGAATTGAACAGATATAAACATGGTTGAGCAAATATCTCTGATCTGAGGCTTGGAGCTTTTAGGGTAAATGCCCAGTAAGGGGATAACTGGATCTGTTGGTACCTCTATAGTCATCCTTTTTAGGAGTCTCCATATTGCTTTCCATAGTGGTTGTACCAGCTTACATTCCCACAAACAGTGAATGAGGGTTCCTATTTCTCCACATCCTTGCCAGCATTTGTTGTTATTAGATTTTTTAAATTTTTGCTGTCTTTACTGGGGTAAGGTGGAATATCATAGATTTTCCTGCATTTCCCTGATGATTATGGATGTTGGGCCTTTGCTTAAGTGTGTGCTTGACATTTGTATTTTTCATCTGAGAACTTCTTCTGCAGTTCTCTGCCCTATTTTGTGAGTGGGTTGTTTGAATTTTATTGTTTAGGTTTTTTAGTTCTTTGTATATTTTAGAGATTAGGCCTCTGTCTGATGTGTATCTGGCAAAAATTTTCTCCCATTCTGTGGGTAATCAATTGGCTCTGCTTGTTGTTTATTTGTCAGTGAAAAAACTTTTCAGCTTCATGAGATCTCAATGGTTGAGTGATTGTTTAATTTACTGAGCTACTGGGGTTTTGTTCAGGAAGTCTTTACCCACTCCTATATCATGAAAGCTGTCTCCTACTTTTTCTTCTCCTAGTAGCAGTGCTTCTGGTCTTATATTGAGGTCTTTGATCCATTTGGACTTGATTTTTGTGCATGGTGATATGTGTGGATCGAGTTCATTTTCCTGCATATGGTTATCCAGTTTGTCCAGCACCATTTGTTAAAGATGCTGTCTTTTTTCCAGTGTTGGGGCCTTTATCAAATATCAAGTAGCTGTAGTTACTTTTCCCAAAGTCCAGATCCTCAATTCTGTTCCATTGGTCTATATTCCTGTTTTTATGCCAGTACCATTTGTTTTTACTACTATGGCTTTGTAGTATAGCTTTAGATCAGGTATGGTGATGCCTCCAGAGGTATTTATTCTGCTGAGGATATGCTTGGATATCCAAGGCTTTCTGCCATTCCATATGAATTTTGAGATCATTTTTTCTATCTCTGTGAAGAAAGAAGTTGGGATTTTTATTGGTATTGCATTAAATCTGTATATTGCTTTTAGTAAGATTGCCATTTTCACTATGTTAATTCTCCCTATCCAGGAGCATGGGAGATCATTCCATTTTCTCAGGTCCTCATCAATTTCCTTCTTGAGTGTTTTCATGTTTCCATTGTAAAGATCTTTCACCTCCTTGGTTAATGTTATTCCAAGGTATGTTATTATTAATATTTTTTGATGCTATTGAAAATGGATGATGTTGCTTATTTCTTTCTCTGTATCTTTGTCTTTTGCATAGAGAAAGGCTACTGATTTTTGTGCATTGATTTTATATCCTGCTACTTTACTGAAGGAGTTAATCACTTTTAAGATTTTTGAGATGGAGGTTACCGGGTCACTTATATATAGAATCATGTTGTCTGCAAATAGGGCTAACTTAAGTTCTTCCTTTCCAATTTGTATTCCTTTTATTTCTTTCTCCTGCCTTATTGCTTGAGCTAGTACTTCTATACTATGTTGAAGAGAAGAGGTGAGAGTGGACACCTCTGTCTTCTTCCTGATCTCAGTGGGAATTCCTTCAGCCTCTCCCCATTAAGTATTATTTGGGCTTTAGGATCTTTATATATAGCCTTTGTTATGTTGAGATATAGACCATCCATGCCCAGTTTCCCTAATGTTTTGATCATGAAGTGATGTTTTAGTTGGTCAAAGGCCTTTTCTGCATCTATCAAAATAATCATGTGGTTTTTGTGTTTGAGCTTATTTATGTGGTTTATTACATTGACAGAGTTCCTTATGTTGAACCATCCCTGCATTCCTGGGATGAAGCCTACCTGATCTAGATGGATAATGCTTTTGATGTGCTGTTGAATTCAGTTTGCAAGGATTTTGTTCAGGATCTTTGCATCTAAGTTCATCAGGGAAATAGACCTGTAGTTTTCTTTTCTTGTGGCATCTCTGCCTGGTTTTGGTATTAGAGTGATACTAGCTTCAAAGAAGGAGTTGGGGAGCTTTTCCTGTTCTCCAATTGTGTGGTACAGTTTGAGAAAAATTGGTTTCAGTTCTTCCATGAAGGTTTGATAGAATTTAGCTGAGAAGCCATCTGGTCCTGGACTGTTCTTTTTATGGAGGTTTTTGATTACCCTTTCAACCTCGGTGGTTGTGATAGGTTTGTTTAGGAGATTCATCTGCTCTGAGTTTAACTTTGGTAGGTGGTATGTGTCCATGAATTCATCCATTTCCTCCATATTATCCAGTTTTATGGAGTAGAGGTTTTTGAAGTAAGTCCTGATGATCTCCTGATCTCACCTTTGTCTGCTGTGATCTCTCCTTTTTCATTTCTAATTTTGTTAATTTGAGTTGTCTCTTTTATACATTTGATCAAATTGGCCAGGGGTTTATCTATTTTGTTTATTTTTTCAAAGAACCAGCTCTTTGTTTGATCAATTCTCTTAATTGTCTTCTTAGTTTCCAGTTCATTAATTTCTGCTCTGATCTTAATTATTTCTTTCTGTCTGGAGCTTTTTGGGTTGGGTACCTCTTGTTTTTCCAATGCCTTTATATGGATGGTTAGGTTGTTGATTTGGGATCTCTCTGTTGTTGTTATGAAAGCATTTAGTGCAATAAATTTTCCCATAAGTTTTGGTACATTGTGTTCTCATTGTCATTCATTTCCAGAAATTTGGCAATTTCACTTTTTATTTCTTCAAGTACCCACTTATTGTTTAGGAGTGTGTTGTTCAGTTTCCAGGAGCTGGTTGTGTTTCTGGCACAACTTTTGTTGTTAATTTCTAGCAATACAGCATTGTGATCTGATATCATGCAGGAAATTATGTTGATCCTCCTAAATATATGAAGGCAGGATTCATGACCCAGTATGTGATCTATTTTAGAGAAGGTTCCATGGGCAGCTGAGAAGAATGTATAATCTGTGTTTTTTGGGTAGAATGTTCTATAAATGTCTATTAGGTCTAATTGATCTATGGTGTTGTTGAGCTCTCTTACTTCCCTGTTAATTTTCTCTTTGGATGATCTGTCTATTGCCAATAGTGGAGTATTGAAGTCCCCAACTATGATGCTGTTGGTGGTTATTTATGTTTTGTTCTCCAGTAGATTTTGTTTTATGAGTTGTGGTGTACCTGTGTTTGGTGCATAAATATTGATGATTGTGATATCCTCTTGTTTGAATGTTCCCTTGATGAGTAATTAGTGGCCTTCTTTGTCTTTTTGATTACTTTTGGTTTGAAGTATATTTTATCTGGTATAAGTATAGCTATACCTGCTTGTTTCTTGTTTCTGTTTGCTTGGAATATCATTTTCCACCCTTTCACCCTGAGGCAGTGTCTGTCTAGTGGTGAGCTGAGTTTCTTGAAGACAGCAGATTGAGGAATCTAATTTTCTGATCCACTGTGTTAGCTTATGTCTCTTGATGGGTGAATTAAGGCCATTAATATTTAGGGTAATAACTGTGAGGTTTGATTTGATACCTGCCATATTGTGGTGGTTTATGTGGTTTGGTAGTTTCTTGGTCTTTGTAGTTTTTGTGCCTTCTTGCAGTTTGGTTATTGTCTTCTGCTTCTCACGGACATTTGCTGTTGGTTATTTTCTTTCTTGCTGTATAGAATTCCCTGAAGTACTTTCTGTAGGTTTGGCTTTGTGTTCAGATAGTTGTATACCTGACTTTTATCATGGAAAGTTTTTATTTCACCATCTATTATGAGGGATACTTTTGCTGGATAGAGTAGTTTGGGTTGGAAGCATAAGTTCTTAGACTTTGCAGTGTTCCATTCCAGGCTCTTATGGCTATTATGGTTTCCATTGAGAAGTCTGAAGTAATTCTACAAATTCCTTTGTAGTTAATGTGTTGTTTCTCCCTAACTGCTTTTAGGAGTTTCTCTTTGTTCTTGATGTTTAGAGTCTTAATGATATGTTTGGAGAATTTCTCCTTTTGTCCAGTCTGTTTGGAGTTCTGTTAGCTTCTTGTGTTTTGATGGGAGTTTCTTTTTGAGAGGGTGGGAAAGTTGAATAGGTTTTCCATGCCTGTTGTCTCAATTTCTTCCCCTTCTGTTATACCCATAATTCGAATGTTTGGGTGTTTAAGCATATCCCACATTTCCCTCATGTTCTGTTCACAGACATTTTTGAACTTATTGAAACTTTTGGACTCTTGAACTTTTTCTTCTGTATTGTCTTTCATTTCTGAGTTTCTATCTTCCACTTGGCTGCCTCTGTTCTTGAGAGTTTCTATAGAGTTTTGGGCTTGCACAATTTAGCTTATATTTTCTACTGCTTTTTTATGTATAGTTTCCATCCCTCTGTCAAGTTCCCTTTTCACATCATTTTCTGATTTTCTTAATGCTCCTTGGAGTTCATCCCTGCATTTTTTATTGTCTCCATTGAGCTTAGCCAGTTGGTTACTGAGGTCCTCTTTTTTTTCTCTCTCTCTCTCTCTCTCTCTCTTTCAGATCATTTAACTGTCTTTGGAACACTTCCTGGTTCTGTTCTATTAGGTCTAATCTAGGAAGGACCCCATTCATACAATTACTGGCTCTTTGTTGAGTTTCTGCAAGTTCTGCTATTTGCTTGGCTAGGGTTGCATAGCTTGTCTCTTCATTATGGGGGTCTGGTCCTATTGTCTCTTCTATGATTTCATTAAAGTAATCCATTGTGGGACTGCACAACCTAGCTGGATTTACTTGTATCTAAATTTTCTTGCTACTCCTTTTGTGCTGTGGTCTGCCCATCACAATGGTACACAAAGCCTAGGGTGTATGACACTAGCCTGCTGTCCTGGAATGGGGGGCAACAGTGAGTTTAAGGGCGATTGCCTGGGGATTTCAGAGAGGCTGGGATTGGGGCCTGAGTCCCTGTTCAGGGATGGGGGCGGTCAATGGTGAGTGTGCACAGGGCTCAGCTAGGCTAGGGCAGGGACACTGGCCTGTGTCCCCATTAGTGTGTGGGAGGAGTTGGTGGCAGATACCAGTGATCATGCCCGTGGACCTAAGTAAGGCTAGGGTGGAGACAGTGGCCTGCTGTCCTGGGTCCCTGTTAGTGGGTGATAAGAGTCAGTGGTGAGTATTGGCAATCACACTCGCAGGGCTCAGAAAGGCGAGGACGGGGACACTGGCTTGTTGGCCTGGGTCACTGTTCATGGATGGAGGGATTTGATGGTGGTACAGGCAATTGTGCACATGGGTCTCAGGAAGTGTAGGGTGGGGACAATGGCCTGCTGGCCTGGGTCCCCTTCTCAGGGGCAGGGCCATAGAGTGGGACATGCAAGGGGCTCAGAAAGGCAGGAGCAGGGACACTGGCCTTTTGGGATGTATTCCTGCTCAGGGGTGGGACTGCAGAGTGGGGAAGACACACCCAGGTCTCAAAGCATATAGGGTAGAGACACTGGCCTGCTGGGCTGTATCCCTGCCTGAGGGCGGGATTGTGAAATATAGCTTATTTAAGAATGTCAAATCTGACCATTCATCAGATTTAATATATAATTTACCCTGACAAGGATGGTAAAATTAGCCCTTCTGATGCAAGCCTATATACCAGGCTTATTTGGCGGGTACTGACCTGGTGTAATCCCACTTACCCTTTGGGATGGTTTTGGTCTCAGCTATGCTGCATGGCTGCTTGGGTCCCTCTTTGCTGCGCTTGTGGGCTCAGGTAGGCTGGCTGAGTCAGTGGGTCACTGCTCTGATCATGCAGGGTGCTGTCTAGGTGAGTTCCCTTCCCCAGATCTCTGGTGCTTGCTGGCACTTGTGCTGGCAGTGGGGGAGGGGAGGCTGTGGTTTCCTGTAGCTCAGGCTGAGGCTGCTGGCTGTGGTAGCGGGGCCCTCATTGCTGTGGCTAGAGCTGCTTCTGCTTATTTCTGTGGGCTCTGCATGGTCTGGATCTCTCTTACTTCTCTTCTGTGGTTGATAATTTACTATACACCTCACTTTTTAGTAGAAGAGTGTATTTTGCTGTTTTTTTTTTTTTTTTTCTTCTCTAGGCTGTTTTGGCATGGTTCCTATGCTGCCATCTTAACCAGAACCTCAGATATCTTTATTTTTAGAGGAAAGATGGCGTGGGAAGATGCATGTCTTGTGCTGATAAAAACAGACATTCAAGGGATTTGGGAGGTGAGAGGCTCCTGGGGTGATCAGACACTGGGAGAGGTCAAAAAGAACATTCCTCAACAGGATTCAGAGGGAAAATAGTTCTGCCAACATCTTGATTCTGTGGTTCTAGAGTCCAATCTTCTGTTGTTGAAGAACTTGTTCCAACAGTTGTACTGATGTAATAGAGGCATAAAGCTAGTAATTGGCAAAAAGGCAAGTAAAACACAGATTCATGTGATCCAAAAGCTTCTCCAAAACATTACATTAGTCATTTTGATAGTTGATATTGGGACCTTTAGGACAAATAACAGAACCTGTTTCCCAAGGTTTAAAAAGCAGGTTACAAAAAGAATGAAAGATACAAAAATAATTTTGAACAACATAAAAGGTATATCAGTGTTGTACAGAATTGGACAAGTGTCAATTAACATAATTGATTTTTGGAAACTAGGGATCTTCTGTATGTATAAAGGGAAATCAGTATAAATATAGATTTCACTTAAATCATAAAAAACTCAAACACTGGCTAATTCTATTACTCATCCATTATCAGCTCTTAGAGAATTATGTCAGTTAACAATGAGGTTACTGTTATACTTAATGTGTGATGATAACTGACAACTTGATTCTTTAATAGTATTTGTTAGAAAACAAAATTTTTTAATGAGAATATATTTTATATTAATCTACATTGTAGAATACAGTTTTTATGTTTCATTGACTATCTGTGTATATAAGCAATATACCGTGATCATAATCACCTGCCACCAGCTCCATTTATCCCCCTCTACTGAATAGTTTATTCCACTAGTCTCTCCTCAATTTTGATGTAATCATTTTCCCCCTCATATTATACATGTCTTGTGTAAGTAGCATCAACCACTGTGAGGTCATGAATACCAAGACCACTTTGAGTCCAGGAGACAGTATTTCAAATCACTCCTCCCTTCCTTTGGCTCTTAAATTTTTTCTACCACATCTTTCTAAATGGACCCTGAGCCTTGGAGGGTGTGGTAGAAATGTCTCACTTAGTACTAAGCATTCCACTGTCACTTCTCAGCATTTTGATGAGATTTGAATCTCCCAAATGGTCACCACCATCTGAAAAGAAAAGTTTCCCTAATCAAAAGTGAGAGTAGCATTAATACCCAGGCATAAACATTAGTATTTGGAGGATTGCTTGGTGGGAATAACATATCCATTTAGCCAGACAACAGTATTAGTTTCCACTGTAGGACTGGTGAATTCCCCAGCTATAGACTTTTGAGTAGGTTTTCAGTACCAGGTAGGAGTTATCTCCCATGCAGTGGGCCTCAAATCCCATCAGAGAGTAGTTGGTTTCTTCAATAAGAGACATGCCCCCATTACATCAGTTTGCACATTTGGTCTGGCCAGCTGTAAAACTTGCAGGGCCCACTGCTGGTTAAGACCATTGATGAGATTTCTCCTTAACAGGCTGTGTTGTGGTTTGAATTAGGTGCCCCCATAAACTTATGTGTTTGGGGGGTGCATAATATATGCATTTAGCCAGACAACAGTAGTAATTTTCTCCTAGTGCTTATGATCTCCTTATCCTTAGGCTTTTCATTAGGTTTTCAGTACCACGTAGGCATTGCCTCCCATGGAACAGACCTGAAATCCAATCAGAGAGCAATTGGTTTCCCCCATAACAGACATGCCACCATTGCAGCAGTTGGTACTGCTGAAAAGTCATTAAATTTGCAGGGTCTACTGAAATTTTGTTGATTGATCAGTGGTTTGACTTGCTGAACAACTGGGATTCTATTCAGAAAGTCCTTGCCTATATGTTGAAGTGTTTCCCTTACCTAGTAGTTTACTCTAGTAGTTTCTTAGTTTTAGGTCTTATTTTAAGGTCCTTGATCCATTTTGTAGTAAATTCTTGTGCATAGAGAAGGATAAGGATATATTTTCATCCTTCTAAATATAAATAACCAGTTTTCCCAGCACTGTTTGTTAAACAGACTATCTTTTTCTCCAGTGAATGTTTTTTGGCATATGATTTTGTCAAAAATCAGATGGTTATAGGTGCCTGAGTTTACATCTGGGTACGCTATTCTGTTCCATTGCTCTCCATGTCTGTTATTGTGCCAGTACCATGTTGTTTTTGTCACTATAGCTCTGCAATTTATCTTAAAATAATTATGGTGATACTACCAGCCTTATTTTTAGTTGCTCAGAATTACTTTGGGTGGTTGGGTTTTTCTGGTTTGTTTGTTTGTCCAAATGGATTTTAGATTTTTCTTCTATTTCAGTGAAGAATGTCACTAGAATTTTGATGGGTTGTCTTTCCATTTCCTAGTGTCTTCTGCAATTTTTCTCACACTTTTAAGTTTTCCTTGTTGAGATCCTTTGCTTTCTTGGTTTGGTTTATTCCAAGATTTTTTTTTTTTTTTTTGAGGCAATTGTGAATTGGAGGTTTCTCTGATTTCATCCTCAACACATTTGTTTGTTATTGGGATATAGGAAGGCTACTGATTTATATGTATTAATTTAGCATCATAATACTTTGCTGAACACATTTATTTGCTCTATCAGCTTTCTGGTAGAATCTTTAGGATCCTTTATGAATAAAGTAAAATCATCTGCAAATAATGCTAATTTGAGTTCTTCCTTTCCTATTTGTATCCCTTTTGTTTGTGTCTCTTATCTTATTGCTATAGCTAAGACTTCCAGTACTGTATTAAATAGTAGTGGGGAAAGTGGACACCCTTGGTTTGTTCATGATTTTAATGAAAATATTTTGAGTTTTCCCCCATTTAGTATAATGTTGGCTATAAATTTGTTATAAATAGTCTTTATTATGTTGAGATATGTTCCATTACAAATTTCTTCAGGACTTTCTTTACTTTTTCTGAAAACTTTTCATAAAGTGATATTAGTTTTTGTCAAATGCCTTTTCTGTCTCTATTGAGGTGATTATGAGCTTTTTGTCCTTGAGTCAATTTATATTCCATATTCCATTTATTGATTTGTATATGTTGAACCATCCCTGAATCTATGGAATAAAACCCACTTGATCAATGTGACTAGTTTTTCGATGTATTCATGTGTTCTACTTGATGGTATTTTGATGAGAATGCCTACATCTATATTTATGAGGGAGATTGGTCAGTTACTTTCTCTTGTTGCTGTGTTTTGGTATCAGTGTAATGCAACATATTTAAGCATGACAAAGTAGATTAAACATAAATAAGGTTGGACAACTCAGTATTTCTTTCTTAGTGGGCTAGGTTTTGTATTCTTTACCTTCCTAGGATTCTTTTCTTTAATGCCCTGCCCTGGTATGGAAGGTACAATTAGCATTTCCAGTGAACATTTGTATACCCCTATCTTTGGGATATGTATTGCCCCAGCTTAAAACAGCCCAGTTACATTTTGGGCTGATGTCTACCTTACCTATTTTGATGCCTATCTTACCTCTTTGGTGCATCTGGGCTGGGCTCAGCTGGTTAGGTTGGTCACTCTTCAGCTCTGCTGGATGTTGACGGGGATGTGGGGAAGGGGTGTCTCTGAACCTTTGGTGTTCTGAAAGCTCCAGTGGTGTTCTGGTGCTGGGGTATGGGGAGATATGTTGTGCAAAGTTTTTTGAAGTTGTTCTGGAGCTGTTCAGCTGGTCTTCATTGTGATCTTCTGTTTTTTTGAATTTTTTGATTTTGTAGGACCAATGTGATTGGGAGAAGTCCTTCTCAGTAGCTGTACTCACACTGGCTCACATACGGCTGGCGAGTAGAAGCACTTCCCAGTGCCCACTGGCTGGAGACTAGTTCTTGCTGAGTGTGTGGTTGCTGGAGGCTTCTAGTTCCCTCCTGCTTCTTGGCAGGGTCTCACCTGGGCTCATACCTTCTTATCTTTGTAAAGATGAGTGTGTTATATGGCCTCTTTCTCATATTTCCTTCCCTGAGGTTCCTTTGGTGAGACAGATATTCTGCCATCTTAACCAGAAGTCAAGTAGATTATAGTTTTTAAGTAGTTGCTTTGAGAGTTCTTTAACTACATCATCCTCACTGCAGTATAGAGAGGCCACATGGAGTGCCTGAGACCCAGTAAGTGCTTAATAAATATTACTTCTACTATTCTGCTTGATTATGCTTTGTAGTGATTGAAATGCAGTAAAATCCATACTTTGTCAGTATGACTGTCATTTTTATTGTTCATTATTTATTTGTCTCTTTTTTAAATATATTTTATACAGTTTTTATTTTGGTGTGTGTGTGTCTGTTTCTCTGTCCAAGTGTATAATGTGTACGTGTAATGTATGCATAGATGTGCAGAAGAAACCATCCTGTTCATACATGTGTGGAGGCCATTGAAGAATGTCTAGTGTCCTTTTCTACTGCTCTTCTCTTCGATGTTGTCTCCTTGAGATCCAGAGATCCTCCTGATTCTACCCCTGAAAGAACTGGGGTTACAGACATGTGTGACTATGTCCATCCAGCATTTTACACAGATGCTGGGTATTGAACTCAGGGTAAATTCAGGCCTCTCAGACCCCCATGTCTGTGCAAGTGCTCTTACCTTTTGAGGCATTTCTCTTACCATATTTCTAGGTAGTATTACTTTTCTCTGTCACAGGGACTTAACATTTCTCAGGATGAAGTCTAGTCATAATTTATTCATGCAATGTCTGTAAGTTCCCTTTGCATTTGACCCAGACACAAACACACATGTATTTTTTTTCTGATTGTGTAATTAAGAAATGGTATTTTGCTATCATCTCAAATGTCTTGCTTTGAACAGGAAATAAGTCATTCATATAGTTTTTCTGTATGTAACATTTCTTTGTTTTGACCTTTATTATTTATTTGTTTGTTTATTTTTAACATTTATTAACTTCCATAAATATAGACAACAAACCATTTTACTTTGGTTGTTTAAATTTTTCCTCTGTTAGTAGTATTGAGTAATTTGCTTATTTCTGTGGCTTAAAAATTGTTTCTTGGGAGCCGGGCGTGGTGGCGCACGCCTTTGATCCCAGCACTCGGGCAGCAGAGGTAGGAGGATCGCTGTGAGTTCCAGGCCACCCTGAGACTACATAGTTAATTCCAGGTCAGCCTGGGCCAGAGTGAGACCCTACCTCACAAAACCAAAAAAAAAAAAAAAAATTGTTTCTTGGGTTGGATTTCACAGAATTCTTGGGTGAATTCACAGACTCATTAGACTATTTGTCCCTCTGGTGGAAGCTCCAGTCACACATGTATTAGTTATTTCTTTCTTTTCAACATAATGAGCCTCTAACTTCCTCTTTTCACTTTTGCATGTCACTTTCACTCCCTCTCTGTGACTAAGGTTGTGGCTGTGATTTTTGTCATCTTCACTAATTTCCTTTTCTGTACTGCTATTCACCTCTGGCAGTAGATGTTCATGATGTACATAGATATGCCACCCACAACTCCATCTTGTGTTCTTTGTATACAGCTTTGATCTCCATGTGTTTTCAACCTTCCCCTGGTTTTCAAACCTATTGGATAACTGTTTTAATGCCTTGTTCTTCTAATCCCAATATATTTTATTAGTTTAGGTTGGTTTTTATTGGCAGGCATTTCTTCCATGGGTCATACTTTTCTTGCAAGGCTGATAATTCTTTGTTAAATGAGAACTATGGTAAAAATTACCTTTTAGGATGCACAGGTATTTTAATTCTACAGTTGTTGAATTTTTGTGAAACAAAATTAAGTAATTCAGAGACAGTTTGTACTTTTTCATTTGGCCTTTAGGATTCATTCAACAGAACTGGGATGAATAAGCTAAATGATTTAGAGTTAAGAGCTAGTTATTTCCTTATAAAGAATGGAAGATATCCCACCTTGTGTTCTCCTGTTTGGCTGACAGGGCAGAGCTCCCCTGGCTTTGGTGAGAATCTTGTTACTGTTCCTTTAATTCTCTCATGTGGTTCCTTCCATGGTCTCCTTCTGTTTCTGTGGCATGGGCTGGTCAGCATCCTACAGAGGTGCTGGGAACTCTCATACCCCATACAGGTCTGAAGGAACTTTGCTTTGGTCCTCTCTGCTCTCCAGTTCTCTGTACTTGGCCTCTAGCTCCTTTTCAGGTGATACAGTCAGATGTTCTCTCCTTGAATACCCTACCCTTTCCATCACCTTGAAGCTCTTTGAGGCACACGGGAACACTTTCAGTGCTCATCTTGGTAGATTTCCTTCTCTTATAAGTCATTATACTTGGTGGCCTATGTATAATTCACATGAAAATTTTATAATATCTTTTATTGAACCAAAAGTTACCACAAATGCATGCAAAATATGATCCATGGGAAAAAATGCCAGTCAATAATAAAATGATATAAATACAAATACACTTGAAGTTATTTTGTATATCTTTCTGCTTATTGTATTTATTTTTAGATAGTTGTACTGTTTCCTATGACCTTCTCCACAGAAAGCTCAACTATGCATTTTATTTGGAAAATATTAAAAAAACAACATCAAAGCACAAGGCACAATTATTTCAGGCTGCACACCCTTTCCTTTTTCAGTTCCACTGTTAATGACACCAGATGCAGTTTTTTTGTTTTTGTTTGTTACTGTTTCAAAATGTTATTATGCTCATTAATTATGCTTGGTACTCCTCTGGGCCACAGTTTACAAAGACAGAAACTGTATCTTTTATCTACCCTTTGAAAATTCTTCAAAATATTTTCTATATATTTAATGCCTATGATTCAGAGGACTATAAAGGCCAAATAAGTGGTTTGAAATAAAATATTTAAAATTTCAGGTCAAACTTCAGGTTATGAAATAGTTTTTCAAGTACAGCTCTAGTACTTCAAGGAAGGATCTGGAATATAGTTTGACATGGGCTAGAATAACCCTTTAACTCTTTGCTGTAGCCACTGTGACAGTTGTAAAATTCTGATAGTCTTTCATCCTCACTCATTTCTGAGTCTCTAGATGCAAGCAGTGGATTTGTGTCCTTTGTCTCTTTAGTTCTATGTCTAGCTCAGTGTATAATCCTTTAAGTGCATAACAATATTTGTTGAATGGCTATATAAATAAATATAAAGTCCAGCTATATGCTATTTTTTAAGCATTTCTGAGAGGGAGAGACATGTGCCACTAGCATGACCAATTGAAGGCAGCTTCTTCTTCTTCTTCTTTTTTTTTTTTTTTTTTTTTTGGTTTTGGTTTTTTTGAGGTAGGGTTTCACTTTGGCCCATGCTGACCTGGAATTCACTATGTATTCTCTCAGGCTGGCCTTGAATTCACGGCAATCCTCCTACCTCTCCTCCAGAGTGCTGGGATTAAAAGCATGTGCCACCACGCCTGGTGGAAGGCAGCTTCTTTAGCTAATATAAAGATAGACAGTTGTTTTTTCCTGTATTTTCTCCTTATTGATTCAGCAAACACCATCCCAGGAACCTCGATGTGGTACATAAAGAATAAACACAGACTCATAATGTTGTGTGCTAGCAAAGACAAGGGCAGAAAACTGGAAGCAACAAATCCAGGTGTTCTTATAAGAAATTTACCATAGCAGAATTGCATGTTCAGAGAAAGAGTGCCAATGAAATAATTGTTTTATTTATTTATTTATATTTATTTATTTATTTATTTATTTTTGTGATGCAAGTATCACCATGTAGCCTTTGCTTACCTGGAACTGATTATGTAAACCAGATTTGCCTTAAACTCATAATCCTTTTGCCTCAGCACCCTGAGAACTGGGATTTCTGTGCCACCACAGCTGTAAAATCATTCTTGGAATTTGGTTATAAGATAATTTTTATCCTCTGTCTATAGGGTACTAGTAAGTATTTCTTTTTAAGAAATATTTTTATTCATTTATTTGTGAGAGAGAGAAAGAGAGAAAGAGACTGGGCACAACAGGGCCTCTAGCCACTGCAAACAAACTACAGATGCATATGCCACTTCATGATCTGAATTTATATGGGCACTGGAGAATTGAACCAGGGTAGGACCAACAGGTTTTGTAAGCAAGTGCTTTTAACTGCTGAGCCATCTCTCCAGCCCCTAGTAACTATTTCCTATAAAATGAATTTGTCTAGCCCATCCTCAGAGAAGGTCTTGATCTGAAATCAATCACTTGTGAGTCTTTTCTTCCTCCAAACAAAAAGTAATTCAGAAGATTTTCACAATGAGTTTGACTTCAGATTTATGTGAACTTACAAACAGTAGCCATTTGGAAAAAAGGTGCTATAGAAGGAGAATGATTTTGAATTTTTTTTAAAGCATTTCTCTGACAGGATTTAATCTGTTTCGGGATTGTGCTAAAGTAGAAAGGAGAATTCATGGAATGGTTTATTTTAAGTTCCAGTTACTTTACCCAATAAAATCCATATGTTCTTTGACATCTACCCTCCTTGTTGTTGTTTGTTTACACCCCGTCGTGAAAATAATTTTCATGTCCCTGCCCTGCTCACTAGCAGCAGGGGCTTCCTACTGACCTTATCATCTCCTGTCTTCTTTTTCCCCAGTACATTCTACCCCACAATGTTCTTTCTCTTCCTCTGGAAGGCAGCAGGGGTTTCTTCCCAATTGAGGTTGGTTGGTGGGTTGTTTTCTCCCATAGCATCATCTTGACCCAAAGTCACTGTAATTTGTGTCTATCTCCCTCCAGAAAGCTATGAGCTTCAGCCTTAGCAGCTGCAAGAATCATATTGAGAAAATGGAAATTACTACTCAGAGCAGAATGGATCAGAACTGTCAGGTAATCACTTATAAGAATACTCCATACCACCTGAGACAAATTATCCATGATTAAGTCCAATAAACACTTTGCAAAAAGAGCCAGAAAAAACTTTTGACTATTACAGAATGGCCAGATCAGAGAAAATAAAGGGCAAACTTCATTGCTCCCTATATATAAAATATGGAGGTATAACATTAACCCAAGTAGCTAGAATTCAGGACAGTGATGCCTTTCAGGAGATACATAGGAAGGAGCTTGGGCAGGCATCTGGAGGCTGGTCCTGTCTTGTTTCTTGACTGGAAGCCGGCCTCACAGGCATCATCAGGTTGTAAGTATTCATCAATCTCTAAACATCTGAAATAATTTCATTAGTTTGGCCTGAAATCAATGTTATACTTTTCAAAGTTTTGTCTTATTTTTTATGTGTGATCTGACCTATGATGGCTAAATTTTATATATGTTTATATAATATATAGTTATTTTTATTTTTTGTGTGTATGTATATATTCATAAGTATAAAATATATAAAACTTTAAGAATACAAAAGTTTATTTGTGTAAATATGTTGGATATATTTATTCAATAATTATGCAATTTGTTTATATAAATCACAAGCACATAAATGTAAGTATATACATGTGGATGCCTTGTCCTGCAAACATTTTTTTCTGTGATAATCCAGGACTTATCCACCTTAAATAATCCCTTTGTTTTTTTCCCCCCAGTACTGACAACAATATTATTGACTTCCAAGTATTTTGATTTTCTTATTTTTGAGTATAGTTAATATTACTAATTTATGAAATGGTTAGGACTGCCAGACATGGTGGCACACACCTTTAATTCTGGCACTTGGGAGGCAGAGGTAGGAGGATTGCTATGAGTTCAAGGTCAGCCTGGGAATACATAGTGAATTCCAGGTTAGCCTGGGCTACAGTGAGACCTTTCCTTGAAAAAACAAAACAAGCAAACAAAAAAGATAGTAGTTTAGTGATTTATATGGCATAAATGGCAAAAAAAAAAATCTGAAAGGCCATTGTTAATATAAATAAGTTCAATGTTGGAAAAACTTGAGGCAACTAGGTGACCACTAAGAATTATGCTCAGTGATACACTTTTAGAGGTACTTGCTATCTTGTTTATACTTATGTTTTAAAAATGGTTCATTTTAAATAAGATTACCTTTAAGAAATATTTTTTCTTTTTTTATTTTTATTGACAACTTCTTTAATTGTAGACAATATCCCATGTTATTTCCCTCCCCCCCAATTTCCCCTTTGAAACTCCACTCTTCATCATATCCCCTCCCCCTCTCAATCAGTCTTTCTTTTCAGTTTGATGTCATGATATTTTCCTCCTATTATGATGGTTTTATGTAGGTAGTGTCAGGAACTGTGAGGTCATGGATATCCAGGCCATTTTGTGTCTGGAGGAGCACATTGTAAGGAGTCCTACTCTTCCTTTGGCTCTTACATTCTTTCTGCCCCCTCTTCTGCAATGGACCCTTGGGCTTGGAAGGTAGGTTTGAGATGTTTCAGTGCTGAGCACTCCTCTGTCACTGCTTCTCAGCACCATGGTGCCTTCTGAATCATCCCAAGGTTGCCACTGTCTGAAAAGAGAAGCTTCTCTAACCAAAAGTGACAGTAGCATTAATATATGGGTGTGGACATTAAGAGAAGTGCTTACTGGGCAGTTTGGTGAGCATAGTATATATATATTTAGCGAGACTCCAGCAGACATTACACCCTTAGGGCTCATGACTACCCCTGTCTTATGTTTTCAGTACCAGGGATGTATTCCCTCCCATGGAGCAGGCCTCCAGTCCAATTAGAGAGCAGTTGGTTTCCCCATAACAGACATGCCACTATTGTACCTGTTGGCTCATTTGGCCTGGCTGGCCAAATTTAAAGCTTGCAGTGTTCACTGTTGAGTACCTTCACTGGTCTTTTCTCTCTCCCATTGACCTGCATGCAGTGTAGCTATTTCCAACTTTCTGTCAGCTGGTCCTCATAGAGGGGGCTTTTAGCTCAGCTCCAGCAGGATTTCTCAGTGAACTTGCCACCTAAGTATGTGGAGTCTTCAGCAATAGGGTCTTACCAGCTATTCCTGGTGGGAAACCAAGGGCCTCGGCAATGGCTGATAATGTTTGGGGTATCTGTGACCTCTTTGGCCAACAACTCACTGGAAGGTATCCTATCCCTGGCACTGAAAATTTTCTAGTAACAATCTATGGCTTCTGAGTGTTCCATTGTCCAGAAAAGTAGGTTTCCATATGACTTTTTTATAGCCTCTTAGATTTTGATTAGCCCTCCCTCCACCGTTCCATTAATCAATTTCTTCCCCTGATCTCACTTAGGCCTTTTCATCCCCATTAATCTGTTCTTCTACTTACATATATACAGTACCATCCTATTAAGTCCCCCCTCCCTTTCTATTCCCTTTATATCAAGTTTCTAGCTTACTGGCTTCTGCTACTAAGTATTATTTTTACTCACTTAGAAGTCCAATCATTTGTACCTAGGATCCACATATGAGAGAGAATATGTGACGTTTGGCTTTTTGGGCCTGGGTTACCTCACTAAGTATAATCCTTTCCAGATCCATCCATTTTCCAGCAAATTTCATAACTTCATTTTTCTTTACCACTGAGTAGAACTCCATTGTGTAAATGTGCCACACCTTCATTATCCACTCATCAGTTGAGGGACATATAGGCTGGTTCCATTTCCTAGCTATTGTGAATAGAGAAGCAATAAACATGGATGAGCAAGTATCTCTAAGGTAGTGAGATGAGTCCTTAGGATATATGCCTAGGAGAGGTGTAGTACACAGCTTCAGGTTCTCTGAGATGAACTTCCAGACCAGGCACAGTTACGGAGGAAGGGATATTATTTATTGAAGCTTACAGATCCAGGGGAAGTTCCATAATGGCAGGAGAAGCGACCTGCTCTCCACAGGGCCAAGCAGAGAGAGAGAGAAACCAACCAGCCACCACAGCACACAGAGCAAAACTACTGCCAAAAGGTCACATGGCACACTTCAGGAACTCCTGCTAGGCACATTTGCATATCTTTACAATGGAATCTCAAACCCACACCATTAACACCTTAAGACCGGCCCCCCAGTGACATTTCCTCTAGCAAGGTGATTGCAGATGCAAACTATAACTAGTAAAACACTGAATATATTGGGGGACATATATTCAAACTACCACAAGAAATATAGCTGGGTCATATGGGAGATCTATATTTAGCTGTCTCAGGAACCTCCACACTGATCCACAATGGCTGCACCAGGTTGCATTCCCACCAACAGTGTAGAAGGGTTCCTCTTTTTCTGCATCCTCACCAGCATTTATAGTCAATTGTTTCCATGATGGTAGCCAATCTGACAAGAGTGAGATGGAATCTCAAGGTAGTTTTAATCTGCATTTCCCTGATGACTAGGGATGTAGAACATCTTTTTAGATGTTTATATGCCATCTGTATTTCTTCTTCTGATAACTCTCTATTTAGTTCAATAGCCCATTTTTTAATTGGGTTGTTTGATTTCTTATTATTTAATTTTTTGAGTTCTTTGTATATCCTAGATATTGACCCTCTGTCAGATGTAGAGCTGGCAAAGATTTTCCCCTATTCTGTAGGTTGTCTCTTTGCTCTATTCACAGTGTCCTTAGCTGTACAACAGCTTTGTAATTTCATGAGGTCCCAGTGGTTGATCTGTTGTTTTATTTCCTGAGCGATTGGGATTATATTCAGAAAGTCTTTGCCAAGACCAATATGTTGAAGGGTTTCCCCTACTTTTTCCTCTAGCAGTTTCAGAATTTCACATCTGATATTAAGGTCTTTGATCCATTTGGACTTGATTCTTGTGCATGGAGAGAGATAAGGATCTATTTTCATCCTTAAATAGATGCATATCAAGTTTTCCCAGCACCATTTGCTGAAGAGGCTGTCTTTTCTCAAATGAGCATTATTGGCGTTTTTGTCAAAGATCAGGTGGCTATAGATACCAGGACTTACATCAGGGTCCTCTATTCTGTTCCATTGATCTACATGTCTGTTTTTGTGCCAGTACCATGCTGTTTTTGTTACTATGGCTCTGTAATATAGGTTAAAATCAGGTATGGTGATACCACCAGCCTTATTTTTGTTGCTCAAAATTATTTTAGATATCCGAAGTTTTTTGTGCTTCCAAATGAATTTTTGGATTATTTTTTCTATTTCTGTGAAGAATGCCATTGGAATTTTGGTGGGGATTGCATTAAATGTGTAGATTGCTTTTGGTAGGATTGCCATTTTCACAATATTGATTCTTCAGATCCAAGAACAGGGGCTGTTTTTCCATTTCCTACTGTCTTCTGCAATTTCTCACTTGATTGGTTGAAAGTTCTCCTTGTAGGTTTATCCCAAGGTACTTTATTTATTTATGTTTTTGATGCAATTTTGAATGGGAGTGTTTCTCTGATTTCATCTTTGTGTGTTTGTTGTTAGCATATAGGAAGGCTAATGATTCCTGTGTGTTTATTTTGTCCTGCTACATGGCTATAGGTGTTTATCAGCTCTAACAGTCTGCTGGTAGAGTCTTTAGGATACTTTATGTATAGAATCATATCATCTGCAAACAATGATAACTTGATCTCTTCCTTTCCAATTTGTATCCCTTTTATACGTGTCTCTTGCCTTATTGCTATGGCTAAGACTTCCATTATTATATTAAACAACAGTGGGGACAGTGGACACCCTTGTCTTGTGCCTGATTTTAGTGGAAAAGCTTCAAGTTTTTCTCCATTTAGTATTATGTTGGCTGTGGGTTTGTCATAAATAGCCTTTATTATGTTGAGATATGTTCCTTCTATTCCCAGTCTCTGTAGGACTTTTTATCATGAAGGGATGTTGGATTTTGTCAAATAATTTTTCTGCATCTAATGAGATGATCATGTGATTTTTGTCCTTCAGTCCATTTTTATAATGTATTACATTTATTGACTTGAGTATGTTGAACCATCCCTGCATCTCTGGGATAAAGCCTACTTGGTCAGGTTGAATGATATTTCTGATATATTCTTTTATTCTGTTTGCCAATATTTTGTTGAGAATTTTTGCATCTATGTTCATGAGGGAGATTGGTCTGTAATTTTCCTTTTCTGTTCTATCTTTGTCTGGTTTTGGGATCAGGGTGATGCTGGCTTCATAGAAGGAGTTTGGTAGTGTTCCTTCCTATTCTATTTTATGGAAAAGTTTAAGAAGAATTGATGTTAGTTCTTCCATGAAGGTCCGGTAAAATTCAGCAGTGAATCCATCTGGGCCTGGACTTTTTTTAGTTGGGAGATTTTTTTATAGCACCTTTTATCTCCATACATATTATAGGTCTATTTAAGTGGTTAATCTCATCTTGATTTAATTTAGGTAGGTCATATAAATCAAGGAAATCATGCATCTATTTCAGATTTTCAAACTTAGTGGAGTATATGTTCTTATAATATGTCCCTATGATATTTTTAATTTCTGTGGTATCTGTTGTAATGGTGCCTTTTCCATCTCTAATTTTATTAACTTGTGTTTGTTCTCTCTTTCTTTTGGTCAGATTTGCTAAGGGTTTATCAATCTTGTTTATCCTTCCAAAGAACCAACTCTTTGTTTCATTGATTCTTTGTATTGTTTTTTTGGTTTCTATTTCATTAATTTCTGTCCTAATCTTTATTATTTCTTCCTGTCTACTGATTTTTGGTTTGCCTTGTTCTTCTTTTTCCACGGCCTTAAGGTGAAGAATTAAGTTGTTTACCTGCAACCTTTCTAATTTCTTAACATGGTCACTTAAAGCTATAAATTTCCCTCTTAGGACTGCCTTCATTGTGTCCCAAAGATTTTGGTATGTTGTGTTCTTATTCTCATTTGACTCCATGAATTTTTTGATTTCCTTCTTGATTTCTTCATTGACCCATTCATCATTTAGTAGTGTATTATTTAGTTTCCATGATTTTGTGTATGCTCTATAGCTTTTCTAGTTATTGATTTGTAGTTTGATCCCATTGTGATCCAATAGAGTCCAAGAAATTATTTCAATTTTCTTATATTTGTTAAGATTGGCTTTGTGTCCTAATATATGGTCTATTTTAGAGAATGTTCCATGTGCTGCTGAAAACAATGTGTATTCTTCAGCATTTGGATGAAATGTCCTATATATATCTGTTAGGTCTATTTGTTCTATGACCTCATTTAATTTAGAAGCATCTCTGTTTATTTTTTGCTGGGACGACCTGTCAATTGGTGAGAGTGGGGTATTGAAGTCACCCACTACAAGTGTATTTGGTGTTATCTCTGACCTTAGTTCTAATAGCGTTTGTTTGATGAAATTGGGAGCCCCCATGTTAGGTGCATATATGTTTAGGATTGTAATGTCCTCCTATTAAAGCATTCCTTTAATCAATATAAAGTGACCTTCCTTATCTTTCCTAATTAATGTTGGTCTGAAGTATACCCTGTCAGATATTAGGATAGCAACCCCTGCTTGTTTTCTAGGCCCATTTGCTTGAAACACCATTTTCCAGCCTTTCACCCTAAGATAGTGTCCATCCTTTGTAGAAAGGTGAGTTTCTTGGAGGCAACAAATTGAAGGATCCTGCTTTTTAACCCAGTCTGCAAACCTATGTCTTTTGGTTGGGGCATTCAGGCCATTGATATGAAGAGTTATTATTGAAAGGTGTGTATTTATTTTTACTATTTTTCTTGTTTTGTAGTTCTTCCGGTTTTACCTTTGCTCTCTTGTATTAACTAGTATTGGAGTATGGTTCATTTTTTCCAGGTTCCTTATATGTGTGCTTTTCTTTCTCTTCAACATGTAGGATCCTTTCAAGTATTTTCTGCAGACCTGGTTATGTCTTTAAATATTCCTTTAGCCTGCTTTTGTTGTGGAATGTCCTTATTTCTCCATCTATTTGAATGGATAGCTTTGCAGGATAAAGTAACCTTGGTTGACAGTTGTTATCTTTCAGAACTTGGAATACAACACTCCAAGCCCTTCCGGATTTTAAAGTTTGTGTTGAGTAATCTGCTGTGATTATCTGGGCTTGCCTTTGTAGGTGACTTGCCTTTTCTCTCTAGTTGTTTTCAATATATTTTCTTTGGTTTGTATGTTTGGTAGTTTAATTATAATATGGCAAGGAGGGGGTTCTTTCCAGGTTTTGTCTGTTTGGTGTTCTAAAGGCTTCCTGTATCTGCACTGGCATCTCTTTCCCAATTTGGGGGAAGTTTTCTTCTATGATTTTGTTGAAACCACCTACTATGCCTTTGGAGAGAAATTCTTCACCTATTATACCTTGAATTCTTATGTTTGATCTTTTCACAGTGACCTGAATATCCTGAAATTCCCATTCATACCTTCCTATTATTTTGCCTTTCTCTTTGTTGGACTGTATTATATCTGCCACCTGGTCTTCTAGTTTAGATATTCTGTTCTTTCCTTCATTAATTCTACTAGAGAGATTTTCTACAGAGTTCTTTATTTCACTGACTATGTTCTTTATTGCTAGTATTTCTGACTGGGTTTTCTTTATTATTTCTATTTCCTTATTTATGTCTAGTATTGACCTCCTTATTTCATTAAATTGGTTTCCTGTGTGTTCTTTGAATCCTTTGATTTCCTCTTTGAGGTCTTTGAACCCTTTCATTTCCTCTTTGAGTTCTTTGAACATATTTATAATCATTATTTTGAAATCTTTCTCAGGCATTTCCTCTAATTCAGTCTCACTGAAGCTCATTTCTGATACATTAATACTTTTCGGTGGGTTTATATTGTCTTGATTTTGTGTGTTTCTTGTATTATAATGTAGAGATTTTTGCATCTTGGATTAATTTAATTCTTGGGTTTTCTAATTATCTGAAGTAATATTAGATGTATCAATCGATCTGATGTCATATATCTTCAGGGTAGGAGTTTAAGGTGCTGGGTGTGGCTCTTAAGACCCTCAGAGTAATCACAAAAGTGACCCTAGGTGTTGGGTTTGCCTGCTATGAAAGTATTCAAGTAGGCTGAATGGAACAGAATACAGTCAAATTCTAAAAATTCAACTAAACAATGTACCCATTCAATGAAATACAGCACAGAGTATTTGTGCAAAAGTAGGTGTTATGACAAACAGATCTTTTAACACCGTCACAGTCCCTAAGGATGTGTGTTGCCCCACACCCTTAATCCTGTTAACTGGGAGGCTAAGATTTATGCTCTGTAGAGAGTTCCAAGGTCAGCTTGTGACTAAGTGAGACCTTTTCAATGAATGACAGAAGAGGAAACAAAGGCACTATAAATCAGGAAGCAACAAATGAGTAGCCCCAAATATAGCTTATTTAAGAATGTCAGATCTGACCATCCATCAGGTTTAACATATAATTTACCCTGACATGGAAGGTGCGATTAGCCCTTCCATTGCAAGCCTATACACCAGGATTATTTGGTGGGTACTGACCTGGTGTAATCCCAGTTACCTTTTGGGGCGGTTTTGATCTCAGCTATGCTGCACAGCTGCTTGGGTCCTTCTTTGCTGTGTTGTGGGTTCAGGAAGCCAGCTGTGTCTGCAGGTCATTACTTTAATTGAGCTGGATGCTGGGTTGGTGAGCTTTCTTCCCCAGGTCTCTGATGCTTGCTGGTTCTTGTGCTGGTGGTGGGGAGGGGAGGCTGTGGATGGTGGCTGAAGTCCGTCTGCTCGTCTATGCGATCCTCTTCCTCACAAGCTGCTCCATTGGTCTCTGCCGTCCTCCTTCCATGTTTCTTGAGTTTGCGAGGAGGCCGGTGTGAGTGGAAAATCCCCTCACCTGGCTTTAAAATCCTGTGGCTCAGGCAGAGCCTGGTGGCTACAGCCACATGGAACTCACCTCTGCTGCTGGAGCCACTTCTGCCTGCTTTTGTGGGCTCTCGATGCTCTGGATCTCTCCTACTTCTCTGCTGCAGTTGATAATTTACTATACACCTCACTTTTTAGTAGAAGAGTGTATTTTGCTGGTTTTTTGCTTTTTTCCCCCTAGCCTGTTTTGGCGTGGTTCCTATGCCGCCATCTTAACCAGACTCCCTTTGTCTTTTTATGGTCATGGACTCAGTTGGGCCAGGAGCTGGGTTGGAACAGTTCTGACAAGTCTCCCCCTCTTTCAGGTCTCCTGGGGAAGGGGATGTTCATTGATCATCCTCATTCTGGAAGAATCCTCCCACACCTGTTCCCAAAAGAGGCTGGCTCTGAGCCCATCAAATGAAGAAAACTTTGGTCTCTACTTACTTTCTGCAGGAAGGCTGTAGTTTACCCTGTGGTCATAATCTCAAAACTCATGTAGCAAAACTCCTGCCTGAGCAGTGTGTGGACATGTGGAGAATTGTGCCACTGTTCATCCGACCTGCAGGGGTAAGTATGTGCAAATCCCAGCAATTCTACTTCTGTAAATCATCCCAGAGTGTGATCAGACACAGGTTCAATGACACGATGAACAATGAAATTTTCAGAGTGACACGTAAAAACTAAAACCAGGAATTAACCTACAAACCAAACACTAGGAAACTAGATAGCCACAAAACAGAACCTCTTTTTATGAAGCATTCAGTGAAGGCATTAGCACATGTTTTAGGAAATAATGAATGTATGAAAGTGTTGATGAATGTGTTCAATGAAAACAATAGGCTAACTTTAGCAAGCACAGAATGCTATGGATATAGAACTGTTAGAGAAATGGCACACAAATAAGAGCTTTATGCATCATGACTATCCTTCCTGATGAGTCTCTAATTGACATTGAAGTTATATTTATTTCTTTTTATTTTCTAAATTTTCTACTGTAAATAT
This sequence comes from Orientallactaga sibirica, assembly GCA_036365145.1. NCBI lineage: Eukaryota > Metazoa > Chordata > Mammalia > Rodentia > Dipodidae > Orientallactaga > Orientallactaga sibirica. The sequence goes on along the minus strand of JAEOAD010000026.1, from coordinate 29,543,863 downwards.
ATTTTTCTTTGGTAGTCACCCAAATTACTTGAAATATTTCTTGTGTAGGAAAATATTTAAGACTATTTGCCTAAGGCCACAATTCAGCTACAATAGAGTGAATAGCTAAGCATTCTTGGATTATTTTTGTTGTTGTTGTTTGTTTCAAGGTAGGGTCTCACTCTAGCCCAGAATGACCTGGAATTTACTATGTAGTCTCAGGCTGACCTTGAATTCACAGTGATCCTCCTAAAGTCATCTGCTACTAGGCCTGACTAAATTTTATTTTTTAATGCAGAAGTCCTTACTTAAATAACCTATTTACAGTAAGCAATGTAGACTTCACATTATTAAATCTATCCTTATTTTATAGCCACTAAGTATAAACAAACATTTTAAGAGGGGGATACAGTTAGGGTGACTATACCCCTGGAAGTAATAACATGTGCACTTGCTAGAACTCAAATTGACCTGACTTTTTATCTGTTGACTAGTTCCCTAGACCTGTTTTTCCACAATCAACCAGAGCCCATCCTGGGAGGGAGGTCTTTCATAGGATTTAAACATTGTGGTTGGTCAAATTTAGCCCCCAGAACTTGGTGTCAGGGCTAGCTTCTTCCTGAGACAGCCCCTGGCCCTAACCAATCAGCTGTCCTCTGGTTCACCTGAACTGGAAAACAGCCCACCAGTATGAGGTTATAAATACCTTTTCAAGGGGAGGGCAGGCTCTGTGACCACTTGGGAACTTCCAGCTGTGAGCGAGTTTTTCCTTTGGCTGGGCCTGGGTTGGATCAGCCCAAGCCCTGCTAGGAGGGTCCCCTAGAATTTTATTGAATTCTTTGATTAAAATTAGAAATGAACCTAGGGTTTGGGGTAAAAGGACTTTCCTGGACCCCTAACAGCTCATTACAGTTCAGGCAGGAGAATATTGAGAAACAAAATTATGATTATTATATTCTGGTAGAAAATGGGAAGCTCATTTTCTGGCTGTGAACATGACTTGGGGTATATCTACTACTTCTCCCCACTTTCGGGAATTCTGGCTTCTTTCTCTTCTTGCTGGAGGCTAAGATCACTATCTGTGTCTAAGCTGAGGGGAATGAATGGTGTGTGGTGGCATTGGCCAGGAAGGGATCCAGGCCTCCCTTTGGACTGAAATCCTCCATCACCTACCTGTCATGGCATTCCCCTGGCCTGCTCCACCCTGCTGGGATTGGAGCCCTATTGAAATACATGCTATCACCAGCAATCAAGCTGGGATGGTGCCAGGAGGGGCTCTTCAATAAAGATGACAATTTTTGAAGGGAGATGCACTTAATTGAACTTCTCAGACCCTCAGCCACACTTAACAAGGTTGAACTCCTGCTTGGGAGCTGCTTCTGCTGAGCCAAGGGGGAGGGGCCTTGTGGTCACATGGAAGCTCAGGAACCAAAGATGGCTAGCTTCTAAGACAAATGGCTTCTAAGTTTTTTCCTCCTTTTTTCCATTACATACCAGTGTGCCACAAGACACATGATTGCTTGCAGGGTGTGGGAGGATGGAACTCCAACTTCTGCTCTGGCCCTCCTGTAATACTGGCCTCTGCCTAGTTCAGCTGGAGACTTGAGACTGCACTTCTAGAATAGAGCAAACTGCCATCCTGAAACTGAAGGTCTCTGCCACCTAAATGAAGGCTAGACTGAAACTGTTCCAGCCAAACCCTGAGCCTAGGCACTTGGCTGGAAAAGTTTCTTCAACAGGCTAGGGTACCCACCACATGCCTACTCCCCATGATGGAGCTGAGGCCTGTGACAACTGGGTGGGGGAGGTAACCATACTGTCTCTCAAGAAATACAGAGACACAACAGGAAAAGACATATTTGATTTTGCTTGCTAACTGCTGTGATTTTTGTCTAAAGTGCTCTATGATAAATATATTTTTACATAACTGTAAATCATTTATTCATACAGGTATTATAAAGAGTAAAATGAGCTAGGCCTGGGGACACAGGCCTATTATTCTTTTAAAAAATTACTTATATTATTCTAATTTTACATTCATGTTGGTGACTCTGGTAGCCTCCTCTCTGTCCTCCCCCCTCCAAAAGGACTGACATCATTGGGGACTGTGGGTCATGCATTGTGGGGGTAGTCAACAGTTATGGGGGATAGGCAAAGTCTCTGTGCATAATGACCCAACGTATGGCTCTAACACTCTTTCCGCCCCCTCTTCTGCGAATTTCCCTGAGCCACGTTGGGATCATTTTAGTTCTACTTCAATGATGAAGTCTTGGGAGCCTCTTTGTCTCTGTATATCTGGCTTAGTAGGAGTTGAATGTTCTCTGTGTTTATCTCCTTCAGTCTTATTCTGGTGTTGGGTTCACCAAGAAAGGTGTACTCTTGCCCTTTTCCCCCATTACTCTATGGTTTCAGCTGGGGCCCTGGTGAGGTGCAATAGGCTGGTCTTCCCTTCAGGTTCGTCATCCATCTGAAAAAGAGAAGCAAATTCTCCAACAGAGAGAGAGAAATTAGTACTAGATAGATGGAATGGCCATAGTTATTTTAGAGAGAATTTTATATGCGTCGGCCCTCTATTATTCTTGATACTTAGGAAGCTGAGATAGGTGGATCACTAATTCAAGGCTCCAAAGTGATAGCCAGATCCCACATTTAAAAACCACATGATTTTTAAAGTGCTTAGTAAAAAATAAGCACATAATTTTAATTTGAACTGTACCTGATATTTTCTCTTCTGTTTAGGCTTTAAGCAAATAAGATATTGTTTATAGAGACTTTTTGGTTTCTTTATTACATTTGATTTATTTCCAGGATTTTTTGGTTTTCATCTTTAAAAGCCTTTAAAGCCTACAGTGAGTTCAACTTTTATGTAAATAGGCCATAATTAGTTATGTTATATCATAAATATAATTACCGAGTTTATGTTCTAGATCAACTTCCACCTACATAGAGAATTATAGAAAACATCAAAACTTTCCCTGAGGTGGTGGCTTATAATTTTCCAGTTAGTTAAAAATATTGTAATGTCCTGTTACTTAAAAAGAGGAGAAACATGGCCTGAGTTCCAGGCCAGCCTGCCTCAAGACAAACACAAAAATTTGCCTTAGTTACTCATAATAAAATCATTTCCAAGTGTGTCAGAGGTATTGATAAAGATTATCCTCAAAACAGTTGTCATGTTTTACATGTATTCATAGGCTTATAACTTAAAAATGTATTTCATAGAGTGTATAAATAGGGTATATCTCAAATCAATGGGTTATATAATATTTATAGGCATATATCCTGGTAGTATAAGACAAGTCTGATTGTCAGGTAAAGATTTTTGGCGACATAAATACTAAGGAGATTGTAAGTTTTTCTGCTAAGGCTGTTTCTCTACAATTTTCCAGTAATAAGATGGTTAATTAACCTCTTTAGGCTAGACTACTTGCTTCTTTGTCAGTGGGTAATAAGATTAATCAATTTGGTGTAGTTTCTCCTAAGTCTTATAAGAAAGACTGTTAATTATGGGTTGAGATGAGATGATTAAAGGAACTGGGAAGGAATCTTTCAATGTTGGACATAGAATGCTTGTTAAAAATGCTTTCTTTGAGTGGAACTTAGATCAGAATGTTAAAATATATAGATCAAAGTGCACGTATGTAGAAAGGATATAGGAGATCAAAAAGACCAAAGTATGTGTAAAATTAATTTCCTTTTATAAAGAACAAAAAGCTAATTTTCAGGCTAAACATAGATAAACAGTATGCCTAAAATTAAGGATTTTTCATCTGCTTATTGACTCTTAAAGAGGCTCTATTAAAAGTTTTATATATGGACACAGACTAAATTCAGCTTACTTTAGACACAGGTGATGTCCTGTCCTTGGTGGGTCACAAAGTCATAAGCACAGATGTAATTTACATTCTTTGGAGGTCTAACCAAGTTAGACATAAACAAGATCATATTCACTTGTGTATTACAAATGGGTAAAATAAATTCCCTAGGTAGAAAACAAATAAGCAATTTCAAAATAAGACAAGAAATGTTAGGATGCTTAGCTCTCTGCTTTGTCATTTCCTTTTGCTCTTATTTACCATTATATGCTATTTAAAGTCATGGCAAGCTGGACTCTGGAAAAAGGGATGACACCCCCTTTATCTCAGACCCCATGCAAGTTTAAGCCATGTGTCCCCCAGACTCTGTCCAGAGACAAACTGGCCAATTGTTTCTGATAAGGAAAAGGGGATGACAAACAGCATATAACTTTGGTTCTCTTTATAGTTCCTCTCTTTTGAACACCTAAAGTCACCTCTGTCAGATGAAATTTCTCACTAGACAAAAAGGTTAAATAGGTATCCTGAGTCAAGGTACAAACTTCTTATACAAGACAAACATCATACTTACCTAAAATGTATATCAGGGTAGAAACAGAGATAATAAAAAGGCATCAAGTAAGTGCTCTCTCTCTCTTAAATATCAACAAAGGCTAGGCTCCTTATATTTAAGGTAATAAAATATTACCTTTAAAATGATACTCTTTAGTCCCTAGACCATTCTGAAACATTTGCAAATGGGGGAACCCATATCCCAGACTCCCACAGAGTGGAGAAGGGAAAGCAGTCCCAGGAAGCCCTCCCAGATCAGCATTTAGGCTATCAAGACAGGGGTAAATGTGGGAGTCTTCACACTTGGGCCTATCTTGCCAGTGGCACTACTTATATGCTGTGATGTAAGACATGTGCAGGGCTGGGGAAGTGCTGGAGGTACTCGGGCTTGGGAGCTGGCCTTTTAGGATGAGCATGGGTATCCTATCTTGGGCTTCCTTGCTCCAGGAGGCATATAGAGAGTGCTACATGTCCTCATTCAATTTGGGAGAAAACAGGGAAATTTGGGTGAGGATTCCTGTAGGAAGGAGATAAAAATGCCTTAATTTCTTCTCCGAAATCTGGATTGAGGGATGGCCCTACAAAAAATTGCAAGCCAGGATTGGGCATAACCTGACTCTACACTCTTCATTCCTCCCCCCCCCGCCCTTTTTTTTGTTTTTTTCGAGATAGGGTCTCACTTTCCCTCCCCTTTTTTTATGTTTTATTTTAATTATTTATTTGAGAGAGAGATAGGAAGATGGAGATAAAGAAAAAGAGATATATGGAGAGAGAACTGGTGTGCCAGGGCCTTCAGTCACTGTAAACAAACTCCAGACGCATGTGCCATCTTGTACATCTGGCTTATGTGGGTCCTGGGGAATTGAGCCTAGGTCTTTTAGCTTCACTTAACTTAACTACTAAGACATCTCTCCAGCCCATTTTCCTCCACTTTATTTCAGATGGGACAATCAGTTTCCAAGATACCCCAAAGAGCCTGTCTCATGAAAAGCTGGGCTCATTTAGATAATACAGGAAGAAAAGGAATTGCTCATTACTTTTCTCCAGAAACTTAAGGAGACAAATAGAAAACATACTAGTGTAATTCCAGATCCCTTGGAGGAGGAAATTCTTAACAATAAATTTTGAACTCAGTCAACATCTGGTATTCATAAGAAATTACAGAAAATTGGTAGCTGAACCAGATAAGAGCTTAAAACAGTTGCTCCAGGTGGCAACTTCTGTTTAGTATAATTGGGAAGACAAGAAATAAAAGAGACCGGAAAGGGAGAGTAAAAAAAAAAAAAAAAAAAAAAAAGAATAGACATCACCAGGAGATCATACAGATAATGAAGGTTGCTCAGGAAAGGGCCCCTTCACTGAAACATTTAATTGGATAAAATCTAAAATATGTTTTTTTGTTTGTTTGTTTGTTTGTTTGTTTGTTTCGATGCTAAGGTTTTAACCAGTACAGAAACTGAGCATTATGGTTAAGGCTTCACTCATTAACAGCTCACTTATGCTAATTTGTTAGGCTTAAAGGTTATAAAAATGGATTTAAGACTCTCAGTAAAGTGGGCCAACACTCAGGAGGGAGGCAGGAGGATTGCCATGAGTTCAAGGCCACCTTGAGACTACCTAGCAAATTCCAGGTCAGCCTGGGATATAGTGAAATCCTACCTCAAAAACAAAACAAAACAAAACAAAACAAAACAAAACAAAACTCTCAGTTAAAAAAAAAAAAAAAAAAAAAGACTCTCAGTAAAGTAAATTAGGTTCCTCTACTTACTTGTCAAGGTTTTAACTGGTGGAGAAACTAAGCCTTATGGTTAAGGCTTCACTCACTAACAGCTCAATGATGCTAATTTGTTATGGTTTAAGGGTTAGAAAAACTGGCTTTACAGATCTCAATAAAATAAATTAGGTTTCTCCATTTGTCCAGGTTTTAACTATTGGAGAAACCGAGTGTTAAGATAAAGGTTCACATATAAGTGTTTAATTTCCAAAGATAATAGTCTCATACCTAAAGACATTGTAACTTTAAAGATAGCTCCTGTTTTATTTATGCTAATTATATCAAGTGGTCAACACTAGGTTTAATTACTTAGGTTTAAGTGATTTAATTTCAGTCACTATAACCTCTATCCTCCTGTTAGGTAAAATATGTTAGAATAGCTTACTTAAGCTTTATCCATTTCAAGTCATGGGTAAGAAAAATTGTTTTATGTTAATAAAAATTCCTATTATGCATAAGATCAATTGCTATCCAAGATTAAGCTAAAACATTAGTTGTCAATTAGTGTTTTCTCTTTCAAGACAGATTTGTCCAGGGTTTAATTAGAGATTAGCTGTTTTGGCTAAATATTAGCTGATTTGGTTCAACCATATTATTCTTTATTATATGTAAAGTCTCATTTCTGGTATCTCAAGTCCAGTACTTATAACAAAATTAACTCTTAAGACATAATTCCTTCTTTAGGGAATAGTCTAATGCTCAAAAAATGGTCTACATCTGAGAGAAATAACTTCAAGCTCTGTGGGTCTGTTTCTAATGTTCTCTGGGGAATTGGTACCCATACAGCAATCTAAACTAATCAAAGATATTTTCAAATACAGGTGCCAACACTTTATACTGTCTTACTTATTTTTTTGCTGACAGCTTTTAGGTTAAGTTAATTGATTTCAATGTATAATATTTTCAAGACTTGTAACAGGTTCTGCCTGTATTTATAGCTATTAGATATTTGAAGGCTAAGATGTGTCTACTTTCTATATTTCAGATATGGCCTATGCTGCCACAGGACAACTAAACTTAAAAAGGGGACAAAATTACTTTAAGCTCTTGTGCCATTCTTTAACTAATCAAATATGCTGTATATGTACATATATCCAGGTTGGTGTAACTTCCCTTCTCAGTGTTCTAATAACCTATGTAGAAGCCAAAGCCAATTATATTCACCAGAGCTAAAAAAAAAAAAAAAAAAAAAAAAAAAAAAAAAAAAAAAAGGCCAATATTTTGTCCACTCTTCCCAGGTCATGAGGCCACTGGAGATGATGGGACACTTTTACACTGGTCCCCTAGTAAGTCACCTGTCTTCCTGATCAGGAGGATACAGAGACCCAGAAACTAAAAATTGGTGTACAGTCTGAAACAGGAGAGTCACAACTGAGGAAAAATCAGTCCTCCTGGCTTCCCTAAAAAGGGAAAACTACTTGGCCAGCATGACCCTGACTCATCCTAACAGACAACACCAGTATTGAAGTAGCTATAGCGCTACTCCTAGGTCCCTAAGTCTCCTTTGGAGAGCCATTTGTATCCTCCAAAATTAATCCTTGATTAAATTTTGACTATCTGATTGGTCTTAAACACTCACAGAGAAATGTATAACTAAAGATAAAGGGATACTGCAAATATATGAATGACCTATTAAGTAACACAAAAAGATATTTCTAAGAGGGGAAACACAAAAGGCTTTTAAAGGATGTTGTCCCCATCTCTCATAGGTCTAATTCTGTAATAAGGAAAAACAGCCATAGATGTCAAATGGTTATTTTAAAATCTAAAATATATATGGATGACTCTGAGCAAGGGTTGCTTAATTCAGAAGACTTACTTATACTAGGAACAATAGTGAATCTCTTCTAATTTGTGCCCAGGACATCATTAAATAGGTCCTGAGGCCAAAAAAAAAAAAATTTTTTACAGCCCTTAATGGCACCCAAAGGCTCTATGGTACCAACCTTTGGCCCTGGATACCCCCAGGAAAATTTAAAAAGGTATACTCTGGAAGGTTATTATACAAAATATGGGATATTCAATATTATTTAGGTTAAATGTTGTTTATATATTCCTGACAACTCTGCTAACATCTTGTCTGTTTTCTAAGCCATAAAGAAACATATTTAGGCCATGTCAAATATGACTATGCCATTTGATGAACAATTCTGGAAGAAAATGTCGGCCTGCTCAGTCCTGAAAAAAATCCAACACCATTTACCTTGGTTCCCTGGAATGTTCTCTAAAGCCTAGAAGTGCACAAGAAGGATAACCCTAAAGGCAACCAGTTTGCCATTTGCTCATTTTTCATTAACTCCTTGCTTATCATCTTTCACCCAACATTTTCTGTTTTTCTTTTTATTATTTATTTATATTTTTTATTTGTAGAGAGAAAAAGAGAGAGTGAGAGAGAGAGAGAAAAAAAAAGGGCAGGAGAGAGAATTGCCACACCAGGGCTTCAACTACTGCAATCAAACTTCAGATGCTTGTGCCACCTAGTGGGAATGTGCAACCTTGCACTTACCTCACCTTTGTGCTTCTGGCTTACATGGGATCTGGGGAGTTGAACATGGGTCCTTAGTCTTTGCAGGCAAGCACCTTAACTGCTAAGCCATTTCTCTAGCCCATCACCCAATGCTTTCTTTGAAGACTGTCTTCTTACACTTCATCAATACACTTTTTGGGTTTTTTAGAATAGTTCCCTTCTCTGGAAGAGACTCTCTAACTGCCATATTTCTATACCCCCATCTGACATCATCATCCCCAGTCCTCTAACAGAAGTTTGAGTGTATTCTCATGAGAGGGGGGAATAAGATAGGGGTACAATTAGGGTGACTGGACCCTTGGAAGTAAGGAAGTGTGCCTTTGCTAAGAATCAAAGATAATCTGATTTCTTATTTCTTGTCTAGTTCCCTAGACCTGTTTTTACACAAACAACCAGGACCCCTCCTAGGAGGAAGGTCTTTCATGGGATTTAAACATTGTGGTTGATCAAGTTCAACCTCTCAAGCTTGGTGTCAGGGCTAACCTCTTCCTGAGACAGTCTGTAGCCCTAACCAACCAGCTGTCCCTCTCATTAACCTAAGCCAGAAGACAACCCACCTCTATGAGGTAATAAATATCATTACAAGAGAAGGGAAGCTCTTTGACTACTTGGGAACTTCCAGCTGTGGGTGAGTTTTTCCCTTGGCTGGGCCTGGGCTGAGGGGAGAGCCCCCTGGCCCTTACTTTTCACATGAGGTCTTTATCCCCTCCAGCTCTCCACATGGCAGGAGATCCTTGAGTTTTCTTTTCTCTTTCTGTGGTTTTTCCAGGCCCTCCATGTGGAATATCCAACCATGTGCGCCTCTTTCCTTGGCTCTGTACTTCCCTCAGTAAATACAATAGTTTAATAATTATCCTTCTCGGTCTTCTTTTTTATTCAATTCTTTGATTAAAATTAGAAATTAACATAGTGTTTGGGGTTCAAAGACTTTCCTGGACTCCTAACACCACATTACAATTTGACTAAATAAACATACTAGTTGTTAGATTGGTGCTACATCATTTTGAAATAAGGTAAATATTTTTCTTTTCATATTATGGTAAAGGTGAATCTCTGCCTAGGATTTCATTAAGATGTATCACAGAATGCTTTCTGAACTTACCATAGCATCCAGAAACCAATGACCTATATAGAAAGATGATGCCTTCCTCCTAGTCCTCCAAAAGAACTTAAGGATTGTAATTTATTTCCTCCCCAAACCAAGATTATTACCTACAGTTCATAATACTGCATTTTACCTAATTGAAGGTATCTGAAACCCAAGTGCGGTTTATTTTTTCATTGATAGAGTGAAGTTAATTCATACAAATTACCAACAACACTTTTCATGAATCTTGGGAATACTTTGGTGGCTGCTTATGGTTTTATAAAATCCCATCTCAAGCTGTTACCCAACGCCCTGAGTTTAATTACCTGCCCATGTAACATCAAATATCATCTGGACTTTTCCTTCCCTCTCCTCTTCTCTCCTTTCCTCTCTTTCCTTTACTTCCTTTCCTTTCCTTTCTTTTCCTTGTGACTCTGAGCTCCTTCATTTTGTGTGTTTTATTTTTTTCATTGTATTTTGTTTTTGTCTTTCTTCCCAGAAAACAAGGAACTCTGCCAAAAGCTCTTGATCTGGCAGGCTCATGGGTTGGCAGCTGTTATAGCAAGGATGGAGGAAAGAAAATTGACAGATTTCATTTGAAATGCAAGCCTTCTGCTGTCACATGGCAAATATAGATCCTTGGGCATAATAGCTGCATTTTTCTGCTCAGAGCTTCAGCAGCATTTTTTCCATCATAGGAAGTTAGTAGAGCTTGACATGCTACTTTGAGATTTTTATATAAAAGGTCATCTGTCCATAGCAAGGGAGGCTGAGAGGAGGTGATAATTACCTCATAGCACTGAGGCTTCCTGCTGCTGTGCAAGGCAGGATCTCATTTTCTCTTCTTTGAAATTCAAGGCACAGAGTTACATGGCACATCTGAGCTCCAAAGCCTAGTTTCTTGACACATTTTACAAGGTGGATGGGAGAAAGAGTTACTTACTACTTCAATGCAGAAACTTTACACAAGACATGCAGTCAACAAAAGTATTATTTTCTCAACTGAGGATGCCCATTGTTGAGTCATAAGTATGCTAGAGGGACCGAGGGTACAGCTCTATGTGCCTCCTCTCAGGAAGGCCGCATAGCTTTTGACTTCTTTTAGCAAAATGATTAAATACAGACAAGGTTTTAAAAAATGGATCATTTTTTCATTCTTGACTCCTAACCCTGATAAAAATGATTTCTTTGGCACATTGCTTTCTATAAGCCAAGACTACTTTTCCAAACATTCCTGGGCACAAAGCACCTACAGGATACAAAGAAGCCCAAAACAGAAGAATTGATTAGATAGACCTAGCTTCTCTGGGTCTTGCTTCATCACTTCATCAAAGAGAAGATGTGCCTGAGTCCTGACACATTCAAGGAGAGACACACAGACATGCTAGGTCAATCTCAGCGCTCTCACATAGCTGCTCTTGCCACTACTGGTCCTCCTTCTACTAGCTCCACAATAACCATGGACAAGGTATAGTAGAATACTGTAACTTGCACATTGTAACTTGCTGGTGTAAGTTACTGAACTTTTCACAGAAGAGAACTGATAGGCAGTCTGGACAATATTTTGGTTTGGGTCTCTTACATTGTTATTTTTTAACTTGAAGAGGCAGAGAAAGCTTATAGAAATTCTTGTTGAGTTCTCTACCAGGGACAGGCTATGTTGAAGCCAGTCCAGCCCAGTCAATGCAGTTGCTTCTTGTGCATCATAGGAGGAAAATGATATTATCTATGGTTTTAAGGATCTGGAAATATTTGGGTTAAATGTCTAGTAAACAGTGAAAAATAATATGGGCCATGTTATTCAGTTTTCATTCCTGTAGCAAAATAACTGAGATAATTTAAAAAGAATACAGGTTTGCTTTGCTCACGTGTTAAAGGCTTTAATCTGAGGTGAGTTGGCTTCTGTAGTGAGGCAGTATATCATAAAGAAAGGACATGGAGGAGGATGAGGCCACTAATCTCATGGAAGGCTGAATGGAAACCTGGAGAAATGCAGATGACAGGGCTCCCCATATCCCCTTCAAAAGTATGTCTTCACATACCCCCTTCAAGACCATGTCTCCTGCATATACTCTTCAAGAGCATATCTCCACATATCCTTTTCAAGAGCATGTCCCACATGGTCAGAAAGTTCAACCGACCTCCACATCTTCAGTATTCCCTCACCTCCCAGAATTGCCACAGGCTGGGGACCATGCCTTTCATGAGTAATTTTGGGGATACTTTTCCAAGCTGTATATAGTATGCACTGTTTTACAAAAGACATTATTAATGTTCATGAAACATTAGCACTAGCTTGTTGACAATAAAATACACATAAAACTCCAGTAATCTTGTATAATGTGTTTTTTTTTGACCAAGCAGCCCCTCCTCCACCCTCTCGCTATATATTAGGTGAGGAGTTCATGGCAGGGACTGATGATAGAGCATCAATATACTTATTGAATCCCCTCTATTCAGCAATGTCACTACCCTAGTTTAGAGTAAAGAGAGGATAGAAAATAGTACTTGTCTCTTTTGGTCTTTGCTATACTCACACTTCTCAAAGTGATGCATGTCATATGCTGTGTGCTCAGTATATGTTGGATGACTTAATTTAAACTCATCACTATGACTGAACCTGTTTGGCCCCATGGGATGGGAGGTCCTTACTGACTCCATCCTGAGCAAAAACAAAACAAAACAAAACAAAAAACAAAAAACAAAACTTTAACTACACTTAAAGATTAAACCAGTAGATCTCCATGAAAAGTAATTGCTTGTCCACACTTATGATAAAATGACTAGTTCTTAATTATGATCACAACTTAGATCATAAATAGTACATTAACCCAGCCACAACATTATAGAAATTTTTTTGTGAAGCAGAATGAGATTCACATATTATCCAGTTCCCCACCATTCTCACTTTCTCCTTCATTCCTCATCTCTACCTCTTTCCTTCTTCCTCAAATATTCTGCCTCCTGTTTTTGAAGCAATTGCATTATGTAATATCTATGTCCAAAGCTCTTTAATTTAGGTCATTTCAGGTTCAATATGCTTTCTTCAAAGTATAGTTTTTGTTACCATTTAAAGTTAACTCTGAACTCAGTAATGCAGAGGCATTGCAAGAATCTAGTAAGAGCTGCCTCTTTATTTCCTGAGAGAAGTAGGGTGTTGGCTAAACACTTTATTATATACTGGCTTATATTGCAGTTCTTATATTTCAATGTAGTTTGTAGTTTGAACCACTAAAGTGAGAAGACAGATTGAGTGGTGTTGTGGGTCATGACTCATTAACCTTCATAATATCAGTTGCTTAGGAAGTGTTTGTACTATACAGGATTTCACCCACATAAGATTCACCAGAAATCAGCAGTTGCATATAATTCTCCATGGGGGTTTTCAATGCTTAGTACTGGGCTGTGTGACCAGGGGTGAATTTTCTCAGCAGAGTGGCTGTCTTCAGCATGATGCACACTACTATTTCTTTTTAAAATTTTATTGATTTGATAGAGTGAGAGAGGGAAAGAGGCAGACAGACAGAGTGAGAGCGAGAGCAAGAGAGAGAGAGAGAAAATGGGCATGCCAGGGCCTCGAGCCACTGAAACCGAATTCCAGATGCCTGTACCACATCTGACTTATGTGGGTCCTGGGGCATTGAACCAAGGTCCTTTGGCTTTTCAGGCAAACGCCTTAACCACTAATCCATTTATTCAGCCCACACACTACTATTTCTAACCTCAAGACTTCAGAAGGGCTTCCTGCTGGTGCTCAAGTCTGCTCTGTGCATCATACTGCAGTGAAAATACATATCAGAACAATTACTTGAGGTAGGCTTCTCATCATGTGAGAAATGATGGAGAGCCAAACTAAAGATGAACCCAAGGACACAGAACATTTATTTCCAAAATAAAATACTAATTACTCAAGAACACCTCAGCAATAAAAGCTAGGGTTAAATAAAGCTGCACACTGTTAAGCAGCCTGCACAAAGCCCTTTCTTCCTGCCCTGCTGTCCCAGGGAACTTCTGATATGTCTCCATGGGCAGTACAGGAGTGCCTATTTCTTTATTGTATAACACCAGGGTGCTTTGTCTTCTGTTTCATTAACTAATACTGCTGTAAAAACAAAAACAAAAACAAACAAACAAAAAAACCAGGAAAATACTTGGAGTAGTGCCACAGAGAAGTTCACAGATAAAGCCAGATGGTTCTTTAAATGTCAACACTATAGCGTTCTTATTGTTTGAAAAAAAAAAAATATTTATTTATTTAATTTATTAGTTTGTTTTTGGTGCTCACAGCTTTAGGTTTAAAAAAAATACAGCAAGTTCCCATACATTTCTTCATCCTCTGCCCCTTTCTCTACATGGTGTTGCATTGAGGTGGTTTTTAGTGAAGTTGGAAAGCCAATACTAATGTTAATACTATAATACTATTATTAGCCACAGTTCATGTTGGGTTTCCCTTATGGGATTGTACGTTATGGGTTTTCAAAAATGTGTTAAGTCTCATTCCCAACATTGTTAGTACTGTGATGGTTACTCTTGTCCCCTCGACCGGAGCCACAATCATTGTGGAAACAAATTCCTGGCCATATCTCTGAAGGACTTTAAAATGTGTTAACTGAGGTAGGAAAAACCACCTCAGCTGTGGGCAGCACCATTCCATGGTCTGAGACCCCAGACAGACTACAGAAGAGAAAGCAAGCTGAGCACCAGAGTTCACATCTCTCTGCTTCCTGACCAGCTGTGTTAGGCTCCTGCTGCCATGCCTTCCCTGCCAAGATGGGTTGTATCCTCAAACTGTGAGCCAACAAAACCTGTCCTTTCTTAAGTTGCTTTTCTTAGATATTTTGACCCAACCACAGAGAAATTTGCAGGACAAGTACCATACAGGATGATTTCTTTGCTGGAGAAGTACCATGTTCTACCTGATTTGTTTCTGCAAGAAGTATATAGGACCAGCATCACACACAATGATTTCTATGCTGGAGGAGCTCCAAGCTCTGCCAAATTTACTTCCTCTCTCTCATCACAGCAAAGGATCCTTTTTGTCTCCATGATATCCCATTTCACGAATGCCACAGAGTAGAAATTCTATAGTCCACAGCTATCACAGACTGATATTACAATTAACTGCATGAAGCTCAGTTTTCTCTGAATCTCTTCCTTGGTTGTTGGCTCATTTTATTGGTGAATAATATTCTATTTTGTGAAGCAGCAGATTTTTTTTAACATAGCATGTCAGGACCTTGTGAACTTTGTATATATAGGTAAGTACAACTCACAGGACTTTGCTTCTCTCCCAAAAGAGAACAGGAAACACCTTCTAGTGCCCCTTACACAATTCCTTTGTCATTTTCATCTAGAAACCCTGGGCTAAGCTCAAATAAACTTTTTATGTGGGGTATTGTCAAATTACAACCCTCCATAAACTTACTCCAGCAATAATAGGTCAGGGTAGAGTGATGTCGTCAGTAAGAACTGAATGACTGAATAAAACAACAAAGTAGCCTATGCATAGCTGCATTCTGTGTCACTAAGTTTACACAGACCAAGTCTGTAAGAAGGAAAGAGAGTGGCTTAATGTGAGCCCAAGATCCTTTTCTGACATATACTGGATGCATTTGTAAGACTGTTATTTTCTGCTTGCATGCTTGCCTTTCTCTCTTTCTTTCTTTCTTTCTTTCTTTCTTTCTTTCTTTCTTTCTTTTCTTTCTTCTTTTTCTTTCTTTCTTCTTTTTCTTTCTTTCTTTCCTTTCATTTATTTATTTATTCTTTCTTTTGTCTTATTTCTTCCTATTTATATCTATATCATCTATATCTATACTTATATAATATATTAATCTGTTTATTAATCTATCACCTATATTATCTACCTATCATCTATCTACACATAGACAGGGCTTACCCATTTATGATTTACTTTCCAGGAATGTAGAACTCAGACAATACTTCTTTAAAGATTTTTAATTGAAATTTTATTTAGAAATCTATCAAGTTTACCAAAGGAAAATACACACATACTAAAATAAAATGCAAACATGTATAATAGGATGAAATACAATCAAGTTTACATATGTTCATATAGTAAGGTTCTCAATAAAATTTTCCCTTCAAAAATAAAAGATAAAGGTGGCTGGACAGATGGCTTAGTGGTTAAGCACTTGCCTGTGAAGCCTAAGGACCCTGGTTTGAGGCTCAATATCCCAGTACCCATGTAAGTCAGTTGCATGTGTCTAGAGTTTGTTTGCAGTGGCTGGAGACCTTTGTGTACCCATTCTCTCTCTCTCTGCCTCTTTCTCTCTTTTTCTATTGCTAATAAATAAATCAAACAAAAAATAAAATAAAATAATAAAAAATAAAGGAAATTCTATTAAATGATAAAATGTTCAATAAAATAGATGATCAGATGAAAACAATTTTTAAAATAGCACTGTAGGGCTGGAGTTCAGTAGAAAAGTGAATGTCTATCATGCTCAAGGCTTTAGGTTCAATCCCCAGTACCAAACTAAACTAAACTAAAATAAATATAACAGAACACTACATACACTTAACAAAATTAAACAAGTTGAAACTATAAAATCAGTGACAATTACAGGGTTTAATTGACTATCATATTAAATGAGGAACTAAGTGCTTTTTGCCCTTCACTGTATATGTGTTATATTATTCTTTATGTCATTTTGAGTACTGGAAATTTATAATGCACAACTTCTTATTAAGCAATGGGAGAAGGAAGAACAAAAATTGTTGGCTAAGTAGTAAATGAAAATAAAATTCAGGGTTGGAGAGATGGCTCAGCAGTTAAGATACTTGCTTAAGTTAAGGTAATAGCTCAGGACTGATTACCCAGTACCCATGTAAAGCCAGATACACAAAGAGGCACATGCATGTGGAGTTCATATGCAGTGACTAGAGGCCCTGGTGTGCCAATCTCTATCCCTCTCTGTTTGTAAATAAATAAATTAATTATTTAAACATTTATAATTGTGTGATAATTACCATTTCCACTCAATGGGTCATAAATTTCTGAATGAACATTATTCTAGTGAACAGAATATTATGCTGTCCCAAACATATCATCATCCCTAAATTTATTTAGGTAATAAAAGCCCACCAATACAATAATTACTTTCCATGTCCTCAGTGAAAATGGTTGAGGGAATCATTGCTCATCCCTGCCATTGAAAAGGGACTCTAGTTGTTGCTGAATCAATCAATCAATCAATCAATCAATCAATCAATCTACCTCATTATATATATATATATATGTGGAGAGAGAGAGAGAGCGCTAAGTCTACTTCCTGTTTCATGATTGAATGAAATACTGAGGATATGTGAATACTTTTGCCAGTACTTTTAGTGAAATGTGTGCTTCTAAGTTGGAATATTGTATCTTCTTAACCTTGCATTTTGAGAAGCTTCACAAGAATTTAGATTTATACTGAAGACATATTAACACCATCATGTTCACACATGTGTTCAATTCAACAGAACATAAACTAGGAGAATTTTGTATTTAGCATATAGAAAGGGGTATATTTGAGACCATTTAGAAGATTGCAAATAGTCCACATGTTTGTGTTTGCTTAACTTAAAAGCTTTCCACCTGCTGCCAGGAAAGAATCAGTTCTAAGCTCTTGTTAGAGAAGACTAAGAAACCAAAAGCTAAGCAGCTGATGCCATGAAGTAGGGATTGGTGTCAGCCAATGAAATGTAACTATATCCAGAACAGCATGTGGGGTGTGTGCATACCCATGAGTGCAGTCAAATCCATAAATACCAAGTGGATTGTTATACTTTCTTCCTGCTCTGAGCCAGACTCTGTGCTAGCTGCCTTAGATATTTTAAGCAGCTACAATGTGTCATGTGGAGAGTCAGAAGAGTGGTGGGGAAGAAGAGGGCCAAATACATAGACAATGTAAACAGGAGTTGTGGCTATCTTAGGTGGGGACATCATGTTTGCTATGGTGCATAGAGGATGTAGACATGACCCAGGACTACCTTAAGTGGGGACAACGTGTGTGCTATGGTGCACAGAGGATGTAGACAGGACCCAGGACTATCTTTGGTTGGGGACAACGTGTTTGCTATATGGTACATAGAAGTGTAGACAAGGCCCAGGACCACCTTAGGTGGGGATAATGTGTGTGCTATGGTATATAGAGGGCATAGATAGGACCCAGGGATACCTTAGGTGGGGACAACATGGGTGCTATGGTACAAAGAGGATGTAGACAGGACTCAGAGCTACCTTAGGCAGGGAACTAGTATATGCTATGGTGCATAGAGAGTGTAGATAGGACTTAGGGCTATCTTAGGGACATTGTGTGTACTGTGGCAAGTGGACTCACAATGTTTCATGGATGCTGTCATGGTTTTAGTCTGGAATGTTCCTCAAAGGCTCATGTGGTAATGGTTTGGTTGTCAGCTAGTGGACTTTTGAGGAAATGCTTGGAAACCAGAGAGTTTAGACTGAATCAATGGATTTTTGATGCACTAATAATACCATGTATTATTGGGAAGCGGTGGACAGCTACAACGGGGCCTATGAGACCTTGTGCCTGGCCTCATTCCAGGTCCTGGAGCTTTCCTTCTGCTACATGGTGAGTTGTTCTGTTCCACATGTACTTTGCCATGCTGTTCTGCATCACCACAAGCCCAGGCTCAACAGCAACTTGACCATTTTGAAACAACTAGAATCATGAGCCAAAATTCTTTTAAAAAGTTTCTTCCTGACATTTATCACATAACTAACTAACACAGATGTGAAGAGAATGAGTGGTTCCTTTAAGAATGGACAGTCCAATGCTGGGGAGATGGCTAAGTCAGTAAGTGCTTGCCTCAAAATCATGAGAACTTAAGTTCTGATCCCCAGAACACATGTAAAATGTGGAGTGTGGTAGTATGTACCTGTAATCCAAGCACTAGGGAGACAGAGACAGACAGATCTCTGGGGCTTTTATAGCTAACTTGTATAGCTGAATTGGTTAGCTCCGGGTTCAGTGAGAGACCCTCTCTCAAAAAGCAAATACCCAAGAAACCAAGGTGAAGATCAACTGAATAAGATAACCACCATCAATCTCTGGCCTCTACATACATGTGCATGCATGCATGCATGCTCATCACAAACATAACAAAGAAAGAATCTATAGTTTGTGAACTCATAGAGAGAACATTTCAGGTCAGAGAGGAAACAAGGATGGAAGGGCCCATGATGAAGGAATTGTCTATGCTGGGCATAGAGAGAAGCCAGCCATGGATAGAAGCTTTAACTAACAACATGATGTTGCACTTGAGCTAAGTACTGTTGATCCACTTTATACAGGGCCACTGTGAGGTTCAGAGGCCAGCATGAGGTTAAGAGGGAAGGTGACTTAGCCAAGTCACCTGGGAGTATGACAGCTGAGTAGGACCTGAGTGGAGAATGAGTATCTAGACTCTAGAGCCAGAAGCCAGGGTTGAGTCCCAGCTCTTCCCTTTGCCAGCATGGGATCCCAGCAGGACTCAGTATCTCTGTGCCTCAATGTCTTCCTCTTTGGAAAGCAGATGGTGAAACAAAACACCCAACCAGAAACAGCTTCCGGAAGAAAAAGATATCTTTCTAATTTACAGGTTCCACAGGATGTTTCATCACAATGGGCAAATCACATGTCCACAGCAGCAGGAAGGAAGTAGTTTGAGTACTGGTCTTGAAACTGGGTAATATTACCCCAAAGCACACCTCCAGAAGCACGTCATTTTCGGCACCGCCTAAAGCCCCACAACTTTTGCAACATGACTATCAGCTGGGGACCAAGTATTCACCAAATAGTCAAAGAACATGCACTTATGAAGAACATTTCATTCAAATTGCCACAGATGGTGAGAGCTCCATGAGCAACACATAACTCAAAGCCAGTCGAAAAGAATGCCTGGGCCAGTGATGTAAAATTTAGACCTCATCATAACCTTAAACCATCTGGAGTACGTTTAACATGTACACAGCTGCTAGTGGGCTCTCCTTGAAAAGAGAAAATGTGATGGTTCCTTAGGATGACACCTAATGATGCCTTTGTCCTTTCTCCTGTCAACACACACACACACACACACACACACACACACACACACACACACACACACCTCTGGTTATTCTTGCGGGTTCATTATTCCAGCTGCAGTTCCTTCATTATAGCTTGTATTAACCTGTGGTGAGACATTCTTGGGACTAAGTTTGTGTTTACCTGCCATGACTGTAGACAAGGCTGATGAAATACAACTCATATAAGACCCACAATGAGACCCATAAAACTGAGAGTTCCCTCCACAATAAAGAAAACAGGTAACAGAAAATACCAATAGAGGGCTGGAAGATGACTCAGCACTTGTCTGCAAAGCCTAAAAACCCAGTTTCAAATCCCATGTAAAGCCAGATATACAAGGTGGTGTATGCATCTGGAGTTTGTTTGCAGAGACTAGAGGCCCTGGAGCACCCATTCTTTCTGTCTTTCTTGCTCTGTCATAAATAAATAAATTAATTAATTAAAATAAAAAGAAGAAAATACTTAGAGATGTGACTGTTAGGGAACAAATAGCAAATAGTGCCATAGTGCTAACATTGTGCTTGGCTTATTAACAAAGCCTTGATTTAAGGTTTGTGGTTCCTACTGCTCATGTACTATGTGTGCTAGGGATTAACTTTGTATGGCCAGCACTGAGTGTATAAATTAGTATGATGCTGCTCTGGGCTAGGAGGTGGCTCAGCCAGAGTGAGAAAGCTGCTGGTCACAGCCCAACTTTCATAGGATGTTCCCCCTTTTCCTACCTGGAGCATCCTGTTAGGGTCAAGTTAATCTTGTGTAAATTTGGATCCCTCCTAGGTTCAGATGAGGCTGTAGTTAATTCCTGACAACAGACCTTTGGTGTCTCTGAGACTACTCAGTTCAAGGTACTGTACCTGGTTATTCATCCTGAGATAGATGATGGTGTCTCACACCCTGAAGTGCCAGCCTGTAGCCCAAGAAGCAGGGAAAGCCCAGGAGGAATGGACACCACACGAGATCCAGTGAAAGCAGCCTGCAGGCCGAGGAGCAAGAGAAGCACAGAAAGAGTGGACAGCACACTGGTTCCTGTGAAACCAGGGACACCATGACAGCCAGATGGAGATGACAGTCTTTTTCCTGCAGACAGTGACAATTTTTCCTGATGTAATTCTTCCCATGATTTGGTGGTGGCTCGATTCCAGGTGAGATGCTTGGGGTAGAAATGAGAAGTTGGCATTTATAGGGCTAGTAACAGGGGCATGTTGCAGTGATATCCACAGCATGACTACACTTCAGCCAAAGAGAAACAAGCACTGTGTGCTTCCAGGTAAACCATCTGTTCCACATGTATGTACTTTCTTGAATTCAGGGAACTGATGAAAACACATGATTAAAAGAGTCACCTCTCAGCTGGTGCGGAATAGAAAACCTTCTCCCTGTAGACCAGGCAACTGAAAGCTGGAAAAAGCTGCACTGCATGCAGCCGTATGGGAGACAGAAATCATCAGCAGTGAAAACAGTGGACACTGAATATTCAAGTTTGGCCATACAGGCCCAATGACTGAATGGGTGCAATAGTGGCATGTCTACTCTTGGGATAGCCAACTGCTCCATAATTGGACTGAAGGCCCTCTCTACGGGAGGGAACACATGCCTGGTACTGAAAAACCTAAGCAAAATCTATGGCAGGGGAGGTCATGAGCCTTAGGGGTATAAAGCCTGCTCTTGTCTGACTAAATGTATATATTATTCCCACCAAGCTGCCCTGAAAATACTACACTTCATGTTCATATTCACATATTAAAGCTACTCTCACTTCTGGTTAGAGAAGCTTCTCTTTTCAGATGGCGATGACCACTGGGATGACCCAAAAGGCAACATAGTGCTGAGAAGAAGGGATAGAGGAGTGCCCAGCACTGAAACACCTCTGTCACACCCTCCTGGAAGAGCCAAAGGAAGGGTATGACTTCTTACAATGCAACTGCCCAGACAGAAATTGGTCTCGATATCCATGACCTTGCAGTGCCTAGCAATACCATCGGAAGACCCTCAAAATAGAAGAAAAAGACGATGACATCAAATTAAAAGAAAGACTAATGGAGAGAGGGAGGGGATATGATGGAGATTGGTATTCTAAAGTGGAATGGGGGGAGGGAAGGGGAGGGAAATATCATGTGTTTTTTGTATGTAAGTATAGAAGGTGTCAATAAAAAAATTAATAATTAAAAAAAAGTCACCTCTCCAAGCTGTGTCCACTTACAGTAAGCAAAGGGAATGCCATGCTCCTGCTGCTTCCCCAAGCTTCTCACCTGAGATCTGGCAGGGCCATGCAGAGAAGCCCTTCATCTTGAGTACCTGGAGAAGGCAGAGCTCCTATGTCTTATGCCATTGCTGCAGGGTGGAATTGCCTTCAGCTTTCCTAACTCCAGTTATCCAAAATGAATGCAATGATTAGAAACACCAATGGTCACAAGAGCGCACTTAAGCAAGGAACTTGGGGAAATATCAACTCTGAGAATCCACACAACATAGCATTTCATATCCCCAGAGCCACATCATTTGTGACACTTCCTCCTACTCCCAGACACTTGCTGTATTGGAGGTCACCAATACTGAGGTATTGAGACCATTACAATACATATCAGAGCCAAATCCTCTTTAATTGTAGCTGTAGCTCTTGCTCTGTAGCTCCTGGTATTAATTTTGGTATTAAGGGCCATGGAGATCCACAGCGACAGAGGCACTCCTGGGTGTCTTTGTCAGCAAAGGAAAGACCTCACAGGATACAATGTAACCAGATATGATTGCATTCTGGCACTAGCAAACAGAAGAAATGTCTGTCGCCCCCCCCACACACACACTCACAGACACACACACACACACACACACACACACACACACACTTATTTGATTGCTTACTGATATACCTCATAAAACTATGTGTTTTGAATGCTTGGTTCCTAATTGATGGCAGTTTGGGAGGCAAAACCTTGTTGGAAACCTGACTGTGCAGAGTTTGGCCTTTTAGAACTGATTTGTGGGAGGAATATGGAAGGATTTAAACCTTCTAAGAGACAACTTGTAGTGTTCTTTGTGGAGCTTTCTTGGACCATGAGGACCTAAATGCAGAAAGAACTAGGGACAATACAGGCATTGGGGAGCTGGCTCTAACACCCCTAAGCCTGTCCTTAACAATACACCTTCTCCAGCAAGGCTCCACCTCCCAAATTACCTTTAGCTGGGGATCAAGCATTGAGAACACATGATTTTATGGGGACATTTGACTCAAACCACCATAATAAGAAACCAGGAAATGCTAGATAAAAGAGCAATGAATGATCTGCACTCTGTATTTCTAGTTTTGCCTACTAAAGACAACTAGAAATAATATTGGCAAAAATAAAATAAGAAAAAAATATCCATGAAAAATTAAAAACAGACCCCAAATCTTTCTTAAATGCAAGAGCTCCAGCCAGTATCTTTGGGATTTCTGAGAGCCCAAGGTTAAATCACAGTTTCTCAGCCTTCTATTTAGAAGAAGATGACTCTAGATGTGAGTGCCAGACTATGAGGTTGGGGAGGCCTTTGTCAACCCCACAAGAGAAGGAAGTGAGATTGGAGTTCAAGACCTACCTGATTGATATCTGTACCCCACCTTCACCAGAATCCTCAAATCCTCCATCATAGACCTTAGGGTAAGCCAGGCTAGACTGTCTCATTACAGTCGTGACCTTCAACTTCTCTGCTTCCACTTTCCTAAATGAAGATGACCTTGGCCTGGTGCCTTCCTATCAAAATGTTAGCAGCAGTATTTTTTTATACTCTTCAGTTTCATTCATTTCCATTAATTGTTTAGAGTGCTTTTTCAAAGTCTTTAACTAACCTCTTGTGATACATTCAATTAATTCACTCACAAAGCTTTTTGTATAATAACCAGCACGTGGTGTTAATGAGCAATTAGTGGGTATATTCAATATTCTCCTCTCCAGACAGTTTGTACCCAGGCTAGACAAGAATTATTTATATATGACCCAAGTAGATTATGCAAACCTCTTTCTAAGTCATAGGAATAATGAAATATTTAAAAGCCTCTTTTATATCTTAAGCCTTCTCATGGTTTAAGAAAAAAATTGTCTTCCTGTGCCACATTCGTAAAAGCTAACTGCAGTCTTCATGTACAGAAGTGGTAAGGGACTCAATGAATTCTGAACAGCAAAATAGAAATAGCTCTTGATCATTTCAGAATTTTCTTACATGAAGGTACAGTGTAGTTTTTATTTAATTCTATGCTCACTACTGTTTCTCCCAGAACAGGCCTTGGACATTGAAGGTTATCTTAGTGGCTGTATTAGTCAAGGTTCTCTAGAGAAACAGAATGGATAGAATGAATTGTATAAGGGAATTTATTGGATTAGCTTACGCAGTCCAGCAATAGCAGGTTGGAGGTCCGAGAGTCAAGCAACCCGGTAGCTGCTCAGTCCATGAGGCTGGAGGCCTCGGCAGTCCCAATCCTGCACTGAAGGCCTGGAGGCTTCCTGGAGAGACGCTGCTCTTCAGTCTACCCTGGTCTTCAGTCCACATTGGAAAGCAGCAACACCAAGCAGCAAGTACCAAGCGGAAAGCACCAAGCAGCAAGCACCCAGTGGCAAGGAGCGATCAGCACCGGCAGCCAGGTGGGAGAGAGAGAGCCTTTCTTCCCAGAGCTTCTTTATATCAACCAGCCCCCTCCCCCAAGAGGGGCCGCCCACTCTGGGCCACCCAGTCTGGGGGAAGTGCTTACCCCTGGGGGAAGGATTCTTCCTTTAGTTAATCCTTCCTAGAGGCAGCCTCAGAGAGACACTTATGAGGAATGTCTGTGGATTCCTAAACAAATCGAGTTGACACAAACTTAACCATCACAGTGGCATTCAGAAATGGTAAATTTTTTAATGTAGCCAGACAAAGAGTAAAATATTGTGGGATAAGGAGAGGTTGGGTCAAGCTGACCATGTGACAGTCAGGTGGGGGCACCAGCTTTGCAGAAGGCCAAGGGAATAATGGGTATAAAGCTGTCTTGCAGACATGAGGAACTGGCAGCCCAGGTCTGAAAGAAAGCTTCATTATATGAATTGAATTCTTATCCCTCTTACCTAGGAGGATGTTATAGACATGCCAACACTTCATCTATATTACAAGGATAGTACATCTACCTCTGTGAGTCACTGGTGCAATTGTATGAAATTGGTACATTCTCAATGCCTTCCATATAGGTCTGTCTGATCAGCCAAGATGCCAAACTAGTTATTATCTCAATGTTAGGGAACTAGTTAAATACTATCAGGTCGAATTTCACTGAGGCTACAAATTCCTTTATGATCAACAGTTTGTAAAAGGACTGATATGTAGGACTTTAGATATTTGTCATAAAAATCAGACCTAAGTCCTGTCTCTGGGCCTAGGAGATATGACATCCTTAACTTCCCAGAATGTTATCTAAATCTGGACCTAAGAACCCTAAACCTTGCTAGATTGCTGCATACAGGACTTTTCTGATAATGAACAGGCATGCCATTACCCTCTCCCATAAAAAGTCAGTCTGAATGGGCCTGTCAATTACCTGGACATAGAAACACCACTCAGAAAAGCTATCTGTTCTAAAGATCTTAGACATCATATAAAGTCTGCCCCAACTGCAGATTAGGTGTCTTTTTGGCCAATATCTACTCTCACTCTTAAGTGTATGTCACTTTTGGGTCTGGGGAGATGGCTTAGCAAGTTACAGCACTTGTTGTTGAAGCATGAGGGCCTTAGAGGCCCTAAGACTGCTGGAGTTTGATTCCCCAGCACCCATGTGAATAGCTGAGTTTGACCATACATGCCTGTAATCCCAGTTTTGTGGGCATCAGATATCAGAGAATTGCTGAAGCAATTCAGAGACTGTCTCAAAGTAATACACAAAGACTCAGTAGAGAAGGATACCTAGTGCTCTCCACTGGACTCTGCATGCATATTCAAAAGACACACCCAATTTCATGTACACATGCACACACTATACCACACTACACACACAAACCATACCTCAGCATATATACTAAACATATATATGCAAAATAATGTTTTACTTTCTCTGCAACAAACTCTGATATCTTCTATAGAATACTGTGTATGACTTTTCTGGATTCTCATGATGGAGATCACCAGGACCAGGCACTACAGGGAGTCTTGAGTGAGATCACAGTAATATCAAAGCCATTAAGGACACCATCAGGGTAATATGGTGTATGTTCTTCCATACCACTAATGCCTCCACTTGGTGAGAAAGATAAATCTCAGCCTTGAACATGAATTCAAGAGTGAAAGTCAGGATAAGGGATGTAATTGTTACTCTTCCTGTGAACTTCCCTTCCAACAGGAGGTGATCTGCTGTGATGGTCTTGCTGCCATTAAGGTAACTAGAGATTCATGTCTAAATGGAGACCGAGACCCAGACTAGATGACCACAGTGCAGCTAAGTGATACTTTCCCTCTGCAATCTCATCTTCTCAAACAGATTCTAGGAAATACATTCAGCAATATAACAAAATTAAAATCAAGTTAACCTTACAAACACATTGATTTATTTTTCTACAGTAAATGGAGATGGTTCAGTGAGTAAAATACTTGTCACACAAACATGAGAACCTGAATTCAGATCCAGATATCCAACATTCATACAAATGTTGAGAGTGGCAGTGCACACCTGTAAGTCTAGCACTAGGAAGGTGGAGACAGGAGGATTCCTTGGGCTTACAAGCCAGCTAGGCTAGCTGAATTGGTGAGCTCCATTTCAGTGAGATGCCTTGTCTCAAAAAATAAGGTGGAGGGCTGGAGAGGTGGATCAGTGGTTAGCTTTTCTTCCTGTGCAAGCCTGAGGGCCTGAGGAAGGCTGAGACCACCAGAGTTTGAACTTCCAGGTCCCATAGAAACATCTGAGTATGGCCAAGCTTGTTTGTAACACCAGACCTGCAGAGGAGCAGAGACCTGAGACTCATAGGAGCCCCACAAGCTGTTGAATCAGTAAAATTCCAGCCCAAAACAAAAACAGGTAAAAGAATGGTGGAGCCACATACCTGACCTGACACTCTGGCCACTGTAAGTGCCTCCACCACAGGCAAGCATATAGGGCACCTCCCCAACACACACACAAATAATGATGATTATAATGATAATAATAATAATAGATGTTTAACTCTGGACTCCACAGAACAATGTGTGCCCACTCACATGTGAATATGCCTATACACATGCACAACACATACAAAAATAAAAAATAAACAAATATACAATTAAAGTTCTTCCTATTTTCTACTAGTTTGACCAAATAATAGCATATTCAAAATAGGAATGTCACAGCTTCACTGTGGAGGGATTGAGTAAAATCAAGGGGTGGTGTCCTTTAATTCTCAGTGGCAAATAGACTTCACCTATATGTGAAAAGAACAGCATTCATTTTTGTTACTATTGTCTTATTTTCAAGCAACCACAACATCTTGTTAATGTGATGCTGGGGATGGAAGCCAGGGCATTGTGAATACTAAGCAGGTGCTGTCCCACCTAGTTCCATCTCCAGCCCTAAGCAACCACAGAGTTTAAACTTGAAAATATCAAGTATCATGTCTGTTTTATAAACTAACATTGTTTTACCACTCTAGGTCCTAGTAGCTCCTCAAGTCTGCAGTGACATGTTGCATCAGCTCTAAAACCTTCACTGGAGTCTATGCTGGCTAAGGTTTGTGACCTCAGGAACACCTGATTGTGGTGCAGCAATGGGATTTAATCTGTTTTCTGAGACAGGCTGTCCTTCATCCTGACAATCCGGATGACTCATCCATGAAAACCTTAAGTTCTACATCAGTGATTCCATGAGCAGACAAACACATGCGTCTCTTGATACATTTGGAGGTAGGATTTTTGTGCTCAGAATAATGACCATACTGGGTTATCATTAAGATGTGGTATGAAACTGACTAAAATGACCTTGGAAGATCGACAAAAGCAGTGTGAAGTGGTGATATATTGAGTCAAATTTATTCCCAGCGATTCTGAGATGCTGCTTTCAATGCTGATATACAGATATTCTTTATGTCCTTTGGCAGTTTTTTGGTTGTTTTTTTGGGGGGGACAGGGATTAACTATGTAGCCCAGACTGACCTCATACACTTTTCTTTCAATTTTTATTGACAGTTTTTATACATGTACATAATACATTTTGACTGTAATCCCCTTCCATTACCTTCTCTTTATCCTCTTTCCTATCCCTCTTCCACTGAACCCCTTCTTTCCAAGTAGTTCCTCTTCTCTCTCTCTTTCTCTTCTCTCTCTGTCTCTCTCTCTCTCTCTGTGTGTGTGTGTATGTGTGTAAGAGAGAGAGGGAGGGAGAGAGAGGTCCACTGGATTTCATTAGGGTTGCCTTTATGAACATAGGTCAGGGTTATTTACTGTAACACATACAACCTATGAATGGCTACACAGCTGCAGAAAATTTCTCTCATTTCCTTAAAGTCTATTAACTGCCAATGACTCCTGTAATTGTGGGAATGTTTGAGTTTGACAATTTATTGGCATTTTTAAAAGCCTAAATGCAGATCTCATAAGGCCTCCTGCCTGAAAGCCACACTTGGATGCCTCAGTAGACAAAGGGAAAGAATTATACTGGGCTTCTGACTCAGGGACTCTGGTCACCTCTTCCAAGTTCACATCTTCTGAGATAGACCTCAAAGCAGGATGGCTTTTCCTCTTTTCCTGAAGACTAGAAGGACATATATGAATTCTTAGTATTTTAGAAAATTGAATTACTATTGGTAAGTATTCTAAACACAGTCAGTGCAACAACCAACTCAGGGATCCATTTTTTTTTTTTTTAGCTCTCTTCTCTTTCAATCCAAATATATTGACTTTTGATGATGTAACTGTTAGTCACAAAGTGGCCACTCGTGCCCTGTCATTACAAATCTGTGCAATGCAGAACCTTATGAGACTTGTGGAGATTCAAGTGGCAAAGGGAACCTTTCTCCATGAGACATCTTCCTTTTAATATCTGAAGATAATCTTAGATGCTCTATCCAGCAGACATTTTCTTGTATTTGTGTACAATAGTGCTATATGAGTATTTCTCATATAACAAAGTCTGATAGATTCAGTGTCTAACAAATCAAGATTCATCTTGTGTGGCTGCAGGTAGTCCATCACTCTGACATCCTAAGGCAATATTTGCTACCTGTAGTTGAACTTGTCTTCTGGAACCATAGAAGGGCTTTCAGGTCCAGGAGACTGGTTTTATCATCCTTAACTCACTGTTATCATGTCTAAGGTCAGCATGTGTGGGAACCTCAATTTCTCATCTATAAAAATAGACAATGAATTGGATGCACTCTCTCTTCATCCTTCAGGATACCAGTCTCAGAACTGAGACCTAGATCTATGTTGATTCTTCAGGTTAACAGTCTCAGAGCTCCTCTCTCTCTGGACATGACCCTCAGAGAGAGAGAGAGAGAGAGAGAGAGAGACAGAGAGAGGCAAAGAGAGAGAGAGAGTCTATTTATCTGTCTCACTGTCTCTTACTCTGTGCTGCTGGAACACACATGAGTCTGGCCTCTGACAGAGCATTGCATTGTTTCTTTTTTTAATGTTTACTATTGTTATTATTGACAAGATGTTTCATATTAATACATCATGTGTTGGTACCCTCTTTTCCCTCATCCCTGCCCCCATCCCAGTGGGGATGCTCCTTAGTGGGGTTGCAGGTATTCCCCATGGGGTTGTAGTTTATGCATTGTGGGAGCAGTAGTCAGTTATTTTGAGGGGAGGGAATGCCTCTGGGCATGATGCCTCAAACTGTGGGTCTTACAATCTTTCTATTTGGGGACTGGATTTCTTCTGAATTCCAGCAAGGTCTCTCTGTGATCCATGTCAGCAGCATATGGTATCTTTAGCAATAGTACTTTGATAGAAAGCTGTCTTGATTTGTGGACCTGGTAGCTCTCTCTGATCAACAACTCAATATGAGTAGCAACCAATCTCTGGTACTGGGAGTTACAGGACAGAGACAGAAAAAAAATATTTTAAGCTTAAGCTTCATCCTACCCTCAAAGAGCCCCACTTTTCAGGTGCTCCCCTCTTACTCCTTTTGAGGGTTATATCTGTTAGCCTATCTCCAAAGATAAAGGTTTCTATGATACCATTTTGGATATCATTTTGGAATTAATTTTGTGTGTTTCCCCCCTTCTCTTCATCTCCCCCTCTCCCCCCTCCAAACCCTTCCATCCCTATTGTCTGGGCCTTGTGTTTCCTATAAGGTATGTCAACAACTTGAACAGGTCCAGGTTAGGAACACCAAATAAGTGGCACCATGTGGCCTTCATCTTTCTGTGATTGTGTGAGTTTGGTGAGTATAATCTGTTTCAAGTTTGTCCTTTTTTTTTTTTGTTTTCTTTTTTTTATTTAAATATATATTTTTATTTATATTATTCTGATTTTACATTCATAGTATTGGATCCATTGTCCTCCTCCCTGTCCTCCCACTTTCAAAGTGACCCTCATCAATGGGGAATGTGGGTTAGTCAAGAGTTCTGGGGGGTAGGCCCCAGTCTCTGTGCTTAATGCACCAACTTGTGACTCTAACAATCTTTCCGCCCCCTCTTCCGCAAGTTTCCCTGAGCCACATTGGGGTCATTTTAGTTCTGCTTCAGTGATGAGGTTTTGGGAGCCTCTGTGTCTCTGGATATCTGGCTTAGTTGGAGTTGGATGTTCTCTGTGCTTATCTCCTTCAGCCTTTTTCTGGTGTTGTGATCGCCATGAACGCTGAACTCTTGCCCTTCCCCTGCGTTGTTCTATGGTTTCAGCAGGGGCCCTGGTGAGGTGTGGTTAGCTGATCCTCCCTTCAGGTTTGTTGTCCACCTGAAAAAAGATAAGCAAATTCTCCAACAGAGAGAGAAGTTAGTACTAGATCAAAGGGATGACCATATATGTTTTGGAGGGAATTTTATATGCGTTGGCTCTCTTCTAGCCCACATTTGGTGGTATCTTGCTCTTGGAGACTGAGCTCATTTTTTGTACCTGGTTTTGACTTATTTCCCAGTTCCAGCAATGAGTTACATTCCACTGAGTGGATCTGTTAGCCAAATCAAGAGCAGTTGGTTACCCACCATGGCTGTTTGCCACTACTGCACTTGTATGAGCATTACGTCAAGTTGTTTCCTGCTGAGTATCTTAGACTGCAAGTTGTTTGGACCAATGTCAGACATTTCCCCCCCAGTTGCTCATGTAGCACCCTCTGGTACTAGACTAGCTAACTGTGTGGGGACTGACCTTCTTCCAGATTCTGGCCAGCTCTCTCTGTGTTTGGTCTCACACATGTATGCTATCTTCGACAGTAAGGTCTTACCATTAACCTTTGGTGGGTCACCAAGAACTCTGACAGAAGTCTGTCTTTTTATTGGGGGGCGGGGGACCTTGTAGGTGTCTCGGATCAAAAGCTCGTTGTGGAGTTTAACCCCGTGCTGGCACTGGGAGTTTTAAGTTTGTCCATTTTTATACAACTTTCATTGTATCAATTTTTCCTTATTGCTGAGTAGAATTCCATTTTGGAATTATCCATTCATCCAATGATGGGCATCTGAGTTGATTCCAGTTCCTAGCTATAATGAATTGAGCAGCTATAAACATGTTTGAGCAAATATCTCTGTAGTAAACCATGGAGCATTTAGGATAAATGCCCAGTAAGGGAATACCTGGGTCTGTTGGTAGCTCTATGTTCATCCTTTTCCAGAATCTCTAAATTGATTTCCATAGTAGATGTACAAGTTTACCTTCCCATCAACAGTGGTTAAGGGTTCCTCTTTCCCCCACATCCTCACCAACATTTGTCTTTGTTAGATTTTTTAATGACTGCCATCCTTACTAGAGTAAGGTGGAATCTCATGGCTATTTTAATTTGCATTTTCTTAATGGTTAGTGTGGTAGTTTAAATATATGGCCCCCAATATATTCAGTGTTTTATTAGTTTATAGTTTGCATCTGCAACCACCTTGCTAGAGGCAATGTCATTGGTGGGTTTGAGATTCCATTGTAAAGATATGCAAAGTATGCCTAGCAGGAGTTCCTGAAGTGTGCTGTGGCTTTTGGCTGTAGCTTTGCTCTGTGTGCTGTGTGGCTGGGGGCTTTTCTGTCTCTGTTTGGCCCTGTGAAGGCAGGCCTGCTTCTCCTGCCATTATGGAACTCCTCTGGATCTGTAAGCTTCAATAAATAATATCCCTTCCTCCATAACTGTGCCTGGTCTGGAAGTTCATCTCAGCGAACCTGAAGCTAACTGCTACAGTTAGGGATGTTGAACATTTTCTTAAGTGTGTGTTAGCCATTTGTAATTCTTCCTCTGAGAACT
The DNA here is from genome assembly GCA_036365145.1 of Orientallactaga sibirica. Lineage (NCBI taxonomy): Eukaryota > Metazoa > Chordata > Mammalia > Rodentia > Dipodidae > Orientallactaga > Orientallactaga sibirica. Next base: position 29,511,722 of record JAEOAD010000026.1, on the reverse strand, counting down.
CCCTATTCATTTCTCTGCCCCACTTTTGGAGTGGGTTGTTTGATTTTTTATAGTTTAGTTTTTTGAGTTCTTTGTAGATTCTAGATATTAGGCTTCTATCAATTTTACAACTGGTGAAGATTTTCTCCCATTCAGTGTGTAATCTATTGGCTCTGCTTATGGTCTGTTTGTCTGTGCAAAAGCTTTTTAGCTTCTTGAGATTCCATTGGTTGAATGATAGTTTAATTTCCTTGGCTTATGGTGTTTTGTTCATGAAATCTTTCCCCACTGCTTTATGATGGAGAGGGCCTTCTATTTTTTCTTGTAGTAGGAGAAGCATTTTACATCTTATATTGAGATAGTTTTTTCAATCTCTGTGAATAATGAGGCTGGAAGTTTCATTGGTGTTGCATTAAATCTGTATATTGCTTTTGGTAGAATTGCAATTTCATAATAGTAATTCTACCTATCCAGGGACTGGGGAGGTCTTTCCATCTCAAATCTTCCTCAATTACTTTCTTGAGTTTTTTTAAGGTTTTCATTGTTTATGTCTTTCAAATCCTTGGTTAGTGTTATTCCATGGTATTTAATTATTTTTTAGTTGCTATTGAAAATGAGACAGCCTCACTGATTTCTTTCTCTGTATATTTTTTCCATTGCATATAGAAAGGCTACTGACTTTTGTGCATTGATTTTATATCCTGCCACTTTACTGAAGAAATTCATCACCTTTAGATATTTTGAGATGGAGACTTTTGGGTCATTTATGTATAGAATCATGTCATATGCAAATAGGACTAACCTGACTTCTTCCTTTCCAATTTGAATCCTTTATATTTCTTTTTCCTGTGTTATTGCTACTACTTCTAGTATAATGTTGAAGTGCAGTGGTGAGAGTGGGCATCCCTGTCTTGTTCCAATCTCAATGGGAACTCCTTGAGTTTTTCCCCATTAAGTATTATTTGGGATTTGGGTGCTTTGTATATAGCCTTTATTGTGTTGAGATATAAACCCTCCATGCCTATTCTTTCCAGTGTTTTGATTAAGAAGTAGTGTTGTATTTTGTTAAAGGCCTTCTCTGTGTCAATTGAGATGATCATGTGGTTAAGTTCATTTATTTGGTGTAGTATGTTGACTGATTTCTGTATGTTGAACCATTTCTGCATCCCTGGAATGAAGCCTACTTGATCAAGATGGATAATGCTTTTGATGTGTTTTTAAATTCATTTTGTGAGGATTTTGTTCAGGATATTAGCATTTAAATTCATTAAGAATATAGGCCTATTTTTTTTTTTTTTGGTTGCATCTTGTTTCATCTCCATCTAGTTTGGTATTAAGATGGTGTTAGCTTTATAAAAGGAATTGGTAGGATTCCCTGATCTCTAATTATATGAAACAGTGAGAAAAATTGGTATCAGTTCTTCAATGAAGGTTTGAGAGAATTCAGCTGAGAAGCCATCCGGTCATAGACTTTTCTTTTGGGGAGGTTTTTGACTACCTTTTTAATCTCCATGGATATGATAGGTTTGTTTAGAAGATTAATCTGCTCTGAGATTAGTTTTGTAGGTGGTATGTATCTAGGAATTCATTAATTTCTTCCATATTATCCAGTTTTGTGTAGTAGAAGTTTTGGAAGTGTGCTCTGATAATTCTTCCAATTTCAGTGATGTCTTTTGTGACCTCTCCTTTTAATTTCTGATTTTGTCAATTTAAGACTTCTGTTTTTTTTTTTTTTTTTTTTTTTTTTTGCTTGATCAGATTGGCCAGGGGTTTCTTAATCTTGTTTATTTTATTAAAAAAAACAGCTATTCATTTCACAAATTATTGTGGTAATTTCATATTTTATGGTGACAAAAGTAGATGGAATGCAATGTGGTACCAATCCCTCTTTGTAGGAGAAATTACTACTTTACTTTGTGCTTTCTTTCCCACTCTTAAAATTGATAAACTCCTCATTGGACTTTGGGTACCCAAGGAAACTAAAGATTTGCTAAGGAATTGTCTGCTTATAAAAGTTTTATCTACCCATAAGTCAAGTGCTATAATAGTTAGCATTTACATATGTGTATGTATGTGTATGTGTGTTACATGAATGTCTGTATGCATATATTGGGTGCTCATGTATATGCATGCATGGGCACACATGGCAGAAGTTGATGTTGGGTGTCTTCTTCCATTGCTCTCCATCTTGTTAATTGAGACAGGGACTCTCATTTGAACCCAGAGCTCACTAAATACTCTATCTAGCCATCTTGCATTGGGGATTCTTTGTCTGTGCCTCCTGTGCACTGATATTATCTTCAGGCATCTATACTCACCCAGCATTTACTTAGGTGCTAGGAATCCAAACTCAGGTCTCCTTGTTTGTGTTGTAAACACTTTACTGTCCAAAGAAGCTCCCCAACCCTCAAAAGGTACCATTTACAAGTACACATTGTTTTATTTTTAAAAAATGAAGATATCAGAATCATATAGCCACCAGGTGTATCAATTTCTAGAACATGCTATCACCTTCAAATAATCCTTTGACAATTAAATGTTATGCCTTGCTTCATCCTCCTCCTTCTAGCTTCTGACAATCACTCATCTGCTTTTGTATGGATTTGCTCTTCTGGACAGTTATAAGTAGTCATGTTATATGTGGCCTTTTGTGCTTTGCTCCTTTCATGGTGCATCATCCTTCCAAGATTTATCTGTGTGATATTGTGTCAGAAAAATTCAACTTTATCTCACATAAATTACTTTCTCTAAACTGAATGTTCTTTGAGGTTTAGGACCATGAAATTCAGTGACCCAGGATGATTTCAAACTGTTGACAAACATCACATGACACTGGAAAGAGTTGGGCATTGTTTTAGCATCATAAGCACAATGCTTTCACTATATACTCACAGGAGTCAGTAATAATGTTAGGAGCATATCCAGGAGTGAAATGTAGGAACAACTCAGGAGTTTTAAGTAGTTATTACTTTGTAAGCATTATTCATATAATTGTAAGTTTATACCATATTATTTTTAATAATCTCTGGTTAAATGACTGGCTCATAGTTTTCCTGAAAAATTAATACCTGCCACTCATGAGTTGGAAGAAGCTAACTCCTCACATATTAGGAAGAATTGGTGTGGGAATGTTGGCCACCTCCTGTCAGAGATGAGTATGGAACCTCTGGCCATTTACCTTCCAGCACTATCCACTGTGGAACCCACATCTTCCTCATGATGCCTCCTTCACCCAGTCTTTGCATGAAAGGATGGTAGAAATACCATACCCCTTTTGCTACAGTCATATGATGCTCCTCCAACATGTCTTCCTTGGGCTACACAGCCTCCTTAGATGTAGATCTCCCAGTTCTGAATCCCATATGCCCATACTTCTTTCATTATACAGACCCCTAGTGTGAACTTGGATTCCTTGTAACATCCAGGCTTGCTGAAGGCATATAAATTATGCTTTATTCTTTTTAGTATCCTTGCCTACCTATCTCCTAGGTTCTGGCTCAGGCAAGAATTAAATAAGTATGTGTTGAATAAATACATGGATGACATAGAGAAAGGACATGGGGAAGATGGTTGCATTGACTGTGAAGGAAATGTATGCCTGCACAAATGAAAGGGTGAGTGGATAAGAACATGGGTGAACAGGGAGGAATAGAGTGACTGATTGATGGGCTGATAAATAGGCATGAAGACAATAATGGAAGACTGGATATGAATATAAAAGAGGATGAATAAATGACCACTGGGATGACCCAAAAGGCAATATAGTGCTGAGAAGAAGGGATGGAGGAGTGCCCAGCACTGAAACATCTCTGTCACACCCTCCAAGGCTCAGGGCCCATTGCGGGAGATGGGTGGATAGAATGGAAGAACCAAAGGAAGGGTACAACTCCTTACAATGCAACTATCCAGATAGAAATTGGCTTTGATATCCATGACCTTACAGTGCCTAGCAATACCTTCCCAAGACCCTCATAATAGAAGAAAAAAATGATGACATCACATTAAAAGAGACTAATGGAGAGAGGGAAGGGATATGATGGAGATTGGAGTTCTAAAGGGGAATGGGGGCAGGAGAGGGAAATATCATGCATTTTTTGTATGTAAGTATAGAATTTGTCAATAAAATTTTTTTAAAAAAATGAAAGAAGATCTTCACTGCCAAACACTGTACTGTGGTAACTAAGCTTGTTAAGTACTTTGAATCAGTTGCTTTCTTATGAAGAGGGTTGATCACAACAAGTTCAAACTTTCACCATACATACAATCTAACAAGATGTACAACTTAGGACCTTCTGTTCATTCCTAATTTAGCTTGGTAAGAAAAGAAACATCTTCATTCCTGTACAATGTACTGTGTTAACTAAACTTGTTCTGCTCTTTGAATGAGTTGCTTTTGTATGAAGAGGGTTGATCACAGCAAGATCAAATTTTCCTTGTTTGTACAATCTAAAAGGATGTACAACTTAGTAACTTCGTTTCATTTCTAATGTAGTTTTGTTAGAAAAGAAAGATCTTCATTTTGGAACACTGTACTATGTTACCTAAGCTTGTTCAGATCTTTGAATGCTTTGCTTTTATAAGAACAGGATTGATCACAGCCAGATCAAACTTTCCTCGTTTGTACAATCTAACAAGATGTACAACTTAGTAACTTGTTTCATTTTTAGTGTAGTTTTGTTAGGAAAGAAAGATCTTCATTTCCAAACACAGTACTGTGTGAAAGAGGCTTTTTCAGCTCTTTCAATGAGTTTCTTTCTTATGAAGAGGGTTGATCACACCAAGTTCAAACTATCACCATATGTAAAATCTAACAAGGTGTAAAATTTAGTACCTTTGGTTCATTTCTCATGTAGTTTGCTAAGAAAAGAAGCATCTTCATTTGCGAATACTATATTGTGTTAACTAAGCTTGTTCTGCTCTTTGAATGAGTTGCTTTAGTACTAGAGGGTTGATGACAGCAAGATCAAATGTTCCGCGTTTGTACAATCTAACAAGATGAATAAATTAGTAACTTCGTTTCATCTCTAATGTAGTTTCATTAGAAAAGAAAGATATTCATTCCAGAACACTGTACAGTGTTAACTAAGCTTGTTCAGCTCTTTGAATGTGTTCCTTTCTTGCGAAGAGGGTTGACCACAGCAAGTTCAAACTTTCACTGTACAATCTAACAAGATATACAACTTAGTAACTTCAGTTCATTTCTAATTTAGTTAAATAAGAAAATAAACATCTGCATTGCGGATCACTGTACTGTGTTAACTAACCTTGTTGAGCCCTTTGAATGAGTTGCTTTCTTATGAACAGGGTTGATCATAGCAAGATCAAACTTTGCGCATTTTTACAATCTAAAAAGATGTACAACTTAGTAACTTGGTTTCATTTCTAATGTATTTTCGTTAGAAAAGAAATATCATCATTGCTGAACACTGTACTGTGTGAAATAAGCTTGTTAACCTCTTTGAATGAGTTGCTTTCTTACGAAGAGTTTTGATCAGAGCAAGTTCAAACTTTCCAAGTTTGTACAATCTAACAAGATGTACAACTTAGTAACTGCAGTTCATTTCTAATGTAGTATCATAAGAAAAGAAACATCTTCATTGACAAACACTGTACTGTGTTAACGATGCTTGTTGAGCTCTTTGAATGAGTTGCTTTTGTACAGAGGATTGCTCACAGCAAGATCAAACTTGCCTCATTTGAAAAATCTAAAAGGATGAACAAATTAGTAACTTTGGTTCATTTCTAACATAGTTTGGTAAGAAAACAAACATCTTCATTCCCAAACACTGTACAGTGTTAACTAAGCTTGTTCAGCTCTTTGAATGATTTGCTTTAGTATGAACAGGATTGATCACAGCAAGATCAAACTTTCCACGTTTGCACAATCTAAAAGGATGTTTCATTTCTAATGAATTTTCGTTAGAAAATAAAGGTCTTCATTGCCGAACACTGTATTGTGTGAAATAAGCTTGTTCACCTCTTTGAATGAGATGCTTTCTTATGAAGAGGGTTGATCATAGCAAGGTCAAATTTTCACCATTTGTGCAATCGAAAAAGATGTAAAACTTAGTAACTTTGGATCATTTCTATTGTATTTTTGTTAGAAAATAAAGATCTTCATTGCCGAACAGGGTACTGTGTTAACTAAGGTTGTTCAACTCTTTCAATGACTTCCTCTCTTACGAAGAGGGTTGATCACAGCAAGTTCAAAATTTCACAGTTTGTAAATTCTAACAAGATACATAACTTAGAAACTTCAGTTCATTTCTAATTTTGTTTCATAAGAAAAGAAACATCTGCATTGCAGAACACTGTACTGTGTTAACTAAGCTTGTTGAGTCCGTTGTTGTCTTGTTTTTGTTTTTCAAGGTAGTGTCCTGATAGCCCAGGCTGACCTGGAATAAACTCTGTAGTCTCAGCGTGGCCTTGAACTCATGGCGATCCTCCTACCTCTGCCTCCCAAGTGCTGTGATTAAAGGCCTGAGCCACCACGCCCAGCCTGTTGAGTCCTTTGAATGAGTTGCTTTTGTATGAACAGGGTTGATCACAGCAAGATCAAACTTTGCTCATTTATACAATGTAAAAAGATGTACAACTTAGTAACTTCTGTTCATTTCTAATGTAGTTTCATTGGAAGGAAAATATCTTCATTTCCGAATACTGTACTGGGTAAACTAAACTTGTTCAGCTCTTTGAATGATTGCTTTAATACAAACAGGATTGATCTCAGGAAGATCAAACTATCCTCGTTTGTACAACCTAAAAGGATGTACAACTTAGTAACTTGGTTTCATTTCTAATGTATTTTCATTAGAAAATAAAGATCTTCTTTGTGAACACTGTACTATGTGAAATAAGTTTGTTCACCTCTTTGTATGAGTTGCTTTCTTAGGGAGACGGTTGATCACAGCAAGTTCAAACTTTCACCATTTGTAAAATCTAACAAGATGTAAAACTTAGTAACTTTGGCTCATTTCTATTGTATTTTCATTAAAAAGGAAGATCTTCATTGCCAAACAGTGTACTGTGCCAAATAAGCCTTTTCATTTATTTGAATGAGTTGCTTTCATTCGAAAAGATCAAACTTTCCTCCTTTGTAGCAACTACCAAGATGTACATCTTAGTAACTTCATTTCATTTCTAATGTACTTTTGTTAGAAAGGAAAGACCTTCATTGCTGAATACTGTACTGTGTAAAATCAGATTGTTCAGCTCTTTGAATGAGTTGCTTTCTCGATGAAGAGGGTTTATCACAGCATGTTCAAATGTTCCTCGTTTGTAAAATGTAATAAGATGTACAATGTAGTAACTTCGTTTCATTTCTAATGTAGTTTCGTAAGAAAAGAAAGATGTTCATTGGGGAACACTGTACTGTGTGAAATTAGCTTGTTTAGCTCTGTGAATGAGTTGCTCTCGTATGAATAGGGTTGATCACAGCAACTTCAAACTTTCCTTGCTTGTATAGTCTCAAAACATATACAACTTAGTAGCTTCGTTTCATTTCTAATGTAATTTCATAAGAATAGAAAGATCTTCATTACCAGACACTGCACTGTGAGAAATAAGCTTGTTAACTCTGTGAAAGAGTTGCTTTTGTATGAAAAAGGTTAATCACAGCAAGTTGAAACTTTCCTTTTTCGTACAATCTGAAAAGATATACAACTTAGTAACCTCGTATTATTTCTAATGTAGTTTTTTTTAATTTTAATTATTATTTTTTATTGACTTTTAATCTTACATACCAAAAAAACCCCACCTGATATTTCCCTCCCCTCCCCCATTCCACTTTAGAACTCCAGTCTCCATCATATCCTCTCCCTCTCTTCATTAGTCTCTCTTTTAATTTGATGACATCATCTTTTTCTTCTATTTTGAGGGTCTTGCAAAGGTATTGCTAGGCACTGCAAGATCATGGATATTGAGGCCAATTTCTGTCTGGGCAGTTGTATTGTAAGAGGTCATATCCTTTCTTTGGCTCTTCCATTCTATCTGCCCCCTCTTCCGCAATGGTCCCTGAGCCATTGGAGGGTGTGACAGAGGTGTTCCAATGCTAGGCACTCCTCCATCCCTTCTTCTCAGCACTATGTTGCCTTTTGGGTGATCCCAGTGGTCATCACCATCTGAAAAGACAAGCTTCTCTAGCCAGAAGTGAGAGTAGCATTAATATGTGAACATGAACATTTAGTGTAGTGTCCCCAGGGCAGCTTGGTGGGAATAATATATACATTTAGTCAGACATGAGCAGGCTTATACCCCCAAGGCTCATGACCTCACCTACCATAGACTTTTACTTAGGTTTTTCAGTACCAGGTATGTATTACCTCCTGTAGAGAAGACCTTCAGTCCAATTATGGAGCAGTTGGTTACCCCAAGAGTAGACATGCCACTATTGCACCCGTTCAGTCATTGGGCCTGTCTGGCCAAGCTTGAATATTCAGCATCCACTGTTTTCACTGTTGATGGCTTCTGTCTCCCATACACTGTGTGAAGTGCATTTTTTTCAAGCTTTCAGTTGGCTGGTCTACAGGGAGAAGGTTTTCTGCTCCATACCAGCTTGCTTTCTCAGGAACATTGCCTCTCAGGCATGAGATGTCTTCAGAAATAGGGTCTTACTATCTGTTTGTCTAGGGAAACCAAGGGCTTTGGCAAAAGCCTTTAATGTTTTGGAGGCTACCGGGACCTCCTTGGCCAAGAACTCACTGGAAGGTATTCCATCCGAGGTACTGAAAATTTTCTAGTAACAGTCTATATCTTCTAGACGTGCCCTTATTCAAAAAATTAATTTTACATATGTCTTATTCATAGTATCTTGAGTTTAGATTTACCCTCCCCCTGCCCTTTTTGTATGCATTCTCTTCCCATGGCCTTGCTTAGGCCATTCCCCTCCCTGTAATAAGTTCTTCTACTTACATATGTGCATTACCACACACTTAAGTCCTTCCCTTTCTTCCCTCCCTTATACCTTTTACCCACTTACTTGTTTCTGGTACCTATTTTTGGTTCCAGTTCACACACAAGTCTATATTTGGTAGCTAGGATCCACATATGAGAGAGAACATGTGACGTTTGGCTTTCTGAGCCTGGGTTACCTCACTTAGTATAATCCTTTCCAGATCCATCCATTTCCCTGCAAATTTCATAATTTCATTTTTCTTTACCGTGGAATAGAACTCCATTGTGTAAATGTACCACATCTTTATTATCCACTCATCTGTGGAAGGACATCTAGGCTCCTTCCATTTCCTAGCTATTGTGAATAGAGCAGCAATAAACATGGTTTTGCAAGTATCTCTAAGGTAGTGAGAAGAGTCCTCTGGATATATGCCTAGGAGTGCTATAGCTGGATCATCTGGTAAATCTAGTTTTAGCTGTCTCAAGAACCTCCACACTGATTTCCATAATGGCTGGACCAGATTACATTCCCACCAACAGTGTAGAAGTGTTCCCCTTTTTCTGCATCCACGCCAATACTTATTGTCATTTGTTTTCTCTTTTTTTTTTTGGCTTTTTTGTTTGTCTCTTTTATCTTTCTGCTTTTATCATACAAACCATTGTTGAGGGTTAAGCTTCTTAGTCTATATCAGTTCACTTTTCTGAATTCTTTTTTTTTATTGATAACTTCTATCCACATCCACGCCAACACTTATTGTCATTTGTTTTCTTGATGGTAACCATTCTGACAGGAGTGAAATGGAATCTCACAGTGGTTTTAATTTGCATTTCCCTGATGGCTAAGGAAATGAAACACTTTTTTAGATGTTTATATGCCATCTGTATTTCATCTTCTCAGAACTCTCTACTTAGTTCCATAGCCCATTTTTTAACTGAGTTGTTTGATTTCTTATTATTCTGTTTTTTGAGTTCTTTGCATATTCTGGATCTTAATCCTCTGTCAGATGTATAGCTGGCAAAGATTTTCTCCCATTCTGTAGGTTGTCTTTTTGCTCTATTCAGTGTCCTTTGTAGTGACTTTTGCATCATGATTTGATTTGATGCTTAGGTTTTCTATTTATCTGCAGTGTTCTTAGGTGTGGTTATCCACCTTTATATTCTTTCAGGATATGAGTTTAAGGTGCCAAGTGTAGCACTTGTATCCAAGTCCAGCCTCAGAAGTAATCCTAACTGTTGAATTGCTTGTTAAGCAAGTATTGTAGTGGACTGGTGGAACAATTTACTGGCAAGTTCTAAACTTCAACTGAGCAAAATACACATTCAGTTAAAATGAACACAGAGTATACAATGTGGGAATTAAAACAAACAGTCTTATAAGGTCAAAATCCCTAAGGGTTTAATCCTGTCAGCTAGGCAATAGAGAAGTTTGTTCTGACTTGGGTTCCAGGTCAGCCTGTAACTGGATCAGACCCTGCCCCCCAAAATTACAAAAGCAAAAGATAAAGGCCCTCTAAATCTAAAAGTATTACAGGCAGCAATATTCAACACCCCATATTCAGCTTATTTGAAAATGGTACGGCCAACCACAAATATGTAACCCATAACCTGCCCTGACCTGGAAAGAGAGATTACCACTTCCAATGCAGGCCTATATACCTTTTTTTTTTTTTTTTTTTTTTTTTTGTCAGCCAGCTTTGTTACCTTTTGGTGTGGCTTCCAAACTAATCAATGCTGAGTGCCCACCTAGTTCCTTGTGTTGTGGAGCTTGGCTCAAATGTGCTGGATGTGGTGCTGGTGATGTGCTACGGATCTTAGCTTGCCTCCACAGTGCTTCTAGTTGCTGAATGCTCCAGATTGCCACAGTTCTGATGGATGGTGTATGGACAAGTTCAGGAAGCCTGTAGTTACTAACACTGTTCCCCTGTATCTCTTTCAGTAGCTCAGAAGAGTTTTTTTTTTCAATTTCTGGGCTCAGTGAGGAGACTGATGAGGTTGGAAATCTCCCCTTTTTGTTCTCTATTGCTGCTTCTAGGCATGCCTGGTGGAATGGGGCCACAGTGGCTTGTGGCAGTCTTGAAGGAGGCAGTGGCGGCTCAGTGGCTTGTGGCCACCATGGATTGGGCCACAAACTCCACAGTGGGATTCTGGCCATCTCCTGCTTTTCCACTATTTCCCGGGAAAAGTATTCTGCTCTTTTCCAAAGAAGAGTGTAGTTTTGCTTAAATCTCTCCCTGATCTGGTTTGGCTTGGGTCCTATGCCACCATCTTACCAAGAAGTCCCCTGGGATTTTTTTAGTTGGGAGACTTTTTATAACAGCTTGGATCTCTGTACTTGTTATAGGTTTATTTAAATGGTTTATCTCATCTTGATTTAATTTTTGTAGGTCATATGTATCAAGGAAATCTTCCATTTCTTTCAGATTTTCAAACTTAGAGGCATATATATTCTTATAATATGTCCATATGATTTTCTGAATATCTTCAATATCTGTTGTAATGGTAACTTTTTCATCTCCAATTTTATTAGTTTTTGTCCTTCTCTATTTCTTCTCATCAGATTTGCTAAGGGTTTATCAATCTTGTTTATTTTTTCAAAGAATCAACTCTTTGTTTCATTGATTCTTTGGATTTTTTTGTTGTTGTTTCTATTTCATTAATTTCTGCCCTAATCTCTTTCTTACCATCTACTGATTTTTGGTTTGTTTTGTTCTTCTCTTTCCAAGGCTTTAAGGTGAAGCACTAAATTGTTTACTTGTGGCTCTCTAACTTCTTCATATAGGCATGTAGAGCTATAAATTTCCCTTTAGGACTACCTTTATTTTGTCCCAAAAGTTTTGGTATGTTGTACTCTCATCATCATTTTATTCTATGAATTTATTGATTTCATTTTTAATTTCTTCAATGACCCATTCATCATTCCATAGTGTACTGCTTAGTCTCCATGAATTTCTGTATGCTCTGTCATTTTTCTTGTTGCTGATTTGTAGTTTAATCTCCTTGTGGTCAGATAGACTACAAATAGTATTTCAATTTTCCTGTATTTGTTAAGATTTGATTTATGTCCTAATATATGGTATATTTTAGAGAATGTTCCATGTGCTGATAAAAAAAAATGTATATTCTGCAGCATTTGTATGGAAAGTTCTGTATATATCTGTTATGCCCATTTGTTCCATGACATCACTTAATCCAGATGTCTCTCTGTTTAGTTTTTGCTGGGATGACCTGTCAAGTGATGAGAGTGGGGTATTGAAGTCTCCCACTACAATTGTGTTTGGTGTGATCTGTGTTCGTAAGTCTAATAGTGTTTGTTTGATGAAATTGGGAGCCCCCATGTTAGGTGCATATATGTTTAGGATTGTAATGTCCTCCTGTTGCAGTGTTCCTTTAATCAGTATAAAAGACCTTCTTTACCTTTCATCACTAATTTTGCTTTGAAGTCTATCTTGTCAGATATTAGGATAGCAATCCCTACTGTTTCCTAGGTTCATTTGCTTGAAATACTGTTTTCCATCCTTTCACCCTAAGAAGGTTTCTATCTTTTATTGAGAGGTGAGTTTCCTGGAGGCAACAGATGGCAGGATCTTGCCTTTTAATCCAGTCTGCAAGCCTGTATATTTTTGTTGGGACAGTGAGGCCATTGTTATTAAGAGTTATTCTTGAAAGATATATATTTATTCTTGCCATTCTTCTTGTTTTATAGTGCTTCCTGTTTTCCCTTTTCTCACTTGTTTTAACTGTTGAGTATGGTTTATTTTTTCCTATTCCCTGCTGAGTGTGTTTTGCTTTCTTTTTAGTGTGAAGGACTCCTTCAAGTATTTTCTGTAGGGCTGGTTTCATTGTCATAAATTCCTTTAATCTGTTTTTGTTGTGGAATGTCCTTATTTCTCCATCAATTTGGATAGATAGCTTTGCAGGATAAAGTAATCTTGATTGACAGTTTTTATCTTTCAGAATTTGGAATACATCATTTCAAGCCCTTCTGGCTTTTAAAGTTTGTATTGAGTAATCTGCTGTTATCCTGATAGGCTTGCCTTTGAAGGTCACTTGCTTTTTCTCTCTAACTGCTTTCAATATATTTTCTTTGGTTTGCATGTTTAGTAGTTTAATTATAACATGGCGAGGAGACATTCTTTCTAGGTTTTGTCTGTTTGGTGTTCTAAATGCTTCTTTTATCTGCATTGGCATTTCTTTCCCAATTTTGGGAAAATTTTCTTCTATGGTTTTGTTGAAAACACCTACTAAGCCTCTGGATTGAAATTCTTCCCTTTCTACTATACTCTGAATTCTTATGTTTGATCTTTTCATAGAGTCCTGGATATCTTGGAATTCCCATTCATTCTTATTAGCTTGCCTTTCTCTTTGTTGGACTATATTAGGTCTGCCACTTGGTCTCTTAGTTTAGATACTCTGTTCTTTCCTTCATCCATTCTACTGGTGAAACTTTCCACAGAGTTTTATTAGACTGACTGTGTTCTTCAGAGCTAGGATTTCAGCCTGGTTTTTCTTTAGTATTTCTATTTCCTTATTCATGTCTGGTAATGACCTTTTTATTTCATTAAGCTTGTTTTCTGTGCTCTGTTTCAGGAGTTTGTTTACTTCTTTGAATGCTTTCATTTCTCCTTTCATTTCTTTGAGTATAGATAAAATCATTCTTTTGAAATCTTTTTCAGGTATTTCTTCTAAAACATTCTCATTTGTGATCATTTCTGATGGATTTATAATTTTTGGTGGGGTTCCATTGTCTTGATTCTTTTTGTTTCTTGTCTTATAATGTAGTGAATTTTGCATCCTGAATTGATTTGATGCTTGGGTTTTCTACTTATCTGCAATGTTTTTACATGTGGTGATATACCTTTATATACTGAGCAATATGCATATTCCATAAAATCCAGCGCAGAGTATATAGTGTGGGGATTAAAACAAACATAATGTTACGAGGCCAAACCCTCTAACGGTGTCTGTTGCAGTACACCCTTAATCCTGTCAGCTAGAAGGTAGAGAATTCTGTTCTGAATTCGGTTCCAGGTCAGCCTGGTTCTGGATCAGACCCTGCCCCCAATAATGACAGAAACAAAAGACTAAGGTCCTATTAATCTCTAAGCATTAAAGGCAGCAATGTTCAACCCACCCAAGTACAGTTTATTTGAAAATGGTAAAGCCAACCAAAAATATGTAACCCATAACATGTCTGGACCTGGAAAGAGAGATTAGCACTTCCAATGCAAGCCTATGTACCTTTTTTTTTTTTTTTTTTTTTTTTTTTTTTTGTCAGTCTGCCTCGTTACCTTTGGGTGTGGCTTCCAATCTCACCAATGTTGGGTGCCCACCTTGATCACTCTGTGTTGTGCTCTGGAGCTGGAGTTCTATTCAGCTATGCTGGATACATTGCTCCTGGGGGCTCAATGCCAGAGGTTCGTGGTTCTGATAGCTGGGGGATGGGAGAGTTCAGGAAGCCTGGAGTTGCTCACAACATCCCCTGTATCTCTTTCAGTAGCTCCTTCATTGATCTCAGCTGACTTTTCTTTAGATTTCTGGAGTCTGAAAGGAGGCTGATGAGGTTGGAAAGTCCCCTTGTTTGGTCTCTGCTGCTGCTGCTAGGCATGCTTGGAGGGTGGTGCTGAGCATGCAGATTGCATGGATCAGGGCTGCCATGGATCGTGGCCACAAGCTCCTTAGTGGCATTCAGGCTGTTTTCCTTCTTTCTGGTGGATCTTGATCTCTTCTGCTTCTCCACTGTGTCTAATAAAAACCTATACTCCTGCACTTTTCAGAAGAAGAGTGTATTTTGCTGTGGTTTTGCTTAAATCCCTCCTTGGGCTGGTATGGTGTGGCTCCTATGCCACCATCTTACCTGGAAGTCTCCTACTTATCTCTTCCAACAGTATTTCTTTGGGACAGGGAAATTTTAATGATATATCCATGTTACACTTTAATATTTTTTACAGTTTAATATTTAAACTTTAATTACTTTATTAAATTATATTGAATATCTTATAGATACTGCATATAATTAACATGTATCACTGTATACATAATACATATATTTATGTTATATTATGTTATTCTATATGATCTTACTATATGGCAAATATATTTTCTAAATATAATGGCTCATGTGATCAGCATTGGACTGCACTGGGAGGAATTTTTCCCTTCATTCTGCATGAGGCAAGTATCTTAGAGTGACTGAGATTGTATAAACCCCACAATGGATCATGTTTGGTACATGCATAAAGGTCAAGAATGTGGTGCTCCTGTATGTAGTGGCAGGGCTTTTTTAAGGGACAAGGTGCATGGATATGGATGTTCTGTGTACAGTGGTTGGATTTTCTGGGGAGACACAATGCATGGAGACTCATTTGTGCAGTGGCTGATCTTTCATGGGGGACATGATCAATGACTACAAGGGTTACCATATCGCCTGGTTTAATTATTATTATGTAGCACCATTTATATTAATGAGAAATTTTTATGAATATTCCTACTAAATTTCCTTGTGACCTTAAGTTTTTGGCCATAAGTAGAATCACTTTCTGTCCCTGAAGTATATAGCTCACAAATAATAATCTAAAACACATGTGTTATTTTTAGTTACATCTTGATTTTTATTAATCTCTTCTTGGCCTTCTACATAAACCATTATCATAAATATTTTCCAACAAGTTCAGGGATTAGTTTCCTTTTCTGTGTGTATTTTTTTCTATACTTTAGCTCTTTCTCTCATGGGACACAATGAAGGAGGTCCTCAGGGGAAAATTCATTGTGCTAAATGCCCTCATAACAAAGACAGAGAGATCCCAAATCAATAACCTAACCATTCACCTAAAGGCATTGGAAAAACAAGACCAAAAAGCTCCAGATGGAAAGAAATAATTAAGATCAGAGCAGAAATAAATGAATTTGAAACTAAGAAAACAATTAAAAAATAGAGGAAACAAAGAGCTTGTTCTTTGAAAAAAATAAACAATATTGATAAACCCCTAGCATATTTGATCAAACAGAAAAAAGAGACAACTCAAATTAACAAAATTAGAAATGAAAAATGAGAGATCACAACAGACATAAGTGAAATTGGGAGAATCATCAGGACTTACTTCAAAAACCTCTACTCCACAAAACTGGATAATATGGAGGAAATGGATGAATTCCTGGACACATACCACCTACCAAAGTTAAACTCAGAGCATATTAATCTCCTGAACAAACCCATCACAACCACTGAGATTGAATGGATAATCAAAAATCTACCGCAAAAGAAAAGTCCAGGACCAGATGGCTTCTCAGCAGAATTCTATCAAACCTTCATGGAAGAACTGAAACCAACTTTTCTCAAATTGTGTCACACAATTGGAGAATAGAAAAAGCTCCCTAACTCCTTCTATGAAGCTAGTATCATCCTAATACCAAAACCAGGCAGAGATGCCACAAGAAAAAACTACAGGCCTATTTCCCTGATGAACCTAGATGCAAAGATCCTGAACAAAATCTTCAGAAATTAAATTCAACAACACATCAAAAGCATTATCCACCTGGACCAAGTAGGTTTCATCCCAGGAACACACAGGGTTGGTTCAACATATGGAAATCTGTCAATGTAATACACCATATAAATAAGCTTAAATACAAAAACCACATGATTATTTTGATAGACACAGAAAAGGCCTTTGATAAAATACATCACTACATGATCAAAACATTGGAGAGAATAGGCATGCATGGTCTATATCTCAACATAATAAAGTCTATATATAAAGAGCCTAAAGCCCAAATAATACTTAATGGGGAGAGATTGAAGGAATTCTCATTGAGATCAGGAACAAGACAGGAATGTCCACTCTCACCTCTGCTTTTCAACATGGTACTGGAAGTACTAGCTCAAGCAATAAGACAGGAGAAATAAATAAAAGGGATACAAATTGGAAAGGAAGAAGTTAAGTTAGCCTTAACTTAAGTCATGCAGATGACATGATTGTATACATAAGTGACCCAAGATCCTCCATCCCAAAGCTCTTAAAGTTGATTAACTCCTTCAATAAAGTAGCAGAATACAACATCAATGTACAAAAAATCAGTGGCCTTTATATATGCAAAAGACAAAGATACAGAGAAAGAAATAAGTGATATTGTCCCATTTCCAATAGCAACAAAAAATAATATACCTTGTAATAACATTAACCAAGGAGGTGAAAGACATTTACAAAGAAAACATAAAAACACTCAAGAAAGAAATTGAGGAGGACTTGAGAAAATGGAAAGACCTCCCATGCTCCAGGATAGGCAGAATTAACATTGTGAAAATGGCAATCTTACCAAAAGCAATATATAGACTTAATGCAATACCAATAAAAATTCCAATGTCTTTCTTCATAGAGTTAGAAAAAATGATCTCAAAATTCATATGGAATGGCAGAAGGCCTCAGATATCCAAGAATATCTCAGCAAAAGAAACACCTCTGAAGGCATCACCATACCTGATCTAAAGCTATACTACAAAGCCATTTTAATAAAAACAACATGGTACTGGCATAAATACAGGGTTATAGACCAATGGAACAGAATTGAGGACCCAGACTTTGGATCAAATAACTACAGCTACTTGATATTTGACAAAGGCCCAAAGAATTTAGACTGGAACAAAGACAGTATCTTGAACAAATGGTGCTGGACAAACTGGAAAACCACATGCAGGAAAATGAAACTTGATCTACACATCTCACCATGCACAAAAATTAAGTCCAAATGGATCAAAGACATCAATATAAGACCAAAACCGCTGCTACTACTGGAAGAAAAAATAGGAGGAAATTTCCATGATATAGGAGTAGGAAAAGACTTCCTGAACAAACCCCAGTAACTCAGGAGATTAAACAATCACTCGACCAGTGGGATCTCATGAAGCTGAAAAGTTTTTTCACAGACAAACATACAATAAGCAGAGCCAGTAGATTTCCCCCAGAATGGGAGAAAATATTTGCTGGATACACATCAGACAGAGGCCTAATTTCTAGAATCTACAAAGAACTCAAAAACCTAAACAGTAAAAACTCAAACAACACACTCACAAAATGGGGCAGAGAACTGCACCGGGAGTTCTCAGAGGAAGAAATGCAAATGGCAAACACACACTTAAGAAAATATTCAACATCCCTAATCATAAGGGAAATGCAAATTTAAAAAAACTATGAGATTCCACCTTACCCCAGTAAGGATAGCAAACATTGAAAACTCTAATGTCTACAAATGCTGGCAAGGTTGTGGAGAAATAGGAACCCTCATTCACTGTTGGTGGGAATGTAAGCTGGTACAACCACTATGAAAGCAATATGTAGACTCCTAAAAAGGATGACCATAGAGGTACCAGCAGACCCAGTTATTCCCTTACTGGATTTTACCATAAAAGCTCCAAGCCTCAGTTCAGAGGTATTTGTTCAACCATGTTTATAGCTGCTCAATTCATAGCTAAGAGCTGGAATCAACCTAGATGTCATTCATTAGACGAATGGATAACTAAGATATGGTATATCTACACAATGGAATTCAACATAGCAGTAAGAAAAAATGATACAATGCAATTTGAAGAAAAATGGTCAAAGTTGGAACAAATCATTCTCAGTGAACTCACCCAATCACAGAAAGATATGTGACACATGGTCTCACTAATCTGTGGCAACTAACCTGAATTTGCCTGAAATGCTAACACACCTAAGAAACATTTTTAGGACTGGACAATAGGGTTGGTGGGGAGGGAAGGGAGGGTAAGGGGGAGACAAAAATCTGGACCCAATTGGAAATGGTTCCAAAAAACATTTTAGCCTGCAAGACTCACTAAAAGGCTGATCCTTCATCAGGTGCTTAGAGAGAACACCTGAATCACAGGGGACTTGAGAGGGTAGGATGAAGACTAACCTCAACCTTCTCCTGTTCCTCTCTCTCATCCCCTCTTCTCACTCTTCTCTCTCTCACTTTCTCTTTCATACTTCTTCCTTCTTTTCCCATGACACTGACCTGTAACTCCCAGTACCGGCATGTGGTCAACATCCACAATGAGATGTTGATCAGTTAGACCTACAAGGTTTCCCAAAAGAAAACAGATTTTTGGCTATCTTTTTTTTTTTTTTTTTTTTTTTTTTTTTTTTTGCCTTTTAATCTCTCCACTGTACTAAAAAGGATATATTGGCTAAAGGCTTGAATAATTTAAAAAACATGCAGATCTATTGCATGAAAACATTTACTTTTCCCACTTATTTATGTGCAAGTGCACACGGTTTATGTTAAGTATCTACTTCAGGATAAAATTCCCTTCAGCATGGACCGCTCTGAAAGCACATGGCCATACACATACTCTGATAGGTATTGCTCTATGAACCAGCACACCATGCTTTTATAAGATAATATTAATCAACCTCACCATTTAAAAATATTACTCTATAAGCAAATGTCTGAGTTCTTAAGATTTCATTTCTGAACTCATTTCTGACTGCTTTTATTTTTAATTTATTGACAAATTCCATAAGCATAGACAATAAGCCATGGTAACTATATTTCTTCCCCCTCTCAATCAGTCTCTTATTTTGATGTCATCATCTTTTCCTCTTTTTATGATGGTCTTGTGTAGGTAGTGTCAGGCACTGCAAGGTCATGGATATCCAGGCCATTTTGTGTCTGGAAAATGATATTGTAAGGATTTTTACTCTTCCTTTGGTTCTTACATTCTCTCCCCCACCTCTTCCGCAATGGACCCTAAATACTTGTGAAGGTCTAACTGTCCTTGTGCTATAGCAACTAAAGCCAAAAGTCCATAGATGTGAGTTCTGGTTTTTCTCATTCTGCATATTTGTCCTTGCTTCCTTGGGTGACTATAATACCAGCACCTGCTTCACAAGGATGCTGGAGGAGAAGAGATTTAAACATGAATCACTCAGAATAACGTTCCTATAAAATAGATTGGCACACTTACATTTCTGTAAGATCATAATCATTGCACCTACTTATAAATCTTCAGGGTGTCTTCAAAAGCAAAAGGCAGAGTGTGAATCACTCCAAAAGGCAGAGTCTCTAACCGCTAATAGTCAGCACAAGTTTTCCTCATCCAGGTATACAGCTGTGAGGAGGGAAGTGAAATAGCCTCCCTGCCTCTGTGACAATCAGGTCTAAAATTCCAAAGAGAAAATTTTGGAAGTGATTAAGAGTTCATGATGTCAACTTCTCGGTGGGAAAATGTGCTTTTCCACCAGGAAATACTATGGATAAACAGTCAGTTTTGCTCCATAGTTGTAACACCTCCAAAAGACAAAGGGAATGGCATCTCTCCAACTTGAAGCCCTCTATGCAGTTTTAACAGCCACATTAGCTTCTGTTGTTACTTGTCTATTAGGAAATTGCTCTGTGAGAGTTTGAGAAAATTTCTATTAAGTGGTTTAATGATTAGCATGGATGAAAGGAGCTGACCCTGATCCGCATCACAGCCCAAGGAGGAGATCAGTGTTCCCTTGATGCTCTTATCCAAGCCCACACATACAGCCAGCCCAGGAGATTTTCTGAGAGCATCCATAGGACAATTTTAGTTTTCTGAGGTTAAGCCACCAGGTTATATTATCTATAGGTGGACATTTTGGAGGCCTTTACAGGTGTTCCATTGCTTAAACATTCTTTTATTTCAGTGTTGGTGAGCCAATCATTATTGATGTCACCTTATTAATTTTTAGGGTCAAGCCTCCAGGACAGCTAAGTAAATGGCAGTCATTAAATGCATAAACCTAAAACCATGGGATGAAGTTAAAAAGTTGTTCCTGGTAACAAAATATTCAAACAGGCTTTGCTGTACTGAAGATTTGTTTTACCTGAGGTAATGTCTTTCCAACTAACATACTCAGGTGGAAATACATTGCTAATAAAAATAGCTAATATGTATTTACCCTTAAATATGTAAGGGTATTGGTTACATTTGTTGTGAACAAGAACAAAACAACAAGAAACTTAGGAAAGGAAAGGGTTTAATTTGATTTGATTTTGAGGGAAAGTTTCATAGCAGGCATGGCATGGTGGCAGGAATGGGAGCAGAGCTGATCTCATTGTGTTCACAATCAGGAAGCAAAAGAAAAATGTAAAGTGTGGCCCCAAGGCCTTTCCCAGTGACCCACCTCCTAAAGACTGCATAACATTCTTAAACACCACCACCAGCTGGGAACCAGTTGTTGAAACACGTGAGCTTATGGGAACATTTGACATTCACAACAGTAAGTGTGATGGTTGTTTGTGTTAACTTGATTTGTTTAGAAATCCACAGACATTCCTCATAAGTGTGTCTCTGAGGTTGCCTCTAGGAAGAATCCTTCCCCCAGGGTGAGCCCTTCCCCCAGAGTGGGCACCCCCTCTTGGAGGAGGGGGCTGGTTGATGAAAAGAAGCTCTGGGAAGAAAGGCCTCTCTCCTCCCACCTGGTTGCTGGTGCTGCTCACTGTTCTCTGCTTGGTGCTTGCTGCTTTCCAGTGTGGACTGAAGAGCAACATCTCTCTAGGATGCCTTCAGGCCTTCAGTGCTGTATTGGGACTGCTGAAGCATCCAGCCTCGTGGACTGAGCAGCTACCGGATTCCTTGACTCTCGGGCCTGCAACCTGCTATTGCGGGACTGTTGTAAGCTAATTCAATAAATTCCCTTTTAATACAATTCATTCTCTCTGTTCTGTTCTTCTAGAGAACCCTGATTAATACAGTAAGGTACCACATCATATGTTTTATAGGTTATCCTAACATCAGCAGAACACTCTAAGAGGTAAACCCAGATGACAACATAGAGGAAGGACACCTTGCACAGTCCCCCCCTTTAGAAGTGGTTACAGCCCAGATTCAAGTAAGTTATTAACCACTACATGTTAACAATATTGGTACCCTCTTTGGTGAAAAGTACAGTCATAATATATTGTTCTGTTTAAATGTAGGCTGGGACATGGTTCAGTGGGTAAAATGCTTGCCACACAAGCATGAGGACCTGAGCTCATATCTCCAATGCCCAGATAAAAGCCAGATGTAGCAGGACTGGAGAGATGGCTTAATGGTTAAGGCATTTGCCCACAAAGCCAAAGGATCCAGGTTCTATTCTCCAGGACCCACATATGCCAGATGCACAAGGTGGTGCATGTGTCTGGAGTTTGTTTACAGTGGCTGGAGGCCCTGGCATGCCCATTCTCCCTCTCTCTGTCTCTGCCTCTTTCTCTCTCTCTCAAATCACTCATAGTAAGACCATGTGATTGCTTCTCCCAAACTCATTTTTTTTTTACATATCCCCAGTTTATTATAAAAGGAAGGCATGGAAACTATTTACATGCTGAGACATTTCAGAACTTCAGTGGAATGAGCAGCTTCATATGGTACCCTTTTAATGGTGATTTGGTCTACATACTTGCCAAGAATGTCACCATCTCTAAATAAGAAATAAGACTTGTCATCTATAACTACTTTGGTGCCTCCATATTTTGGGAGAAAAACTTTATCTCCAGCTTTCACACTAACTGATTGAATCTTTCCACCCTTTCCTTTAGAACCTGATCCCATAGCTGCTATTGTTGCTTGCAATATTTTTCCTTGAGATTTTTTTGGAAGCAGAATGCAACCTTTGGTTACAGTTTCAGCTGCACTCCTTTCAATCAACACTGTGTCAAAGAGCAGAAGGAACTTTGTAAATTCTTGTCCCACCATGACTTTCTCCACTGCAGCTCGGACTCTGCTCTCATGCCACCACTGCAAGGAGAGCCCAAACTCATTTTTTTAAAAGATAGTTATTTATTTGAGACAGAGAGAGGGAGAGAGAGAGTGAGAATGGGCATGATAGGGCCTCTAACCACTGCAAAAGAACTCCAGATGCATATGCCACCATGTGCATCTGGCTTACATGGGACCTGGAGAATTTGACCTGGGTCTTTAGGCTTTGCAGGTATGTGCCTTAATTGCTAAGCCATGTCTCTAGTCCCCAAACTCATCTTTATTACCACACATCTTCTTCAGGCATCAATTGTGTTATGTGACTTTTCCCGGACATGAAAAATAAAAAGTTACTTACAGTTGTATGGATAAAGGGGTACTTATAGGGTTATGGGTGAGGGGTTGCTTACAGCAGCATGGATGAGGGTTACTTACAGGAGCACAGATGAGGGATTACTTACAAGAGTTTGGATAAGGGGTTATTTACAGGACCATGGGTGAGGGTTACTTACATGAGCATGAATGAGGGGTTATATACAATAACATGGATGAGGGGTTACTTAAAGGAGCATGGGTGATGGTCTACTCACAGGAACATGGGTGAAGGATTACTAACAGGGTCATGGGAGACTTGGGCAGTTGCATCACTAAAAATCCCACCCAAGCATTGGTAAAACTCATGAAAGCTGCATTAGTACAATTCCTGAACAGCCTGCAGGCAGCTCTATTGAAGAGTTTCTCCTCTCCCCGAACAAGCAATTATTGCCTATAACTGCTTAGTGAGGGATTTTGTATTGTACGTTTCATGCACTACTTGAATATTATGATTCTCCCTCCAAGAGAGGGCTTTTCAGTCTGGAGGGAACATCTGCACAATTGTCTTAATCAAGCTGAAACTCCCCAATGAGCAGTTCTGAGTGGCTTCTCCTCACACTCTGCAGAACCTGCTTATGAGGTCCTGGAGAACCTGGATGGCTTCCCTAGGGACACCCCTTGTTGGATTCTTTCCCTAAGTCACAATACTCTAGCCTTGGCTTCTATTCAAGTTTACTTCAGCCAAACACCCCTATGGTCAGCTCCTTCCTGACCAGCCTAGTCCTCAACTTAGAACACCTGATGTTCAATTCTTCCTCCTAAAGCTGTAAGGTGAATAGCAACCAAAACCACCCAACAGCAAGAGACTTCATCAGGTGTGTTAGATGTAATAAGAGACTCTCCTGAAGATTCACAGGAGCCATGGAGATGTTTAGAGACTACATATTTGAAACTCTGGGACTCAAGTGTGTCCAGCATGTCATTGACAAATATTGCATGACATTGATAGTTATCCTGGGATACAGGCAGTCCATGAACACAGGTTGGACACCTGTTCATCAAATGACTATGTCTGCAGTTATGCTGCCCTATGGGCTTATAATTGCATCGCTCTTTGTTTTAAATTCTATTTATTTATTTATGACAGAGAGAGAGAGAGAAAGAGGGGGGGGGGCATGCCAGGGCTTCAAGCCATTGCAAATAAACTCCAGATGCACATGCTACTTTGTGCACTTGGTTTCCATGGTGTTGCAGTCAGGTTCACAATGCTGGCAGAAATCACCCAACCAAGAGCAGCTTGTAGGAAAAAAGAAGTTTGTCTTACAGGCTTGAGGGGGAAGGTCCATGATGGCAAGGAAAATGATGGCATGAGCAGAGGGTGGACATCACTCCCTGGCCAACATCAGGTGGACAACAGGAACAGGAGAGTGTACCAAACACTGGCATGGGGAAACTGGCTGTAACACCCATAAACGTGCCCCCAACAATACAATTCCTCCAGGAGGCATTAATTTCCAAATCTCTATCAGGTGGGAACCTAGCATAGACCACCTAAGTTTATGGTGGACACCTGAATCAAACCACCACATTCTGCCACTGGTCCCCATAAACTGTTAACCATCCATGACATAAAATGCAATGCATTCAGTCCAACTTTCAAATTCCCCACATTTTTTATCAATCTTAATGATGTTCAAAGATCCCCCATAATTGAAGGTCTTTTAACTGAGCCATAAATAACAAAAAAATCCCCCCAAAACCCATAATGTCACAGAATAAACATTCACACTGAAAAAGATGGCATTGGGCATAGCAAAGAAATATTCAACCAATACAAGATTTAAAACAACCAAGGAAAACATCAAACTCTGTAGCTCTAAGACCAAGAACTCAAGCCAGTGACAAGTCTCTAAGTCCAATAATCATAACCAGCAACAAGTCTCTGGAGCTCTAATTTTGCCCCTCCTGCTAGGCTACTCACATCCCAAAAATTTCATTTGGGGCCAGCAGCTTTCCTTAGCAGCCATCTTGTGGTCCTGACATCTCCACTGGGTCTCCACTGAAACCCATGTTTCATCCTCATGGCTCCATCAGGTCTCCATGCAGGCAATCCTGCTTCACACTGCCCATGGCCATTTCCAAAACACAAGACCATGTTGCAAATGCAATGACCCTGTTTTTCCTGCATTTCTTATACTACACAATACCAGGTAGGGTGCCAATTTGTTAATGTAGGGGGGAATAAAGCAGATTTTGAAGAACAGTACACTCCTTGAGCATGCAGGCATTTTCAAAAGAGTCTACATTTTCCTGTTGCTCCACTGCAGGTCAGCTGGACCAATCTTAAAGGTTGTAGTCTCTCAATTGCAGCTGAATGGATAGCAGTTCATCCAAAGATTTCATTTTTTCTGTACCATATCCCTTTTCTCACACCAGTCCATTTCTACACAATACAACCCTGCACAACTTCTCAGGACACGGCCATAACAGCAAGGCTCTCACACAAACAGCTTGTGGCCCAGTCCAGACAAAGCTCCTTTTCACCCTCATAAGCCAAACCACACAGTCCATAGTTCTTACTACATTCAGGTCTTTTAACTCTGACCAGAATAGTCCACCAAGCTGTACTTACAGCACTGCATGGCCTCTCTTAGGTCAAAGTTCCAAATCCTTCCACATTCCTCTTAAAAATCAGCTCCAAAAGGCCAAAGCCACCCAGTCAGGTGGCTAGCAACAACTCCATATCTGATACCACTTTACTTTTGCAGTCAGGTTTACATTGCTGGCAGAAATCACCCAACCAAGAGCAGCTTGTGGGAGAAAAGAGGTTTATTTTTGGCTTACTGGCTTGAGGAGGAAACTCTATGATAGCAGTGAAAACGATGGCATAATCAGAAGGTGGACATCACCTCCTGGCCAACATCAGGTAGACAATACGAACAGGAGAGTGTGCCAAACAGTGGCATGGAGAAACTGGCTATAACACCAATAAACCCACCCACAACAATACATTGCCTCCAGGAAGCATTAATTCCCAAATCTCCATCAGCTGGGAACCTAGAATTCAGAACACCTAAGTTTATGGGGGACACTTCAATCAAACCACCACATGTGGATCCTGAGGAATCGAACCTGGGTCCTTTGTCTTTGTAAGCAAGCACCTTAATCACTAAGCCATCTCTCAAGCCTTCATTTTTGTTTTGTGATTTCAGGGATTGAACTTATGGCCTACACATATTAAGCCCTAAAATTATATTTTAAGATTCTGAAGTATCTCAAACAGAAAAGTATAATCTTTCATCTATGTGTTACTGTATTTCTGTTAAGGTAAAATTTTCTTCTGTTTCCATATAATTTATCTGAATCACTCCCTGCTGCCATTGCTTAGGTTGGGTTAGCAAGCAATGTAGTCTATTTTCTGTTTGAAAAAAAAATGTCTAATGATATCTATTATATTCCCCACTGTTCTTGCAGGATCACTTCCCTCATTATAGAACTCTATTTTATGGCTTTTATTTCCCAGTGTTTCTCACTTCTGTAATTTCAGACATGAAAATCATCGTCCTTAGAACTGGTGCTCCTGGGCTAGAGAGGTGGCTCAGTGGTTAAAGTGGTTGGCTTCAGAGCCCAAGGACCCAAGTTTAATTCCCCAGTACCCATGTAAAGCCAGATGAATAAAGTACCACATGTATTTGGAGTCCATTTGCAGTGGCTGGAGGCCCTGGTGCACCTATTCTGTCTGTGTGTCTCTCTTCTATCCTTTGCTGGCAAATAAATTATATATATATGAATTGGTGTTTCTTGGGAGTTACTGTGTCCTATCTCTTCTCAGTGTTTTATGACTGCTGTTTTGTTTGGGGAGTTGAAATACAGTGTGTCATGTTGGGAATTTCTTTGATCTGGTCATATAAGAAACTTTCTCATCTTCTTCAATCTATTGATTTATGTTTCTACCACTGTTTGTCCCCACTCCATCTCAATCCTCCATTCTCTTATGCCTCATTCTTGATTCTAATCATATAAAATTAAACTCTCTCTTATTGATCTGCAGATACTGATTGTTGTTCAGTGTTTTAAAGTACGTTTTCTGTCTCTCCATTGGAGTTAATTCCATGACTTCTCTTCAGTTTCATGAACTCTTTACCCTTCCATCTCTACCCATGTGTCAAGATAGCTCATTACTTTTGCTCTTACTATTCTCTTCAATTTCTTAACCTCCTTTGAGTATTTTCCTCTAACATTTATGTGATACTGAGATTTTCTATGCTTATGCTCATATTTTCTTTATTGATTTATCACAACAAAAATTTTAATTTCTTGTTAAATATTTTTATGATAACTTGTGGAAAGTCTTGGTGAAAATTTTTTAACATCTGGTTGATCAATATTTATATATGTTGTTATTTTTGTTCTTAAACTGTGTTTGCCTTGGTTCTTGAAATGTAGAATGATTTTTTTAACTGCATCCTGGAAATGATGGTTATTGCATATGGGTCCTATTTAAATGTTTTCTCTGCATTCATTATGTTCACATGGGTTTAGCACATAGGTTATGGCCCATACATTTTCTTTTTTTTTCCCTTTATTTCTATTGTTCTGATTTTACATTCATAGCATTGGTTCCATTATCCTCCTCCCTGTCCTCCCTCTTCCAAAGGGACCCTCATCAATGGGGAATATGGGTCATGCATTGTGGGGGTTGTCAAGAGTTCTGAGGGGTAGGCCCCAGTCTCTGTGCTTAATGCCCCAACTTGTGACTCTAACAATCTGTCCACCCCCTCTTCCGTGAGTTTCCCTGAGCCACATTGGGGTCATTTTAGTTCAGCTTCAGTGATGAGGTTTTGGGAGCCTCTGTGTCTCTGGATATCTGGCTTAGTTGGAGTTGGATGTTCTCTGTGTTTATCTCCTTCAGCCTTTTTTCTGGTGTCATGATCACCATGAACGCTGTATTCTTGCCCTTCCCCTGCATTGTTCTATGGTTTCAGCTGAGGCCCTGGTAAGGTGCGATTAGCTGATCCTTCCATCAGGTTTGTTGTCCATCTGAAAAAAGATAAGCAAATTCTCCAACGGAGAGAGAAGTTAGTACTAGCTAGAAGGGATGACCATATATGTTTTGGAGGGAATTTTATACATGTCGGCTCTCTTCTAGCCCACATTTGGTGGTATCTTGAACTTGGAGACTGAGCTCGTTTTGTGTACCTGGTTTTGACTTATTTTACAGTTCCAGCAATGAGTTCCATCCACTGAGTGGATATATTAGCCAAATCAAGAGCAATTGGTTGCTCACTATGGCTGTTTGCCACTACTGCACTTGTATGAGCATTACATCAGGTTGTTACCTACTGGGTATCTTAGTCTGCAAGATGTTTGGAGCAATGTCAGACATTTTCCACCAGTTGCTAGTGTAGCACCCTCTGGTACTAGACTAGCTAACAGACTGGGGTCTGACCCTCTTCCAGATTCTGGCCAGGTCTCTCTGTGTTTGGTCTCACACACATATGCTGTCTTCGACAGTAGGGTCATACCATTAACCTTTAGTGGGTCACCAAGAACTCTGACAGAAGTCTGTCTTTTTTTTTGGAAAACTTGTAGGTGTCTCGGATCAACAGCTCATTGTGGAAGTTTACCTGGTGCTGGCCCTAGGAGTTATAAGTCTGCACCTAGGAAGGTGAGGGACGAAAAAGATAGATAATATAAAAGAGAAAGTGAGTATAGAAAGGAGAGGGGGAGAGAAAGAGAGAGAGAGAGAGAGGGAGAAGGAGAGAGTGAGAGGGAGAGAGAGGGAGAGAGAGAAGAGAAAGAGAAGCAGGACTAGGTTAGGGTTAGCCTTCATGATGCTTTCTCCAGATTCCTGTGGTTCTGGTGTTCCCTCTGCTGGCCTGCTGAAGGATCAATGTTTTGACCTGTTGTTCAGAGTAAAGGGTTTCATAGTATCTTTTCCTTTTGGGTCCCAATTTGTATCCCACCCCCCCTTGTCCTCCCTCCCACCATCTCGTTCCCTCCCACCCTTACCCTCCCTCCATCCCTCCCTCCCTTTTGTATGGTCCTCAGAGTGTTTATTAGGTTTGGCCACATGTCACGTGGATTCAGGTTAGGAGCGACAGATAAATGAAACCATGCGACGATTATCTTTTTGTGCTTGGATGAGCTCACTGAGGATGATCTGTTCCATGTTTGAGCATTTTTTTTTCAAATTTCCTTATTTCATCTTTCCTTACTGCTACGTAGAATTCCATAATGTAGATATACTACATCTTTGTTATCCATTCATCTAGTGATGGACACCTGGGTTGATTCCAGCTTTGTGCTATTATGAATTGAGCAGCTATAAACATGGTTGAGCAAATGACTCTGATCTGAGGCTTGGAGCCTTTAGGGTAAATGTCCAATAAGGGAGTAACTGGATCCCTTGGTAGGTCTATGGTCATCCTTTTCAGGAGTCTCCATATAGCTGTCCATAATGTTTGAACCATTTTACATTCCCACCATCAGTGAAAACTTGTTCCTATTTCTCCACAGCCTCGCCAGCATTTGTTTTCTTTTTTTTTTTTTTTATAATGTTAGCCATCCTTACTGGGGTAAGGTGGAATCTCATAGTTGTTTTAATTTGCATATCCCTGATGATTAGGGATGTTGAACATTTTCTTAAATGTGCATTTGCTATTTGTATTTCTTCCTCTGAGAACTCCCTGTGCAGTTCTCTGCCCCACTTTGTGAGTGGGTTGTTTGGTGTTTTATTGTTTAGGTTTTTGGAGTTCTTTGTAGATTCTAAAAATTAAGCCTCTGTCAGTTGTATAGCTGGTGAAAATTTTCTCCCATTCTGTGGGTAATCTGCTGGCTTTGTTTATAGTATGTTTGTCAGTGAAAAAGCTTTTCAGTTTCATGAGATCCCAATGGTTGAGTGATTGTTTAATTTCCTGAGCTGCTGGGGTTTTGTTCAGGAAATCTTTTCCCACTCCTATGTCATGGAAGGTTCCTCCTATTTTTTCTTCCAGTAGTTGCAGAGTTTCTGGTTTTATATTAAGGTCTTTGATCCATTTGGACTTAATTTTTGTGCATGGAGAGATGTGTGGGTCGAGTTTCATTTTCCTACATGTGGTTGTCCAGTTTGTCCAGTACCATTTGTTGAAGATGCTGTCTTTTCTCCATTCTGCATTGGTAGGGCCTTGGTCAAATATCAAGTAGCTGTAGTTATTTGACCCAAAATCTGGGTCTTCAATTCTGTTCCATTGGTCTATATTCCTGTTTTTATGCCAGTACCATGTTGTTTTTATTACAATAGCTTTGTAGTATAGCTTTAGATCAGGTATGGTGATGCCTCCAGAGGTATTTCTTTTGCTGAGGATGAGCTTGGATATCCGAAGCCTTCTGCCTTTCCATATAAATTTTGAGATAGTTTTTTCTATCTCATTGAAGAAGGAAGTTGGGATTTTTATCAGCATTGCATTGAATTTATAAAGTGTTTTTGGTAAAATTGCCATTTTCACAATGTTAATTCTACCAATCCAGGGGCGTGGGAGGTCTTTCCATTTTTGTAGGACCTCCTCAATTTCTCTTTTTGAGAGTTTTTATGTTTTCATTGTATAGGTCTTTCACTTCCTTAGTCAATGTTACTCCAAGGTATTTTATTTTCTTTGTTGCAATTGAAAATGGGATGATGTTAGTTATTTCTTTTTCTGTCTCTTTGTCCTTTGCATACAGAAAGGCTACTGATTTCTGTGCATTGATTTTACATCCTGCTGCTTTTCTGAAGGCGCTAATCACCTTTAAGAGTTTTGAGATGGAAGTTCTTGGGTCACTTATGTATACAATCATGTCATCTGCATGACTTAAGTTAAGGCTAACTTAACTTCTTCCTTTCCAATTTGTATCCCTTTGATTTCTTTCTCCTGTCTTATTACTTGAGCTAATACTTTTAGCACTATGTTGAAGAGCAGAGGTAAGAGTGGACACCCCTACCTTGTTCCTGACATCAATGGGAATTCCTTCAGTCTCTCCCCATTTAGAATTACTTGGGCTTTAAGTGCTTTATATATAGCCTTTATTATGTTGAGATATGGGCCGTCTATGCCTATTCTCTCCAATGTTTTGGTCATGAAGTGATGTTGTATTTTGTCAAAGGCCTTTTCTGCATCTATCGAAATGATCATGTGGTTTTTGTGTTTCAGCTTGTTTATGTGGTGTATTACATTGACAGATTTCCATATGTTGAACCACCCCTACGTTCCAGAGATGAAGCCTACTTGATCAAAGTGGATAATGCTTTTGATGTACTGTTGAATTCAGTTCACAAGAATTTTGTTCAGGATCTTTGCGTCTATGTTCATGAGAGAAATGGGCCTATAGTTTTCCTTTCTTGTGGCATCCCTGCCTGGTTTTGGAATTAGGGTGATACTAGCTTCATAGAAGGAGTTGGGGATCTCTCCCGGTTCTCCAATTGTGTGGCACAGTTTAAAAAGAATTGGTTTCAGTTCTTCCATGAAGATTTAATAGAATTCTGCTGAGAAACCATCTGGTCCTGGACTCTTCTTTTTGGGGAGGTGTTTTATTACCTCTTTAATCTTGAAAGGTGTGATGGGTTTGTTTAGGAAATTAATCTGCTCTGGGCTTAGCTTTGGTAGATGGTATGTGTCTAGTAATTCATCCATTTCTTCCATATTCTCCTGTTTTATGGAGTAGAGGTTTTTGAAATAAGTCCTAATAACTCTTCCTATCTCACTCATGTCTGTTGTGATCTCTCCTTTTTCATTTCTAATTTTGTTAATTTGAAGTGTTTCTTTTTTCCACTTGTTCAAATTGGCCAGGGATGTATCAATCTTGTTAATTTTTTCAAAGAACCAGCTCTTTGTTTCATCATTTTTTTAATTGTCCTTAGTTTCCAATTCATTAATTTCTTCTCTGATCTTAATTATTTCTTTCTGTCTGGAGCTTTCTGGGTTGGCTTCTTCTAGCTTTTCCAATGCCTTTAGGTGGATGGTTAGGTTATTGATTTGGGATCTCTCTGTTTTTGTTATGAGGGCACTTAGTGCTATGATTTTTCCCCTAAGGACTGCCTTCATTGTGTCCCATAAGTTTTGGTATGATGTGTTCTCATTGTCATTGAATTCTAGAAATTTTGCAATTTCATTCTTAATTTCATCCACTACCCATTTATTGTTTAAAAGTGTGTTGTTCAATTTCCAGGTGGTAGAGGGATTCCTGTTGTACTTTTTGTTGTTGATTTCTAGCATTACTGCTTTGTGGTCTGATGTTATGCAAGAAATTACATCAATTTTCTTGAAAATATGGAGGCAGGCTTTGTGGCCCAGTACATGATCTATTTTAGAGAAGGTTCCGTGGGCTGCTGAGAAGAATGTGTAATCTGTAGATTTTTGGTGGAATGTTCTATATATGTCTGTTAGGTCTAGTTGCTCTATAGTGTTGTTGAGCTCTCTTACTTCCCTATTAATTTTCTGTTTGGATGATCTATCCATTGTTGATAGTGGAGTATTAAAGTCCCTGAATATGCTGGTGTTGGTGTTTATTTCTGTTTTGTTGCCAAGTAGATTTTGCTTTATGAATTGTGGTGCACCTGTGTTTGGTGTATAAATATTGATGATTGTGATATCCTCTTGTTGGATTTTTCCCTTGATAAGTAAGAAGTGGCCTTCTTTGTCTTTTTTAGTTACTTTTGATTTGAAGTCTATTTTATCGGATACAAGTATAGCTACACCTGCTTTTTTCTTATTTGTGTTTGCTTGGAATATCATTTTCCACCCTTTCACCCTGAGGAGGTGTCTGTCTTTAGTGGGGAGGTGGGTTTCTTGAAGACAGCAGATTGAGGGGTCCAGTTTTCAGATCCACCCTGTTAGCTTATGTCTTTTGATGGGTGAATTAAGGCCATTAATATTCAGTGATATGACTTTGAGGTTTGATTTAATGCCTGCCATATTGTGGTGGATTATGGTCTTTGTGGGTTTTTTTTTTGTTTGTTTGTTTAATGTGGACTGTTTCTTGAGGGCTCTTGAGGTTGGTTATTTGTTTCTTCTGTGTGGAGAATTCCCTGAAGTACTTTCTGTAGGTTTGGCTTTGTGTTCATATATTTGTAAAGATGAGTTTTATCATGGAAAGTTTTTCTTTCACCATCTATTATGAGGGATACTTTTGCTGGGTAGAGTAGTTGGGGCTGGAAACCATGGGTTCTTAGAGTTTGCAGTGTTTCATTCCATGCCCTTCTGGCTTTTAAGGTTTCCATTGGGAAGTCTGAGGTAATTCTAATGGGGTTCCCTTTATATGTAATGTTTTGTTTTTCCTGGCTGCTCTTAGGATTTTCTCTTTGTGCTTGATGTTTAGAGTCTTAAAGATACTGTGTCTTGGAGAATTTCTCCTTTGGTCCAGTCTGTTTGGAGTTCTGCTAGCTTCTTGTAACTTGATGGAATTTTCTTTTGAGGGAGTGGGAAAGTTTTCTTCAATAATTTTATTGAATAAGCTTTCCATTTCTTTGGTCTGTGTTTCTTCCTCCTCTGGTATACCCATGATCCTGACGTTTGGGCACTTAAGGGTGTCCCACATTTCCCTCATGTTCTGTTCACAGAAGTTTTTGAACTTGTTGAAATTTTTGGACTCATGAACTGTTTCTTCTGCTTTGTCTTCCAGTTCTGAGTTTCTATCTTCCACTTGCCTTACTCTGTTCTTAAGAGCTTCTATAGAGTTTTGGATTTGTTCAATTTGGTTCATATTTTCTACTGGTTTTTTATGTATAGTTTCCATCCCTCTGTCTAGTTCCCTTTTTGTGTCATTTTCCGACTTTCTTAATGCTTTTTGGAGTTCATCCCTGCATTTCTTTATGTCTTCATTGAATTTAGCCAGCTGGTTATTGAGAACCTCTTTTTTTTTTTTTCATTCTCCTTCAGTTCATTTAACTGTCTTTGGAGCCCTTCCTGGTTCTTTTCTACTAGGTCCAATCTAGCAAGGATTACATTCATACAATTGTTGGCTCTTTGTTGAGTTTCTGAGAGTGGTGCTATTTGCTTGGCCAGGGTTGCATAGCTTGTCTCTTCATTTTGTGGTTCTGATTCTATTGTCTCTTCTATGCTTAGATTTGAGACATCCATTTTAGGACTGGATAGTCTAGGTGGATTTACCTGTGTCTGGTTTTTCATGCTATTCCTTTTTCACTGTGGTTTGCCCATCACAATGGTTCAGGAACCTTGTGTAAGAAATGCTAGCCTGCTGCCCTGGGGTGGGGTGGGGCTGCACTGGTGATTGTCAGGGCAGTGGTCCCTGGAGTTCTGGTAGGCTGGGGTGGGGGATACTGGCCTGCTGGCCTGTGTTCTTTATGGAGGTGGGAGGCATAGGGGACTACAACCACCCTAGTTGGGCTCAGGCAGGGTAGGGAAGGAACACTGGCCTACCTCCCTGGATCCCTGATCTGCCCTGGGAAGCGGGAGTGGTGGCACCTGATTGCTGATGGGGCTCAGGAAGGCTAGGTGGGCACCTGACCAGTGATGGGGATAAAGGAGGGGTCTGACTGGTCAGTCAGACCAGCAGAGTCCGCTGTGTCTCCCGATGGGGTCGCGCTGGGCACTGGATGGAAATGGTGGGCCACTGCCGGTCAATCAGACCGGCAGGGTCCACTGCGCCTCTGGATGGGGTCGCACTGGGTGCTGGCTGGTAATGGCATGTATCCACCAGTCGGTCAGACAGGCAGGGTCCGCTGTGCCTCCAGATGGAATCGTGCCAGGTGCTGGGAGGTCTGCCACACCTCCAGACCGGGTCTTGCCAGGCACTGGCCAGTAATGGTGGGTGTCCACCGATCGATCAGACTGGCAGGGTCTGCTGTGTCTCTGGGCAGGGTCGCGCTGGGCGCTGGCTGGTAATGGCATGCGTCTGCCTGTCAGTCAGACCAGCAGCATCTGCCGGGCCTCTGGATGGGGTCATGCCAGGCACTGGCCGGTAATGGCGGGTGTCTGCTGGTCAGTCAGACTGGTGGGGTCCACCACGCCTCTGGATGGAGTCATGCTGGATGCTGGCCAGTAATGGCAGGCGTCCTCTGGTTGATCAGACCAGCAGGATCCGCCAGACTCTGGTCGGAAATGGTGGGCATCTGGCCAGTGGTTTGGGTCACCCCCGCTCAGGGGGACCTAACCTGTGGTGGGAATGAGAGGATTCCCTATTTTTTCATCCACCTCCTCCCTCTGGTAGGATGCAGGGGCCAGCAAACCCTTTAAGAAATCTTTAAAAAGCTTAAATATCTTGCTTTTACTTCCCTGTAAGGTGAGGTGAGGTTAGGTGGACACCATCTTGACTGGAACCTCCTCTGGTTTCTCTTGTTTTGATTTTTAGAGGTAGGGTCTCTATCCCAGGCTGACCTGGAATTCAGTATGTAATCTCAGACTGGTCTTGAACTCACAGTGATCCTCC
This sequence comes from Orientallactaga sibirica, assembly GCA_036365145.1. Taxonomy (NCBI): domain Eukaryota; kingdom Metazoa; phylum Chordata; class Mammalia; order Rodentia; family Dipodidae; genus Orientallactaga; species Orientallactaga sibirica. The sequence continues at coordinate 29,476,435 of JAEOAD010000026.1, read as the reverse complement.
TACCTCTGCCTCCCTAGTGCTGGAATTAAATGACCCCCATACATTTTCAGTATATAGTTTTTCAATGTTTTACTTTTTACTATTTTTTATTTGTATATTTACATTTTATATTTGTGTGTGTATGTGTGTGGCCACCCATGTGTGTTTCAATGCATATTCATGCACATGGAAGTCAGCAGTAATTTTGGGTATCTTTCTTTATAACTTTCTACTTTAATATTTTTTGAAACAAGGTGACTCATTGTCTCCAGAGCTCATCAATTCAACTAGACAAGCTAGTCAGGAAACCATTGGATCCTCCTGTCTCTGCTTTCCCAGAGCTGAGAGGTGTGCACCATGATGCCTGGCATTTTACATGGGTGCTGGGGATCTGAACTGCATGCTTGTGTCATAAGTGATGTATCCACTGAGCCATATCCCAAGCCCTCGGGCATGTAGCTTTAATGACCATTTAACGTTCCTGGCCCTTGTAATACTTGCTGTTCTTCTTCACTCTTTGATGACTTAAAGCATGCACTTGACTCCTGCTGAGACCTTCTTCCTTCCATATGTGAGTTCTTCCATGGTCTTTGCTGAAGTGTAGACAGAATTGTGGATGGAAAGTAGAGGAATGTGATCATACATTACCTTGATTTGGAAATGCAAGTTAATATGGCTGCATACTATTTAGGACAAAAGTATCTTATTTCTACTTGCACAGCACATTTATGATATTCATAAAATGTGGCACAGCTAGGAAGAGATGGGGCTTCATGGCTGAGCTCCTGAACAAGGTCCTCAGTATGCACTGCTATTCATGTCCCATTGCCCTGAAACAAATAAACTTGAGCAGACCTCTGTCTTTCTGTACTAAGGAAAAAAATAGCTGTCTTTTGAGGGATAAAAGTGGATATTCTGACTAAAAGAAAACCCTGAAAACAATACTATAAAATACATAAAAGAGCTGGTGAGATAGCTCAGCAGTAAAGGCACTTACCTGCAAAGCCCAACAACCCTGGTTTAATTCCTAAGTAACTATGTAAAGCCATATGCACAGTAGTGCATGCATCTGGACTTCATTTGCAGTGGCTTGGAGGTCCTGGCATACCCATCCTCTCTATCTCTTTATCCCTCTCTACTTGAAAATAAATAAATAAATAAATAAATAAATAAATAAATAAATAATATAAGGGAAGAGATTTTTACATGCCACGTTGTCTTTAAAAATAACATCTAGGGCTGGAGAAATGGCTTAGCAGTTAAGGTGCCTGCCTTCTAAGCCTAAGAACGCTGGTTCCAATCTCCAGGGTGCAATGCCACACTTGACCACAAGGGGGGCACATGCATCTGGATTTCGTTTGCAGCAGCTGAGGGGCTGCTGGCGCACCCATCTCTATCTGTCTTCCTCTCCCGCTCTCTCTGTGTCTCCAAACCAAAAAAAAAAAAAAAAAAACATCTAGCTGTTAGAATGAACTTCAGCTACAGGGGAAGTGGCAGTTGGGAAGTTGAAAGAAGGCATTTTTTCCAGAAATATACACGATACCCACTGGAGACACTACCTGTATAGAGGAAGGAGGGAAGGCCAAGGTATGGATTCTAGAGTGGCAGTAAAGAGCAAAGAGAGTCACACTCAAACAAAGGTTGCTTCTTCACCATGAGGAAAGATGTATAACTGAACCAAGCTTCTGTCCCAGACACTCAACAAGAAAGAAAATGAAATAAACAAAGTCCTTGACAGGAAGAAATCATTTAAACATCTGATGAGGGCCTTAGGAGTGCCTGGAAGTGTCTCTAGACTTCAGCTGTCACAGAATGTCCTCATGTTCACAGACATAATAACATGAACATGTCAACCAGGACCTTCCACAGCCTGACGGACAGCCTGGGGCATGGTGTGAGCTCAGTCCCGTAGTGTGAGTTGTGAGAAGGAAATGAGATATTCCCCCCACCCCAGCAATGCTGTGAGATAACAGGTGAAAATTTGAGGTCCACTGTGACCTCAAACTTTGTCAACTATGATTTGCAATCCTGTCCTATTTTTTTCCTTGTAAGGAATTCCCCCTCTTATGGTGTGTCTTTATCTGAAAAAAAGAAGACAATTATACTTCCTCCAGTAGGGCCAGCTACTAAATAAAGCATGTGCATGATAAATGGTTTATTCATATTGTAATGGAATGTTGTATCTTTATTCAGATTTTTGACTTTTGGATTTCAGACTTTAAGGGTAATCAAACATGTCTATTTTCTTCTCTTTTTATTCTTTGGCTCCAATTAACTCCTGTGTACCCTTAAGTATAATTGAGTAATAACTAATGAAACAGATAAGCCCTAGGAAGTGGTCCCTTGGAGTTCTATCTAAGAGCCAAGTAGAGCTGAAAAGCCCTGGCAGCTACTCCTTTCTTTAAAATCAGCACCTTTTAGTCTGTTTCTTATGCTCCAAGTTTGGATAGAAAAAATATTTGTTTTCATTTCTGCCTATTAAAAACTCAAAGTTCAAACCCATTAATGTTTGGACCCTCCCAATATAGTTGTTTGGGGGGAGACAAAAGGGAATAGTAGTACTTGTGAGAACTTGGACATATCTGTATACCCAAATTGAGAGGGAACAGTTAGCATGTAGCTTCACACCAGGGTTGTCTGGCAGGAAGGCAAGGATAATATAATGACTTAAAAAATATCTAAACAAGAATATGTGAGTTAAACCAAAGGCATCACCTGAATGTATGACAGTAGTCCAGCCCATCATAAAGGAATGATGACCCTGTTCAGTACTATTATTTCAGATTTGAAAATTTGGGACCCAGAGAAGAGACCAATATAGTTACCTTCACATTGCACTGAACCAAAATCAGCTGATGGGGGAAAGTTTTTATTTTGGCTTACAGACTCAAGGACACTTCATGATGTCAGGGGAAATCATGTCATGAGAAAAGGTTGGACATAACCTCTGCTACAGCAAGTGGACAACAGCAAAAGGACAAACTCTAGCAAAGGGGAACTGGATATAATAACCCAAAATTACAACCCCCCCTGAACAACACACTTCCTCTAGCAAGGCTCCACCTTGCTGGGGACCAAGCATTCAAAACATATGAGTTTATGTGGGGTACATCTGATTCAAACCACCACAAGGATCCTGCTTCTGAAGGTCATGCTGGAACCAAGGACCACAGCCTTACTCCCAGACTCCACATGGAAATAAGTCAGTGGCTGAACTTGGATGGAAAGACTATAAACCTCACATCCCTGACAGTGACCTCTATATTATAGAGTGGAGGAAATGTGTTTGCTTGTTTGTTGCTTTTCTTTTATGAGTAAAAAAGAATGTTTTCACTTCATGAATAGAAAACAAGGCCCCAGGTGAAGAAGCCCTCGGGGGTTCAGGGGTGATCTCTGGGCACACTCAGTGTGTTGTAGGTCCTTCTCTATGCAGTGGAAGGGACACTGTCACCTCAAACTGTGTCAACTATTATTTGCAATCCTGTCCTGTTTTTTTCCTTTGAAGGAATTCCACTTCTTATAGTATGTGTTTATCTGAAAAAATAAGAAGACAATTATACTTCCTCCAGTAGAGGAATAATAGGGTTTTTTCCCTAGAAATGATGAATTTGGTGCTAGGTATTTTCATTACTATTGAAAGGTCACTATTGCTAAGTCTTGTCAGAAGACAAGGAATATGTATGTCCACAATAAATATGTTCTCACACACATCCATAGGTACATAAATTTTTAAAAATATTTTATTTATTTATTTATTTTCAAGGAGAGAGAAGAGAAGAGAGGAGAAGAGAAGAGGAGACAGGCAACAAGAATGGGCATACCAGGGTCTTCAGCCACTGCAAACAAACTCCAGATGCATGTTCCACCCTATTAAAAGCCAAGGCTCCTTGAAGAAATGACTGATTTCAAGGATGGGACAGGAATATCAATCATAAGACTCAGCCATCCTAGTATTTGTAAACTAAAAAGTAATACAAACATGATAAAGACACTCATAAAGGGGCTGAGGAGATGGTTCAGTGTTTAAAGACACTTGCTTATGAAGCATGATTATTGAAGGACTACCATATATTTAATGTTTCTAGCTTATATCAGTTTAGATGGAATATAATCAATGTGTCTTTAAGAAATGTAAATGTACCTAGGACTTTCAGTGAAGTGATAGATGTTGCACTTCCCTCCTCTGAAACGGAAGCGGGGGAGATTCCTCTGATGGTAGGTAACAAGAATTCTGTGACTCTGAGCCTGACACCTTTGGACAATATTTGGATAACTACCTTATCTTAGGAGACAGCTCACTGTACTTAATCTTATTTCACAGAGAATCCTACACTCATGGATGTAAATCTCTCCCCTCTCTAAGTGCAAAAGAATTCAGACAAAGTATTATAAAAGGTGTATGTAAGTCCAGCACAATCTGAGTTCAGGGCCTCTATAAATTTTTGGCATGAGGTCTGATCATGAATGAAGGCTCTCCCTCTCTATGAAGTGTATGTTGCCTGATTATTATGATTAACTCAATAATTCCTATACCATGATGACCCAGGTTCAATTACCCAGTATCCTCATAAAGCCACATGCACAAAGTGGCATATGCATCTGGAATATTTTAAACTTTTAAAATTTATTTCCACACTCACACGTGTGTGTGCATGTACATGTGTGTGTGTGTGGGGGTGCAAACCAGGTCCCTATCACTGTCAATGAACACTAGATGCTTGCATTACCACCACTTTTTTGTGTCCAGCTTTACATGAACCTGGCTTTGTTGGTAGACTTTGGAAACAAACACCTTTGACTACTTAGCCATCTTCCCAACCCCAATTCCAAAGTACTTTATAAGATATTTTGTTTTTGACAGTAGGGTCTTACTATTAACCTTTGGTGGGTCATCAAGAACTCTGACAGAAATCTATCTTTTTTGGGAAATCTTGTAGGTGTCTCAGATCATCAGCTCATTGTGAAAGTTAACCCCATGATGGTACTCGGAGTTACAAGTCAGCACCTAGGAAGGTGAGGGAAGAAAAAGATAATATAAAAGAGAAAGTGAGTATAGAGAGGAGAGGGAGAGAGAGAGGGAGAAAGGGAGAGAGAAGCAGGAAAAGATTAAGGTTGGTCTTCATGATGTTCTCTCCAGTTTCCTGTGGTTCAGATGTTCCCTCTGCAGGCCTGCTGAAGGATCAATGTTTTAGCCTGTTGTTCAGAATAAAGGGCTTTATAGTATCATTTCCTTTTGGGTCCCTGTTTTGTTTCCCCCCACCTTTGTTGTCCCTCCCACCCTCTCACTGCCTCTCACCTTTACCCTCCCTCCATCCCACCCTCCTTATTGTCAAAGACAGCATACATGTGTGAGACCAAACATGGTGAGACCTGGCCAGAATCTGGAAGAGGGTCAGTCCCCAGACAGTTAGCTAGTCTAGTGCCAGAGGGTGCTACACGAGCAACTGGGGGAATATAGCTGACATTTGTACAAACAACTTGCAGTCTAAGATACCCAGCAAGAAACAACCTGAAGTAATGCTCAAACAAGTGCAGTAATGGCACACAGCCACAGTGGGTAACCAACTGCTCTTGATTTGGCTAATAGATCCACTCAGTGGAATGGAACTCATTGCTGGAACTGGGAAATAAGTCAAAACCATGTACAAAAAATGAGCTCAGTCTCCAAGATCAAGATACCACCAAATGTGGGCTAGAAGAGGGCCTACACATATAAAATTCCCTCCAAAATATCTATGGACATCCCATCAATCTAGTACTAACTTCTCTCTCCATTGGAGAATTTACTTATCTTTTTCAGATGGACAACGAACCTGAAGGGAGGATCAGCCAATCACACCTCACCAGGGCCCCAACTGAAACCATAGAGTAATGCAGGGAAAGGGCAAGAGTACAGCATTCTTGGGGATCATGACACCAGAAAAAGGCTGAAGGAGATAAACACAGAGAACTTCCAACTCCTACTAAGCCAGATATCCAGAGACACAGAGGCTCCCAAAACCTCATCACTGAAGTAGAACTAAAATGACCCCAATGTGGCTCAGGGAAATTTGTGGAAGAGGGGGCAGAAAGAATGTTAGAGCCACAAGTTGGGGCATTATGCACAGAGACTTGGCCTATCCCCAATAACTCTTGACTACCCCCACAATGTATGACCCACATTCCTCATTGATGAGGGTCCCTTTGGAAGAGGGAGGACAGGGAGGAGGATAATGGAGTCACCATTATGAATGTAAAATTAGAATAATATAAATAAAAAATAAATTATTTAAAAATATTTTGTTGTTTATATTTATTTATTAGAGATTCAGAGAAACTGGGCATGCAAGGGCCTCTAGCCACCGCAAACTTACTCCAGACACATGTGCAACCATGTGAATCTGGCTTATGTGGGATTTAAGAAATTCACCCTGGGTCCTTAGGTTTCACAGCATCTTAACTGCTAAGCCATATATCCAGCCCTCCAAAGTACTTTAAAAGAACAAATCAAAAATTGTAACTTGAACACAGTTACTTGGGAAACACTGGAGTTTTAATCCATGTTTTTCTCTCTCCATAGAGTTCATACCATAGTCACTCTAGTTCATAAACTCATAAGACAATACTGGCTATGGACTAGAGCTGCCTTCATCACTAATTTGGCCTATATTTACACGTGACAGTGATAGCAGGGAAGTAAAAGGCAATATTTTCCTTTTCACAAGCTTCCATTCTAGATGTAGAGTCAAAAAGTACACAATATATAAAAATTGCATGGTGAGAAAATAAAAGGTATCATGGAGGCTGTTAGTGTAGCTAGGGATTTAGGGAAACATCCCATAAAAGTTAATACATGAGCTGAATATAAATTTTAAGAAATATTGTTTAAGAAATATTGCTTCTGACCCTAAGAACCTACAGAAACACAGGTCTATGGAAGAACAAAGTTCTCTTTGACATAAAGGGGCTGGAGTAAGTGGACCCTGCTCTCTCTGATTCTATGATACCAAATGATCTGACCACGTCTTGTCCAAATGGTCTGTGTTATTCCCATGAATGCTTTGATGGGCCTGTACCTATTTACTTGATTGGGAATCAAGTCTCCCTGCCTTGACCCCTTTCTAATCCGGTTGAAGAAGCAGATGCAGGCTGAGGTGGGGTCCTGCCACTGGCTGGTGTCTTGAATAAAGGGAGGCGGCAGTGGGCTGCAGTTCAAAGTGAAAGGCTTTCCTACCCATTCACCCCCTTGTGCTCAGCCCATCTGGAGCAGGCCCCTTCAGCATCCACTGCATGTTTAATTGCTTTGTAATTGCTGCCATAAAAATAATGCCATGGTAATGCTGGTCAATTATAGAAGATGAACACTTAGGGAATTCGTACTCCCATTATAGCCAGATGTACTGTTCAAAGAAAGACAGGCAGAAAGCATCCAGTTTCTTGTGGGAAGAATATCAAAAGAGCATATATCCCCCAAAGAAAATAACAAGAAAACTTGATTTGAAAGCTCCTCATCAGCTTTTGCAACTCTCACAGTGATGCTCCTGTAAACAATGAATGTCCCAAGATCCAGCTCAGTATTTAGTCCCTGGATCAGCACATGCTACAGATGGCTCAAAATATTTATGCATATGTGCAGATGAATAAATTATACTTGAAAACTTCTGAACACACTGAATAGATAGACTTTATTGTGCTCTATCACTATAGCCCCCAGATATTGTAAAGAAAATTGGAAAGAAACAAAGATGGAGAGAAAGTAGAGTGGCAAGGGATGGAGGGACTCAAGGTAAAACAAGGGGGTTAGTTCCATGGGAATTCAGTCAGAACTACAAATACTAGACTTAGAGTTCAATAAACCAGCGAGAGGAACTCTAATGAACACAGACAAAACATCGCTATAGAAAGCCACTCTCTTACACATAAAGGACAAGCCAACCACAAATATGTAACCCATAACCTGCCCTGACCTGGAAAGAGAGATTAGCACTTCCAATGCAGGCCTATGTACTTTTTTTTTTTTTTTTTTGTCAGCCAGCCTTGTTACCTTTTGTTGTGGCTTCCAAACTCACCAATGCTGAGTGCCCACCTCATTCCCTGAGCTGTGGAACTTGAGCTTGGCTCAGCTGTGCTGGATGTGCTGCTGGTGTTGTGCTGTGGAGCTTGGGCTCAGCTCAATTGTTCTGGATGCACTGGGCTCAGTTGTGCTGGAGGTGCTGCTGGTGTTGTGCTGTGGAGCTTGAGCTTGGCTCCACTGTGCTGGTTGCACTGCCACTGGGAGCTGAATACTGGTGGCTCACTGTTCTGATGGTTGGGGGATGGGCGAGTTCAGGAAGCCTGTAGTTGCTCACACTGTTCCCCTGTATCTCTTTCAGTAGCTCAGTAGACTTTTTTTAGATTTCTGGGCTCTGCAAGGAGACTGAAGAGGTTGGAAAGTCCCCTTGTTTGGTCTCTATCGCTGTCTCTAGGCATGCCTGGTAGGTGGGGCCATGGCGGATTGTGGCCCCAGCGGCTCGGGCCACGGTGGATTGGGGCTGCTATGGACTGGGCTGCAGAGAATCAGGCCACATGCTCCACAGTGGTATTATGGTCATCTCCTGCTTTTCTGCTGTTTCCTGGAAAAAAATATTCTGCACTTTTCAGAAGAACAGTGTAGTTTTGCTTAAATCCCTCCCTGATCTGGTTTGGCATGGCTCCTATGATGCCATCTTACCTGGAAGGCTCCAGTATCATTTAAATAAAACAAAACTTCTACAGGTGATAAATTCCTTCACCAAGGTGGCAGGTTACAAAATCAACACACAAAACTCATCAGTCTTTCCATATGCAAAGGACAAATATACAAAGAAAGAAATCAGCAAGGCTGTCCCATTTTCAATAGCAACAAAAAAAAATTAAATACCTTTGAATAACACAAACCAAGGATGTGAAATACCTATATCATGAAAACTTGAAAAAACTCAAGAAAGAAATTGAGGAGGACTTGAGAAGTTGGAAAGACCTCCCATGCTCTGGAATAGGTAGAATTAATATTGTGGAAATGGCAATTCTACCAAAAGCAATATATAGATTTAATTCAATATCAGTAAAAATACCACCACCATTCTTCACAAAGATTGAAAAATGATCTCAAAATTCATATGGGATGGGAGCAGGCCTTGGATATCCTAACATATCCTCAGCAAAAGAAACACCTCTGGAAGTATTACCATACCTGATCTAAAGCTATATTACAATGCCATAGAAAGAAAAGCACCTTGGAATTGGCATAAAAACAGAAACAGACGTCAATGGAACAGAATTGAAGACCCAGACTTAGGTCAAGTAACTGCAGCTACTTGATATTTGTCAAAGATGCCATTAAAGTAAATTGGAAAAAAAAAGATAGCATCTTCAACAAGGACATGCCTACCCAGAAGACAATGTCAGCCAAACAAGAGAAGAAAATTGCCCATATCCAATGCATGAAGACAGAGGAATGCTCAGGTTTCTGCCCTCACAAAACTAATGAGGAGTCACACCACACTTGCTGTGATGGTGTTAGAGGAGGCCAAGTACAAGGCTAAAACTCTCACACAACCTCTCTCCATACATTTCCCCAGCCTCAGCACAGCAGCTGTGGAAAAATCCAACTTTGTTTCCACAGCAGTAGTAAGACATTTCTTCCCAACCTATCCCGACTTCAACAAATGGTGTTGGACAAATAGGATATGTAGAAAAATAAAACTAGACCCACTCATCTCACCATATACAAAAATGAAGTCCAATGGATTAAAGACCTCAATGTATGTTCAGAAACTCTTCCTACTGGAAGAAAAAAATAGAAAGAACTCTCCATGATATAGGAGTGGGGAAAGACTTCCTAAAGAAAACCCCAGCAGTCCTGGAAATTAAACAATCACTCAACTAATGGAATCTCATGAAGTTAAAAAGCTTTTTCACAAACATACCATAGGCAGAGCCAATAGATTACCCACTGAATGGGAGAAAATCTTCACCACCTATACCACTGACAGAAGTCTAATATCTAGAATCTAAAAAGAACTCAAAAAAAAAAAAAAACAATTAACAAATCAAACTACTCACTCCAAAAATGGGGCAGAGAACTGAATAGGGAGTTCTCAGAGGAAGAAATACTAATACTGACATTTAAGAAAATGTTCAACATCCCTAACCATTAGGGAAATGTAAATTAAAACAACCATGCAATTCCACCTTATGCCAGGAAGAATGGTAATCATTAAACACATCTAACAAGAGGGAGGACTGTGGTGTGCAGAGTGAGTAGGCCAGATCTTCTGGTTCCCCAGCTCTTCCCAGTTCCCTTGTACCAATAGTTTCCCCTGAAGCTGGCTCAGGACTGCCTGGACCATGTGAGCTTGCTGTGGAAGAAGGTCCATTGCTCTGCCTTCTGATGTTTTTCTTTTTAAAGTTTTAAAATATTTTTATTTATTTGAGAGGGGGGAGAGAGGGAGAAAAGAGAGAAGAGAGAGAGGAAGTATGAAAACCATGATTGCTCATATTTAAACTTGGGATCTTAAGACCTTTGGCTATAATATTCTGTCTTCAGCCTGGGCTTTAGAAACCACTGCACATACTATTTGTGCTGTTATTCCATCTGAAATTTATTTTTCTATGTATAGTCTTTGTAAAACAAATAAAATGGACTCTAAATATTTGCTTTTCATATGTTGGCATCCAGATTTAATGTGACTAGAAGTGACTGAATAGAACAAGGAATGTAAGATATGGGAGATGGTGTTGTTACAAGAGGAAAAAAAAAATACTCTATGCAGACTGAATTAAACTGCCAGCTATCATTCTGAGCTAACTGGACATAGGCTTACATCATTATTTTTTTCAATTTTCTGTGTTCTGTGGGCTTGTATTTGGATGTGCCTCTGTTTTGAGACATTCAGAATTTTTTTTCAATAATTTTGTTGAATATGTTCTCTATGTCCCTGGCCTATATTTCCTCTCTTTCTGGTATAACCAGATGTTTGGTTGTTTTAGGGTGTCCCACAGTTCCCTCATATTCTGTTCACTTGATCTTTTTGAACTTAGCAAAGTTTTCGGACTTTTGATCAATTTCATCTGTCTTGTCTTCCAGGCTAAAGGTTCTGTCTTCCATATGAGTGACTCTGTTGGTAAGGGTTCTAGAGAGGTTTTTGTAATTTCTATTTGATTTTGTTTTCTGTTGTGTTTTGCATCAAAGTCCATCTCTTTTTTTCAGGTATGATTTTAATTTTAATTCTGATTTTCTTGATGTTTCCTGGAGTTCATTCTTGTATTCAATCAATTCTTCATTAAGTTTAATCATCTGTTGTTTGAGATCTTCCATTAATTGACTTACCTTCAATTTATTCATATCTCTTTGGAAGGTTCTAATGTTTTCGTCACTCAAGTTAAGCCTACTGTCAAAAGCTGAGCATTCTAGGAGACAATTCTGTTCTATTTCATTTATATGATTGTTGGTTCTTTCATAGTTTGCTTCTAGTTCAGCAATTTTTTTTTGATCAGTGTCTCATTGGATGTGTTTTCATTTTGTGAATGAATTTCTGTTGATTTGTCTATGATGTCATTGGAGGCTTCCATTGTAGGAACAGGCATCTTTGGTGGAGATCTCTGTTTTCTGTCTCTTGTTGGCATTTTTTTTTTTTTTTGGTGTGTGTGTGTGTTGTTGTTTACCCATTTTAGGAAGACTTTTTATTTTATTGAGGAGGAAACAAGTTTTTGTCCTTTGGCCCATGCACCCTCTGACTCAGGTGAACAGGGATGTTGGTACCCAGTGGGGATAGGCAGAAGGAACCCAAAATCAGGGGCCTGGCCTACTCACTCAAGACCCATGTGCCTGTCCATACATTCTGCCTCCTGTTTTAAGTGCCCCTGGGTCCCCAATTCCAAGATTCCATGCTTTGGAGGCTGCATGTACAGAGTAGGCCAGCCAGATTTCCCTGTTTTCCACCACCTCCTCTCAGTTCCCCAGGTTCTGGGAAGGTCCCCTGCAGCTGGCTTGGGACTGCTTTGACCCTGAAAGCTTGCTGTGGAAACAGACCCCTTGCTCTGCCTTCTTGATTGAAGGGCCCCTGTGTCCCCAATTTTTGGATCCCTTCCTACAGAGGGTACATTATACAGAGTGAGTAGACCAGAGCTTCTGGTTGGTTCATCACCTCCTCCTTCCCTCATACCGGTACCCCTTAGGAAGGCCACATCCCAATGTGAGGGCTGTGGAAGTAGGTGTTTTTCTATGGTATACTAATTGGCCCCTGGATACCCAGATCCCTATTCCCCTAAGAAAGAGGGTGTATGGGCCAATGTAGGTGCTGGAAATTTGCCCCTGGTTCTCCAACTTCCTTGCTTCTGGTTCCCCAACCCCTGATCACCATGTCCTTAAGAGTTCATGCAAGTGGAGTGAGTAGGCCAGAGCTCCTACTTCCTCTGGTCTCTTTGATGTACTTCCATAATGCAATGTCCATAATCTCTGCATCTGTGGTTGTAACCCCGTGGTAAATCAGTACAATAATCCAGATCACAATTCAAGCAGAACACCCTCTGAAGATCCTAATAGGACAATTACTCACTTCCTCCACAATAGAATAAAACATTTTCCCAAGATGGGTAGACCACAATGTAAAAAAGCCAACAAGTCAGAAAACTGAGAGATCTCCACCAAGAGTGCCTTGTCCCACTATGGAGGCAATTAAATCATAGAGAAATCAACAGAAATTCAATCTCAGATGGATACAATCCTGGAATTCATTCTTGTATTTGATTAAGTCTTCCTGAAGCTTAATCAGTTGGTTATTGAAATGTTCCATTTGTTGACTCACCTTCAATTCATTTATATCTTTTTTGAGGGTTCTGCATTTTCTTCAATCAAGATAAGCCTACTATTAAGATGAACACTTTAAGATATGATTCTGCTCAATTTTATTGATATGATTGACATGTTCCATTTGTTGACTCACCTTCAATTCATTTATAACTTTTTTGAGGGTTCTGCATTTTCTTCAATCAAGGTAAGCCTACTATTAAGATGAACACTTTAAGATATGATTCTGCTCAATTTTATTGATATGATTGCTGTTTTTGTAGTTTTCAGAGAGAGAGAGAGAAAGAGTAAGGGGGGAGGGAGAGATTGGACATGCCAGAGCCTCTGCAAATGAACACCAAATACATGTGCCACCATGTGCATCTGGCTTCTGTGGGTCCTGAGGAATTGAACTTGGGTCCTTTGGCTTCAAAGGAAAATGTCTTAACCTCTAAGCCATCTCTCCAGCCCTGATTGTTGGTTTTTTGATGGCTGGCTTCCAGTTTAGAAGTTCTTTTGATCAGGGTCTCATTGGTTGTTGTGTTTTCTTTCTGGGAGACTAAACAATACACTTTTAAACAATTAATGCATCATGGTACTGGCATAACAACAGAAACACAGGCCAATAGAACAGAATTGAAGACCCAGACTTAGGTTAAGTGACTACAAATATAGATCTCTGACAAAGGTGCCAATAATGCATCTTCAACAAATGGTGTTGGACAAATTGGATGATCATATGTATAATAATAAAATTAGACCCACTCATTTCTCCATACATAAAAATCAAGTCCAAATGGATTAAAGACCTCAATATAAGACCTGAAACTCTTCAACTACTGGAAGAAAACATAGGAGACACTTGTCACTATATAGAACTGGAAAAAGACTTCATAAACAGAACCCCAGTAGCCCAGGAAATTAAGCACTCAACCAATGGGATCTTATGAAGGTTAAAAGCTTTTGGACAGACAAACATACCATAAGCAGAGCCAATAGATTACACACTGGATGGGAGAAAATCTTCACCAGCTATACCACTGACAGAAGCCCAATATCTAGAATCTACAAAGAACTCAAAAAATTAAACAATTAAAAAAAAACAAACAACCCACTCCAAAACTAGAGCAGAGAACTGAATAGGGAGTTCTCAGAGAAAGAAATACAAATGATGAACACACTCTTAAGAAAATGTTCAACATCCCTAACCATAAGGAAATGCAAATTAAAACAACTATGAGATTCCACCTTACCCCAGTAAGGACAGCAAACATTAAAAAATCAAATGAAAACAAATGTTGGAGAGGATGTGGAGAAATAGGCACACTCATTCAATGTTGGTGGGAATGTAAGCCGGTACAACCACTATGGAAATCAATATGGAGACTCCTGAAAAGGATATATAGAAAGTAACAAACAGACCCTATTATTCCCTTATTGGGCAATTACCCTAAAAGCTTCACAACTCAGTTCAGAAATATTTGCTCACCCGTGTTTATGGCTGCTCAATTCATAATAGCTAAGAGCTGCAATCAACCCCAGTGTCCAACATTGGATAACTAAGATGTGGTATATCTACACTATAGAATTCTACTCAGCAGTAAGAAACAAATGACTGAATGAAATTTGTAGAAAATGGTCAAAATTGGTACAGATCATACTAAGTGAACTCACACAATCAAAGAAAGACAATCATTGCATGGTCTCACTTATCTGTGGTTCCAGATTTTCCTTGGTGCTGGCCTATACTTTCCTGTACCTGGATGCACTTAACACCCACAATGAGCTGTTGATCGAAGAGATCTATAAAGTTTCCCAAAACAAACTTTTGTCAGAGCACTTGATTACCCACCAGAGGTTAATGGCAAGATCCTACTGCTAAACACACCATATGCTCTTAGCACAGACCATGGAGAGACCTGGTTGGAATCCAGAAGACAGCAAGTCCCCACACAGTTATCCTATTCATACTGGAAGGCACTACATGAGGCACTGGGGATAAGTGGCCAACATGAGTCCTAGCAACTCAAAATCTAAGCCACTCAGAAGCAAACAACCTGACATGAAGCTCACACAAGTGCAACAGTTGCATGCAGCCATTGTGAGTAACTATCTGCTCTTGGATTAGATAACAGATCCACTCAGTGGAAGGTAAACCATATCTGGGACTTGTAAACAATTCAGAATGATATTCAGATAATGAATTTACTTTCCAATGTCAAGCTCCCACTAATCTTTGGCTATAAGATGGTCTACATTGTTTAATTTTTCTCTAAATTAATAATGGCTATCCCATTTAACTGGTGCTGACTTCACTCTCCATTGGAGAATCTGCTTCTCTTTTACATATGTGAGTGGAACCTGAGGAGATAAATGACCCAGTGCACTTCACCCAGGCCCCAGCTGAAACCACAGAGGAATTGAGGAAATGAGCAAGAGTGCTACTTTCTCCATGAATCTGATATTAGCACAGGGGTGAACAAGATAGACACTGAGGGCACTCAACACCTACCAAAGCAGAGTCCCAGAGGTTCCTAAGACCCTATCACTGAAGTAGACTTAAAATGTACCCAACATGGCTCAGGGAATTTTGTGGAAAAGAGGGCAGAAAGATTGTTAGGGCCACAAGTTGGGGCATTATGCACAGACATTGCCTCTCCATCACAATGACTGTTCCCCCACAATGCATGACCCACAATCCCCATAGGATTGACCTGCAACCCCAATGTGGAGGGCTTTTTTGGAAAAGGGGCAGGGATAAGAGAAGGGATGGTACCAACAAGTGTTGTTTACATACTAAGTATATCCATATCCAATAAAAATAAATTTAAAAACAAAACAAAAAAAAGAATAATAAAAGAGATGGACATGATGGAAAATAGTATAACAAAAAAACCCCAAAAATTAAATAGAGCTTATTAAAAAAAAAAAACCTATATAGAGATCCACGCATGGTGGCACATGCCTTTAACCCCAGAACTCAGGGAGGCAGAGGTAGGAGGATCACCATGAGTTTGAGGCCACCCTGAGAATACAGAGTGAATTCCAGGTCACCCTGGGCTACAGTGAGACCTTACCTCAAAAAACCAAATAAATAAATAAATAAATAAATAAATAAATAACCTATTTAGAACCCCTCACTAACAGAGTTACTCATGTGGAAAATAGAACCTCTGACCTGAAAGACAAGACAAGACAGAAGAAATGATCAGGAGGCCAAAATTTTTTCTAAGTTCAAAAAAATCAAGTGACCAGAATACAAGGGAACTGTGTAATACCCTAAAATAAACAAACATCCAGCTCATGCATATAACAGGGGAAGAAATCCAATCCAGAAGCATAAAAATATATTTAACAAAATTACTGAAGAAAATTTTCTGAATCTCTAAAAAGAGATACAAGATGATCACAGAACACCAAACAGACAATACCAAAGAAGAACCTCCCCAACATACATCATAGCTAAAACTGTTAACAATGAAAACGAAGAGAGAGTGTTAAAAGCAGCAAGAGAGAAACAATTCACAACATACAAAAGCAATCCCATCAGAATTACCTCAGCTTTCTCAATGGCAACTCAGAAAGCCAGAAAGGCCTGGGATGGAACAGTTCAGAGTCTAGAAACTATGGCTTCCATCCCAAGCTACTCTCCCCAGAAAAATTAGCCCTCATAATTATCCCACTTTCTATGAAAAAAGTCATTTCTATGATTATATGAACACAAAGACAAACCTACAGAGAATACATCTGAGAATACTCCACACAGAAGAATCAAACAGCCAATCTCAATAGCCAATATGAAGAAGATCACAATAACCAAAACTAGATCAGGCTCAAAAAAGTACAAAAACAAGAAAGCACTGAAACCCATAAAGCACCTCATCATGGCAGGGATTAAATTGAACCTCAGACTTATAACCTGAAATATTAATGCTCTTAACTCACCCACCAAAAGACAGAAGTTAACAGGGTGTATCATAAAAAAATGGGCCCTTCTATCTGATGTCTTCAAGAAATACACTTCACCACTAAAGACAGACACCTCCTCAGGGTGAATGTATGGAAAATGATATTCTGAGTGAATGCAAATAATAAACAAGCAGGTGTTGCTATATTAATATTTGATAAAATAGACTTCAAACCAAAAGTTAGTCTCCAGGAGCTGGTGGAGCTCATGAGAACATCACAATCATTAAATCTATATGTGGTAAATACATGTGTCATATGGCTTATATATATAAAAAACTACTTGACAACAAATCATCAACATTACCAAAGTGAGAGACTTCAATACTCTACTGTCATCAATAGACAGACCATCAAAGCAGAAAATCAACAGGGAAAAAATTGAGTTCAACAATACCATAGTTCAACTAGATCTAATGGACATCTACAAAAATTTCCACCCCAGCTCTGCAGAATACACATCTTCTCAGCAGCCCCTAGATTCTTCTCCAAAATAGACCATATCATAGGCCACAAAGCATGCTTCCATAAGCTCAGGAAAAGTGAAGTAACTTACTACATCCTATAAGTTCAGAGTGCTTTAAAGCTAGTAATTAACAATAGTCACATCAAGAACTCCACTAGCTCCTAGAGACTAACACACTTTTAAACAGTGAATAGGTTATGGAAGAAATAAAAAAATAAATTGTACAATTAATAAATTTGAATGATAATGAAAACATAACCTACCAAAACTTATGGGATATAATGAAGCCAGTCCTAAGGGGAAATTCATGGTGCTAAATACCTTCATGACAAAGACAGAAAGATACCAAATTCATCAACTAACTGTCCACCTAAAGGCATTGGAAAAAATAAGAAGAATCCAACCCTAAGAGATCCAGATAGAAATAAATAATTAAGATCAGAACAGAAATTAATAAATTGGAAGCTAAGAAAACAATTTAAAAATTGATGAAAAGAAGAGCTGGTTCTTTGAATAAACAAGATTGATAAATTGGAGAGGTTCCAGTCAAGATGGCATCTGTTTAAACATACCTCACCTGGCATGGAAGGAAAGGCAAGACCTTTAGGGTTCATTAGGGTTTGGTGGGAAGGCATGCAGGACCAAAGCAGGGAATCCTCAGATTCCCACACTCTCAGGGGACCCACCAATCCCCCAATCCCCTCAAACAGCTGCCCTAGCTGCAATCCTAGCAGCAGGTTCCTCCTGCAGTATCTAAGCAGATGTAAGCCAGCAGACTAGTGTTCCCCCGACTTGGTTCCTTACACCGTGGAGTTACACAGGCAAGCTCCATCACTCCAATCCTCACCCTCCGTGCACACAGGAATCCCACTCACTCTTGCTTGGTGCCCAGCATTACCCCACCCCACCCCCTGTGCCTGCGGGAAATCCACTGGCTTTCACTGAGTCCAGGGGCTGCTCCACCCCCCACCCTCCATGCCTGAGGGAAGTCAACTCACTCCCCCATGTCACCCCATCCCCACCCTCAGTGCCTGCAGGAAATCCACTCAGTATCACTTGGTCCCCACTCTGCTCCACCCCCAACTTCCGTGCCTGCAGAAACTCCACTCCCTCAGTCTAGCATGTCCCCACCCCCACCCTCCAGGCCTGCTCTCCCTAGATTCCCGTGCTGCTCCATCCCCACCCTCCCTGCTTGTGGGATCTCCACTCCCTCAGTCCTGGTGCATCCACCCCCACCTGCTGTGCCTGTGGGAACCCCACTCGCAAACTCCTTTCCTCCTTCACTGCCGTCCCCCTCCCCAGAGCTCAGGAACTCCACTCAAGAAATCCTGCCTTTGCTTCCATTCCACCCCCCTGGGTACAGGACCTCACACACCAACTCCATTCCTATCAATGCTGCTGGGCAGCACCCCCAGGTGCAGGAACCCCATCCTGGGTGCAGGAACTACCAACTCAAATGACATCCACTTCACCGCCCCAGCACCCCTCCACCCTTCCATGACACAGACCCAGGCCAAAAAGTTATTTCTCACCACTCCTTTCCTGCCAACCCACCTGGACCACCACCAATTCCCCCCCCCAATTGCTTCACCTGACCTGTAGCAATCCTATATCCCTGCTCTGCCAGCAATCCCAGCCTCTCCCTGCAACATAGTCCCAATGGACCCACTGTCCCATCCCCTCAACTCTCAGCATCATGGAACTACCACACTGAGTTTGGTTATTGTGATCTGCTTTTTGTAGGCTCTTGAGACTGATTATTTGATTATTCTGTGAGGAGAACTCCCTGAAGTAATCTCTGTAGATTTGGCTTTGTGTTCATATAGTTGTACAGCTGGGTTTTATCATGGATGGTTTTTCTTTCACCATCTATTATGAGTGATATTTTTGCTGGGTAGAGTAGTTTGGGTTGGAAACCATAAGTTCTTAGACTTTTCAGTGTTCCCTTCCAGGTCCTTCTGGCTTGCAGTATTTCCATTGACAAGTCTGAAGTAATTCTGATGGCATTACCTTTATATATGATATGTTGTTTCTCCATAGCTGCTTTTAGAACTTTTTCCTTGTTATCAATATTTAAAGTTTTAATGATAATATGTCTTGGAGAATTTCTCCTTTGGTCCAGTGTGTTTGGTGTTCTGGTAGCTTCTTGTAACTTGATAGGATTTTCTTTTGAGAGAGTGGGGATTTTCTTCAATGATTTTGTTGAATAAGTTCTCAATTCCTTTGGTATGAATTTCTTCCCCTTCTGGTGTCCCCATGATCCTAATGTTGGAACGTTTAAGGGTATCCCACATTTCCCTCATGTTCTGTTCACAAAAGTTTTTGAACTTATTGAAACTTTTGGATTCATGAGCTGTTTCTTCTGTTAAGTCTTCAGTTTCTGAGTTTCTATCCTCCACATGGCTGACTCTATTCTTGAGAGCTTCTTTAGAGTTTTGGGCTTGTTCAATTTGGTTTTCATTTCTACTCCAGACAGAAAGAAATAATTAAGATCAGAGCAGAAATTAATTAATTGGAAACTAAGAAGATGATTAAGAAAATTGGTGAAATGAAGAGCTGGTTCTTTGAAAAAATACCCAAGATTGATAAACCCCTGGCTAATTTGATCAAGGGAAAAAAAAAAGACTCTTCAAATTAACAAAATTAGAAATGAAAAAGGAGAGATCACAACAGACATAAGTGAAATTGGGAGAATCATCAGGACTTACTTCAAAAACCTCTACTCCACAACACAGGACAATAGGGAGGAAATGGATGAATTCCTGCACATATACCACCTACCAAAGATAAACCCAGAGCAGATTAATCTCCTAAACAAATATATCACACCCATCGAGATTGCAAAGGTAATCTTATACCTCCCCAAAAAGAAGAGCCCAGGACCAGATGGCTTCTCAGCTGAATTCTATCAAACCATCATGGAAGAACTGAAACCATTTTTTTCTTAAACTGTGCCACACAATGAGAGAAAAGGGAAAGATCCCCAACTCTTTCTATGGAGCTAGCATCACCCTAATTCCAAAACCAGGCAGAGATGCCATAAGAAAAGAGAATTATTGGCGTATTTCCCTGATGAACTTTGATGCAAAGATCCTGAACAAAATCCTTGCAAACCGAATTCAACAGCACATCAAAAGCATTATCCTTGGGCTGGAGAGAGGGCTTAGCAGTTAAGGCACCTGCCTCCTAAGCCTAAGAATTCTCGTTCGATTCTCCAGGTCCCATGTTTAGCCAGAAGCAAAGTGATGCAAGGGCGCAATGCCACACTTGTCCACAGGGCAGCACACACGTCTGGAGTTCGTTCACAGCAGCTGAGAGGCTGCTGGGCACACCTATTCTCTATCTGTCCCCCCTCTCTCTCTGACTCTGACTGTCTCCAAAAAAAAAAAAAAAAAATTATCCACTTTGATCAAGTAGGCTTCATCCCTGGAATGCAGGGGTGGTTCAACATACAGAAATCTGTCAATGTAATACACCACATAACCAAGCTTAAACACAAAAACCACATGATCATTTTGATAGAAGCAGAAAAGGGCCTTGACAAACTACATCACTTCATGATCAAAACATTGTAGAGAATAGGCATGGGTGGTTTGTATCTCAACATAATGAAGGCTATATATGAAACTCCTAAATCCCAAATGATACTTAAAGGGGAGAGACTGAAGGAATTCCCACTGAGAACAGGAACAAGACAGGGGTGTCCACTCTCTCCTCTGCTCTTCAACATAGTAGTGGAAGTCCTAGCTCAAGCAATAAGGCAGGATAAAGAAGTAAAAGAGATATAAATTGGAAAGGAAGAAGTTAAATTAGCCCTATTTGTGGATGACATGATTCTGTACATAAGTGACCCGAGAACCTCCATCTCAAAACTCTTAAAGGTGATTAACTCCTTCAGTAAAGTAGAAGGATACAAGATCAATGCACAAAAATAAGTATCCTTTCTATTTGCAAAAGACAAAGATACAGAAAAAGAAATAACTGAAATTGTCCCATTTTCAATAGCAACAACAAAAATACCTTGGAATAACATTAACCAAGGAAGTGAAAGACCTATACAATGAAAACACAAAAACACTCAAGAAAGAAATTGAGAAGGACTTGCAAATGCGAAAAGACTTCCCATGCTCCTGGATAGGCAGAATTAAGAATGTGAAAATGGCAATCTTAACAAAAGCATTATACAGGTTTAACACAATACCAATAAAAATCCCAGCTTCCTTCTTCACTCCTACTAAGCGAGATATCCAGAGACACAGAGGCTCCCAAGACCTCATCACTGAAGTAGAACTAACAGGAACCCAACATAGCTCAGGGAAATCTGTGGAGGAGGGGGTGGAAAGATTGTTAGAGCCACAAGTTGGATCGTTATGCACAGAGACATTGCCTCTTCCCCATAACTGATGGCTACCCCCACAAGGCACGACCCACATTCTCCAATGAGGAGGGTCCTTCAGAGGGGGTAGGACAGGGAGGAGGCTATTGAAGGCACCAACATGAATGTAAAATTAAAATTAAAAAGTTTAAAAAAAGATTGATAAATCCCCAGCCAATTTGATCAAGCAAATAAAAGACAAGTCTCAAATTAACAAAATCATATATGAAAAAGGGGAGTTCACAACAGACATCAATGAAATTGGGAGAATCACTAGGGCATACTTCCAAAACCTCTACTCCACAAAATTTTCAATAGGAACAAAGTAAATTAAATACCTTGTAATAACACTAACAAGGGATGTAAAAGACCTATATAAAAAAAAAACATTAAAAAACTCAAGAAAGAAATAAAGGAGGACTTGAGAAAATGGAAAGACTTCCCATGCTCTTAGATAGGTAGAATTACTATTGTGAAAATGGCAATTATACGAAAAGCAATATACACATTTAATGCAATACCAATAAAAATTCCAGCATCATTCTTCACAAAGATAGAAAAATTGATCTCAAAATTCATATGGAATGGCAGCAGGCCTTGGATGGATAGCCAAACATATACTCAGCAAAAGATACACCTTTGGTGGTATCACCATACCCAGTTTAAAGATATATTACAATGCCCTAGTAACAAAAACAGCAAGGTACTGGCATAAGAACAGAAAAATAGACCAATGGAACATTATTGACAACATAACCATAAGCAGAGCCAATAGATTATCTAGTGAATGGGGGAAAATCTTCACCAGCTATACCAATGGCAGAAGCCTAATAGTGTGAATTTACAAAAACCCAGAAAACTAAACAATAAAAATTCAAACAACTCACTCCAAAAATGGGGCAGAGAACTGAATGGTTAGTTCTCAGAGGAAGAATTACAAATGGCTAACACACACTTAAGAAAATGTTCAACATCCCTAACCATTAGGGAAATGTAAGTTAAAACAACCATGAGATTCCTCCTTACTCCAGTAAGGATGGCAATCATTAAAAAAGTCTAATGACAAATGTTGGCGAGGATGTGGAGAAAGAGGAATCCTCATCCTCTGTTGGTGGGAATGTAAACTTGCACAACAACTATGGAAATCAATATGGAGATTCCTGAAAAAGATGAACATAGAGCTACCAACAGACCCAGTTATCTACTAACTGGGCATTTATCCTAAATGCTCCATGCATCAATACAGAGATACTTGCTCAACCATGTTCATAGCTGCATAATCCATTATAGCTAAGAACTGGAATCAACCCAGATGCCCATCATTGGACGAATGGATAATGAAGTCGTGGTACATTTACACAATGAAATTCTACTCAGCAGTAAGAAAAAAATATAATGAAATTTGTAGAAAAATGGACAGACTTGGAAAAGATCATACTCAGCAAACTCACACAATCACAGAAAGAAAAACACAGAAGCATGTCACTTATCTGCACTTCCTAACTTCAACCTGCTTGAGTTTCTGACATACCTGATAGGCAACTCAATGCCCAGACAATAGGGATGGAAGAATTTGGGGGGAGGGGAGGGAGAAGTAGGTATACAAACACAATATTAAATCCAAAATGAGCTGACACCTTAGGAACCTTTATCCTTGGAGATAGCCTAAAAAATATAATCCTCAAAAGGAGTAAGGGGGGAACACCTGAAAAATAAGGCTCTGGAGAGGGTGAGATGAAGCTTATGCTTAAGAAAATTTTTTTTTTCTGTCTCTGGCCTGTAACTGCCAGTAGCAGAGTTTTGTTGCTACCCACATAGAGCTGTTGATCTGAGATTCATACAAGGTCCCCAAATCAAGACAGCTTTCTGTCAAACCACTTGATTACCTGCCTGAGGCAAAAGCTAAGACCCTATTGCTGAAGACATCATATGCTGCTGGCACAGAACACCCAGAGACCCGGATGGAATCCAGAAGAGAACCAGACCCCAGACAACTAGCCCATTTAGTGCTAGAAAGCACTACATGAATGAGTTACTGTGGGATAGTGGCCAACAATGGTCTGAACAACCAGGGTCTAGGCTACTCAGAAGCAAACACCCTGAGAAGATGTAGGAACCAGGTCAGAATCATATGGAGACTAATATTATGCTCTCCAATGTCAAGCTCCAACTAGTCTTTGGCTAAAGTAGGGTCTACATCCATTAAATTCTCCCTAGGTAAATAACTCTTATCCCATTTTATCTGTGCCAATTTCACTCTCTATTGGAGAATTGGTTCTTCTTTTTCAGGAGGTAGCAAGATCAGAGGAGATAAACTATCCATCACACTTCAGCCAAGCCCCAGCTAAAACTGCAGAGCAATTAGAGAAATGAGCAAGAGTGCAGCTTACATGGTAAGCCTGATAATCAGCACCAGGGTGAAGGAGACAGATGCTGAGGATACTCAACACCTTCCAAAGCAGAGATCCAGAGGCTCCTAAGAGCTCCTCCCTGAAATTTTACTTCAAACACACCCACCACAGCTCAGGGAATTTTGCAGAAGAGAGGCAGAAAGATTGTAAGAGGCACAGGTTGTGACATCATGCCAACAACTGACTGCTGCTCCCACAACACATAATCCACATCCTCATGGAGAATACCTGCAAACCCACTGAGGAAGGCCTCCAGTGGGATAGAGGCAGGGACAAAGGAAAAGATGATGCCAACACATGAAGTATCCTTACGAAGTTTGTAATAAAAAGAGGGGTAATATGTGTAAGTTTGTACACATGTACACATATGTACATTCAGTGTTTTTATTGCTCTTCACTTGAATAATTTCTCTTATTTGAACCCACAGTTTCACAATTCAGATAGTCTAGCTATCTATCTTGCTCTGAGAATCCTGTACCTTCATCCATACTCTGGGATTATAGGCAGCCCAAAATGTCCACCATGCCCACCAAGCATTAATAGCCAGGGATCATACTCAGGTCCTCATGCTTGTGTGGTAAATGACTTACCAACTGAGCAATCTTTACAGCTCCCACTATCATCTAATTTCATGTCAACTCAAAAACATGTTAATCATGGGTAATGAACCCTAATGGAGATAGAACATGTCTTTTCACCCCAAAAGGGATGACCTATGCCTGGAATCTTACTTCAAAGAATACAGTATAAAAAAAATACAGCATGAAAACAACACAAATAAAACCCAAAATCAGTTAGGAAAATCTAGCCAGTTAATGCTTTACCTGGATAGAGAAGGTGAGCACACTAGTGATAAATAAATAATTCTGTTAGTACATGATCTTAGTATGCCATGTTGAGAATCACTCTTCCCATTTGGGATTGTCCTCTGATAAGCCCATGACATCAACTGAATCTTAAAAATATATATCAATTTCTGTTGAAGGTAACTGTACAGAACACATTGCCATTGCTCCCCAAATTATGAGAACCACTAAAAAACAAGGCAAGTCTGAGAAACCATCACAATTTAGAAGGGCAGAATGGGACCTGGGTTGTTCTAGATGACATTCTGCAGCAGAAAGGTGAAGATCACCTAAAATCCAAAGAAATGTAGTTAAAAGACAAACTGTAATTAATGATACCCTCAATACTGGCTTGTAAGTTTTTTGATGGATACACCATGGGAATGTAAGGTGATGATGTAGGAAAAAAGTGGGTGTGATACTCATGAGAACTCTATTAAGATTGCTCAGTGGTTAAAGCACTTGCTTGCAAAGTGTGATGGCACAGGTTCAATTCCCCAGTACATGGCACATGCATCTGGGGTTCATTTGCAGTGGCAGGAGGTTGTGGCATACCCATATTAACTCTGTCTGCCTCTTTCTTTTTCTCAAATAACTAAATAATTTTTTTAAAGTAATAATTGAATTCAACAAGTAAACTCTTATATGTAGAAGCTCAGTTAGGCTCATTCCCTACTGACTGGGAAAACTGTACATGCTTTCCAGTCATTAATTGTGGTTCTTAGATCTAACTTTCACTTCTGTGAAAACCAGGCTACCTGCTATGGCAAATTGGCCTCTTCCACACTGCACATAGACCATCCTGGTTGGTTGTGTTTTCTGCCGACCTGCCTTCTTTCACTGATAACAGAGCAGTGGAGGATCACCACTTTGGAAATCTGGAATGAATTTTATTTTGGGCTTTTATTTTTGCAGGCTTTATTTTCACTGCAAGGTGTACAAGGCAGTCAGCAATCACCACACACTTTTGTGATGTAATGTCAGTGTCAGATACCATGTTAGGAACCATTTCCAGTGCTTCCTTCCTCTCAGAAGCAACCTTATTTGAATAGGAAAAAAACTGAAAATCCATGTTTCACAAAAATCAGTGAAAACTGACCAGTTTTAGTGATTCAAACTCTTATGTGAATGATAAATTTACCTCCAAGAATAATTTTATACTCTCTAATTCTGACAAATACAGATGGATGGCATAAGAATGCTAGAAAGACCTATGTCTCTGTGATCACAGGTCTTATTAACTGAATGTGCACAAAAAGCAACCATTTCATAGGGTAAAGTGTACAGACCTATGCTATTATCTGCATATGTATGTTAATCCTTAAAAGGCCCATCACATATCATCACTTCTCCTACATCCTATTGGTCATATCTAATCCCATGGCCCTGCCTAACTCCAAAGTAGCTTGGAAATCTAGGCTAACCCTGATCCAGTAAAGTGAAAAAAGAGGGGTGAATGAGCCATCAGTGTTCCTGCCCCACCCCATGAGTACCACCATTGGCACTTTGTAGGTTTCTCATATCCATTAAGATTCTTCATTCAAGTTTATTTGTAAAACTTTCCTCATAGAGTTGGGGTGATTGTTAAAAGTACTTGCTGCACAAGCACGAGGAGCCAGAGTTCAGATCCCTAGTTTCCAAGGAAAGCTGGAAACATCTATAATCCCAAATTATTATGGAAATTGGAGGCAGAGATAGGAGAATCCCAAAGCTCACAGGACAAACCCTAATTGGAGATTCACACAGCTGAAAGGGAAAATCACTTTTTGTTAGAGAAAGTACACTTTTTTACTGTCAAGTTTATTGGACAAAAATTTAAGTAGTAGGTAACCAATTCAGTAATTTAAAGAGAACATGTGTGGGGAATTTTATAAAAGTAATCATCAATGGAGTTTAAATATGAAAGAGTATTGAATTTATCATTTCTAAAGAAAAGATAATAAGGTATTAGAAATGAATGTTTGCTGATAGTAAGTGTGGATTTGGTAGAGATTATTGCCTGGCTAGCCTGGCAGATGACATGTCAGCATAGAGGGAGAAGAACATAATGTATAGAAAAGAACAAATGTAATATTAATAAAGATTATCTATTGCTAGAGACTAGCATACTGCCAGTAAGGCATTACCAAGCAGGTAAGAGTTCAAATTTAAATCCCAACAGTTCTCTTTGAGCTTTAGTTATGGCAAGCCCTTATACCAAGCCCCACAAATTAAAGCCACCACTCTAAACAAATCTGCTCATTGAAAAGTAATTTCTTTTCTGAAAGACTGGCTTGGATATATAAGCCTACTTCAAAATATTTTTTTTCAAAAGAATACTTTTTAGTGATGATGGGATCTCAGCAAAGATTAACCAACATTCAAATAGATTTTGAAAAGATTATGCTAAATGAGATCACCTGTTCTCTCTCATATGTGTATCTTAGCCTCAAGTGTTTATGTATAGTTGAAATAAAAGTCAGAGTAGAGACCAGGAAGCTAGAGAGGGGCTATGAGGGTGGAAGAGAAAGGAGGGCTTAATAGAGAGACACATAAGTAGAAGGGCATAATACTGGGAGAGTGGAGTCTATGAGGAAAGGATGGAGGAAAAAGAGGGTGGGGTAGGGTTAATCAATATGTAGGATTTATAAATAAGCCATATGAAAATCTACTTCTCCACTATCTAATAATATGTATGTTACAAAAGAAAGAGTTTGGTGACTCATAATTCACCAAAGTGCTGAAAAGTGACAGTGAAGTGTTCATTACTAAGTGAGATATTTATAGAATACCTTTCAAGACTCAGGGTACACTCAGAAATGTGGTAGAAAGAATGTAAGAGCCAAAGGAAGGGGAGGAGTGCTTAAAATATTGTCTTCCAGACACAAAGTTCCTTTATTATTCATGACTTCACAGTGTCCAATGCTACCTATACCTGGCCAGCATAATGGGAGAAAAACTGACCACCAGAACTTTCCAACTAGTCAGAAGAGAGACTAGTTGGAAAGAAGAAGGGATTCAGTGGAGAAGGGATTTGGGAGGAGGGAAGTGAGAGTGGTGGGAAGGAGTTATGATCATGTTATATTTTTATATTTATTAATGTAGGCAATAAGAAAGAATCTTTAAAGCTTAGCCAACATTGCATAGAATAAGCAGATACACTTTCAGTATTTATTAGTCAATTGGGCTTAAGTGACATGTCTGAAGACTGGGATCTACAGTATTCTTTATAAAATGGTTGCACCAATAACCTTGTTCTAGGGTAGGGAAATATCCTTGCAGGGCTGAGGACACTCAGACAGCACTGTTTTGATGTTTTCAAAAGGGCAAGACATGGTCCTGTTATCTGGGTTTCAGTGTATTGGAACTTCTTTTATTCAGCATGTGTATTATGTGGTGTGCATGATTGTGCATGCATGTTCATGTGTATGCAGGTGTACCTGTGTGTGAGAGTGTGTGTGTGTGTGTATGAGTAGAAGTCAGAGGATAAGATGTAATGATAATATAGTTTATGATTAAGTCACACAAATACATGTTTAGGAACATTTACTTTACCCATGGCTATAACATCTTGTCAGGTACAAAAACCATATTTTCTTTTTCTGATCAATCAGAGTGAATAAAATCATTGTTTTTTTGACCACAACACTCATATACTTCATATACTTAACACTTATACAATGAAAGAACACCCCACTGCATGCCAAAAAAAGGAAATATGTAACAAAACTAACTCTTTAAGAATCATGAAGTAAATAACCCCACTGATGGAAGAGGATGAAGGCAGGGCAACCCTATCCAACAGAGAAAATGTTTTGAACTATTACTACCTAGTTCATAAAGTAGTGCGAATTATTAAGCCACATCATAGAAGTAAGTGTATTCCAAAGTTTGCATGGGCTACTTTGGCTTCTATGTGTCATTTACAAAAACCAGAGAGGATTATTCATATAACTTTACTTATCTATTCAATTTACTGAAGACATGTACCAAGTATTAACATTAGTTCTATACTCAAGTTGAGTATCTTCTCATTTTTCCAAAATTCTTATCAATTCCTTTTGTTCTAATATTGGATAAGACTTACTTTTTCTCAAGGATCTGATGTAAATTAGACATAGAATGTTTACATAGATCATGGGACAACTGGCATCCAGAAAACTGGCTCTTGGCTGGTCTGATGTTTGGAGTGCCTATCAACTGACAGCTCGCTCTGAGTTAGATCACCTCTTATTTCAGAATGCCTGTTCTTTCTTTGTCCAGGTTTCTGTTCTTCCCTCATTCTTATATCACAATAGTCTTGCCATTTGTTCATGAAACTATTCAGATTCACTTCTTACCTGCCCACAAAGTCTCAGAACAGTATGTGATTACAAAATTGTGGTCAATAATGCAGATAGAAGTGTTAACCTCAGAGTGTCTTCTGTCTATAGAACCAGGATACCATGTTCCATAATGACCCAATCTGTGTGACAATGACATTCCTGGGTGAAAAGTATAGTTATAAGGACCACCAGAACATATCTGGGATGGTTAAATTCTATGTTAAATTGATAAGATTGAGAGCATACTTCTTGGACAGATCCGTGAAGATGTTTCTAGGAAAGGTTCATGGAGGGAGGCCTTCCAGAGTGGGTGGACTTTCAGTGGTGGACTAATATCAAAATGCTCCAAGAGAAAACAGGGTCTTTTGCCTGGCTTCCAGCACAACTTGCTGGTGCATGCATCTACCCTGTTTTAACTGTTCTTTGTGGCATTGAAACCCAGCTTAATCAGCCTTCCAATGTGGCCTGAAGATCAGCGTCTCTCCAGAAATCCTCCAGTCTTTCAATAATGTACTGATACTGCTGATGCATCTGGTCTTTTGGAATGAGCCACTATCTGATTCTCTGATATCCCAGCCCCAAGACAGCTATTGTTTAACTGCTTAATTCACATTAAAGCAGTTAGGGTGACTGAGCCCCTGGAAAGTAAAGGTAAGGTTGTCCTTAAGTTGGCCCTTGCAATCTCCACTTTGCTAGAAATCAAAACGTTATCTGACTTCTTGTCTCTTGCCTAAAGGAGTTCCATAGACCTGTTTTTCCATGAACAACCTGAGCCCCTCCATGAGAGAAAATTCCCCTTTCATAGAATTTAAATCTGATCCTGCCATTGTGGTTGGTCATACTCAACCCCAACATTTGGCATCATGGCTAACAGCTTCGTGAGCCAGCCCCTAGCCCAGACTAATCATCCCTCACTGTGGCTCAACTGAACCTGAAAGTGACACCCACCACAATAAGGTTATAAATAGACCCTTAACAGGATGACAAGCTCTCTTGACTGGCTCCCGAATTTCCAGGTTCTGCTGAGCCTTCCCTCGTCTCAACTCAGCCAGGTTTAGATGAGAGAAGATCCCCAGCCCCACTCCTACTCCCACATGAGACCTCTACCCCTTCCTTCCTCTACATGGCAGGCACTCTCTCTGTACTTTTTTCTCTTTCCTTCTCTTAACCAATAAGTCTCCCTAAACCTTACCCTTTGGTCTATGGATTTTAATTCTTTAAGTTCATAAGAAAAGAATCTGGGGTACCCTAAATTTACTGGTGCATTGGCATATTGGTATATTGGCAAGGAAATCCCAACATTTCTATTTCAATATCATGTAAGCCAATCTAATAAATCTCCTTTATAATACACATTCATTCAATTGACAATGGTCCTCTAGAGAATCTTGGTAAATACAATATCATATGTGCTAGGTAAAGAAAAATGTATAAACTCATTGCATCAAGAAGGAAATTTTTCAAATATTAGCAGCAAGATAAGGTACTATTTAGTTTAAATGTCTGGACTCCATTTGTTTAAGGCGTGGCTTTTAAAGTCAAAACTTATTGAACATGGAATGACTTTGGACTTGCTAGTTTAAAACAGGTGGACACAACCAGATCAGAAACTTAATTAGTAAACTACTTACTGACAAGTGAACTGTTTACCCTGATGAGCAAATTAAGTGCTTAGATAAATATATTTACACAATGTTCTAACATAACAACTGAGTTGTTGGTTATACAGTCTTATTTTCCAGAGCAAGACATCACATAGATATAAGTGGCTACAGTTCTCAACTTGGATAAATCCTAATGAACATGGTTAAGAGGTTTCAGATAAGCCTATAATCTTTCTGAGATGAGTTTCTTTGAAGATAAAATGGGGGTTACAGGAATGTTATTTCATAATGCAATTCATAGGATTAAGGATGATTATCCAAGGTTCCCCAAAAGTGGAATTCAATAAATTATAATAATACTGAAAGAACTCAAGTGTTGTGGAAAGATCTGAAAATATCCTGAAAGCAGGAAGGCTACTGTATTTTTATATTGATCTTGTAAGGACTTTGTGAATGTTTGTCAGGTCTAAGAGCAAAAGCCAGAGCCACCAGTAACATTCATATTTCTGTTAATGCATCAGCATCTCTAAGGAAAAAAGAAGAGTAACCTATATTTAGAGTCAGTAAAAAAAAAAGTATCTGTGTGTGTGTGTTGTGTCTGTGTATATTTGTGTGTGTAGTGTATGTGTGTGCAAGTGCATGTGTATGTGTAATGCATGTGTGTGCAAGTTTGTGTGTTTGCAGGTGTGCGTGCATATACACATATGTGTATGTAGAGGCCAGAAGTCAATGTTGGGTGTCCTCTTCAGTTTCTGTCCATCTTATTTTTCAGGCAGGGTCTTTCTTTGAACCTGAAGCTCACCAAATCTGGTAGACTCACAAGCCAGGAAGCCCTGGGTTTCTCTGTTTCCCCAGTGTTAGAATTATAAGCATGTTCTGCCATGGCCAGCATTTTACATGAGTACTAGGGATCCATACTAAGGTCCTCAGACTTGTATACCAAGCACATTATCTCCCCATACCCAGAATCTTTTCTTTAAGGGACAACAACCAGAGGATAGTAATAAGCTATACACCACCAGAAACCCGAGATTTTAGTGTGAATAAACCAATCAAGTATTTTTGTGTGGTATGGTGTTGCCCAAGTAAGACTTACTTAATGCTGCTTACGTGCCAATGCATCGGGACTACACCCTAGAGGTTGGGATCCCTGAGTGTAGCCTTGAACTGCTTGGAGTGTTAGCTTTTACTGGAGAAAACCACAAGATGTTCATTGCAAAAACAGGATGGGAGTTAAACCACAAAGTTACTATTAAACAAGGGGGGAGGGTTATTACAAAAATGTCACATGATATTCATTACATAGGTCATTTAGGCAGAACTGAGGCAAGAAGCATTCTATGCTATATAATCACAAAGGTATTTAGAAACACAGAGGGACAGGAAAGTCATGGTACATTGCACAGAGAAGTCATCCCATTCCTTAGGTAACAGAAAACAACTGCATTTTGCAATAAGTCCTGTGGTAACAACTCCTGAAACTCTTATCTTGTTAGGAAGATCAACTTGGGTAGCCAACTCCATTATGTGTGCCTAAAGGGAAGGGCTGCACAGGAGGATGTTTAACCAGGTCTATTGTGTCCCTTTACATTCCATCTTCCATTTCCCCCTCTGGTATGACACTAAGTCAAATCCTTGACTCATGAAGAACAGTGTCTAGGGTGTTTTCATCTAAGGGGGTGCATTGTGTCTGCAATACCATGAGCTTAACAGAACTTATTCTATTCTTTATATATCTACTTAGAGCATTAATAATGCAGGGTCCTATGGTAAGGCTTAAGAGCATTAGTATCAAGGGCCCAGCAATAGAAGAGACAAGGGTGGTTATCCATGGAAACCAACTAAATACTTGTCTCTGAAGTTCTCTTTCTTTGAGATTTTCTCTAACTAAAGCTGGTGTATTTTGAATATTCCTGACTGATTGGCATAAAAGCAACAAGTTTCACCTAAAGACCACTTGTTTCATAAAAAAAGTAAATCTAATTGTATTCTATTTTGTAGCACTACTTCTGCTGAAGAATCAACTTGTTGTTCCAGACAGCTAATGGAACTTTCTAAGTGTCCTAAGTCCAGGTCTATTTGTTGACTAAGCAATCTATGATTTTTGTTTCCTACTACCAGTGGGGCAGTGTCTAATGCAACAGACCCAAAACCACCAATTCCTATCAGTAGTGGTACTAGTATCTGGATGGCTCTTTTGGTCCTTCCTGCCAAGGTGGTGATCATGCCCATATGTTCTCTGCCTGATGTTCCATCATATAGGTAGATTTGTGGAATAACATGAATTAGTATACATAATTCTTTTTGGTCTTTAAAAAAATCCCGACTTATACAAGGTGTGAGGCCGACTGTGCAGGCAAACCAGGTGATGGGTTTGAAATTCCAATCTAAAGATATTCAAAGTGCCTGAGTTCTACCTGGAGTTCCTGAAGTGTGTTGCATTGCTTTTTGGCCATTGGCTTGTGGTTTCTCCCTCTCTCTGCTTGGACCTGTGAAAACAGGCCAGCGTCTTCTGTCAGTGTGGAACTTTTCCTGGATCTGTAAGGTTTAATAAATCCCTTCCTCTATAACTGTGCCTGGTCTGGAACTTCATCTCAAGGAATCAGAAGCTGTCTGCTGTCTTTTTTGTAATAATTATTAGAGACAGAGAGAGGGAAAGAGAGGAAGAGAGAGAGAATGGGTGCACTAGGGCCTCTAGCCACTGCAAACGAACTCCAGATGCATGCGCCACCATGTGCATCTGGCTTCTGTGGGACCTGAAGAACTGAACCTAGGTCCTTAGGCTTTGCAGGAAAACACCTTAACCATGAAGTAATCTCTCCAGCCCAATGCATAGCTTCTTAGTTGCAAATTAAGTACCTGCATATGTTGAAGAAAATCTCATTAAAACATTCTGAGAAAGTGATTTGAAATTATAGGGCAGTTGTGTACATTAGTCTTGCTGGATTGTACATCAAACAGAATAGCTGGTCAACTCATGAATACTCTAGAAGAAAAAAAAAAGACATGTTATAGAAAATGGTGCCAGCATCCATGTCCAGATGACACTGGGTCATACCCCCAGGTATGGCTGTGCAGTCTGGGCCAGCTGACTCCTGCTGAGCTCAGGCAGTTCCCAGTACATTCAACCACTGTTTCCACTTCTTGTTAACTACTCAGTCCTGGACCTGTTATCAATAGGTAGAAATTTGTTATTTTCTTCATTTCCCATAGATTTCTGGGGGAAGGGCAAAAAACTTGAGTCTGTTTTATGAAGGAGAAAAGAGTCAGTAAGTTCCATAGTCACTGCCACTAACTGCTTACTTCTCCTTTAAAGCATAATCTCATTGTCCTGGATCCTGCCATGTGTGACTCCTTCATCTTCATTCAGAAGCTATGGAGGTTATTATGTCATTGGGCATGGAGCTGGAGAAAGGAGAAAAGTGCAGGGTCCGTTATGAGAGATGTGTGTGGACTGGAAGAGGAGGGTTTCCATAAGTTCACCTGCCATTGGCTAGAATCAGTCACATGTCTGCAGCTAACTGAAGGATAAAAATATAACCCAGGAAAGAGAAGAAATGGTTCCAGTGAGTTAGGATTAAGTCTCTGTTGCAGCCTTTAAGAATATTTCTAGTTTAACTCAGAGAAAGCTTTTAAGAATGAATAAAATTGCCAATGTCAGCCCTGTGTCTTTCTATGAAAATTTTACTCACTTTAACTTAAAATAATGAGAAACCTTGCAACAGGGTAAATAAAATGCCATGGCTATGTGCTATTATGCAAGCAAAAACCACTCTTTCATCCTGAGAAAAGAGAAAAGTATATGTAATATATGTGAAAGGAATGCATGCACACATAAAATACCTTTCTGCTATTACCATCTGTAATAGTTATGGAAAGCAGTAGACTCTGAATCAAAGGCAACTTGTATACCACTATGCACTTTGATCATATATACAAAACTGTATGAGGAGAATTTAGTATTTACATATAGTATTTACAACTGGCATCACATTAGTATTGAATTGCAATGAGTATGTTTTTTCTTGCATGGATATGTAGTAATAGTCCAAACAAGCCTATGGCAACAGAAGTTTGGAACACACTGTGCCAGTACATAAGGAACCATTAATCAAACAAAATATAAAATAATATAAACACTACATGCACATATATGTTTTAAATATAGTATTTATTTATTTATTCATCCATCTGTTTATTAGTTATTGAGTATCTCCAGTGCCTCAAACACTAGGAGATACAGAGGATGCATTTGTAAATAAATTATACTTGGTTCTTATTCTCACAGTTCTCAGTTTTGGCATCACATTTTTAATAGAAATTAATGTCTTTATCATGCAAATAAAAGCTTTACTCTGAAGGAAAAGTCAATTTGGTGAAGAAGCATAAGTAATAAAATTCTACTCAACCAGAAATGACTGAGAATTTAACCAGTTTTAAAATTATGCCAAAGAGAGCTGGAGAGATAGCTCAGTAGATGAAATACTTGCTTCATGTGTGTATCTAAATTCAAATCCCAAAACCCCAAGTAAAATCTGGAAGCTGGGAAGGCCATCATCCAGGTATCCCAGCATACCTACAGGGAGATGGGAGGCAGAGACAGGAGAATTTTCTGGAAGCCCATGGACCAGGTAGCCTGGAAAATAGAGTGGTAAACAATGAGAGACTTTCAAATAAGGTAAAAGGTGAGATCAACACCCAGTGTTATCCTCTGACTGCTGCAAGCATGCCATGGAACATGTACACTTACACACACAGATACAAACAAACACACACACACAATTTGTAAGACCTCATTGATGTGTAAGATAAAACAGAGCAGAGGGAAAAGTATTCCAAAGAGAACAGTCTGTGGGTGGCTCGCTCTATGATCATCCCTGAACAGCAAGGGATGATCACAGTCATTATAATGAAAATGGCAAACCTGCCATCCAGACACTCCAGTGTATGCCTAAAATCACTTGTGGTTGATGGAGTCTAGCTTCAAACTGAAATTTAAGTCCTTCAGTTTTTTAGTATGTCACTTGTGCTCACACTTTGCCTTTTTGCTTTTTAATGATTACTATTGAGATTACCTATAGAGAAGAGAAACACAACTGCAAAGGTTTAAGCAAATACCTTGGCTTGCCTTGCTTGTGCCCCAAATGTGAAATGTAGTCCCCTGTAGCCTTTTGCTTTGCAGGTTCTCATGGATTTTTGTTGAAAGGAATGAAGTCCTTATGTGTGGGTAAATAAGACTCATAGAAATGGAACTTCCTCCTTTTTATTCTCAGAGACTTTGTGTTGGGCATTACTAAAAAGGGGCTGAGACTGTGAGGAGGCTGGCCTGAACTGTTGGACATGGCTGGGGATCTCGGGCTGTGGGGTTGCAGCTGGCCCTATCATTGGGAACCTACCCTGGTGATGGTAACTGTCCTTCCCCATCCTCGGGTGTAGGTTGTAGTGTGCCCTGTCATTGCCCAGAGTGGGCAGAAATGGCAAAGCCCTCCCCCTGAATCCTAAAAAGCTCTGACCAATTCTATAAGTCAGCCTTTACCCCCCCCCCATAGTTCCTGACTTTGTGGCTAGCTGCCCAAGAAACCCTTATGAGGCTAAAGTCACGTAGTCCTTCCTCCATCTCTCCCACAGCTTCGCCCCCACAGCTTCGCCCCCACAGCTTTGCCCCCACAGCTTTGAAGTCACATAGCTTTCCGCCATTTCCATTATTTCTCTTACAGCTCCTCCCCCACACTTCTGAAGCCACAGAAGCTATCTCTCTCAGCTTCTCCCTCACAGCTTTGAAGCTATGTAGCTCTTCTGCCACTTAGATAGCAACCCATAAACTATGTATCCGAACACCATATAGTCTGTATGTGCCATCTCAACCTTCCCCAAGTGTTTATAAACCCACTCCCCTTTTGAATAAATGAGTGTTGTCCATCAGACGGTCTCCTGGGTGTTCATTGCCTGTCACTGCACTCACCTATTGCTCCTGCACCCTGCTGTTTCCCCCCAACTCCTGTGCCCAGGACATTGGTGGCCAACGACCCCAGGGAATGAGAACAGTAAAGACCCTCAGCTGGTGCCTGAACAGGGACCCTCTGGACACACGGTTAATAGGTGAGTGCCCCCTTGAGGGACATCCTCCCCTTGGGGCTAATGGCCCCCGGTTGCTGCCTCCCCATTAAGGGCTGGCAAGATTCAATTTCTCCTTCCTCAAGGAAGGAAGGCAGGTTTCCCCTTTTCTCCATCAGAGAAAGGCGGGTCTCTCTTTCCTCCATCAGAAGCTATCTTCTTTTTCCTTCTTTACTTTTGGTTTGCGACATCGTGTAGATTTAAAACAAAGCAACAGGACAATTGAGGTGAATTGGCCAGGGCTAAACTTCGTTATTGACTGGAGGCCCCTAGCTCACTGTTGGAATCCCAATAGCCTGCTTGGGTATGTCAACAACCTTCTATTTATTTCTCTTCATGATCAACAAACCGGTAATGCATCAACCAGTAAAAGCCTTTAGGCCAGTCCCTGGTCTCTTAAACTTGCAGACAGGCTTGTGTCTAGATCTTTGGGGAATCCCCCATGCTGCCATAGCCCAGGAGTGTTGCCCTCTGGTCTTGGCACTTCTGGTCTTTCTCTATCATGAGAAACACTAGCTCCCATCAAAATGAATCCCAAATCAGTGGATTGAGGACATTTCTTAAAGTTAGGGACATAAAACTCTCTCCTCTTGCCAAGATGCCAAAAGAAAAGAAGGCCGAGGGGAAGGAGGTGGCCCCAGTGCCTGTTGTCGTAAAGAAGCAAGAAGCCAAAAAGGTCATAAATCCTCTGTTTGAAAAAAGGCCCCCAAATTTTGGCATTGGGCAGGACATTCAGCCCAAAAGGGACCTCACTCACTTTGCCAAATGGCCCTGTTACATCTGGCTGCAAAGGGCTATCCTGTATAAGTGGCTGAAAGTGCCTCCTGCAATCAGCCAGTTCGCCCTGGCATTGGAAAGCCAAACATCTACCCAGTTGCTGAAGCTTGCCCACAAGTACAGACCAGAGACTAAGCAGGAGAAGAAGCAGAGGCTGTTGGCCTGGGCTGAGAGAAAAGCTGTTGGCAAAGGGGACATCCTGACTAAGTGACCCCCCCCCCACTCCATCCTTCAAGCAGCAGTCAACACTGTCATGACTTTGGTGGAGAACAAGAAGGCTCAGCTGGTGGTGATTGCACATGACATGGATCCTATTGAGTTGGTAGTGTTTCTGCCTGCCCTGTGTCATAAAACGGGGGTCCCATACTGGATCATCAAGGGGAAGGCTAGGCTAGGGTGGCTGGTCCACAGGAAGATATACACAACTGTTGCCTTCACGCAGGTCAACTCAGAAGACAAAGGAGCCCTGGCTAACCTGGAGGAAGCTATCAGGACCAATTACAATGACAGATACAATGAGATTCATCACCCCTGGGGGGAGGGCAATGTCCTGGGTCCAAAATCTGTGGTTCACATTGCCAAGCTGGAAAAGGCAAAGGCCAAAGAACTGGCCACCAAGCTGGGCTGAGTGTATGCCACTGAGCTTTCTGTACATACAGATAATGATAAAAAAAAAAAAAAAACACTGTCCTTCAAAAAAAATAAATAAATAAAAGCAAGGTTCTCCTACTCTTAAAGAGTTGTAAAATGGCAAGATCAGAAAGCTGCCTTATAGCCTAAGGAAAGTCCAAAATCCTCCCTGGAGTTTATGGGGAAAAAAGAGGCTCTTTCTTAGCTTCCCTGACTTGCAGAGCCTAGGGACTGCAAACACATGAAATCTCAAAATCTGGGTGAATGCCAAATTTATGTGAATAGATGGGAACTTCTTATAAGTATTTACAACTGTTTTGAGTTTACTTTGTCTCCATGCTTCTCTGGGACTACTAACAAAAAAAGACAGTCTCAAGATTTATATTTAAATTTAAACACGCTCGATACTAAATTTGTAAGAAAATTACTAATAATGTTCACATCTACATTCATATTTTAAAAATGTACAATTTCAGAAGTCAAGTCTGGTCTACTTTTTTATTAAAAAAAGTTATTTCAAAAGGCCTTTTATTAAAAGTCATATGGTAAAGAAAATGAAAATTTTTGCTGGTAGTAATGAGATGAACTGACTAAAGAAGTTAAACTGGAGAGAAAACTTTAAATGTTGGTAACTGTCTGATGAAAAAGATTGTTACAGAGTGGTTACATAGATTATAAGGTAAAGTGTGTAAATGAAGGCATGAATAAAGTATGTAGATGAAGATATAAATAAGCTTAAACAAAAGGTTAAATACAAAATACTTAATCAGATTACAGATTTCTTGAGATATAATAAAATGAATATTAACCTAGGGCTCATCAGCCTAAAAAAGCATGGCCCTGGCTGAGAGCAGGTTACTATGTTATTAAGGTTGTAAACTTAAAATTTTAAACTCATTGATGTTAATCTGGTCATAATAATGGTTATTAAAGACTCAATTTATAGTACCCAACCAAGTTAATTAAGTTCCTCTATTTGTCAATGTTTTAAATATATCTTAAGATTAAAATTGACTCATTAGTATTTAATTCTCTCACATGGTTAATATAGCTAATATACAAAAACTCCTAGCATCCCCCTATCTCCCTCCATTGGCACACACCAGTAGCTTCCTCCTCTATTCTGGTGCAATGATAAAATCCTTTTAGATGGAATATGCTAGGGGCATGACCCCCTCCTCACAAGGGGGAAAGGATTTGCTTCTATTTTCACAGGACCAGCCCAGGTCTACCTGGGTCCCAGCTCAAAATGTCTGATTCTATTCCACCAACCAAGGAGATGGCTCATTTGACAATGAAACAGAAGCATTCCTGCCCCCCCCTCTGGGAGGAAAACAGACCAACCTGGGGCCAAGTTGAGGTCCTGTGCCAACTAGGAGTCATGCTGGCATGAAATTCACAACAGCCTCTATCACCAGAGATTCTGTTTATATCCTTACTTGCTATCCTGACTTTAAAAGTAGCACAGGCTCAACAAGCATATTGGGTGTATGTACCCGACCCCCCACCCCCAGCTAGGGATGCTCTTTGGGAAGAATCCCTACCTAAGATATTTTCCAATGCTTCCCTTACCACTGCCAATTATGACCTAGAATTCTTGCAAGAAGTGACTAAACCAATTAATTGAACCTCTCTCATAGCAGAGCCACCTATCTGCTTTTCAAGTGATAGGTATCATGAGGGATGTTATTTAATATATACAAACCATCCATTAATTACAGATGGTGAATACCAGAATAAATATAAGTTATGATTACACTTGGGTCCCAAGGAAAGTAAACAATCAGAGGTACCACCCATCTTGAGTCCCCAAGGGCAGCCTCAACCAGAATTATGGAAAGTAGTACTTACCCTAAAAGAAAATTATTTTAAGTTTCAGACATGTCTGTCCATCCCTTACCTTGGTGTAGTTGGGCCTGAGTGAGTCAATCACTAAAACGGAATTTACTGTCTTAGTTGTACCCGATGTATTATCACCAATTGTATCAATGCTATGGGAGGCACAGCTGAAGAATACTCCTGCAATGTAGTCTTTATTTTCATGTGGCCTCCTTACTTAATTATGCCAGTCAAAATGACTGAGCCCTTCCAACTTTGGAGCTTAAGTATTCCAGCAGCTCAACAGATTGATGACACAAAAAAGAAGATTCATAGAATGGCTAATTGTGAGGATCATTGCTTTCATCACCATCATAGCTGTTTCTACCGTGGCATCAATATGCTTGGCACAATCGATGAAGACAGCTGATCATGTTAATGGACTGACTAAAAATGTATCTCAAGCCCTTTTGTCACAGATCGATATTGATAAAAAGGTGTTAGTCTGGTTAGATGCTCTAGAGGATGCTGTTATGTATTTAGGAAGATGGGTTGCCAATCTGGTGGTTCAAATGCAATTGGTTTGTCGTGCTAATTATCAATTCATATGTGTTACTCCTTTACCCTACAATTAGACTGCTACTGAATGGTGGAAGGTTGAAAATCATATTCAGTGTATTCAGCATAGATTTACAAAGTTTACAAAAGGAAATATCTGTTATTTCACATAGTCACTTGTCTTTTGGTGATCCTGTTAAGGCAATAAAAGGATTTTTTGATACCTTACAGAACACATTACAAAAATTATCTCCCACTTTCTTTCTCAGATTTTCGTTTGGCTACTATTAGTGTCAGACACTGTTACTGCTCTTATGCATAATCCCCTGTATATGTAAATTAGGGCTCAAACAATATAGACAAATCTTGAGTTATTGGGTCCTTATACATCATCTGGCTCTAACTGGACCCACATTAAGCCACAAAAAACTTACCCAAGATGATACTGCCCCATTTTTAAAAAACAAAGGGGGAGTATTTAGGCATTGCTAAAAATGGGCTGGGACTGTGAGGAGGCTGGCCTGAACTGTTGGACATGGCCAAGGACCTCGGGCTGTGGGGTTGAAGCTGGCCCTGTCATTGGGAACCCACTCTGGTGATGGTGACTGGCCTTCCTAACCTTGGTTGTAGGTTGTAGTGTGCCCTGTCATTGCTCAGAGTGGGCAGAATTGGCAAGGCCCTCCCCCTGGATCCCCAAAAAACTCTGACCAAATCCATAAGTCAGCCTTTGCCTCCCTACAGTTCCTCCCCACAGTTCCTTGTGGCTAGCTGCCCAAGTGATCCTTATGTGGCTGAAATCATGTAGCCCTTCAGCCACCTCTCCCACAGCTCCTCCCCCACAGCTTTGAAGTCACATAGCTTTCTGCCATTTCTGTTCTCTCTCGCAGCTCTGCCCCCACAGTTCTGAAGTCACAGTAGCTATCTCTCTCAGCTCCTCCCTCACAGCTTTGAAGTTATGTAGCTCTTCCACTACTTAGATAGCAACCCATAATCCATGTATCTGACCGCCATATAGTCTGTATGTGCCATCTCAACCCTCCCCAAGTGTTTATAAACCCACTCCCCTTTTGAATAAACGAGTGCTGCCCATCAGACAGTCTCCTGGGTGTTCATTGCCCATCACCACACTTACCCACTGCTCCAGGACCCTGCTGTTTCCCACAACTCTTGCAACCAGGACATCGTTGGCCAACAACCCTGAGGAATGAGAATGGTAAAGACCCACAGAAAGGCATGAAGTCCTTATGTGTGGGTAAATAAGATTCATAGAAATGGAACCTCTTCCTCTTTTTCTCAGAGACTTTGGAATGTTTCAGGAAGCCACATAGAAGCCCACTCTTGCTTTGATTGACTGTCCTCTAGGACCACTAATAACTGCAGGGGAAATGGAAAACCTAGTGTTGCCACCATGGTGCCATCCAGACTCTGAATTGTGGAGGGCCATAGAATATCACTGAGCAGGTCATAAGAGCATCTGCCCCAGGGGTTGAAAAAGGATGCAGCAGGTATCTTCCATGAAGGTGCTCTGAGATACTTAGACCTAGTTCCAGTCACCTATGGAGAATCAGAACTCAGAAGTTTGCAGAATATTACTGATGAATTACTACTTTCAGTATGGAAAAGAAGCAACAGTGACCCAGAGTAGCAGAAAACATTCCTTACTTGATTCTACGTACTAGGTATGAGCTCTCTCCCACTGAGCAGGCCTCATATCCAATCATAGAGCCACTGATTATCTGCATGGGCTGTGTACAAGTATTGCATAAGTGTGTACATCTTGTCCAGCTGGTTGATTTTGTAGTTTGAAGGAACCCCTGTTTGCTCATACTATTAATGCCTCAAGATACTCCTGTCCAAACTGTGGTTCTTACAATCTTTCCAAACCCTCTTCTACAATGCTCCCTGATCATTGTCATTGGCATTAAGTTCTATTCAACCTCTGAATTTCTGATTTGATGAATTTTGAGTACCCACAGTGTATTGCCATCTCCCTAGAGTGGGTTGTCAGGTTAGCAGTGAGAGCCACACTAATATTTTAATTACCACTTCCTAAGTAATGTCTTCTGGGCCCTGGAAGATGTGATAGAGATAACTTGTCTATGCTAGAACGTTAGCTATCTTTTCCTGTCATATGCTTCCATATGTAAAACAATAATAGCAACAACAAAAGAACAAATAGATTCTCCAACTAAGAGTGAGAGCAGCGTGAATTAAAGGTGATAAGCATAGTTATGTAAGAGATTTTTGGTGGGTAGTCTCTCTCAGCTAAAAGACTAGTGGGATCTTCTCTCTGGAGTTTATGACCTTACTATCTAATGGAATCTGAACCCCACTTAAGAGGGTCCTTAGTGGAATGGAGGCTTGGAGAAAGGATATAAGAGTACAACCTGCCAAGCTTTGCTCTGTGATGAATCCCACATGCACACATAGCTGCTATTGTTGCCTCGATGGCTTTGAACAGGATAGCAGAAGGTGCCCCACATAGAACTCCCATAAGACTGCCTATGGGCTATATTCTCAATCTGGTAAACCTGTCTGGGTACAGTTAGGCTAACCTGACTAGGCTAACCATTTTCCCTGGCCCAAAAGCATGTAGTCTAGGAAAGACATTACCCATCAAACAATGCCTGATGTTTGCTTTACCCTGGAGGCTTCTCACCTCCATGTAGCTT
Organism: Orientallactaga sibirica; assembly: GCA_036365145.1. Classification (NCBI taxonomy): domain Eukaryota; kingdom Metazoa; phylum Chordata; class Mammalia; order Rodentia; family Dipodidae; genus Orientallactaga; species Orientallactaga sibirica. The sequence continues at coordinate 29,433,128 of JAEOAD010000026.1, read as the reverse complement.
TGAGCATCCATTCAGTTCAGCTCCTGGCTCTAATTAGTATGTTGTATAAGGCCAATGCTGGGCAGATTTCCTTATTTTCTGGATTTTGTGTGGACAAGACTATGGCAGTTTACACACCTCCTATTCTGAACAGAGGCCAGGTGAGTGTTGCCAGAAAACTTCTGCTTGGATTTCCTGCCTGGATCCCTGTTGTGACTGACATGAGTCCATACCAGGCTGATCCACACCACATGGCTCAGAATCCATGGAAGTCAGTCTTCTCTGCCTCACTACTTAAAAGCAGAAAGATAGATGAAAGAGTATCTTAAGGACTTTAAAATATACAGGATTTATTCTTGACTGTGCTCACATTACTATAGCACAGACCCTCATGATTCCTCCCATCTTAACTTTTGCTGTCTTTTGCTAAATCTTCCTTCCTCACTCCCCAGCTTCTGGTACCTACTTCTAGTTCAGCTTTCTCAAGTTCTACATAAGAGGGAGTGCTACAGAATTGATATTTCTGGGATGACAGATGTGGTGGTTTGATTCAGGTGTCCCCCATAAACTTCAAGTGTTCTGAATGCTAGGTTCCCAGCTGATGGCAACTTGGGAATTAACACCCCCTGGAGGCAGAGTATTGTTGAGGATGGGCTTATGGGTATTATAGCCAGCTTCCTCTTGCCAGTGTTTGGCACACTCTCCTGTTGCTATTGTCCACCTTATGTTGACCAGAGAGTGATGTCCACCATCTGCTCATGCCATCGTTTTTCCTGCCATCATGGAGCTTCCCCCTCGAGCCTATAAGCCAAAATAAACCTCTTTTTTTCCCACAAGCTGCTCTTAGTCGGGTGATTTCTGTCAGCAATGCGAACCTGACTGCAACAGTAAAGTGTTACCGAGGAGTGGGGTTGCTGCTAGACACCTGACTGTGTGGCTTTGGCCTTTTGGAGCTGATTTTCAAGAGGAATGTGGAAGGACTTAAAATCTTGGCCTAAGAGATGCCTTGCAGTGCTGTAAGTACAGCTTGATGGACTGTTCTGGTCAGAGCTGAAAGACCTGAATGCATTAAGAACTATGGACTGTGAGGTTTAGCTTATGAGGGTGAAAAAGAGCTTTTCTTGGACTGGGCTAGCAGTTTGTGTGAGAAGTTTGCTGTTATGCCCGTGTCCTGAGAAGTTGTGCAGGGCTGCTTTGCGTAGAAATGAACTGGTGTGAGCAGAGGGATATGGCACAGAAAAAATGAAATCTTTGGGTGAACTCTACTCGTTCAGCTGCAGTTGAGAGATTACAACCTTTGAGATTGGGCCAGCTGACCTGCAATGGGGCAACAGGAAGAATGCAGACTCTTTTGAAGGAGCCTGAATGTGAAGGAGTGTCCTGTTCTTCAAAGTCTGATTTATTCCCCCCTGGATTAACAAGTTGGCACCCTACCTGGTATTATGGAGTATAACAAATGCAGGAAAGAGAGGGTCATTGAGTTTTTAACTCGGTCTTGTGTTTTGGAAATGGCCATGGGCAGTGTGAAGCAGGTTTGCTGGATGCCTGCATGGAAATCCCATGGGGCCATGAGGATGGACCGTGGGTTGCAGTGAAGACCCAGTGGAGATGCCGGGACTATGAGATGGCTGCCAAGGAGGGCTGCCAGCCCTGGATGAAGTTTTCCAGGACTGTGAGTAGCCTAGCTGGAGGGGCGGAATTGGAACTCCAGAGACTTGTTGCTGCTCAGAAGTATCGGACTTGGAGATTTGTCACTAAGTAGTTGTTGGATTGGAATTACAGAGTTTGACGTTTGCCCTGGTTGTTTAAAATCTTGTATTGGTTAAGTATTTCTTTGTTTTGCCCAATGCCATCCTTTGCAGTGTGAATGTTTTATTCTGTGCCATTATGGGTTTTTTGGGGGGATTATTTTTGGTATTATGGCTCAGTTAAGAGGCCTTGGATTATGGAGACGTATGAACATTATTGGAATTGTTAAAAACTATGGGGACTTTTAAATTTGCATGAATGCATTGCATTTTACATCATGTATGGTTATCAGTTTATGGGGACCAGGGGCGGAATGTGGTGGTTTGATTCAGGTGTCCCCCATAAACTTCAAGTGTTCTGAATGCTAGCTTCCCAGCTGATGGCAACTTGGGAATTAACACCTCCTGGAGGCAGAGTATTGTTGGGGACGGGCTTATGGGTATTATAGCCAGCTTCCCCTTGCCAGTGTTTGGCACACTCTCCTGTTGCTGTTGTCCACCTTATGTTGACCAGAGAGTGATGTCCACCCTCTGCTCATGCCATCGTTTTTCCTGCCATCATGGAGCTTCCCCCTTGAGCCTGTAAGCCAAAATCAACCTCTTTTTTCCCACAAGCTGCTCTTAGTCAGGTGATTTCTGCCAGCAATGTGAACCTGACTGCAACAACAGATCTATTAGATCACTTGTCCCATAAATCAGTACAATTATCAATTGCCAGTTGCAAAGTGTATTAGAAAAATCATAAGCAAAAATGCATGAGTGCATCTTGGCTGTCTCACCTACAAAAAAAGAGCACATAACCTGATGAGAATATGACAAGCATGGGATATGTTCATATAATAAAGTTCATAACTAATAATTTTTTTTTTTTTTTGGTTTTTCGAGATAGAGTCTCACTCTGGCCCAGGCTGACCTGGAATTAACTATGTAATCTCAGGGTGGCCTTGAACTCATGGCAATCCTCCTATCTCTGCCTCCCAAGTGCTGGGATTAAAGGCGTGTGCCACCACGCCCGGCGTAACTAATAAATTTTTTAAAAGCTCATAATCCATGTGAAATAATTTGGTGAAAGATATAATTCAAGGTCATATGATCACTGGGGGCCATATTGCCCATGGTCTGAATTTATCACTACCCCCTAATAGTGTCATAGTTTCAGCCAGACAGCTTCAGAATTGCTGTATATTGTTTTAATCAGCAAAGCTGTCAATTCATATTGTAAAATTTACATGAAATAATGCAGATAAAACATATCAGCCTGACACTCGTGATCTCTATATGCAGAGATGAGGATATACTTGAAAAGCTGTATCCTTACACTATTGTGTGTGTATGTGTGTATATAATTGTTTATATATTGTTTAACAGTATTGTTTAACATAATATAACATAACATAACATAAGCATAACTTATTTCAGGAGACATACAGAAAGCTAGTCAATCAGATAACAAGAAAAAGAATGCAAAATGGGATGACTTCAAGTTTCTATTTTATCTAAATTAGGTTTGATTGCCCAGGACCCCCATAAGCCAGATATACAAGGGGACACACACATCTGAAATTCATTTGCATTATCTGGAGGCCCTGGTGGTCCATTCTCCTCTCTCTCTCTCTCTCTCTCTCTCTCTCCCTGCCTATTTCTGCATCTTTCTCTCAAATAAATAAATAAAATATGAAAAATTATATAGTTAGATAATTATTATATAAAAAAAGAGTAAATAGCTTTTCTAATTGGAGTATAATATACCCATACTAAACCACACAAAGGAAAAGAGAATGGAAACAGAAGAGAAAGCTTTCATACATGGGGCAGAGGGTGATTTCAGTTTAATACACATATATCTGGAAACCCAGAAGAAAGTGTGAGCAAAAATATAGACATATATATGTGCATGCATATGCATATATACGATTCTAAAAGAATCAAACTGTTGATATAACTGGCTCAGAGACCACTAAGAAGGATTTTTACCCCAAATCTGACCAAATCTTATTTATTTGAATTTAGAAAATCATCAGTAAAGACCAAAACTTGAAGGAATATGCATGACTGCTCAGAGGTAAGGTCTTTCCATGAAGAGACACACAGTGAGGGCATGGTGGCACACACCTTTAATCCCAGCAATCAGGAGGCAGAGGTAGGAGGAATGCCATGAGTTCGAGGCCACCCTGAGACTACATAGTGCATTCTGGGCCAGCCTGAGCTATAGTGAAACCCTACCTTGGAAAACCAAAAGAGAGGACTTCTGGTTAAGAGGGCAGCATAGGGCTGGATAGATGGCTTAGGGGTTAAGGCACCTGCCTCCTAAGCCTAAGAACGCTGGTTCCAATCTCCAGCGGTTCCAATCTCCAGGTCCCACGTTTAGTCAGATGCAAAGTGATGCAAGGGCGCAATGTCGCACATGACCACAAGGGGGCGCACGCATCTGGATTTCGTTCTTAGCAGCTGAGACACTGCTGGCGTGCCCATCTCTGTCTTCCTCTCTCTCTCTCTCTCTCTCTCTCTCTGTGTGTGTGTGTGTGTGTGGATCTGTTTGTCATAATATCTAATTTGCATAACTGCTCTGTGCTGTTTCTCATTGAATGTGTACATAGTTTAGTTAAGTTTTTAGAAATTGTCTGTATTCTGTTCCATTCAGCCTCTCATAGCAGGCAAACCCAACACCTAGAGTCACTTTTCTGGTTACTCTGAGAGTCTTAAGAACCACACCTAGTACCTTAAGCTCCTACCCTGAAGATATATAACATCAGATTGATTGATACATCTAATATTACTGCAGATAATTAGAAAACCCAAGCATTAAACTAATCCAAGATACAAAAACCTCTGCATAATAATACAAGAAACACAAAAAAGTCAAGACCATATAAATCCACCAAAAAGTATTAATACATCAGAAATGACCTTTAGTGAGACTGATTTAGAGGAAATGCCTGAGAAAAATTTCAAAAGAATGATTATAAATATGTTCAAAGAACTCAAATAGGAAATCAAAGTAATCAAAGAACACACAGGAAACCAATTTAATGGAGTAAGGCAGTCAATAAAAGACCTGAATAAGGAAATAGAAATAATAAAGAAAAAAAAGTCAGAAATACTAGCAATGAAGAACACAAACGGTGAAATAATAATAATAATAAAAAAAAACTGTAGAAAATCACTCCAGTAGAATGGATGAAGTAGAGAACAAAATATCTAAACTAGAAGACCAGGTGGCAGATCTAATACAGTCCAACAAAGAGAAAGACAAACTAATAGGATAGTATGAATGGGAATTTCAAGATATTTGGGACACTATGAAAAGATCAAACATAAGAATTCAGGGTCAAGTAGAATAAGAACTTCACTCCAAAGGCATAGTAGGTGTTTTCAACAAGATCATAGAAGAAAACTTCCCCCAAATTGGGAAAAAGACACCAATGCAGATACAGGAAGCCTTTAGAACACCAAACATATAAAACCTAGAAAGAACCTCACCTCACCCTATTATAATTAAACTACCAAACATACAAACCAAAGAAAATATATTGAAAGCAGCTAGAGAGAAAAAGCAAGTGACCTACAAAGGCAAGCCCATCAGAATCACAGCAGATTACTCAACACAAACTTTAAAAACAAGAGGGGCTTGCAGTCTAGGTTACCCAGCAGGAAACAACCTGATGTAATGCTCAAACAAGTGCACTAGTGGCACACAGCCATGGTGGGTAACCAACTGCTTTTAATATGGTGAATAGATCCACTCAGTGGAATGGAACTCATTGCTGGAACTGGGAAATAAGTCAAAACCATGAACAAAAAATGAGCCCAGTCTCCAACATCAAGTTCCCACCAAATGTGGGCTAGAAGAGTGCCTACACATAGAAAATTCTCTCTAAAATAACTATGGCCATCCCATATATCTAGTAATAACTTCTCTCTCCATTGGAGAATTTGCTTATCTTTTTCAGATGGATGGTGAACCTGAAGGGAGGATCAGCTTATCACACCTCACCAGGGCCCCAGCTGAAACCATAGAGTAATGCAGGGAAAGGGCAAGAGTACAACTTTCTTGGTGATCACGACACCAGAAAAAGACTGAAGGAGATAAACACAGAGAACATCCAACTCCTACCAAGCCAGATATCCAGAGACACAGAGGCTCCCAAAACCTCATCACTGAAGTAGAACTAAAATGATCCCAATGTGGCTCAGGGAAATTAGCAGAAGAGGGAGCAGAAAGAGTGTTAGAGCCACAAGTTGGTTCATTATGCACAGAGACTTGGCCTATCCCCCATACCTCTTGACTACCCCCACAATGGATGACACACATTCCCCATTGATGAGGGTCCCTTTGGATGGGGGAGGACAGGGAAGAAGATAATGGAGTCACCAATATGAATGTAAAATTAGAATAATATAAATAATAAAATAAATTATAAAAAAACAGAGGAGCTTGGAGTGATGTATTCTAGGTTCTGAAAGATAAAACCTGTAAACCAAGGATACTTTATCCTGAAAAGCTATCCATTCAAGTAGACAGAAAAATAAAGACATTCCACAACAAAAGCAGGCTAAAGAAAAATTTGAAGACAAAACCAACTCTACAGAAATTACGTGAAAGGATCCTCCATGCTTAAGAGAAATTAAAACACACGTATAAGGAACCTGGAAAAAACAAACCATACTCCAATACTAGTTAATACAAGAGAGCAAAGGTAAACCCAGAACTACAAAACAAGGAAAAAGGCAAAAATAAATACATACCTTTCAAAAATAACTCTTAATATTAACGGCCTGAATACCCCAACCAAAAGACATAGGTTTGCAGACAGGGTTAAAAAGCAGGATCCTTCAATTTGTTGCCTCTAAGAAGCTCACTTTTCTACAAAGGATGGACACTATCTTAGGGTGAAAGGTTGGAAAATGGTTTTTCAAGCAAATGGGGCTAGAAAACAAGCAGGGGTTGCTATCCTAATATCTGATAGGGTAGACTTCAGACCAACAATAGTTAGGAAAGATAAGGAAGATCACATCATATTGATTAAAGGAACACTCCAACAGGAGGACATTACAATCCTAAACATGTATGCACCTAACATGGGGGCTCCCAATTTCATCAAACAGATGCTATTAGAACTAAGGTCACAGAAAGCACAAAATACACTTATAGTGGGTGACTTCAACACCCCAGTCTCACTAATTTACAGGTCATCCAAGCAAAAACTAAACAAAGATGTTTCTGTATTAAATGAGGTCATAGAACAAATGGACCTAACAGATATATATATAGGACATTTCATCCAAATGCTGAAAAATACACATTCTTTTCAGCAGCACATGGAACATTCTCTAAAATAGACCATGTATTACTATACAAAGAAAATCTTAACAAATATAGGAAAATTGAAATAATTCCATACACTCTATCTGATCACAATGGGATCAAATTACAAATCAATAGCAAGAAAAGCTATAGGGCATACACAAAATCATGGAAACTAAACTATACACTATTTAATGATGAATGGGTCAATGAAGAAATAGAGAAGGAAATCAATTCATGGAGTCAAATGATAATGAGAACACAACATACCAAAACCTTTAGGACACAATGAAGGGAGTCCTAAGAGGGAAATTTATAGCTTTAAGTGCCTATGTTAAGAAATTAGAAAGGTTGCAATTAAACAACTTAATGCTGCACCTTAAGGCCTTGGAAAAAGAAGAACAAGGCAAACCATGAGCCCCAGAGATTCACCAGTCTCTGCTCCCCACAGAACTGGGGTTACAGTGTATGGCAATACCCAGCTATTTATGTGGGTGCCAGGGAATCAAAACCAGGGTGAATCAATGCTTCTCAGGTTCTCATGCTCATGAATCAAGAGCCCTTAATTGTTGCATCATCTCTCCAGCTCCCAAAATTAGTTTAACTGTGCAAAAATATGAGGTACAGTGAGATAATTTGATATATTCATATAGTATATAGAAATCAAAATGCCACTTCCTTAAATATATAAAAATTTAAATTGTGGAGGACATTTTGGTTAACACACAGAATTGTATACACTTATCATTCTTTGACATTTCAATACCTTTAATGCAGTGTGTGCTGACCAATCTGGTCATTAATATTTCCATCTCATCACTGCTCTATATTTGGAAACTTAGAGTTCCTTTCTCTTGTTATTTATATGACATGCTGGGTGATTATAAACTAAGTCTCCTACAACTTTCCACTGCTCTGGAGAATTCTAGACCTGACAGCATTTACCCAGCTGTGTTTGGATACCAGTTTTCCACTCTAGTACTGTCCTGTCTTCTTCCACAACCTTGTCAGTCTCTAGTGGTCACTGTCATATTTTGTCATTTAGTGTTTTTAAATATCATATCTGCAGGAAGAGCATACAGATTTTTCCTTGTGTATCTGATTTGCTTCACCTACCATGAAGAATACTGAGTTTTAGGGGCTAGGAAGATGGCTCAGTTGGGAAAGTGTTTGCCTCACAAGCATGAGGACCCGAGTCTGTCTAAGCCCCAGAACTCTGTTTGAACAGCCTCTGACACACCCTTGTAATCCCAGCACTGGTGATGTGATAATTTGCTAGGGTTCACTAGTCAGCCAGTCTTGCCTTCTTGATACCCTCGGGCTAAAAAGCAACCCTTTTATCCCAGCTGTGTGAAGGCAGAGGTAGGAGGATCTGGGGTTCAAGATCACTGTAGAAGACAGCCTCAGGTTGCTTAGATGAACTTCCAAATCACACACAGTTATGAAATAGGGAAGGTTTCATGAGAGCAGAAAGAGATGGCCTGCTTTCACAGATCAAAGCAGAGAGAAAAGCCACAAGCCAAAATCCAAAAGCGATACCAACACACACACAAGAACACTTCAGAAACTCCAGGCAGAGCTCAAGCACTCTACATATCTTTAGGCTGGAATTCCAAATCCACCCCCACACCTTATGGCTGGATACTAGGATCCACCCACAGTGACACCTCCTCCAGCCAAGAGCCTGCAGATCTAAATTTCAAATGTTAATGAAATCCTGAATATATTGGGGGGGGATCCATTCAAACTACCACATTCACCATGGCAGACATCTTTTATCCCAGATGCATGGAGGCAGAGGCAGGAGGATCAGGGTCTCTAGGTCACTTTCAGCTATATGAGACCCTGTCTCAAAAAAAGTAATGGATCCATCTGTTTCAGATTATATACTATATAGTTCTGAGTCAATGTCCTAAATATTTCTAAAAGCCACTTGGAACAGTGCGGTATTAGAAAGTGTTGCAGCTCTAACTGTTCCCTTTAAAAGATGCATGGTGCTGTAGTCATGTCTCAACGTCATCGCCGTCTGGTGTGTGTTGACTTTCTTCTATGGAAGTGACAATCTTTGACTCAGTATTTTAAAATATTGAGTTTCGTAAAATACTAGTTTCATAACTAGAAAATATGCCTTGGTCTTACAAATGGTGAGTTTTTCTTTTCTTTTTTTTTTTTCTCCTTTTTTAAACTTATATTATTCTGATTTTACATTCATAGTATTGGTTCCATTGTCCTCCTCCCTGTCCTCCCACTTTCAAAGGGACCCTCATCAATGGGGAATGTGGGTCGTGCATTGTTAGGTTAGTCAAGAGTTCTGGGGTGTAGGCCCCAGTCTCTTTGCATAATGCCCCAACTTGTGACTCTAACAATCTTTCCACGCCCTCTTCCGCGAGTTTCCCTGAGCCACATTGGGGTCATTTTAGTTCTGTTTCAGTGATGAGGTTTTGGGAGCCTCTGTGTCTCTGGATATCTGGCTTAGTTGGAGTTGGATGTTCTCTGTGTTTATCTCCTTCAGCCTTTTTCTGGTGTCGTGATCGCCATGTACGCTGAACTCTTGCCCTTCCCCTTCTCTCTCTTTCTCTCTCTCTCTCCCTCTCACTCTCTTTTCCTACCTCTCCTCTCTATACTCACTTCCTCTATAATATTATCTATCTTTTTCTTCCCTCACCTTTCTAGGTGCAGACTTGAAATTCCCAGTGCCAGCACGGGGTTAAACTCCACAATGAGCTCTTGATCCGAGAAATGGTGAGTTTTTCAACTGCAAAGGTGCCTACAATAATTGTTCTATGGTTTCAGCTGGGGCCCTGGTAAGGTGTGGTTAGCTGATCCTCCCTTCAAGTTTGTTGTCCACCTGAAAAAATATAAGCAAATTCTCCAACTGAGAGAAAAGTTAGTACTAGGTAGAAGGGATGACCATCTATGTTTTGGAGGGAATTTTATATGCGTTGGCTCTCTTCTAGCCCACATTTGGTGGTATCTTGCTCTTGGAGACTAAGGTTATTTTTTGTACATGGTTTTGACTTATTTCCCAGTTCCAGCAATGAGTTGCATTCCACTGAGTGGATCTGTTAGCCAAATCAAGAGCAGTTGGTTACCCACCATGGCTGTTTGCCACTACTGCACTTGTATGAGCATTATGTCAAGTTGTTTCCTGCTGGGTATCTTAGACTGCAAGTTGTTTGGACCAATGTCGGACATTTTCCCCCAGTTGCTTGTGTAGCACCCTCTGGTATTAGACTAGCTGTCTGGGGACTGACCTTCTTCCAAATTCTGGCCAGGTCTCTCTGTGTTTGGTCTCACACATGTATGCTATCTTTGACAGTAGGGTCTTACCATTAACCTTTGGTGGGTCACCAAGAACTCTGACAGAAGTCTGTCTTTTTTTTGGGGGGGGGTAACCTCATCATGAAGGCTAACCCTAATCTTGTCCTGCTTCTCTCTCTCTCTCTCCAACTCTCTTTTCCTACCTCTCCTCTCTATACTCACTTCCTCTATAATATTATCTATCTTTTTCTTCCCTCACCTTTCTAGGTGCAGACTTGAAACTCCCAGTGCCAGCATGGGGTTAAACACCACAATGAGCTCTTGACCCGAGAAATGGTGAGATTTTCAACTGCAAAGGTGCCTACATAATTGTAAGATGCAGAATTTTTGTGAGAACACAGAAAATACTTCAAATGATCTTTCATGATTATTGAGCTGATGTGCTAACACAAGGGAGAGGCTCTGCCCCCAGGACAGTGTGTAAATGACAGATTTACTAGGGGTTCCTAATTAAGAGGGAAGAAATGGCCTGTGGTTCTAAACTGAAATTTCTACACCTCCTTTAGCAAAGACAGTGAAAGCAAAAGCCATAAACATGTATAGCATTTCTGAAAAACTAGAAAGAACACAGACTATCCATTTTCTTTGGCTAATTTTCAAAATCTGAGTTACAGTCTACATAGTAACAAATTACTGGATTATAAAAGACCAAGAAGGGATGAACATAACATATTATCAGAGGCTCTGCACAGGCAGATTGAAATACTTAGAAGGTGGATGAAAGAAGGGGCTCTCTACAGAGATGCTGATGGATTTAAGCAGAACACACTGCAACTGCTCAAGGTTGATAATGAAGGAGGTGCTTCCATGCCTAGGCTCTGAGGAGGAGGGCAAGATGTACTATGGACAGGCTCTTTTTTGGATTTATGGTCCCAAACAGCTTGTAGAGCATCCTGTAGCAAAAGAGCTAAAGGATAAATAGATGAATTTTGCTCCATCTTCTTCTGGTCTCCTGAAGATGATCACACCTGAAATTGAATAACAGAACAGGCATGTCCATTTGTGTCATTAAGCAGCCTTCTTTAGTTCAAAACAGGTAAAAGAGGATGGAGGTTAGCTACATGGCTGTGTAATGACAAACAGAATCAGGATTAGGGAGATTGCCATGCAAGCCTGAGGCTCAGTTCATCCTGAGTTCAGTCCCCAGCACCCACCTAAAATGCTCGGTTTGGTCAAGCATGCCTGTAACCCTAACACTGTGGTAGTGGGGACAGGAGAATCTCTGGAGTTTGATGGTTGGTTGGCCAGTCTGACTGAAGTGGCAGCTCCAAATTCAGTGAAAGACTCCATCTCAGGGAAACATGCAGATGTTGTCCTATGGCCTCTGCATGCAGGCACATGGGATACATGCATCTGTACACATATGTGCACACAATATACTTACACATACCACACAAACCAAAACACATATTACAAATAACAAAAATATGATAATAAAAATAAATATGAGGCCAGGCGTGGTGGCACATGCCTTTAATCCCAGCTCTTGGGAGGCAGAGGTAGGAGGATCGCCATGAGTTCAAGGCCACCCTGAGACTACATAGTTAATTCCAGGTCAGCCTTAGCTAGAATGAGACCTTGAAAAACCAAATAAATATTAAATATATGAATATGTGTACATGCATATTTATACTCATATAAGTATGTGAAATAATACATATAACTTATAAATTTATATATTAGTAAATAAGTTCTTATTCATGTAAAATTTTATATTAAATATTTTACATGGATATATACTGAAAAGGCAACAGTTTTGATATTGAAAATTAGCAAATTATCCTTTCTTTTATTCACAATTTGCTGATGTTTGGAAGGATCATAATATTGTATAAAACTTTGCTATTAATGATATATCAGGTAAAGGAGGCTAACAAGCTTATTTTTATTTTAGGTATTAAATAATTTCCTACTAATATATTTAACTTATGAGCTCAAGGAATATTACAAAAAGAGCTAAGTTTCCTTTCAGCTTCAGTTCAAGCAATTGTCAAGGACATTTAGATTTCCTCATTAGCTTGTTTGAAGAGTAAGCTTGGCACAGGATGCAGCTCTTTCTTTGGCAGTGAGCTGGACACATGATGCAGGTCTTTCTTTAGCAGTGAGCTGGGGACATGATGCAGCTCTTTCTTTGGCAGTGAGCTGGACATGATGCAGCTCTATTTTTAGCAGTGAGCGTGGCACGTGATGCAGATCTTTCTTTAGCAGTGAGCTGGACACATGATGCAGCTCTTTCTTTAGCAGTGAGCTGGACACATGATGCAGATCTTTCTTTGGCAGTGAGCGTGGCACATGATGCGGCTCTTTCTTTCTTTTTTTAAATTTTTAAATTTTTATTTATTTTTAATTTTTTTAATTTTTTTAATTGGCAACTTTTATACTTACATACAAAAAGTGCATGGTATCTCTCTCCCTTCCCCCCATTCCCTTTTAGAACTCCACTTTCCATCATATCCCCTCCCTCTCTCCATTAGTCTCTCTTTAATTTGATGTCATCATCTTTTACTTCTATTATGAGGGTTTTGTGGATGTATTGCTAGGCACAGCAAGGTTGTGGATATCAAGGGCAATTTCTGTCTGGGTAGTTGCATTGTAAGGATTCTTACCCTTCCTTTGGCTCTTCCATTCTATCTGTCCCCTCTTCCGCAATGGTCCCTGAGCCTTGGAGGGTGTGACAGAGGTGTTTCAGTGCTGGGCACTCCTCCATCCCTTCTTCTCAGCACTATGTTGCCTTTTGGATCATCCCAGTGAGCTGGATACATGATGCACCTCTTTCTTTAGCAGTGAGCTCGGCACATGATGCAGCTCTTTCTTTAGCAGTGAGCTCGGCACATGATGCAGCTGTTTAGCAGTGCATGTTTAAGTTTACCTTGGTTTGAGTTGGTGAAATCTTTGAGGAAGAACAAGTAAATTCCATATATGTTACATAAACAAACAAAGGGCCTATATTTGAAGAAAGAACTTCTTTGTTATCTTACTGTCATTGTTGGCACCAGGGATTCATCGCAAGGCCTCATACATCCTAGAAAAGCCCCCTACCACTGGCCTACATGGACATATTTTTACTGTTTGCTTTGAACAGAAAGGCCTTTCTGCAGTGGGCAGCAGTTAATGCAGAGATGCCAAACTAGTCAAAGGACTGAGAATAACTGATTCTTCATGGGTATCTGTGTCATCCCCTCCAAGGCCCAGGGCATATCACTAAGAGGGGCCAGGAAGAATTGAACAACTGGAAGATGAAAGAAGAGCTGTGGGACATTGTGTTCTGGACACAACATGGCTGTTACACTCATGAACTCATAGCAGCTGCAGTTTTTGCACAAGATTGAGCAACATCTATCATTAATAGGAACATGTTCATGAGGCCTGACCCCTTCCTCAGGACCTTTTGGTTGCTGGGGGAGTGAACCATGTCCTTCAGTGGCTTAACCACTAGTAAGTTTCCCACAGTCCAGTAAATAACCCCCATACCCAATTAAAATCAGTGAGCTATGACAAGAGAAAATGTAAATAGGAAGGGGACTAGTTGGGAAAATGAGACTTAGAGTAAAGAGGGCCATGGGGGTGAACGTGATTAAAGCATATTATATACATATGCAAAATTGTAAAAATAAAATATTTTTAAATGCCATAGATATTTTATGATAGAGCTGAGAACAGCTTCCTGGCCAACACCACATGTAACACTCATCTATTCACTCTTTTACCTCCTCCTTGTTTTTTCCCAGTTTTTTCTTTATTGAAACTTAATTCTTTTATTGAGAATTTTAATGCATGAACATACTGTAATTTATCATAATATGCTCCCATTATCCTCTCTAGCCCCTGACCCCATCCCAGTTCCAGTGAATCCACTCTTATTCTGCTTTAAATAAATTTCTTGTTTATCACCCAAAGAAATGGATCTCACTATGACATTTTCATAAGTACCTATAACTATACTTTGTTCTTATCCATGCTACTCCTTGGCAGTCAGCTTCTCCCATATCCTTTCCCTTTAGATTTCATGTTAAATATATTCCATTGCCTTCATGTGTTTCCTCCCCCACATTTACACCTCCCCTTTCTCTTTCTTTCTTTCTTTCTTTCTTTCTTTCTTTCTTTCTTTCTTTCTTTCTTTCTTTCTTTCTTTCTTTCTTTCTTTTGCTTTTTCAAGGTAGGGTTTCATTCTAGCCCAGGCTGACCTGGAATTTACTATGTAGCCTCAGGGTGGCTTCAAACTCACAGTGATCCTCCTACATCTGCCTCCCAAGTGCTGGGATTAAAGGTATGTGCCACCATGCCTGGATCTTCCCCCTCCCTTCTTATAGTCCTTTTCTACTTTCATGTCCTACATAGATAGATGATAGATGATGATGATAGATAGATAGATAGATAGATAGATAGATAGATAGATGATAGATAGATGATAGATAGATAGATAGATACATAGATGATAGATACAGATGATAGACAAAATATATAGATAATATAGATAGATATAGATAGATAGATGATAGATAGATAGGTAGATACATAGACAGAGATAAATTTATATCTAGATTCCACCTATGAGAGGATAAATGATATTTGTATGGGAGCTTATTCACTTAACATAATTGCTCATCCATTTTTTCTTAATTTTTACTAGCATGGACCATATAATTTTTTTTATGAGCCAGGATACATTCTGAGAGTGGAAGTTGTCATTCTTAATATTTGTTCAACATGATGGAAAGTTAATGTGACTGCCTCAAATGGACCAGAATGGACAGTCTTCACACTCAGCACCTTGGTTGCTATCTTTGCTGAGCAGGGTCCTTATCCTGAGGCCAATGTCAGCTAGAACAGTCCATGGTCACCATGCAAGAGACAAATGCCCATCACAAGAGATACCTTGTTCCATGTGACACTCAGCATGTGGAGTGAAGGATGTGCTTCCTTGGTGACCAGCTGAGTTAGTAGCACCAATGGACACTAGCTCTGCCCAGTTCTTCCAAGGGCCGGGATGGGTCCTGAAGGCAAGTGATGAATAAGAGGCTTACCACACAGCTCTGACCTTCCCTAAAAGAGAATTATATTATGAAGTTCCTTTTCAATTATACATATATATATGTATATATGTATATATATATAATATAGATGCATATATGTATATATATATGATTTATACATGCTGCTAGTGTATGGGTTTGTGAGGGTGCATATGCATATACTTCTTTTTATATATGTGGGTGCACATGACTGTGTGTGTGTGTGTGTGTGTGTGTGTGTGCGCATGCGCATATGGTAAAGGCCAAAGGTCAACAATGGGGATGTTCTTCTATCACTTTCCACCTTATTTGTTTGTGACGGGCCTTCCCCTGAATGTGAGAACACTGATGCAACTTGAAGAGCTGGCCAGAGATCCTCAGGGGTTCCTTGTCTCTGTCTCCCAACTTTGGGATTACAAGCCTGTGCCTCATGTCCTGCATTTTACATAACTTCTGGGTCCTCATGCTTGTTTGGCAACACTTTATCCACTGAGACCCCAGTAATTTCTTAAGGTAACAGATCTGATAAAGCCAATCCATTTTTGTTAATGCAGAATGTGGTTGGAATTAACTTCTGACAACAGTCATCCAAGAGGAAAGACACACTGTCACCTCTAGCTCACTGGATACATCCACTCTGCAAATGTGGTTTCAGTGTGTAGGGAGTTGACAGAAAGACTCCTCCACACTGACTTCATTAACTGAGAAACATAGATTAAGCAGCTAGAGCTCCAGCTACTGCCTGTCCCTGGAACTTGTGCTTGGGTCCCAGCCACTCTGTTTTACATAATAGCACAGCTCATTCTGTCCAATATCAAATCTTTAAAATAAAGACAAGTCATACAAGAAGTCAAAGAAAAAGCAAGCCTTGTTAAAATGTTTTATTCAATTTTCATACATGTACATAATGTATATTGATCAAATTCCCTCCTATTTTTGTCCTCTCTCCCCATACTTCTTCCACTGAACCCCCTCCTCTTTCCAAATAGTCTTCTTGTATTTCAATGTTCTTAAAAAAAAATCTTGTCCTTGAATGGCATGGTGGCACATGCCTTTGATCCTAGCACTTGGGAGGTAGAGGTAGTAGGATCGCTATGAGTTTGAGGCTACCCTGAGACTAAATAGAGAGTTCCAGGTCAGCCTGGGCTAGAGTGAGATCGACCTGGAAAAACCAAAAAAAAAAAAATCTTACTAGGCGTGGTGGCGCACGCCTTTAATCCCAGCACCCAGGACTTGGGAGGCAGAGGTAGGAGGATTGCCATGAGTTCGAGGCCATCCTGAGAATACATAGTTAATTCCAGGTCAGCCTGGACCAGAGTGAAACCCTACCTTGAAAAACCAAAAAAAAAAAAAAATCTTGTCCTCATCAACAAAAGAAATGGGAAGAAGCCATCCAGCTACGGTAGGGTGAGCCCATAGAGACTGTAGCCATGGATGAAGAGAGTCAAGGAGCAGAGCTTGCTGTGCCCTGTGGGTTTCACTGCAGCCACCTAAGTGCTGATGTGGTGGGATCTTTTGGCATTTTGCAACACAGTAACCTGCATAATAGATGTTAGATTCCAACCTAGTCTTATTCCCCCAGGATTTGGGCCAGAAAGTTCAGGTGACAAATGCCTTTCCAAAGTCTGTTAGTTTAGAAATCCTTTACGTTGTGCACCCTTGTATGCTACTCTGAGCAAACACAGACTCTGCTCCTCACTTGTGAAATTCTGTAAGGAAATCTTTTTCTTTTCTTCACTTAATTAATTTGACTTAGAGCACTCATAATTGAAGTGGCAGTTTCATAAATATTCATTAATCACAAATTAGTATCTGATGTCAATAAGCCATGGGCCAGGAAGGAGGAACATGAGTGTTTTCTCTTCCCTGAAGCAAGTTCACACTCTTGAATGTATGTGCAGTCCTCCATCTGCTTTAAATTCTTTTTTTTTTTCAAGGTAGGGTCTCACTCTAGCTCAGGCTGACCTGGAATTCACTTATGTAGTCTCAGGATGGCTCGAACTCACAGTGATCCTCCTAGCTCTGCTTCCCAAATTCTGGGATTAAAGGCGTGAGCCACCATGCCTGGCTTTTCTTTAAATTTTTGACAAATTTACTGAGGGCCAATAGGTGTGAGGCATGTGGATGGAATGGGAGGATGCAGAAATGATCAGAGCATCATCTATATGAGGCCCATCTCTGCCTATAAGCATAACTTTATTCTTATAGCAAGAAATACAACAGATTTATTTTAACAACTATAGATGAGTAATCATAGAAATATACACATATTGATGTTATGTCCAATAGAGAATGTGCAGGTAATTGTGAGAAATAAGAGGCCTTAGAAATATTCAAGACACAGTGTGAATAGTGTTCTCATCAGGGTAACAGAGTTTTTTGCTTCATCCCAGAAGACACTCCCCAGCAATTCAAATGGAGAAATCAAAGAGAGTAGAATATATATCTCAAAAGGGAGTGAGTATTGCAAAATGTTAGTGATGTCATTGTTATACTCATGGGAAGTTTTGATTCTTTTTTGGTAGGAAGAAAGAGAAAGGAGAAGATATAAGTCAAGAAGTATCAGAGCTTCTTGAGATAGATAAGATATTAAGTCAGTATTGAGTACTGATGAATTCTCAGCACTTAATCTGTTCCAAGAAGTGATGAATACCCTACTTTGAACTACCAAAAAGAAAACAGAGTCATTGAAATGTCAGAGATTTCCATGGTGAGGAGCTTTATCTATACTATGGAACAATGTCTGAAATATCGAACACTTATGTGAAAATCTAAGAAGTATGGGCACGTGCTCTACTCTACTTGTGAGTGATGTCTGCAGAGTTGGTGTTAACAGATAAGGCTCTTTGAAACCTGGGCATTATGTTTTGTCACTGTCACAGAACTTTCTTCTATGCCCATTAAATGTAGTCCTTATATAAAATTATTATTATTATTATTATTATTATTATTATTATTATTATTTTCTTCAACTAAATAAATACTCCCCTATATTAAACTGAGATAGAAGACACGTGGTTAAAAATTAAAGTCATAGTTTTATTGTTTTATTTTTTTAAAAATTTTAAGAATGTTTAAATGTTATTTTATTTTGCTTATTTGAGAGGGAGAAAAGGGCAGATAGAGAAAGAAAGAGAACGGGAGAGAATGGGTGTACCAGGGCTTTCAGCCACTGTAAAAGAACTCCAGATGTATACACCACCTTGTGCATCTGGCTTACATGGGTCCTGAGGAATCAAACCTGGGTCCTTTGGCTTCATAGGCAAATGCCTTAACCACTCTTAACCACTAAGCCATCGTTCCAGCCCCATCACATTATTTTCTGTTGTGATTTCTCACACACTTTTAGGTATCACAGTCATCCAGTAGGAAGTTAGAATATTTTTATCTTGGTGAAAGAATATGTGGGAATTTATCTAAACAGATACACAGAAAGTGGGAAGAGAACCATGAGAAATGCGGAAAGTGTCAGAGCTGGTATAAAACTGTGCAATATATAATGAAGCCACTTCTACTGTCTACAAACTTTCATATGGCAATGGACACCAGTGAGGTTTGTATCAGTTAGCTTTGCTATGAACCCATGTATCAAATAAGCCCAAATTCATCATTTTTAAGTAAATGTTATTTATCATAAGACATTTTTCTGAAGTTATTATTATTCATAATCATGAAATTATGTGTCAATTCAGCAGTTATGTCAATCTTTACTTGGATTAGTGATTAGGTTTTTTTGGTATGGCATGTGTGTAGTATGTGTGGTGTGTGTACATGGATGTGTGGTGTGTATATCCCATGTGTGTACAGATGTATGCATCCCATACATGCAAGTGAAGGCCAGAGAAGGACATTAGGTGTCCTCCTATGTCATTGTTCCTTTTTGTTTCTTTAGGACAGAGTCTCTCATTAAAACTGGAGCTGCCATTTTTCAGCCACACTAATAGACCAGTGAACCACAGTGATTCTCCTTCTCTGCTCCCCACAGGACTAGAATTACAGGCTTTTGTAATCGTGCCCCCCACTTATGTGGTTGCTGAGGATAGAACTCAGAGTGGATCAAGCTCTTGTGCTTATGCAACAAGCTTTCCTACCTGCTGAGCCATCTTCCTAGACCCTAGTTTATTTTATAAGCTTTCTTTGTGTTTGCCATTTCTAGAGTCAGAAATTCAAGAAAGAATATAAGTAGGTAAGACCTTTTGAAGCTAGACTCAAAAATGCCACCTTGTCTGGAGTTTTTTTTGTGGCTTTAGACACTTATAGAGACCAGAGCATACTAATGCATGGAGATGTATGTCTACAAGATGGAGTTTGCAGGAGCAGCAGAAGGTGTTATTTTGACAGTGACTGTGAGCTCCTGTTCTGCCTGAGGCCTGATCTTCACTCCCTTGGCTGGACTCACTTCTCATTATCCAATGTTGGTATAGGTTTCAACATTGATATAACTTTCTTTGTTACTTTTATAAATGAGTTGTATTCTTAGATCTCCTCCCCCACCCCAGCCCTCCTCCCCAATTCTGCTGAGTGTCTTCTTTAACAATATCTTTCCTCACCTGCTACTGTAACTATCCTATTGTTAAGGTCCTCATCCTGATTCTCTTAACTTCCTGTGCGCTGTACTCCCCACCAGGCAGAAGCTGAATGAAAGTGGGGTTCCTGCTGTAGTGTTGTTATAGAAAATAATTGAGTCCATGAGCAAAATCCACTTCAGAGAGAGGGACAGAGCCTTTATTCATGCTCAGACCTCTGCTTGCTAATGCCAGAAAGATAGAGGCCCTGAACTCAGATTTTTTTTTCTATAGTTATATACCTTTTACAATCCTTTGTCTGAATTTTCCCATGCTTTGAGAGGGGAGAGATTTACATACATGAGTGTAGGGTTCTTTCAAATAGGATTAAGTATTGGCAGCTATCTTCTGGGATAAGGTAGTTACATATTGTCCAAAGGGGATAGGCTCAGAGTCCCAGAATTCTTATCAGCTACCATCAGAAGAATCTATCCAAATCCTTATTTCAGTTTCAGAGAGGGAAATACAACATCTATTGGTTCCCTGAAAGTCCTAGGAGTGTATTTAAATTTCTTATAGATACATTGATTATATTGCATCTAAACTAACATAAGCAAGAAACATTAGATATATGATATATCTTCAATAGTTTTAACCACTGACTACCACAATGCCTAGCCCTTGGCAAACTTTCCACAAAGTGATGATGTATTCTACACATAAATTAACCATGCCTTTAAACCAAACTTAAAACTGATTGCAGTGTCAAGACTTGATTAAATTTCTCACTGAAACCTAGACAAATAGTCCATACTTCCTGGCAGACATGCATTTTTAAAAATTTATTTTTATTAGACTTGTATACAATTAGTGAATAACACATGTTGGTACCATCCTTTCCCTCCTCTGAAGAGGCCTTCCTCATTGGGTTGCAAGTCAAGCCCATTGGGATTGTAGGTTATGCATTATGGGGGCAGCAGTCATTTATGGGAGAGAGGCAATGTCTCTATGCATAATGTCCCAACTTGTGGCTCTAACAATCTTTCCACCCCCTCTTCTGCAAAATTTCCTGAGCCATGTTGGGTACATTTTAAGTCTATTTCAGTGATGGGCTCTTAGGAGTGTCTGGATCTCTGGTTTAGTAGTGTTGAGTGTTCGCAGTGTCTATCTCCTTCACCCTTGTGCTGATATCAGACTCACTGAGAAAGCAGCACTCTTGCTCATTTCCCCCAATCCCTCTATGGTCTCAGCAGGGGCTGGGATGAGGTATGCTGGGTCATTTATCTCCTCAGGTCCAGCTCCCATCTAAAAAAGAGAATCAGATTCTCCAACAAAGAGCGAATTCAGCACCAGTTAAATAGGATAACCATTATAAATTTAGAGAGAATTGAAAGGGTGTAGACCCTCTTATAGCCCAAGATTAGTGGGAGATTGACAATGAAAAGCAGAATTATTATCTAGATATGATTCTGACTTGTTTCCCAGTTCCAGATATGGTTTCCTTTCCACTGAGTGGGTATGTTAGCCAATCCAAGAGCAGTTGGTTACCCGCCATGAATCTGTGACACTATTGCACTTGTGTGAACATCATGTCAGGTTGTTTGCTTCTGAGTAGCTTAGACTTTGAATTGCTCAGACAGATGTTGGCCACTTATCCCCAATAGCTCATGTAACACCTTCCAGCACTAGATGGGCTAATTTCCTTGGGACTGGCTCTCTTCTGGATTCCAACCAGGTCTCTCCATAGTTTGTGCCAACAGCATATGATGTCTCCAGCATATGATGTCTTACCATTAACCTCTGGTGGGTAATCAAGTGCTCTGACAGAAGTCTGACTTGTTTGTTTTGGGAGATCTAGTAGGTCTCTCAGAGCAACAGCTCATTGTGGATATAAACAACATCCTAGTATAAGGAATTATAGGCCAGCACCAAGGGAAAAGAAAAAAGAAAAAAGAGAAGAAAGAGAAACAGGAGAAATTTAAGTTTAGGCTTCATCTCACCCTCTCCAGGGCCCTTCAATTCAGGTGCTTCCCCTAAGGTACTCTTGAGAGTTCAACCTTTTAGTCTGACTTCAGGCATACAGGATTCTGTGGTAACAGTTCAATTTGGGTTCAGTTTTGTGTCCTCTCCCACTCTTCCTTTCCCCCTATCCCTAACCCTGCTATTGTCCAAGCCTCGACATGCCATTCAGGTATGTCAGCAATTCAGGCTGATCCAGCTTAGGAAAGGTAGATGAGTGAGACCACATAACACTTGTCTTTGTGTGATTGTGTGAGTTCACTTAGAATGATCTGTTCCAAGTTCAACCATTTTTCTACAAATTTCATTGTATCATTTTTTCTTACTGCTGAGTAGAATTCCATCTTGGTTATCCATTCATAAATTGATGGGTACCTGGGTTGATTCCAGTTCTTAGCTATTATGAATTGAGCAGCTATAAACATGGGTAAGCAAATATCTCTAAATGGAGACTTGGAGCTTTTAGGGTAAATGTCCAGTAAGGGAATAACAGGGTCTGTTGGTAACTCTGTATTCAACCTTTACAGGAGTCTCCATATTGCTTTCCATAGTGGATGTACCAGCTTACATTCCCACCAACAGTGAATGAGTGTTCCTATTTCTCCACATCCTTGCCAGCATTTGTTTTCATTTGATATTTTAATGTTTGCTTTCCTTACTGGGGTAATGTGGAATTTCATAGTTGTTTTAATTTGCATTTCCCTAATGGTTAGAGATGTTGAACATTTTCTTAAGTTTGTGTTAGCCATTTGTAATTCTTCATCTGAGAACTCCCTATTCAGTTTTCTCCCTCAGTTTTGGAGTGGGTTGTTTGATTTTTTTTTATTGTTTAGTTTTTTTGAGTTCTTTGTAGATTCTAGACATTAGGCTTCTGTAAGTGGTATAGCTGGCAAAGATTTTCGCCCATTCAATGGGTAATCTATTGGCTCTGCTTATGGTTACTTTATCTGTGAAAAAGCTAAAGCTTTTCATGAGATCTCATTGATTGAGTGCTTGTTTAATTTCCTTGGCTCTTGGGATTTTGTTCAGGAAGTCTTTTCCCAGTGCTATATTGTGGAGAGTGACTCTTGTTTTTCTTTCCATTAGTTGAAGAGTTTTGGGTCTTATATTGAGGTCTTTAATCTATTTGGATTTGATTTTTGTGTTTGGAGAAGTGAGTGGGTCTAATTTCATTTTCTACATATAGTCATCCAATTTGTCCAACACCACTTATTGAAGATGCTGTCTTTTCTCCAGTCTACATTATTGGCACCTTTGTCAAAGATCAAACAGTTGTGGTTACTTGACCTAAGGTCTGGGTCTTCAGTTCTGTTTCATTGGTTTACATTTCTGTTTTTATTCCAGTACCATGCTATTTTTGTCACTAAGGCTTTGTAATGTAGCTTTAGATCGGGTATGGTGGTATGGCCAGACGGTTTTTTTTTTTTTGAGGATATATTTGTATATACAAGGCCTTCTGCCATTCCATATGAATTTTGAGATCTTTTTTACAATCTCTGTGAAGAATGATGCTGGAATTTTTATTGGTATAGCATTAAAATTCTATATTGCTTTTGGGATACTTGCCATTTTCACAATATTAATTCTACCTATCCAGCAGCATGGGAGGTCTTTGCATGTTATCAAGGCCTCCTCAATTTCTTTCTTGAGTTATTATTATTATTATTTTTACATTTTCATTATGTAGATCTTTCACATCCTTGGTTAGTGTTATTCCAGGTATTTAATTTTTTTGCTTCTTTTGAAAATGGGATAGCCTTACTGATTTCTTTCTCTGTATCTTTGTCCTTTGCTTATAGAAAAGATGCTGATTTTTGTGTATTGATTTTGTATCCTGCCACTTTGCTGAAGGAATTTTTCACCTTTAGAAGTTTTGAGATGGAGGGTCTTGGGTCATGTATGTATAGAATCATGTTGTCTGCAAATAGGACTAACTTGGCTTCTTCCTTTCCAATTTGAATTCCTTTTATTTCTTTCTCCTGTCTTATTGCTTGGACTAGTACTTCTAGTACTATGTTTAAGAGTACTTCTAGTACTATGTTCCCGATCTCAGTGGGAACTGCTTGAGTTTTTCCCCATTAAGTACTATTTGGGCTTTAGAAGCTTATATATAGCATTTAGTATTTTGAGACATAAACCCTCCATGCCTATACTTTCTAGTGTTTTGATCATGAAGTGGTGTTGTATTTTGTCAGATTCCTTCTCTGCATCAATTGAGATGGTCATGTGGTTCTTATGGTTCAGTTTATTTATGTGATGTATTACAATGACTGATTTCTATATGTTGAACCATCCCTGCATCCCTGGGAAGAAGCCTACTTGGTCAAGGTGGATAATGCTTTTGATGTATTGTTGAATTCAGTTTGCAAGGATTTTATTCAGGATCTTTGTATCTAAGTTAATGAGGGATATAGGCCTATAGTTTTCTTTCCTTGTTGCATCTCTGTCTTGTTTTGGTATTAGGGTGATGCTAGCTTCATAAAAGGAGTCAAGGAGGATTC
Organism: Orientallactaga sibirica; assembly: GCA_036365145.1. Taxonomy (NCBI): domain Eukaryota; kingdom Metazoa; phylum Chordata; class Mammalia; order Rodentia; family Dipodidae; genus Orientallactaga; species Orientallactaga sibirica. The sequence continues at coordinate 29,408,738 of JAEOAD010000026.1, read as the reverse complement.
CCTGGTCTTCAATTATGTAAAACAGTTTGAGAAAAATTGGTTTGAGGTCTTCAATAAAGGTTTGATGGAACTCAGGTTAGAAGCCATCTGGTCCTGGACTTTTCTTTTTGGGGAGAGATTTTATTACCTTTTCATTCTTCATGGATATAATAGTTTTGTTTAGAAGATTAATCTGCTCTGAGTTTAGTTTTGGTAGGAGGTGTGTGTCTAGGAATTCATCCATTTTTTCCAGATTACTAAGTTTTGTTGAGTAGAGGTTTTGAAAGTATGCCTTGATTATTCTTCCAATTTCATGGATGTCTATTTTGACCTCTCCTTTTTCATTTCAGATTTTGTTAATTTGAGACTTTTTTTTTTTTTTTGGCTTGATCAAGTTTGCCAGGGGATTTTCAACCTTGTTTGTTTTTTCAAAGAACCAGATCTTCATTTCATTAATTTTTAAAATTGTTTTCTTGGTTTCCAATTCATTTACTTCTGCTCTAATTTTGATTATTTCTTTCTGATTAGAGCTTTTTGGGTTGGCTCTTCTTGTTTTTCCAGTGCTTTTAGGTGGACAGTCATATTATAATTTGGGAGCTCTCTGTCTTTATAATGAAGGCATTTGGGGCTATGAAATTTCCTATTAGGACTGCCTTCATTGTGTCCCATAAGTTTTGGTAGGTTGTGGTTTCATTATTATTCAATCCTAGTAATTTCATAATTTAATTTTTGATTTCTTCCATGACACTTTCATTGGTTAAAAGTGTATTGTTTAGTCTTCAGGAACTGGTGGAGTGTTTTTTTTTTGTTTGTTTGTTTGTTTGTTTTTACTGGTGGAGTTTTTGATGTGTCTCTTGTTGTTAATTTTTAGCTTTAAAGCATTGTGATCTGACATGATGCAGGAAGTTACTTCAATTTTCCTGACTTTATGGAGACATGCTTTATCTCCTAATATATGGTGAATTTTGAAGAAGGTTCTGTGGGCTGTTGAGAAGAATGTGTATTCTGGAGAGTTCTGTAGATGTCTCTTAGGTATAGTTGATCTATGGTGTCATTTAGCTTGATTATTTCCCTGTTGATTTTCTACTTTGGTGATCTGTCTATTGATGATAGTGGAGTATTGAAGTCTTGACTCTGATGGTGTTGGTGTTTATTTCTGTTTTATTGTTGAATATGTTTTGTTTTACAAATTGTGTTGACATAAATATGATGGGAGTATGTTGTATGTTGTGAGTTGTTTCTCTCCTGCTTCTTTTAACACTTTCTCTTTGTTTTTGTTTTTAAGAGTTTTAACTATTATGTGTTTTGGAGAGTTTCTTTGGTCCTGTCTGTTTGGTGTTCTGGGGCCTTCTTGTATCTGGATGGGCATCTTTTGAGGGACTGGGAAATTTTTCTTCAATAATTTTGTTGAATATGTTCTTTATGCCTCTGGCCTGGATTTCCTCTCCTTCTGGTATGCCCATTGTAGCAGACAGCTTCAGGTTCGCTGAGATGAACTTCCAGACTGGGCACAGTTATGGAGGAAGGGATATTATTTATTGAAGCTTACAGATCCAGGGGAAGTTCCATAATGGCAAGAGAAGCGGCCTGCTCTCCACAGGGCCAAGCAGAGAGAGAGAGAAACCAACCAGCCACCACAGCACACAGAGCAAAACTACAGCCAAAAGGTCACAGAGCACACTTCAGGAACTCCTGCTAGGCACATTTGCATATTTTTACAATGGAATCTCAAACCCACACCATTAACACCTTAAGACTGGCCCCCAGTGACATTGCCTCTAGCAAGGTGATTGCAGATGCAAACTATAACTAGTGAAACACTGAATATATTGGGGGACATATATTCAAACTACCACATTCTGCCCCTGGCCCCCAATATATTTAGCTCCTGGCCCCCAATAGATTTATAACTATCACACATTGTAAATTGTACTCAGTCCAATTTCAAAGGTTCTCACAGTCTTGATCAACTTAAGATAGTGAGTCCTGTAAAATCAAACAAGTTAAATACTTTTTTTTTTTTTTTTTTTTTTTTTGGTTTTTCGAGGTAGGGTCTCACTCTGGCCCAGGCTGACCTGGAATTAACTATGTAGTCTCAGGGTGGCCTTGAACTCACAGTGATCCTCCTACCTCTGCCTCCCGAGTGCTGGGATTAAAGGCGTGCACCACCACACCCGGCACAAGTTAAATACTTTTAACATATAAAGGCAAAGAGTAAACATTTTAACTGGTCTAAGGCATAGCAAGGAGAGACTAGAACAATGCAAATTCAACCACCATCAGCAGTCATCAAACTTCTGCAGTTCAAGTTCAATATAACCAGAGACTGATAGTCTCCAGGTTTTCCAATTCTACCCCTCCAGCTGGGCAGAGTTGCCAGGGAAAACTTTCATCCCATGCCAACACTGCACTCCATGGTAGCCCTTCTGCACAGTCCTGGTATATCCAAAACATCTTCAGGTCTCCATGCAAACCACAGTCCATCTTCCAAAGGCTCTTTCGAGCCTATTCCTGAGGGTCTTCATGCCCTGCCTCATGCCGCATCTCAGCAGCGGCTCCTGGAACCGTGTGCAATTCATGACCACTCCATGCATTTTTCATGCTTCCAAAACTAATATCAGATGTGCAGGACACAGCCATATTCTTAATCCAGGGATGAAAAAATCATAGCCTTGAAAAGCAGGTTCCTTCTCCAGTCAGCTATTTCCAAGAATTTGCATTTTTAACAGTCTTTCCTCAGGCATCCTCTCCATTGTTTTAATGTAAAAACAGTCAAGCCACCTTCCTTCCACCTTCCTTAAGATTGCTAATGTGTTGACAATAGCAGCTAAACCAGTCTCAATGCCTCTACTTTTAACTTGCTTCAGGTTTTCCAACTTAAAATCTTAAAATCTCAGTCTGATATCTTTAGTCAAGTGCATCAGTCCATTACAAATTTAACCTTTATCAAATACTCTGGGCCTGGATAGTGGAACGTAGCCATCCCTTATGCCAGTAGCCCAGTTCCAACAAAGTCCTCTGCCATCTTTCCTTCCCCTTAGAAAGCTCATAAGCCAAGCCTCGAAGTTCAATACTGTCTGCACTTAGCATTCTCAAACTCTCATCAGAATAGTCCATAAAACTTGGCTTACCACTGCAGAAGGCATCTTCAGTTGCAGGCACCAAGTCCATGCCCATTCCTCCAAAACAAAAGTTCCAAAAGACGAATATCCATACGGTCAGGTTCATCTCACCCCACACTCCTCGGTACCACTTTACTGTAGCAGACAGCTTCAGGTTCGCTGAGATGAACTTCCAGACTGGGCACAGTTATGGAGGAAGGGATATTATTTATTGAAGCTTACAGATCCAGGGGAAGTTCCATAATGGCAAGAGAAGCGGCCTGCTCTCCACAGGGCCAAGCAGAGAGAGAGAGAAACCAACCAGCCACCACAGCACACAGAGCAAAACTACAGCCAAAAGTCACACAGCACACTTCAGGAACTCCTGCCAGGCACATTTGCATATCTTTACAATGGAATCTCAAACCCACCATTAACACCTTAAGACTGGCCCCCAGTGACATTGGCTCTAGCAAGGTGATTGCAGATGCAAACTATAACTAGTGAAACACTGAATATATTGGGGGACATATATTCAAACTACCACACCCATGATCTTGATGTTTGGTTGTTTTAGGGTGTGCCACAGTTCCCTTATATTCTATTCACTTGACTTTTTAAATTTAGTGAAGTTTTTGGCCTCCTGATCAATTTCTTCTGTCTTGTATTCCAAGTCTGAGGTTCTGTCTTCCACATGAGTAAGTGTTGGTGAGGGGCTCTAGAGAGGTTTTTATACTTTTTGCCTTCTGTTGTGTTATTTTGCATCATGTCCACCTCTTTTCTGAGGTACAATTTCAGTTCAAGTTCTGATTTTCTTGATGCTTCATGGAATTCATTCTTGCATTTGATCAAGTCTTCATTAACTTAATCATCCAGTTATTTAGGCCTTCCATTTCTTGACTCACCTTTAATTCATTCATATCTCTTTGGAGGGTTCTAATGTTTTCTTCAAGCAAGTTAAGTCTACTGTCAAAAGCTGAATGCTTTAGGAGACAGTTCTGTGCAATTTCATTGATATGATTATTGGTTCTTTGATGGTTTGCTTCCATTTCAGTGATTTTTTTTTTTTTTTTTGAGCAGGTCTCATGGGTTGTTGCCGGGACTTTTTTCCCTCACCACCGGCAGGTAGAGCAAAAGAGAGAGAAAACCGGGCCAGCCGTTTCTCTTGAGGCTGAGCGAGAAGGCGGGTGTTGGCGACTCAAACCCCTCCCCCCACTAAAACACCTGGGAAAAAACCACATTGAGCTGCGGAGAAACGTCTAAGGAGGAACTCTTCGTTTATTGTCAGGGGAGAGATATTTATGTGCTTTGAGGAAGGGGGCGGGAAGAGGGGATGAGAGAAAGGTATAAGGGCCAATATACTTTGAGGAAGGGGGTGGGAAGAGGGGATGAGAGAAAGGTATAAGGGCCAACAGTATTTCATCACGTCAGCAGCAGCTGGGTGGAGGCAGTTTCAGCTTAGGTGCTGAGTCAAGGGCAGGTACTCAGGCTCGACTAGGCCTTACCGGGAGTACGCCAAGATTGGCTGGGCTAACCACTCGGCTTCACACCGGGCAGGGCCCAACAGGTTGTTGTTTTTTTCATTTTGGGAATGAATTTATGTTGGTTTCTCTATGATTTCATTGGAGATTTCCATTGTAGGATTAGGTATCCTTGGTGGAGATCTCTCAGTTTTCTGTTTTCATTGGCTTTTTTGCATTGTTGTCTACCCTTTTTAAGGAGACTCTATTTTATTGAAGAGGAAGAAAGTTTTTCTCCTTTGGTCCATGGACCCTCTAACTCAGGTGAACAGGGATGTTGGTACCCAGTGGCCAGTCAGGATACCAGAGCAAAAGGCCTGATTCCACAGCTCACACAGGGACCAGGCCTCCCCAAGCAAGGCAGGTCCAGGGGTCTGGGAGGAGCCAGGAACAGGGATCTGGCCTACTCACTCCTCACATTACCCATCCACACACAGTCCAGCACAGGTTACCCAGACCAGGGAGCTTGGAGGAGCCAGGAAACAGGGAGATCCCTACTCACTCCACACCATGGCTCCTGCCTGCAGACAGCAGACGTGTATTTTGTTAAGTGCACTCTCTCTCTCTCTCTCTCTCTCTCTGTCAGGTACAAAAATGACCACAGAGGACTCACACATGCAGCTTGTAGAGCAGACAAGAAAATGAAGCCATAATGAGTCAGATTTTTTCATAATAATAATAATAATAATATTGGATTTCTAAACAGATGCATATTTTATGTCTACTTGTTTTAAATCATTCCTGAAAAAAATGTTGCTGTTAAATAAAATGTTACAAGATGGACCCATGATGATTTTCTCTTTCACAGTTTGTTAGGTAGAATGACTACAGAATCAAGCAGCCATTATAAATAATGACTATTCTTAGGAACAGTATGTGTGAGTGACAGAGCATGGTGCTCTGTGACTCACCCTGACACAGAACCCAGGGAATGGACAGAGCATGCCCATCTGGCTTCTGCTATGCTGTGATGGCTCACCTGTGCCCTGGAGCTACTTCCTGTACTAGTTTCTGCCTCAGTCACTTCCAACAATAGTTGTTATATCCTAGTTTAGCATCAACAGAAAAAGGAGCAGGGAGAGATACTCCCATCAACCCCATACACACACAGTGCAGAGGTGTTCAGAAAAGGACCGCTTGGCTCAGCTGGACTGGGGCCAATGAGAAAACAGAGGGCTTGAGGCATTCTGAACCCAAAGACCTTCATTTTAAAATATCTGCTGAGCTGCTGAGCCTGTGTGTGTTCCCTCACTCTAGGACAACAATGAAACTCAGAAATCTGCAGGTCCAGAATTGGAATCCACAAATTATAATTAAGCTTGAATCTCATTGGGTACATAGGCTTTAAATATAACCAGGATAGCATGTTAAAAGTGTATTTATCAGCCTGGTATCACAGCTGTGCTATGTATTTGAAGGTATTGAAGATATGAGCCACATTTTCTTTTCTATCACCTATAGGACAAATGCATAGCAAGTACAGACTGCAGAGCAGGCAGATTTCCTACCAAAAAGGTCCAGTGAGAGCAGCTGGCTTCCAGGCTTGTACATCAGTTCCATAAAGTAGGGAGATCTCAGACACAAAACCACATGCTTCATGCCACAAAAAAGGTAAAGGAAGCTTTGAACATTGACTTTGTACCTTTGGTTGAAACAGTTTTTATACTTTCTAATGGAATCTCAGACCATTGGAATACCTTGTTGTCGCTGCATGTAGGATAGCTGGATGAAATAACAGTCTCGATGTCAGAATGGTTTATCTTTCCATGTTCATGTACATCTCCATGTATTTAATAGAATGCAGTCAAATGAATAGCAGTGATATAGTGGAAATAAGGGTTCAAGAACAAAATCTGTGTAAATAAACCTTTTTGTGTTCATAAGGAAAAATAGTGAAGATTCATGAATTAGAAGTGTAGCAGAAACATGTGAATGTACATGGAACATGTGTTCTGTCTAGAAGAATGTAAATTCTTATGTACACATATCCACTTGACAGAGAGAAAATTACCACGTGTGGTGGTTAATCTCCATTGACACTAGACAGACTTAATCATTTAGGATTGGGGACACCTGCCCTCAAAGAGTGTGGCACCCTTTCATGTGTATAAGTTGCCAACTGCATACAAGAAGGTGAGTTGAGCACCAGTATCCATGTGTCTCTGATTCCTGGCTGCAGATGCAACTGTCACCAGCTGCCCACTCCTACTGCAATGCCTTCTCTGCTATGATGGACTGTGTAAGTTCAAACTGTGAGCCAAAATAAACCCTTCCTTTATCACATTGTTTTTATTAGGTATTTTGTCACAGCAACAACTAAAGTAAAGAATACATCAGGTCAGTTATCAACCTGAGAAACAATGAAGAAAAGTCACTTTCTTATTATTACAGAACATCATATTACTAGAAATACTATGTTATTTAAATGCTGCCACTGCTTTCTTTTATATTATCTAAATTTGTAACCCTGGATCTTGCTTGCTACTGTGAGGCAAACAGATTCAGTGTGGCACTTCCTCTTCAAACACTTAGATAGACAGTAATTCTAAAGAGCCAATCCTACAAGTAGAAATTCTGATTACAGATTACCATGTCCCTTTCCCATACCGATTAACCAAGTCTTACACTCAGCAGTATCTGTACTTGGAGCCCAGACTTTAATATGTACACTTCCTCTGCAGTATTGCAGATTATGTCTACCTTTTTTTTTTTTTTTAAGTTTGTTGAGGTAGAGTCTCACTCTAGCTCAGGCTGACCTGGAATTCACTATTGGGTCTCAGGGTGGCCTCGAACTCATTGTGATCCTCCTACCTCTGCTTCCCGAGTGCTGGGATTAAAGACATGCACCACTATGCCAGGCAATCATGTCTATCTTATTGCTCAACTCTCGCATGTGTTAAATGTTATACCAAAGAAACTATAGATGTTGGTTTAAAAGATCTTGGATGAAGAACCTATCAACTGGAACTGAAGACTCTTGGGATTACTATTTTGTGTACATTTTTTTTAATAGTCAAAGGATTCTAATTCATTCTCCAAATCATTCAAATAGTTTTTAAAATCTGGTGTTTTTTTTTTTTTTCTTCAGCAATAACTGCCATGTAGAGTTCAAACATCCATTGTTTTTAGGTTGTCCATTGAATTCCTGGAGCATTTGTATGTTGCATAATTACAAATTTTACTAATTAGACCCATATTGGAGATATGACATGTTCCCTGTGTGGTTTAATGAAGCTAAAATATACGGGTCTAGTATTAACACATCATTAATTGAATCCCTAATGGGTGCCAGATGCTGAAAACATTTGGCTTTCTTCAGACAACAAAAGGTTCTTCTGTGAGACTCAATGCAAACAGAGCCAATCTGTCATTCTTATCATCAGACCATTTTATTTATGGTTAATTGTATTTTTTTTTTTGCAAGATAGATATTTAGTGAGATGTAGTGAAATACCTTCCGTCCTATAGCTGCTTCTTCATGAAGGGAGAAGTATATGCTTCCCAAATAGAAATAAAATTAGTTATTTTAAGCTATATTCCTAAGAAATGTAACATATATGATTATGAAAAATATTGAACAAGTCCTATTTAAACATCAATTGGTGCAAATTTAATATTTTATTTTAGTTATATATTATAATAAAGTAAGAAATAAGAACAGGATAACAGTTAAAATAGGAAAAGAGGAGTTGGAGAGATGGTTCAGTGGTTAAGGTGCTTGCCTTTGAAGCCTAAGGAACCACATTCAATTCCCCAGTACCCACGTAAGCCAGATGCCCAAGGTGGCACAAGCATCTGGAATTTGTTTGCAGTGGCTATAGGGCCTTGCATGTCCATTCTCTATCTGCCTCTCTCTCTCAAAACAAATAAATGAATACCAAATAATAAAAATCTCTTCTTGGGTGGACATTTCTAAGTAGTTCAAGGTGCTTGGTGCAAAGCCTGAAGACCTGGGTTCTATTCCCCAGTACTCATATAAAGCCAAATGTACAAAGTGGTGATCACATACGTCTGGAGTTCATTTTCAATGGCAAGAGGTCCTGGAATGCTCTCTCTCTCTCCCTCTCTCTCTCTCTCTTTCTCTCTCTCATAAATAAATAAATAATTATAGGAAAACAACAAGACAGTGAAAGTATTTTTACAGGCACAGCAAGGGTCAGACCTACTGAGACATGGTCTACCCCTTCTTGTGGGAAAACCTGTTAGTATATTTCTCATTACTCAGAAGTGAGGGGCAGTCCCTTATTTTATTCTTTGCAACAAGAAGAACTAGGGTGGAAGAATTCAAAGTGAAGAAAAGCAACCAAGAGAAAGTTATAGACAAAAGGCCAATGTTTTAGATGCAAGGAAACTAGAGCTCAATTTTCAGTGTCATGGTACTTAACAGAAGAACTTGTGAACAGAACCACTTCTGCTCACTTGTTTTGATATTATTTCTTCCTATTTACTACAGCAGCTTGATGTCAGTTACAGCTGACCTCCACAAATGTGGCAGGTAGCACTCAAGGCATAGTGAACAGAAGAGATAATGTCCCTGTCACCATAGGGCTGACACTTTGGGGGAAAGAAAGACAATGGTCTGTGAAGTCAATTGCATAGTTTACTATATATAAAACATGCCAGGAGCCTAAACAAGGAGGTGTGTTAAGCCTTTTCTTTAATCCTATATTTTACAGTTTGTTCCTGACATATGTCCAACATATGTGATCATGAGGTGGCTGAGGAAAATCATATGTGAGGCTGGGCATGAATGAGGTTTTTCCCTCAGTATAATCACTACAGTGAGAAATTGAGATGAGTTTGGGTTGTGCTGTTGCTATGGTTACCTTCCCTTAGCCACCGAATCGTCCATCAGCAATGTTGTGTGCTTATGCTGTCCCAAGGTGGTCCTCAGCCTTTGTGACCCAGATCCTGTGCAGATGGTGGTAATGTGAAGCGTGCTAAGCTGCTATTGCTAGCATCCTGTGTGTGCTTGGGTAGGGTCTTCAACATTCTGAGCCAGCCTCATTCTCAGTCTGCAGAGGGAGGAGGGAGCCTAGATAATGGTGTCATGACTTAGCTTTCTGCTTCCTTTGTCCATGATCAATATCTTGTTTTTGGTCTGTCTGTTTTGTGGAGGGGTTTGCTGGTTCTCCTTCATGGGTACATTATCAGCATCACTAGGATAGAATCATGGACCCAGGAATATGCTCCATTAAAATTAATTTAATCTGTGGAACTTGCAAGCAGTCTTCACCCAGGTGTGATAGTGTCCACCAACCTTGTTTCAGAGTGCAGGGTGTTGTTTCACATGAGAAGAGACTTCATGAGGAGAAGGCAGATGGACTCAGGGCCACATGCCTTTTCTACGATAGAGTTCCTACTCCTCTGCATAACCAAAGGCATACTCTACATTTTTACTCTTATCTTGATCTTTCTCAGGAATATGCTGTGAAGGGTCATTGATAAGATTTTATGGATGCATGCAGAACCCGCCATTCTGAGGCACTCAGACACTCTATAAGCTCACAGTCATCTATCTCTTCCCCTTGTATTAGGTTCTTCACTTGTTGTGACCGAATGCATGTAAAGAAGCTGCCTAAGGAAAGAAAGGATTTATTCTGATTTATGGCTCCTAGCCAACACATTCTATCATAGTGGATAAGTCATGGAAGCAGGAGTACAATGCAGAGATGGTCACAATGAAGTCACAGTCAGGAGTAAGAGGATGACTAGGAAGTGAGGCTGAGTCATGACACCTCAAAGCCAGTGACATAATTCTTTTAGCAAAGCTCCACCTCCTAAAAGTTCAGGAATATCCCTGAATAGTGCCATCAGCTGGAGACCAAGTGTTAAAACACAAAAGCTTATGGAGAGAGGGAGGGGATATAATGGAGACTGGAGTTCTAAAGTGGAATGGGGGGAGGGGAGGAAAATATCATATGTGTTTTGTATGTAAGTATAGAAGGTATCAATTAAAAAAACAATAATTAAAAAAAATAAAACCAAAACAACCAAAAAAAAAAAAAAGCTTATGGGGGTGCATTTTACATTAAAATCATCACATCCAGCTAGTAGCAATTTGATAAAATGTTAACATTTTACCTAGCTCAGTGACAGGCAGTCCTTCCTCTTGTGCTCCTTCCAAGTTGAAAATGTCAAGGGTTTTAAAGGCAAAAGACAATAAAAATAATGGCAGTGGTGTCAGATATAAGTTTGGCCAACACTGGAACTGTAGATATTTAACTTTGATATCCTGAAGCTATCTTGTTTATCTGAGCTATGTTTGGGGACATGGGAAGTCTTGAAAGTGTTATTAATGCATAGATGGCCCTCCCAGAGAGTTAGGGAGTTTGCAACTGAAACTCATGAAAGAATTAGCTTAGCTATTTTATTACCCAATAAATGGACTCAGGACCTAGTTAGGAGAAGATGGCATTACCATAGCTGTTACATTCCAGGACAAGGTGTTCTTATCTTAACTGTTACTTTATAACCCAAGTCTCCTAGGTAAAGAAGGTCCTGAATGTATATGATATTTAACTGCCCAGAAAACTCAGCTTTCTGATAAGCTCAGGAAAGTGTATAATTTCTACTTTGAAAACCTTTCCTGAATGAATGCTGGGATCCAATTCCAAGGAAAGAAAAATGAAAAAAAAAAAACTTTAGTTTTCTTGGTTTAGTGGTTAAGGCCTGTGAACTAAAATGATAGAGGTATTAACATAATTGATGTGAATATTTTCATGTGCATGAGTTTTTTACAGGAAAGAACTGAAGACAAAGAGGCAGTTATTCCTGTTTTTATGGACCATTATAACAAAGGGCAATAAATTGTGGAATGAAGGGGTTTGGGCTCCTAGAAACAATGATAGTAAGTAGCGTGGAAAGGGGACCAGGAATGTGTGATGGGTAGCGTTGTTTACTAGTTGGTCATCCAGAAGAATCATTCTTTTCTTCCTGGTACAGAGGATGGGGACAAGTCTCAAAAGGAGAAGTTATGTCACTTTTCAAAGGGAAACTTAATCTGGGCAGAAATGATGAGGACAAGGAAGTTCTTCCTCTGCTGATGCTCACTTGCCTTCAATTCAGAATACCCTCTATGCCAAAGTGGCATATTTGGGGTTGAGTGCTGTAATTCCCTAAGGAGCCATGTTCTTTCTAGCTTTTTGTATCCCAGGTAAACCTAGATGTCTTAGTGTTTTCAAAAGGGCTTAAAATGAGAGGGAGTTAGGAGACTATCTAGAATGAATTTAAACTGGGGGGAAGTAAGTATAACAAAGAAAACAATCATTTTAAGCATATTGAAATGAGAGAGATAAATAACACAAACAGAGACAGAAACAGAGAGAGAGAATATATAATTGAAGGTCATTGTTATTTATCAAGCCTATAGTTTCTATTTTCCAAATTACTGGTCTTGATTGTTTTTGAAAACATAGTGTTTTCAATTTTTGATGTAAAATATTATAATTATGTACATTTTTTCTAAATGTGGAAAATTAGAAAAATGCAGATTGGAAAGCATGAACAAAATTAAAATAATAAAATCCAACATCCTAAACAAGAAGTCAATCATGGTTGGTAAATTTTCACATGCAATATTAATCCAGTAAGTAAATAGCTGTTGATTTCTTTAAACATTAATTTGTCTTTGGTTTCTTAATATACATTAACTCAAACTATGTTAGAATTTGGGATTGAGCAGAGTGAAATGAGGAATATAAGAAAGAGAGAATAAGAACCAACCTCAACAGCACAGACTTTATTTGAATATACCAAGGGGCAGCCTTCTCCCATGGGAAATGAGAAGGGCATCCCACTGGAGTGGGCCATTTGGGAATTTAAGGAGTTAATCTTCATGACAGGTGGAGATGGGGCGAATGGCCCTTAGGGTTAAACAAACATTAGGATGTTTTTATATGCTGTTTACTTTTCTTTGGGAGTGAATAATGGGAATACAGAGTCTTTTCTGTTTACTGATCACCCTCACCCTCTGAGAGGGGCTTAGGGCCATTTCTTAGGTGGCCTGATAACTCCCTCTATCTGGCCAACTTCAAGCTTGTAAATTTTATGCTCCAAAATCTCGAGGTATGTGCAATCAAAAGGTCATCCATGTAATGAACAAGAAGGCATTTAGATTGTCTTCCTGCTGTGGCGGAGGATATAAACATTTGGCAAATGGAAGGACTGTTTTTCATGCCCTGGGGGAGAACCCTCCATTGATATCTTTTAGCCAGGATAGAATGGTTGGTCTCCCAGACAGTAAAGGCAAAATAGGGCCTGTCCTCTGCCACTAAAGGGATAGAGAAAAAGAAATCTTTAATATCTAAGATAACTATATGGTGGTTAGCAGGGATGGCTCCAGGGTGGGGGAGGCCAGTCTGAAAGGAGCCCATTTTTAACATATGTTTATTAACCTGGCAAAGGTCTTGGAACAGTCTATGTTTACCAGTTTTCTTTTTAATGACAAAGATGGCGGAATCATGGGGGCTAATAGAGGGCTCAATATGGCCAAGAACAAGCTATTCTTGAATAAAGGATTTGAGAAAAGTCAATTTAGGTTCTAGTATAAGCTACTGTTTGACCCAAATGGGTTCTGTGGTATCCCACTTGAGGTTTATGGGAGCAGTAGGGGATCGGACAGTGGCCTCTAGAATTGGGGGTAATGATGAGTGGTGGGTGGTTTGGTGGGGTTGGGTCGCCCTGAGAGGCCAATGGTATCATGGGCGATAACATCATCGTAAAATGCCTGGTCATTCATTGTTATGATAACACCCATGTCAGTAAGGAGGTCTCTGCCCCAGAGGGTATTGGGGACATTTGCCACCAAGGGGAGAAATTCCCCCATGTTGCACTCATAGTTTTTCCATGTAACTGGTCTTCTAACCTGTCTAGCAGTCTGTTGTCCCCAAACACCCTTAATATTGGGACCATCTTTATAGGCCCAACTGGGCATGCAGAGTGCATCATTGGCAGAGATAATAGTGGCATCTGCACCTGTGTCTACTATGCTCTTGAATTCAACCCCATCCAAAAGGACAGAGACACGGGGTGAATGGTCATAAACAGGCAGGGTCCACCTAATGTGGAGGGGTTCCCTATTACTTGCGAGGCTGAGGGTTGCCCCTGGGGGAGTTTAAAGGTAGGGCATTTCTGCAATCCTTGGCCCAATTATATCCCCTTTGACATTTAGTGCAGGGGGTTCAGGGCCTTAAAATAGGCTTAGTTGTCTTTGGACAGGTCCTCTGAATGTGTCCTGGTTGGCCACATCCCCAGCAGCAGCATAGGTAGGCTCTTGACCTATGGTCAAGATTTGTATTGAGGTGGCTAGGGTCTTGAAGGGGGTAGACATGGGATTGATATCTTTGGTAGCTACAATCCATTTATAGAGATCCTCATTGTGCATGGCAGCAATAGTATTATGTGCTGCCATGGATGCTCCCTCCCATGCCAGTTGCTTAACTAACACATCCCTGGTGGGGCCAGGGGGAGTGCATCACTGGTCTATGGACTCCATCACATGAGAGAGGAAATCCGTGAAGCCCTCAGATGGGCCCTGGACCAGGTTATGAAAATAGGTATTTGGCTTCTGTTGGAGACAGGCCTTAAGCCCTTGGAGGGATAGAGATTTTACTTAGTCAAAGTAGGCATGTATGCCCACTGTGGCTTGTGATACAGGGTCTGTATAAGGTCCTGTGCCAAGGAGCATGTCCAGGGTAATTGGAATTCTACTCCTAAGATTTTGGAGGGCCTGGGATTCAGCCAGGTCATCATAGGCAGCTTTCCATTGGAGGAATTCAGGGGGTAGAAGGATGGTCTTGAGGAGTAAGTACCAGTCATAGTAAGTCTGAAGTGGATGGCCCATTGTAAAAGGACTTATTCAAAGTAAGAGGAGTCAATGCCAGAGAGGGGTGGGGTACCAGGCCAGGTCCTGGCTGATGCATCCGGCCCTACGTTAACAGGGAAAGTGGCAAAGGAGTGTGTCAGGGAACTGGCAGTCACTGGGTGTGTCCAGGACTGAGCAGGCAGAGGTCCTTCCAAGGGTAAAGAGGGGGAGGGATGGTTGTGAGTGTGGCTGTAGCAGGCGGTGGGGTGGCAGTCTATTATCATTTAAAAGTTTGACTTCCTCCTCATCTGAGTTATCGTAAGAGGGGTCTGGGAGGTACGAGCTTTGAAAGGCCAGTTTCAGTTCCTCCTTACAGCGCTCATTATGGGTGGAAATGACTTCCTCTATGGGGGAGCCTTTAAGTCTGGCAATTATGGCAAGGAGGATAGGAAAGAATGGGGTGGGGTGTGCACCCTTCATAAACCTAGAGTTTCTTCATGAGGAAGAGAACCTGGGACCAAATGGAAGTGTCCCAGATGTTCTCTGGACTAATCCATGGGGCTAACACAAGAGTTTCATACCAGAAGCCATGGAGGTCCTTTTGTTTCACTTTTAAGCCACGTTGCAGGAGGAGGGCCTTAAGAGCCTGCAATTGCAGCATCCTCTGATGGGGTGGGAGGTTTTCCATTACAGCATGGTGGTTTTTGAGGGGGATGGGGCTAAGGCTGGGACACTCTTGAATCAAGGAGACTGAGAAAATGATAACCCAGATAAAAATGATAGTCCAAAGGATAATCATGCAAACCACAACTCCTAATGCTGGGGCCAGCTGAGACCTATGGATAGAATGTTTAGGACCCATGTGTCTTGTGCTTAGTGGGGGACTTCTGTGGGTCGTTACTCCATAGCCATATGCCCACACAGTGTCTCTGGGGAAGCTCAGCCAAAGGCCTCGCCTTGTTTCCAAAATTGGGTGGGTCAGACCCTTATGTGATTTCACAGGGACTAACCAAAAGTGGAGGGGCTGACATGGGCTTTGGGACCATGCGGTGATGTGCGCCTTCCTTCTGGGGAAAAGGACGAACAAAAGAAAGAGGGGGGAGGAGGAGGCTGCCCGTTCACCCTCGGGCAGCCGCCAGCACACAGAACAGCAAGGGGCTTGCTCACTGACGATTAAGAAGGGGGTGTCTTGCCAATGCCGGGGGGGGGGCTGCTCACCAACAATCAAGGAGGGGGCACCTCGCTAATGCTGAGGGGGCAGAGAGTCCCTGTTCAGAAGCCAGCCAAGGACCTTCTTAAACTACTCATTCAAGTCCTCAAAAAACTCAGGTTTGCCATAGCGAATGAAAAAATTCAAACAGTGCCCCCTTTTGGATTTTTAGGGAACAAAATTTCTACTACTATACAACCACTTACCCCTCACCTTCTAATAAAGGACCATTATTTTCTCAATGATCTCCAAAAACTCTGTGGGCAAATTAACTGGCTCAAACCTTTCTTGCCCATCCCACCTAGTGGACACCTACCACTTTACGACCTCCTTAGAGTTACTGATAACCCTTCAAGGAAAATCCCTATAAACTTTCACTCCAAAAATTTGTTGCATAAAATATCCCTCTACCTCTTTTCAATGACCCTCACAAGATATGACCTGTCTGCTCCAATCCTAAATGTGATCCTTTGGATGGCAGGGGTGCCTTTGGGAGTCATCTGGCAAAACAATTGCCCCTTTACTGGGTACACCCGTCATGGGAACAGGCCCATAAACTCACCACCTACCGACAAGCAATGCTCCTCATAGCAATTAAGGCACGTACCTAAGCTAACAGAATGTGTAATACTGAACCCTCCAAAATAATTCTGCCCATCCCCATGGCAGAACTTCACCATTTTTTTAGGGAGGACCCCCTTTTACACATCCTAATGGTGGGATTCCCCAATAAGATAGACAATCACCTCCCCGCTCACAAACTACTTCAATCCCTAACAGCTTTGCCCATAAAGACTATTTCTCCAGGCTTTCTGGTCAGCCAATACCCTTAGCAGCCTTGGCCTTTACAGATGCCAATAAAAATACTTACAGACTAATTATTAAGAGAGCCAATTGACTGGATGAGACACTTAAGTTCCCTAACTCCCATTCAGTCCAGCTAGGGGAACTATATGCCATCATCAGAGTCTTAGAGCTTTGTCAACAAGAACCCATCAACATCTTCCCTGACAGCAGTTATGCAGTCCAAATGACAAAGATACTGCCCTTAGCCAATCCCAGGCCCTCTCATCATCCCATAGACATTGCCATCTCCACTTTACAATTACAGATGGAAAACAGATCATACCCTTCGTTAATTGAGCAAGTTCACTTGCACACTGGTCTGCCTGGCTTTATTGCTGATGGGAATTCGCAGGTAGACAAGTTTATTGGTGTCTCATCCTTGCCACCTTTAGAACAAGCTAGATGTTTACACCAAAGTTTCCATCTATCCCCCACTAACCTAAAAACCCTATAGCCTGAGCTCTCACTTGGCCAATGCAAACATTTAACCCATAACTGTAAGGCATGCACCCCCATAGCCCCCTACAGCCTCAAGGAGTCAATTTTAGAGGCCTTACCCCAAATTCTATCTGGCAGATGGATGTTACCCACATACTTTCCTTTGGTAACCTCAAATATGTCCACGTCATTGTGGACACTTACTCTAAGCTTACTTTTGTTGCTGCTCTCTTGGGGGAGAAGGCATCCCATGTCATTAAGGTGACAAAAACCACCATGTTGGTCATGGGCGTACCCCGGTCAATTAAAACTGATAATGGCCCTGCATATACACATCTGCCCAATTCACATCCTTCATGGAATCTGGGGAATCAAACACTCCCTTGGTATCCCCTACAACCCACAATGATGAGCCATCATGGAGAGAATTAACCGGACCCTAAAGGAACTAATTATAAAATAAAGTTTTTAATGCAGGGCTGAGGGTATGCTTGTGTCTTTCCATAAACTTCACAGATCCCTATCTCGATCCTTGCCAGAAACATCTGTCCAGCCACTGACTCAGGGATCGACCTTGATAAAGAGGATGATGCCAAACCCCTCAGTCAGGATACAGGACTGTAAACTTATTCCCCACTTTTTCTCCTTTTATCTCCTTTTCTCCCTACTATCACTTCCCAGAAACCATTTTGGACAATTCTTCTTAGGCTGTACTTATTTGGTGTGGTGGGCATAGATTCCTATGCTTTTCCTAGGCTTTATTTTAGGCACTCTATTTTGCTGTATTCCCCCCCCCCCTTAATGCAAGTACTTCTCCTTAGCCACACCTTTGCCTTTTTTGCTTATTAATGCCTCTTATGGTAATGCTACCCTCCAACCAGCCATAAATTCCTTTGCAACTCCTTTGATTGCATTGATCTGCTACCATTAAGGACACTCAATGCTACCAATTATGATGCTAAGGGTGAGCTCAGGACAGTCACCCAGCAACCTGTCCTACCCCAGTCCTTTTCAGGTTCTAAAGTTAATTCTCGCTCACTGGGAGAGTTCGCAGGCCACAGAGCCACCACCACTTGGCCCTTCCATACCTCCTATTTGACAGCCACACCCCTGGGGTTTTCTCACCAGATCGGCGGGTAGTCAATGATGGGTAAGACCCCATGAGATGGGGCAACCTAAGACAGGTACCATCACATGTGATGATCCCTTGGGCCCTGGTGTCAACAATGGCTTGGCAAAGAACCATGCTTCCCAGGGTCACCAATAATAAAAACAAAAGGAGGATATGTATGGCACAATGCAGGTTGGGCCCTAGCCAGACAGCATGCCAGAAGGAACCAGGAAGTGTCTTCTGTGGACATGACATCCTGTGCAGGCCAGGCATGACAACAGCTATAGTCCCATGCTCATAAGAAATCTGCTATGAGATGATCTGTCCAGAGACAGGCTGTCATTGGTCACAAAAAGGGGACCACCCCATAAAATGATTGGCCAGCCAAACCCCTTAAAACCCCCTACACTTCCTTGAATAAATGAGTTTGCGGCAGCTTGCCCTCTGCCTGCTTCCACCCAGCTCCTGGAGTCTGTGCTGTGATTCTGCCCCTCTCACCCCGAACCCGGCAGAGACCCTCCATCCTTCCTGAGCTAACCCTAGGGGGTACCCCAACAGGATGCCTTCTCCCCTGAGAAAGAAATAGCACAATAAGCTTAGAGTAAGTGTCCACAATGACATGGACATATTTGAGGTTACCAAAGGAAGGTATGTGGGTAACATCCATCTGCCAGATAGAATTTTGGGTAAGGCCTCTAAAATTGACTCCTTGAGGCTGTAGGGGGCCCAAGGGGGCTAGTGGGGCACATACCTTACAGTTATGGGTTAAATGTTTGCATTGGCTAAACAAGGACTCAGGCTATAGGGTTTTTAGGTTAGTGGGGGATAGATGGAACCTTTAGTGTAAATGTCTAGCTTGTTCTAAAGGTGGCAAGGATGAGACAGCAATAAACTTGTCTACCTGCGAATTCCCATCAGCAATAAAGCCAAGCAGACCAGTGTGCAAGTGAACTTGCTCAATTAACAAAGGGTATGATCTGTTTTCCATCTATAATTGTAAAGTGGAGATGGCAATGTCTATGAGATGATGAGAGGGCCTGGGATTGGCTAAGGGCAGTACCTTTGTCATTTGGACTGCATAACTGCTGTCAGAGAAGATGTTGACAGGCTCTTGTTGACAGAGTTCTAAGACTCTGATGTTCTGATCCAGAGAACTACTCTTAGAAATATAAAGGAAATAATAAATATATTTCTAGACTTAAAATGTTAAATAAAATGTCTAGACCAAAAGTTCAATTAAGTTCTGAATAAAATATGTTTTAAGAAATAAAGGTTATTAAATTTTGTAACTCAACATTAAAATTTTGTTGAAATGATTTTGTTTTTACTAATGTTTACAAAATGCCTAATTTTATTTCCAACAACAGATTTCTTAGCTATTACCATACTTTTACTAATGCATACCAAATTGTTCACAAACAAAAGTTGTAAATTGATATGTCTTCCATTAGAGTAAGCCTTTATTTTATTTATTTATTTATTTGCTAAATAACATCTACTTGTACATTTACAAGATTTCTTAAATATTCTGTTTTTACCTGTGTTTATAAAAGTTGTGTACAAGACAGCTTCAGGTTCACAGAGATGAAGTTCCAGACCAGGCACAGTTATGGAGGAAGGGATTTATTGAAGCTTATAGACTCAGGGGAATTTCATAATGTCAGAAGAAGCTGGCCTGCCTTCACAGGAACAAACACACAGAGAGAAAAAGCCACAAGCACAAAACCAAAAGCCACACAGCACAGCACACCCCACGAACTCCAGTTAGGCACACCTTGCATATCTTTAGATTGAAATCTCAAACCCACCACCAAAGATCTTTCCCATGACACTGCCTCCAACTAGGTGGTTGCAGATGCAAATTACAAACAAATAAAACACTGAATATATTGGGGGCCATCTCTTCAAACTACCACATTCCATCCCTGGCCTCCAATAGTTTCATAATCATCACACATTGTAAATTGTACTCAGTCTAATTTCAAAGGTCCCCATGGTCTTGACCAGCTCAAGATAGTGAGTCCTATAAAATCAAACAAATTAAATACCTTCAATATATAAAAGCATAGAATAAACATTTTCAACTGTATAAAGCATAGCAAAGAGAGACTAGAACAATGCAAAGTCAACCACTATCAGCAATCATCAAACTTCTGCAGTTCAAGTACAATATAACCAGAGACTGACAGTCTCCAGGTTTTCCAATTCTGCCCCTCCAGCTGGGTAGAGTAGCCAGGGAAAAGTTCCATCCTAGGCCAACACTGAACTCCATGGTAGCCCTTTCACAGCCCGGGTATATCCAAAATGTCTTCATGTCTCCATGCAAACCACAGTCCATCTTCCAAAGGATCATCCAGCCTATCAGGGGATTATACCCTGTCTCATGCCACATCTCAGAAGTGGCTCCTGGAACCATTTGTACTTCTTGACCCACTTCATGCATTTTTCATGCTTCCAAAACTAATACCAGGTATGCAGGACACAGCCATAGTCTTAATTCAGGGATGAAATAAATTGTAACCTTGAAAAGCTGGTTCATTCTCCACTCAACTCTTTCCCAAAAGAGTTTGCATTTCTATCATAGCCTTTCCTTGGGCATACTCTTTATTGTTTTAATGTAAAGCAGTTGGGCCATCTTCCTTAAGACTGCTATTGGATTTCATAATAGCAGTTTTAGCTGTTATGGGGTCCAGTGTCACACAAGTAAGACCACTGAAGCACAAAGTGCTGGGTGTGAACCAACAGCATGCTGGGACTGCATATCAGAGGAAGAGATCTCTGAGGGCAGCCCCAGCTTGTTCAGAGTATCAGCGTTTATTGGGGAAAAACTAGAAAATGTATGTTGCAAAAACAGGATGGGAGTTAAACCATAAATCCCAATTCACTGTGTAAGGATCGGGAGTGACCATGACCACTCTGTGGCAAAGATGAAAGCTTTATTCAGGAAAAGCATGAGCTGTCATGGCTGGCTCACAAGAGAGGAGCACAGGCCACCTGAGCTCCTCAGGTAGTGGGTCTTTATAGGACTTTCAACTGGGGGAAGATAAGGAAAGGAAGAGCTGAGGGGAGATCTGAGATAGCCAAGGGTGACACCAGACCAGTGACCAGGTGATTTACAAAATAAAGGGGGAGGAAAACATGACCTGGGGGCATTGCAGGCAAGGAGGGGATAATGGCTTGATGGTTTCTTGAGGAATGTGGATAATCCACTTCCTTATGTCTCTGTGACTACCCTGCTGTCCTTGATGACTTCCTATTGGGACCTGTCAGACCTAACGTACCAGCCTTTTGTTAATAATAAGAGACGAAGGTTAATTTCTTCATGCTGATCATAGGGGTGATGAGTTCTTAGATAAGTTCTTATGGGAGAGGCTGGATAATATGGTTATGGGTCTCCCTACTTCTCTGTACCATCCCTGTATTGAGCTAGCTTTGGGGCAGATGCTGGTGACATCTTTTATAGAAAAGGTGGGCACTGCACACCCTGTGACAGGACAAAGGAAGAATTAAGGAGCTTGTTATGACATCAAAACACAAGGCATAAGGGGAGGATGAGCACTCAGAGGTGAGGGATAGAGGGCTTAAGGCAAGAGAGAGCAGGCCGAGGGGTATCAGTGTATTTGAGAGGAGCATTTGGGGATCAGAGGAAGAGTAAGAACTTGAGAAAGTTTAAGTTTGAGAGTGCCTGTTGGGGTGGTGTTGTACTTATCCCTGGATGAAATAGGGTAAGGGCTAAGGAAGGCGGGAGCCAAGGAATAGCTCTGATTTTGGTTAAGGCAAGTAGGAGGAGCTGGAGTCAGGATAAATGAAGTTAATCAGGGACAGGCAGAGGCAGAAGGCATAAGTTAATGTTAGAGTTTAGTATTGTAAGTCAGCATCAGATAGGAGAGTCTATTAGTATGAATTTTTGTTTATATTGTACTTATATTTTGTAGTTATATTTTTCCTATTGGGTGATTAAGACCATGTAGGCTGCCAGAATTAACTGTATATTTTGGAGGTCAATAATGGCACTGTGGGAGAGAATTTTAGGGACCTGTGAGGAGTTCTGTGACTCTCAGAAATGTCATCTGCTAGGATAAGCCAAGGCCATGCTGACCAAGTGGCTCTCTCTCTTTTGAAAAGCCTGGAGGACTGACTTTCCTCTGATGTGACTCTCCTGTTGCAGATACACTGTCGAGTTTATCTCTGGGTCTCCATATCCTTTCTGATCAAGAAGATAGGTAACTTACCAGAAGCTGGAAGTTAGCACTGTCCCATCATCTCCTGTGGCCTTGGGAGCAGGAATCAAAACATTGGTTATCCTTTTAACTCCAATGTTTCCAATTGACTTTGGCTTCTACATATGGTTATTAATCACTCAAAGAGACTGTACATATCTGAGTAGTAAAACAGCTTAGTTAAAAAGGTATAAAACATATCTGGTTAGCAAAACAGATCTGGTTAGAGAATGACACAATAGTTTAAAATAATTTTGATTAATATTTAAGTTTAGTTGTCAGGTGACAGTATGAGCTATAAGGACAGTGCAGGAGAAAAGCAAGAAAGAACATCTAGAGAATGACACAATAGTTTAAAATCATTTTCATTAATATTTAAATTTAGTTGTCAGGTGACAGGTAAGCTACATCTGGGACATAGAATGCATATACATTCTATCTTTTAAATATCTGTCAGTTATAAGTATAGGCAGAACATTTTAGTAGCCCTGAAAACAATATTTTATCAATTATTTTATCAATAACTTTAAGGCAATTGGTTTAATCTAGAAATTGTATGTCAGGAAAAAGGCAAGACAGTATAAAAACTTGGTATCTGTGTTTGAAAACAATTTTGGGTAGTCTGTATACCAATGTCCCAAACTGGAAGCAGAACAGCAATTTAAGATTATTTTTCTAGGGCAGGGAACATATCTTAAGTATCAATATTTTCATAAGCAATGAACTTAAGATTCCATAAGTGACACAATTAATTAATTGGAATCTTGTCTGAGACTGATTATACATAGCTTAATAATAAAATAAAACTTGGCTATTTTTGAGTAAAGCAAGTCCTATTTTAACATATATTAGAGACAATGACAAACATAAAGTAATTTTTAAGATAAGTACTTGTTAACCACTGAACAATTTTAAGGCTTAACTAAATAAATATTTATAAATGTTATATGAAGTTAGATAAACTACATTAACATTGTATATGGTGGATTTCTCTAAGACATGGGGAGCATCTTCAGTTTTCCTAAGAACAAGATTACAATAAGTTACTTTTTATAAGACTTAAATTATAACCTCAGCAATAATTACCCAGAAAAATTAGTATGAACAAGAAAAGAACCATCATAAAATTACAGAGTTTTTGTCAGGCATGGTTGATAGCCAAAATATCATGTACTTTGTATAAACTGAATTACAATATTCTGATATCTGGAAAAGTTTGATATTAACAAAAAGTAGAGTTCACATATTTAAGGCACATGAGGCTACAGAGAGTAACCTATGAACAAAAGATCTATTAACACAATTTAAAATAAACAAGAAATCTATATTAGGTAGTAATATTTTTGGCTTACTTAAATATGAAGACATGAAAACTTATATATATTTTAATGAGGAGATTTAGCAAATAAGATGTCCATCAATCTATAAGTCAGTTTCTGAAATTAATTAAGCTATATCTAACATATCCAAAGAACAGAGGAAATGGATTAGACTGCCATGATCTAATGAAAAAAGGAGACAAGTCTCATTGAAAGAGAGGGAATGGGCATGCTAGGGCTATTTGCTACTGCAATCTCCAAATGCATGCTCCATTATGTGCATCTGGCTTTGCAAATAAGCACCTTTTTAACTACTAAGCCAAAAAGAAATATTTTCAATTTTCTCTAAATCATACATAAAATATACACAAAACATGCATAAAATTTCATGACACAATCTATAACTTCTCAAACCT
Source organism: Orientallactaga sibirica (assembly GCA_036365145.1). Classification (NCBI taxonomy): domain Eukaryota; kingdom Metazoa; phylum Chordata; class Mammalia; order Rodentia; family Dipodidae; genus Orientallactaga; species Orientallactaga sibirica. Next base: position 29,384,773 of record JAEOAD010000026.1, on the reverse strand, counting down.
TAATAAACTATAATTTTGTCTGTGGCACTTTGGTAAACTTGCTCAATAATGATGTAAGTTAAATCTAAAGTGTTAAGATTGACTGTTGAGGAACTGAAGAATTACATCTTAAATTGCAATATAACTTTGTTTAGAATATTTTTGAGACAGGGTTTTATATACAATAACCTTAGGAGAGAAATAAATATTGTTGAGTCAATTTTAACCATAAAATTTAGTTACAGGGTTGACAAATAGAGGAACCTAGCTAACTTGGTTGGGTACTCTAAATTTAGTCTTTCATGACCATTATGACCAGATTAACATCAATGAGTTAACGTTAAGTTTACAACCTGAATACCATAACAACCTGCTACCTACCAGCCAGGACTATACTTTGTTAGTCTGATGTAAGCCCTAGGCTAATAGTCATTTTATATCTGAAGAAGTCTTTAATCTGATTAAGTGTCTTTGACCTTCTGTTTAAGCTTACTCATACCTTCACCCATATACTTTACTCATACCTTCATTCATATACTTTTACTTTACAATCTATGTTAAGCACTCAGTAACAATCTTTTTCATCAAACATTTCCAACATTTAAAGTTTCCTCTCTAGTTTATCATTTTTAGTCAGTTCATCTTATAACTATCAGTAAAAGCTTTCATTGTCCTTACCATAAGACTTTGAATATGACCATTTAAGTGTTTTTTTTTTTCAAAAGAGTAGACCAGAATTGACTTATACTATCTATCTAAAATAAACATATAGATTTTATCAGTTATTGATTTTGGAACTTTTTTCTTATAACTTTCCTGAAACATGCTTTTTAAAAAAAATATGATAGCTGATTCTAACATTATTAGAATTTTTTACAAATTCAGTATTGAGCATGTCTAAATTTAAACATAAATTTTGAGATAGTTTTTGTATTAGTAGTCCCACAGAAGCATAGAGAGATAAGGTAAATTTAAAACAGCTGCAAATTCTTATAAGAAGACCCAAACTATTCACAGCAATTTGGCATTCACCCAATATGCTATTGGGGCCAGGATCTTGTGATTTCATGTGTTTGCAGGCCCTAGGTTCTGCAAGCTAGGGAAGTTAAGAGTTTTTTTTTTTTTTTTTTTTTCTAAATTACAGGGACAGTTTTGGAATTCCCTCAGCCTACAAGGCAGCTTTCTGATCTTGCCATTTTACAACTCTTTAAGAGTAGAATTTTGCTTATGATCTTAATTACTTTAATTCTTCCTTCTGGGTGACACTCAACAGTAAAAAATGGCTATACCATCTACTACAGTGGGCTTGGTGGAGAACATCACCCACAATGAAATGGCACTGTTCAGAACAGAAATCATTCTACAGCCTTAAGTCTGTGGGCCACATATATACTCACATACATGCATTCATGTCAAATGCACTTTTCATATAGATTTCACACAACCATTTCCCCTCACACATTCATTTAATTATTCATTCATTTAGAACCTATGTATTTAAAATTTCTATTCTATTTACAACTCCAGAGACAAAAATCAAACCTTGTTAGTGTGAGCATGACAGAGCAGAGAGAAGCAATGCAAGCAGAGTGAAAAATTTTGGACCACTTTCCTGTACATTGGCAGAAGTTTTCTAAATAGATGAGAATTTGGAAATCAAAAGTACTATATTTAGGCAATTTGAACCCATTGTCCAGCTTATATTGTGGCCAGGCAGAGTTGCAGAGAAAGAACAGATGATGAGGTTTGATGTCATCCAAGAGTTGTAGAGGCTTTAAGTTCTTAAAGAGACAGGAAAAGACTAAAACAAGGGTGAGAGAAAGGAACCAGGGCTTAGGCTGGGTTTACACAGAACACCAATATGACCCCCTGGCCTGTTAGTGTGAACAGGGCCTGCACCTCCCACATGGGCAGAGGCTGTAGAGGTCACAACTGTCAGCTGTTTAGCCTGTTAGTGGGCAAGGCAGGTGACTGTGCTCCAGATGGCATAAGCAGCTGGCAGTGAAGGATGAGACCTCAGGAAGGAGAAGAGGAAAGGGAGAGTGTCCCGAGATGGTGCAGTCAAACCAAAAGGTGCTCCTTAGGGTATGGCAGACTAGAGAGCAAGAGACCAAAGGTGTCAAGAGTGCATCTTTCTTGAGACCTGGGGTTGGGGCCCAGCAACGGGTGAGGGGTGTAGCCTGGCGGCTTCCATGTGGAGGTATTAAACGCAAGAGAAGCCCGATAGGGACACTTATTGAGAAGGGGGGAGATGAATAGGAGAAGGGCAAGGCTGAATTGTAGTTGGCATGAAAGCCAGTATCAGGCAGAGATGGTCCAAAGCCATCAGAGGGTAAATGGCAGCTTGGTGGTCTGCTCAGGAGAAAGGAGGTCTGGCCACCTGAGAAGGCAACCGGAAGCCTCCTATCAGAGTCACGGCACCAGATGTAAGGTTCAGGAGTGACCACAACCACCACTCTCTGAGGCATAGATTTAAGCTTTATTCACGAAAAGCACGAGCTGCCATGGCTGGCTCACAAGGGAGGAGCACAGGAGTTCCTCAGGTAATGGGCCTTATAGGGCTTTCAGTTGGGGAAAGGTGAGGAAAGGAAGAGCTGAGGGGAGATCTGAGACAGCCATGGTGTGACACCAGACCAGTGACCAGGTCATTTACAAAATAAAGGGGGCAGAAAACCATGACTTGGGGGCATTGTAGGCAAGGAGGGGATAATGGCTTGATGGTTTCTTGAGGAATGTGGATAACCCACTTCCTTATGTCTCTGTCACCATCCTGCTTTCCTTGGTGACTCCCTATTGGGACCTGTCAGACCTAACACACAGGTTGCAGTTATAGTCATAAAAGTAATCTTTAAATGCATTATGACAGGGGCATTCCATTCTAGAGGATTAAGCAAACTTGTGAATAGTTCTGTTAGTCAGTTACAGGAAGCGCCTGCGGGGTGTTAAGTTGGCCTGCAACCAAGAGTCTCCAAGCATCCTGCAAGCACCTCAGGGGTGTTAAGTAGGCCTGTGACCAAGAGTCTCCAAGTGTCCTGCTTATCCATACTGCTTATCTGCCCTTAAGTAGTTTGCTTAACAATGCAGGCCCAGGGTAATGCTATTAAAACCAGCACAGCATCCCTACCTGTTCAAGCAAGTGTTTCATCCCATTCTTTTATGAGATGAACTTCCAGACCAGGTAAAGTTATGGAGGAAGGGATTTATTGAAGCTTACAGATCGAGTGGAAGTTCCATAATGGCAGTAAAAGCTGGCCTGCTCTTACAGGACCAGCCAGAGAGACAGAAAGCCAAAAGCCAAAACCACACAGCATAGAACACCTCAGGAACTACAGCTAGGCACACTTTGTATATCTTTACAATGGAATCTCAAACCCACCGCCATGCCTTAAGAACCATCTGCCCAGTGACACTGCTTCCAGCCAGGTGGCTGCAGAGACAAATTACAAACTAATAAAACACTGAATATATTGGGGGATATCTATTCAAACTACCACATTCCACTCCTGGTCCCCAATAGGTTTATAACTATCACACATTGTAAATTGTATTCAGACCAGTTTCAAAGGTCCCCACAGTCTTGACCAACTTAAGATAGTGAGTCCTGTAAAATCAAACAAGTTAAATACTTTCAACATATAAAGCCACAGAATAAACATTTTCAACTGGTATAATGCATAGCAAGGAGAGACTAGAACAATGCAAACTTACCCACCATCAGCAGTTGTCAAACTTCTGCAGTTCAAGTTCAATATAACCAGAGACTGATAGTCTCCAGGTTTTCCAATTCCTCCCCTCCAGCTGGACAGAGTATCCAGGGAACACTTCCATCCCAGGCCAACAGTGTACTCCATGGTAGCCCTTTTACACAGTCCTGGTACATACAAAATGTCTTCAGGTCTCCATGCAAACCACAGTCCATCTTCCAAAGGCTCATTCAGCCTATCAGGGCATTACACCCTGCCTCATGCCGCATCTCAGGAGCAGCTCCTGGAACTGTGTTCAATTCATGACCATTCCACCCATTTTTCATGCTTCTAAAACCAATACCAGGTGTGCAGGACACAGTCATATTCTTAATTCAGGGACAAAATAAATCATAACCTTGAAAAGTAGGTTCATTCTCCAGTCAACTCTTTCCAAAAGAGTTTTCATTTCTAACAGTCTTTCTCAGGCATCTTCTCCATTATTTTAATGTAAAGCAGTTGGGCCACCTTCCTTAAGATTGCTAATGTGTTGACAATAGCAGCTCCAGTAACCTAAAACCAGTCTCAGTGTCTCTAATTTTAACTTGCTTGAGGTTTTCCAATTTAAAATCTTAAATCTCAGCTGGGTGTGGTGGCGCACGCCTTTAATCCCAGCACTTGGGAGGCAGAGGTAGGAGGATTGCCGAGAGTTCGAGGCCACCCTGAGACTACATAGTTAATTCCAGGTCAGCCTGGACAGAGTGAGACCCTACCTTGCAAAACTAAACTAAACTAAACTAAACTAAACTAAACTAAACTAAACTAAAGTAAAATAAAATAAAATAAAATAAAATAAAATAAAATCTTAAATCTCTCAGTCCAATATCTTTAGCCAAGCACATCAGTCCATCAGTCCATTACAAATTTAAGCTTGATCAAACTCTCTGGGCCTGGGCAGCAGGACGCAGCCATCCCTTATGCCAGTAGCCCAGTTCTAACAAAGTCCTCTGCAGTCTTTCCTTCCCCTTAGAAAGCTCATAAGCCAAGCCTCAAAGTTCAATACTGTCTGCACTTAGCATTCTTGAAATCTCATCCGAATAGTCCATAAAACTTGGCTTATCACTCCAGAATGGATTTTCAGTTGCAAACACCAAGTCCATGCCCATTCCTCTAAAACAAAGGTTCCAAAAGATTAAAATCCACATGGTCAATTTCATCTCAGTCCACTCCTCAGTACCAACTTCTGTAGCAGACAGCTTCAGGTTCGCTGAGATGAACTTCCAGACAAGGTAAAGTTATGGAAGAAGGGATTTATTGAAGCTTACAGATCCAGGAGAAGTTCCATAATGGAAGAGAGGTTGGCCTGCTCTTACAGGACCAGGCAGAGGGAGAAAGCCAAAAGCCACACAGCATAGAACACCTCAGGAACTCCAGCTAGGCACATTTTGCATATCTTTACAATGGGATCTCAAACCCACCACCACACCTTAAAATCTGCCCAGTGACACTGCCTCCAGCCAGGTGGCTGCAGATGCCAATTACAAACTAATAAAACACTGAATATATTGGGAGACATCTATTCAAATTGCCACAAGTTGCTTATAAGGATTTGTTGTTTCATCCTTTTACTAATGAAGCCATTAGTAACCTATAATTGAATCACATCTAAATGCTAAGTTTATATGCTTTCCCATTTAGATAAGACTTCATTTATGAGATTAAAAACATATTTAATAAATCAAAATTTAAATTTGTTTATTTGTTTATTATTAAATTTTATTATACTTATTTTTTAATTCTCAAGAGTACTAGTTAAAAGAAATGATGTTGATAGCTTGTCAAAACTCACCAAAATATTTGGCTTCCTAAAGTAAGTGCTGAGTACTCTTTAACCATTAAATGTATATCTGTATGAATATATTTTATTTTTTTAAAGATTTTATTTTATTTATTTGAGAGAGAGAGAGAGAGAGAGAGATAGAGGGAGAAAGAGAGCAAGAGAAAAAGAGGAGATAATGGGTGCACCAGGACCTCCAGCCATTGCAAATGAACTCCAGACACAAACACTACTTTGTGCATCTAGCTTATGTGTGTCCTGGGGAATTGAAATGGGGTTTTTTGGCTTTTCAGGTAAATGACTTAACTGCTTAGCCATCTCTCCAGCCCCATGAATATATTTTATATGTATATGTCATCTCTTATGAAAGACTTTTAAAACAATTTTAAATGAATAATTCAGAATTACAGTTTTGCCACAGTGAACTACTAAGAGATGAAGATAACATCAAAGACTTCTGCTTACAGAGTAAACATTCTATCAAATACTTATAACTATCTCCTGTGCTACAGAATTTCAAGGGATGGACTTTCAGATGCATATTTCCCTCTTCAAACATGTAAACATCCACATGGACTTCAAAAATGCTGGGTGATACTGACTTTCAATTGCATAAACAGTTAAATACGCCAAGTAACTAAATCTCTAACTCCAATTTTTATATTTTGTAAACCCTTTACATTTAAACATTTTAAAATAATTGTCTAAGATACTGAATTTTTTCTTTGGTATATTTGAAGTGATGGAGATAAAGCTAATGTTGGTTTTAGTACAGCCACAAATGTGGATGATATTATGTTCTTTCATTTATGACTGATTGCTTATCCAGACTGCTACCTTACTTGAACCAAGATTTTATATTTAAAGGGATTCCAGTTTCTCTCATTATTCATTATAATCTGTGAAGAGTTAATAGTCTTCCCTGAAAACTAGAGGGAACCAAAGAGTTAATAACTAACCTTAAGATTAGAAGGCTATAAAGAACAGTGGATGACACATGGTTTTAAATGCGCTTGGGGTCTGAGTTGGGGGGGCAACCCATTTCTCAGAATTCAGCTTACCATGAATTGAAATACCATATCACAATTAACACAATTTACATTACAGTGAAGTAGAAACAATCATTAACAAGTGTCTCTAAACACTGAGAAACTTATCAACTGGTTTCTGGCTTTTAGCCTTTTCCTGGCAGACTAGGATCCAACTTGTTCTTTGAGCCTGTGTGTCTGGCTGTGCCATGGGGTTTCTCTGTCACTATCCTGTTGTTGTTTACCATCTAGTATGGGTCACAGATTTGTTGTGTTTGTGCATTCCACACATAGCATATCCCCATATGCAGAGTCTCACATGCAGTCTCGTCAGTGTGACTATGTATGTTGTTTGACTCTTTGTCTGACAACATTGTTGTAGACACAAACCAGTGAGGCCAGAATCTGCATTTCCCACAGACTAGCACTGATCATTAGTATCTGAAATTCAAGTTAATGTTCAATCTCACATTCATGGACAATCATTTAGACTAAAGGACTGAGGAATTCAGGAAAGGGCAGGGACCAAACTGAGTAGGTAATCAGAGAATGGATTGCCATCAGAAGATGAGCCATGTTGTCTCAGTAGAAAAACTGTGGCTGAGGGCATTGTTAGATCAGGGAAGTAAGGGTTAGGCAATACAAACCTCTTAAGTTGAATCAGTCAGGCTACTGTCATTCTTCTCCTTCATCTTGACTGCACCTTGGGACTCTTGTCCTACCTAAGAGAAACTGTTGTCCTAAACCTGACCAAAAGTTGCTCTCATGGATTTTGTTAACCTCATGTTTTATTCAGTCTGTCTGCTGTTGAATAATGTTGGAATTACCTGTAATATTGAAGCAGCATATTCCAGGGAATTGTTGGCAGTTAATATGATGTTTTAATAGTAAGAAACTGATGGTGGCTCTATTTTGTAATATTGAGGTTCAGAGTTCTTCATTTCTCAATTTTGCCAGAACTCACACAGTGAGACTGGTAGTTTTACTAAAGATACAGGCCAACTTAGAGACTTCTTTTTTTATCCCTAACACAGGGCCTGGAATGGGAAAATAAAGGCTTCAGTGATAGCTACTTGTTTGAGACCTTGAGGGATTAATCCAATCCCATTTTAATTCTAGTGTTTCATTCTAGGGTTAATTTTGTGAGGATTTCTTTGGTGGTTTCATTAGTTCTTTAAATCTTGCTGGGAGATTGGGAATGGTAGGAAATGTGAAACTTCCAGGGGATCTGTAGGTACCTGGCAATGTGTTGAAAGATAGAAGAGACAAACTCTGGGCTGTTGTCTGACTGTATTGAGGGTGGCAGGCCAATTGAGGGACTATGTCTGTAGTCAATATTTCAGCTACTGTGTTAGCTCTTTTGTTTGTGGTGGGGAAGGCTTCCACACATCCAGAAAATATATCCACAATAACTAAAATATATTTGTATTGTTTAACAGGAAACATATGGGTGAATTCTATTTATGAATCCATGTGCTGTGTAGGAAATTGGGGGTGTTGGATATTGGTGTTAGTGTATGTGCTTTTTGAAAGATATCACACAATTTTGTGAGGGCTTTGAAGAATTATCTATCTGAGGGCTGGAGGGAGGAATCTCTTGAGAGAGAGGGATGGGGTAGAGGGGGTTTTGTATGCTAAGAAAGGGGGAAGGGGCGTGGAGGTCCAGATATGTCAGGGCAATTTCACAGGACAATTTATCAGTGTGGTTGTTTGAGTGGAAGATGTACTGTTTGTCTCTTGGATGGTTGCAGAAATGTATGATTGCTGCCTTAGTGGAAGAAGAGTGGTATTCAAAAGGTCCTGAACTAGGGAGGTGTTAATGATTGGGGTACTCTTTTGGGTAAGGAAGCCTCTTTCCCTCAAAAATAGAATATTTGAGTATGTGATATTATAAGCACATTTTGAATCCATATAAATGTTAATGGAAAGATCCTTAGCCAGAGTTAGGGTTCAAGTAAGAGCAGTTAGTTCAGCCTGGTGGGAGGTGGTGCCTGGAGCCAAAGGTTTGGCTTCCAGTAGGGTGTGGGTTTTAGGGAAATTGGGTGTTCCTGGAAGATGGTGTAAACTCATGTATGTGGGGTGATTTAAGGGAGCTACTTCTATAAACCAGTCATGATGTAAGAGGGTGCTCAGGGTTCAGGAAAGTCCTTGAACTCCAAACCCCAGGTTTGTTTCTAATTTTAATCAAATAATTGAACAAAAAAGACCAAGACAGATAATTATTAAATTATTATATTTATTGAGGGAAGTACAGAGCCAAAAAAAAGGCACTCACATGGCTAGAAATCCTACATGGAAGGCCTAGAAAACTGTGGAAAGAAAAGACAGAAAAGAAAATTCAAGGAACTCCTGCCATGTGCAGGGGGATTAAAGAACCCCTGTAGAGAGTAAGGGCTGGGGGGCATCCCCTCTGCTCAACCCAGCTGGCAGGCCCAGCTCAGGGGAAAACTCACCCACAGTTGGAAGTTTCCCAGTGGTCAGAGAGCCTGCCCTCCCCTTGTGAAGATATTTATAACCTTATAATGGTGGGCTGTCTTCTGACTGTCTCAAGAAGAGCCCTGACAACAAGTTTTAGGGGCTGCACTTGACCAACCACAGTGTTTATGTCCTATGAAAGACCTCTCTCCCAGGAGAGTTCCAGGTTTTTGTGAAGAAACAGGTCTAGGGAATTTGGCGAGAGATAAGAAGTCAGATCATTTTTGATTTTAGCAATTGCAAACTTTCCTGCCTTTTTTTACCTTCAGGGTTCCAGTCACCCTAAATGTACTCCCCCCCCCCACCAAAGGAGTTATGTGAAGAGATTTTATTAGCATCTGGGATGATTAAAGCAGAAGCTGCCAGAACCTGTAGGCTAGAGGACCAGTCCTTGGTAACCAGGTCCAGTTGTTTGGATAGAAAAGCTACAGAGGCATAAGTGACTCTTGCCTGCTGGCAGAGGAGTGCTAGGGCTTGGTCCTGGTCAGCTTAAAAGACAAGGAAAAATGGCTTATAAATATCTAGTAATTTTAGGGAGAGAGCCCCAGCTGAAGATTGCTTCAGGACATTGATGGGAGTGTTTAGCACAGAAGGGGAGAGGAAGGATTCTTCAAGGGAGCCTCTAGTGGCCACATAGTGGGGCTGAGCAATATCAGAGAAATTAGGTAGACATGCAGAAGAAGTTAAAGAGGCCTACTAAAAATAGTAGTTCCCCTTTGGAGGCAGGTATGGGGCAGTTTAGGAGAATTTGTATCCAATCTAGTGGAATGGACTTAGTTTAGTGAATGAGAGAGTGACCAAAGCAAAGTTACAGCCAAGACCCAAAAACCCCAGCCTCCTAAGGCACTGAGGGGTTCAGCAGTGTGTGTGAGGCAGATTTAATGGGAGGGGCTGCATAGAAGGAAATCATCCACATACTGTAAGAGATGGTTGGTATGAAGGCTTAGGGACAAGAGATTTCACTAGAGGGCCTGACAAAAGTAGTGGGGATTGTTCATAAAATCTTGTGGCAGGACTGTCTAGGTTAGTTGCTGAACTAAAAAGGTGGCTTTGGAGAATATATGTATTTGGAGTGTGTGCTCCTTTAAAATCTACTTTCTGTGTTCTGAGTCCTGAGGCAGGCACAGATGTTTCCTGGTGGTGTGGGATGGGCAGGGCAGACTTGGGAGACTCAGATACAAACTAAGCAGTGAGAAAGAAATTACCATATTGCACACATCAGATCCTTTCTCCCAGAAATGGGGTAAGCATGTGGCTGCAATTTATAGCAATAAAACGGTAACCTCATTTGGCAATTTACATTTTTCTTCTTTAATGATAGGTTTTCTTTTTTAAAAAAATTATTGACAACTTCTATACTTAACATACAAAAAAGCACATTTCCCTCCCCTCCCCCCATTCCCCTTTAGAACTCCAATCTCTGCCATATCCCCTCCCTCTCTCCATTAGTCTCTCTTTTACTTTGATGTCGTCATCGTTTCCTTCTATTATGAAGGTCTTTCTAAGGTATTGCTAGGCCTTGCAAGGTCATGGATATCAAGGCCAATTTTTGTCTGGACAGTTGCATTGTAAGGAGTCATACCCTTCCTTTGGCTCTTACATTCTTTCCACCCCCTCTTCCACAATGGGTCCTGAGCCTTGGAGGGTGTGACAGAGGTGTTTCAGTGCTGGGCACCCCTCCATCCCTTCTTCTCAGCACTATGTTGCCTTTTGGGTCATCCCAGTGTTCATCACCATCTGAAAAGAGAAGCTTCTCTAACCAGAAGTGAGAGTAGCATTAATATGTGAATATGAATATTAAGTGCAGTGCTTTCAGGGCATCTTGGTGGGAATAATCTATACATTTAGCCAGGCAAGAGCAGGCTTTATACCCCTAAGGCTCATGACCTCCCCTGCCATAGACTTTTGCTTAGGTTTTTTCAGAACCAGGCATGTATTCCCTCCACTAGGGCCTTGAGTCCAATTATGGAGCAGTTGGTTACCCTAAGAGCAGTCATGCCAATAATTGCACCCGTTCAGTCATTGGGCCTGTATGGCAAAACTTGAATTTTCCAGTGTCCACTGTTTACACTGCTGATGAATTCTGTCTCCCATACAGCTGCATGCAGTGCATATTTTTCCAGCTTTCAGTTGGCTGGTCTACAAGGAGAAGGTTTTCTGCTCAACACCAGCTTGCTTTCTCAGTGACCTTGCCTCTTAGGCAAGAGATGTATTCAGCAATAGGGTCTTACCATCTGTTTCTCAAGGGAAACCAAGGGCCTTGGCAATAGCCTTTTATGTTTTGGAAGCTACCAGGACCTCCTTGGCCAACAACTCACTGGAAGGTATCCCATCCCAGGCACTGAAAATTTTCTAGTAACAGTCTATAGCTTCTGGCTGTGCCATTATTCAAAAAAGTAGGTTTACATAAGTCTTATTCACACTATCTTGAATTTTGATTGACCCTCCACCTGCCCTTCTCTTACACATTCTCTTCCCATGAGCTTGTTTAGGCCATTCCCCTCCCTGTAATCTGTTCTTCTACTTACATATGGGCAATACTATATGCTTAGGTCCTTCCCTCGCCTCCCTCCCTTATAGCCTTTTACCAGCTTACTGGTTTCTGGTACCGATTTTTGGATCCAGTTCACACACAAGTCTATACATTTGTAGCTAAGATCCACATATGAGAGAAAATCTGTGACATTTGGCTTTCTGAGCCTGGGTTACCTCACTTAGTATAATCCTTTCCAGATCTATCCATTTCCCTGCAAATTTCATAATTTCATTTTTCTTTACCGCTGAATAGAAGAACTCCATTGTGTAAATGTACCACATCTTTATTATCCATTCATCTGTGGACAACATTTAGGCTCGTTCCATTTCCTAGCTATTATAAATAGAACAGCAATAAACATGGTTGGGAAAGTATCTCTAAGGTAGTGAGAAAAGTCCTTCAGATATATGTCTAGCAGTGCAATAGCTGGATCATTGGTAATTCTATTTTTAGCTGTCTCAAGAACCTCCATACTGATTTCCACAATGGCTGCACCAGATTACATTCCCACCAACAGTGTAGAAGTGTTCCACTTTTTCTGCATCCACGCCAACACTTATTGTCATTTGTGTTCTTGATGGTAGCCTTTCTGACAGGAATAAAATGGAATCTCAAAGTGATTTTAATTTGCATTTCCCTCATGGCTAAGGATGTGGAACACCTTTTTAGATGTTTACATGCCATCTGTATTTAATCTTCTGAGAACTCTCTATTTAGTTCCATAGCCCATTTTTTAACTGAGTTGTTTGAATTCTTATTATTCTGTTTTTTAAGTTCTTTGCATATTCTGGATATTAATCCTCTGTCAGATGCATAGCTGGCAAAGATTTTCTCCCATTCTGTAGGTTGTCTCTTTGCTATATTGACAGTGTCCTTTGCTGTACAAAAGCTTTGTAATTTCATGAGGTCCCATTGGTTGATTAGTGGTTTTATTCCCTGAGCAATTGTGGTTATATTCAGAAAGTCCTTGCCTATGCCAATATGTTGAAGGGTTTCCCCTACCTTTTCTGCTAGCACTTTCAGAGTTTCAGGTCGGATATTTGGGTCCTTGATCCATTTTCACTTGACTCTTGTGCATGGAGAGAGAAAAGGATCTATTTTTATCCTTTTACATACAGATATCCAGGTTTCCCAGCACTGCTTGTTGAAGAGGCTATCTTTCCTCCAATGAATATTTTTGGTATTTTTGTCAAAAAAATCCAGTGGCTATAGCTGCCTGGATTAATATTTGGGTCTTCCATTCTGTTCCAGTGATCTACCTGTCTGTCCTTCTGCTAGTACCATGCTGTTTCTGTTACTATGGCTTTGTAATATAACTTAAAATCAGGTACGGTAATATCACCAGCCTGATTTTTGTTGCACAAAATTGTTTTGGCTATTCGAGGTTTTTATGTGTTTCCAGATGAATTTTAGGATTGTTTTTTTCTATTTCTGTGAAGAATGCTATTGGGATTTTAATGGGGATTGCATTAAATGTGTAGATTGCTTTTGGTAAGATTGACATTTTCACAATATTGATTCTTCCAATCCAAGAACTGGGGGGGGGGGAGGGTCTTTCCATTTCCTTGTGTCTTCTGCAATTTTTCGCTCAAGTTTTTTAAAGTTCCCATTGTAGAGATCCTTCACTTCCTTGGTTAAGTTTATTCCTACTTTTTTTTTTTTTTTTTTTTTTTGAGGCAATTGTGAATGGGAGAGATTCCCTGATTTCATCCTCTGCATGTTTGTTGTTATGTGTAGACAAGCTACTGGTTTCTCTGTGTTTATTTTGTGTCCTGATACATTGCTAAAAGTGTTTTTCATCTCTAGTAGTTTGCTGGTAGAGTCTTTAGGGTCTGTTATGTATAGAATTATATCATCTGCAAATAATGGTAATTTGATCTCTTCCCTTCCAATTTGTATCCCTTTTATGAGTGTCTCTTGCCTTATTGCTATAGCTAAGACTTCCAGTACTATATTAAATAGAAGTGGGGAAAGTGGATACCCTTGTCTTGTTCCTGAACTTAGTGGAAAAGATTGAAGTTTTTCCCTGTTTAGTATTATGTTTGCTGTAGGTTTGTCATAAATAGCTTTTATTATGTTGAGCTATGTTCCTTCTATTCCCAGTTTCTGTAATACTTTTACCATGAAGGGATGCTGGATTTTATCAAATGCCTTTTCTGCATCTATTGAAATGACCATGTGATTTTTGTCCTTCAGACCATTTATGTGGTGTATTACATTTATGGATTTGCGGATGTTGAACCATCCCTGCATCTCTGGGATAAAGCCTACTTGGTCAGGGTGAATAATCTTTCTGATATATTATTGTATTCTGTTTGCCAGTAATTTGTTGAGAATTTTTGCATCTATGTTCATGAGGGAGATTGGTCTGTAATTTTCTTTCTTTGGTCTGTCTTTGTCCGGTTTGGATATCAGGGTGATGCTGGCTTCATAGAAGGATTTTGGTAGAATTCTTTCCTTTTCTATTTTATGGAAAAGTTTGAGAAGCTTTGGTGTTAGTTCTTCCAGGAATGTCTTTTAAAATTCAGCCGTGAATCCATCTGGGCCTGGGCTTTTTTTAGTTGGGAGACTTTATAACTGTGTGGATCTCTGTAGTTGTTATAGGTCTATTTAAATGGTTTATCTCATCTTGATTTAAATTTGGTAGATCATATGAATCAAAGAAATCATCCGTTTTTTTTTTTCAAGTTTTCAAACTTAGGGGCATATATACTCTTAAAGTATGTCGGTATGATTTTCTGAATTTCTTTGGTATGTGTTGCGATGTTGCCTTTTTCATCTCTAATTTAATCAAAAATTGATATTTTTGTCTCTTCTCTCTTTCTTTTGGCAGATTTGCTAAGGGTTTATCAATCTTGTTTATCCTTTCAAAGAACCAACTCTTTGTTTCACTGATTTTTTTAATTTTATTTTTGGTTTCCATTTTGTTAATTTCTTCCCTAACCTTTATTATTTTTTCCTGTCTATTTACTTTTGGTTTGCCTTGTTCTTCTCTTTCCAAGACCTTAAGGTGAAGCAGTAAATTGTTTATTTGTGAATTCTCTAATTTCTTAAGACAGGCACTTAGAGCTATAAATTTCTCTCTGAGACTGCCTTCATTGTGTCCCATAGATTTTGGTATGTTGTATTCTCACAATCATTTGATTCTATGAATTTCTTGATTTCCTTTTTAATTTCTTCAGTGACTGACACATCATTCAAAAATGGACTGTTTAGTCTTCATGAATTTCTGTATGATCTGTAGTTTTTCTTGTTGCTGATTTGCAGTTTAATCCCATTGTGGTCAGGTAGCATACAAGGGATTATTTCAATTTTCCTGTATTTCTTAAGATTTGATTTGTGTCCTATTATATGGTCTATTTTAGAAAATGTGCTGCTGAGAAAAATGTATATTGTGAATCATTTGTATGTTTGTATGTATCTCTTAGGTCTATTTGTTCCATGACATCATTTAATGCAGATGTCTCTCTGTTTATTTTTTGCTGGGTAAACCTGTCAAGTGATGAGAGTGGGGTATTGAAGTCACCCAGTACTATTGTGGTAGGAGTTATCTCTGACCTTAAGTCTAATAGTGTTTGTTTGATAAAATTGGGACCCCCCATGTTAGGATCATATATGTTTAGGATTATAATGTCCTGCCATTGAAGTGTTCCTTTAATCAGTATAAAGTGACCTTCTTTATCTTTCCTCACTAATGTTGGTTTGAAGTCTGTCATGTCAGAAATTAGGACAGCAATCCCTTCTTGTTTCCTAGGCCCATTTGCTTGAAATACCTTTTCCAACCTTTCAACGTAAGAAGGTTT
The DNA here is from genome assembly GCA_036365145.1 of Orientallactaga sibirica. Classification (NCBI taxonomy): domain Eukaryota; kingdom Metazoa; phylum Chordata; class Mammalia; order Rodentia; family Dipodidae; genus Orientallactaga; species Orientallactaga sibirica. Next base: position 29,369,432 of record JAEOAD010000026.1, on the reverse strand, counting down.
CTATCTTTTATTGAGAGGTGAGTTTCTGGGGGTCAACAGATGGTAGGATCCTGCTTTTTAATCCAGTCTGCAAGTCTGTGTCTTTTGATTGGGGCATTGAGGCCATTGATATTAAGAGTTATTATTGAAAGATTTGTATTTATTCTCACCATGTTTCTTGTTTTGTAGTTTCTCCTGTTTTCACTTTACTTGCTTATTTTAACTGTTATTTGAGTATAGTTTATATTTTCCTATTTCCTGCTGTGTGTATTTTGCTTTCTTTTCAGCATGAATGATTCCTGCATGTATTTTCTGTAGAGCTTGTTTAGTTGCCATAAATTTCTTTAGCCTGTTTTTGTTGTGGAATATCCTTATTTCTCCATCAATTTGAATTGATAGCTTTGCAGGATAAAGTAATCTTGGTTGACAGTTTTTATCTTTCAGAACTTGGAATACATCACTCCAAGCCCTTCTGACATTTAAAGTTTGTGTTGAGTAATCTGCTGTGATCCTGATGAGCTTCCCTTTGAAGGTCACTTGCTTTTTCTCTCTAACTGCTTTCAATATATTTTCTTTGGTTTGCATGTTTAGTAGTTTAATTATAACATGGCGAGAAGTGGATCTTTGTAGGTTTTGTCTGTTTGGTGTTCTAAAAGCTTCTTGCATTGGCATTGGCACTTCTTTCACAATGTGGGGAAAATTTTCTTCTATGATTTTTTGGAATACACCTACTAAGTCTCTGGATTGAAATTCTTCACCTTGTGCTATACCTTGAATTCTTACGTTTGATCTTTTCATAGTGTCCCAGATGTCTTGGAGTTCCCATTCATACCTTTCTATTAGCTTGTCTTTCTCTTTGTTGGACTGTATTAGGTCTGCCACCTGTTCTTCTAGTTTAGATATTCTGTTCTCTCCTTCATCCATTCTACTGGTGAGACTTTCCACAGAGTATTTTATTTCATTGACTGTTCTTCAAAGCTAGGATTTCAGCCTGGTTTTTCTTCACTATTTCTATTTCCTTACTCATTTCCTGTAATTACCTTTTTATTTATTTAAGCTGGTTTTCTGTGTTATCTTTCAAGAGTTTGTTTTCTTCTTTAATTCCTTTGTTTTCTTCTCTGATTCCTTTCATTTCTTCTTTCATTTCTTTGAGTATAGATAACATCATTCTTTTGAAATCTTTGTCAGGAATTTCTTCTAAAACAGTCTCATTAGTGAACAATTCTTATTGACTTGTAATTTTTGGTGGGATTGCATTGTCTTGATTCTTTGTGTTTGTTGTATTATAATGCAGTGATGTTTGCATCCTGGATTTGTTTGATGCTTAGGTTTTCTATTTATCTGCAGTGTTTTAGATGTGGTGATCCACCTTTGTATACTTTCAGGATTTGAGTTTAAGGTGCCAAGTGTAGCACTTGTACCCAAATCCAACCTCAGAAGTAATCCTAAGTGTTGAATTTGCTTGTTAAGTAAGTATTTTAGTGGACTGGTGGAACAATTTACTGGCAAGATCTAAACTGCAACTGAGGAAAATACACATTCAATTAAAATGAGCACAGAGTATACAAGTTAGAGAATTAAAACAACCAGTCTTATAAGGTCAAAATCCCTAAGGGTATGTGTTTCTCTACACCTTACTCCTGTCAGCTAGGAGGTAGAGGATTTTGTACTGAATTGAGTTCCGGGTCAGCCTGGTTCTGGATCAGACCCTGCCCCCAATAATGACAAAAGAAAAAGATAAAGGCCCTACAGATCTAAAAGTATTAAAAGCAGCAATATTCAACACCCCATGTTTGGCTTATTTGAAATGGTAAAGCCAACCACAAATATGTAACCCATAACCTGCCCTAACCTGGAAAGAGAGATTATCACTTCAAATGCAGGCCTATGTACTCTTTTTTGTTTGTTTGTTTTTTTGTCAGCCATCCTTGTTACCTTTTGGTGCAGCTTCCAAACTCACCAATGCTGAGTGCCCTCCTCGTTCCCTGAGCTGTGGAGCTTGAGCTTGGCTCAGCTATGCTGGATGTGCTGCTGGTGTTGTGCAGTGGAGCTTGAACTTGGCTCAGATGTGCTGGATGCGCTGCTCCTGGGAGCTGAATGCTGGGGTTCACGGATGGGGGTTGGGCAAGTTTGGGAAGTCTGTAGTTGCTCACACTGTTCCCCTGTATCTCTTTCAGTAGCTCAGTAGACTTTTTTTAGATTTCTGGGTTCTGTGAGGAGACTGATGAGGTTGGAAAGTCCCCTTGTTTGGTCTCTATTGCTGCTGCTAGGCACGCCTGGCAGCTTGGGCTGTGGCGGGCTGTGGGTCGGGGGCGCTGTGGGTCGGGCTGCCATGGATCAAATGCAAACTCTGCAGTGGGATTCTGGCCATCTCCTGCTTTTCCACTGTTTCCCAGAACAAATATTCTGCACTTTTCAGAAGAAGAAGAATGTAGTTTTGCTTAAATCCCTCCCTGATCTGGTTTGGTGTGGCTCCTATGCTGCCGTCTTCCCCAGAAGTCCAGATTTTATTTAAAATCAAAATTGCTGATTTATTTTTGTGACTTGGTTTTGCTATGTCTATCAGCTTCATTTCCTTAATGTGAAAAGTTTTGGTATGAAATATAAGTACTATCTACTAGACCCTAAGGAAAAAAAATGAATACATGTCTTTTTACTTGTAAAATAAAGATCTGACTGGAAGGAGCACTATTAGAATTGTGAATACATTTCTTTTTACTTGTAAAATGTACATCTGACTACAGCACTATTGAAATTGTGAAGGACATTGTGAATCAATAGTTTTGTATTTTATGATTGCCATCTGTTGGGTCCTGAGTTATCTAATTTACAGTTATTTCTGTGAAAGAGGAAGTGAAATTTCAAAACTATAGGAGTTACGGTCTAGTTTCTAGGACAAAACACCCAACCAAAATCAACATATGGAAGGAAAAGGCATATATTGGCTTACAGTCTTGAGGGGATGTACCATCATGGCAGAGACAGAATGACAGAGCAAAGACTAGACATCACATTTTCTCCCTTCATCTGGGAAATAACAGCAAAAGTGAGCAAGTAATGAACACCAAAGAGGCCTGGAATCCAATAACAAAGTATGCCCCCACTAACACACCTTCTGTCACTAGGCTCTACCCCACAAATTGCCACCAGCTGGGGATTAAGTATTCAAAACAAATGAGGCTATGAGGAGCATTTCACATTCAAACCATCACATTCTACCCCTAGTCAGATAGATTCATAGTTATATCATGATGCAAGATGCATTCAGCCCAATTTAAAAACCCTATAATCTTTACCAGTTCAAAGTCTATTTAAAATTCAAAAATATCATTTGAGACTCAAGGCATTCTCTTAACCTGAGAGCCCTGTAAAATTAAAACACAAGATGCATACTTCAACACATTGACACAGAGTAAACATTGCCATTCAAAATAAGATTTAACCAGGAAAAGTTAACCAGTGTAAGATGGAAAACAAGCAGGGCAAACATGCACACACACACACAAACACACACACACACACACACACACACACACACACACACACACACACACACTGTCCTATGTGTACGCTCATTCATCTTTTACTCTTCTAAAAACTAACCACCTAAAAGCATTTTGCCTCCTGGAGAGGAAGTACTTGAAATCCAACTCACTTTGGAATATCAAGGATCTTTCAAGATGTATTTTGTATTTAGCATTTGCTGAATGGCTAGAAACCTTCACATTAATTTCAAAATGAGGTTAGGCAGATTAAAGCTAGATGTTGGAAGAAATGGACACGGGAGAAGGCAGCAGGGTAAAACATTCATGGAATTTGGAGTTTGGTATGTAGGAGCTCACCATGTACTAGTTTCAACAATTCGGTGTGCTTCAAAATTATATAGTAAAATTTTTAAAATTTAAAGTTCACATTGGCATCATGTAAATAAGTCTCTGATTATAATGATTCTCTTTTTTCAGTTTTTAAATTAATATTAATAAATTACCAACAAGCAGAAGTAGTTACAAACAAACCATTGGCCAATAAAACTAGATGGCTTAGCAGTTAAGACATTTGTCTGCAAATCCTAAGGACCCATATTTGACTCTCCAGATCCCACATAAGTGAGACATACAAAAGGTGGGGCGAATCTGACTTCCGGGTAAGATGGCGGCATAGGAGCCATGCCAAACCAGATCAGGGAGGGATTTAAGCAAAACTACACTCTTCTTTGGAAAAGAGCAGCATATTTTTTCCAGTCCATTACTTTCAAATTCAACTTTTCTCAAGTTCTCAGAACACACAGGATGCAGCTAACCTCTCCTTCATAACATTACACAAATTTTCTATCCCAGTTTCTGCAAAGTCTTAAATATCATAAGCCAAAGTCCATAGTTATCCATTTCTTCAACAAAACACCTGACCAAAAGCTGCATATTGAAGAAAAAAAAAATGACTTACAGTCTTGAGGGGAAGTCTCATCATGGCAAGGATAGAATGGTAGAGTGGAGGCTGGGCATAACATCTTGTCATATCAGCTGCGAGGCAGAAGCAAGAGTGAGCTAGTCCACTCCCAATGATACACCTCTTCCAGCAAGGCTTCACCACTCTAATTTTCACCAGTTTACTACCAAGTATTCAAAACACATGAGGGCTATGAGGGATATTTTATATCCAAAGCACCATGAAAACTTTCAACAAGGCAAAAAGGGGGCCAGAAGAGATCTAATACAAGACAGTAAGAGTTGGTAATATTATTCATAAATAATAGTGATAACTTATTTTAAGAGAGTTGCAGAGAAGTTTTAGAGTCACAGAAACACTATATGGGATATAAAGATGTTCTCCATGAACTCTCTTGCTCCACACATGCACAAGCTCCAATCTTAGCAATATCCAGACCAGAGGACAGCATTTATTAGCATTTGTGTGTGGTGGTTAAGGTTTGTTGTCAACTTGATCTGTTTAGGAATCCACAGACATGCTTCTTGCGTGAGTCTCTGAGGTTGCTTCCAAGAAGGGTTAACTGAAGTTAGAAGTCCTTCCCCCAGGGTGAGCACTTCCCCAGAGTGGGCAGCCCCTCTCAGAAGGGAGGCTTTATCTAAGGAAGTGCTTGAATAAAAGAATCTCTTCCTCCTGCTGCTGGTATTACTGGCCTCCTCCCAGTGTGGACTGAAGACTAGCTCAGACTGAAGACCAGAAGCTCTCCAGGAAGCCTCCAGGCTTTTAATGCTGGATTGGGGCTGGTGAGGCATCCACCCTCATGGACTGAGAAGCTACTGAGTTTCTTTTAGTACAATTTATTATACCAGTTCTGTTCCTCTAGAGAACCCTGACTAATACATATTGTGGTACCAGAAGTGGTTCTAGAGAAACAGAATATTAAGAATGGATTTTTCTAGTGGGCTTGGTGCTATGTGGAGTTGGCTCTCCAACTTCAGTATTACTAAAGGCTTTACTGGGAATAAGGAGAGCATTTTTAGTAATAAGGAGAGCATTTTTACTGTTAATGAGAGTGCTAATAGTCCATGGTGTGAGCTATTTAAAGAAGTTGTTAGATAGATATATTGGGTGATCCTGAGTCCTGTCTTATGAAGATGAAGGACTGCATCTAAAATTTTTGAATATTTGTGGAATAGTAGGACAAATGATGCTGCTGCTTTGTTGCTTCTAGCATCTCTGGATAAACTATTAAGGGAAAAGATGAAGCTCATATAAAGGAAATTTCTAAGCTTAAGACCCACATGCACAATCTTAAAGTTTCTAAGGGGCCCTTGAGGAGAGTTTCCTCTCTAGTCAGATCAGTGCTCAAGATGTAGAAAACCAAACTGAACCTCTCATTGTAAGATTGACTAACTTGGACTTCAAGTTAAGATGGAGGCATAGGAACCACAACAAAACAGCCTAGGGGAGAAAAAGCAAAAAAGAAAAAAAAAGAAAAGAAAAGAAAAGAAAAGAAAAACCAGCAAAATACACTCTTCTACTGAAAAGTGAGCTGTATAGTAAATTATCAACCACAGTATAGAAATAGGAGATATCCAGAGTATCTAGAGCCCACAGAAACAGGAAGAAACAGCTCCAGCAGTGGTGGCATGAGTTCCATGTGGCTGTGACTGCCAGGCTCTGCATGAGCTGCAGGAAAAATAAAACAAGGTGAGGGGATTTTCCATTCACACCAACCTCCTCACAAACTCAAGAAACATGGAAGGACCACCACAGAGACTAACAAAGAAGCTTGTGAGGAAGATCATGAGGACCAGTGGGAGGATTTCAGCCTCCATCCACAGCCTCTGCTCCCCCATTGCCAGCACAAATGCCAACAAGCAGCAGAGACCTAGGGAAGGGAGCTTACCTACACAGAACCCAGCACATGTGATCCAAGCAGCAACCCACAGACATAGTCAGCCTACCTGAGCCCACAGCACAGCAAAGAGGGACCCAAGTGGCTGTGCAGCATAGCTGAGACCAAATCCACCCCAAAAGGTAACTTGGATTACACCAGGTCAATACTCGCCAAATAAGCCTGATATATAGGCTTGCATTGGAAGGCCTAATTGCACCATCCATGTCAGAGTAAATTATATGTTAAATCTGATGGAGGGTCATATTTTCCATTCTTAAATAAGCTATATTTTGGGCTTCTCATTTGTTGCTTCCTAATTTATACTGCCTTTGTTTCCTCTTCTGTCGCTCATTGGGGAAGGGTATCACTGTCACAAGATGACCTTGGAACCCTCTACAGACCAGAAATCTTACCCTCCCAGTTGACAGGATTAGGGAATGGGTCAACACACATCCTTAGGGACTGTGACTATGTTAGAGGATCTGTTTGTCATAATACCTACTTTTGCATAAATACTCTGTGCTATTTCTTGTTGAATATGTACATTGTTTAGTTAAGTTCTTAGAATTTGTCTGTATTTTGTTGCATTCAGCCTACTTGAATACTCTCACAGCAGGCAAACCCAACACAGAGGGTCACTTTTCTGGTTACTCTCTAAGTGTCTTAAAAGCCACACCTAGCACCTTAAGCTCCTACCCTGAAGATATATAACATCAGATTGATTGATACATCTAATATTACTGCAGATAATTAGAAACCTCAAGCATTAAATTAATCCAAGATGCAAAAATCTCTACATTATAATACAAGAAACACAAAAAATCAAGACAATATAAATCCACCAAAAAGTATTTCAAAAGAATGATTATAAATATGTTCAAAGAACTCAAAGAGGAAATCAAAGGAATCAAAGAACACACAGAAAACCAATTTAATGAAATGAGGAGGTCAATACAAGACATAAATAAGGAAATAGAAATAATAAAGAAAAAACAGTCAGAAATACTGGCAATGAAGAACTCAACTCAATCAGTAAAATAACTCTGGAGAAAATCTCTCCAGTATAATGGATGAAGGTGAGAACAGAATATCTAAACTAGAAAACCAGGTGGCAGATCTAATACAGTACAACAAAGAAAGACAAACTATTAGGAAGGTATGAATGGGAATTTCAAGATATTCAGGACACCATGAAAAGATCAAACATAAGAATTCAGGGTATAGTAGAAGTAGAAGAATTTCATTCCAAAGGCATAGTAGGTGTTTTTGACAAAATCATAGAAGACAACTTCCCCCAAATTGGGAAAGACATGCCATAGGAAGCCTTTAGAACACCAAACAGACAAAACATGAAAAGAACCTCTCCTTGCCATATTATAATTAAACTACCAAAGATACAAACAAAGAAAATATATTGAAAGCAGCTAGAGAGAAAAATCAAGTCACCTACAAAGTTAAGCCCATCAGGATCACAGCAGATTATTCAACACAAACTTTAAAAGCCAGAAGGGCTTGAAGTGATATATTCCAAGTTCTGAAAGATAACAACTGTCAGCCAAGGTTACTTTATCCTGCAAAGCTATCCATTCAAATAGACAGAAAAATAAGGACATTCCATAACAAAAGCAGGCTAAAGGAATATTTGAAGAAAAAACCAGCTCTATAGAAAATACTTGAAAGGATTCTCCATGCTGAAGAGAAAGAAAAGCACATATATAAGGAACCTGGATAAAACAAACCATGCTCCAATACTAGTTAATACAAGAGAGCAAAGGTAAAACCCAGAACTACAAAACAAGGAAAAAGGCAAAAATAAATACACACCTTTCAAAAATAACTCTTAATATTAACGGCCTGAATACCCCAGTAAAAAGACATAGGTTTGCAGACAGGGTTAAAAAGCAGAATCCTTCAATTTGTTGCCTCTAAGAAACTCACTTTTCTACAAAGGATGGGAACTATCTTAGGGTGAAAGGTTGGAAAATGGTGTTTTAAGCAAATGGGGCTAGAAAACAGATAGGGGTTGCTATCCTAATATCTGACAGGGTAGGCTTCAGACCAACATTAGTTAGGAAAGATAAGGAAGGTCACTTCATATTGATTAAAGGAACACTCCAACAGGAGGGCATTACAATCCTAAACATATATGCACCTAATATGGAGGCTCCCAATTTCATCAAACAAATGCTATTAGAACTAAGGTCACAGAAAGCACAAAACACACTTATAGTGGGTGACTTCAACACCCCACTCTCACCAACTGACAGGTCATCTTGAGAGCCCATCTTGACCTTATATTCCAGCCTTTTGTTAATGACAAGGGACAGTGGTTTCTCTCTTCTGTAGTATCTTCATGCTGACCGTAGGAGGTGATGAGCTCATATGGGAGAGACTGGATAGTGCAGTTGATGGGTCTCCCTTCAGGGCAGATCATGAGAAGATGGTTCCTTGGTGACTAGAGGATAGTAGGAGGTAGAGGAGGGAGAAGTCAGTAAAAGTTGATTGAAGTTTCAGTGGGTGAATTGGTCCACCTGTTTTTGGAGGCATATCAGAAGGCAGGAGGCCAGGAGGAGTAGCAATAATATTCCATATATAGGCCCTAGAAATGGCAAAAGCCAGTGTCAGACTGTCCCAAAGATGTTCGATGACCCAGAGGGAACTGGTGTTCATACCTGAAGCTTGTTGGCCAGGTTGTTTAATTTTTAAATTTTGACCTGTACCTTTCCTGATTGGTTAACATAGTAACAGCATTCCTCATTCAGGAAAAGGCAGGTCCCTCCTTTGTTGGCTGTCAAGAGGTCTATGGCTCAGTGGTTCTGTAGCATGATTGAGGTCAGAGAGGTAAGTTGTTCTTGTAGTAGTCGCAGCATCTCAGTGGACCCATGGATTGTAATGCTCATTTCTGTGGAAAGCCTTTCATAAGAGATTAGGCTATGGCCTAGGACCCCTGCAGCCAGCCCTGTGGCAGCTATACAGGTTTTCAGGCTTACCCCTATCATCACGTGAGGTGGACAGCTCTTTTGTAATGATGAGCCTGCTTAGGAAGGACTCTCAGCTCTCCCTCTGTATGCATGGTGAGGCTAGGTACCAAAGTGACAGCAGTGCAAGGGCCTGGGTGTATTCTTGGTGAGACACCAGTATACAGCATGGAGTCACACCAAAAATAAATTCCCTTAGGTAAGGAATGGTTTTAAATAATAGAGTTATTCCTGAAAGCTCCTGACCAGCATTGAGAGATGTACTTATGCCAGCAATCAAGGTGGTTTGGAAGAAAAAGTGGGATAGGGAGTTTGGAGAGAGGGCACCAGAAGCAGGGAGTATCTGAAGTAAAGGTGACATTGAACTGGGGGACTGCAGTAACAAGGAGCCACTCAAGTGAAGCACACAGGAAGTAGGCAGTGTGATTGGTAAGATTGTGTTGACTGAGGAAGAGAGAAGAATTAAGGTAGACATCGGGGCGGCGGGAATGGAGAAGGTTAGATCATGCAAATACTCCTGGAGCTTGCCATGAGCCTGTTTGATAGCTATAACAGTCTGGATGTGGGCATTTTGAGCAGTTGTAGATGCACTTTGGATGGATCTAAATATTTCTATTCAGCCCCCACAGTGAGAGCCCATAGTATATTGAGTTGCCACCCCTACCATCCCATCTGCCCACTTTTGGTCCCATGGGTCTATGATGGAAAAAAATTGTGAGTACACCCTGAGATTTGAGCTGTGATGGTTGGATGCCATAGGATTTAGTTGGCTGGAAGTGGTGGTACTGACAGGATGGTGAGATCAACAGTGAGCACCCTCCAATGGAGCTAGTGTAGCATGCTGTTATGACTTGGTCCTGAGCAAAGCAGAGACTTCTCTCATACCATCCCTGTATTGAGCTGGATTCAGAGCTGTCATTAGTGATAGCTATTATAGAGAAGGTGAGGGAGATGGGCTCTGTGCACCCCATTAGAGGACAGAAGGAAGAATTAAGGAGCTTGTTATCCTTGTCAACAGCTATGACATTAAAACACCAGGAGGAGCACTCAGAGGTGAGGGATAGAGGGGTTGGGGCAAGGGAGAGGAGGCAGAGGGGCATCAGTGTCAAGAGGAATATTCTGAGATTGGGGGAAGAGCAAGAACACAAAAGAGTTTGAGAGGGCTCTTTGGGGTGGCAGTGTACTTATCCCTGGATGAGGTAGGGTAGGATGGAGGTGACTTGACTCTGTTTAGATTTCATAGGTGGATCCAAATGGGATTCCCTGAAGCTTTGTGGCCATGGGGGTGGTTAGGATCACCAGATGAGGTCCAGTCCAGTGCGGCTTGAGACCCTGTAGGCAATATTGTTTAAAGTAGACTTGATCTCCAGGGTTGAGAGAGTTGTGGCTCCCTTTGGAGTTTGGGGAAGAAGACAATCAAAATGTTCCAAAGATGGTTCAGGATAAAGGTGAAATTTGGTAAGTACCTATGAAGAGGGTTTTCTGTTAGTGGAGGAAGGTTGTTTAACAGGAAAGGGAGCACATACATGAGTTCAAAAGGACTAAGGAAGGAGGGAGCCTGAAGAGTAGCTTTGATTCTGGCTAAGGCAAGTAGGAGGAGCCGGGGCCAAGATAGGTGAAGTTCAGAAGTCAGTTTAGACAGGTGAATTTTGAGGATGGCATTTGCTCTTTCTACTTTGCCTGAGGACTGAGGCCTGTATGGAATATGAAATTTCCTATCTATCCCCAGGGCTCTGGATACTTCCTGGGCTATCTTGGAAATGAAGGCTGGTCCATTGTCTGATTGAATGGTAAGGGGAAGGTCAAAGGGGAACAGAATAGACTCAAAAATGTGAGAAGCCTATTGCTCCTCATCAGGGCCCCAGCTGAAACCATAGAGTAATGGGGGAAATGGGCAAGAATGCAGCTTTCTTGGTGGACCTGACACCAGCACAAGGCTGAAGGAGATAAACACAGAGAACACTAAACTCCTACTAAACCAGGTATCCAGAGACACAGAGGCTCCTAAGATCTCATCACTGAAGTAGAACTAAAATGAATCCAACATGGCTCAGGGAAATTCGCAGAAGAGAGGGCAGAAAGAGTGTTAGAGCCACAAGTTGGGCCATTATGCACAAAGACTTTTGCCTCTTCCCCATAACTGTTGGCTACCCCGTCATGCATGACCCACATTCCCCAATGAGGATGGTCCCTTCAGAGGGGGGAGGACAGAGAGGAGGCTACTGAAGGCACCAACATGAATTTAAAATTAAAATAAATTTTAAAAATTTAAAACCAAATCTGGGAAGCAACTATATTTGCAGTTTTCCCTGTCATAGGAAAAGCTTCAAACCACCCCTAAGAAAGTATCCACCATAGTGAGAAGGTATTTAGTCTATCTGCCAGTCCACTCCAGGAAGTGAGCCCCTGTATTGGTAGGGTTTGAAAGAGGGAGGGGGATGGACTCTCCCTTGTGGAGAGGCCTTGGTGCACAGTGAGCAAGCCTATGTCACAGAGGAGATCACAGAGGAGAGGCAAGGATGGAAAAGGAGAGGGGTCAGGAATCTTTGTAGAAGGTGGCCTCCCACATGAAATAGATTATGTAGGTGGGTTAGGATGGTAGTAGCTTGGAGATCAGGCAAGCAGTCAAGGTTGCCTAGGAGTAGCCAGCGTTGTGGTCCTGGAATAGTGCCAAGTTTTGTTAGAGTTTGGTACTGTTCTGGGTTGTATGAAGGAATAAAGGAGGTAGGGGCATGTAAAAAGGTTGAATATGTGCTGTGGATGCTGGATTCCCTGGCAAGTCTGGCTGCAAAAGAGTTTCCCTTGGCCATAGGTGAAGTTAGAGCCTGGTGTCTCCTACAGTGTATGAAAGCTGCCTTTGTAGGAAGATAGGAGGCATGTAGCAGTTTCAGGATAAGGGGCCCATTAATAATGGGGGTTCCTTTAGCTGAGAGGAAACCTGTCTCCTTCCAGATAGCAGCATGGTGATGTAGAATATGGAAAGCATATTTAGAGTCATTATAGATGTTAACTGTCTTGCCTTCTGCCAAGGTTAGGGCTCTAGTGAGAGCTATCAGCTCAGCCTTTTGGGGTGTACTCCCCTTAGGCAATGGGCCAGTCTCTATTATCTGGTCATCTGAGACAATAGCATAACCCGCTATTTTGAGAGCCCTGTGAGTTAGTAGCAGAGCTGCCATCTATATACCAGGTGTGATTGGGGTTAGGGAGAGGAGATAGATTCTAGGATTATGATAGGTGAGTTCTTCTAGGGTCTTTAAGCATGAGTGTGTAAGTTGTTTGAGTAGAGGCAGGAGGTTAGCAGGGTTAAATGGAGGACAAGAGTCAAGTGTGATGTTGGGGTTATCAAGGAAAGTGACTTGAAAGATTTGAATTTTAGATGGGGTCAAGAGTAGACAGGCAAGAGTTGGAGAGTAAACCTTTAAGCCTGTGGGGGGGGGGAGAGGACAATGAGTTGTGGCCCAAAAGTGAATGTCTGGGCCTCGAGCCAGGAGAGCAGCTTCAGCAAGAGCACATACGCATGGTTGTCAGCCCCAGACAGAGGTTTCTAGTTGTTTAGAGAGAGATAGGCTACAGGGGCAAAGAATGGGCCCTTCATTTGACCTAGAACTCCCAATGCCATACCCCATTTTTCTGTGGAATAAATTTTAAAAGGTTGCTGAATGTCTGGAAGTGCAAGGGCTGGAGCTTCCAAAACGGCACTGTGCAGGTGGGGGAAGGTAGCATCTGTCCCTGATTTAGGGTCTAGGGTTTGTGAGGGCTTCCCTTAGCCTTGTTGTAAAGGGTCTTTGCTAGGAGAGCAAAGTTTGGAATCCACATTCTAAGGAACCCAGCATAGCCAAGAAAAGAGAGGATTTCTTCATTGAAGGTAGGAGGGGAGAGAGAGTGAAAATGTTGTTTGCAGTCTAGGCTGAGTTGCCATGAGGTGGAGGTAAGGAGAAAACCCAGGTACCTAAATTAGGTTAAACTAAGTTGGGCTTTTGGGGGGGAAACTTGGTATCCCTTAGATCCAATAAAGTTAAGGTTATTGGTATATAGTTTGGATAGAGAAAGAGAGGGTGAGAAGAGCAAAAGATCATCTACATATTGTAAAAGTGTGCTCAGTGACAGATTCAGGGACAAAAGGTTGGTGGGGAGAGCTTGACCAAATAGGTGGGGGCTATCTCTAAAACCCTGGGGAAGGACAGTCCAGGTGAGTTGAGTGGCAGTATGCATATCGGGGTCCTCCCAAGTGAAAGCGAAGAGATTGTAGGAATTGGGGTGGTGGGGCATGGAGAAAAATGCATAATTGAGGTCAAGAACTGAAATATGAGTAGTGGAGGAAGGGATGTGAGAGAGGAGAATATAGGGGTTGGGGACTGCTGGATGGATGGGCATAACAGCAGCATTGTCTTGGACTAAGCAGTAGGTCCCATCAGGTTTGATAATAGGCCAGATCAGAGTATTGGAAGGGGAATGAGTTAGGCAAAGGAGGCCAGCTTGGAGCAAGCAAGAAAGAATAGGTTTGAGTCCTTGGTGATGTTTCAGTGAGATTGGGTATTGAGGACTGCAGGGAAAGGACATGGGGTCTTTGAGTCTGATGAGGACAGGCATGTGATGAGAAGCTAGTGCAGACAAGGAAGTGTCCCACACACTGGGGTCAATTTCAGAGACAGGGAGGGAGAAATCTGGATCTTTTGTAAGGGAGAGGGCTGGTGTGAGGAGGAGGATAGGGTGTGGGTAGTAAGTCAGAGAGAGAGAGAAAGAGAGTTTATGCATAAGTTCTCAACCCAGGAGAGGAACAGGACAAGAGGGTATTATGAGAAATGAATGGGAGAGGGGAGTGTCCCAGACTATACAGGGTAAGGGGGTTTGATGCGTGGGGAGTGGGATAGGCAATCAATACCCAACACAGAGCTCTGTGAGGGAAAAGTCTTACCATAATAGGATGATAGGACTGATCAACTGTTCCCTGTATTGATTACAAAAGTGACAGGCCTTCCTGCCACCTGGACTGTAACCCTGGGCTCCTCCATTGTGATATGGAGAGTGTTAGTGGGGGCTGGGGTCCCAGGGAGTGCACTGGGAGTGCCCAGAAGATCTGTAATTGTCTCTCATAGGGGATGAGGAGAAGGGGCTGGCCTAACTTGTCAAGGCAAATAAGGACAGTCAACCTTCCAGTGTCCAGCAAGTCCACAGTGATGACAGGGCCCTGGTGGTGGGCATGGGATGTGGCAGGTTTTTGCCCAGTAGCTGATGTGGCCATACTTGAAGCAGAGTGTTGGTGATTAACATTGCAGCCCCAACGTCTTCTTTGGAGGAGGCCTCAGGGCCACACCCAGGAACTGGAATTGCTATCTGTTTCTGGCCACTCTCTCAGTACATTCCTGGTCCTCTATGCTATTAAAAACTTTAAATTCCAGGTTAAGCAGATCTCCCTGAGTGATTTGAGGGACCTTTTCTAAGCATTTAAGTTTTTTCCTGATGTCTGTGGCAGATTGAGAGTGGAAATGGGTATTGAGAACTATCATGCCCTCTTGGGAAGCAGGGTCAAGGCAAGTGTATTGGGCGAGTGCCTCAGTTAGGTGTCCCATAAACTCAGCTGGATTTTCATTAGGCTTCTGGGTAAGTGTCCAGAGTTGTCAAAATTGACAAACTTATGGGATGCCTTTTGGAGGCCAGCCAGGAGGCAAAGAATCATTCTATCATGGGCCACCTATCTTGGGAGTTAGTGGGAGCATGGTATTCCCAGTCAGGATCCTCTTTATGGACAGCAGAGTCCTCACTGGGAAAGTGTTATCAGTTAAGGGAGCCTCATCAGCAGGGGCTTGAATGGCCATCCAGACACATTCTTGCTCATCAGTAGTGAGAGTAGAGGAAAGAACTACAAAGAGATCATGCCAGGTTAGGTCATAGGCCTAGGTAAGGTAGTGAAATTCTTTGATATAATGTGTTGGATCAGTGGAGAAAGACCCTAGACATTTCTCAATCTGGGATAGATCAGACATGGAAAAACATGAATGCAAACAATTCATTCAGTGCCTGAGACTTAAAGTAAAGGATACATTCCATCTCTGAGAATGGGTACGCTGGGCCAGAGGGGATAGAAGAGGAGAGGAGATGGAAAATGGTGGGGGGCATGGAGATGGAACAGGAGGTAGAAGAAGGGAAGGAGGAGGGGTATGGACATGAGGCAGGGGCTCAGGAGAGGCTGAGGGGGCTGAAGGAGATGGAGGAGCTGTTGGGGCCAGGTCATCAATGGCATCTGGGTTGAAAGCAGAGGGTGAGGACAAGTATGGGGGAGGGGTTGAATTAGAGCGCATTCTTGAGACTTTGGCTAGAAGGACCTGGTGAGAAGAGCAGGTAGAGCAGAGAAGGCTGGGCACAAAGAGTAAAAAATGCTTGAATATAGAGTATTTTGGAACATTTGCCTGTACGTCAGCAGAAGTTTTCTAAATCAGTGAGAATTTGGCAATCAAAAGTACCATGTTCATTTGGACTCATTGTCCAGCTTATATTGTGGCCAGGCAGGGTTGCAGAGAAAGATCAGACAAGGAGGTTTGATGCCATCCAGGAGTTGTAGAGGCTTTAAGTTCTTGAGTAGACAGGTCAGGGGGTAGTAGAAATTGGTTTGGAGGTTTTATTCCCCATGGAAGTGTGAAAGTGTAGAAAAAGGGCTAGTGAGATGAGACAGAGAAAGAGCAAGACAAGGGTGTGAGAAAGGAACCCGGGCTTAAGCTGGGTTTACACAGGACACCTATATGACCCCCTGGCCCTTTAGGGTGAACAGGGCCTGCACCTTCCATGTTGGCAGAGGCACAGCACCAGATGTAAGGTTCGGGTGTGACCACAACCACACAAAGATGAGGCAAAGATGAAAGCTTTTATTTGGGAAAAGTACGAGCTGCCAAGACTGACTCACAAGAGAGAAGCACAGTCCACCTGAATTTCCAGATAGTGGGATTTATAGGGTTTTCAGTTGGGGAAAGGTGAGGAAGGGAAAAAGCTTGAATAAGAAAGGTTCCTTTAGGGGAGATCTAAGATAGCCAAGGTGTGACACCAGAACAGTGACCAGGTGATTTACAAAATAAGGGGACAGGAGACCATGACCTGGGGGAATTGCAGGCAAGGAGGGGATAATGGCTGGGTGGTTTCTTGAGGAATGTGGATAACCCACTTGCTTATGTCCCTGTCTCCATCTTGCTGTCCTTGGTGACTCCACATTGGGGCCTGTCAGACCTAACACTTATGTCTCCAGGCGGCTCCATCTTGGGAGCCCATCTTGACCTTACAAAGGCCATTTTGAATTATAGAAACAGAAAATCAAGACCTCTTTACCAGTTTCCAGACTTGGGCCAGTTTATAAATCCTGAGCCCCTTGATTGTAGGGGTGGCTGGGTCCCCTGGAGGAAGGACCCTTGTATAACCCCCAAAAGTTACAATATTAAGCTTAGTCCTATTCTCACCCAGAGGGACCTGCCATCTTTTGCTAGGGTAATTGTACACAGTGGAACAGTAAATAATCATACCTTATAGAGATTACTAGACATGAACTATGAATTTACATTGATTCTAGGAGACCTAAACAGGATCATGGCCCCCTAGTCAAGGTAGGTGCTTATGGAGGTCAGGTGATCAATGAAGTTTTGGCACATGTTAGACTGACAGTGGGTCCTGAACTCATCCTATGGTTATTTTCCCAGCCCCAGAATGAATAATTGGGATGGATATACTTAGGAGTTGGCAGAACCCCTACATTGGTTCCCTGACTTGTAGAGTGAGGGATATATGATTGGAAAGGCCAAATGGAAGCCACTGGAGCTCCCACTACCAGGAAAAAATAGTGAACAAAAAAACAGTATCCCATTCCTGGAGGGATTACAGAAATTAATGCCACTATAAAGAACTTGAAGGATACAGGAATGGTCATTCCCACCACATCTCTGTTTAATGCCATTTGGCCTGTTCAGAAGATAGATGAATCCTGGAGAATGACAGTGGATTATCAGAAACTTTATCAAGTGATTACATCAATTGCAGCTGCTATCTCAGATGCAGTTTCTTTACTAGAGCAGATTAACACATTTCCTGTTTTGTGGTATGCTGCTATAGATCTTGCAAATGCTTTCTTCTCCATACTGGTCCATAAGGACCACCAGAAGCAATTTGCCTTCAGCAGGCAATGTCAGCAGTTCATCTTTACTGTTTTACTTCAAGGTTATATTAATTCTCCAGCCCTGTGTCCTAGCTTAGTTCATAGGGATCTTGATTGTCTGTCCCTCCCACAAGGTGTCATGTTGGTCCATTATATTGGTGACATTATGCTGATTGAATCAAATAAGCAGGAGGTGGCAACCACTCTGGAGTTGCTGGTACAGCATATGTGCATCAGAGGATGGGAAATAAATCCATCCAAAATTCAAGGAGCTTCTACTTCAGTGAAATTTCTAGGAGTTCAGTGGTGTGTGGCATACAGGGATATTCCTTCTAAGGTGAAGGTTAAGTTAAGTGAAGGGCACCTGGCCCTTCCTACCACATCTAGTGGGCCTATTTGTATTTTGGATGCTGCACATTCCTCATTTGGGTGTGTTACTTCATCCCATATACTAAGTGACTCATAAGGCTGCTAGTTTTCAGTGGGGCCCAGAACAAGAGAAGGCTTTTCAACAGGTCCAGGCTGCTGTGCAGGCTGCTCTGCCACTTGGGCCATATGATCCAGCAGATCTCAATGGTACTTGAGGTATTGGTGACATATAGGAATGCATTTGGAACCTTTTGCAGGCCACCATAGGTAAATCACAGTGGAGGCCCTTGGGATTCTAGAGCAAAGTCCTGCTGTCATCTGCACACAATTATTCTCTCTTTGAGACATAGCTCTTGGCCTGCTATTGGGCCTTAGTGGAAATTGAATGCTTGACAATAAGCCATAACTTTACTATGTGACCTAGCTGCCCATTATGAGCTGTGTGTTATCTTACCCATTATGCCATGAAGTTGGATGTGCACAGCAGCAGTCCATCATCAAGTGGAAGTGGTATATGCACATATGGGTTTGAAAAGGCCCTGAAGGCACAAGTTACATGAGGAAGTTGCCCAAATACCCATGGTTGCTACTATTTTGTTTGTTTGTTTGTTTTTTAAATATATTTTTATTAGTTATGTATTATATATATAGCCATAATGGTACCATCATTAGCATTCTCCCAGTCCTCCCCCATGGGTAGTGTGGGTCTTGCCTTATGTGGGTAGCCATCAGTTATGCGGAAGAGGCAATGACTCTGTGTATAATGACCCAACTCATGGCTCTAACAATCTTTCCTCCCCCTCTTCTGCGAGTTTCCCTGAGCCATGTTGGGTTCATTTTAGGAGGTTTTGTAAGTCTCTGTGTCTCTGGATGTCTGATTTGATAGGGGTTGAGCAGTCTTTGTGTCTATTTCCTTCGCCCTTGTGCTGGTACCAGGTTCACCAATAAAACAGCCTTCTTGCTCATTTCCCCTATAACTCAATGGCTTCATCTGGTGCCCTGTTGTGTTGTGATGGGCTGATTCTCTTCTCAGGACATGTGCCCATCTGAAAGAGAGAAGCAGATTCTCCAATGGAGAGTGAGGTCAGTGCAAGATACATGTATAGCCATTATTATTTTAGAGAGAATTTAAAAGGTGTAGGCCCTCTTGTATCCCACTATTGGTGGGAGCCTGATATTGGAGAGTGGGCTCATTTTTGGATATGTTTCTGACTTGTTTCCCATTTCCAGGTATGGGTTCCATTCCAATGAGTGGGTCAGTTAGCCAAATCTAGAGCAGTTGGTAACCCACCATAGCTGTGGGCCACTACTGCACTTGTGTGAGCATCACATCAGGTTGTTTGCTGCTGAGTAGCTTAGACCATGAGTCATTTTCCCCCAGTTACTTATTTAGTGCCTTCTGGAACTAGACAAGCTAACTGTCTGGGGACTGATTCTCTTGCGGATTCCATCCAGGTATCTCCATGTTTCATCCAAACAGCATATGATATTGGTTGCTATTTTTATTGCAATGTTTTCTGTCCCCAAGCATGCACCTATGGCATCATGGGGTATGCCCTATGATCAATTGACTGAGTAACAGAAGACTAGGACTTTTTTTAAACAGATGGTTCAGTGTGTTATGTTATATGGGCACTTCCCAGAAGTGGACAGCCACAGGATTACTACCCCTTTCTGGGGCAACTCTGAAGGACTGTGATGAAGGGAAATCTTCATAATGGTCAGAAGTTTGGGCAGTGCATATGGTTGTGCATTTTTCTTGGGAGGAAAATTAAATGGCCAGATTGTCTGTGGCTGGTGGTGTGGCTGGATGGTCTGGGACTTGGAAGGAACACAATTAGAAAATTGGTAAGGACATTTGGGGAAGGTGTTTGTGGATAGACCTCTCTGAATGGGCAAAGAATACACAGATACTTGTGCCTTATGTTAATGCTCATCAGAAAGTGACCTCATCAAAGGATGACTTTAACCCACTCTATGGATAATGGACAACCTCTTTCCCCAACCATCATTATCATTGCCCAATGGGCCCAAGAATAAAGCGGCCATTGTGGTAGGGATACAGGTTGTTCCCACAACCTTATGCTCTGCTGGCCTAGAGGTCTTGGTTCCAGACTAGGGACCGCTTTAGTCAAGAGGCACATAAAGCATTCCATTGAACTGGAAGCTAAGACTTCCCCCTGGCCACTTTGGGCTCCTGATGTCCTTGAGTGGACAGGCTGAGAAAAGAGTTACAGTGTTAGCAGGGGTGATTGATTCAGACTACCAGAGGGAAATTAGACTCCTCCTCCACAATGAAGGTAAGGAAGAGTATGTCTGGAGTGCAGAATATCATTTAGGGCATCTCTTGGTGTTACCATGCCCTGTTATCACTCAATGGACAACTGCAACAACCCAATTGAGACAAAGTGATAAATGGCCCAGATCCTTTGGGAAAGATGGTATGTGTCACCCCTCCAGGAAATGAACCAAGACCTGTTGAGGTGCTTGTTGAAGGTGGAGGAAATATAGAATGGGCAGTAGATGAAGGTACTTACAAATAACAGATAAGGCCACATGACCAGCTGCAAAAATGAGGAATGAAAACCTATAACAGGGGAAGTCATGAGCCCTGGGGGTGTAATGCCTGCTGCTGTCTGGCTAAATGAATATATCATGCTCACCAAACTGCCTGGTAAGCACTTTTCTTAATGTTTGTACCCATATATTAATGTTACTTTCATTTTTGGTTAGAGAACCTTCTCTTTCCAGATGGTGATACCTCTGGGAGGACTCAGAAGGAACCACAGTGTTGAGAAGAAGTGACAGAGGAGTGCTCAGCACAGTAACATCTCTAACACACCTTCCAAGTCTCAGGGTTCATTGTGTAAAAGGTGGTGGGAAGAATGTAAGACTCAAAGGAAGGGTAGGACTCCTTACAATGCACTTTTCCAGACACAAAATGGCCTGGATATCCATGACCTTGCAGTGCCTGGCACTAACTACACAAGACCCTCACAATAGGAGGAAAAGATGATGACAACAAAATAAAAGAGAGACTGATTGAGAGGGGGAAGGGATATGATAGAGAGTGGAGTTGTGAAGCAGAAAGTAGGAGAGGAGGGAATTATCATGGTTTATTGCCTATAATTATGGAAGTTGTCAATAATAAAAAAAAATGAGGACTGTAATCGCCATCGCCATGAGTGTTTCTGTCCTACCCTGTTAAGGACTGTTTGTACTTTTCACACCAATATTAAGATTCTTTTGTTCTTCCTCTATTTCTCTATTAGGTAATTGATATTGATTAAGATTATATCACTAGTTAATTGTTATTGAATTTATATTTAACCTATTATATTAGAGACTAAGCATTTCTCAAAGGCCCTTGCTTTGTGTTGGGGGAGATTGTGCATTTCTGGTTGTATATAGGTAAATTATATCTTGTTGGGCAGAATTATGATCTTGTCACTGTCTTCATTTGGAAATTAAGTATAGTGTAAGGAGAAATGGTTTGGTGTCAAGTTGACAAAGGGTGGACTTGTGATGGTTAAGTTTTGTTGTCAATTTGATCTGTTTAGGAATCCACAGACATTCCTCTTGAGTGTTCTCTGAGGTTTCTTCCATGAAGGATTAACTTAAGGTGGAAGTGCTTTTCCCAAGGGGGCCCTTACCCCAGAGTGTGTAGTCACTCTTGGGGGGGACTTTATCTAAAGAAGCTCTGGGAGAAAAGAATCTCTTCCTCCCATCTGGCTGCTGATGCTGCTGCCTGCCTTCCAGCATAGACTGAAGATCAACATGGACTGAAAACCAGCTTAGACTGAAGACCAGCAGCTCTTCAGCAAGTCTCCAGGCCTTTAGTGCAAAATTGGAAGGGCTGAGGCATTCAGCCTTATGGACTGAGCAGCTACCTGGTTTCTTGACTCTTCAGCCAGCAGAATCCTATTGTTGGACTGCTGTAAACCAATCCAATAAATTCCCTTTTAGTACAATTCATTATTCTATCTATTCTGTTTCTCTAGAGAACCCTGATTAATAAACTATGCTACCAACATGGACACATCCTATGTCCTAACACCAGTGGCTTACATTAGGGTCATCCTTTTGGAGTTGTACATCCTCCAGTTTTGCACTAATTCATCCTGACACACCTATAATTATATAAGAAAGTTGATTAATTGCCCCCAAACTCTCCCTGCTCTACCTATCCATCCTCCCCTCAACTCTGAACTCCACTGAGCTGTCTAATGTTGTTTGCTGTCCTTTGCCATGATGTCATTTTACTGAAATCATGTGGTATGAAGTTTTCTCCAACTGGCTCCTTTCACTTAGGAGCTTAGTGGTGCATTCCTGTTTGGTATTTAATAATATCCTATAACCTGGATATATCACCATTTATTTTTTTCTATTCACTTACAAAAGGATGGCCTGGTAGCTACCAGACATTGCCAAATGTAGATAAGCATCCATGTTCAGATTTTTGTGTGGAAATAAACTTTGTTTAAAATAAAGATGTAGGATTTCTGGATTATATGGTAAGACTCTACTTAATTTGGTAAGAAATCACCAAATTATTTTGCAAAGTGGTGGCACCAGTTTTCAGCCCACCAGCACCAAAGAGGAGCTCCTATTGCTCCACATTCCTGCACACACTGGTGTTGCCAATTCTCCAGATGTGGCCATCCTGACAGATGTGTGGTCATACTAGAATTTGCATTTCCCTGACAGCATTAATGCTCCAGAATTTTCCTTATGTTTATATTTATTTTTAAATTTTATAGAAATACTTTTCCTTTTAGTAACCTAGTTTCCCATTATTGGCCATTATTACATTTTTTAACCTTTTTTGTTTGTTTTTTATTTGTTGAGAGAGAGAGAGAATGGATGTTCTAGGACCTTCAGCCACTGCAAACAAACTCCAGATACATGTGCCACCTTGGGCATCTGGCTTATGTGGGTCCTTGGGAATTGAACCTGGTCCTTTGGCTTCACAGGCAAGCACCTTAACCACTAAGCCTTCTCTCCAGCCCCCATTTTTTCATTCTAGGTATATTTGTGCATAAATCCCTTTGGCAAAAAATGGTGTAAAATGTTTATTAAGACCACATAAAGATAAAAAGCAGCTGTCAGTCATTCACATGCTTCCTTTTGTGTTCAACACTTCATTTTGCACTTAAAATTTTCTTGCAGACTTTGTTTTTAGGTAGGTTTGTAAGCTGACATGTATAAAATCACCATCACCATTGTCACCACCCTTTAATGTAATGCATATATACATGCATACATATATAATATTTATAGTTTAAGAATATATTATATACTTTTCTTTATAATAATAGGTATCTAACATATGGCATATATATTTATACACAGACATATATCAAATGTCTGTGTGTGCATGCGCATAAATGCATTTAATGCAATAATTTTGGAAGTTCTAAAACACGTGCTGAAGCATAGAGCAGTTATTTACTTGGGATGTGTTAGGCTGGCTACATTGTTGAGTTGCACTACATGTTAGATTAGAGGCCTGAAACTGCACCCTGTATCACTTGTCATCCCTAATGATTGAAGGAGTATCCTGTTCTTCAAAGTCTTCTTTATTCCCCCTGGATTAACAAATTGGCACCCCACCTGGTATTGTAGAGTATAGAAATGCAGGAAAGAGAGGGTCATTGAATTTGCAACATGGTCTTGTGTTTTGATGGGACACTCCACATTATCCTCTGGCCACCACAGGCAAGTGCACCCCTCTGCAGGTGACAGCACTGGGCAGCACATGGGCACATATAACACACCACACACACATGGGCACACACATCATATTATATGCTCACCTGTGATAAAGAAGAAGTTCTATAAAAGAAACTTCTGCTCTACTGATATATACTTAAGAAGTTAAAGTCTTGTGTATTCAGTATGTATGTAGAGTTTGGAGATATTATATACATTACAAAAGGAGCACCACAATGAAGCTAATTATCATTGCCTGCATAGTAAACCCCTTCTTTCATTGTATTTTGTTTGCTTTTTGTTTTGTTTTATTGTTGGTTTTACTTTTATTTTTTAATAATTTTAAAAAAATTATTTTTTCCAGTTTTCACCAACAATTTTTAATTCTCCATGTAATTAATTATGTTTTTTCTTACTTAAGTAGAAACTTTGTATATACACATCATATGTTGATACTATCTTTTCCCCCTCCATGACCCCATTATACTGAGTTCCCTCTTCAGTGGAATTGCTGGTATTCACCATGTGGTGGTGGGTTATGAGTTGTGAGAGCAGCAGTCAGTCATTTTAAGTGGTAGGGAACAATCCATTTTGACCTTCCCTTCCACTCTGTGGCTTTACAATATTTCCAACCCCTCTTCCACAAAATTCCTTGAACCATGGTGGGTGTGTTTTAAGTCTACATTATGAAGGGTTAATGAAGCCCTAATGTAGCTTGAAGGGTTAATGAAGTTCTAAAGTTGCCAAGACAAGCCACCTCTAAAACAGAGGCATGGGAATGAAGGTCAAATTCCTTGGTAATAACACATCCCCCATACCTTGGGCCTGAAAAATAAACAAACACCTGTTCAAATGTAAACCCACTGTTCCATACAATAACATGTTCATATCCTCAAGACAGTACAGTTTAATCTTAAATGTTGTAGTTGTCTCATCACAAGGAAAATGGCCTTGTTCCTATCTTGTTTTTCCTGACTTGCATCATTGTTTATGTTCTTCTCACCCTTGTTTTGAATGTTTGCTCAGCTGCAAATACACCACTGCAGCCTCAAGCTTGAAAAAAAGTTTGCAGTCTCTTCACTGCTTGACCCCAATAAGACAGTCTATAGCCATTGAGGTCTGGTTTCTTGTCTCATTCAAACCACCCCAGTTGGTTCTGATTCCCACTCAGAATTAACAACTGGTACCAAATAACCTTGGGTTTGGGGGCACTGAGCCCTTGCCTACCCCCATGGTGAACTTTCTCTCCCCTTAGGCCACCAGATTTTCTGGGGCTGGCTACTCTCTTGTGGAGACTGATGAAGCTCTGGGTAGGGCTACTCCCTCTTGGGCATTCAAAATCCCTTGTAGAGTTTAGCTACGCCCCTGGCAGTCCTTTTCAGGATAGTCCACAGGGCTGAGCTGTCCTCCCACTCTCCTCCTCACTCTTTACATACTGAATCCCATCGAGAGCTCAAGTGTCCTCTGTGTTTACTATGCTAGACTAAATGGCTTTCAGTAGTGACCTGAACTTTGGCTTTTGCAGCTTTAATTTTCATCAGTGGTGCAAATTCTGTTCTTGGGGCTGGAGAGATGGCTTAGTGGTTAAGGCGCTTGCCTGCAAAGCCTGAGGACCCAGGTTCTATTCCCCAGTACCCATATAAGTCAGATGCACATGATGGTCCATGCGTCTGGAGTTTGTTTGCAGTGGCTAGAGGTCCTGGTGCATCATTCTCTCTTTTTGTCTCTCATTCCCTCTCAAATAAGTAAAATAAAACAGTTTTAAAAATTCTGTTCTTAAGATTTTATTGACGCCTCTAGTCAGCTCAATTTTCAGTCGGTCAGCTATACTTAGCCCCACTTTCCTATCCTCAAACCTTTAGCATAGAGGCCTTTTGCCATTTCACACTTCCTGAATCCAACACTCATCCAGATGCCAATAAGGTAAGGTCCTGGACATAGTCTAGAGGAGGCTAAACTGTTGTCTTCTGTCTGACCCCAGAGGTCTACCAGATTCTAGCCTCCCAGATGGTGGAGATTGGGGATGCCTTTTTCCCACCCTTGGGATCCATACTGGCTCCAGTTTGGTGGGTGATGACCTGCTACCAGAATTTGAGCTTCCATTCTGGCTCCATTTTGCTAACAAGTGATGATTTGCTATCAGAATTGGTTTCATACCTTACCTACCTAAATCCATAAAATGAGATCCCAGCTATACATCCCTTGGGACACTCCCTTAGGATGCCTGAAAACCAACCTAAAGCCCATCAGCTTAACAGACTTTCAGGAAAAAGGATTATTACTTTTATTTTTATTATTATTTTTTGAGGTAAGGTCTTGCTCTAGCCCAGGCTGACCTGGAATTCACTATGTAGTATCAGGGTGGCCTTGAACTCACAGCAATCCTCCTACCTCTGCCTCTCAAGTGCTGGGATTAAAGGTGTATGCCACCATGCTTGGCTCATGACAAAGTTTTAATTCTGCTTTTTGTCTCTCTGGCCCCACTACAAACTGAACAATAATCACAATTGGTCCAAACTCAGAAAGTTTTAATTTGAAAGTCCTTATTAAACTAGACAATTACATACAGTGAAATGGCAAATGGTTTGAAGTCCCACAGAGCCCCTTCCTTACCTCCTCCAACCTGTGTCTCCCTCCTTCCCTCCTTGATGGCCTCCTCTCCAGAGATGGTCTTCTATGCAGCTCTTCCCAAAAAATCTACCTCTCACACACAGTTCTGCCAGCCAGCCATAACTTCCTTGGGTCTCCCCCTCTCACACCAAATTCAAGCCATCCTGCTAAATTGAATACAAACTCTGCCTTTTACAAGTCACAGAAGAGAAACTGACAGTAGAGGTGAAGCTGAAAAATCACAGTACATAGAAATTTAACCCTTAAATGACTAGAATAAAGAAATGCCTGCCACGCAGCTAGATAAAATAAAACCAGGTGCCAAGAGAGGTCCCGTGACCCCAGTCACCTTACATATGGCTAATGGCCACAAAAAAGTATTGTCAACATTAAATCAAGTGGACTGTTGCCTTGTTAAAATTAAGTCCTCACAAACTTAAAGTATATAACTGAAACTTTAAAAAAGGACATCTCTCTGTGTTTTATGTTTTTTGTCATGTCTAATGCTGGCCAACCATGTTATGTCCTGTGTTCTATATTTCATGTAGTCTGTCTTTATGTGTGGCTAAATTCATGGTCATTAATTGTTTGAGTGCTTATGATCATTAAATGTTCTTATGCTTATAGATATAGTTTAAGATGCTACACTACTTGCTTCTCTGTCCATTGGTAATAAGTCAATTAGGTGAAGTTTCTCTTAATAGTCATATAAAAAGATGGTTACAGTTTTGTGGAAGAGGAGATTGTTGAAGGGTAATATAGAAGGAGTTTTGCAGTGATAGATACACAGAACATTGGTAAGAAAGATGTTTAAGTGGTAGTTAAGATTAAAAGGTCAATACAAGTGTAAAAGGGTGCAAGGATGTAAACAATAGGATTAAGAAAAACAAAAGATGGTCTTCAGGCAAGGCCAAGACAGCATGGATACTCCTAAATACAGCTTTTCCTCCTAGTCTCTGATGATTTTCAGAAACTGTTGGCTAATAGGGAAACAGATCAAGGGAGATGTTCTAAGTATTGAAGAAGCTGAGTCTTAAGGTGAAGGTCCACTTATTAATGTTTAATTTCCTAAGATAAGGTTCTCATACTAAAAATTGGACTTTTAAAAATAGCTCCTTTTTGTTCTATCAAATGTTTGTCATTAGGTTTATTATTTAATTTCAGTTAATGAATTAATTTCAGTCATTGTAACTTTCATTCTCCTGTTGGGTAAAATATGTTAAGATAATTAGCCTAAACATTATCACCTTTAAATCATGGGTTAAAACATAAATCACTTTCTATATCAGTTTAATTGCTATTAAAGATTAAGCTAAAATAGTGTTTTCTCTGTCAAAACAGTTATTTTTGTGAAATTTATTAGAGCTCATCTGTTTTTAGTTCAACAATGACAAGATTCGGCTCCATTATGTACCATCAAGTAGTTATATACCTGTCTCATTTCTGGTACCTCAAACTCATTGCTCATAAGTAAATTAACTCCTAAGACATATTCCCTACCTAAGGGAACAGCTCCATGCTCAAACAATGGTCTTCATCTGAAATAAATGATTTCAAGCCCTGTGTTTCTATTTCTAACCTTCCCTGTGTAACTGGTACCCCACAGGTATCTAAACTAATCAAAGATGTTTTCAAGCACAGGTGTGAAGACTTTATTTTGTCTTGCTAGTCTTTTCCTGACAATTTCTAAGTTAAATTAATTGGTATAGAATTGTTATAGAAATATTGTTTTCTGGACAGATAACATGTTCTGCATATACTTATAGCTACTAGAATATTTAAAGGATAAAATGTGCCTAGCTTCTAAAAAAGCTGTTTCTCTACTACATTTCACTTTAATTGTTTACATAATTCAAACTTAATTCTCTATAATGGTAAATTTATTTATAGTGCCATGCCTCATATTAAGATGGAAGGAAATTGGAGGTCCCTGCCCCCAAAGTTATGTACTGTATTGTAACAGACTTTTGTATTGGTAATATCTCATACTACATAGTATTTTGTACCCAAACTCTAGTTTTTGTACTGTTTCAAGGCCATAGTTTGTACTGCAGCTTCTGACCAGTACTGGATCTCATTTTATGTTTTTATTTAATCTCCATAAAACAGCCACAGACGTCTGACAACTAGTTAACTATTTTTTTCTCTGTTTCTGTAAAACTTGCCTATCACATGCTCAGGGTCTCTGACATTAGGCTGGGGCTCTGAGAACTAACAATAATGAATAGCCCATGATAAAATATATATAAACTCTGAGCCATCAAAGCACAAGGTCCAGGCATTGGAAATGATTCCTCATGCTGGTATGAAAAACTGATTCTCTACTCAATCTCTGGTGCAGGTTCTGTGTGTCTCAGCTTCCCACATCAATATCAAGGCTAAAATTCAGGTGTACATAATGTTAAGCTTTGACTCCTAAAAACTAAGTCATTAACAAGATAATGATACATTTTAACTAGTTTTGTCTATTTGTTTAAACTGTAAGTGTGACATAAAAATCAAAACTACAAACTTGATGTAGACAACCTTATGGACCTTTGCAGTTTCACCAATTCACCTCAGAGGGTCCTATTACAGACTGACTCCATCTATCTGAGCCCCTTTTGATTGTTCTTCAAGGCCTAAAAGTCAACAGGAGTATGAACTTGTCACCCATCTTCCAAAAACTTGGGGTATCTCTCTGTCTCCCATTCTCCATTTTTAAATACAGGTAATATTCTTGGAGGTCATTAGAATGCAGACTCAATTTCCTTTGTTTTGGTAACATTAAAGTGGTTGTAAAAAGTTATTTAATTTCTATCTGGGCATGGTGGTGCATGCCTTTAATCCCAGCACTTGGGAGGCAGAGTTAGGAGGAATGCTGTGAGTTTGAGTCCACTCTGAGACTACATAGTAAATTCCAGGTCAGCCTGGGTCAGAGTGAGACCCTACCTCAAAATACCAAAAAAAAAAAAAAAAAAGTTATTTAAGTTCTGATATAACTAAGTTATATCCAAATGCTAAGCTTACATATTTTCCATCTGATAAAGCCTTTATTTTGTTACAGAAAACACATGTTTATAACAATAGGTTTCTTAAGTGTTCTACTTTTATATGATTTTCTATTGGGTAAAACTTTTATTTGTTTGCTATAAACTCATTTGAAATAGATAAAACTGGGCCTAATAATATACAATTTCATTGTGTTTGTAAAATGAACAACTGATAATAACAAATTATCAAGATTGATTAAACTTGTAGCCTTTCACACTAACATACTTTCATTAGTTTTTCTAAATCTTTTTTTTTTTTAAATCTTTTTGATATTTGGACCAAGTAAGTAAAGACTATGATCCTTTTATATTAAAGACTTACAAAAGACCTTTAAACCTAAAATTCAAAATTAATTAACTTCTTAATCTTTATCATGTTTAAATTTAAAAGTGTTTTAGATATCTTAAATATTGCTTCAATACTTATACTGTCTACCTTACCTCAGCCAAATCCTTACATTTCCAGAAATTTCAATTAATTCCTTATTCAAGTTATCAAGTCCTTCTTCCTCACTTTTACAAACACTCTTTGTGTCCTTTCTACCAGCTATTATTTTTCAACTTTAGATATAATATTAATGTCACCTGTAAATGTCATGTCACATACAAGAAAATTCATATATAGATAATGGCCAGATCATAACACTAATAGACTTTACATGAGTTTCTTTCCCAATGTCTCCAATAAGTATTACCTTTATAAAGAGCCGCCTCTCTGCCTGTTCATAAGAGCCACATGCAACAGCAGCCTGCTTTGTGCAAAAAGTACAAAGTGAAGTTTCACAGATGAGGAACTGTGGGTCCTCACTGTCCCTGGGGGTTGTTGGTCACCAACACTGGCAAAGGAGGAGTTGGGGGGAAGAAGCAGGGTCCTGGAACGGGTGAGTGCAACAGGCAATGAACCACCTGGGAGGCTGTCTGATGGATAGCATGCTCTCATTTATTCAACAGGGGAGTGGGTTTATAAACACTTGAGAAAGGTTGAGAAGGCACATACAGACTATATGGAGATTGGATACATAGTTTATGGGTTGCTATCTAATTCGTTGAAAGGCAGAAGTGCAAGGGAGATAGTAGCACAAAAAGCTACATGACTTCAGAGTTGCGAGAGAGGAGCTGCAAAGGAAATAACAGAAGTGGTGGGAAAAGCTATATGACTTCAGGCACATAAGGGTCTCTTGGGCAGCTAGCCACAAGGTCAGGAACTGTGGGGGCCTCGTCAGTTCTTCACACTCTGGGCAAAGACAGAACACAGTACAATCTTGCCCAAGGGCAGGGAGGGCCAGTCTCCATTGCCAGAGTGGGTTCCCCATGATAAGGCCAGCTACAACCCCCACAGCCCAAGGTCCCTGGCCATGTCCAATAGCCCAGGCCAGCTTCCTCACAGTCCCAGCCCATGGTTAGCAATGCCCAACAGGGAACCAAAAGCTGAGACTCCCAGAAGACACATCTATGTGACTAGAACTTCAATGATGGACTGCAACAATTGTGGAGAAATAAAAGTCACCAGTGCAGAGCCAATAATATTTTGGGCTATATTAGCCTTTTTAATAGCCAATAATATTATTTTTCTGTGTATGACCTGACATCTCTCTCTGACCAGCTAAGATATCTGTTGCTATAAGCTAAAAAATCTCAGCTCTACTCTTTTCAAGATAAACCTACCTTGTCTCTGACATGTAGTTTATTCCCCCACATGATAAGGCTCCTCCATACCCACAGTTTAGCCTCTTCTTTGCCTCTAGTACAACAGATTCAGTTATTCCCTTCTTGATAACCTTTCCGTATTCATAGGCCCCTCTCTAGCCTCCTGTGTTTCAAGATATGGATTTCTTTATCTTGACAAGACCAAGGCCTTAAATCTCTCCCAGCACAGCTCCATCTTAGGGGGCCACTGTGTCTTTGGGCTTCTTCATAGGACTTCTCTCTTTTCTCCTTTTGAATATGTCACCAGAGCTCCCCATCCCAAACTAGAAAGAGGAGATTAAGGCTTTGGAGTTGCTTCTACCTGCTTTAAAAATGAATGAATGAATTAATGAATGAATGAATGAATGAATGAATGAATGAATGAAATAAACTCACACTTCAGTCTGGGATCCTGGGATTAATGCCTTTCATTATGGTAATTCCTTCACTCCTTCTCACCTGGATGAAAGAGGACCACTAAAAAGAGGATCAATGAAAGAGGAAGCTTGAAGCTAACTCATTTGAGATGTCTGTCTACTCATACAGTTTGTTTCAAAAGTTCTTGCTCAAATATTTTCAGAAATGCCCTTAGAAGTCTAAAACTGCCACCTTGCCTGTGCTCACTCCCTGCCTGCCTCTCTTTTGGGAACAATACTCCTCTTTCCAAAACTCCCAGATCCAGGGATTAATATCTTCCATTATGGTAATTTCTTCTTCCCAGATTCCATACATATAAATGAGTCTGAAATGCAGCAACTTTCTGAAATTCAACATCCTATCACAAGAATTCTGTTCAGAGACTGTTCCCTGCTTTCTGGCTGGCTATTACAGAAGAAAGGAGTTCAAACCAACTGGTCTGATAGCACCACTAAGGGACCCTTTCATTCACCCACCACAAGTACTCGCTACTTTCCCATGAGTACCTGACTTATCACCATCTCCTTCTCTACCCCACCCCTTTGGGACCCCACTATAGCTGAAAGAGCTTCTTGCCTAATAACTTCTAATTATATTTTCTCCCAACACTCCCTTTTTTCAATGAATCTAAGGCCTTCTCTATACCTCTTGGTACTTGGCTAACTTGTACTTCTCACTTAACTAAATGTATCACCCCTGGGGACCTAAATTATGTTCCTACATTGTGTCACTGTCCATGTACTTACCAAAGTCTACATCTACTGTGGCCTGAGGGCAAACATTTTATGTTACCCCTGGGGCCTTGAAACATACTACAAGACAGCTGCTCCATTACTGGTGCCCATCTTAGTGTAACAGGATCAGTGGCTCTTGGAATAATGGCATTGGTAACAGGTGAATTGGGCATATCACAAATATCCCAACAAATTAACATGGATCTATGGCATCTACAGGACTCCATTACCATGCTCAACAGTCAAGCAGACTCCCTTGTAGAAATAGTATGCCAATAGATCAGGCTTCATTATTAACACCTTCAAAAGGTACAGAAAAACTTAGAAAATCACCAGAGGGAATGGGAGGCTAACAATTTCTGGCACCAGAGGTTATTTGACTGGAATACCTAGCTAACCATCTTACTTACTGGTCTAATGGGTGCCTTAGTCCTACTCCTTGGGATATTAATTGGACCCTACCTAAACAATGGGCTATTAAAAGTTATCAAATGACAAATTAATACAGTCAATCTTGAGAACTCAATATTCCCTCTTACCAACCAACAATGTGTAATCAAGTGTTCAAGAATTAACCTCTAATTTCATATCCCTATACTTATTACAGGAGAAGATCATACTAAAAAAAAATAGCAGACAACTCTTTAATCTTGAAAACTTAAATCAATTTGGCCCCTACATATTCAATGCTTTGAGGAAAGACCCTCAACTCCCCTCATGGCTTGGTAATGAAGATCAAAGTCCTTGGTAAAAACCTTGAGCCCCAAAAACAAATACCTGTTCAATGTAAGGCCAACATATTCATCTGAAGATAATGCAGTTTAATCTTAAATGTTGTGACTCAGCAAGGGAAATGGCCTTGCTCTTATCTTGTTTTCCCTGACTCACATCCTTGTTTATGTTCTTCTCACCCTTCATTTTGTATAAATGTCTGCTCAGCTGTAAATACACCATTGCAGCACTAAGCCCGAGAAGAAGTTTGTAGTCACTTCACTGCTTGACCCCAATAAAGCAGTCTATAAATAAAGCCACTGAGGTCTTGTTTCCTTTCTTATTCACATTGCCCCAGTTGGTTCTGATCCTGACTCAAATCTAACACTTTGGTGGTGTGTTCTCAGAAGCTTCTGGATTTCTGCTTTGGTACAATTTAGTATCCTCAGTGTCTGCCTCCATCACCCTGACACAGGATGTCTGGCTTGCCATGGAAGCAGCACTCTTGATCATCTTGCCAATTCCTCTGTAGTTTCACCTGGGTCCTAGCTGATGTGTGAGAGGTGGTTCATCTCCTAAGTTCTTGCAGTGCTGCATGCACACAACCACCAGCATAGGGAAACCTATTTTCACTTTTTGATAGGAGCATGTATTACATTGTCTTCTTGTCAAATTTAGAGTATGTATATAACATTATTGTTAACAACAATTGTGCTATTGTATATCAAATCTCCAGAAATAAAAAATCTGGGCATAGAAGCTCATGTCTGAAACCTAGCATTCAAGAGGGATTCTTTGAATTTGAAGCCAGCCTGAACTATATTGTGGGTTTGAGGGTATCATGAGCTACAGAGCAAGAGAACCTGTCTCAAAAAACAAGCACAAAATGTCTCCAGAAACTATTCTTCCTGCCAAAGTGAAAGTTTCATTGGTCAACATTTCCCATTTTCTAAAACTCAGCCCCTGGCAGCCACCATTGTATTCTCTGCTTCCTACAAATTTTATTTTAGATTTCACATATGACCGACATTGTGTATATATGTATTTTTGTTTCTCTCTTTTATTACTCAACATGATGTCCTTCAACTTCATACATGCTGTTATATATGACAGGAATTCCTCCTTTTAAAAGGTGCCTAGTATTCCTCTCTTTTCTTCATTCATTCATGTTCTAACGGTCCCTTAGATTCTTCTCATATCTTGAAGAATGTGAAAAGTAGTAGTGTGGGCTGGAGAGGTGCCTTAGCAGTTGAAGCACTTTCCTGCAAAGCTAAATGATCCAGTTTGATTCCCCAGGATGCACATAAGCCAGATGCACAAAGTGGTGCATGTATCTGGAGCTCATTTGCAGAAGCTGGAAGTCCTGGTGCATGCATTCTGTCCCCCTCTCCCCTTTTCCTCTTTCTCACAAGTAAATGAATAAAAATAATTTTTTTAATTACTAATGTGAACCTGGAAATGAAGATGTCTCTTTAAGAGCCTGATTTTAATTCCCTTCCCTTTGGGCACTTACCAGAAGTGATCATTAGGTAATTTTCATACAGCAGATAGCAATAGATAGTATATATATATATATATATATATATATATATATATATATATATATATATATATATATATAATGAGTTCATCAGTGTGACAGCCATGGCATGTACAGAAAATCAGGTTTCATTGCACTCCTCCACATCCTTGGGCATTTACATTTTTCTGCTCCCTCTTTAGTATAATTCCCTTAGCTTGGAAGGGTAATATAGATGTCAGACTTAGAACTCAACAGTCAGTTATTCTTAGCATTTTGACCAGTTATGAGCCTCTGCAGTAAATTCCATCCATGCAAAAAGAAGTTTCTCAGACCAGTGCTGACAACACTAATTTATGGATATAAACATAAATATTTAGAATGCACTTAGACATATAACATATCAATTGATCATTTCAAAGACAACTTCATATGCATAGCACATTGCTTATTCATATTCATAAATTGTGCTTCTGAGTAACAAATTGGGATATTATTTTTTCAGCTTCTTTCTAAAGAAAATATTTCATACAAATATTTCTGATTTGTTTCCTTTAAACAACATATATAGTAACAAAAATACTTGTATGAAAGCTAACATGTGTCTTTGTGTAAGTAGTTCCTTTTTGTGCTTATTCTTAAAAATGTGGTCACAAATGTAGTTTCTTAGCTACCAATATATGAAAAACTATTTTAAAGAGTACTTTATTTACCTATTTCAAAGATGTTATATTATTTCAAATTTGCCACTAAATATTCATAATGTTTTCTTCAATTAAGAGAATAAAGCCATTCCAGGTAAGATGGCTGCATAGGAGTCACACTAATCCAGCCTAGGGAGTGATTTGAGCAAAACCACAGCAAAACACACTCTTTGTCTGAAAAGTGAAGGTGTATAGGTTTTTATTGGCCACAGCAGAGGAGCAAAAGAGAGTAAGATCTGTCAGAAAGGAGGAAATCAGACATAATCTCACCAAGGAGCTTGCAGACCTGGACCAGCTCTATACAGACCTGTGTAGAACCATGCATCTGCTCAGGCACCAAACTGCAGGAGCAGAGAACAAACAAAGGATTTTCAGAGGAGCTACTGAAGGGGACACAGGCTGGACCAGCTGAGTAACAACTCCAGGTTTCCTGTACTCTCTTTTCCCCCAACCATGCATTTAGCTCCTGGCTACAGGGCATCCCCCTCAGCTAATAACACCAGATTCACAGCACAAAATGAAGGGGTATAGGTGGGAATTCAGCATTGGTGAGATTTGAAGCCACCCCAAAAGGTAATGAGGTCAACTGACAGAATGCAGGTACATAGGCCTACACTGGAAGTGCTAATTTGTCTTTCCATATCAGGGCAGGTTATGGGTTACATATTCTTGGTTGGCTTTACCATTCTCAATTAATCTGTATTTGGGAACTATTGTTGCCTTTGATGCTTTCAGATTCATAGGGTCATTGCCTTTTTCTTCTGTCATTATTGGGGGCAAGGTCTGATTCAGACCCAGGCTGACCTGGAGTCCCTTTTAGAACAGAAATCTTAATCTCCCAGCTGACAGGATTAAGGTTGTAGAGCAATACACACCCTTAGGGATTGTGGCTTTATAAGGTTGTATGTTTGTTTCAACCCCCACACTTGAATACTCTGTGCCAGTTTTTATTTAATCTGTATATTGCTCAGTTGAATTTTAGAATTTGCCTGTAAATTGCTCCACCCAGTCTACTAGAATAATTGAATAGCAGGCAAACTCAAAACCTAGGATTACTTCTGTGGTTGGAATGGAGTAAAAAAGCTACACATGGCACTAAAAATTATTATTGAGATATGGGTATGAGATAAGAATCAAATCAACTCAGGATGCAAAAATTGCAACAATATAAATACAAGAAACACAAAATATCAAGACAATACAATCCCACCAAAAAGTATAAATCCATCAGAAATAACCCCCAATGAGACTGTTTTAGATGATATGCCTGACAAAGATTTCAAAAACATGACTTTATCTATATTCAAAGAAATCACAGAAGAAATCCAAGGAATCAAAGAAGAAAACAAAGGAATTAAAGAAGAAAACAAACTCCTGAAGGAATTCTAAGAGAACACAGGAAACAAGCTTTATGAAATAAGGAGATCATTCTAAGACATGAGCAAGGAAATAGAAATACTGAAGAAAAACCAGGCAGAAATTCTAGCACTGAAAAACAGAGTAGGTTAAATAAAAAATTCTGTGGAAAGTCTCACCAGTCGAATGGATGAAGGAAAGAACAGAATATCTGAAGTAGAAGACAGGATGGCAAATCTAATACAGTCCAACAAAGAGAAAGACCAGCTAATAGGAAGGTATGAATGGGAATTTCAAGATATCTGGGACACTATAAAAGATCAAACATAAGAGATACAGTGTGAGTTCCAGGTCAGCCTGGACTAGAGGGAGACCCTACTTCAGATATTAAAAAAAAAAAAAAAACCAGTAGACCTGAAGAAGTAATAAACTTAAGGTCAGAACAATCCAACAAATCAATGAAATAAACAGTTGGTTTTTGAAAGGATAAACAAGATTGATAAACTCTCAGCAATTCTGACCAGAACAAAGAGAGAACAGATAAACTGAATAAAATTAGAGATGGAAAAGGCACCATTACAGTAGATACCAAAGAAATTCTGAAAATAATTAGGACATACTTTAAGATTATATACACCTTTAAATTTGAAAAGCTGAAAGAAATGGATGATTTCCTTGATTCATATAACCTACTGAAAATAAAGCAAGATGAGATAACCTATTTAAATAGACCTATAACAAGTATGGGGATCCAAGCAGTTATAAAAAGTCTTCCAACTAAAAAAACTTCCAGGCCCAGAAGGATTCACTGGTGAATTTTACAAGACCTTCATGGAAGCACTAAAACCACTTCTTCTCAAACTTTTCCATAAAATAGAAAAGGAAGGAATTCTACCAAACTCTACAAAGCTAGCATCACCCTGATACCCAAACCAGATAAAGACAGAACAAAAAAAGAAAATTGCAGGTCAGTTTCCCTCATGAACATAGATGCAAAAATTCTGTACAAAATATTGGCAAACAGAAAACAAGAACATATCAGAAAGATCATTCACCCTGACCAAGTAGGCTTTATCCCAGAGATGCAAGGATGATTCAACATATACAAATCAATAAATGTAATACATTATATAAATGGTCTGAAAGACAAAAATCACATGCTCATCCCAATAGATGCAGAAAAAGCATTTGACAAAATCCAATATCCCTTCATGATAAAAGTCCTACAGAAACTTGGAGTAGAAGTAACATATCTCAACATAATAAAAGCTATTTATGACAAACCTATAACCTAGATAATACTAAATGGGGAAAAACTTGAAGCTTTTCCACTAAGTTCAGGAACAAGATAAGGATATCCACTGTTTCCACTTTTATTTGATATAGTACTGGAAATCCTAGGTATAGCAATAAGGCAAGAGAAGCTAATAAAGGGGATACAGATTGGAAAGGAACAGATCAAATTATCATAATTTGCAGATGATATGATTCTATACACAAAGGACCCTAAAGACTCTGCCAGAAAACTGTTAGAGCTGATAAACACTTTTAGCAATGTAGCAAAATACAAAATAAACACATAGAAATCAGTAGCTTTTCTATATACTAACAACAAGCATGCATAGGATGAAATGAAGGAATCTCTCCCATACATAAATGCCTCAAAAAAATAAAGTACCTTGGAATAAACCGAACCAAGGAAGTGAAGGATCCCTACAATGTGAACTTTGAAACACTCAAGTGAGAAATTTCAGAAGACACCAGGAAATGGAAAGTCACCCCATGTTCTTGGATTGGAAGAATCAATATTGTGAAAATGTCAATCTTACCAAAGTCAATCTACACATTTAATGCAGTCTCCATTAAATTTCCAATGGCATTCTTCACAGAAATAGAGAAAAAATTCCTAAAATTCATTTGGAATCACAAAAAATCCCTCAAATAGCCAAAACAATTTTGAGCAACAAAAATAAGTTTGGTGGTATCACCATACTTGATTTTAAGCTATATTACAAAGTCATAGTAACAAAAACAGCATGGTAGTGGCACAAAGACAGACACATAGATCAATGGAATGTTAACCCAGGAAGCTACAGCCATCTGATTTTTGACAAAAGTGCCAAAAATATTCACTGGAGAAAAGACAGCCTCTTCAACAAGTGGTGCTGGGATATCTTTATGCAGAAGGATAAAAATAGATCCTTGTCTTTCTCCATGCACAAGAATCAAGTCCAAATAGATCAGAGTCCTTAATATCAGACCTGAAA
The DNA here is from genome assembly GCA_036365145.1 of Orientallactaga sibirica. Taxonomy (NCBI): domain Eukaryota; kingdom Metazoa; phylum Chordata; class Mammalia; order Rodentia; family Dipodidae; genus Orientallactaga; species Orientallactaga sibirica. The sequence continues at coordinate 29,330,902 of JAEOAD010000026.1, read as the reverse complement.
CTCTGAAAATGCTATAGAAAAAGGTATGGGAAACCCATCAATGTATGGGCATAGGAAATGACTTTCTGAATATAACCCCAATAGCCCAGGAAATAAAACAACTAATCAACCACTGGGATCTCATGAAATTACAAAGATTTTTGCTCAGCAAAGGACACTGTGAGTAGAGGAAAGAGAACCTACAGAATGGGAAAAAATCGTTGCCAGCTATACATCTGACAGAGGATTAATATGCAGAATATACAAAGAACTCAAAAAACTAAACAATAAGAAATCAAACAACCAATTAAAAAGGGGTTATGCAACTAACTAGAGAGTTCTAAAAGGGTGAAATGCAGATAGTATATAAGCATCTAAAAAGTTTTCTACAGCCATAGCCATCAGGGAAATGCAACTTAAAACTACTTTGCAATTCCATCTCACTCCTGTCAGAATGGCTACCCTCAAGGAAACAAATCACAATAAATGTTGGTAAGGATGTGGAAAAAGGGGAACCCTTCTACCCTGTTGGTGGGAATGTATTCTGGTACAGCCATTGTGAAAAGCAGTGTGAAGGTTCTTCAGATAGTTAAAAATAGATTTACCTAGCTATAGGTAAATCTAGCTATAGCACTCCTATGCATATATCCAAATAACTCTTCTCACTCCCTTAGAGATACTTGCACAACCATGTTTATTACTACTCTATTCACAGCTAGGAAATGGAACCAGCCTAGATGCCCCTCAACAGGTGAATGGATAATAAAGATGTGATACATTTGCACAATGGAGTCCTATTCAGTGGTAAATCAAAATTAAATTATGAAATTTACAGGGAAATGGATGGATATGGAAAGGATTATACTAAGTGAGGTAACCCAGACACAGAAAGCCAAACCTTGCATGTTCTCTCTCATATGTGGATCCTAGCTAGAAATGTTTAGACTTGTTTGAGAGCTGGGACTAAAAATTGGTAGTAGAGGCCAGTAAGGTAGAAAAAGGCTATAAAGGAGAGAGGAGAGAGAAGGAGAAGGACTTTAGCCAATGGTATTGTATATATAAGTAGAAGAACAGATTACAGGGAGTGGAATGGCCTAAGTGAGGCCAGGGCAAGAGATTGAGTAAGAGAAGGGTGGGGAGAGTCAATCAAAACTCAAGATATTCTGAATAAGATATATGAAAGCCTACTTTTATGGATAATGACACACCCAGAAGCTAGATTGCTACTAGAAAATTTTCATTGCCAGGAAAGGGATACCTTCCAGTGAGTTGTTGGCCAGGGAGGTCCCTGTTGCCTCCAAAACATTACAGACTATTGCCAAAGCCCTTGGTTTCCCACGAGTAACCGATGGTAAGACCCTCTTGCTGAAGACTTCACATGCCTGGGCTGCAAGGTCACTGAGAACTCAACCTGGTGCTGAGGTGAAAACCTGCCTATAAACCAGCCAACTGAAAGCTGTAAGTAGCTGCACTGCATGCATCCCTATGGGAGACAGAAGTTGTCAGAAGTGAAAACAGTGGACACTGGAAGCCTCAAGTTTGGCCAGACAGGCCATATGAAAGAATGGGTGCAATATTGGCATGTCTGATCTGGGGAAACCAACTGCTCTCTAATTGGACTGGAGGTCTGGTCTATGGTAGGAAATATGTGCCTGGTACTGAAAACCTAATCAAAAGCCTATGGCAGGGGAGGTCATGAGCCTTAGGGGTATAAAGCCTGCTCTTATCTGGATAAATGCATATATTATTCTCACCAAACTGCTGTGTAAGCACTACATTTAATGTTCATATTCATATATTAATGCTACTCTCACTTTTGGTTAGAGAAGCTACAATTTTAGTATCTTCATTTTTAAAATTTTAAAAGAATTTTTTTAAAGAATTCTTTTTATTATTTTTTATTTTTGTAGAGAGACACAGAGAGACAGAGAGAGAGGGAGAGGAAGACTGAGAACGGGTGCACCAGCAGCCTCTCAGCCACTGTGAATGAAATCCAGATGTGTGTGCCCCCTTGTGGGCAAGTGCAGCATTGTGTCCTTGTGTCACTTTGCATCTGGTTAAATGTGGGACCTGGAGATTGGAACTGACATTCTTAGGCTTAGCAGGCAGGTGCCTTGACCACTAAGCCATCTCTCCAGCCACATTTTTTAAAAATTTTAATTGACAACCTCCATATATACAGACAATGTACCATGACCATAATCCCTGTCCTGTACACTCCACTTTAGCCACTTTCCCAAATTTCCCCTGTACTGAATCCTAACTTATTCCAACTAGTCTCTCTTATATTTTGAGGTCATCTTTTCCCTTCCTGTTATGCAGAGCTTGTGTAGGTAGCATCACTAACTGAGTTCCTAAGTGCTATAACCATTTTGTGTCTGGAAGACAGTACTGAAAAGCACTCCTTTCCTTCTTTTGGCTCTTACATGCTTCTGAAACCCCTTCCACAATGGTCTCTGAGCCTTACCGGGGTGATAGAGATGTCTCATTTAAGTCCTGAACATATATATAATTAAGCTTCCATATGGTTTATTTATGACAGCATTAATTGTTCATAATATTGTTCTTTCCATCCCTTCCACAAGCCCCACTGAGAACATACAACCCCATTATTCTGCCCCTCTACATACAAATCTACTATATCCTCTACTAAAGATCTCCCCTCTCCTATCTTCCTCATGGCCCCTTTCTAACTTCCTGGGCTTCTGTTACTGACTTTACTCCAACTCACATACAAATCTAAACATTTGAAGCTAGGATCTACATAAGAGAACTTACAAAGTTTGAGTTTCTAAGTCTGAGTTACCCCATTTGAATAATATTTTTCAGAACCATCCATTTCCTTGTACGTTTCATAACTTCACGTTTCTTTATATCTGAATGAATCTCCATTATGTGAATGTACCACATCTTCAATAACCATCCATCAGTTAGTTGATAGTCTTCTAAGTTGTCTCCATTTCCTAGCTATTGTGAATAGAGCAACAATAAACAAAGATGAGCAAGTATCTCTACAATAATGTGTAGAGTTCTTAGGTTATATACCAAAGAGTAGTATAGCTCAGTAATATTGTAAATTATTTTTACCTGTCACAGGAATATCTTCACTGATTTCCACATGGCTATTCCAGTTTACATTCCCACCAACAATGGAGACAAGTTATCCTTTTCCCCACATCCTCACCAGCTTTATTATCATTTGATTTATTTTTTTAAATTTATTTATTTATTTATTTATTTATTTATTTATTTATTTTTATTTGACAGAGAAAGAGAGAGAAGAATGGGTGTGCCAGGGCCTTTGGCCACTGCAATCAAACTCTAGATGTGTGCGTCCCCTTGTGCATCTGGCTAATGTGGGTCCTGGGGAATCAAAACTGGGTCATTTGGCTTTGCAGGCAAATGCCTCAACTGCTAAACCATGCCTCCAGTCACTATCATTTGATTTCTCTCCTTTCTTTCTTTCTTTCTTTCTTTCTTTCTTTCTTTCTTTCTTTCTTTCTTTCTTCCTTCCTTCCTTCCTTCCTTCTCTCTCTCTCTCTCTCTCTCTCTCTCTTTCTTTCTTTCTTTCTTTTTCTTTTCTTTCTTTCTTTCTTCTTTTTTTGAGGTAGGGTCTCACTCTAGCCCAGTCTGATCTGCAATTCATTCTGTAGTCTCAGGGTGGCCTCAAACTCATGGCGATCCTCCTACCTCTGCCTCCTGAGTGCTGGGATTAAAGGCGTGCACCACCATGCCTGGCCCCTCATTTGATATCTTTTTTTCTTTTCTTTTCTTTTCTTTTCTTTTCTTTTCTTTTTTTTCTTTTTTTTTTTTGGAGAAAGACACACAGAGAGAGAGAGGGAGAGGAAGACAGAGATGGGTGCGCCAGCAGTGTCTCAGCTGCTGAGAACAAAATCCAGATGAGTGTGCCCCCTTGTGGTCAAGTGCGGAATTGCACCCTTGAGTCACTTTGCATCTGGCTAAATGTGGGACCTGGAGATTGGAACCAGTGGAGATTGGAACCAGCGTTCTTAGGCTTAGGAGGCCAGCACCTTAACCCCTAAGCCATCTCTCCAGCCCTCATTTGACTTCTTAATGATGGTCATTCTAAAATGAATAAGATTGAATCTGATAGTAATTTTAATTTGCATTTCCCTCATGGCTAAGGATGAAGAACATGTTTTTAGATATTTATTAGCCATACATATTTCTTCTTTTGAAATCAGATCAATAGCCCATTTTTGATTGGATTGTTTTCTTATTATTAATTTTTCAGTTCTTTTCATATTCTATATATTAATCATCTGTGGATTATAGAGATAGCAAAGATTTTCTCACAATCTTTAGGCTGTTTATTTTATTTTCACAGTATCCTTTATTGCAACAAAGCTTTTCAATTTTATGTGATCCCAATGTTGATTAGTGGTCTTTCTTTCTGAGCAACTGGGATTCTATTCCCAGAGTCCCTGACTATGCCTCTATGTTGAAGTGTTTCTCCTACTTTTTCTTTCTCTGTTAGCTTCAGAGTTTCCTGTCTGATATTAAGGTCTTTAATCCATTTGGACTGATTCTTATGTATGGGAAGAGATACAGATCTATCTTCATATATATCCAGTTTTCCAGCACCATTTGTTAGAGTCTGACTATTCTCAAATGAATGTTTTTTTTTGTTGTTTTTTTTTAACAAACCCTGTAGCCATCTGGGTTTATATTTGGGTTATCCATTCTTTTCCATTAATATACATGTCAGTTTTTATGCCAGTACCATGCTGTTTCTTTTACTATGGCTCTGCAATACATCTTAAAATCAGGTATGGTTATACAGACAGCCTTATTTTATTGCTCAGAATTGCTTTTGCTATATGCGGTTGTTTTGTGTTTCCAAGTGAATTTTAGGATTTTTTTTCTATTTTGTTGAGGAACTCCTTTTAACTTTTGGTGGGGATTGCATTGAATCTGTAAGTTGCTTTTGGTAAGGTGGTCATATAGTCACAATATTTGTTCTTCCAATTCATGAACATGGGGTAGCTTTCCATTTCTTAGTGTCTTCTGAAATTTCTGTCTTGAGTGTTTTAAAATTACCATGGTAAAGATCCTTTATTGCCTTGGTTAGGTTTATTCTAAGATTTTTATTTTTTTTTTTTTTTTTGAGGCAATGAAAGTGTTTCTCTAATTTCATCCTTGGCATTTTTGTTACTGGTATATAAGAAAACTACAGACTTCTGTGTGTTGATTTTGTGTCCTGCTAGTTTTTATCAGCTCTAATGACTTTAGAGTAGAGTCTTTAGGGTCCCTTATATGTAGGATCATATCACTGGCAATAAAGAAAACTAGACTTTTTTCTTTCCTACTTGTATCCCTTTCATTTGTGTCTCTTATTGCTATAACTAAGACTGCTAGTACATTAAATAAAAAGTGAGAAAGTGGACACTTGTTCCTGATTTTAGTGCAAATGCTTCAAGTTTTTCCACATTTAGTATTATGTTGGCTATAGACTTGTCATAAATAACCTTTCTTATGTTGTGGTATGTTCCTTCTATTCCCAGTTTATTTAGGACTTGTAAAATGAAGGATTGTTGGAGTTTTCCAAATGCCTTTTCTGCATCTATTGAGATGCTCATGTGACTTCTGTTCTTCAGTCAATTTATATGGTGTATTGAATTAACTGATTTGTGTATTTAGAAGCATATCTGCATTTCTGGAATAAAACCCACTTCATCAGGATGAATAATTTTTTATGTGTTCTTTTATTCTGTTTGCCAATATTTTGTTGAGAAATTTTGCCTTTAACTTCATGAAGGAGATTGACCTGTAATTTTATTTATTTATTTATTTATTTATTTATTTATTTATTTATTTATTTGTCTTAGATATGGTCATAATTTGTATGTAAACAACACATGTTGGTACCATCCTTTCCCTCCTCCCTGCCCCTTTTCTGAAGAGGCCTTCCTCATTGGGGATGCAGGTCAACCCAGTGGGGATTGTGGGTCATGTATTATGGGGAGGGGGACAGTGAATCTCTGTGCAAAATATCTCAACTTATGGCTCTATCAATCTTTCCAGCCCCTCTTCTGCAAAATTCCCTGAGCCATTCTGGGAGCATTTTAAGTGCACTTCAATGATAAGCACTCAGGAGCCTCTGGATCTCTGGTATGGTAGGTGTTGAGTGTCCTCACCCTGTGCTGATATCAGATTTACCAAGAAACCAGCTCTCTAGATCATTTCCCCAATTCCTCTGTGGTTTCAGCTGGGGCTGGGATGGAGTACACTGGGTCCTTTATCTCCTCAGACCCAGCTCCCATCTGAAAAAGAGGAGCAGATTCTGCAACGGACAATGAAGTCAGCACTGGTTAAATGGGATAACCATTATTAATTTACAGAGAATTTAAAAGCTGTAGACCCTCTTATAGTGTAAGGTTAGTGGAAGCTTGACAGTGGAAAGCAGAATAATTATCTGGATGTGATTCTGACTTGTTTCCCAGTTCCAGATATGGTTTCTGTTCCACTGAGTGGATCTGTCAGTCAAGCCAAGAGCAGTTGGTTACTCACCATGGCTGTGTGACACTATTGCACTTGTGTGAGCATCACATCAGGGTTTTTGCTTCTAAGTCACTTAGACTTTGAGTTGATTTGACAGATCTTGGCCACTTACCCCGGAAGGTCATGTAGCACCTTCCAGCTCTAGATGGGCTAATTATGTGGGGACTGGTTCTCCTCCAGATTCCAACCAGGTCTCTCTATGGTCTATTCCAACAGCATTTGTTGTCTTTAGCAGTAGGGTCTACTATTAACCTCTGGTGGGTAATCAAGTGCTCTGAAAGAAGTCTGACTTGTTTGTTTTGGGAGATCTAGTAGCTCTCTGTCAACAGCTCATTGTGGATGTAGACCACATACTGGTACAGGGAATTACAGGCCAGGACCAGGGGAAAAGAAAAAATAAAAAGAGAAGAAAGAGAAACAGGAGAAATCTGAGGTTAGGTTTTAACACACCCTCTCCAGGGCCCTTTGATTCAGATGTTCCTCCTAAAGTCCTATTGAAGGTTTCACCTTTTAGCCTGACTTCCAGGATATAGGATTCTATGGCACCAGTTCAATTTGGGTTCAGTTTTGTGTCTCCCTCACCCTTTCCCTTCTGCAAAAGTCCTACCCTCTCTATTGTACAAGCCTCAAGATGCTATTCAGTTATGGCAGCAACTTGAGTTGATCCAGGTTAGAAAATGCAGATGAGTGAGATCATGCAATGGTTCTTTCTGTGATTGTGTGACTTCACAAGAATGATCTGTTCCAAGTTCAGCCATTTTTCTACAAATTTCAACGTGTCATTTTTTCTTACTGCTATGTAGAATTCCATCATGTAGATATACCACACCTTAGTCATCCATTCATCCAATGATGGGAACCTGGGTTGACTCCAGTTTTTAGCTATTATGAATTGTGCAGCTATAAACATGGGTGAGCAAATATCCCTGAACTGAAATGTGGAACTTTTAAGGGAATAACAGGGTCTGTTGATAACTCTATATTCATCCTTTTTAGGAGTCTCCATATTGATTTCCATAGTGGTTGTAACATTCTCACCAATAGTGAATGAGTGTTCCTATTTCCCCAGAGCCTCACCAACATTTGTTTTCATTTGATTTTTTAATGTTTGCTATCCTTACTGGAGTAAGGTAGAATCTCATAGTTGTATTAATTTGCATTTCCCTAATGGTTAGGGATGTTGAACATTTTTTTAAGTGTGTATTAGCCATTTGTAACTCTTCTTCTGAGAACTCCCTATTTAGTTCTCTGCCCCAATTTTGGAGAGGGTTGTTTGATATTTTTATTGTTTTTTTTTTTTTTGAGTTATTTATAGATTCTGGATATTAGGCTTTTGTGTCCCATTTAGTGGGTAATCTATTGGCTCTGCTACGGTATGTTTGTCTGTGCAAAAGCTTTTTAGCTTCATGAGATCCCATTGGTTCAGTGATTGTTTAATTTCCTTGGCTATTGGGGTTTTTCTTCAGGAAGTCTTTTCCCAGTCCTATATCATGGAGAGTGCCTCCTATTTTTTCTTCCAGTAGTTGTAGAGTTTCAGGTCTTATATTGAGGTCTTTAATCCATTTGGACTTGATATTTGTATATGGCAAAATGAGAGGGTCTAATTTCATTTTTCTACATATGGTCATCCAATTTGTCCAACACCATTTGTTGAAGATGCTGTCTTTTCTCCAGTCTACATTATTGGCAGCTTTGTCAAAGATCAAGCAGCTGTAGTTGCTTGCCTGGTTATACAGACAGCCTTATTTTATTGCTCAGAATTGCTTTTGCTATATGCGGTTGTTTTGTGTTTCCAAGTGAATTTTAGGATTTTTTTTCTATTTTGTTGAGGAACTCCTTTTAACTTTTGGTGGGGATTGCATTGAATCTGTAAGTTGCTTTTGGTAAGGTGGTCATATAGTCACAATATTTGTTCTTCCAATTCATGAACATGGGGTAGCTTTCCATTTCTTAGTGTCTTCTGAAATTTCTGTCTTGAGTGTTTTAAAATTACCATGGTAAAGATCCTTTATTGCCTTGGTTAGGTTTATTCTAAGATTTTTATTTTATTTTTTTTTTTTTGAGGCAATGAAAGTGTTTCTCTAATTTCATCCTTGGCATTTTTGTTACTGGTATATAAGAAAACTACAGACTTCTGTGTGTTGATTTTGTGTCCTGCTAGTTTTTATCAGCTCTAATGACTTTAGAGTAGAGTCTTTAGGGTCCCTTATATGTAGGATCATATCACTGGCAATAAAGAAAACTAGACTTTTTTCTTTCCCACTTGTATCCCTTTCATTTGTGTCTCTTATTGCTATAACTAAGACTGCTAGTACATTAAATAAAAAGTGAGAAAGTGGACACTTGTTCCTGATTTTAGTGCAAATGCTTCAAGTTTTTCCACATTTAGTATTATGTTGGCTATAGACTTGTCATAAATAACCTTTCTTATGTTGTGGTATGTTCCTTCTATTCCCAGTTTATTTAGGACTTGTAAAATGAAGGATTGTTGGAGTTTTCCAAATGCCTTTTCTGCATCTATTGAGATGCTCATGTGACTTCTGTTCTTCAGTCAATTTATATGGTGTATTGAATTAACTGATTTGTGTATTTAGAAGCATATCTGCATTTCTGGAATAAAACCCACTTCATCAGGATGAATAATTTTTTATGTGTTCTTTTATTCTGTTTGCCAATATTTTGTTGAGAAATTTTGCCTTTAACTTCATGAAGGAGATTGACCTGTAATTTTATTTATTTATTTTTTATTTATTTATTTATTTATTTATTTATTTATTTATTTATTTATTTGTCTTAGATATGGACATAATTTGTATGTAAACAACACATGTTGGTACCATCCTTTCCCTCCTCCCTGCCCCTTTTCTGAAGAGGCCTTCCTCATTGGGGATGCAGGTCAACCCAGTGGGGATTGTGGGTCATGTATTATGGGGAGGGGGACAGTGAATCTCTGTGCAAAATATCTCAACTTATGGCTCTATCAATCTTTCCAGCCCCTCTTCTGCAAAATTCCCTGAGCCATTCTGGGAGCATTTTAAGTGCACTTCAATGATAAGCACTCAGGAGCCTCTGGATCTCTGGTATGGTAGGTGTTGAGTGTCCTCACCCTGTGCTGATATCAGATTTACCAAGAAACCAGCTCTCTAGATCATTTCCCCAATTCCTCTGTGGTTTCAGCCGGGGCTGGGATGGAGTACACTGGGTCCTTTATCTCCTCAGATCCAGCTCCCATCTGAAAAAGAGGAGCAGATTCTGCAACGGACAATGAAGTCAGCACTGGTTAAATGGGATAACCATTATTAATTTACAGAGAATTTAAAAGCTGTAGACCCTCTTATAGTGTAAGGTTAGTGGAAGCTTGACAGTGGAAAGCAGAATAATTATCTGGATGTGATTCTGACTTGTTTCCCAGTTCCAGATATGGTTTCTGTTCCACTGAGTGGATCTGTCAGTCAAGCCAAGAGCAGTTGGTTACTCACCATGGCTGTGTGACACTATTGCACTTGTGTGAGCATCACATCAGGGTTTTTGCTTCTAAGTCACTTAGACTTTGAGTTGATTTGACAGATCTTGGCCACTTACCCCGGAAGGTCATGTAGCACCTTCCAGCTCTAGATGGGCTAATTATGTGGGGACTGGTTCTCCTCCAGATTCCAACCAGGTCTCTCTATGGTCTATTCCAACAGCATTTGGTGTCTTTAGCAGTAGGGTCTACTATTAACCTCTGGTGGGTAATCAAGTGCTCTGAAAGAAGTCTGACTTGTTTGTTTTGGGAGATCTAGTAGCTCCCTGTCAACAGCTCATTGTGGATGTAGACCACATACTGGTACAGGGAATTACAGGCCAGGACCAGGGGAAAAGAAAAAATAAAAAGAGAAGAAAGAGAAACAGGAGAAATCTGAGGTTAGGTTTTAACACACCCTCTCCAGGGCCCTTTGATTCAGATGTTCCTCCTAAAGTCCTATTGAAGGTTTCACCTTTTAGCCTGACTTCCAGGATATAGGATTCTATGGCACCAGTTCAATTTGGGTTCAGTTTTGTGTCTCCCTCACCCTTTCCCTTCTGCAAAAATCCTACCCTCTCTATTGTACAAGCCTCAAGATGCTATTCAGTTATGGCAGCAACTTGAGTTGATCCAGGTTAGAAAATGCAGATGAGTGAGATCATGCAATGGTTCTTTCTGTGATTGTGTGACTTCACAAGAATGATCTGTTCCAAGTTCAGCCATTTTTCTACAAATTTCAACGTGTCATTTTTTCTTACTGCTATGTAGAATTCCATCATGTAGATATACCGCACCTTAGTCATCCATTCATCCAATGATGGGAACCTGGGTTGACTCCAGTTTTTAGCTATTATGAATTGTGCAGCTATAAACATGGGTGAGCAAATATCCCTGAACTGAAATGTGGAACTTTTAAGGGAATAACAGGGTCTGTTGATAACTCTATATTCATCCTTTTTAGGAGTCTCCATATTGATTTCCATAGTGGTTGTAACATTCTCACCAATAGTGAATGAGTGTTCCTATTTCCCCAGAGCCTCACCAACATTTGTTTTCATTTGATTTTTTAATGTTTGCTATCCTTACTGGAGTAAGGTAGAATCTCATAGTTGTATTAATTTGCATTTCCCTAATGGTTAGGGATGTTGAACATTTTTTTAAGTGTGTATTAGCCATTTGTAACTCTTCCTCTGAGAACTCCCTATTTAGTTCTCTGCCCCAATTTTGGAGAGGGTTGTTTGATATTTTTATTGGTTTTTTTTTTTTGAGTTATTTATAGATTCTGGATATTAGGCTTTTGTGTCCCATTTAGTGGGTAATCTATTGGCTCTGCTATGGTATGTTTGTCTGTGCAAAAGCTTTTTAGCTTCATGAGATCCCATTGGTTCAGTGATTGTTTAATTTCCTTGGCTATTGGGGTTTTTCTTCAGGAAGTCTTTTCCCAGTCCTATATCATGGAGAGTGCCTCCTATTTTTTCTTCCAGTAGTTGTAGAGTTTCAGGTCTTATATTGAGGTCTTTAATCCATTTGGACTTGATATTTGTATATGGCAAAATGAGAGGGTCTAATTTCATTTTTCTACATATGGTCATCCAATTTGTCCAACACCATTTGTTGAAGATGCTGTCTTTTCTCCAGTCTACATTATTGGCAGCTTTGTCAAAGATCAAGCAGCTGTAGTTGCTTGCCCTGAGGTCTGGGTCTTCAATTTTCTTCTATTGTTCTATGTTTCTGTTTTTATTCCAGTACCATGCTGTTTTTGTCACTATGGCTTTGTTATATAGCTTGAGATCTTGTATGGTGATACCACCAAAGGTGTTTTATTTTGTTTTATTTTATTTTTGCTGAGGATATGTTTGGATATCCAAGGCCTTCTGCCATTCCATATGTATTTTGAGATCATTTTTTTAATCTAGGTGAAGAATGATGCTTGCGTTTTTATTGGCATTGCATTAAATCTGTTAAATATTGCTTTTAGAAGAATTGCCAATTTCACAATATTAAGTCTACCTATTCAGGAGAGAGGGAGGTCTTTCCATCTTCATTATATGCATCTTTCACATCATTGATTAGTGTTATTCCAAGGTATTTAATTTTTTTTGTTGCTTTTGAAAATGCAACAGCCTCACTAATTCCTTTCTCTTATATTTGTCCTTTACATATAGAAAAGCTACTGATTTTTGTGCATTGATTTTGTATTCTGACACTTTGCTAAAGGAATTTATCACCTTTAGAAGTTTTGAAATAGAGACTTTTGGGTCACTTACATGTAGGATCATGTCATCTGCAAATAGAGCTAACTTGACTTCTTCCTTTCCAATTTAAATCCCTTTTATTTCATTCTCCTGTGTCATTGCTTGGTCTAGTACTTCTAGTACTATGTTGAAGAACAGTGGTGAGAATGGGCACCCCTGTCTTGTTTGCGGTCCCAGTGGGAACTCCTGAGTTTTTCCCATTAAGTATTTTTTGGGCTTTAGGAGATTTATATATAGCCTTTAGTGTGTTGAGATATGAACCCTCTATGCCTATTCTTTTCAGTGTTTTGATTATGAAGTGGTGTTGTATTTTGTCAAAGGCCTCATCTGTATCAGTTGAGATAATCATGTGGTTCTTTTTTAAATTTATTTTTTAATTAGTTAGGCACATAATGTGAATACATTCATGGTGGTGGCTTTGATAGCTTCCTCCCTGTCCTCCCCCCTCTGAATGGACTCTCCTCACTGGGAAATGTGGGTTGTGCACTGTGGAGGTAGCCATCAGTTATGTGGAAGAGTCAATGTCTCTGTACATAATGACCCAACATGTGGCTCTAACAATCTTTCTGCCTCCTCTTCTGAGAATTTCCCTAAGCCATGTTGGGTTCATTTTAGGTCTGCTTCAGTGATAAGGTCTTAGAGGCCTCTGTGTTTCTGAATATTTGGTTTTTGTAGGAGTTAAGTGTTCTATTTGTCTATCTCCTTCACCCTTGTGTTAGTATCAGGTACACCAAGGAATCAGCCCTCTTGCTAATTTCCCCAATTACTCTATGGTTTCAGTTGGGATCCTGGTGAGGTGCAATAGGCTGTTTCCTCAGGTTCGGCATCTATCTGAAAAAGAGAAGCAAATTCTCCAATGGAGAGACAAGTCATCACAGGATAAATGGGATAACCATTATTATTTTAGAGAGAATTTTATAGGTATAGGCCCTCTTCTAGCCCACAATTGGTTGGAGCTTGATATTGGAGAGAGGGCTCATTTTTTGGATATGGTTCTGACTTGTTTTCCAGTTACAGATATGAGTTCCATTCAACTGAGCTGATCTGTTAGCCATATCAAGAGCAGTTGGTTACCTACCATGGCCATGTGCAGCTCTTGCACTTGGGTGTGTATCAAGTTAGGTTGTTGCTGCTGAGTAGCTAGCTTAGACCACAAATTGCTTGGACAGATGTTAGTCATTTTCCCCCAGTCACTCATGAAGCACCTTCTGGCACTAGACAAGCTAACTGTCTGGGGACTGATTCTCTTCCAGATTCCATCAAGGTCACTCCATGTTTCGTACCAATAGCATAATGGTAGGGTCTTACCATTAACATTTCATGGGTCATCAAGTACTCTGACAGAAAAATGTCTTCTTTTGGGAAACCTTGTAGGTCTCTCTGATCAACAGCTCAGTGTGGAAGTTAATTGCATGCTGATGCTTGGAGTTATTGGCCAGCACCAAGGAAAAAGAATGAAGAAAAAGATAAGTAATATAAAAGAGAAAGAGAGAAGAGGGAGGGAGAGAGGAAGAGAGAGAGAAACAGGAGAAGATTAAGGTTAGTCTCCATCATACCCTCTCAAGGGCCCTGTGATTCCAGTGTTCCCTCTAAGGACCTGACAAAGGTTCAACCTTTTAGTCTGTCTTTTAGGATATAGGATTTTATGGTATCATTTCCATTTAGGTCCCATTTTGTGTCCCCCTACCACCCTTAGCCTCCCATTCCATCCCACCCTCCCTATTGTCCTGTCCTCTAGATGCTTATTAGATATGACATCATCTTGGACAGATTCAGGTTAGGAGCCACATTTGAGTAAGACCATGTGACAATTATCTTTCTTTGATTGGATGAGTTTACTGAGAATGATCTGGTCAAAGTTTGGCCATTTTTCTTCATACTTCATTGTGTCATTTTTCCTTACTGGTGTGTAGAATTCCATAGTGTATATATACCACATCTTGGTTGTCCATTTGTCTAATGATGGACATCTGTGTAGATTCCAGCTGTTAGCTATTATGAATTGAGCAGCTATCAACATAGTTGAGCAAATCTCTGTGAACTGAGGCTTGGAGTCTTTAGGGCAGTAAGGGAATAACTGGATCTGTTGGTAACTGTACAGTCATCCTTTTTAGGAGTCTCCATATTGCTTTCCATAGTGGTTGTACCATCTTACATTCCCAGCATCAGTGAATGAGGGTTCCAATTCCTCCAAAGCCTTGCCAGCATTTGTTTTCATTAGATTTTTTAATGTTACCTATCCTTACTGGGATAAGGTAGAATCTCATAGTTGTTTTAATTTGCATTTCCCTGATGATTAGGGATGTTGAACATTTTCTGAAGTGTGTATTTGCCATTTGTGTTTCTTCCTCTGAGAACTCCCTGTACAGTTCTCTGCCCCATTTTGTGAGGGAGTTAACTCTTTATTGTTTAGGTTTTTGAATTCTTTGTAGATTCTAGAAATTAGGCCTCTGTCAGTTGCATAGCTGGCAAAAATTTTCTCACATTGTGTGGGTAATCTGTTTGCTCTGCTTATTGTATGTTTGTAGGTGACAAAAACTATTCAGCTTCATGACATCCCAATGGTTGAATGATTGCTTAATTTCCTGAGCTAATGGGGTTTTGTTCAGGAACTCTTTTCCCACTCCTATATCATAGAAAATTCCTCCTACATTTTCTTCCAGTAGTAGCAGTGTTTCCAGTCTTATATTGAGGTCTTTGATCCATTTGGACTTGATTATTTTTTATTATTATTATTATTTTAGTTTTTCAAGGTAGGGTCTCACTCTAGCTCAGGCTGACCTGGAATTCACAATGTAGTATCAGGGTGGCCTCTAACTCATGGTGATCCTCTTACCTATGCCTCCTGAATGCTGGGATTAAAGGTGTGTGCCACCAGGCCTGAATTGGACTTGATTTTTGTGCATTGTGAGATGTGTGGATCGAGTTTCATTTTCCTACATATGGTTGTCCAGTTTGTCCAGCACCATTTGTTGAAGATGCTGTCTTTTTTCAATTCTACATTATTAGGGCCTTTGTCAAATATCAAGTAGCTGTAGTTACTTGACCCAAATCCAGTTCCTCGATTCTATTCCATTGGTCTATATTCCTGTTGTTATGCCAGTACCATGTTGTTTTTATTATTATGGCTTTATAGTATAGCTTTAGATCAGGTATGGTGATGCTTCCGGAGGTGATCTGACATGACACAGGAAGTTACTTCAGTTTTCCTGACTTTATGAAGGCATTCCCTATGGCCTTATATGGTCAACTTTGGAGAAAGTTCCATGGGATGCTGAGAAGAATGTGTATTGGGTAGAGTTGGGATTGAAAGTTTTGCAGAAATCCATTAGGTCTAGTTGATCTATGATGTCATTGAGTTTGATTATTTCCCTGTTGATTTTCTGGTTGGATGATCTGTTTATTGATGATAGTGGAGTATTGAAGTCTCCAACTATGATGGTGTTGGTGTTTATTTGTTTTGTTGTCGAGTAGATTTTGTTTTATAAATTGTGGTGGATCTGTGTTTGGTGCATATATATTTATGACTGTGATGTGCTCCTGTTGTATCATTCCCTCATTCCCTTGATCAGTACAAAGTAGCCTTCTTTGTCCTTTTTGATTACTTTTGGTTTGAAGTCTATTTTATCAGATATTAATATAGCAACACCTACTTGTTTTTTATTTCCATATGCTTGGAATAACATTTTCCAGCTGTTTACCCTGAGGAGGTGTCTATCATTAATGGTGATGTGGGTTTCTTGAAGAGAGCAAATAGAAGAGTTCAAATTTTTGATCCATCCTGATAACCTGTGTGTTTTGATGGGTGAGCTAAGACCAATAATATTTAAGTTTATTACTGTGAGGTTTGAATTAACCCCTGCCATGATGAAGTGTTTTATGGGGTTTGGTGCTTTCTTATGTTATATATTGTTTTGAGCCTGGTTTATTTTGGTTATTGTGATATTCATCTTGTCACTGGAGACTGGATGTTTGTCTGTTCTGTGTGTATTCCTTCAAGTATTTTCTGTAGGTTTGGCTTTGTATTCATATAATCGTAGTATTGACTTTTTTCATGGAAAGTTTTTCTTTCACCATCTATTATGAGAGATACTTTTGCTGGGTAAAGTAGCTTGGGTTGGAAGCCATAGTTTTTCAGACTTTGAAGTGTTCCATTCCAGGCCCTTCTGTCTCTCAGAGTTTTCATTGATAAATCTGATGTAGTTCTGATGGGATTACCTTTCTATTTTGTGAATAGTTTTTCTCATGCTGCTTTTAACAGTCTCTCTTTGTTTTCCTTTTTAAGAGTTTTTTTTATTGACAACTTCTATACTTCCAGACAGTAAGCCATGATATTTCCCTCCCCTCCCCTCCCCCATTCCCTTTCAGAACTCCACTTTCTATCATATCCCCTCCCTCTCTCCATTAGTCTCTCTTTTAATTTGATGTCATCATCTTTTTCTCCTATTATGAGGGTCTTGTGAAGATATTGCTAGGCACTGCAAGGTCATGGATATCAAGGCCAATTTCTATCTGGACAGTTGCATTGAAAGGAGTCGTACTCTTCCTTTGGCTCTTACATTCTTTCTGCCCCCTCTTCCACAATGGACCCTGAGCCTTGGAGGGTTTGACAGAGATGTTTCAGTCCTGGACACTCGTCCATCCCTTCTCAGCACTATGCTGCCTTTTGGATCATCCACCAGTGGTCATCACCATCTGAAAAGAGAAGCTTCTCTAACCATAAGTGAGAGTAGCATTAATATGTGAATGTGAACATTAAGTGTAGTGCTTTCAGGTCAGTTTGGTGGGAATAATATATATATTTAGCCAGACAAGAGCAGGCTTTATACCCCTAAGGCTCATGACCTTCCCTGCCTTTTGATTAGGTGTTTCAGTACCAGGCATGTATTCCCTCCCATAGAGAGGGCCTTCAGTCCGATTAGGGAGCAGTTGGTTTACCCTAGAGCAGACATGCCACTATTGCACCTGTTCTGTCATTGGGCCTGTCTGGCCAAATTTGAATTTTCCAGTATTCACTGTTTTCACTGCTGATGACTTCTGTCTCCCATATGGCTGCATGCAGTGCAGCTTTTTCTAGCTTTCAGTTGGCTGGTCTACAGGGAGAAGGTTTTCTGCTCAGAACCAGCTTGCTTTTTCAGTGACCTTGCTTCTCAGGCAAGAGATGTCTTTAGCAATAGGGTTTTACCATCTGTTTCTCAAGGGAAAGCAAGGACCTTGGCTATAGCCTTTAATGTTTTGGAGGCTACCGGGACTTCCTTGGCCAACAATTCACTAGAAGGTATCCCATCCCAGGCACTGAAAATTTTCTTGTAACAGTCTAAAGCTTCTGGATGTGCCATTATTCAAAAAAGTAGGTTTACATAAGTCTTATTCACACTATCTTGAATTTTGATTGACCCTCCCCCTGCCCTTCTTTTATGCATTCTCTTCCCTTGGCCTCTCTTAGGACTTTCCCTTCCCTGTAATCTGTTCTTTTACTTACATATGTGCAATACCATCCACTTAAGTCCTTCCCTCTTCTCCATCCTTTATAGCCTTTTACCAGTTTGCAGGCTTCTGCTACCGATTTTTGGTTCCAGTGAGTTTTAACTATGATGTGTCTTGGAGAGTTTCTTCTTTGGTACTTTCTGTTTGGTGTTCTGTGGGCTTCTAATATCTGGATGGGTCTGTCTTTTGCCAGATTTAGAAAATTTTCTTCAATAATTTTGTTGAATATATTCTCTATGCCTCTGGTCTGGATTTCCTCTCATTCTTGTATACCCATGATCCAGATGTTTGGTAATTTTAGGGTGTCCCACAGTTCCCGCATATTCTGTTCACTTGATTTTTTGAACTTAGCAAAGTTTTTGGCCTCCCAATCAATTTCTTCTGCCTTATCTTCCAGGTCAGAGGTTCTGTCTTCCATATGAGTAACTCTGTTGATGATTGATTCTAGAGATGTTTTTATAATTTCTATTTGATTTTTGTTTTCTGTTGTGTTGTTTTGCATCATGTCCATCTCTTTTTTGAGATACAATTTGAATTGTATCTCAGTTCTGTTTTTCTTGATGCTTCCTGTTGTTCATTGTTCCATTTCATCATGTTTTCATTAAGGTTAATCAACTGGTTGTTGAGGTCTTCCATTTCTTGACTTATCTTCAATTTATTCATATCTCTTTGGAGGGTTCTAACGTTTTCTTCAATCAGGTTACACCAACTGTCAAAAGCTGAATGCTCTAGGAGAAGATTTTGTTCAATTTCATTGATATAATTGTTGGTTCTTTGATAGTTTGCTTCAAGTTCAGCAATTTTTTTTTATCAGAGTCTCATGGGTTGTTATGTTTTCATTTTGGGAATGAATTTCTATTGATTTCTCTATGATTTCATTGGAGGCCTCCACTGTAGGACTAGGAATCTTTGGAGGATATCTCTCAGTTTTCTCTTTCTTTGGCTTTTTTTATTGTTGTCTACCCACTTTAGGAAGACTCTTTATTTTATTGAGGAGTAATCAAGTTTTTGTCCTTTGTCACATTCACTTTCTGACTCAGTTGAACAGGGATGTTGGTACCTAGTGGCCAGTCATGATACCAGAGCAAAAGACCTGATTCCACAGCCTACACAGGGACCAGGCCTCCACAAGCAGGTCACAATGGGACCTGCCAGGACCAGGGGACTGGGAGGAGCAAAGAAACAGAGATCTAGCCTACTTCACGTAGAGCCATCCAGCACACAACCAGAGCAGGCAACTCAGACCTGGGAGGTTGAAGGAGCCCAGAAATGGGTCTGACCTTCTCACTCCAGGCCAATGCACCTGCCCACATACTGTCTGCATGAGTAACTCAGGCCAGGCAGGCCTAGGAGGTGCTAAGAGTCTATGAATGGGACTGGCTTACTCACTCTAGTCTTCTGCACCCACCCACACACTGTTTGAGCAAGGAACTCTGGCCCAGGAAGTGGGAGGAATACATAAATGGGACTGAACTACTCACTTCCAACCAAGGCACCCACACCCTGTCAGTGCAAGGAACTCAGCTGTAATTTTATTTATTTATTTATTTATTTATTATTTATTTATTTATTTATTTATTTATTTATTTATTTATTTATGTCTCTTCATCATGTTTTGGTATTGGGCAATGCTGGCTTTGTAAAAAGGAGTTTGGTAGTTTGAGAAGAATTGGTGTTAGTTCTTCTGTGAAGGTTTGATAAAATTCACCAGTGAATCCATCTGCTCCTGGACTTTCTTTGAGTTGGGAGATTTTATACAACATCCTTGTTTTCATTGTTTGTTATAGGTCTGTTTACATGGTTTCTCTTATTTTGCTTTAGTTTTTATAAACCACATATATCCAGAAATTCATCCATTTCTTTTAGATTTTCCAATGTAGTACAGTGTATGTTTTTAAGGTATATCCTTATGTTTTTCTGAATTTTATTGTTATCTGTTGCAATGATACCCTCTTCAGCACTAATTTAATAATTTGTTTCTCCCTTGCCTTTATTTCCATCTTTCTAAACAATGTTTTATCAATATTATTTATCCCTTCAAAGAAACAGCATTTGGTTTCCTTGATTCTTTGTATTTTTTTGTTTCTGTTTCTTTAATTTTTACCTTGATATTCATTATATTTTCTGTATATTGATTTTTAATTGGACTTGTTAAATTTTTCCAAGGCTGTAAGGTGTAGCATTAAGTTATTTATTTGTGAGTCTATCATTTCAGTTTCTTTTCTTTTTTTTTTTTTCTTTTTTTTTTTTTTTTTTTGAGGTAGGGTCTCGCTCTAGCCCAGGCTGACCTTGAATTCACTATGCAGACTCAGACTGACCTTGAACTCACTGTGATACTCCTACCTCAGCCTCCTGAGTACTGGGGTTAGAGGCATGCTCCACCACACCCAGCTTCCATATAAATGTCTCTCTCAGGCCTGCCTTCATTGTGTCCCATATGTTTTGATATGCTGTGTTTTCATTATCATTTGATTCAAGGATATTTTCTTATTTCCTTTGTTATTTCTTCAAAGAATCACTCACCATTCACTAGTGGGTTGGTTAATTTCCATAAGTTTGTATGTTTTCTATAGTCTTTATTGTTGATGATTTATAGTTTTATCCCATTATGATCAGATAGAGTACAAGGAATTATTATTTCATTTTTTTCTGAATTTGTTAAGATTTCCTCTGTGTCCTAATATATGATCTACTTTAGATACCCTTTCAGGTACTGCTGAAAAGACTGTGTATTTGCAGCATTTGGATGGAATGTGTTGTCCATGTCTGTTAGGTCCGTTTATTGTTTGATGTCATTTAGTCCAGATGCTTCTCTGTTTTTTTTTTTTTTTTTTTTTTTGCCAATATGACCTCTCAATTGGTGAGAGGCAGAGTATTGAAGTCACCTACTATAATTGTGCTTGGGGTTATCTGAAGTTTTACATTTAGCAGTATTTGTTTAATGAAACGTAGCATAATTGTATTTGTTGAATGTGGTTTAGAATTTCAATGCACTCTTGTTATATTGTTCTCTTAATCCACATAAATTACTTATTATTAATTAAATGATTTATTTATAATTAAAATAAAAAAATAAATTATTTATCTCTTCTAACCAATGTTGGTTTGAAGACATCCTGTCTGATGTTTGAACATTAAAAGCTGCTTGTTTCTTAGGCCTGTTTGATTGGAATTTAATTTTCTATCCTTTTACCCTAAAGTAGTATCTGTCTTTTATGGATAAGTGAATTTGCTGGAACCAACACACAGAAGGATCTTGCCTTTTAATCCAGTCTGCAGTTCTTGGTCTGGATCTGGCATTGATATCATGATTACAAGTGATTATTGAAAGATGTGTGTTTATTCTTGTCATTTTTCTTGAATTTGTAGTGCTTGCCATTTTTCTATTACTCTCTTGCATTATCTGTTATTCTGGTGTGATTTATTCTTTTCTGTGGTCTTAAGTTTGTGCTTTTCCTTCTCTTCAATCTGAAGGAACCCTTCAAGTATTTTCTGTAGAATGTGTATAAGTATTCATATATTCCTTTTGCTGTTTTTCATAAGAAGTCTTTATTTCTCTTTAATTTATGACATTATAATTTTCTGGACATACTAGTCTGGGTTGGCAGCTGTTGTTATTCAGAACTTGCTTTTTTAAAGTTTGTCTTGCATAATCTGTTGTTATCCTGATTGGCTTGCCTAGGTGACTATATGTTTCTCTCTTACTGCTTCCAATGTAGTTTCTTTGGCCTGTGTGTTTACTAGTTTACTAGTTTTGTCTCTTTGGTGTTTTAGTTCCTTCTGCATCTGTAATAGCATCTGTTTCCATATTTAGGAGAAAATTTAGTCTATGATTTTGTTGGAAATGCTTACTATGGCTTGAGATTGAAATGTTTCTCCTTCTTCTATACCCTGAATTCCTTTTTTAAAAAGGTTTTTTTTGTTTGTGTGTGTGTGTGTGAGGAGATGGGGAGAGAGAGGAGAGAGACAGGGAGAGAGAGATTGAACAAGGGTCTCTTGCTGCTACTTGGGTCTTGTTTTTGGATCCAGTCATTCAGTCTGCACCTTTTTATTGGTGAATTCAGACCATTTACATTTAGGGTTATTATAAATGGAGGCTTGCTGTTCCCTAATGCTTTGTTGGGTTTTGTTTGGCTGGATTGTTGGCATTTCTTCTCCTTTTCCACAGAGAATGTGCTAGTTTGTTATTTTAGGTATAGTTGAAGCTTAATTCTTTTAAATTTATTTTATTCATTTATTTGAAAGAAAGAGATGGAGAGAAATAAGCAGGGAGAGAGAGATGGAGAGAAAGAGGCAGAAAGAGAGAGAGAAAGAATGGGTGTGCCAGGGCCTCCAGTAACTGCAAGTGAACTCCAGATGAATGCATACCCATGTGCATCTGATTACATGGGTCCTGGGGAATCAAACCAGGATCCTTTGGCTTTGCAGGCAAGTGCCTTGACCACTAAGCCATCTCTCCAGCCCTGAATCTTAATTCTTTTTTTTTTTTTAATATTTATTGACAACAAAACATACTTACATACCAAAGGTGCGTATTTTTCCCTCCCCTCCCCCCCTTCCCCTTTAGAACTCCATTCTCCATCATATCCCCTCCCTCTCTCCATTAGTCTCTTTTTTTAATATGATGTCATCCTCTTTTACTTCTACTATGAGGGTCTTGCGGAGGTATTGCTAGGCACAGCAAGGTCATGGATATCAAGGCCAATTTCTGTCTGGGCAGTTGCATTGTAGGGAGTCGTACCCTTTCTTTGGCTCTTCCATTCTATCCGCCCCCTCTTCCGCAATGATCCCTGAGCCTTGGAGGGTGTGACAGAGATGTTTCAGTGCTGGGCACTTCTCCATCCCTTCTTCTCAGCACTATGTTGCCTTTTGGATCATCCCAGTGGTCATCGCCATCTGAAAAGAGAAGCTTCTCTAACCAGAAGTGAGAGTAGCATTAATATGTGAATATGAGCATTAAGTGTAGTATTTTCCGGGCAGCTTGGTGGGAATAGTATATACATTTAGATAAGGGCATGCTTTATACCCCTAAGGCTTATGACCTTACCTACCATAGACTTTGCTTAGGTTTTTCAGTACCAGGTATGTATTCCCTCCCGTAGAGAGGGCCTTCAGTCCAATTATAGAGCAGTTGGTTACCCCACGAGTAGACATGCCACTATTGCACCTGTTCAGTCTTTGGGCCTGTCTGGCCAAATTTGAATATTCAGCATCCACTGTTTTCACTGCTGATGACTTCTGTCTCCCATACTCTGCATGCAGTGCAGCTTTTTCCAGCTTTCAGTTGGCTGGTCTACAGGGAGAAGGTTTTCTGCTCAGCACCAGCTTGCTTTCTCAGTGACCTTGCCTCTCAGGCAAGAGATGTCTTCAGCAATAGGGTCTTACTATCTGTTTCTCAGGGGAAACCAAGGGCTTTGGCAAAAGCTTTTAATGTTTTGGAGGCTACTGGGACCTCCTTGGCCAACAACTCACTGGAAGGTATCCCATCCCAGGTACTGAAAATTTTCTAGTAACAGTCTACAGCTTCTAGATGTACCATTATTCAAAAAAGTAGTTTTACATAAGTCTTATTCACAATCTTTTGAAATTAGATTGACCCTCCCCTTGCCCTTCTTTTTTATGCATTCTCTACCCATGGCCTTGGTTAGGCCATTCCCTCCTTGTAATCAGTCCTTCCACTTACATATGTGCAATACCATACACTTCAGTCCTTCCCTTTCCTCCGTCCCTTATAGCCTTTTACCAGCTTACTGGTTTCTGGTACCAATTTTTGGTTCCAGTTCACACACAAGTCTGTCTATTTGTAGCTAGGATCCACATATGAGAGAGAACATGTGACGTTTGGCTTTCTGAGCCTGGGTTACCTCACTTAGTATAATCCTTTCCAGATCCATCCATTTCCCTGCAAATTTCATAATTTCATTTTTCTTTACCGCTGAGTAGAACTCCATTGTGTAAATGTACCACATCTTTATTATCCATTCATTTGTGGTGGGACATCTAGGCTGCTTCCATTTCCTAGCTATTGTGAATAGAGCGGCAATAAACATGGTTTTGCAAGTATCTCTAAGGAAGTGAGAAGAGTCTTCTGGATATATGCCTAGGAGTGCTATAGCTGGATCATATGGTAAATCTATTTCTAGCTGTCTCAAAAACCTCCACACTGATTTCCACAATGGTTGGACCAGGTTACATTCCCACCAACAGTGTAGAAGTGTTCCTCTTTTTCTGCATCCACGCCAACACTTATTGTCATTTGTTTTCTTGATGGAAGCCATTCTGACAGGAGTGAAATGGAATCTCAAAGTGGTTTTAATTTGCATTTCCCTGATGGCTAAGGATGTGGAACACTTTTTCAGATGTTTATATGCCATCTGAATTTCATCTTCTGTGAATTCTCTATTTAGTTCCATAGCCCATTTTTTAACTGGGTTGTTTGAATTCTTATTATTCTGTTTTTTGAGTTCTTTGTATATTCTGGATATTAATCCTCTGTCAGATGTATAGCTGGCAAAGATTTTCTCCCATTCTGTAGGTTGTCTTTTTGCTCTACTCACAGTGTCCTTTGCTGTACAAAAGCTTTGTAATTTCATAAGGTCCCATTGGTTGATTAGTGATTTTATTCACTGAGCAATTGGGGTTATATTCAGAAAGTCCTTACCTATGCCAATATGTTGAAGGGTTTCCCCTACTTTTTCCTCTAGCAGGTTCAGAGTTTCAGGTCTGATATCAAGGTCCCTGATCCATTTGGATTTGACTCTTGTGCATGGAGAAAGACAAGGATCTATGTTTATCCTTTTACATACCGATGTCCAGTTTTCCCAACACCACTTGTTAAAGAGGCTATCTTTTCTCCAATTAATATTTTTGGCATTTTTGTCAAAAATCAGGTGGCTGTAGCTGCTTGGATTAATATTTGGGTCTTCTATTCTGTTCCATTGATCTACCTGTCTGTCCTTGTGCCAGTACCATGCTGTTTTTGTTACTATGGCTTTGTAATATAACTTAAAATCGGGTATGGTTATACCACCTGCCTGATTTTTGTTTCAAAAAAATTGTTTTGGCTATTCGAGGTTTTTTGAGTTTCCAGATGAATTTTAGGATTGTTTTTTCTATTTCCATGAAGAAAGCTATTGGGATTTTAATAGGGATCGCATTAAATGTATAGATTGCTTTTGGTAAGATTGACATTTTCACAATATTGATTCTTCCAATCCAGGAGCATGGGATGTCTTTCCATTTCCTTGTGTCTTCTGTAATTTGTCGCCGAGTTTTTTAAAGTTCTCATTGTAGAGATCCTTCACTTCCTTGGTTAAGTTTATTCCAAGGTATTTTATTTTTTTTTGAGGCAATTGTGAATGGGAGAGATTCCCTGATTTCATCCTCTGCACGTTTGTTGTTAGTATATAGAAAAGCTACTGATTTCTGTGTGTTTATTTTGTATCCTGCTACATTGCTAAAAGTGTTTATCAGCTCTAACAGTTTGCAGGTAGAGACTTTAGGGTCTGTTAGGTATAGAATCATATCGTCTGCAAATAATGATAATTTGATCTCTTCCCTTCCGATTTGTATCCCCTTTATGAGTGTCTCTTGCCTTATTGCTGTGGCTAAGACTTCCAGTACTATATTAAATAGTAGTGGGGAAAGTGGACACCCTTGTCTTGTTCCTGAATTTAGAGGAAAAGCTTCAAGTTTTTCCCCATTTAGTATTATGTTGGCTGTAGGTTTGTCATAAATAGCTTTTATTATGTTGAGATATGCTCCTTCTATTCCCAGTTTCTGTAATACTTTCACCATGAAGGGGTGTTGGATTTTGTCAAATGCCTTTTCTGCATCTATTGAGATGACCATATGATTTTTGTCCTTCAGACCATTTATATGGTGTATTACATTTATGGATTTGCGTATGTTGAACCATCCCTGCATCTCTGGGATAAAGCCTACTTGGTCAGGGTGAATAATCTTTCTGATAAATTCTTGTATTCTGTTTGCCAGTATTTTGTTGAGAATTTTTGCATCCATGTTCATGAGGGAGATTGGTCTATAATTTTCTTTTTGATCTGTCTTTGTCCGGTTTGGGTATCAGGGTGATGCTGGCTTCATAGAAGGATTTTGGTAGAGTTCCTTCCTTTTCTATTTTATGGAAAAGTTTGAGAAGCATTGGCGTTAGATCCTCCAGGAATGTCTGGTAAAATTCAGCAGTGAATCCATCTGGGCCTGGGCTTTTTTAGTTGGGAGACTTTTTATAACTGCTTGAATCTCTGTGGTTGTTATAGTTCTATTTAAATGGTTTATCTCTTCTTGATTTAATTTTGGTAGGTCATATGAATCAAGGAATTCATCCATTTCTTTCAGGTTTTCAAACTTAGAGGCATATATATTCTTAAAGTATGTCCGTATGATTTTCTGAATTTCTTTGGTATCTGTTGTGATATTGCCTTTTTCATCTCTAATTTTATCAATTTTTGTCTCTTCTCTCTTTCTTTTGGTCAGATTTGCTAAGGGTTTGTCAATCTTGTTTATCCTTTCAAAGAACCAACTCTTTGTTTCATTGATCTTTTTGATTGTTTTTTTGGTTTCCATTTCATTAATTTCTGCCCTAACCTTTATTATTTCTTCCCGTCTACTAATTTTTGGTTTGCCTTGTTCTTCTTTTTCCAAGGCCTTAAGGTGAAGCATTAAATTGTTTAGTTGTGAACTCTCCAATTTCTTAATATATGCACTTAGGGCTATAAATTTCCCTCGTAGGACTGCCTTCATTGTGTCCCAAAGGTTTTGGTATGTTGTATTCTCATCATCATTTGATTTTACGAATTTCTTGATTTCCTTTTAATTTCTTCAATGACCCATACATCATTCAATAAAGTGCTGTTTAGTCTCCATGAGTTTCTGTATGCTCTGTATATTTTCTTGTTGCTGATTTGCAGTTTAATCCCATTGTGGTCAGAAAATGTACAAGGGATTATTTCAATTTTCCTGTATTTGTTAAGATTTGATTTGTGTCCTAGTATATGGTCTATTTTAGAAAATGTCCTGTGTGCTGCTGAGAAAAATGTATATTCTGCAGCATTTGGATGGAATGTTCTGTATATATCTGTTAGGTCCATTTGTTCCATGGTATCATTTAATGCAGATGTCTCTCTGTTTATTTTTTGCTGGGTAGACCTGTCAAGTGATGAGAGTGGGGTATTGAAGTCACCCACTACTATTGTGTTAGGAGATATCTCTGACCTTAATTCTAATAGTGTTTGTTTGATGAAATTGGGAGCCCCCTGTTAGGGGCATATATGTTTAGGATTGTAATGTCCTCCTGTTGGAGTGTTCCTTTAATCAGTATAAAGTGACCTTCTTTATCTTTCCTCACAAATGTTGGATTGAAGTCTATCTTGTCAGAAATTAAAATAGCAACCCCTGCTTGTTTTCTGGGCCCATTTGCTTGAAATACCTTTTTCCAACCTTTCACCCTAAGAAGGTTTCTATTTTTTATTGAGAGATGAGTTTCCTGGAGGCAACAGATGGTAGGATCCTGCTTTTTAATCCAGTCTGCAAGTCTGTGTCTTTTGATAGGGGCATTGAGACCATTGATATTAAGAGTTATTATTGACATATATGTGTTTATTCTCACCATTCTTCTTATTTTTAGTTTTTCCTGTTTTCCCTTTACTCACTTGTTTTAACTGTTATTTGAGTATGGTTTATTTTTTCCTATTTCCTGATGTGTGTGCTTTGCTTTCTCCTCAGCATGAATGATTCCTGCAAGTATTTTCTGTAGAGCTGGTTTAGTTGCCAAAAATTCCTTTAGCCTGTCTTTGTTGTGGAATGTCCTTATTTCTCCATCTATTTGGATAGATAGTTTTGCAGGATAAAGTAATCTCAGTTGACAGTTTTTATCTTTCAGAACTTGAATACATCACTCCAGGCCCTTCTGGCCTTTAAAGTTTGTGTTGAGTAATCTGCTGTGAGTCTGATGGGCTTCCCTTTGTAGGTCACTTGCTTTTTCTCTCTAGCTGCTTTCAATATATTTTCTTTGGTTTGTATGTTTGGTAGTTTAATTATAATATGGCGGGAGAGGTTCTTTCCAGGTTTTGTCTGTTTGGTGTTCTAAAGGCTTCCTGTATCTGCATTGGCATCTCTTTCCCAATTTGGGGAAGTTTTCCTCTATGATTTTGTTGAAAACACCTACTATGCCTTTGGAGTGAAATTCTTCTCCTTCTACTATCCCTTGAATTCTTATGTTTGATCTTTTCATAGTGTCCCAAATATCCTGTAATTCCCATTCATACCTTCCTATTATTTTGTCTTTCTCTCTGTTGGACTGTATTAGATCAGCTACTTGGTCTTCTAGCTTCGATATCCTGTTCTCTCCTTCATCCATTCTACTAGAGAGATTTTCTACAGAGGTTTTAATTTCACTGACTGTGTTCTTTATTGCTAGCATTTCTGAGTGGGTTTTCTTTATTCTTTCTATTTCCGTATTTATGTCTAGTATTGACCTCCTTATTTCATTAAATTGGTTTTCTGTGTTTTCTTTGAATCCTTTGATTTCTTCTTTGAGGTCTTTGAACCCTTTCATTTCCTCTTTGAGTTCTTTGAACATAATTATAATCATTCTTTTGAAATCTTTCTCGGGGATGTCCTCTAAGTCAGCCTCACTGAAGGTCATTTCTGATATATTAATACTTTTTGGTGGATTTATATTGTCTGGATGTTTTGTGTTTCTTGTATTGTAATGTAGAGATCTTTGCATCTTGAATTAATTTAATGCTTGGGTTTTCTAAATATCTGCAGTAATGTTAGATGTATCAATCAATCTGATATTATATATCTTCAGTGTAGGAGTTTAAGGTGTTAAGTGTGGTTCTTAAGGCTCTCAAAGTAATCACAGAAGTGACCCTTGCCTGCTATGAGATTATCAAGTGGGGTGAATGGAACAGAATACAGTCAAGATCCAAAAATTTAACTCAACAATGTACCCTTCAATGAAATACAGCACAGAGTATTTGTGCAAAAGCAGGTATTATGACAAAGTCACAGTTCCTAAGGATATGTGTTAGCCCACGCCCTTAATCCTGTCAGCTGGGAGGCTAAGATTTCTGATCTGTAGAGAGTTCCAAGGTCAGCTTGTGATCAAGAGAGACCCTTCCCCAATGAATGACAGAGGAGGAAACAAATCAGGAAGCAACAAATGAGCAGCCTAGAAAATAGCTTATTTAGGAATGTCAGATCTGACCATCCAACAGGATTATATACCAGGCTTATTTGTTGGGTACTAACCTAGTGAAAACCAAATTACCTTTTGGAACGGGTTTGATCACAGCTATGCTGCACGGCTGCTTGGTTCCTTTGCTGTGTTGTGGACTCAGGAAGTCAGCTGCGTCTGTTGAACTCTGCTTTCCCTGCAGCCGATGCTGCCAGCGAGCGCTTTCCCAAGTCTCTGTTGCTCGCCGTGCTTGCACTCGTGGTGGGGGAGGGGAGGCTGTGAGTGGCGGCTGAAGTCCGTCTGTTCCTCTACGCGATCCTCTTCCTCACTAGCCTCTCTGTTGGTCTCTACTGTCCTCCTTCCACGCTTCTTGAGATTGTGAGGAGGCGGTGTGAGTGGAAAATTCTCCTCACCTGCCTTTAAAAGTTCTGCGCATCAGCTGTCTCAGGCGGCGCCTAGCCGCGCCGCTGCCGCGGCAGCTGCGGCGGCTGTGGAGCTGCTTCTGCCCGCTTCTGTGAGCTCCAGACGCTCTGGAACTCTCCTACTTCTCTGCTGGGCTTGAAAGTTTACTATGTACCTCACTTTTTAGTAGAAAAGTGTATTTTTCTGGGGTTTGTTTTGCTTTTATTCGCTACCCTCTTTTGGTGAGGTTCCTATGTCGCCATCTTAACCGGAAGTCCCCCCTGAATCTTAATTCTTAAACTAACCAAATTGTATATTCATTATTAAACAAACCAAGTATTATATATTAATTATTAAACAAAGCAGTAATAAATTAATATGATATATTAATTGTTAAACAAACCATCATATGTTAATTCTTAAACAAATTAAACCACTCCAACATATTTTTAAATAACTAAAATATTATATATTAATTTTTAAACAAACCACAGAAAACAGAATGGTAACACAAAAGGTTACCTGCTATACAGCTTACCAAAACCAGAACTACCAACAAATCTGTGGGTCTTTACACTGGCCTTACCTACTATAAACCTGACAGAAATATTAACAAGCAAAATTAAAAGAACCTGAATAAGACAAAGGCAGCAACCAAACAAAGAGAGGGGAAAAAACGGACCAAATAAAAGTGTACAGGGTGAGGAGATCCATCTCCACACTAAAAATGCACGTGTGGGGGAAGGGGATCCATCTCCACAGAGTGGGGGGGGGAGAGGATCCAACCCCACAATAAAAGTGTGGAGGTGGGGAGAGAACTGCCTCCACAGTAAAAGTATGTGTGGGGGAAG
Source organism: Orientallactaga sibirica (assembly GCA_036365145.1). Taxonomy (NCBI): domain Eukaryota; kingdom Metazoa; phylum Chordata; class Mammalia; order Rodentia; family Dipodidae; genus Orientallactaga; species Orientallactaga sibirica. The sequence goes on along the minus strand of JAEOAD010000026.1, from coordinate 29,300,701 downwards.
GAGATCTAGCTACAATAGAAGTGAAAAGTGTGCGAGCAGAGAGGATCCAATTCCACAATAAAAGTGTGTGTGGTGAGAAGGGAATCTATCTCCACAGTAAAAGTGTGTGTGAAGAGAGAATCCAACTCCACAATAAAAGTGCATTAAAAGTGTATGTGTGTATGGGGGAGGATCCAACTCAACAATAAAAGTGCATTAAAAGTGTATGTGTGTATGGGGGAGGATCCAATTCAACAATAAAAGTGAGGGGGTGGGAAAATAGCTATCTCCACAGTAAAAGTATGTGTGGTGGGAGGGGATCTAGCTACAGCAAAAGTGAGAAGTATGTGGGGAGAGAGGATCCAACTCCACAATAAAAGTGTGTGTGGTGGGGAGGGGATCTATCTCCACAGTAAAAGTGTGTGGGAAGAGAGGATCCAACTCCACAATAAAAGTGTGTGGGGGGTGGTGGGGGGTGTTTTGTGTCAACTTGATTTGTTAAGGAATCCACAGACATTCTTCCTAAGTGAGTCTCCCAAGGTTGCTTCCAGTAAGGATTAACTCTAAAGGAGAAATCCTTCTCCAAGGTGAGCCCTTCTTGGAGGGGAGGCTTTATCTAAGGAAGCTCTGGGAAGGATGGTGTCCCTTCCTGTCAACTGGCTGCAGGTGCTGCTTGCTGCTTTCCAATGTGGACTGAAGACCACGCAGGACTGAAGACCAAGGAATCTTCAGGAAACCTCCAGCCTTTAGTGCCAGATTGGGACTGCTGAGGCATCCAGCCTGGTGGACTGAGCAGCTACCAGGTTCCTTGACTCTCCGCCCTACAAACTGTTATTATTGGACTGTGGTAAACTAAGCCAATAAGTTCCCTTTTAATACAATTAATTATATTGGTTCTGTTCCTCTAGAGAACACTGACTAGTGGCGGGGGTGGGGGGAATCTATCTCCATAATAAAAGTGTATGTGTGGGAGAGGATACAACTCCACAATGAAAGTGTGTGGGGGGGGGAGAGAATCTAACTGCACAAAAAAGCATCTGGGGGTGGGGGAGGATCCAAGTCCACAATAAAAAGTGAGGGGATCTAGTGTAAGGGGGGGCAGATCCAATTCCACAAAAAAGTGTGTAGGGGGAGAGAATCCCACTCCACAATTAAATTATATGTAGCTGAAGGCAATTTGGGAATTGGAGTCTCCTGGAGAAGGTGTGTTTTAGGGGCAGTCTTATGAGAGTTATAGCCAGATTCTCCTTGCCAATGTTTGGCACACTCTCTTGTTGCTGCTGTCCACTTGAAGTTGGACAGAAGGTGATATCCAGCCTCTGCTCATGCCTTGTTTCCCCTGCCATCATAGAGCTTCCCCTTGAGTCTGTAAGGCAAAATAAGCCCTTTCCTACCACAAGCTGCTCTTGGTTGAGTGCTCTGTGCCAGCTATGTAAAGCTGACTGCAGCAGATTGAAACTCCTTAGGGTTTTATGTTGAGAAGAGTTCATTAGTCACATATGTTCCCAGATTGCCAAGAAAGGAAGAAGGCAATGACTGACTAGGCTACAACTTTTATGGATAGCTGTGTGTCATTGTTCCAAAACCCCACTTCTTTGAAAATGGAACTTAGAACACACTTTCCAATGGGATACATTGAAATGTGCATGCAACAATTTTTATTTTCTAAAATGCTCTCATATCCTCATGACCTCATTAATGCTTAATGCTTATGGAGATTCAGCTAAACAGGATTTTATTATCAATGAAGGCAATATGTTTATTTACATGTCTCATTTAAAGCTTTAGAAACTTGAAAGCATACAGAATTAACTCCCACAGAGTTTGTGGTGAGGATCCTAGTCAAGGTGGGGCTAGGGGAACAGCAAGGAGCTTTGGAAACAAGAGAAGCCATAATTTGAGTATGTTCTATCTGCAAATGGTTGAATCTATGGCTGCGAAACAAATAAATACAGAGTAACGATTGTGTGTGGTGGGGGAAGAGAGAGCTTCTAATAATAGTAGAAAATTCTATGGATCTCAACAAGCCAACCTAGATAGATTACTCTTATAAACTCTGTATGATAAATCTGGCAAAATCTGATAACTATTTCATTCTTCGTAACTCAAGAACACACATAGCCTCACTATTTAATCTTCAAGATCAATGCACATATCAGAATATGAAGGTCATGAGCTGCCAAATGTCTATCAGTTGTGCCCAACGTACCCTCTGTGTTTCATAATCTGAAAGACCATACTATATCAGATCCAAGTGTATACAGTCTATATGTGTCCACTATGTTTTCATCTAAGTTAACTGGTATGAAAAGCAATTTATCTATTAAAGTACATAATACCATAAAATAATCAAAACTAGACACTATGGGCTTGGAATTTCATTTCCTTTTATTAACTACACATTAAGTGCATAGTTTCTTTTTGTGGTATGACCTGTGTTCACAGAATTACATGTATGTCCAATCACATAGGACATGAAGCTCAAATTCAGTAAATCATATACCATTAATTACATACAATGCCACATATTCAATTTTTATCAATTCTTGTTGGCACAAAGTAAGCCAAGCATATGGTTTCAACTGTTTTATTTCTATTTCTTTAGATACATACAGTGAATTCCAAAGCACTAAAACATGAAGTGATATAAGACTGATGTAGGATTTTCAAGGTTTTATTTTAGGATTTTAACACGAGTAACAGTACTAGATTGTTGGGCCCTAAGAGGCCCAGGTGTGAGGCCTAGTGGAACTTCCTGAGCCTGGCTAGAGTTTAGTGACCTGTCTTTGGCCTATTACTTCCGCTTAGGAGTGACTCAGCAAAGCCTAAGCCAAAACTGCCTCCGCCCAGCTACTGCTGATGTGGTGAAAAAATTATTGGCCCTTACACCTTTTTCCTCATCCTGAGACTCACCCTCTTTCTCAAAGCTATATAAACACGTTCCCACTACAATAAAACGAGTTCCTGCCTCGACAAGACTCCCGGCCCAGTGTATTTTTCTCTCCAGTGTTTTAGAGGAGGAGGGTCTGGGCCGCCGACACCCATCATCCCGCTCAGCCTCAAGAGGAGCCGCTGGTCCGGCTCTCTCTTCAGCTTTACTTGCCGGGGGAGGAACTAGCACTAGATACTTATATCTTGATAGAGCTTTTTCATAAATTTTAACAGAGCCTGGAATCAGAAAATACTACTGAAAGAGAGTATAATTAGCACATTTACCAACATATAAGTTTATTTGTATAGTGGGATCATTTTTGAACATGTGTGTGTTTAGTGTGATGTATGTGGAGTATGCATGTGTGCATGCAGATGTGCATAACATGTGCACATGTGTGGATGTCTCAGGAGAGCATCAGGTAACTTTTATCAACCACTTGACTCCTTTGAGACAGTCTCTCTTTGAGCCACTTAGAGTTGCTGTTTTCATGAAACCCAAGGATTTTCCTCCACCTCACAATCTCCACTCTCCACAGAACTGGACTTCAGACATGGCCACCTTTGACCAGATGCTTTTATTGGTTCTCAGGATCAAACTTGGAAGAAATCAGGTCCACTCATGCTCTTATACTTGCATGGAGTGGTAGTTTGAATGTATGCCCCCAATAGACTCAGCTGTTTTAATAAAGCTTGTAACTTAGATTTCCAGCCATCTGGCTGGAAGAGGTGTCACTGGGGATAGATCCTGGGGTCCAGCTCTATAGTGTGTTTGGGGAAGGATCTGATTTACTGCCCAAAAGTATGTAGTTTGAGCTCTGTTTGGGTTTCTGTTTTTGTTTTGCTGCTATTTTGTGCTTGTGTATGGTGCTGGCTGCTGGTGGTTTCTCTCTGCTTTGACCTGTGAAAGGAGGCAAGCCTCTTGTGCCTTTATGGAACTTCCCCTGAATCTGTAAGCTTCAATAAATCTCTTCCTCCTATAAACTATCTGGTTTGGATATTCATACCAGCATCATGGAGTGGAGTAAGATGCATAGCTTGCACTCCTTTCCACTGACCCCTCTCCCAGTGCCAGCACTAGTGTTTTTCTATGGATGAGCATATTACAGACTTCTATAATGTTCCATATATAACACACAATGCTTCATGGTAAGAAGGTTATTTGTAATTGCTATCTTAATGATATGGTTGAGTGGCACTTGAAGGACCACTGCTGTCCAGAACACTTTTTAAAATATTTTCCTCTAATGGAAGAATATTGCTTTTAACCTCATCCTCTCATACCACCTGATGTCTGACAACAATGAAGTGAAGAATATGAATCTCAGAGTCAACATGGAATGTGAGGTGAGGAAAAGATGATGAAGGTAAAGAAGGAAGTAAACTGAGAGATTCTACACTGGAAAGGAATAGTGTGATAGGAAGAGGCTTGGGGATAGCCAGCCAGCCAGGAGTTCAATCCTTTAGGAAATAAACAGAGATGACATGGAGTGCTTCCAATGACTGCAGCAAGATAAGCAGCAGTGGCTGGATGTGAATTCCAAAACATGATGATTGATGGTGGTATCTTAGAAACAGCAAGTAGGAGTGACCTAGACATTTAATTTCTCTGTAGGCTCAGAAGCAAGAAGGGTTGAGTTCCTGTCATTCTTAAATGAGAGTTCTATAAGATGCAAAGAGCTTTCTTGGAAGATGGTGTCTCTGACAGATTTAGGGAAACTTTCAGAATAGAATGTTGTAATGTGGAGAAATCTCTAGAAAAATAATCACTAACAAAATTGTTCAAGAAATGTAAGGACATCTTATAAAATATAGTAAAATAAGTATTCCTAAAATGAGTAGCAAGAGATTATCTTACAGTAAGTGGAATTAAAATTTATTGTAGCCCAATGTAGTGGTGCACGCCTTTAATCACAACACTAGGGAGGCCAAGTGAGGAGGATTGCTGTGAGTTTGAAGCCATCTTTAGACTACATAGTGAATTCCTGGTCAGCCTGGGCTAGAGCAAGACACTGCTTCAAAAAACCAACAAAAAATTATTATATACCAGCTATGAATGTGGTAGACCTCAGGAACACATCTGAACAATAGTATGATGTTTAATCTCTGGTTGTCAACTTCACAGGATTTAGAACACCTTGGAACAAATCTCTCAGTGTGTATGTGAGGGATTATCTGGATTAGGTTAGCTAAGGTGGGAGGATCCACCATAACCATGGGTGGCCCAATTCCATGGGGCTTCCTGGACAGAAGAAAAAGGGGAAAGCAAACCCAGCACCATTCCTCACCACTCTACTTTCTGACTGCAGATACAATATGACCAACTGCATTACTGCTCACACCATCATGTTTTCCCTGCCATGATGAACAGTAGCCCTGCACTGTAAGCCAAAACATGGCCCTCCTCATTTAACCGGATTTTTTCAAGTATTTTCTCCCAGTAATGAGAAAGATATCAAATAGAAATATCAATGAAACATCGTGGCATAGTGAATAACCTTGTTAAAAATCAGATGAGTTCAGGCACATTCAGGGTGGTATGGCCATAGACTAACCTGTTAAAATCAAAATATTCCTCAATGATGGTAATTACTCATAAATAAGAAAACTGCAAACCAAGCAACAATCAGATTTCCTCACCAATCTAAGAATTTTCTTCAACATGATAAAGGATGTATACGAGAAATTTTTTACAATGTCACACTCTACTAGGTAGTGAGACATAAGAAGAAATGGCCTTTCTCCATTATATTTAACATTGTCCTAGAGTTCCCAACAGTTTCAGTGTGAAATGAAAACCTCTACAGCATGTAAGCACAGAACAGACAAAGAATAGTTGCTGCTTGCAGAGAATGACACTGGTTACCTCAAAGACTGAAATAACTGAAAAGTGGTTTCTCACACCCATTACAAACTTCTCTAAAGTTCTTAATTAAATTTCCTCTGACACTATAATTCAAATCAGTCCACACTATTTGGTTTCTTCAACTCTGATGGACACCCATAATTTTTATCATTATCTCTAAAATGCTAGGAACATCAGGCATGGTCCTGCATGCCTGTCATCCAAGTACTTGGGAGGTACTTGGGAGGCAGAGACAGTCAGAGAAGTCGCTCAAAGATAATCTTGAACTTAGTAAGTTCAAGCCACCCTGGACTACCTGAGTCCCTGTTTGGGGAATAATCACATGCAAAAACACCAGCATTCAAAATTCCCATTAATAGTGCACATGTGCTCACATACATGTACACTCATGCACACACACACACACACACACACACACATGATGAACTTCAACCCAATCCATACTATGATCTCTAACCTGAGGTAACTTGCTATTCTGAATTTGATAGTTGTTGCTCTCAGAAGCCCTTTCCAGTTTGCAGATTTGGTACACCTGGCCATAAGACCTTACAGTTCCATATGCAATTTGCATTAGCAATACTCATGAATGAGAGGTTGCAAATATAGACCTATAATTACTAGATGTAGTGGGAATTAATATTTCATAAGAAAATATAATTCTTTTTATTATACTCATTGTCATAAATATATTCCTAACAGCATCACTGCTGAATTTAATAGACTCTATACATAATCAGTCAATATCAAAGGTGTCACAAAATCACTCCAACTTTGGAAAGAGTCCCAGCAACTATTTTTGTGTTTAGTCTTATAAATGATTCATAACTCACAATTAATGCTGGTTAAAAATGTAACAGTTATTCGATAAATGATGTTTGATATCAGCACAAAACAAGTGTAATTGCCTGAAGTTACATATATTGAGAATGTCAACTTCAGTCAGTTCTAACTTACTGATAGAACAGAAAGGTACTCAAGAGACATGGAAATCCAAGTGCAGACAAATGTAAACTAGTGCAGAGAGCTTCAAAGGAATTCTAAGCACTTACTTGAATCACTATATGATTTCACTTTGAATTTTGTGATGTTGGTAGTATTTGCCTTAAAATAATAGTGTTTTAAAAAATATTTTAATTTTATTTATTTATTAAAGTCAGAGAGAAAGGAAGAAAAAGAGAGAGAGAGAGAGAGAATGAGAATGGGTGTGCCAGGGTCTCTAGCCACTGCAAACGAACTCCAGACACATGTGCCACCATGTGTATCTGGCTTACATGGGACCTGGAAAATTGATCCTGGGTCCTTAGCCTTCACAGGCATGTGCCTTAACCACTAGGCAATCTCTGTAGCCTGTCTTTCTTTCCATCTTTCTTCCTTCTTTCTTTCTTTCTTTCTTTCTTTCTTTCTTTCTTTCTTTCTTTCTTTCTTCTTTCTTTCCTTCCTGCTTGCTTGTTTGCTTGCTTGCTTGCTTGCTTAATGTATATTTTGTACCCTTGAAGAAAAGGTGGAAACTGGTAATTGGTTTTTTTATATGTTAGTTTTCTGGGTGAGACATTTAGAAAAGTGAACCCTATTTACTTAAATTTTTTTTTAAGATTTTATTTTTATTTATTTATTAGAGACAGAGAAAGGGAGAGAGAGAGAGTGAGAATGGGCACACCAAGGCCTTTAGCCACTGCAAATGAACTACAGATACATGCACCCCCTTGTGCATCTGGCTTATCTGGGACCTGGAGAATCAAACCAGGGTCCATAGGTTTTGCAGGCATGCACCTTAACCACTAAGCCATCTCTCCAGCCCTTTAAAAAAAATTTTTAAGTTCATAGTTACTTTTAATCTTTTAATCTCAAGTGATATTCAAGCCATCTGACAATCTATGCACCAGCATGCAAGATTCTTTGAACTTGGAGGCAGGTTGCCTATGACATTTATTAGGGAGGGCTGATCTTCCTTAGAGGTGTAGATGTGTGAAAAGGTATCTTTTTGTTGTTGTTGTTCCTGATATAGGGTCTTGCTCTAGCCCAGGCCGACCTGAAATTAGTCTCTATTTGGCCAAGAACTCACAACAATCCTCCTACGTCTGCTTCCAAGCGCTAGGATCAAAGTGTCCACCTTTATGCCTGGTGAAAAGGTATCCTAAAATAAAAGCATTTGCCTTTCATATTAGTTCAAAAGAACACATTTATTTAAGCCGTAGAGCATGCAAAGTTCCTTTCGTTGGGAAACATTTGACATTAAAATCAATATTGCTCTTTAAAACTCAGAATGCTGACTGTCAAAGTATTGTTTAAGGAACATTATTTAGTCATTTGACAGTCTAGAGAAGGAGACAGAAAACACATACATGTAGCTGAATCAAATAGCACTAAACTTTTGTAATATTTTTCATGATTATAAGCCATTAAATATTCTACTCAATTAATTCTTTGGACCCCATAAGTAATATCCTTTCTGAAAATTCAGAAACAATACCACAACGCAACAGTCAATTTGTTAAATTGTTCTCTTTTTAAAATTTTATTTATTTATTTTGAGAAATAGAGAGAAAGGCAGAGAGGGAGAGAGAGAGAGAGAAATAGGCAGATCAAAAGAGAATGGGCACATCAGAGCCTCTAGGCACTGCAAAAGAACTCCAGGGACATGTGCCACCTTCTGCATTTTGCTTAAGTGAATACTGGGGAATTGAACCTAGGTCCTGAGAGTTTGCAGGCAAATATCTTAACTGCTAAGACATCTTTCCAGCCTAAATTTCTCTCTCTTTTAAAAAAGTTATTCATTTGAGAGATAGAAAAAGACGAAGAAGGAGAGAAAGAGAGAGAATGGGTATGCTAAGACCTCTAGCCACTGCAACAAACTCCAGATACATACATCACCTTATGCAGCTGGCTTATGTGGGTACTGGGGAATTGAACCTGGGTCTGTAGGCTTCTCAGGCAAACATCTTATCTGCTAAGCCATATCCACAGCCCCCAAATTGTTCTCTTTTAACCTAGTTAAATGCTTACTATTGAAAGCTGTTCAGATCATCTTTTATTTATTTTGAAAGAGAAGGTATTACTCCAGGAGACCTCCAAGGTATTACTCCAACTGCCAAGGTTTATTGATGTTGAAGTAACTGGTACTATGGAATTCAGTGGAACAAGTGTAGGGCAGCTATGCTACTGGCTGAGTTAGTGAGTGGCGCTCACAGTTGTCTGGTAGATGTTTGTAAATTTGGGAGTCACCAGGGTACAGATGAGCCTTAACTTGTTCTATAGTATGTGACATTCTCAATGTAGCCATATAGCTTAGCAGTCCTGCCATCAGTCCTCCTTTTACACCATTCACCACTATACAAAACACTTCTTTCTTACCTGAGGTCTCCCCTCCCTTTGGTTGGGATGAGAAACTTCTCTTCAAGGTAAAATTGTGCTTGCCTAGCAGGTATAAGGCTCAGAGTTTTATCCTTGGCCTCACATTGAAAAAGAAAGTTATAATGAGGCTGGATTAAAGGCTCAGTTCTCTGTTTCCATTCATGTATAAAAACCAGCTAATTACATTGGGATAAACATGTACACATGGGTGCCAGATTCAGTTCACTCCACACTGACATTCCAGATTTACCCCTCTCTACCAGCCCTTTATTTTTCTGATATCTGCCATAATTAATATGCATGTTTTCCTATAAAAACTCACGATGGGGGATGTAGAGATGGCTTAGAGGTTAAGGCTCTTGTCTGTGAAGCCAGGATCCAGGTTTGATTGAACAGAACCCACACATCTGAAGTTCATTTGCAGTAGCTAGAGGCCCTGCTGAGCCCATTCTCTCTTTCTCTCTCTCTCATAAATAAATAAATAATTAAATAATAACAATTTTAAAAGATTAAAAACTAGGAAGATGGCTTAGCAGTTAAGGAGTTTTCTAGCAAAGGCTAAGGACCCAGGTTCAATGCCCTAGAACTTACCTAAGCACATGGTGGCACATATATCTGGACTTTGCTTTCAGTGGCTAGAGGCCTTGACCATGCCCATTCTCTCTCTCTCTTTCTCTCGCTCAAGTAAATAAATTATTTTTTTAAAGACTAAATTTTTTAAAAAAATAATTACCATTGGTTTAGAAAAGCCCAGAATACTTTTTCTGGGTGTGATGGTTAAGGTGTTGTCAACTTGATCTGTTTAGTAATCCACAGAAATCCCTTTAGGGTGTGTCTCTGAAGTTGCTTCCAGGAAGGATTTAAGTGAAGGAGGAAGTCCTTCCAGCAGAGTGAGCCCTTCCCCCAGAATGGGCAAGGCCTCTCAGATGGGAACGTTATATAAGGAAGCTCTGGTTGAGAAGAGCCCTTTCATTCCACTTGGCTACCAAAACTGCTTGGCTGCCTTCTGGTGTGGATTGAAGACTAGCACGGGCTAAAGACCATCATCAATTAAAGACCTGTATGGATTGAAAACCAGCAGCTCCTCAGGAAGCCTACAGACCTTCAGAGCTGGATTGGGACTGCTGAGGCATCTGCCCACATGGACTGAGCAGCTACTGGGTTCCTTGATTCTCAGGCCTGCAACTGCTATTGGACTACTGTAAGCTAATCCTGTACATTTCCTTTATAATATAATTCATTCTAGCAGTTCTGTTCCTCTAGAGAACCCTGATGAATACACTGGGATGTGCTAACACATGATTGACATAAACTATGGTTAATTTAATGTTTGCATTTTATAAGTTGATACTTTAAACCATATAGGAATATTAGCTCTTTTATTATTGATATGAACAAAGCTGGCCAGGAGAAACTTGAGAAAAGAAAAAGTTAATTTCTCACTTACAGATTTTAGGGGAAGTTTCCTGGCAGGGAAGACAAAAACATGGTGGAGTTGAGGGAAACAGGCTTGTATTTTGACAGGTAGAAAGCAGAAGGCAAATAGAAAGTGAGTCTGGGCTATAAGTTCTCAAGGCCAACTCCAAAAGCCCACTTCTTCCAGAAAAGCTTCACCTGCTAAAAGTTCCACAGATTTCCCACCACCTGTAGACCAACTATTTAAACATATAAGCCCTTGGGGTTTATTTCATATTCAACCCCTCACAGTATGTAACCATAAATGGTCTACTATATTATACCCACAGGATGGACAATGGATCATCAAGAATGAATGGGAAAAGTGCCATGCTAAGTAAAAGTGAAAAGGAAAGATAACATACTGAATGGGTTCTGTGGACTGGAGGAGGTGGGGCAGGGTGGTGAGAGTATAATGAAGATTACAGAATTGTTCATTTGCAAGAAAGTTCATTTAGTTTGTCAACTTGCCTGAATTAATGGATGCCTAGAAAGTTGGTAAAGCAAGATTTGGGTTTGCTTTGTGGGAGTGTTTCTGAAAAGATAGGCAAAAGATCCAACAAATGAGCAAGACAGCCTCACCTTGAATTGAGACAGCATCATCCAATAAAATGGTAGAGTGATAGGAATGGAACATCACAGCTTGCATTCACTCAGTCCTTCTCTGAATGGTGAGTTCTGCTGTTGTCAGCAACAGACCTCAGAGTCCAGGTCTTCTCTGGCTCTCTATCTTCAGATGGCCATTATAGGTTATTTTGGTCTCTGACTGCATGAAATAATCTGATGTTACCTCATGTTTTATTGTAAGTTATATAAGTGTTTGTCCATTTGCAATCCTTTCTAGGAAGACCACATCAATCACTCATGTTGTCCATCTCATCTGTCCCCACTTTGAGGATCCACAGCAAAGACTTTTGAGCAGAACTGCTTAGAGACAGTGCCTGGGAAACAAGCTCATAAATAACTGGGGAAGGTGTGCCAGTGCATAAGAGTTTTCAATCCTCTACTCTGGAAAATTCTAAAATGTGTTTTGCAGTTACTCAACATCTTTCTTACCTACACTGGAGGATTCCTGAATGACCAATTGTCTATCTATTGTCAGCTGAAGAAGCTGGCTTCCCATGTCTGCAAAGAATTGAAGCTATGCAGCAAGTAGCAAGGGCAGCAAGACCAAAAGCATGGCCCTGTCCTGGAACCTCCTTATACACAGGCCTCTACCAGCAGAAGGGCTGGTTCTAGAACCTCTTTATACACAGGCCTTCACCACCAGAAGGGCTTGTTCTGGAATCTCATATTCTAGCCTTACCACCAGAAGATCTTCCTGCTCTAAGGAAGGTCTTTCTCCCTCAACTAATCCTGGAAACTCTCTCATAGATCCACCCAAGAGGCATTGTCCTTACTTGATTCCTATATCTGATCAAATTGACACAAACTTTAGCCATCATAAGAATGAAGTAAGAAGCATATTCAAGAAGTATGCATGTCAGGCTTCCGGTCAAGATGGCGTCTGCCTAACCTTGCCTCACCTCACGGGGAAGTAAAGGCAAGAATTATAAGGTTTAAGAGACTTTTGTTAAAGGATTTGCTATCTCCTGCATGCTTCTGGAGGGAGGGGGTGGAGGTGAAAAACAGGGAATTCACTAATTCCCACACTTGGGCAGGTACCACCACCTGACAGGTCCTGCTGGACCTGCCTGAGCCCCCTTGCCAGCCAGAGCCCTGAGCACCATCACAGCCAGGTGCCCCAGGTCTGTGGAGCTGCATGATGGGTCAGATCCCTCCCATCCCTCCCTCCCCGGCCAGAGCCCCCACTCGCACCATCACAGCCAGGTGCCCTGGATCTGTGGAGCCACGCTGTGAGTCAGATCCCTCTCATACCTCCCTCCCCAGCCAGAGACCCCACATGCGCCATCACTGCCAGGTGCCCTGGGTCTGTGGAGCTGCACCAAGGGTCAGATCCCACCCTTCCTGTGTGCCATCACAGGAAAGATCCTGCTGAGCCTGTGTGACCTGCATCACTGCTCTGATCCCTCCCTCTCTGTCCCGTCCAGCAGGACTCAGTTATTCGGGGAATGTGAGGGGGACAAGGCCTGAGGAGAGATGGGGTGAGAAAGAAGGAACAAGACCAAGCAAAGAGTTCTCAAGGTCTCGTTTATTAGGTTCCAAGCACAGTTTTTTAAGCAAACAGAACAAGGAAGTAAAAAGGAGGCACTGGGCGGGGGACCAGGTCTTGGGTAAGTGGAGGCACTGGGTGGGGGACCAAGTCTTGGGTAAATTCCTGGAATATTTTACAGTTACAACATTTTGCGGTCATTCTCGGAATGTAGGTTATACATTTAACAGTTACAGGTGTTTATCATTCCTCATGCATGGTTAGCAACAGGTCACGTTGTTCTCAGGGCAGCTACTTCCTTGAGCCCAGTTTCAGCTCGGGTTCCAACATTTCCCCCTTTTTTGTTTTAGTGATACTGGTGACCCATGACATCATGGTGGGCTGGTAACCGACTGGGGGAGCAGAGGCCTGACTCCTCCCGTGGGCTTTTGATTCACCCACAATTTGGGCCCTTGGTACCTTTTGGGGAGGGGAGGCAGGGCCAATAGAATGATGACATATATTATGGTACCAACCTCCTTGCAAGTCAGGTGTAACTCTCAGGGAATCCAGAGGTGGTCAAGTAAGGACCTACCTTCCCTTGCGGATTTTGTCCTGCACCCATGTCGGTACCCATGCTGTAGAGCATGCCTAGATCTGGCACTTAGGCAGTTCCTTTGTTAAGGAGGGGATCATGTTAGCCAGATTGTGTGGGGAAAATGAAGGACTACAGGACCAGAGAACTGAACAAAGAAGAATGCCTGAGCACCAATTACTTGTAGTTTAGCATTTGAAAAGTTTGTTCCCAAGGTGTTTTTCCTTTAAGACAGAAAAGTCCAGTTTAGTTGTAGCATCCACAGGTTTATCACAGGAGTCCTCTGGTTGATCATGAGAATCCTCCCCGTGGACTTCTAGACGATGGTAATGAACAGACACCGAGGCCTTCCGAGGGGCGGATTCCACCTGTGACTTAACGAACTGGGTTAGTTTTTGAAGAGCCCATGGGCCAAAAGAAATGAGTAAAATTAATCCAATGAGGGGTCCCAATATGCTAGGGAGTAAGGTAGATAACCATGGGGAGGTGGAAAACCAATTTTTATACCAAGACTCTTTTTGTTCTCTTTCTCTTTTTTGCGTTTTTCTAAGCTTTCTCTGACTCTTTTTAAGCTATCTTCTACAAGTCCTGTTTTATCTGTGTAAAAACAGCATTCTTCCTTGAGTGCAGCACATAGCCCTCCCTGTTGTAAAAAAAGGAGGTCCAATCCGCGTCTATTTTGTAAAACGACCTCGGAGAGTGAGGAGAGGGAGTCCTTGAGGTTTTTTATACCTGATTGTAATTCTTGTAAATCCCTATCAATGGCTGCGCTAAATTGGACATATTGTTGGTTAGATGTAACCAAGGAAGCAATGCCTGTCCCTGCTCCAGCAGCACCTAGTCCCAGAACAGTTGCTCAGTTATAGCTGTGATGGGTTCTCTTTTAGTTCTGGAGGGGGAGGCAGTGTCTCTTTCCCAAAACTTTAGGAAATAATCAGGATCATGAATGGATAGTCGTGGAAAAAGATTGACAAGTATGCAGTACTCCTTGTTAGTAAGGAAGGTGGAGACAACTATAAACGTTGTTAATCCCGAGGAACAGGCTAAATAGGAATCTGGAGGGGAAGAAATGTATTGATAGGGGCAGGACTGGTTAATTACAATAGTTTGATTACAAATGTGAGTAAGGTCACGGGGAAGCATATGCCGTCCAAGAAGACATAATCCCATCCCCAAAATCTGGCCAAGCGTAAGTCCTTGTTTATCTGAGGGACTCCAACACAAAAGAGAGGTATTATTGGTGAAAGAGAGGTTTCCAAAATTGGCAAGGCCTTCATAGAAGGGAGGGCTAGGTGAATAGCAGACCCAACATTCTTGAAGAAGAGAATGGTTGACTTCATGGAAGGTATGAATAGAGGCATTGACTAGAGACAAGATAAGCTTGGCAGAGGAAGGAGGTCCTGCAGGAATGGTAGGCTGGAATAGAGTACTATGGCCTTTGTAAGATGGGGAGGAAGGTGTGACAAAATGTAAGTCTTTACTTGGAACCCGAGTTTTGCCATTGTCTCGGTGTATTTCGGGGTTGGGTCCTATACTAGATTTTTGAGTATTGGGGAAGGTTTTGATTAATTTAATTCTAAATGTTAGTCCGGGGTCTTTTCCTGACACATATAAACGAAGGCCCCATTCAAATCCGTGGAATTCCCAGTTTTGGGTTTTGGCATGTTCAGTAAAAGAGATAGATAAAGGATTGCACCAGTTATTGCAGTTTTGGATATCACTTAACTCAGGCCTCGTGTTATATTGAGGTTTTAAAGGATTTTTTCGTTTAACTGTGATATAATCCCAATTTGAGGAGGGCTTCCAATAGGTATCACCAGTGGTTTCACACTTCCAAGAAGCACAGAAATAATCTGTGGAATAGCCACAGCGTGAGCCCCAGGAATGATCTCTATGGGTCCCTGGGCAAACATATATAGGGGCCATGTTTAAGAGGGCTCGGCCTTTGTTACTAAAACAGCCAGGATAAGAGGCGATTTTGGTGTTAACAGGATGGGATTGGGGCAAGAAATGGTCAGGTGTACCCCAAGCAGAGTCAGCCCCTAAAGCTAGTTTACAAAGGTCCACTTCTAAGATTGGCCAGGGGGTGACAGCAGAAACCTGTGATGTTGAGTTGGCGATGTCACCTGCTTGGGTGATAATTTGCCAGGTATAGTTGAAGAGCTGATAAGGAGAAGTATTGACAGGCAGGAAAGCAGGTCCCAACAGCATCAGAAGGAGAACAAGGGCCTCAGTCATGTTGTTTTTCTGTAATTAAACACAATTTGAAGGTTTCTCAGGGGGATCCCTGGGTGGGTTATACAATTTAATTAAATGCTCTGGTAACCAGCGGGCATTATTGGCTTGAGTATCATATACACAAGCATGTCCTTTTCCCCAGATAAGGACGGGGTCAGGCCCCTGCCATTTATTTGTTAAAGGATCTCTCCAAATGGCACGAGCATAGTCCTGAGATGTAGTAGGATGCCATAGTCGATCTGCGGCTGATTTGCCATTGGCATCGTAAGTGAGAAAATTTAAAACAAAGAGTGAATGGTTTAATAGGTTTTTCTGGTTACCCGTGAGGGGATACAAAATACCTCCTCCAAGCTGTAATTTAGAGATCATATTTTTGAGGGTTTGGTGTGCTCTTTCCACAATACCTTGTCCCTGGGGATTGTAAGGTATCCCAGTAATATGTTTTACATTCATATGTGAGCAAAACTGTTTGAATCCTATGCTAGTATAACCAGGGCCATTATCTGTCTTAATGATCTTAGGATGAGGCATAGTAACCAAGCAAGCAAGCACATGATTAATGACATGTTTAGTAGCTTCTCCTGTTTGGAGAGTGGCATATATAAAGCCACTGAAAGTATCTATGGAGACATGTATATATTTTAATTTTCCAAAGGAAGGTAAATGAGTGACATCCATTTGCCATACTTCACCAGGGATTAGTCCCCTCGGGTTAACTCCCAAGTGGGGTTCAGGCAAGTAAGAGAGGCAGCCCTTGCAGTTGCGAACTATCTCCCTAGCTTTTTCCCGGGTAATGGGAAATCAGAGGCGTAAGGTTTGTGAGTTAAGATGATGCAAGGCATGAGCTTGTCTGGCCATAGTTAAGGCATCCGCCTGGGAGCAGAAGTTAGCCTGTAGAACAGCAGTGGGTTGGGTGGCTTGATCTACAGCCTCATTACCCTGTGCTAATGGTCCAGGCAGGCCTGAGTGTGCACGGATGTGGCCAATAAAAAAGGGGTGATTGCGTTGGAGAATCAAACTTTGAAGGGTGGTAAATAAGGGGGCTGCATTAGTAGTAGGGCGGATGTAGGGAGCAGTTTCCAGACAGGGGACAGAGAAGGCAATATAGGAACTGTCTGTATAAAGATTAAAGGCTTGACATGAAAGCACTTGAAAAACTTTGATAATAGCTGACAATTCAACAAGTTGAGCGGAAGAGAAGGAGGTATGAAACCGGGAGAGCTGATGGTCTATAGAATAAGCGGCTATACCTGAGGAAGAGCCATCAGTAAAGACTAATGTTGCTCCAGCTATGGGGCTCATTTTTGTTCTTTTAGGGACTATAATTGGTGTTTTATAAAGAAATTGTATTAAGCGGTCAGAAGGGTAATGATTATCAATGTTTCCCCGAAAGGACACACAACTAACAGCCCAGTCATCATCATTTTGAGCAAGCCATTGTAATTGAGGGGGAGTATATGGGAGGATTAGGGTATCTGGGTCTTCACCAAAAATTTTTAAAGACTGTTCCCTGCCAATTTTTATTAGTTGAGAAATTGAGGATGGGTAGGTGGGCAAAACTTTTGGGGGAGATGCAGGCAAATGGGCCCATATAAGGGCTTGTCTTGCCAAAAAAGTCCTGTAGGAGAAAAGGGTGTAGGGAAAATGATGTAATATAGAGGCTTATTGGGGGAAAAATAGGTAATATGTTGTTGTTGGATAGCCTTTTCTACCAGGGCCAAGGCTGAAGCACCCTCAGGGGTAAGAGTACGTGAGGAGAGAGGGTCAGGGTCTCCTTTTAAGATATCAAAGAGGGGTTTAAGTTCTCCAGTGGTAAGTTTTAGATAGGGATGTAGCCAATTGATATCTCCAAGTAATTTTTGAAAATCATTAAGTGTGGAAAGAGAATCCTTTCTTATTTGTAATTTTTGGGATATTATATGGTTAGGGAACAACTCAAATCCTAAAAAGAGATGAGGGGGCTGCATTTGAACTTTTTCAGGAGATATTTGTAGACCTTGGTGCTGAAGGGCCATAATTAACTGTTGAGCGACCGACTGAAGGTTGGATTCCCCGGGTCCTGCTAAAAGGATATCATCCATGTAATGAATGATATATAAGTCAGGATGATGGACCCTGAATGGATCTATAACCTGAGCAACATATTTTTGACATAGTGTAGGGCTATTGGTCATTCCTTGTAGTAAGACCTTCCATTGAAAATGGGGAGAGTGGCCAAGAAAATTAGTTATAAGTATGCTAAAAGCAAAGCGTTTGCAGTCATCAGGGTGAAGGGGAATAGTAAAAAAACAATCTTTAAGATAAATGACAATTTTTGAAAAATGATGAGGAATAGCAATAGGAGAGGGCAGTCCGGGCTGTAAAGCCCCCATAGGAACCATAGTTTTATTTATGGTGTGGAGATCTTGTAATAACCTCCATTTTCCTGACTTTTTTTGTATTACAAATATTGGGGTGTTCCAAGGGGAAACCGAGGGTTCAATGTGTCCTGCAGCTAATTGTTCCTGCACCAACCGAATGGCTGCAGATAACTTATAGGAAGGAAGAGAGCATTGATCAATCCAGACAGGGTCATCATTTTTCCAGGTGATCTTATCTGCCTGAAGTGCAGGGGGAGCAATGGCCTCTAGGAAAAATTTTGTGGCTCTGGCGAATACCCAAGGCCAAAACGATCTGTTTTTGGCTGAACCTGAATAGGAGTAGGCATACCTTGGTTTTGTTTACCTAGTCCCTGACCTGGTAAAAATCCCTGTGAGAGCATCTGTTGGGTAACTGTTTTATTGGGACTGCACATAATAATTTTCATTTGAGAGAGGATATCTCTTCCCCAGAGGTTGACAGGGAGATGGGGGACTACAAAAGGTTGGACAGTTCCTACATTGCCCTCTGTATCCTCCCAATGTAATATTTTTGAGCTCTGTAAAGGATGTTTAGATTGACCTATTCCTTGCAAATGAGTGATAGAAGCCTGGGTAGGCCATGTTGAGGGCCAAGAATTAAGCGACAGGACTGTGGCATCTGCTCCTGTATCAAGGATGCCCTCAAACCATTTGCCCTCCAATTTAAGTTTTAATGTAGGGCATTCTTGGGACAACATTTGAATCCAATATATGTCAGAGGACTCAGGGCTGGAGGCACCACGATCTCTATGAGAGATGGCTGGTGCCTGAGTGTCAAGGGGGAGTGGGAGTGCTTGAGCAAGCCTCTGACCTGGAGTAATAGAAATAGGTCCCAAGGAGGAGCTGACTAGAATTTTAATTTCTCCCAAATAGTCATTATCTACTAAAGAAGGATGGACAATCAGGCCTTTGAGGGTGGAAGAGGCGCGGCCTATTATCAAATAACAAGTATTATCAGGGGGTGGACCAAAGGTGCCTGTGGGCAAAACTTGAATCCCATCCTCAGGTGTTAGTATTGAGTGGGAGGTGGTACACAGGTCCAGTCCTGCGCTACCACAGGTTGCTCGGTAGAGGCTGGAGGAGCATGAAGGGAAGTTTGAACCTGAGCTGGAGTTTGTGTAGCTACACTGGGCCCCGATGCTGGTTGGAATTGGATTGGTTGTGGGGCCCGGGGCTGGCCCCTCCATCCGTTTCCCTGGAGTAGGGGTAGAGGGTTGCCTAAAACATCAGTGTTGGATCTGCATTAATTGGCCCAATGTTTACCTCGTTTACATCTAGGGCAAACAGTAGCAGGAACAGGGGGCCTACTTGTAGGACCTGATGATTTTTGTTCAAAAGGATTTTGGGTTTGATTTACAGAAGTCTGAGGGCACTGTTTAGCAAAATGTCCTAGTTGATTACATTTAAAACAGGTCTTTTGTCCGCTCATGGAATGCATGACAGCACCTATGGCCATAGTGACCCCTTGGGTGATGCCCTGAGACAGTTTATCAGCAAAAGGGTCTGCATCATTGCATAGTCTGATCATATCATCAAGAGTGCCGTTTTTAAGTTTTCCTCTGAGAATGGAGCGGCAGGTTGAATTAGCATTTTCATAGGCCAATTGTTTTAAAAAGCGGCTGTTACTTTCTTCTACCCCTAGGACTCTTTCTGCTGTTTCTAGGAGACGTCCCACAAATTCATTATAAGGTTCATGAGATCCTTGAATTATTTTGGTTAGGGGCGTGGTCATTGACCCTTTAGAGGGAACTGCACGCCAGGCACCCATGGCAGCCTCAGCTGTTTGTGATAAAATTCCTGTGGGAAGCTGGGCCTGTTGCCGCTCTGAGAGATATCTGCCTTGGCCAGAAAGTTTATCAAGACCCCAGCTCGTGGTGGATGTTCTTTTTTGATTTTGAGTGGCAAGTGCCTGACATCGATCTAAAAACTCTGCCCTCCAGGCCAGATATTGCCCACGTGAGAGGACCGCCTGGGTTATGCAGTACCACTCAGAGGGGGTAAGATGTCCTCCCCCCAAGAGGGCCTCTAACATAGAGAGGGTGAAAGGGGCGGAAGGACCATAATCACGGACAGCTTTATTAAGTTCTTTGAGGGATCTAAATTTGAGTTTTTTTAAATCTTGTTGTATTAGGGTTTTCATTTCCAGCCTCATTTAAATATCTACCCAAATTTTCTTCATCCTCAGAATTATTTTCTATCTCAGATTTGTCTCCTGAGTCATCTCCTGTTTCCCCTCCCTCATTAGTAGACTGTGGGGGATGGTCGTCAGCAGAAGGGTTAGAGCTGGTAGCTTGATGAGTTAGGACAGGAAATGTTAAAGGAATTTTTTTGGTTTTAAGATGTTTAGGTGGGGAAACGCCACAAAAGGGCGCACAAGCATTAAGAACGCCAAAGACAGTTTGCTTAACGGCAACCTGAAGGGATGCAAGATCTCTGGAGAGATCAGAATATTCTTGTTGTAAAGTTAAAATATCTTTAAGGTTTTTAATTTGTGAAGTTAATTGTTCTTTAGCTTGTAGTAAAGACAGAGCAGAAGCAGCAAGCGAGGGAGGAGGTGGCATGGGCAGGGTTGGATATGGAGGGGGGTGAGAGGAGCCAGCATGGGCTGCAAGGGTATTATGGGGAGGGGGCCAATCAGAGTTATGGTAGGTTGCAGCAGCTTCCTCGAGGTCACTTTCCTCAGAAGGGGATAAATGGTCAGGGGGCTTGGTCTTGAAGACGGGAAAGTTAATGGGTCTTTAGCGGATGGAAGGTCAGAATTGTTAGGTTTCTGTTCTATATCTGGCAGAGGAGGGTATAAGGAGCAGGGGGCCCCAGACTCTATCTTGGGAGGCATTGAAATTGAGACAGATGGACAGGGTGAAGAAGGGTTTTTGGTTTTCGGCTCAAGGGAAACATTAGAAGCAGCACGAGAAAGAGGTTTGAGAAACTCCTCTGCAGACAGCAAAATTTTAGTAGAATGAGAGCCACACAGAAGGCTATTAATAACATTCCAATAAGTAAAAGCATGGTGACGGACAGCATCAGGACCCTCCTTATATAACAGTTCATTAAGTTCTCGACCTACTTTTGCCCAAGTACATGGGTGAATACTAGGACCATTAATAACAATCCATGGACAAACATCAGAAATGAATATAAAAAACTGTGACAATTTCTTTTTTGATACTCTAATTCCTCTTTCCCTAAGAGAGGCTTTAATATCTCTAATGAATAGTGCCTCTTTTGAAATAGATTGGCCCATCTCTAATGGGACGGATGAACTACTCACCAGGGAATCTTTTCTTCATGAGCGGTGAAGACATTCCCAACCTGACGCTGTGTTCAGCAATGATGCTCCGGAGCCTTCTGTATATGGTCCGTCCGGCGAGTGGTCCGTACCTCGAGCCCCACGTTTGGGCGCCACTTGTCCCGTCCAGCAGGACTCAGTTATTCAGGGAACACGAGGGGGACCAGGCCTGAGGAGAGATGGGGCGAGAAAGAAGGAACGAGACCAAGCAAGGAGTTGTCAAGGTCTCGTTTATTAGGTTCCAAGCACAGTTTTTTAAGCAAACAGAACAAGGAAGTAAAAAGGAGGCACTGGGCGGGGGACCAGGTCTTGGGTAAGTGGAGGCACTGGGTGGGGGACCAAGTCTTGGGTAAATTCCTGGAATATTTTACAGTTACAACATTTTGCGGTCATTCTCGGAATGTAGGTTATACATTTAACAGTTACAGGTGTTTATCATTCCACATGCATGGTTAGCAACAGGTCACGTTGTTCTCAGGGCAGCTACTTCCTTGAGCCCAGTTTCAGCTCGGGTTCCAACACCTCTCCAGCCAGAGCCCTGACCACCATCTCAGGCCAGGTCTTGCTGGGCCTTCCTGAGCCCCATCAACAGCGAGAGCCCCAACATTGATCAGGTGCCTCCCCAGACTTCCTGAGCCCCATCTCCAGTCAGGTGCCACCATCCCTCCCCGCAATGGCAGATCAGGGATCCAGGGTAGTAGGCCAGTGTTCCCGCACTACCCTGCCTGAGCCCAACTAGGTCAGTTGTGGTCCTCTCCCCATCCCACCTCAGATAGGCAACCCAGGCCAGCAGGCCAGTGTTCCCCACCCCAGCCTATCAGAACTCCAGGGGCCACTGCCCTGACATTCACCACTACACCCCACCCCACCCCAGGGCAGTAGGCTAGCATCTCACACCCTAGGCTTTCTGAACCTTTGTGATAGGCATACCACAGAGAAAAAGGAATAGCATGAAAAAAACAGACACAAGTAAATCCAGCTAGATTATCCACTCCCACAGTGCATGTCTCGACTCAAAGCATAGAAGAGACAATAGAATCAGAATGCCAAAATGAAGAGACAAGCTATGTAACCCTGGCCAAGCAAATAGCACAGCTCTCAGAAACTCAACAAAGAGCCAATAATTGTATTAATGTTATCCTTGGTAGATTAGACCTAATAGAAAAGAACCAGGAAAGGTTCCAAAGACAGTTAAATAATCTGAAGGAGAGTGAAAAAAAGAGGTCCTCAATAACCAGCTGACTAAGTTCAATGAAGACATAAAAAAATGCAAGGATGAACTCCAAGAAGCATCAAGAAAGTCATAAAATGACATGAAAAGGGAACTAGAAAGAGGGATGGAAACTATACACAAAAATAAGTAGAAAATATGAACCAAATTGAACAAGCCCAAAACTCTATAGAAGCTCTTAAGAATAGAGTCAGCCAAGTGGAGGATAGAAACTCAGAACTGGAAGACAAAACAGAAAAAACAGTTTGTGAGTCCAAAAATTTCAACAAGTTCAAAAATCTGTGTGAACAGAACATGAGGGAAATATGGGACACCCTTAAGCATCCAAACATTAGGATCATGGGCATACTAGAGGGAGGCAAAAACACAAACCAAAGGATTGGAAAGCTTATTCAACAAAATAATTGAAGACAACTTTCCCACTCTCTCAAAAGAAAATCCCATCAAGTTACAAGAAGCTAGCAGAACTCCAAACAGACTGGATCAAAGGAGAAATTCTCCAAGACACATTATCATTAAGACTCTAAACATCAATCACAAAGAGAAAATCCTAAAAGCAGTCAGGGAGAAACAGCACATTACATATAAAAGGAACCCCATCAGAATTACCTCAGATTTCTCAATGGAAATCCTAAAAGCCAGAAGGGCCAGGAATGGAACACTGCAAACTCTAAGAACCTATGGCTTCCAACCCTAACTATTCTACCCAGCAAAAGTATCCCTCATAATAGATTGTGAAAGAAAAACATTCCATGATAAAACTCATCTTTACAACTATATGAACACAAGCCAAACATACCTACTTCAGGGAATTATCCACACAGAAGAATCAAATAACCAATCTCAAGTGCCCCCAAGAAGCAGTCCACATTAAAAAAAAAAAAAAAAAAAAAAAAAACAAAGACCAAAAAAACACCAAACCACATAATCCACCACAATATGGCAGGTATTAAATCAAACCTCACAGTTATTTCTGTGAATATCAATGGCTTTAATTCATCCATCAAAAGACATAAGCTAACAGGGTGGATCAGAAAACTAGACCCCTCAATTGGCTATCTTCAAGAAACCCATATCCTCAGACAGACACCTCCTCAGGGTGAAAGGGTGGAAAATGATATTCCAAGAAAACACAAATAAGAAAAAAGCAGGTGTAGCTATACTTATATCAGATAAAATAGACTTCAAACCAAAAGTAACCAAAAAAGACAAAGAAGTCCATTTCTTACTTATCAATGGAACAATCCAACAAGAGGATATCACAATCATCAATATTTACAGACCAAACACATGTGCACCACAATTCATAAAGCAAAAACTACTTGGGAACAAAACAGAAATAACCACAAACACCATCATATTCAGGGACTTCAATACTCTACTATCAGCAATAGATAGATCAGCCAAACAGAAAATTAATAGGAAAGTAAGAGAGCTCAACATCACCATAGAGCAACTAGCCCTAACAGACATATACAGAACATTCCACCTAAAATCTACAGATTACACATTCTTCTCAGCAGCCCATAGAACCTTTTATAAAATAGATTATATATTGGGCCACAAAGCCTGCCTCCATATTTTCAAGAAAATTGATATACTTTCCTGCATAATATCAGACCACAATGCTGTAATGTGAGAAATTAACAAAAAAAAAGCATGACAGGAATCCCTCCAGCTCCTGTAAACTGAACAACACACTTGTAAACAATAAATGAGTTGTGGATGAAAAAAAAATGAATTGCAAAATTTCTAGATTTCAATGACAATGAGAACACATCATACCAAAACTTATGGGACACAATGAAGACAGTCCTTAGGGGAAAAATTATAGCACTAAATGCCCTGATAACAAAAACAGAGAGATCCAAATCAACAACCTAACCATCCACCTAAAAGCATTGGAAAAACAAGAAGAAGCCAACCAAAAAAGCTCCAGATGGAAAGAAATAATTAAGAACAGAGCAGAAATTAATGAATTGGAAACTAAGAGAACAAATAAGAAAATTGATGAAACAAAGAGATGGTTATTTGAAAAAAAAACAAAAAACAAAAAACAAGATTGATACACCCCTGGCCAATCTGAGCAAGCCAAAAAAGAAACGCTTCAAATTAACAAAATTAAAAATGAAAAGGAGAAATCACAACAGACATGAGTAAAATATTGAGAATTATCAGGACTTATTTCAAAAACCTCTACTCCACAAAACAGGAGAATATGGGGGAAATGGATGAGTTCCTAGACACATACCACCTACCAAAGCTAAGCCCAGAGCAGATTAATCTCCTAAAAAAGAAACCATCACACCCTTCGAGATTGAAGAGGAAATCAAACACCACCCTGAAAAGAAGAGTCCAGGACCAAATGGTTTCTCAGCTGAAACCTATCAAAACTTCATGGAAGAACTGAAACCAATTTTTCTCAAACTGTGCCGTATAATCAGAGAACAGGGAGAGATCCCCAAATCCTTCTATGAAGCTAGTATCATCCTAATTCCAAAACCAGGCAGAGATGCCACAAGAAAGGAAAATTATAGGCCAATTTCCCTGATAAACTTAGACATAAAAGTCCTGAACAGAATCCTTGCAAACCAAATTCAATAGTACATTAAATGCATTATCCACCTAGATCAAGTAGCCTTCATCCCTGGAACACAGTGGTGGTTCAACATACAGAAATCTGTCATAATACACCACATAAACAAGCTTAAACACAAAATCCACATGATCATTTCAATAGATGCAGAAAAGGCCTTTGACAAAATACAACATCACTTCATGATCAAAACAATGGAGAGAATAGGCATGGATGGCCCATATCTCAACATAATAAAGGCTATATATAAATCTCCTAAAACCCAAGTAATTCTTAATGGGGAGAAACTGAAAGAATTCCCATTGACATCACGAACAAGGCAGAGGTATCCACTCTTACCTCTGCTCTTCAATATAGTGCTAGAAGTATTAGCTCAAGCAATAAGACAGGAGAAAGAAATCAAAGGGAAACAAATTGGAAAGGAAGAAGTTAAGTTAGCCCTGTTTGCAGATGACATGATTCTATGCATAGGTGTCCCAAGAACCTCCATCTCAAAACTCTTAAAGGTGATTAACGCCTTTAGCAAAGTAGCAGGATATAAGATCAATGCACAGAAATCAGTAGCCTTTCTGTATGCAAAGGATAAAGAGACAGAAAAAAAAATAACTAACATTGTCCCATTCTCAATAGCAACAAAGAAAATAAAATACCTTGGAATAACATTAACCAAAGAAGTGAAAGACCTATACAATGACATCATAAAAACACTCAAGAAAGAAATTGAGGAGGTCCTACAAAAATGGAAAGACCTCCCATGCTCCTGGATAGGTAGAATTAACATTGTGAAAATGGCAATCTTACCAAAAGCACTACATAGATTCAATGCAATGCCAATAAAATCCCAACTTCTTTCTTCACTGAAATAGAAAAAAACTATCTCAATATTCATATGGAAAAGCAGAAGGCCTCAGATATCCTAGCATATCCTAAGCAAAAGAAACACCTCTGGAGGCATCACTATATCTGATCTAAAGCTATGCTACAAAGTCATTATAATAAAAACAACATAGTGGGCTGAAGAGATGGCTTAGCAGTTAAGGCACCTGCATCCTAAGCCTAAGAATGCCAGTTCCAATCTCCAGCGGTTCCAATCTCCAGGTCCCACGTTTAGCCAGATGCAAAGTGACGCAAGGGTGCAATGCCACACTTGACCACAAGGGGGCGCACGCATCTGGATTTCATTTGCAGCAGCTGAGAGGCTGCTGGTGCACCCATCTCTATCTGTCTTCCTCTCCCTCTCTCTCTGTCTCTCTCTGTGTCTCTCTCAAAAAAAAAAAAAAAATTAAAAAGCAGACATTCAAACAAACAAACAACAACAACAACAACAAAAAACCCATGGTATTGGCATAAAAACAAGAATATAGATCAATGGAACAGAATAGAAGACTTGGACTTTGGGTCAAGTAACTACAGCTACTTGATATTTGACAAAGAAGGCCCTACCAATGCAGAATGGAAAAAAGAGAGCATCTTCAACAAATGGTGCTGGACAAACTGGACAACCATATGTAGGAAAATGAAACTTGATCCACACATCTCACCATGCACAAAAATCAAGTCCAGATGGATCAAAGACCTTAATATAAAACCAGAAACTCTGCTACTACTGGAAGAAAAAATAGAAGGAACCTTCCTTGACATAGGAGTGGGAAAAGACTTCCTGAACAAACCCCCAGCAACACAGGAAACTAAACAATTACTCAACCATTGGGATCTCATGAAGCTGAAATGCTTTTTCACTGATAAATATAATATAACCATAGCCAGCAGATTTCCCACAGAATGAGAGAAAATTTTCACCACCTATACAATCGACAGAGGCCTAATTTCTAGAATCTACAAAGAACTCCAAAGCCTAAACAATAAATCATCAAACAACCCACTCACAAAATGGGGCAGAGAACTGCACAGGGAGTTCTCAGAGGAAGAAATACAAATAGCATTTAAGAAAATGTTCAACATTTAAGAAAATGTTCAACATCCCTAATCATTAGGGAAATGAAAATTAAAACGACTATGAGATTCCACCTTACACCAGTAAGGATGGCTAATATTAAAAAAAAAAAAAATGAAAAGAAATGCTGGCGAGGCTGTGGAGAAATAGGAACAAGCTTTCACTGCTGGTGGGAATGTAAAATGGTTCAAACATTATAGAAAGCTATATGGAGACTCCTGAAAAGGATGACCATGGACCTACCAATGGATCCAGTTATTCCCTTATTGGGCATTTACCCTAAAGGCTCCAAGCCTCAGATCAGAGACATTTGCTCAACCATGTTTATAGATGCTCAATTCATAATAGCTAAGAGCTGGAATCAACCCTGATGTCCATCATTAGATGAATGGATAACAAAAATGTGGTATATCTATACGATGGAATTCTACTTAGCAGTAAGGAAAGATGAAATAATGAAATTTGAAAAAATGGTTAAACATGGAACAGATTATCCTCAGTGAGCTCACCCAATCACAAAAAGATAATCATCACATGGTCTCATTTATCTGTCACTCCTAACCTGAATCCAGCTGAGATGCTGCCAAACCTACTAAGCACTCTGAGGACCAGACAATAGGGAGGGTGTGATGGAGGGAGGGTAAGGGTGGGATGGAGCGAGAGGGTGGGAGGATACAAATAGGGATCCAAAAGGAAATAATGCTATAAAACCCTTTATTCTAAACAACAGGCTAAAACATTGAGCCTTCAGCAGGCCCACAGAAGGAACACCTGAACCATAAGAAACTGGAGAGAACATCATGAAGACCAACCTTAATCTTTTCCTGCTTCTCTCTCTCTTCTCTCTCCCTCTCCTGTCCGTCTCCTCTCTATACTCACTTTCTCTTTTTTATTATCTTTTTCTTCCCTCACCTTCCTAGGCGCTGACTTATAACTCCCAGTACTAGCACGGGGTTAACTTTCACAATGAGCTGTTGATGAGAGACACTTACAAGGTTTCCCAAAAAAGACAGAATTCTGTCAGAGTTCTTGATGACTCACCAAAGGGTCATGGTAAGACCCTACTGTCGAAGACAGCATATGTGTGTGAGACCAAACATGGAAAGACCTGATCAGAATCTGGAAGAGGGTCAGTCCCCAGACAGTTAGCTAGCCTAGTGTCAGAGGGTGCTACACGAGCAACTGGGGGAAAATGGCCGACATCTGTCCAAACAACTCACAGTCTAATCTACCCAGTAGGAAACAACCTGACGTAATGCTCAAACAAGTGCAGTAGTGGCAAACAGCCATGGCAGGAAACCAATTGCTCTTGATTTGGCTAATAAATCCACTCAGTGGAATGGAACTCCTTGTTGGAACTGGGAAATAAGTCAAAATCATGTACAAATAATGAGCTCAGTCTCTAAGATCAAGATACCACCAAATGTGGGCTAGAAGAGGGCCTATGCATATAAAATTTCCTCCAAAATATCTATGGACATCCCATCTATCTAGTACTAACTTCTCTCTCCATTGGAGAATTTGCTTATCTTTTTCAGATGGACAACAAACGTGAAGGGAGGATTAGACAATCACACCTCACCAGGGCCCCAGCTGAAACCATAGAGCAATGTGGGGGAAGGGCAAGAGTATAGTGTTCTTGGGGATCATGACATCAGAAAAAGACTGAAGGAGATAAACACAGAGCACATCCAACTCCTACTAAGCCAGAGATCCACAGACACAGAGGTTCCCAAAACCTCATCACTGAAGTAGAACTAAAATGACCCCAATGTAGCTCAGGGAATTTGTGGAAGCGGGGGAGGAAAGAATGTTAGAGCCACAAGTTGGGTCATTATGCACAGAGACTTGGCCTATCCCCCATAACTCTTGACTACTCCCAAAATGCATGACCCACATTACCAATTGATGAGGGTCCCTTTGGAAGTGGGAGGACAGGGAGGAGGATAATGGAGTCACCATTAAATTTTATGTGCTAGTTACTTAGTGTACTAAGTTGGCAGCGCACTGTATGCAAAACATGCAGGCATTCATTATGGCTCTAGCAATGGAAGGCTTAAATTCTGGGCAGTTTAATTATACAGAAGAAAACCATGGGCTTTTAAAATTTTTGCAATGAGAGGTATTGAAAATCATCTATACATGGTAATGTCAGGGCAGAGACCAATCCTAATTAGAGGAAGGTAAATCTGAAAATTTACATCCCTTGTCTTTGAGCACAAAATCAAACTGATTGAGTTTATCATGCATATTTATGCATATTTTTTCTAGTACAGACTTTTGGCTAAATGTATTGCAAGGAGGGAGAAAAATGTTTGCATGGCTTATAAATGACAATATTTATTATTACCATTGCCTCTAATTTGTAATAAAGTATATTCCTTTAAAAATGAGAATGAAACATGAAATGAGAATGAAA
Organism: Orientallactaga sibirica; assembly: GCA_036365145.1. Lineage (NCBI taxonomy): Eukaryota > Metazoa > Chordata > Mammalia > Rodentia > Dipodidae > Orientallactaga > Orientallactaga sibirica. Next base: position 29,271,306 of record JAEOAD010000026.1, on the reverse strand, counting down.
GAATAAAACATGAAAGTTGAGCTTGGATTCTTGATCATTTTATAAGAACAAATATACCATCAATTGAAAAATAATTCAGGGCTGGAGAGAGATAGCTTAGCAGTTAAGGCACTTGCCTGAGAAGCCTAAGGATCCATGTTTAACTCTGCAGAACCTACATAAGCCAGATGTACAAGGTGGCATATGCATCTGAAATTCATTTGCAGTGGCTAGAGGCCCTGGTATGCCCATTCTTTCTGTCTCTCACTCTCTAGCTCTCATAAATAAATAAATAAATAAATAAATAAATAAATAAATAAATAAATGTCAAAAACATGAAATTAAAAAATTGTTCAATAGAAACTTTGACCTCCTTCAGATTATAGGTTATGATGAAGAAAACAGAGCTGGAGAGATGGCTTAGCAGTTAAGACACTTGCTTGCAAAGCCTAAGGACCCAAGCTCAGTACCCACATAAGCTTGATGCATAGGGTGTTGCATGTGTCTGAAGTTCATTTGCAGTGGCTGAAGGCCCTGGTGTGCCACTTCTTATTCTCTCTGTCTGTCTTCATTCTCTCTATCTTTCTCTGTGCTAATAAATAAATAAATAAGTGTAAAAAAACCAATTGTCTGTAAGTCAATCGTATTAAGAAACCATTTGCTGTCATGATTTGAGTTGCCATTGAAACACACAAATATGTCTTCATATAATGATAAACAGTGAGAATGAATGAGTTAGCAGAAAGAGTCCAAAATAAATGAGGGTGTGATATATTCATGTGTAAGAGAACTATATTATTTGACTTAATCAAATAAGGTAATGTGGAAAACTGTGACTATTTCTATTTTTATTCCTAGTGATTAAGTAAATTTTCCCTTTATAAACAGTATTCTAACTCATTTTATTGTGTGTATAAATTTAACATAGCTCCTACTTACCAATGTTTGAAACATGGCAAAACCTTCCATTGGTTTAGAGAGATGGCTCAGCAATTAAGGCACTTGCATGCAAAGACAAGTACCCACATGAAGCTAGATGAGTCCATTTGCTGAGCAAAAGGCCCTGGCACACCTACTCTCTGCCTGTCCCTTTACAGATCAATAAATAATTTTTAAAAAATCCTTTATTATAGCAAGAAATTTTCTGAGCATACAGGAAAGTACATTGAAAATTGCAAAGTTTCACTCTAAACCAAATATTGTTCTTTTTTTTCCAGATGTTTCATGACAACAGACCATAGTCATGGTTTCCAATAACTGCTTTCCTGCCCATTTCTGGGCCATTAGATCTGTTTACTTGCTAATTCTTGGAGGACCTAATGTCCACTGAACATGCTACATTTGTTTAAATTATAACTAACTGTTTTTAATTGCTTGTCCACCCAGAATCCCATTTCATGCTGTATACATTTAAAACAATGTGCAGGTCTATGGAATATCAAAGTCTATGTGGGTATTGGCTGCACAGTCCCAAAATATAAGAGCACTATAAAAATCACATCCTTAAACATTATATAATCTCATGTGTATAATCACATGTTGCACTTGCCCTGCAGGTCTGGGACCTGGAGAAATTAATGCTGCTTGAGATAATTTCAATGAGGAGGAAGGAACAGGAGTGAGGTTCTGTGCTAAAATATGAGATACCATTTTCAACTTTAAAGACTTATTTATTGCAATACATCTCACAGACCTCATAATATCACCTCTAGTGCACCAAAGACATCACCACATCTGACCCCAATAACTATGTTCTTTTATACATGTGGCAGAGACTGACATCCCTTACTGAGAGCCAGACTCCACTGTTCCTTAGCATCATGTTGACTTTTAAATGTGGTGCATAGCCTCTTAATGATTTAATAAGACAATGTGTAGCAGACAGCTTTAGGTTCACCAAGATGAACTTCCAGACCAGGCACAGTTATGGAGGTAGGGATATTTATTGAAGCTTACCTATCCAGGGGACAGTCCATAAGTAGAAGAGGTTGGCCTGCTCTTACAGGACCAAGCAGAGTGAGAGAAAGCCAAAAGCCAAAAACTACACAGCACAGCACACCTCAGGAAATCCAGCTAGGCACACTTTTCGTATCTTTAGATTGAAATCTTAAACCCATCATCACATCTTAAGATCCACCCAGTGACATTGCCTCCAGCCAGGTGGCTGCAGATGCAAACTACAAACTAATAAAACATTGAATATATTTGGGGCCATCTATTCAAACTACCACACTATGTAAGTGGTTCTTGTAAGTGGCGTTGTGATATATTGAATCAGTTAGATTCTCTAGAGGTACAGAACTGATTAGGATGAATATATTACTGGAGTTTATTAGATTGGCTTACAGGACAGGGACTTATTTGTCCAATAGTGACTGTGTGAGCCAGAGAGACTGAGAATATGATAGCACCTCAGTCCATGAGGCTTATGCCTCAGAAGTCCCAATATGTTGTCCTGGAGGATTCGTGCAGAGCCACTGGTCCACATTGGAAGGTAAAAGAAACTTGGTTCTGATGTCAGTGAAGGATGGTGGTGGCAGCAGCAGCAGTGAGACACTCACCAGCAGGAAGTGAAGGAAGTACAAAACAGCAGGCAGCACTGCTTTTTCCTCTGATCTCGTTATATTCTTGCCATTGCTGGAAGGTGCTGCCCACTCTGGGGGAGAGTCTTCTCCCCTCTGTATATCCTTCCTGAAAATACCCTTACAGAGCTGCCCAGAGTGTGTCTCCTCACTCTTCAGTTGTGGGCATACAGGCATTCATGGTCACACCCAGCAGTTTACATGTTGCTGTGGATGGAACTCATCACTATGTTTGTACAGCAAATGCTTATAATTGCTGAGCATTTACATAGCCCCAAATAACTATATTTTCCAAATTAAACTTTATTGCAAAGGACAGGAATATTTAACATTTGAAAGCACAACTAATGTCTAGTTTTATAGCAAACATCTGGATTTTCAGATCTGCTTTTGCAATTGGTGGTAGTTTTAGTGTAGGGCCCAATACACTCGTGTTTTATTAAAATTTAGTTTGCAGTTTCAGCACCTAGTAGGCAGACTACTGCTACAGAGGCATGTGTCATTGGAGAAGATCTAAATTCCACCACAAAGGTGTAGAGAAAGGAGTTTGAGCTCTGGTGCTATTCATGCCTTGTGCTGCTGTTGGTGTTTGCTTGCTGTAGTTGTTTCTCTCTGCTTGGATGTATGGAAGTGAGCAGCTTCTTCTGCCATTGATAGAGTCTCCCCAGTTTGTAACCTTGAAATAAATCCTTTCCTCCCATAAAGTATGTTTAATTGGATGTTTGTTCCAGCAGTGTGGAGCTGACTACAAAAGTAAAATTTAGTACCAAAAGTGGGGTGTTGCTGAGGATGAATCTGACCATGTGGGATTTTGGCCTTTTGGAACTTGTGTGTAGGAGGAATGTTGAGGCATTTGTCACTTGGTACTATAGAGTAGTACAGAGCAGTAAGACATATTTTATGGGCTAGCATATGAGAATTTAAATATGCTAAATGCAGACAAAATTATGTTGGCATATATACTTTCAAAGAGGAAGGAGCGACCATAGTTGGAACTGGGCTACTGCCATAAAGGCTGGCTGTGTTCTTATGCCCAAGCTGAGAGAGTTTAATAAGGTTTAATTTAAAAGTAATGGGCTGGTATGCATGGCAGAAGGCATAAAACAAATATGTACAATTTAAAGTTGGGAAAACTCAAGCAAATTTAAAGTTACAGACACAAGGATGTACTTCAGGTTGCTAAAACTGCTATTGTTAAACAAGGTAGCACCATTAAGGATGGGCCAACTGCTTTACATTTAAATAGTGGAAAAGATGCTGAGTGTGATGTCCACCAAGAAAGGCTGATTGAATAGAAATATGAACTCTTTTGAAAGAAGATGACTGAAAGGAAGAACTCTGAAAAGGTAACCAGTTATTCAAAAGTCAGGTTTATTTCCCCCTCCATTAACACAATGCACACCTGGTATTGGTTTTCAAAGCATGAAAAAATGCATGGAAGTGAGTCACAAAGTTTGATTGGATGTTCATCCAAGTAATGTGGAGTTGCCGATCACCAATATGTGATAGTTCATTTTTAATTTACATGAGAGAAGAAAGAGAGAATGAAAGAGAGAGAGAGATAAAGAGAGGGAGAGAGAGAGAGAGAATGGCTGTGCCAGGACCTCAAGCCACTGCAATCAAAATTTAGACAAATGCACTACTTTGTACTTCTGGCTTTACATGGGTTCTGAAGAATTTAACCCAGATGGCAGGCTTGATAAAAGTACCTTTTAATTGTTAAGCCATATCCCCAGCTCCAATATGTTGTTTTGATAGAAACACACAAAAATATCCAGGCTTATTTAAAATATCATAGTTTGAAAAGGGATCAGTCAGAAAGTCTTTTTAGTCACATGTCAGAATCTTTCCTGGAAAGTGTGTGCAAACAGCCAAGTGCCAATTTCCTAAGCATGAGATGTGCAATGGGATTGGAGGCCAGGGCAGAGATTAGTGCCAGCTTCTAGGCTACATTAAAACCACAGTCCTGTGCTCTATGGTCATGTGCTCACTGCCCTTTTAGCTCTTCATGGTCTTAACACCAAGCATTCAGAAGTTGGAAGACACTTGCTTATTTTCTGCTGGACACATGCTTTTTACTGTGTGTGACCCAAATCACCACTGATCTCTAAAGTTGTAGAATTTCAGTACTGAAAATGAGAGGAAGTAGGCAGTTAGGGTGACTCGGCCCCTGAAAGCAAAAGACAGGAAAGTCTGCACATGCTAGAATTCAATGGTTGGACTCTTACCTGCTTGATTTAATTTCAGTCACTATAACCTTTATCCTCCTATTAGGGAAAATATGTTGGGATAGTTTGCCTAAGCTTTATCAATTTTAAGTCATGGGTAAAACATAAAATTGCTTTATGCGAATAAAAATTTCTAATGTATATTACATTAATTGCTATCCAAGATTAAGCTAAAAACATTGGCTGTCAAACTGTTTTATCTTTCAAAACAGATTTGTCAACAGTTCTATTAGAGCTCAGCTGTTTTGGCTCAACAATAACTAGGTTCTACTCTATTAGGCATAATCAAATAGTTTAAATCAAGATTTTGTTTAAATGACTGTCTCAGTTTTTTTTTTAATATCCCAAGAGTATTGCTTATAAGGAAATTAATTGTTAAGATACATTACCTACTTTAAGGTACAGGCTCAAACAATGGTTCTCATCTGGGAAATATAATTTTAAGCTCTGTGTCTCTGTTTCCAACATTCCCTAGGTAATCAGTACCACACATGTATCTGGACTAATCAAAGATGTTTTCAAACACAGATGCCAAGTCTTTATACTGTCTTAAGTGTCTTTTTGCTGACAATCTCTAGGTTTAATTAATTGATTTGAATTTGTTGCTAAAAATATTGTTTTCATAACTAGTAATGTGTTTTGCCTGCATTTATAGCTATTACATATTTAAAAGATAAGACATGGCTGCTTTCCATGCTTCAGATATGGTGTATACTACCACAAGATAACTAAACTTAGAGGTTAGACAAACTAACTTTTAGAAATTTGTGTCATTTCTTAACTGGATGTTTTAGTAATCAAATGTGCTACATATGTACACCCTTAAAGTGTATTAATAACCTATACAAAAATCCAAGCCAATTGGATTCACTGGAGCTAAAAAGGCCAATATTTTGGCCACTGTTCCCAGGCACAAGTCCACTGGAGATGATGGGACACTTCTACACAGGTCCCCTGGTTAATCACCTTGTCTTCATGATCAGGAAGGATATGGAGACCCAAAAGCAACAACAAACAACAACAACAAATTGGTATACAGTCTAAAACAGGAGAGTCATAACTGAGGAAAAATCATTCTTCCTGGTTTCCTAAAGGAGGGAAAAGCCACTTGGCCAGCATGGCCCTGACTCATCCTAACAGACAACACTGGTATAAAAAAAGCTATAGGGCTACTCCCAGGTCCCTAAAGTATCATTTGGATAGCCCTTAGTGACTTCCAAAATTAATCCTTGATTAAATTTTGGCTACTTTCTTGGTCCTAATCACTCAGAGAGAAATGTATAACCAAAGATAATGAAATACCTCAAATATTATGTAAATGGACTATTAAGTAACACAACAAGAGTTTTCAAAGGAAAAAAAAAACAAGGCCTTAAGGTATATTGCTCCCCTCTATAATAATTCTAATTTTACAATAAGGAAAAATAACCATAGTTGTCAAAATGGTTATTTTCAAATCTAAAAATATATGTATGGCTCTGACCAAGGGTTCCTTTCAAAGAGTTCTTTATACTGGGAGCAGTGGTGAGTCTCTTCTAACTTGTGCCACAACATCATTATAATAAGTCCTGAGGCCAAAAATATATTTGTTCAGCCCCAAATGGCACCCAATGGCTCTATGGTATCAATCTTTGGGCCTGGTTGCCTCCAGGACAAATTTTAAAAGGTACACTCTAGAATGCAACTATATAAAATATGGTCTCATCACCATTATCAAGATTAAAGGACATGTATATATTCCTGATAATTCTATACAGAAAAGGATTCAGACCATATCAAACACTACTGTAACATTTGTTGAACAGTTCTGAGAGAAGAATCTCAGCCAGTTCATGCTCAGATGGTCCTCAGACAATCCAACTCCATCTGCTTGGGTTCCTTCAAATGCTCTTAAAGGCCTAGAAGTCCACAAAAAGGAAAACCCTTAAGGCAACCAGTTTGCTGTGTGCCTACTTCTCACTAACTCCTTGCTTTTATTTTTTTCTCCCCAACATTTTCTTCCAGCACTATCTTCCTACACTCCATCAATACACGTTAATGGTCCTTTAAGATAGTCTCCCTCTCTGACAAATGTGTGGCAATGTGTACACGCCCATTCAGCCAGAAGCAGTTAAAGACTGACAGTCATCAACCTTTTTCCTCTAACAGCAGTTAGAGTGTCTTCTCAAGAGAGTGGGGCATGAGAGGGAGTAGGCAGTTAGGGAGACTGGGCCCTTGTGGGGGAGGGGAACAAGAAAGTCTGCACTTGCTAGAAATCAAAGATGATCTGACTTCTTTTCTCTTGTCTAGTTCCTTAGACTTGTTTTTCCAAAAACAACCTCGACCCCTCCTGGGAGGGAGGTCTTTCATGGGATATAAACATTGTGGTTGGTCAAGTTCAGCCCCAGAACTTGGTGTCAGTCAAGTGTAGCCTCTTTCTGAGACAGCTCCTAGCCCTAACAAACCAGCTGTCTGTCTGGCTCACCTGAGCTAGAAGACAGGGCCCACAACTATAAGGTTATAAATACCTTTGCAAGGGCAGTACATGGTCTCTGAGCTGCCTGATTACCTGGGAACTTTTCCCTCAGCTCAGCCTGAACTTGGCCCAGGCTGAGCTGAGGGGAGAGTACCCTTAGCCCTTACTCTCCACATGGGATCTTTATCCCATCCTGCTTCCCACAGGGCAAGAACTCTTTAAATTTTCTTTACCCCATGGTTTTCCCAGGCCTTCCACATGGCATTTCTAGCCACATGGGTAACTTTCCTTGGCGTTGTTCTTCCCTCAATAAATATAATAATTTAATAATTATCCTTCTCTGTCTTTTAAAAATTCAATTCTTTAATTAAAATTAAAAATGAATCTAGGGTTTGGTATTCAATGACTTTCTTGGACCCCAATAAACCATTACAAAATGTGTTAAGCTATGGAAGTAGAAGGAGGTTAAAATTTTTATTTCAAACTCAAATTTTTTTCTTGGGTAGCAAATATTGTGAACTGCTTCCCTAGAAGAAAAAAATGAGGTTTATGACAAAATTTCTGCTAAACACCAAAATTTGAATAACTAATAATTTGACAGGTTTTTTTTCAAACATTTAAAAGATGGTTATTTCAGCTCAGGACTCAAACACTAACAAAATTGATTTTTTTATTACCATCATTATTCAAAATTGAAGCAGTCATACTTTATGCAATATTCTTATGTCTTACTCAAAATATTTCAAGTGATATATCTTTATAGGTTTAAAATTAGTAACATTAAAGATTTTTATGGTATGATTAAGTGCTTCACTGTGAAATTGGGGAACCTTACAAGGTCTACCGTGCCTTTCCACAAGCTGTTGTGGTCTGTGCTGAGGCACTTGCACCTCATGCCCCTGTGTTCTTTACCTGACTACAAGCGTCACTGTAATTGGTCCAGGGAAAAACATGAGACAAAGTTGTATTTTTAAAAACAATATTTATTTATTTATTTGCATGCAGAAAGAGACAGAATGAAGACAAACAGACACAGAAGATAACGTTCCAGGGCTTCCAGCCATTGCAAATGAACTCGAGATGCACACACCACCTTGTGCATCAGGCTTTACGTGGGTACTGGGGAATTAAACCTGAATATTAGGGTTTACAGGCAAGTGCCTTACCCACTGAGCAATTTTTCCAACCCTAGACAAAGTTTTTGACCATGCTTGTTTCAACACCACTTGTATTTTTTTTCCTGTGAGACAATGATATAAAACAAGGCATTTGGTTCTCTTCTGAAATCTGAATCATCTCACAAGGTATCAGTAGGCCAGAACTCTTGGAGGACTAGAGCTCCTGCTGAACAACACAAGAATAATGGTCAGAGATTGAACACTCATTTCTAATGCAAACAGAAGATTCTACACAGGAGATGGTAACCCAGCTTCCATCCTGGCAGCTAAGTCTTCAAACTAATGAAATATTGCATTGAGGAAAGTGTCTGTTTTATAAATTTTTAAATATCATTTTGTATAGCAGAAATCCAGCAATATCACTGTGCATAGCTTCAACATTCCCCATATACTTTGTGTTTTTTAAAAAGGTAAACATATTATGATAGTTTACTTATGGAAATCACTAATGCATTTTCTTGTCTCTAATTTGAAAAACAAAACCAAAAGGCTTGGACTCTGACTTAGCTTGTAATAGTGATGCTGAATACACAATTCCTTCTTTAACTCAGAAAGTTAGAAAATGATGCTAAAATACAACCCATAATATATTAATATTTTTGAAAATGGACTATGAATAAAATATAAGAAATTTACATGTACTAATCTAAGAAAAAACTATATTTTGTTGTATTTAATTCTTCAAGTTTCTCCTCAGTTTTCAAAGTAGATTTCTCCCTTTCATGAGCTATAATATAAATATAAGCTAAGTTATATTTATGAACATGTATGAATAAATAGCATAGATTCTTACTGAGAAAGCAAATTTTCTAATCTCCCCATCTTTACATAGAAGAAATCCAGATTACAACTATTGTTCTGATTATTCATAATAGAATTACACTAGAGTATAAAATCATGACATTGAGAAAGAAATGAAATTTTGCAAATTTTTAAAGAAAGAAAGAAAATATTCCAAAGCAAAACAATGGTGTAATTATGAGTCTTCACAGGTTGAAGGAAATTTTTGTATTTTTTAAAATAACATTATTGAGTGGTAATGAGAGTATAGAGACTTAGAGGGTCGTTAAAGTTTGGTAGCAGTACTGAAAATAAGCTGAATTTGTGTGTAAAAGTTTTAACAAGATCGAGATTATTCTACATTGTCTGCTTAGGATAGGATAGAACATGCTTGAGGCTGTGGAGATGGCTCAGTGGGTAATGTTATTGCAGCATAAACACGAAGATATGATTGGGATCACTAGCACTTATATAAAATTATAGGAGAGACTTCCAGTTAAGATGGCGACACAGGAACCATGCCAAAACAGGGTAGGGGATAAAAGCAAAACAAACCCCAGCAAAATACATTCTTCTACTAAAAAGTGAGGTACATAGTAAACTATCAAGCACAGCAGAGAAGTAGGAGAGATCCAGAGCATCTGGAGCCCACAGAAGTGGGCAGAAGTAGCTCCACAGCTGCCGTGGCTGCCACAGCAGCGCCGCTAGGCTCCGCCTGAGCCTGCCGAGCCACAGGATTTTAAAGCCAGGTGAGGAGATTTCTCCACTCACACCGCCTCCTCACAAACTCAAGAAACGTGGAAGGAGGATGGCAGAGACCAACAGAGAGGCTTGTGAGGAAGAGGATCGTGTGGAGGAGCAGACGGACTTCAGCCGCCATTCACAGCCTCCCCTCCCCCACCATGAGCACAAGCAAGGCAAGCAACAGAGACCTGGGGAAGAGAGCTCACCAGCAGCATTGGGCACAGCGAAAGATGCAGCCTGCCTTCCTGAGCCCATAACACAGCAAAGAACCCAACCAGCCGTGCAGCATAGCTGTGATCAAACCTGTTCCAAAAAGTAACTTGGTTTACATCAGGTTAGTACCCACCAAATAAGCCTGGTATATAATCCTGATGGATGGTCAGATCTGACATTCCTAAATAACCTATATTTTAGGCTGCTCATTTGTTGCTTCCTGATTTGTTTCCTCCTCTGTCATTCATTGGGGAAGGGTCTCACTTGATCACAAGCTGACCTTGGAACTCTCTACAGATCAGAAATCATAGCCTCCCAGTTGACAGGATTAAGGGCGTGGGCTAACACATATCCTTAGGGACTGTGACTTTGTTAGAGGATCTGTTTGTCATAATACCTGCTTTCGCACAAATACTCTGTGCTGTATTTCATTGAAGGGGTACATTGTTGAGTTAAATTTTTAGATTTTGACTGTATTCTGTTCCATTCACCCCACTTGATACTCCCATAGCAGGCAAGGGTCACTTCTGTGATTACTTTGAGAGCCTTAAGAACCACACTTAACACCTTAAACTCCTACACTGAAGATATATAATATCAGATTGATTGATACATCTAATATTACTGCAGATATTTAGAAAACCCAAGCATTAAATTAATTCAAGATGCAAATATCTCTACATTACAATACAAGAAACACAAAAAATCCAGACAATATAAATCCACCAAAAAGTATTAATATATCAGAAATGATCTTCAGTGAGGCTGACTTAGAGGAAATCCCCAAGAAAGATTTCAAAAGAATGATTATAATTATGTTCAAAGAACTCAAAGAGGAAATGAAAGGGTTCAAAGACCTCAAAGAAGAAATCAAAGGATTCAAAGAACACACAGAAAACCAATTTAATGAAATAAGGAGGTCAATACTAGACATAAATACGGAAATAGAAATAATAAAGAAAACCCAGTCAGAAATGCTAGCAATAAAGAACACAGTCAGTGAAATAAAAACCTCTGTAGAAAATCTCTCTAGTAGAATGGATGAAGGAGAGAACAGAATATCTAAACTAGAAGACCAAGTAGCTGATCTAATACAGTCCAACAGAGAGAAAGACAAAATAATAGGAAGGTATGAATGGGAATTTCAGGATATTTGGGACACTATGAAAAGATCAAACATAAGAATTCAAGGGATAGTAGAAGGAGAAGAATTTCACTCCAAAGGCATAGTAGGTGTTTTCAACAAAATCATAGAGGAAAACTTCCCCCAAATTGGGAAAGAGATGCCAATGCAGATACAGGAAGCCTTTAGAACACCAAACAGACAAAACCTGGAAAGAACCTCTCCCCGCCATATTATAATTAAACTACCAAACATACAAACTAAAGAAAATATATTGAAAGCAGCTAGAGAGAAAAAGCAAGTGACCTACAAAGGCAAGCCCATCAGAATCACAGCAGATTACTCAACACAAACTTTAAAAGCCAGAAGGGCCTGCAGTGATGTATTCCAAGTTCTGAAAGATAAAAACTGTCAACCAAGATTGCTTTATCCTGCAAAACTATCTATCCAAATAGATGGAGAAATAAGGACACTCCACAACAAAGACAGGCTAAAGGAATTTTTGGCAACTAAACCAGCTCTTCAGAAAATACTTGCAGGAATCATTCACGCTGAGGAGAAAGCAAAGCACACGCAACAGGAAATAGGAAAAAATAAACCATACTCAAAAAACAGTTTAAACAAGTGAGTAAAGGGAAAACAGGAAAAACTAAAAAATAAGAAGAATGGTGAGAATAAACACATATATGTCAATAATAACTCTTAATATCAATGGCCTCAATGCCCCAATCAAAAGACACAGACTTGCAGACTGGATTAAAAAGCAGGATCCTACCATCTGTTGCCTCCAGGAAACTCATCTCTCAATAAAAAATAGAAACCTTCTTAGGGTGAAAGGTTGGAAAAAGGTATTTCAAGTAAATGGGCCTAGAAAAAAAGCAAGGGTTGCTATCCTAATTTCTGACAAGATAGACTTCAATCCAACATTTGTGAGGAAAGATAAAGAAGGTCACTTTATACTGATTAAAGGAACACTCCAACAGGAGGACATTACAATCCTAAACATATATGCCCCTAACATGGGGGCTCCCAACTTCATCAAACAAACACTATTAGAATTAAGGTCAGAGATATCTCCTAACACAATAGTAGTGGGTGACTTCAATACCCCACTCTCATCACTTGACAGGTCTACCCAGCAAAAAATAAACAGAGAGACATCTGCATTAAATGATATCATGGAATAAATGGACCTAACAGATATATACAGAACATTCCATCCAAATGCTGCAGAATATACATTTTTCTCAGCAGCACATGGGACATTCTCTAAAATAGACTATATACTAGGACACAAATCAAATCTGAACAAATACAGGAAAATTGAAATAATCCCTTGTACACTTTCTGACCACAATGGGATTAAACTGCAAATCAACAACAAGAAAAACTACAGAGCATACAGAAATTCATGGAGACTAAACAGCACTTTATTGAATGATGTATGGGTCATTGAAGAAATTAGAAAGGAAATCAAGAAATTCGTAGAATCAAATGATGATGAGAATACAACATACCAAAACCTTTGGGACACAATGAAGGCAGTCCTATTAGGGAAATTTATAGTTCTAAGTGCCTATATTAAGAAATTGGAGAGTTTGCAACTAAACAATTTAATGCTTCACCTTAAGGCCTTGGAAAAAGAAGAACAAGGCAAACCAAAAATTAGTAGACAGGAAGAAATACTAAAGGTTAGGGCAGAAATTAATGAAATGGAAACCAAAAAAAAAAAACAATCAAAAAAATCAATGAAACAAAGAGTTGGTTCTTTGAAAGGATAAACAAGATTGACAAACCCTTAGCAAATCTGACCAAAAGAAAGAGAGAAGAGACAAAAATTGATAAAATTAGAGATGAAAAAGGCAACATCACAACAGATACCAAAGAAATTCAGAAAATCATACAGACATACTTTAAGAATATATATGCCTCTAAGTTTGAAAACCTGAAAGAAATGGATGATTTCCTTGATTCATATGACCTACCAAAATTAAATCAAGATGAGATAAACCATTTAAATAGAACTATAACAACCACAGAGATTCAAGCAGTTATAAAAAGTCTCCCAACTAAAAAAAGCCCAGGCCCAGATGGATTCACTGCTGAATTTTACCAGACATTCCTGGAAGATCTAACACCAATGCTTCTCAATCTTTTCCATAAAATAGAAAATGAAGGAATTCTACCAAAATCCTTCTATGAAGCCAGCATCACCCTGATACCCAAACCGGACAAAGACAGATCCAAAAAAGAAAATTATAGACCAATCTCCCTCATGAACATAGATGCAAAAATTCTCAACAAAATACTGGCAAACAGAATACAAGAATTTATCAGAAAGATTATTCACTCTGACCAAGTAGGCTTTATCCCAGAGATGCAGGGATGGTTCAACATACGCAAATCCATAAATGTAATACACCATATAAATGGTCTGAAGGACAAAAATCACATGGTCATCTCAATAGATGCAGAAAAGGCATTTGACAAAATCCAACACCCCTTCATTCCCAGAAACTGGGAATAGAAGGAACATATCTCAACATAATAAAAGTTATTTATGACAAACCTACAGCCAACATAATACTAAATGGGGAACAACTTGAAGCTTTTCCTCTAAATTCAGGAACAAGACAAGAGTGTCCACTTTCCCCACTACTATTTAATATAGTACTGGAAGTCTTAGCCACAGCAATAAGGCAAGAGACACTCATAAAGGGGATACAAATTGGAAGGGAAGAGATCAAATTATCATTATTTGCAGATGATATGATTCTATACCTAACAGACCCTAAAGTCTCTACCTGCAAACTGTTAGAGCTGATAAACACTTTTAGCAATGTAGCAGGATACAAAATAAACACACAGAATTCAGTAGCTTTTCTATATACTAAAGACAAACGTGCAGAGGATGAAATCAGGGAATTTATCCCATTCACAATTGCCTCAAAAAAAAAAAATACCTTGGAATAAACTTAACCAAGGAAGTGAAGGATCTCTACAATGAGAACTTTAAAAATCTAGAGCAACAAATTACAGAAGACACAAGGAAATGGAAAGACATCTCATGCTCCTGGATTGGAAGAATCAATATTGTGAAAATGTCAATCTTACCAAAAGCAATCTATACATTTAATGCGATCCCTATTAAAATCCCAATAGCTTTCTTCACAGAAATAGAAAAAACAACCCTAAAATTCATCTGGAAACACAAAAAACCTTGAATAGCCAAAACAATTTTGCGTAACAAAAATCAGGCAGGTGGTATAACCATACCTGACTTTAAGTTATATTACAAAGCCATAGTAACAAAAACAGCATGGTACTGGCACAAGGACAGACAGGTAGATCAATGGAACAGAATAGAAGACCCAAATATTAATCCAAGTAGCTACAGCCACCTGATTTTTGACAAAAATGCCAAAAATATTAATTGGAGAAAAGATTGCCTCTTTAACAAGTGGTGTTGGGAAAACTGGACATCTGTATGCAAAAAGATAAACATAGATCCTTGTCTCTCTCCATGCACAAGAGTCATGTCCAAATGGATCAGGGACCTTGATATCAGACCTGAAACTCTGAACCTGCTAGAGGAAAAGGTAGGGGAAACCCTTCAACATATTGGCATAGGTAAGGACTTTCTGAATATAACCCCAATTGCTCAGGGAATAAAACCACTAATCAACCAATGGGACCTTAGGAAATTACAAAGCTTTTGTACAGCAAAGGACACTGTGAATAGAGCAAAAAGACAACCTACAGAATGGGAGAAAATCTTTGCCAGCTATACATCTGACAGAGGATTAATATCCAGAATATACAAAGAACTCAAAAAACAGAATAATAAGAATTCAAACAACCCAGTTAAAAAATGGGCTATGGAACTAATTTGAGAATTCACAGAAGATGAAATACAGATGGCATATAAACATCTAAAAAAGTGTTCCACATCCTTAGCCATCAGGAAAATGCAAATTAAAACCACGTTGAGATTTCATTTCACTCCTGTCAGACTGGCTACCATCAAGAAAACAAATGATAATAAGTGTTGGCGTGGATGCGGAAAAAGAGGAACACTTCTACACAGTTGGTGGGAATGTAATCTGGTCCAACCATTGTGGAAATCAGTGTGGAGGTTCTTGAGACAGCTATAGATAGATTTACCATATGATCCAGCTATAGCACTCCTAGGCATATATCCAGAAGACTCTTCTCACTACCTTAGAGATACTTGCAAAACCATGTTTATTGCTGCTCTATTCACAATAGCTAGGAAATGGAAGCAGCCTAGATGTCCCACCACAAATGAATGGATAATAAATATGTGGTACACAATAGAGTTCTACTCAGCGGTAAGGAAAAATGAAATTATGAAATTTGCAGGCAAATGGATGGATCTGGAAAGGATTATACTAAGTGAGGTAACCCAGGCTCAGAAAGCCAAACGTCACATGTTCTCGCTCATATGTGGATCCTAGCTACAAATATACAGACTTGTGTGTGAACTGGAACCAAAAATTGGTACCAGAAACCAGTAAGTTGGTAAAAGGCTATGAGGGAGGGAGGAAAGGGAAGGACTTAAGTGTATGGTATTGCACATATGTAAGTGGAAGAACTGATTACAAGGAGGGGAATGGCCTAACCGAGGCCATGGGTAGAGAATGCACAAAAGAAGGGCAAGGGGAGGGTCAATCTAATTTCAAAATATTGTGAATAAGACTTATGTAAAATTACTTTTTTGAATAATGGTACATCTAGAAGCTGTAGACTGTTACTAGAAAATTTTCAGTGCCTGGGATGGGATACCTTCCAGTGAGTTGTTGGCCAAGGAGGTCCCGGTAGCCTCCAAAACATTAAAGGCATTTGCCAAAGCCCTTGGTTTCCCTCGAGAAACAGATAGTAAGACCCTATTGCTGAAGACATCTCTTGCCTGAGAGGCAAGGTCACTGAGAAAGCAAGCTGGTGCTGAGCAGAAAACCTTCTCCCTGTAGACCAGCCAACTGAAAGCTGGAAAAAGCTGCACTGCATGCAGAGTATGGGAGACAGAAGTCATCAGCAGTGAAAACAGTGGACATTGAATATTCAAATTTGGCCAGACAGGCCCAAAGACTGAACAGGTGCAATAGTGGCGTGTCTATTCGTGGGGTAACCAACTGCTCCATAATTGGATTGAAGGCCCTCTCTACGGGAGGTAATACATACCTGGTACTGAAAAACCTAAGCAAAAGTCTATGGTAGGTAAGGTCATGAGCCTTAGGGGTATAAAGCATGCTCTTGTCTAAATGTATATACTATTCCCACCAAGCTGCCTGGAAAATAATACACTTAATGTTCATATTCACATATTAATGCTACTCTCACTTCTGGTTAGAAAAGCTTCTCTTTTCAGATGGCGAGGACCACTGGGATGATCCAAAAGGCAACATAGTGCTGAGAAGACGAGATGGAGGAGTGCCCTTCACTGAAACACCT
Organism: Orientallactaga sibirica; assembly: GCA_036365145.1. NCBI lineage: Eukaryota > Metazoa > Chordata > Mammalia > Rodentia > Dipodidae > Orientallactaga > Orientallactaga sibirica. The sequence goes on along the minus strand of JAEOAD010000026.1, from coordinate 29,254,552 downwards.
TTGTCGCACCCTCCAATGCTCAGGGACCATTGTGGAAGAGGGGGCGGATAGAATAGAAGAGCCAAAGGAAGGGTATGGCTCCTTACAATGCAACTGCCCAGACAGAAATTGGCCTTGATATCCATGACCTTGCTGTGCCTAGCAATACCTCCGCAAGACCCTCATAATAGAAGTAAAAGATGGTGACATCAAATTAAAAGAGAGACTAATGAAGAGAGGGAGGGGATAAGATGGGGAGTGGAGTTCTAAAGGGGAATGGGGAGGGGAGGGAAATACCATGCACTTCTTGTATGTAAGTATATTTTGTTGTCAATAAAAAAAATTTAAAAAAATATAGGTGTGGTGTTGTGCACTCTTGATCCCAGTGCTGATGCTGAATTCAAAAACGAGAAGCCCTTGTACTCACTGGATAGCTAGTCTGGCTGAATTTTGAGATTGAATTCAGCAAAAGATTTTGCCTCAAAGGATAAGGGGGAAAATGACTAATGAAGACACCTGATATTAGTTTTTGGTCTACAAACACACATACAGACAGACAGAGAGACACACACACACACACACACACACACACACACACATGGACACCTCTCCACAAGTACATATACACATGCAAACACACATGCAAAAATAAACAAAAACATGAAAAAGTAAAGCACACAAACACATACTCATCTTCTCAGCAGTGGACCATCATATTCATGTGCCCTCTGAAAGCTGCTCTACTTATCCTACAAAATAACTAGAGCTTCAGTGTTATTGCACAAAACAATTGATCAAAGACTACATTTAGTTACTTTTTATTATTGTGGCAAAGTATCAGCATACACAACCTAAGGAAGGAAAAACTCATTTTGGCTTACAGGCTCAGAGAGCTCAGAGAGTGCTGCATATAAAGGCAACAGGAGAAGCCAATGGAAAGAATGAAACACAAACAGTACAAGCTACAGAGTTGGATATTTGTTATTTTTTTCCCCAACTTCAATAAGACATCCATCCCTTTTCCATTGTCCCTCAGAGATAAACCTTGGTCTGTGCAGTTGTAGGAAAAATGTTTCTCACTCCACACCTTGACCATTACCTACTTATGCATGCATCTCCTACCAGTTTCTTAGTACACAAACAGGTCCTGCATACTTTTTCCCATTCAAGAATAAGCCAATAGAGAGTAAGATTCAGAGAATACACTTCGGTGGTTGTTGTTTTGAGGTTGATTCTTATGTAGCCAGGATGAGCTGTAACTTGACACAGAGGATGACCTTGAATGCCTTATCCTCCTGTCTCCACCTACCAAGTGATGAACAAATATTTTAAAGAACCTCTACCTGTTGCTATATTCTTCAATAGATATTGAAGTAAAACAGATTATACATATATGCAGTCTATCAATGCAAATTCCTTTCAATTAATAACAAAGTTTAGGAAATGACGGCATTATAAGAAATGATTTGTGAAACTGATAACCCTGTAAGTGACTTGATTGTTGCCAGGTTTTGAAGTAAAACTCCCATAAGAAAAACAGCAACAAAACTATTTGATAGTGCTTGCTCCTAAAGCAGACTATGGAACAAAATATGTTGGGATATTGTATTAGTTGCTTTACTTGTTTCTGTGACAGAAAGCAGTGTAAGGAAGGAAAGGGTTTACTCTGCCATAGTTTTTGTCATATACATTCCATGATGACAGGGAAGACATGCCAGCAGGAACAGTGGCTGGTTGGTCACATTGCATCCAAAGCTAGTGTATTAGTCAGGGTTCTCTAGAGGAACAGAATGGATAGAATGAATTGTATTAAAAGGGAATTTATTGGATTAGCTTACACAGTCCAGCAATAGCAGGTTGCAGGTCTGAGAGTCAAGAAATCCGTTAGCTGCTCAGTCCACGAGGCTGGAGGCCTCAGCAGTCCCAATCCGGCACTGAAGGCCTGGAAGCTTCTGGAGAGATGCTGCTCTTCAGTCCACCCTGGTCTTCAGTCCACACTGGAAAGCAGCAACACCAAGCAGCAAGTACCAAATGGAAAACACCAAGCAGCAAGCACCCAGTGGCAAGCAGTGAGCAGCACCGGCAGCCAGGTGGGAGAGAGAGCCTTTCTTCCCAGAGCTTCTTTTTATCAACCAGCCTCCTCCTCCAAGAGGGGCCACCCACTCTGGGCCGCCCACTCTGGGGGAAGGGCTTAGCCTTGGGGGAAGGATTCTTCCTTTAATTAATTCTTCCTAGAGGCAGCCTCAGAGACACACTTATGAGGAATGTCTGTGGATTCCTAAACAAATCAAGTTGACACAAACTTAACCATCACAGCTACGAAGCAGAGAGTGAACAGGAAGTGGGGCCATCCTGTAAAGCCTCAAGGTCCACTTTTTAGTGACCCATTTCTCCAACAAGTCTCCACCTCCTTAAGATTCCACAACCTTCCAAATACATGAATCTATGGGTAAAATTATATATTCTAACCACATCAGATATTTACTATATTTTTGTTGTGTGTGGGTGTTTGTGTTTGTAATATGGTGTGTGTGGTGTGGTATATATGGTGTATGAACATGTATATGCCCTCATAGCACCCCATGCACTCGCCTGTGGTGGCCAGGACAGAATGCAATTGTCCAGCTCCATCGCTCTTCTGACCATGTTTGTTTGAACCAGAGCCTCTCACTAATTCTGGAGTTTGATGTTTCTATTTGAGAGCTGGGTGATTCCTGGTCTCTTCTCCCCTTTGTGGGGCTGGAATTATAGGTATTTGTGAAATCCCTGCTGTTTAAGTGGGATCTGGAGATTGAAATTCGGGTGGTCTCAGGACCCCTCAGGTCCTCATGCTTTCCCAGGTAATGCACTTAACTGCTGGGCCATCTCTCCAGCCCTAATGTGCATTTTTAAATAGGAAAGTAACTTTATGTTACCTTCATCTTAATAAACAATATTATTAGGGGATTCTTTTCTGAAATTTGAAACATTAAACTGAAGAAAATAAATCATTGTATTGAATCACCCAAACACACTTGAAAAGCACTTTTCCATTTAGTCATGAGACTTAACATCATGTTAACTCATTGTACTGGGGTGCAAATTTCCTGTCCACTCTCCATGATGACATGGACAATTTGAAAGGAAAATGCTCCAATAAAAAGCAAAGATTGGTAAAAATGACCTTGGTCACTTTATACCAATAATGGAAGGTCATTTTTGTGTGTTGCAGAAGAAGTGATACATCTGGTAGACATGCATATGTGCCAGACCCTCCATTGACTGGCAAAATCTCTACATCAGTAACCCCTTTGCCAGTGAATTACTAGTGCAAAATAAATGGCATTGCTGATGTGAAGAGACTAACTAGGTGCAAAAAGCTGTGAGAAAGTCAGGAGACTCTAAGTTTAGAGGAAGGCAAAGAGATTAAAGTCAAGAGTAGAAGAATATATCATATTTCTCTCCTCCAAATTCCAGAGTGAAAAATATATTTTTCTATCAAAAAGTGGAGGTGTGTAAGGAATTATCAACCACAGCAGAGAATCAAGAGAGACATAGGGCATCTAGCAAGCAGGAAACCAGCCAGAAGCAGTTGTTTTGATGGTGCCAATGGTCCCAAACCACATGTCCACCCAGACTGGTACAGACCAGCAGGAGCAGAGGCCAGGCGAAGGAATTTTCCACTCATACTAGCCTCCTTGCAAAGTCAAGAAAGACAAAGAGGAAGATAGTGGGGATCAGCTGAGCAGCTGCTGAAGGAGAACACAAACAAGAACAGCTAAGCAGCTATGGTACAACTCCAGGCACCCTGCACAGCCTCCCTTCCCCCAATTGCTAGTGCCACAAACTAATGGAGAACTCATCTCCCCCCACCCACACAGCATTCAGCACAGCAGATCAGAACACCAGATCTAGTGACCCAAGCAGCTTAACTGAATCCACAGCACAACAGAGAGGGATCAAAGTGGGCAGGTAACATTGGAAGCCATCTCAAAAGGTAACAGGGCCTACTTACACACAGCCTGGTACATAGGCTTGCACTGGAAGTGAAATCTCATCTTTCATGTCAGGGTAGGTTCTGTCTTAAATTTGACTGATGTATTCTTGGTTGGCTTTACTATTCTCAAGCCATATTTTGATGTTAACTATTGTTGCCTTTGATTTTCCCTGATTCATAGATCCCTCATCATTTTCTTCTGTCATTACTGGGGACAGGGTCTCACTTGGCCCCAGGCTGATCTGGAACCCATTTCTGACCAGAAATCTCAGCCTCCTGGTTGACAGTATTAAGGATGTGGATTAACACATACTCAGGGACTGTGGCTTTATTAGATTATCTATTTGTTTTAATCCCTATTTTTGCATAAATACTCTGTGCAGGCTTTGATTGACTATGTATATTGTTCTGTTGAATTTTAGAATTTGTCAATAATTTGCTCAACAAAGCCTGCTAAAACATTTGCATAACAGTCCAACTCAATACCTAGGGGTCACTTTTGCTGTTACTCTGGGAGTAATATAAGAGGCACACCTGCCACCTTAAGCTCCTACCCTGAAGATATATAAAGTTGTAATTACACACCTAAGAATACTGCAGTTAATTAGAAAACCTAAGCATGAAATTAACTCAAGATGCAAAAAATTTCTACATTATAATACAAGAGACACAAAAAAAATGAGACAATACAATTCAACAAAAAATTATAAATCTACCAAAAATGTCCTCCTTATTTATATGAAATGTGTGATAAAGAATTTAAAAAGGATTATATCTCTGTTGAAATAAATTAAAGAAGAAATCAAAACATCCAAGCAGAAAAGAAACTCCTGGAGGAATCCCAAGAGAACCCAGGAAACAAACATAAGGAAATAAGGAGGTCAATACAAGACATGAGTAAGGCAAAAAGAAAGAAAAAAAGAAAGAAATACCAATCAGAAATACTAGAAATACAAAACAGTAAGTCAAATCAAAAACCCTAGAAAGTTTCATCAGTAGAATGGATCAAAGAGTGGACAGAATATCTAAACTAGAAGACACAGAAGTAGATCTAATACAGTTCAACAAAGAGAAAGACAAACAAGTAGGAAGGCATGGTTTGGAATTTCAAGATATTTGGCACACTATGAAGAGATTAAATATAAGAATTCAGGGAATAATAGAAGACAAAGATATAGTAGGTATTTTCAACAAAATCATAGAATAAAATTTCATCCAATAGGGAAAGAGATGCCAGTAAAGATACAGGAAGCATTTAGAATGCCATACAGATAAAATCAGGACAGAACCTCTCACCACCATATTATATTTAAACTACTAAACACACAAACCAAAGAAAATATATTGAAAGCAGTTAGAGAAACATCAAGTCACACATAAAGGCAAGCTCATCACAATAACAGCAGATTACTCAACACAAACTTTAAAAGGTAGAAGGGCTTGGAATTCCAAGTTCTGAAAAATAACAACTATCAACCTACATTGTGGGTCCTCACTACTCCTGGGGTCATTGGCCACCAATGTCCTGGGTGCAGGAGGAGTTGGGGGGAGCAGAGTCTTGGAGTGGGTGACTGAGATGGGCAATGAACCACCCAGGAGGCCGTCTGATGGACATCATTTGTTTATTCAAAAGGGGAGTGGGTTTATAAACACTTGAGAAAGGTTGAGAAGGCACATACAGATCATAAGCTGATTGGATACATAGGTTTATGGATTGTTACATAATTGGGTGGTGCTGGAAGGCAGAAGTTGCGAGGGAGATAACAGAAGTGGCGGGAAAAGCTACATGACTTCAGCCACATATTGAATGGCTACAGCTGCAGGGAGACTGTTTACTACCATACAAGGATGTCTTGGGTAGCTGGACACAAGGTCACAGAACTGTGGGGGAGGCAGAACCTTAGGCTGTGGAATACTCAGGTGCTCTGGGATAGAGGGGAGGGCCAATAGGTCCCATTTCCTCTGGGCAAAGATGAGGCATACTATGACTCATGAGAAGGGAGGGCCAGCTATGGTGCCAGAGTGGGTTCATGACAATAAGACTGGCTGCAACCCCACAACCCAAGATCCCTGGCCATGTCCAACAGCCCAGTACAGCTTCTTCACAATTCCAACCCATGTTTAGCAATGCCCAACTCCCCCTTTGTTTTTAAAATGGGGCAGTGTCATCTTGGGTAAGTTTTTTTGTGGCTATTGTGGGTCCAGTTAGAGCTAGATGCTGTACAAGGACCCAATTAGTAGCAACTTTAGCAATATTAGTTATTTGTTATCTGAGAAATTTGATGAGGCACAGGCTACAAGTAACAGGGTTTCTATAGCAAGGAGGGGGCTAAGGAAGGGGAGAAGCTGAGTGACTAAAGGGTTAGAGAACCAGGTGGTGGGGTCATCAGGCTTGTAGCAGTCAAGCAGCTCCTTGCAGAGTTTTGTTGAGAGTTTTAACATTTTGTTTAACAATATTTGATTCATTAACAAAGAAACATTTTTTCCCCAAGATCACACAAACACCCCCAATGTTCTTCAGTAATGAGGTCTAAAGCTCTGTGGTTTTGGAGTATTTCACCCACAAAAGAATTTAATCCTCTCTGGAGAGATTCAAGGCTGTTGGTAGTGGATATCATGGCCTGGTCAAGCTTGTTTTGGAAGTCCCCCATGAGGTGGTTGGTTTGGCCCAGGGCAGTTCCTGCAGCACCCAGAGACAGACTGCATCATGCCAAGGCCCACCAGCAGAGGGATGAAAATCTCTCTTGGCTGATGCACCTGGAGTTGGAGCTTGTAAGCTGCTTCTTCTTCCTAGTAGAGATACACCTGTGGAACAATCAAGAATGGAGAACAATGAGTGTGAGAGGAAACATTTATTCATGGGGTGGTTATTCCCTTGCACAAAAGGAGAGTGGGTGTCCTGACACAAGTGGTCCTTGTTATGGAAACATTGAGGAGGCATTCAGATCTGGTCAGATTGGATCTGAACAGGCAAAGAGGCACACCCTGACTGGAATCAAAGAGGGGAATATCAGTAAGATGGGGTTGGGAATAGTTTGCTATTGATGTGGGTTATCCAAGAGTGACATTAATAGGGACTGCAGTTAGCAGGGGGCAGGTGATATATGCACAAAAGAAGAAGTTAGAGGAATTGGGGTGGTTAGTAAAGGGGTGAAGGTTGGCCACATATTGGATATATTGTATCCATGTTATAGTGGCTTGTATTTTTTCTGTAACTTGCTTTTCCTGTGAGAGAATGTGGTGGTTAGTTTGTACTGGGCAAAGAGCAGGAACAAGCTGTCTAGAGATATGAAGAGTACCAGAATGGGATAATAAAAATCTGGGAGTATAGAGTTTTCCTGTTATCCCTACCCACCAGTGTTTATCCCAGGGGTTTCATCTAGCTGGACAAATGAATGAGTGAGCCAGGGGAGCAGGTTGACAACATAAATACTGTCATTGTCTCCAAATGTAGTCTATTTGCCTTATAAGATAGGAAAAAAGAGAGTAGATAATTTTTCTGAGATTTTTTAAAGCAGGGTTTAGATATAATAACTTTAGGACAGAATTAAATATTAATGATTCAATTTTAATTGTAAGATTTAGTTAAAACATTGACAAATAGAGGAACCTAGCTAACTTGGTTGGGTACTCTAAATTTAGTCTTTCATGACCATTATGACCATATTGGCATCAATGAGTTAAAGTTTACAACCTGAATACCATAGCAACCTGTTACCAGCCAGGATCATACTTTGTTAGTCTGATGTAAGCCCTAGGCTAATAATCATTTTATATCTCAAGAAGTCTGTAATCTGATTAGGTACTTTGTCTTTAACCTTCTGTTTAAATTTATTCATACCTTCACCCACATGCTTTATTCATATCTTCATTTACATACTTACTTTACAATCTATGTAACCACTCTGTAACAATTTTTTTCACCAAACATTTCCAACATTTAAAGTTCCCTCTCCAGTTTATCTTTTTTAGTCAGTTCATCTCAACTACCAGCAAACACTTTCATTGTCCTTACCATAACACTTATAATAAAAGACCTTTTCAAATTACTTTTTAATAAAAGAGTAGATCAGACTTGACTTATACTATTTATTTACAATAAACATATAGGTTTCAACATTTATTGATTTGGAACTTTGTTCTTATAACTTTCCTGAAATACATTTTTTAAAATATGAAAGCAGATTCAAACATTATTATAAATTTTCTTACAAATTCAGTATCAAGAACATCTAAATTTAAACATAAATCTTTTTTATAATTTATTTTTTATTTATATTATTCTGATTTTACATTCATAGTGTTGACTCCATTATCCTCCTCCTGTCCTCCCTCTTCCAAAGGGACCCTCATCAATGGGGAATGTGGGTCATTCATTGGGGGGGGTAGTCAAGAGTTCTGGGGGTTAGGCCAAGTCTCTGTGCATAATGCCCCAACTTGTAGCTCTAACATTCTTTCTGCCCCCTCTTCCGCGAATTTCCCTGAGCCACACTTGAGACTGCTTCTCTGTTAGTAGTCCCATAGAAGCATAGAGAGACAAAGTAAACTTATAATGGTTGCAAATTCTTATAAGAAGGCCCCATCTATTTACAGAAACTGGGCCAGGATTTTGAGATTTTCTGTGCTTGGAATCCCCTGGCTCTGCAAGGCAGGGAAACTAAGAAAGAGCCATTAGGATTTTCCTGGGGCAGCATAAACTCCAGATAGATCTGTGTCTTGTCTTTCTGTCCAACAATGAGATTTGTGTGTTAGGCTTCCCTCTTACTCCTAGGGACACCTGGCCATCTGCAGATCAATCCCTTCAGGGGATAGCACTAACTAACACATTACAGGTGCATCTGCCTGAAGTGGCCCAGAATGTAAATAATTTTTGATCTACTCTTTCTCCTTGTCGAATACATTGGGACAGCATAACTCTTTTTTTTTTTTTTTTTTTGCAAGTCTGGAGGGGCTCTCCCTCCTCTTCTCGTAGGTATGTGGTTGGGTTTACAGCTTGAGCGGCTTACATTCACATTTGTTTAGCTCAGAGACCTTTGGAAAACCTTGCAGAGAGACTTTCACCTTTGTTTTGCCTCCTTTCATTGTGTTGGAATTTCCAAGTAGCTAAGACAACACTATCTCTCTCTCCACCTCTCTCTATGTGGCCTTGGGTTTAGCCATTTTCAAGTCCTGCCAGCCAGTACCTCATTACTGGAAAGTGTGTTAGGAGGTAGTTGTGTGTGGGGGTGATCTCTGGCCTTGAAGCTTCTGGTCTAACTAGATGAGATTTTATTTTTATTTTTTTATTTTTCCCTAGGGAGAGTTTTGGACTTTTCTCAGGGCTACAGGGCAACTCTCTGATTCTGCCAGTTTAAAACCTTTTACAAATAGGAGAATCTTGTGTTTTCCCCTGCCTATTATCATAATTATTTTCAGTGTTTCTTCTGGGGGCCATTCAACATTAAAAGCTGGCCATGCAGTCTAGCACAGTGGGCTTGGTGGAGGACTTACTCCACAATGAAATTCCAACTGTGCTGGTGCTGCAGAACAAACACAAAGACAGACACAAAGACAAAGCCTTCCTGAGCATGCACTGCCCAGGCCAGAATTCACTCTGCAGCCTTAGGGCTGTGAGCCATATACATACTCATACACACACATTCATTTCAAGTGCACTTTTCATACAGACTTTAGGCAACCATTTTTTTCTTCATATATTCATTCATTTATTTGTTTATTTAGAATTTATACATTTCTATTCTAGATTTCTATTTTATTTACAACTCTGGAATAAAACCAAAACTTGTTTTCAGGCAGGGGATCAGGAGAGACGGAGGGAGCTGGAAGAGTGCTGTCTTCTTTGAGACCTTGGCTAGAGGAACCTGGTGAGAAGAGCAGGTAGAGCAGAGGGGAGGACATGTACACAGAGTGAAAATTAGCATTATTTTGCACCATTGGGCAGAAGTTTTCTAAATCAGTGAGAATTTAGACAGTAACAGGAAAAGCTGTGACTCTTTGATTATATGCAATTGCATTGTTATATTGGAGTTCGCATAGCTGTGGTATGATTGTCAGTGAGGAGGAGGATAAGGGAGGGGATGGGGAAGCTGGGATGGCGTGAACTGAAAGTACAGAAGGAAAAGGAGAAAATAGCTTCCTTATGATGAAGGAAAGAGAAACCCACCTCTCCCTGATGGAGAAAAGAGAAACCTGCCTCTGTCTAATGGAGAGAGGAGCCTGCCTTCCTCTGATGGAGGAAGGAGAAACTGAAGCCTGTCAGCCCTCAATGGGGAGGCAACCACAGGGTTACCCCCAAGGGGAAGATGTCCTGCAAGGGGGCACTCACCTATTAACCATGCATCCACACAGCCCCACATTGGGCACCAGCTGCAAGGTTGTTGGCCAATGAAGTCCCAGGCACAGGAGGAGTTGAGGGGAGCAGGGTCTTGGAGCAGGTGAGTGTAACAGGTAATGAACCACCAGGGAGACTGTCTGACAGACAGCACTCATTTATTCAAAAGGGGAGTGGGTTTATAAACATTTAAGAAAGGTTGAGAAGACACATACAGATCATAAGGTGATTGGATACATAGGCTTATGGGTTGCTATGTAATTGGCTAGTGTTGGAAGGCAGAAGTTGTGAGGGAGAAGTTGCAAGGGAGATAACAGAAGTGGTGGGAAAAGCTACTTGACTTCAGCCACATATCAGATGACTACAGCTGCAGGGAGACTGTTTACTACCATATAAGGGTCTCTTGGGCAGCTGGCCACAAGGTCATGGAACTATGGGAGAAGCAGAACCTGAGGCTGTGGAATACTCAGGTGCTCTGGGATAGGGGGAGGGCCCATTGGTCCCATTTCCTCTGGGTGAAGATGAGGCATACTATGACCTCATGAGAAGGGAGGGACAGCTCTGGCACCAGAGTGGGTTCTCTACAATAAGGCTGGCTACAATCCCCACAGCCCATGATCCCCAGCCATGTCCAACAGCCCAGGCAAGCTTCCTCACAGTTCTAGCCCATGTTTAGCAATTCCCAACACTAGATCACTTTATCCAGGAAAGCTATCCATCCAAATTGATGTAAAAATAGGGACATTCCACAACAAAAACAGGCTAAAGAAACATATGGTAACCAAGCAAGCTCTATAGAAAATACTTGAAAGTATCATTCATGCTGAAGAGAAACAGAAGCACACACATAAAGAAACAGGAAAAATCAAACCATACATAAATAATAGTTAATACAAGAGAGTAAAGGAAAACCAGGAAGAACTAAAAAACTAGAATTATGGCAAGATGAAATTCACACCTTTCAATAAAAACTTTTTTTAAAAAAATTATTTATTTATTTATTTATTTGAGAGAGAGATACAGAAATAGGCAGGTAGAGAGAGAGAGAGAGAGAGAGAGAGAGAAAGAATGGGTGCACCAGGGCCTCCAGCCACTGCAAACGAACTCCAGATGCATGCACCCCCTTGTGCATCTGGCTTACGTGGGTCCTGGAGAATCGAGCCTTGAACCGGGGTCCTTAGGCTTCATAGGCAAGCGTTTAACTGCTAAGCCATCTCTCCAGCCCTCAATAAAAACTCTTAATATCAACAGCCTCAAAGCCCCAACCAAAAGATATAGGCTTGAAGAGCAGGATAGAAGGCAGGATCCTTCTATTTGTTACCTCCAAGAAACTCACCTTTCCATAAAAGAGGTTCACAATGTTAGCATGAAGGTTGGGAGACAGTATTTCAAGCAAATGGGCCAAGAGAACAAGCAGGTGTTGCTATCGCAATATCTGACAGGATAGACTTCAAACCAACATTAGTTAGGAAAGATAAAGAAGGTCACTTTACATTGATTAAAGGAAAAATCCAACAGGAGGTCTAAACATATATGTACCTAACATGGGTGTTCCCAACTTCATCAAACACTATTAGACTTAAGGTCACAGATAACACCAAACACAATTGTAGTTGGTGACTTCAATACACCACTCTCATCAATTGACAGGTCATCTCAGTAAAAAATAAACAGAAAAGCATCTGGATTAAATGAGCTCTTACAGCAAATGGACAGATTGGGGAGTAAAACTGTTGCCATTTAGGTTTGCATTGCTGGCAGAAAACACCAGACCAAAAGTAGCTAGTGGGAAATATGGTTTATTTTGGCTTAAAGACTCGAGGGGAAGCTCCACGATGGAAGGGGAAATGATGGCATGAGCAGTGGGTGGACATCACCTCCTTACCAATATCAGGTGGACAAGAGCAACAGGAAAGTGTGCCAAACATTGGCAAGAGGAAGCTGGCTATAATACCCATAAGCCCACAACCAACAATACACTGCTGCCAAGAGGTTTATTTCCCCAATTGCCATCAGCTGGTGACCTAGGATTCAGAACACCTAAGTTTATGGGGGACAACTGAATCAAACAACCACATTCCATCCCTGGCCCCCATAAAATGATAACGATACATGATATCAAATACAATGCATTCAGTCCAACTTTAAAAGGTCCCAAAGCTTTATTAATTCCATTGATGTTCATATATCCCCATAGTCCAAGACCTTTTAACTGAGTCATAATACCAAAAACAAAACAACCTAAATCTTAATAAACAAAATAAACACTCACACTGCAAAAGATGGCATTGGGCATAGCAAAGAAATATTCAACCAATAAAAGATTTAAGCAGGGTGAACACCAAACTCTGTAGCTCCAAGTTCAATAACTCTAGCTAGTGACAAGTCTCCAAGTCTGATAATTCTAACCAGCAACAAGTTTCTGGATTTCCAATTCTGCCCCTCAAGCTAGAGTATTCACAGTTCTGGGAAAGTTCATCTGGGCCTAGCAACTCTCCTCAGCAGCCATCTTGTGGTCCTGTCCAAGCATCTCCATTGGGTCTCTACTACAACCCACCATTCATCCTCCTGGCACCTTTGGATCTCAAGCCAGGTAATCCAGCAAATCTGCTTCACACTGCCCATGGCCGCTTCCAAAATATATGACCATGTTTCAAATTCAATGACCCTCTCTTTCCTGCATTCCTTATACTCCATAATACTAGGTGGGCTGCTAATTTGTTAATTCAAGGAGGAATAAAGCAGAATTTAAAGAACAGGACACTCCTTCAGTATTCAGTCCCCTTCAAAAGACTCTGCATTCTTTCTGTTGCCCCAATGCAGGTCAGCTGGCTCAATCTTAATGGTTGTAATCTCTCATACAATTGCAGCTGAACAGGCAGCAGTTTCAGTCCAAAGATTTCATTTCTTCAGTGCCATATCCCTCTACTCACATCAGTCCATTTCTATGCAATACAACCCTGCACAAGTTCACAGGACATGGCATGAGCAGAGGATGGATGTAAGATGAACAGCAAACCTCTCACATATCAGGAAGTTCCAAACCCTGCTCTTCACGGGACCAGGCCAGTCCAGGCAAAGCTCTTTCTCACCCTCATAAGTCAAACCTCACAGTCCATAGAAATCTCAAACCCACACCATTACTCATTGCCTCTAGCTGATTGCAGATGCCCTAAAACATTGAATATATTGGGGACAAACTAAGTCTCCTGGCCCCCAATAGATTTATAACTAAACTTGATCTCACAAACAAGTTAAATACTTTCAGTAATAAACATTTTAACTGTCTTAGCAAACTTAACCACCATCAGCAGTCATCAAACTTCTGTCTTAACAGTGACTCTCAGGTTTTCCAATTCCACCCCTCCAGCTGGGCAGAGTCGCCAGGGAAAACTTTCATCCCATGCCAACACTGCACTCCATGCCCTTAACAGCTGGTATATCCAAAACATCTTCAGGTCTCCATGCAAACCACGGTCCATCTTCCAAAGGCTCTTCCAGCCCATTCCTGAGGGTCTTCATGCCCTACCTCATGCTTGATCTCAAATTAGGGCTCCTGGAACCGTGTGCAACTCATGACCATTCTATGCATTTTTCATATTTCCAAAACTAATAATACCAGGTGTGCAACACAGCCATATTCTTAATCCAGGGACAAAATAAACCATAGCCTTGAAAAGCAGGTTCCTTCTCCAAACTCCTTCCATATTCCTCTTGAGGCTGACCTGGAATTAACTATGTAAACTCACGGCAATCCTCCTACCTCTGGTCTCAATTAAAGGCGTGCGCCACCACACAGTCATTTTTAACAGTTTTCTCAGGCATCAATTGTTTTAATGTAAATCAAGTCTCACTTCCTTCCACCTTCCAAGATTGCTAATGTGTTTGAGTTATAGTCAGGTTTAACGCATTGCTGGCAGAAATCACAAATTTAAGACAAACAAGTGCAGCTTGTGGGAAAAAGTCCTCTGCCTTCTTTCCTTCCCCTTAGAAAGCATAAGATTTAATACTTTGGCTTATAGACTTGCAGGGAAGCTCCATGATGGAAGGGAAAAACGATGGCATGAGCAGAGGATGGATATCACCTCCTAGGCAACATCAGATGGACAATAGCAACAAGAGAGTTGCCACATACTGGCAAGGGGAAGCTGGCTATGACACACATAAGCCTACCCCCAATAATGCACTGCCTCCAAGAGGCTTAATTCTCAAATTTCCATCAGCTGGGGACCTACCATTCAGAAGATCTAAGTTTATTGGGGTGGGGGGCATCTGAATCAAACCACCACAAAAACCATGAGAAGGAGCCTGGCACTTTTCTGTATAAGATGATTTAAAACCAAATAAACAACTTGGTGTGCACTCCAAAAATATTCACCACATCCAAGACTGGTACCCACAAACCAGTTTTAGTAATAATGATTTTTACATATATGCACACACACCATCACACATGCACAAAAACATGTTGCCATATATTCATGCTATTCTAAGTTTCAAGGGAACAAGTGAAACCACATTTCAGAAGGATAGTCATAAAATGGCTTAAGTAAAATTTTGATACAAAAAATTATGACTCTTGATATATGCACTTAATATGCATTTTATAACCAATCAATTAATTTAAGATTTGGGTAAGTATATTTAAAGAGGGTTTGAATCAGGTGTTTCTGAGAGCATAACCACAGAAGCTCTCCTAACTTCACTCTGACCCTGTTTTACTTGCTGGTGAAAATTCTAATTGAACTGCAGACCATGACTCAAGGGTACACACGTATCCTGTAGCAGTGAACAGTGTTGTGGGGGTTGGACAGCAAATCAGAGTAAAGACCTTGGCTTCAGCAAGGAAGGTAATGTATGAACTCAACCTCATTATTAGGGCTGACAGAAGTGCAAGGACAACAGCCATATGGTCTAGCCCAGTGGTAACTAAACCCAGGAGTTAGAATCAGAATGTTAATTTTTGAACTTTGACTTTCATTCCACAATTGTAACTCTGTCTCCCAACAGTGACCCAGACCACCCATCCCAATTATCACTTCCCTGGAAAGGCTCAAATCACCTGTCCATTTACCAATTCCCTGTAGTGACCCAAGCTCTGAGGTAAGGTGGACCACTCTGCAACCAACGAATTCCAATGGATTACCCTATTAGTAACCCCTGTGGTGGTTTGAATGTAAATGTATGTCCCCCATAGTCTTAGGTATTTTTGATGAAGTTTAAGCTTTTTACTTAGTCTTCACTGGGTGGTCTCATGGAGCAGGTGTATCACTGGGAGTGGACCTTGAATCCAGTCCTACTAGGTGTGTGTTTACAGCCAGCTTGAGTTCTGGCTGTTCCTGCTGTTTGTTCATTCTCTCTCTGTGTGTGTCTCTCTCCCCCTCTCTCTGCTGTGAACATATGTCAGCCTCTTCCAAACCTGCAATCTATAAGCCTGAATTTCCCCAAAGCTGCTTTGGTCCAGTGTTTGTCCCAGCAAAGAAAACACCCCAGTATTTAATGGAAGTTGCTTCTGGCCTACCTGGTCAGAGCCTTTCTCAGGCTTTCGTGAATAAAGCATGTCTCAACTGTTGAATAGAGACTTATCTTTCTTTTTGTTTCCTGCTTTTATCCTACACTAGGCTTCACTATGACCCACCACAGAAATGAGTTTGAAGGACATGCATGGACTGATAACTCTTAAAGTGTGTTTTTAATGAAAGAGTAATCTGATATTTTTATTACAGAAATAGAAGTCCAGGAAGTGGAGGCATTGGAAAACTAGGGCTTGGTCCTACAGCCATCAGAAACCATCCAGCATCTTAAGTAACTACACAGTTCTACAACCAGAACTCATAATGCACCATACTAATGCATTAAAAGGACCTTGTCTGCCTGGCTGAATAAAAGACTAAAGCAGTTCAGAAAGGTACTGTGGAATTACAAGCACCATATTATTAAAGGGTGGAAAGAGTTCCCTTTAATCCCAGTGAAACTTGTAAAATATATTCAACTTCTTATATCATTTCTTGCTTCTTCTAAAATCTGTGAAAATGAGTAGAGCTGGCCACTTTTCCCAAGCTTCTAAAAATACACACAGAGAATGCCTTTATGCCTTTACTCACTGTTCTGCTTCAGGTTCGGGGTAGAGGAAAATATACAAACCATTTCTTGAGTCTAGGAATTTAATGCCAGGAGAGACTGAAAGATATGAAGCCAGAGAGAGAGAGAGAGGCGTCGGTTGGGGAGGTTGGCGGGAGAGACAGAGAGAAAGAAGAAAAAGAAAAGGGGGGGGGAGGAGATTGGCCAGGGGTTTAAGGGGGTCTTAAGGGTTATGGGAAGAGGAGCAGGGAAACTGTCCTGTGAGGGAGAAGCCTTGGAGATGAGGCAGAGGCTGGGGAAGGTAGCATTTCCTCTTGTAGACCCAGGGGTAGGTACTCAATTACCACAATAGGAGGTGGTTTCAGAATTCCAGACCTAGTCTGAATTCTACCTGTTGGGAGGGAGAGGGGGTTGGGAGGAGGAGAGAATTCCAGGAGGGACTCTTACACACTCACCCAGTGTGAGATGTATGCAAGCATCCAGATGCTTCCATCTCAGACTCTGCTGTTTGAGATTGCTCTCCTACCCCATCTCCTTTAGACAGATGGAAGCAGTCTCTTATGGGTTTGGTGTTACCAGTGGCTCCCCCACTGCTTTTCACAGGGAGGAAGATAACAAACAGTGTAAAATTAAGGTTTGGTTTTCCACTATATAATAAAAGCTGACCCAACAGCAAAGAAAATGGAGACTTTAGGGAGACGCAAGGTCGATGATGAACTGAAAACCCTAGGTAGTAAATTAAAATATTTGCTGATTCATACTAGATAGAAAAGAACTAACTATAGTAAACTGGGTATTTACCAGTTTTATTATTTCTCCTCCCTCTGTCCATTAAAGAAAACACTAAGGTATAGGTGTACAAGACGAATATTTTCTTATGTTCATTTCAATATTATCAAGGAAGCATTAACTTCTTGAATCCTTCAATATGAGTCTTGCAAATCATTACAATATTTTTATCTTGTAGAACATCTAAGAACTGAGTGTTTGCTAATAGGGTGAATAGTAATAAAGAGAAAAATTTAAAGAGAATCATGATATACAATAAATTATTTTAATTTTTAAAATACCAGGATTCTTTCATTTAGTGGGTAAGCTAAGTATTAAAAGTACTCAAGCACTCTCCTACTTCCCTGTCAAGTGGATGGTATATATAAAATATAAACATTACTTATTTTTTCAGTCATTAACCACAGCATAGTGTAACATATTAAAACCTGGGGATTGTGTTTAGTTATTATTACTTGGTATAAAATCCATTCAAAAATGTGATTTTAGAAGAAAATATGTATTATGAATATATTTGGATCTTCTGTTTGTGATGCATGGCACTTTGTGGAAGAAAGTTTATACATGTTCCTGACTGAAATGAACTTATAATGGAGTTTTGCATGTGGTGGATGGGGTGGAGAGATCAGAGCATTGAGAAGACAAGGAATCAAGTATTTTAGGTGAACCAAGGCAGGAAAACATGAAGCATGGAGGTTAATTTTTTAAAATTTTGTCTCAAAAATGGGTCTGTATAGCTCAGGCTTATCCTCCTGCCTCAGCCTCTTGAGTGATGGGATTACAGACATGGACCACTGTGCTTTGTATCCTTTTTCAATTCTCATTTGTTCTATTCTCCTTGTCATTAAAGTTTGATCCTTATACCTTAATAAGAATAGAAAAAGAGAAAGAAAAAGAGTCAATTTTGTTATCCTGAACTCTCAGAGCTGAGTTTTTGTGTATTTTATTGGAAATTTGAGGACACTAAAAGCCGAAACTGCATCATGATGGAATAACCAGGAAAGTGATGTTAACTGCATGGAGAAGACATGAAGAGCTTTGAGTTCTGTAGCCTGAAAAACATTGTCCACAAAAATAGTTATTCATATGAAAAATTTTAAATTCAGATTCAGTAAAATGTTAAACTAGCCAGGTTTCCCTCCTTTCCAATCACAACTAAAATACAAATATGGTTCATATGTGTGAGCCCACAGGACTTAGCCCAGGATCAACCCACAAGTGTGCCCCCACAGCATGTAGCCCAGGGTTCACTCATAAGTGTGAGTCCACAGGACTTAGCCCAGGGTCTACCCATAAGTGTGAGTCCATAGCACTCTGCTAAAGCTCAACCCATAAGTATGGTCCACAACACTTAATCCATGGTCTATTCATAAGTGTGAGTTCATAGAAGAAAAAACAAAGGTCCAGATGCAGGCATGTGGGTCTTCTTCCAGAGAGTCACTGGAATTGCCTCAGGGTTTTCTGTATACCAGGGAAACTCCATATTCAGTTCTGGAATTTTACTGCTGGCTGGGCATACAGGCACCCCTCGCCCACCATTGTGCAGCTGCTTCTGAAAGGTTGAAGTAGAGCAGCTGTGATAAGTGAGGTTATATCATAAGATCAGGCCTGTGACCACTTCCTCATGCATGAAGGGGGGAAGTCCATCAGGCTTGTGGAGTTTGAGTCTTCAAAAGGTCCATGAAACACTGATCTCCACTGTATGAGAGGTAAACAGTTAGTGGGAGTGAGCCTTCCCAGGGGTCCAGCTGCCTGTAAGCTGTTCAGGGCATGTTTGGACGAACTCATTTGGTCCACCAACCTGGACTTGAATGGAACTCTTTCTTGGGTCTGTCGGAACCCTCTCTATATGGGGTGATTAGTCACCCCACACAATACTAAAACATTCCAGAATTCTACACCCTCAATATAACATTGTTTGCATCAATAATTCTGGCCCACTAAGTCATTCTCCTTACGGGAGGGTGAGAACCCACAAAGATCCAAGATGTCTCTCAGGGAAGAGCAATTCTAGGATGTTCTTATTCAGATCCAAGAATGGTGGGAACTACAGGGGGAGAAAAACAAGTTTACTTTCCAGATATGAGACTAGAGGAATGTGCTTACACATACAGGAACCTCATATTGCCACCACAGAAGAAGTGTATCTCCTTGAAGTGGACAAAAAACAGGAGAAAAGTAAAAGATAGAGATAAAGGATGTCTTCTGTGTGCCTAGATACAGCCAGACTTGTAGCACAAAGATCTTTTCTTGTGAGCAAAATAGGTGCCTGTTATATGCAAAGAAAAAAATAACATTTATTTATTTCATATAGTCAGAACCTACCTTCCTCCCTCTCTTTCCTTTTATTTTTTCTTCCTTCCTTCTCTTAATATTTTATTTGTTTATTTATTAGAAGGAGAGGGGGAGGGAGAGAGAATGGGCACACCAGGGCCTCTAGACACTGCAAAAGAACTCCAGGTGCATGTGCCTCTGGCTTACATGGGTTCTGGGGAACACAACAGAGGTCCTTATTCTTCACAGTCAAGTGGCCTTAACTACTAGGTCATCTTTCTAGCCCACCTTTCTTCTTTATTTCCCCCTCTATCCTTCTCTCACTTCCTTCCTTCCTTCTTTTACTCTCTTTCTCTCCTTCCTTGGTCCCTGACACTCTTGTACACAAAACAGAGGGGAAAGGTGACTCCAAGCTGCAGAAGTGAATGGAAACAGTGCTGACAGAGTACTGCAGGGCAGTTCCAGTCCTTTGAGTAGGCGAACATGATAACTATGGATTTTATTTTACCATACTTGAACAAAGGGAATCCCATTTGAGGGCCAGGTTCTGATAACATGACAAAATTCACTTCAGGGCATCTTGGATAATAATGCTAGTTGACACATGAAAGTAATACAGAGTTATTCATTACTAATGGGGCCATGTCATCCTATTTTCTTAAATCATTAAGGTTTTGCTTCTTTATGGGACATGGCTCATGGTGAGACCATAGGAGCTCATACTCCATGTGGTGCTACAGGAAAGAAACTCAGACCCTGTCCATCCTGGGACTCTTCACAGTGAGGATGTTAGTCTCTTCTGTAATCCACTGAGGGAAAGAAGTGAGAAAGAATGCAGACTCAGCTTCATCATACAGAAGTAATATAATGTAATATCAAGTTACTATGCAAATTTCCATTTAGTCAATTACTAGTGAATAACTTTAAAAATAATTTTATATTGAGTTATTATTTTTAACTGATACATAATTTTATTGGACATTTATAGTTCATCTTTTCCAATTTGCTAATGAGTATATGGTATAGTTTGTATTTAATCTTTCAAATGTTATGTATTAATTCGTCTTGTGCCTCTGGCCAACTATTTATACAGAAACCATTTAAGGGAGGAAGGGCACCATTCATCAGATGGGAAGGCATGGCAGCTGAGGCAGCTATCTGTGGCAGCAGAAGCTGAGGATGTGCTTGTTCACTTCCTAGAGGATCAGAAAGTAGACAACACAGGCCAAAACTAGAAGTGGATGTCACCTTCAAGGCCTATCCCTTGTGACCCATTTGTGCTAGATAGGCCATAGTCCCAAAAGTTCCATAACCTCCCACAACAGCATCACCAGCTAGGGAACAAGCATTAAACACATGAGCCTGTGGGGGACATTTCACATTTAAACCATGCATGTGCATCTTATTTTTAAACATATATAAACTCCTGTCAGAGTACAGCAGCATGATTGCATTCATATTCTCATAGATATGAAATTAATCTTGGCTATCGCATGACTACATGATCATAAAAATGAAACTGGAAAAATCCAACTTTTCTCATGTTTTTAATCCTGTTTGAAAGCTTGATTTTCAACTGAAGGGGTCTATCAATATGTGGCAGAGGCATTAATCAAGGTTAGATGCCAACAGTATCACATTCCCATCCTAGGTACACAGCCAGCTATGCTTTCATCCTTGAGAATTGTAGTCCTTGTTAATGAGATGTGGACAATATATCTCATGTAACACTGCTAGATGTCCCCTCACCAAGTGTAATCTTCCTAGAAACCTCTCTTCTCACCTGCAAGAAAGCCATCTGTTGAAGACAGCTACAAGCCACAAGGTTAAACCTCCAAACCAGGCACAGTTTATGGGAGGAATGGCATTCATTTGAAGCTGACAGATCCAGGGAAAGGTCCATAATGGAAAAAAAAAAAAAAAAAGAAAGAGAACTCAGGCACTTTGCATATTTTAGGTTGGAATTCCCTACACCTTAGGGTTGGACCCTAGGATCTTCCCACAGTGACAACTTCTCCTGACAGGTGGCTGGAGATCTAAATTACAAGCTTTAATAAACTCCTGAATCTATTGGGGGGGGCATCCATTTATCCATTCAAACTCCCACATTCTGCCCCTGGCCCCCAATAGTTTCATAACCATCTCACATTGTAAATTGTATTCCATCCAATTTCAAAAGTTCCCATAGTCTTTACCAACTTAAAATAGTTCTAAATCTCAAGTCTCATCTGAGATTTAGGATAGTCTCTTAGCTCTAAGTCCTGGAAGATCTTAACAACTTACATACTTTCAACATATAAAGGTGCAGAGACAGGAACAATGCAAACTCAATAACCATGAAGTAAACATCAAACTTCTGCAGTTGAAGTCTGATATCATAACCAGTGACTGACAGTCTCTGAATTTTCCACTTCCACCCCTCCAGGTGGGATGAATATCCAGGGAAAGCGCCCAACCTGAGCCAACAGCACTGTAGCAGACAGCTTAGGATTCACTGAGATGAACTTCCAGACTGGGCACACTTAAGGAGGAAGGGATTTATTGAAGCTTACAGATCCAGGGGAAGTTCCATAATGGCAGAAGAAGCTGGCCTGCCTTCACAGGTCCAAGCAAAGAGAGAGAGAAGCCTCAAGCCAAAAGCCATACAGCACAGCACACCTCAGGAACTCCAGCTAGGCACACTTTGCATATCTTTAGATTAAAATCTCAAACTCATCACCACACTTTAAGATCCGCCCAGTGACTCTGCCTCCAGCCAGGTGCTGCAGATACAAACTATAAACTAATAAAACACTGACTATATTGGGGGAATATCTATTCAAACTACCACAAACACTATATGGTAGCCCTAGCACAGTCCTGGTATATCAAAAACATCTTCATATTTTCATGCAAACCACAGTCCATCTTCCAGTGGCTCCATGGCCCATCAAGGTTATCAAGCCATACCTACATGCCACATCTCACCCATGGCTACTGGAACTGTGTGCACTTCATGATGTATTCCACATATTTTTCATGTTCCCAAAATCAATACCAAGTTGCACACATAGCCATATTCTGAATTTTAAAATATTTTTATTGATAAATTCCATAATCATAGACAATAAACCATGATACATCCTTCCCCCTCCACTTTCCCCTTCATTAATCCACTCTCCATCATATCCTCTCCCCCTCTCAATTGGTCTCTCTTTTATCTTAATGTTATCATCTTTTCCTTCTATTATGAATGTCTTGTGTAGGTAGTGCCAGGCATTGCAATTTCATGGATATCCAGGCCATCTTGTGTTGGAAGATTGCATTGTGAACATTCCTAGCCTTCCTTTGGCTCTTACATTCTTTCCACCACTTCTTCTGCAATGGACCATGAGCCTTGGAAGGTGTAATAGAGATGTTGCAGTGCTGAATACTCCTCTGTCACTTCTTCTCAGCACTGTGGGACCTTTTGAGTTACCCCAAGGTCACCACTATCTGAAAAGAGAAACTTCTCTAACCAAAAGTAAGAGTAACATTAATATGTGGTATGAACGTTAAAAGCAAAGCTTACAGGGCATTTTGGTGAGCATAATATATGCATTTAGCCAGATACCAGAAGGCGTTACACTCCCTGTCATAGTCTTTTGACTAGGTTTTCAGTATTAGGCATGTATTCCCTTCTATGGAGCAGGACTCCACTCTGAGGAACCAAAAAAAGAAATTAACTAACTTGCTACATTTAGCTTCTGTAACCCTGCTTGCTCGCTTGACTCAGGTACAGCCATTTTTGTATGTTGAAACAAGTTGCAATTGCATTGTTGAAATAAGCCCCCCAGAAATTCCTCAGTTTATCAGTTCCCTTAATTTACTGCTGTAAACCAAGTTAAAGTTTCTTCTTCCTTACTTAGGAGACAACATTCAATAGCCAGACAACAGTACTGCCATTATAGAACAGACAGTCATTCTAAACAAAGAAGCCCAGGCCTGACTCAGATAAGGAAGTAGCTAACTAATGTGCTGACCTCCACCTCTATAATCTATGCTTGCTTAGCAGTAAATCTCTCCCCTGTCTGGCTTCTGGGGAGTCTCCACCTGAAGGACCTTCCAGAGATACTCAGCCGCGGGGGCCTCCGGTCCTTGCAACAGATAAGTTCTGCAAACCATCTACTGACCTGAGATGTGACCCCTATGCCCCTTTCCCACTCCTTCCCCTATATAAACCCCTCCCCTGAGGGCCAGGGCTCTCTTTCACTCCTGCTGTGTCGGTTGTGAATTGAGCCCCTGCCTAGGTAGGAGAATAAAGAAATCCAGCTGTGAATTGCATTCGAAGTCTTGGCTTTTTTTGGTTCACTGGGTGACCCTGGGGGACCCCAACACTCTTGTAGGGGTCTTGGCACTTCACAGTCCAATTAGAGAGTTGTTGGTTCCTCCAAAACAGATGTGCCACTGTTGCACCCATTGGCTCATTTGGTCTGGCTGGCCAAACTTAAGGCTTGCAATATCCACTATTGTTTATCTCTGCTGATGACTTCTCTCTCCCATAAGGCTGCATGCAGTGTAGCTTTTTCCAGATTTCTCTCAGCTGGTCTATAGCAAGGAAAGAATGCCATTTATTGAATGCAGAGGGTGATATATATAGTCTTACAGCACTGTGGAAATGTACCAGGGTTAGAAGGTTATGTTCTCATCCTTTATTGTTGTTTATATCCTGTTGTTGTGTACATCCTCCTATCCTGTTGTTTACATCCTCCTATCCTGTTGTTTACATCCTCCTATCCTGTTGTTAACAGTTAAGCAAGAGCCACCTGCGGCAAATGGAACTTGTGTTTAGGCCAGGAAATGGGAGTGGAACAGGATGTTCTTAGGCAAACAATCCTTGGTCATGTCAGTCAAGCAGGGCAGCAGACTCCCCGGGAGGGAGGGTGGACCCCACAGGTCCCCCTTCCTTAAATATAAATGAGCATCTGTCTTAGGTTGCCTCGGATGTCGACATCCATCTTACCCGTCATGGAGAAGCCTGCCCAGGCCCCGCAGACTCTCTGTCTTAGGTTGATAGACATCCCCCAGGTCTTACCCGTCATTGATTACTCATTTATCTTGTACTTGAGCAGTGGGGTTATCTGCTGCCAGACATCAGACCTGTTTGGTCTGAAATTGGCACTGGGCTTGAGTTTTTGCCATACAGCAGAGACAGACCAAGGACAAAGCCATACCACCCAGGGCAATTAGCCTTAGGGCCATAGACCCACTCCATTCCTAAAAGAGATGGCCTGCAAATTGCAACCCTTTAAAGTAAGTCTATTTGTCCTTATAGTAGAGCTATCTGTTGATTTAAATTTAGTATACCCAATTGTATGAGAGAATTTAAATGATTTTGAGTGTTGAGTGTAGAAGCTACTTCCCCTGAGAGCAAGTCCACAGTGCTCGCTGTAACAGCAGATTGGGAAAGGGCTATGCCAGCAACAGTAACTGCGGGCGGCAATTGCAGCAACGATAGCTGCAGATACACCAAGTCTCTTTTCTGCTGGGTGAGAGTCAGCTGTGTCTGTCAAGTCTTCACTGCCAGGTGAGAATCAGCTGTGTCTGTCAAGTCTTCACTGCCAGGTGAGAATCAGCTGTGTCTGTCAAGTCTTCACTGCTGGGTGAGAATCAGCTGCTTCTGTGGCGTCAGTGGCAGGTGGCAGTCCTGTGAAGAACAATTGAGGATATCTCCTGAGGGAGTTTCATTAGTCCCAGATATGCTGTAAAGCATGTACAGAACAGTTGGTGGAATTAGGTGAAAAGTCTGCAATTGACCATGGGCTTAGGATAAGGCATCCAGTGGAATCATCAAAGGAATTGGAAGAGTTAAGTTGAGAATAGTTAAGCTTGAGAACAAAGCACATGAAATTCTTAAGGGAATAGATAAGAGTTAAATTGGCTTTCTCTAGATCAAGATGCAGAGCGAAATCAAGTTTCATTTGTTCACAATCCAAAACATTAAGGCCCCCCGAAATCAAAAATCAAGGGCTTGCCTTTTGTAAAATCTTAATAAATTGGCTTTCTCTGGATTACTTGTTCCTTGTCCCCAATCCAAAACATTAAGGCCCCAAAATCAAAAATCAAAATCCATTAAGGGCTTGCCTTTTGTAAAATCTTAATAAATTGGCTTTCTCTGGATTACTTGTTCCCAATCCAAAACATTAAGGCCCCCTGAAATCAAAAATCAAGGGCTTGCCTTTTGCAAAATCTTAATAAATTGGCTTTCTCTGGATTACTTGTTCCTAATCCAAAACATTAAGGCCCCCCGAAATCAAAACCAAGGGCTTGCCTTTTGTAAAATCTTAATAAATTGGCTTTTTCTGGATTACTTGTTCCCAATCCAAAACATTAAGGCCCCCCAAAACAAAACCAAGGGCTTGCCTTTTGTAAAATCTTAATAAATTGGCTTTTTCTCTGGATCAGGAGTGCATAGCGAAATCAAGTTTTACTTGTTCCCGATCCAAAACATTAATCAAGATGCAAAGTCTTAATAAATTGTCTTGCTGTAATATGTTTAATGCCCGTTCCTTGTTTCCTTAGCAATTCCTTGTTTCCTTAGCAATTCAACTAACTGATCTACTAGCAATGAATAAGAGCTAGCAGTACCCATTTTCAATACGCTCCTCTCTTACCTTTTCTGCGGCTGGCCAGCCTTCAGGAGCGATCCTTCAGCAGTTTTCCTTCTTTCCCAATCTCGGTGGAACCTCCATTTGTAGCGCCCTATCCTGCATCCTACCTGTTGTTACAAGACCCCGAGCTGGGCGAGGTGTGCTGAGGATTGAAGAGACGTTCACTCGGTCATTCCACCCCCAGTGCTTCAAGAATGCCATTTATTGAATGCAGAGGGTGATATATATAGTCTTACAGCACTGTGGAAATGTACCAGGGTTAGAAGGTTATGTTCTCATATCCTGTTGTTTACATCCTCCTATCCTGTTGTTTACATCCTCCTATCCTGTTGTTAACAGTTACAGCAAGAAATACCACCTGCAAACTGCAAACGGAACTTGTGTTTAGGCCAGAAAATGGAGTGAACAGGATAGAGGACCAGGGAGGGTGGGACCCACACACTCACCCTTCCCTTTACTCAATCTCTGAGGCATGCCCAAGTTCCTGGGCTCTGGGGCTGAGTCAGTTTCTGTAAAGTCTCTGGAGACATGCCCAGACATGCCCAAACATGTCCCTGTACATGTCCCATTTGCCCCAACCAATCAAAGATGTACAAATGAAACTGCTGCTTACTTAGCCACTCATATTAGAAGATTACCTAACCAGCCTGGAATTCCCCTAGCTGTGCTTAAAAGGAGCCTGTGTGCTCCTCTCAGGGTCGCCATTTTGTACAAATCATTGACCCCCACATGCTGGCTAATTCTGCAGAATAAATGCTCTTTGCTTTTACATACTATTTTCTCTGGGGTCTTTCTTCAGCGATTTTTGGACCCTTACACTTTGCTTACTGTTGTGGAAGGCATCTTCAGTTGCAAGTACCAAATCCATGCCCATTTCTCCAAAACAAAAGTTCCAAAAAAACCAAAATCCACATGATCAGACACAGCAACAGCCCACTCTCTAGTACCAATCCTGTATTAGATAGCCATACATCACTGGGATGAACCTCCAAACCAGGCACAGTTTAAGGGAGAAATGACACTTATTTGAAGCTTGCAGATCCAGTGGAATTTCCATAATAGCAAAAAGAGAAGACCCACCCCCAAAGCAAGAGCTCCCCCATCCAAAAAAAAAAAGGCAGCCAAACTACAGGGAACAGGCAGAACTCAGGCACTTTTCATATGTTAGGTTGGAATTCCAGGTCCAACACCACACCTTAGGGCTGGATCCTAGAATCTTCCCACGGTGACACCTCTTCCAGCCAGGTGACTGGAGCTCTAAATTACAAGCTTTGATAAACTCCTGAATCTATGGAGGGACATCCATTCAACTACCACATAATCCAATGCTGTAGTCATGGTCTCAGAGATACTGTCATCACAGGATGTGTAAGGTCTGTGTCCTTGTGTGACTGTGAGGAAGGAGCAGAGCAGTAAGTTGACTTTCAGGATTCTGAAGAATATTATAAGGTTATCTGATATACCTTTAAACTTCCCTTAATTAATAGAAGTCATGGTGATGTAAATAGTAATATGAAAAGCTGTGACTCCAAAGAAGTAGAAGATACTTTACCATTCTTGTGAGAATAGTCTCAAGTTTGATCACCCAGGATTCATGGACTATGTGGGGTTCAATATTTGCCACCATCCCTGTCACATTATGATAACATTAATACTGCCATGAGAAATATCAGCAACAAAGTTACAGCACCAGAGGGACAAAAACATTGACCATCTTCTATAATGCAAGTCCCATAAAAGCTTTGTAAAACCCCTGTCAAGAAAATAAACACTGTTTTTAAATCATTCTCTAATAGGTACTATCCATTATACTTACAACCTTTTTGATTGAAAAGATATTTCTTTTTTTCTTTATTGGTTATTTACCATGTTAAACTAATTAAGAAAATGGAAACAAATCTATAAAGTGCCATCCACCCTGATGTCACGTAATGAAAATATGCATGAGCCATAAATGGTTTATCCAATACTTTGAGTAATTGTGAATGCATAATTGTTTCACTCCTTCAGCTCTTAATATGTTCTTAGACTTTGTTGATGAATAACCTTTCCTGTTATTGACACTTCTAGTTCACTTGTTTTATTGTTTGCTAGATAATGATCACTCCCCATTTTTGACACACAAGGAAATGTCACTAGAGGAGGCAAAATGGTTAAATGTCATCCAGGCATGGATAAAATTTTCTAAAATGGGAATATCTGCAATAAAGAAAACATTAAATATCATTATTTAAACTTGATTTATCTTAAACTTTGATTCTCTAACCCTTCAGAATTTATAGTTAGGATGATACAAGATAGAATATTAGAATTATTCTTCATAGATTATAATAATTAACATATCCCCATAATCTTGTAAACACAAAATTGTGGCAACAGCATCTTTTCTATCCACAGTCCACTAGCCAGGAATCCCTCTTGACCTTGACAGTGATAATGATTATCCAGATATGTGCCCCAAAAGGAAGTAAAATACTTTGCTGTCTTGAAGCCAATCTGTGCTTATGGGATTGTTGATAAAATGAAGTTGAAAATGCAATTTTGTGGTGCTTACCCACAGCACTGTTGATACTTGGGACCAGGTACCCTTGTCTGCATACCAAGAGCCTTCCCACTAGGAGACAATTACCTCCCTCCAGTTCCACCAGTCCAAACTGCCTGTACACATGAGCAAATGGCCTCAACCTTGGTTGAGAATCCCTGATGTAGGCAAAATTCTTACTGATGTCCTTAGCATGTTTCCTAACAGACATTACTGTTGTCATTAGGGGTGAGAGTTGCATTTCAACATTCTTTGTAGGACTATTTTCCCCTCTAGATGATATGTCCTAAGGTTAATTACACAGTGATTTCAAGGTATGTCAATAACCACTATGGTTGTTTTCACACTTTGTCATTGATTAAAAAAATTTTATGTATAAGCCATTTATGGAAGGATTGGGAAGACATGAATACCAATATGTTAATTAATTAATTAATTAATTAATTTATTTATTTATTATGCTTAAAAATAATTTAAGGAATGGAGAGATAGATTAGTGGTTAAGGTACTTGCCTGCAAAACTACAGGACCAATGTTCAATTCCCCAGGATCCACATATGTCAGATACACAAGGTGTTACATGCTTCTGGAGTTCATTTGCAGTGGCTGGAGGCCCTGGTGCACCCATTTACTCTCTCTCTCTTTCTCTTTCTTTCTCTGTAAAATAAATAAATAAAATAAATTGAATTTTTAAGTAATTTAATATCACTTTCTATAAGTATCATCTATCACAGATGATGAAATATTTCTATAGAGACCTGGGGGAAGGCTTGGTGAGTAAGACCACTTGCCATGGAAGCATGAAGACCTGAGTTTGATTCCAGTACCCATATAAAAAGCTCAGCACAGGGCTGGAGAGATGGCTTAATAGTTAAGGTGCTTGTCTATGAAGCCTAAGGACCCCAGTTCAATTCTCCAGAGCCCAGGTAAGCCAGATGCACAAGGGGGCACATGCATCTGGAGTTTGTTTGCAGTGGCTGGAGGCCTGGGTGTGCCCATTCTGTCTCTCTTTCTCTCTCTCAAATAAATAAAATAAACAAAAAAGAAAAGAAAAGAAAAACAGGAAAACAAAAGCTCAGCACAAATGGCTATAACCTCAGCACTGAATATAGAATGGAGAAAAGAGGCTCATTGGAGCTCCCTGGGCAGGCAGTCTAACTGGAAAAATTGTGAAAGAATCTGTCTCAAGAAAATTGTGAAGGCAAACAATACAAAGGGACACCTAATCTCCACCTCTGACTTCCACACATGTCACATGGGATGTGAGAAGGTGCATACAACACATACAAAAATAAGCTATAGATACACAAACATAAAAAATGATTTCCAAAGCCAGGCATGGTGGCGCACGCCTTTAATCCCAGCACTGGGAGGCAGAGGTATGAGGATTGCCATGAGTTCAAGGCCACCCTGAGACTACATAGTGAATTCCAGGTCAGCCTGGGCTAGACTGAGACCCTACCTCGAAAAACAAAACAAAACAAAACAAAACAAAACAAAAAATATTTCCAGAGACTTTACCTTACTTGCTTTGATTTCTAAATGCCAATACAGAAAATGGTGTTGTTTTAGAATGAATATATATTATAGGGGGATTTATTGCACTGGCTTACATGACACAGACTGAGAAGTCCAACAATAGCTGTCTGCAGGCTGGGAAGCCTGAGAATTCAGTTGCTGCTCAGTCCACAAGGCTGTGTGCTTCTGCAGTCCCAATCTGGTCCTGAAGACCTAGAGGCTTCCTGGAAGAAAATATCCTGGAATTCTGACCTTTATTCAAATATCAACTCTGAATTTAATTACTTCAACCAAATTTTAAAACTTTAGTGATAGTCATCTAGTCATATGTTATCTGGGGATAATTATGTTGCTGGCATCATTACTGTCCCCAAAGGGCAGTTAGCTTAGCATGACAATGTCCAAGTGTAGGCAAGGAAAAAGAGAAGTTTTCTGAATCAGACCATCAGAGGTTGTTACAGAGACCAGGCATGATGAGTCTGGATCTCATGCGAATCCAGACCCTCCACTGGTCTTCAATCCTCCCCACCCACACTGTGGATGAAACTCTAGAACTTCTAGAGTCTGAATAGCAAGCCCCATGCTAATGTCCCCCTGGCCATCTCTCCCAGACACTGGTGCTCAGAAATATGTGCACATTTGGAATAATATCTTGCTAAAAACAACTCACTCAGGATAGAAAACAATCCTGTAAGATATCCCCCTTCAGGAAGTGCCCAGAGCTACCAAGGGAAGTACTTCCTTCTCCTCTTCTTCTTTCTATCTGTACCTCCATGTCTCAAATCAAGTTTATACCTTAACACTTTTGTTGAGGGTGGGATCATTCTGGGATTGGACTCAGGGCCTTGTGATTATAGGCATCACTGAGCCATGTTCCCAGAACTAAAGTGCTCATTTAAAAAAATATATTTTTAAGTAGTTAGCTTTGGGCTGGAGATATGGGCTTACAGTTAAGGTGGTTGCCTGCACAGCCAAAGGACCCAGGTCAGATTCTCCAGGACACACATAAGCCAGATGCACAAGGTGGCATGTGCAGCTGGAGTTTGTTTGCAGCCATTCCCTCTCTCTCTCTGCTCTCAACCATGCAAACTTATTAGAAATACCCTCATTGTCCTTCATAGATCATGGTTATTCATAATCAGATGAAATTTATGTTATTTAGCTGCATCTTTCAGTGGCAATTTGACAGTTAATTATTGCAAAATTATGTTTGTAACCAATAGTGATGTAATTGCATGTCAAGTGCAATGGTGACTTGCTACCAAACTGATACATCCTGGGAGGCATCATGTACATAAGAAGTCATCTGAGTTAGGCATGGTAGGCCATGCTTATAATCCCAGCACTTGGAAATAAGGGGTAGGCGTCTCAAGAGTTCAAGGTCAGCCTCAGCAACATGAGATCCTGTCTCAAAAATCCAACAACAAAAAACCACCAAAGTCATCTTCTACCTGCTATACACTAAAATGATGAGCAGAATCAGGATGGCAGAGGAAAATCAGGGAAGGAAATGGCCCCTTTGATCCTGAGGGGTTTTCAGTTTCTCATTTTGGAAGTCCGATTTCTGTTGTGCTTTGTTTTCTGTAGACAACATGGTCCTTGTAATGCATTTCTCTTCATAACCTTATTCAATTGAACCTTTCTCATTCTCTGAGGGTGGGGGGGCAGGGAGCTGTAACACATAGCATGCATGTAGAGATCAGAGGACAAGATCAGGGTGACAGTGCTCATCTTCCAACTTGTTTGAATTAGGGTTCCCTCAGGTTTGCTGTTACAATGCCAGACTAAATAGCCCATGAGCTTCAGAATTCTTTTAACTCTACTTCCCACTGCCATAGATGTGTTGGTGATGCAGGATTTGGGGTCCAGGGAGGGATCAAATTCCATAAAGATGTAGGAGCTCTCAGGCCCATGGACCCCAACTTTTTTTAAGTATATTTTTTATTATTTTATTAATTTATTTTTGGAGAGAGACAGAGAGAGATAGACAGAGAGGGAGACTGAGATGGGCGCGCCAGCAGTCTCTTAGCTGCTGTGAACAAAATCCAGATGCTTGCGCCCCCTTGTGGGCAAGTGCGGCATTGTGCCCTTGCCTCACTTTGCATCTGGCTAAACGTGGAACCTGGAGATTGGAACCGCTGGACATTGGAACCAGCATTCTTAGGCTTAGCAGGCAGGCGCCTTAGTTGCTAAGCCATCTCTCCAGCCCCCAACTTTTTTTTTTGAGGTAGGCTCTCACTCTAGCCCAGGCTGATCTGGAATTCACTATGTAGTCTCAGGGTGGCCTCGAACTCACAGCGATCCTCCTACCTCTGCCTCTCCATGGCTGGGATTAAAGGTGTGTGCCACCGTGCCCAGCTCTCCCAACTTTTGATTTCTTGTCCAAGTTAGCAAAGAATTGGAAATTTGGACTCAAAGAAAGGTAAATTATGAATTATGATGTTCATTTTAGGGAGAGTTAGAATCCAGAGGGAAGGCTAGCAGAAAGGCTTAAGCCAAAAATAGGTTCTTCCCCTTCCCCAGTCTGGCTGGAAAGGCATAGGGATACAAAGAAAACCTTCTGTCATAGGGAAGTCTGGGACACAGAGAGAGAGAGAAAAAAGAGAAAGAGAAAGAGAAAGAGAAAGAGAAAGAGAAAGAGAAAGAGAAAGAGAAAGAGAACCAAAGCCAAAATATCTCCCTCACATCAGGTGTAACAGATGATTAAAAGAGAATAAAAGCCTCAAAGTTTAAAGAAAGAAAGCACTGAAATAAAGTACAATGTGGAAAGCAAAGCAGGAAAACCCAGCCAAAAAGAAATCCTTTTTCTTCCCAGCCTGGTTTCTGGGAGTGGGGAGAGTTTACCATGGGGGCCAGGAGAGGAAGGCTTTAAACACATGTGCCAGGCCTATTAAAGATTAAACATTCAATTAGGATGAGCCTTATCATCTGATTCAGGTGTGTAAAGGAGAGATGTGATGGGTTGGATTCCAGACTGATTCAGGAGGGGCCAGTCTCCAGGTGTGCTAAGCCTTCGAAAACAATGGAGCAGGAAGCACCATTGAGTTGTTGTTTTTGCCATCTTGCATAAGACTGAGTCAGACATGAGCTCCAGTCCTTCCATGGCAGGTGAAGTAGGCCTTGCCTTAGGCCTCTAAATCTGGCTAACTGCATATAAATCATTATCTTGCTTCTATTTTCTATCCCTAGAATCTTATAGCAGTGTAAGTCATTATGTCAACCTTACAAGAGTTCTCAAGATATGAACACTGGTCTTCAGGGCTGTGTCATTTAACCATTTAGCCATCTTCCTATCCCACATAAAGCTGGTCTCCCACATAAAGGTGATGGCAGACCAAGAAAACAATTGCCCTTAAGTCCAGCTTGTGAAACCATGAGTTTAACTGGGATTAGTTACATGAGCAGTGCAGTTAAAATTTTCTTTCAGGACAATGGGCAACTTGCAAGCAGATACACTACTGAAGAGCACAGTGGTGATTAACCCTTTATGCACCCCTGCAGGGCCCCATGTGTTCTCTCTCATAAGGGAATGTTGAGGGTTTTATGCAAGTAATCACAGCTTCTCTGATTTCAAGATGGACACAGGATTTTCATGGCCAGAGAGAGAGAATGGGTGCGCCAGGGCCTCCAGCTGCTGCAAACAAACTCCAAACACATGTGCCACCATGTGCATCTGGCTTATGTGGGTCCTGGGGAATCAAACTTTGATCCTTTGGCTTTGCAGGCAAATGCTTTAACCACTAAGCCATCCCTCCAGCCCTCCATTTTTATTGTTCAATTCATTTGCTCTTTCTTTCTTTCTTTCTTTCTTTCTTTCTTTCTTTCTTTCTTTCTTTCTTCCTTCCTTCCTTCCTTCCTTCCTTCCTTCTTTTTCTTTCTTTTGTATTTTGTCTTTCCAATGCTAGGATTGGACCAAAGACCTTCTATACTATGCAAGCACTTTACCACTTAACTACATCCTCAGTCTTTCATTTACATACATTATTGGATTATTTAGTTTTTGGGTATTATATTTTTTTGAGTTCTTCATATATTCTGGATAGTAATCTTTCCTTAGATGAATAACTGGCAAAGGTTTTCCTCATTTAATATGCTATTTGTAATAGGCTTCTTTGCTGTAAGGAACTTTTTAATTTTACATAATCCCTTTTCCTAATCCTTGCTATTATTTCCTGAGCTATTTGAGTCTGATTCTGACAGTTGTTTTCTTCACTTTTATCATGAAATATTTCCCCTATAGTAGTTTTAAAGTTTTAGGTGCTGCATTGATGTCACTGATCCATTTTGAATTGATTTTGGCACAGGGTGTGAATTTCTTTCATAGGTTATTGCTTCAAGTCATTTTTTACTCTAAAAAATCCCTTAGACATAGAAAGGTATTTAGAAGATGTTCTAGTTTATAACTTATTAACTAATGTGTTCCTTTTGCAATACACCTTTTGGCCATATTTAATCCATTTTCCAGGCTACCTTATATCTAGCTTTTTATTTCTGGGTAGACACTACTGTATGAATCATTTTGCTTGTTTGTTTATGGAGACAGGAGCTTGCATAGCCCAAGCTGGCTTCAAACTTGCTGTGAGCCTGAGGACCCGATGTTCTAGGATCACACATGCAAGCCAGCATGCCAGGCTACACTATGGTAATCTTGAGAAGGAAATTTCTCCATCACTTTAAAAATGTCAAGAGACCAGAAGCACTAGTCAGGGTTCTCTAGAAGAACAGAACCAACAGAACAGAAGGAGGTATATGAGATTGCCTCACAACATATGGTCTGGGCAGTACAAAAGCAGGTGTCCACAGACCAGACAGTTAAATTATATAATGCTCAGCCCACAAGGCTAGATGCAGGCTGGAGAGTCATAAATCCCAGTAGATACTCAGTTCACAAGAAAATTTGAATAGCAGAAACACTCACAAGGAGCAGCAAGTGGAGCCAGACAAAAACCACATACCAGCTATGGGTAGCACAGGCAGCCAGACAAAAAAAGTAAAAGCCCACTGTTCTCTTGGAGCTTCCTTACATATACTCCGCAGCAGAAGGGTCACAAATGCAGGAAGAATGACTTCCTTGCTCATTTAGTCTTGCTGGAAACACCCTTACAGACCCATCCAAGAAGCATGTCTTTCACTCCATCCCTAATCTGGTCAAGTAGACAATATAGCTAAACCCTCACACCTGGGATTCCCTATTTGTTTCCAGCTAGCTCAGGCACAGGAAGAGGACTGAGTCTTGAGCCCTTGAGTCAGAGTGCCCTGCCTTGACATTTAAGTCCAGAGGCAGAGATAAAGATAGGGCTAAAAGTGAGTGTTTAGTATAGCACCAGCTCAAAAGAAAGACTCCCTGAAGAAGCCTCCTTTACTGCTGGCAGCATGCACAATTATGTCTTCCACTCTTCTGTGGATTCTGGGGGGTGCGTCCTTCAGCTAAGTGGCAGCCAGTTCCTCTAGCTAGTACAATAATGGAGGATCACTTGTAGTCAGTTCCTCTAGCCACTGCAGTCATGAAGGACCACTTGCACCCAAGTCCTCCAGCTAGTATGATAAGGAGGACCACTTGACCCTCTCTGTACCACCAGTGTTCCTCTCTAGTAAGCAAGTGTATTTCCTGTGACAGCCCTTTTGGGGAACCATTCTCCGAGTGTTTTTAACTCCTTGCTTATACTTTTGTCCCCTGCAAACACAAAATAAATTCATGCCTTCATTCATCTGACATCTCCAAATACAATAGGTAGCTTAAAATTACACTCAGATATGTGTAAAATAAATGGAAGGCCTGGGGAGATAGCTCATCCAGTAAAATGCTTGCTGCACTAGTGTGAGGATCTGAGTTTGGATCCTGATAATCCACATGAACTCTAGTGCTGGGAAGGTGGAGATGGGCACTCCAAGGAAAGCTAGTGGCTAGACTGGCTAACCCTGTGAGCTCTGGGGTCCAAGTGAGAGCCTTTCTCAATAAACATGTGGGGAATGATCAAAGAAGATGTATGACACAGACACTGGTTTCCACAGGGCACATGCACACACATGCATGCATGCTCCCACACACATGCAAATAGGAAACAAGCAGGCGTACCTATACTTACATTGGATAAAATAGACTTCAAACCAAAAGTAACTAAAAAAGACAAAGAAGGCCACTTCATACTTATCAAGGGAACAATCCAACAAGAGGACATGACAATCATCAATATTTATACACCAAACACAGGTGCACCACAATTCATCAAACAAAACTTACTTGACAATAAAACAGAAATAACCACCAACACCATCATAGTTGGGGACTTCAATACTACGCTAGCAGCCATTGCTCACAGTGGGTATCTTCAAGTGAACCATTTAGATGTTTACTTTGTCTTTTTCCACCCTCCTGGTTTTCCTTTTACTTTTTTTGCCTGTGTATGTGCTAGTGAAGTGTGTATATATGCATCATCATTACTGATGTGTTTGATTAAATACACTGATTTATGACTTTCTTTGGTTCTGTAAGTTTAAAAGTTGGTGTCATCTCTTCCATGGAGAAACATGTAATTTGTGATAACTTGAGTCCATTCTTGAGCCCTGTGTTCACTTGTATTTGGCTCAGAATGAACTTTTTAGTTGTTTCATTTATAGTAGAGTCATTACTTTGTGCCAAAATTACCTTATGCCAAACATAACACAGTACTCTGCATTTTCCCTTTATCTTACTTGACCTTTCAAAACAACATACAGGTTAGGTACTATTGTTCATACCTAACAACACAGTGATTACTGTTTAAGTAGCTTCAAGAAGTTCTGCAGGTCAGAACTCTCAAATTAATCATGTCAGGCTCAAATTCAGCCACGTTCTTTTCAGGGGTTGTTTGGGAGAAATAGTTTCCTCACATTTACTGGGTTATGGAGCTTCCTAGATTGCCTGGCTGAGAACACTAAAGCCAGCAGAGTCAAGGTGAGTCTCATCCATGCCTTTATTTCTCCAGTTCAGTTTCTTCTGCCTCCTCCATCTACTGAGAAGGATGCCTATAATTACATTGAGCTGGTCTGAAAACATGAGATCATCTCCCCTTTCAAACATCCGCTGATGGTAACCTTTAATCTAGCCTAAGCCTCCACTCCTCATTCCATGGAAAGAATATGCTTGAAGTTCATACAGATTAGGATATGAAACCTTTGAAGTGGTGGTGGAGGTGGTGTGTGTGTGTGTGTGTGTGTGTGTGTGTGTGTGTGTGTGTGGCATTATTCTGTATATCATAGAGAACAGCATTAAACAGCCCTTAGAATGTCATGTGAACATCAAAGTACAGGTTGAGTCGATACTGAAGTTGGAACAACAGCAAATATTCCCATCTGGGCTTCCAGGCTAACCAGGGGCATCCACTGTCTGCATCCTGGGAAACTTTACAAAACACAGTTGCACAAATATTGGCAATGTCACAAATGTCTTGTATCAGGAAAAAGTGAGCTTCTGGATATCTTGTACATGCAGCTTGTCTCTCCCTTGTAACAGCAACCACTTTACAAGAAAGGGTAGTTATCTAAGATGGAGCCCAGACAGGGGATCTCCAAGCACTCAGACACAGCTACTCTGAGAGACCATCCTCCCCCACCCATCTGGTTCTGCAGCCATACCCAATATGCTGATGAAATAACTGGGGGTCAGCTTCCCTTCAGAATGTCCTTGTGTCATTTTATATTGGTGTAGTAGGGTTGGGGAGCATTTCCAATCCATGTAAACATGACAAACTCCTTATAGAGATTAGTGACAAGTGAACACTTGTCACTCATGGCTCCTGCTAGCTGTGACAATACATCTTTGTCTATTGATGTCTTCTATTCATTCTGTGTTGTAGTTAGATTCTCATTGCTGGGACAAGACACCAGGGGCATCTGCCTAACCTCACCTCGCCTCACCTCACAGGGAAGTAAAAGCAAGACCCTTAAGGTTTAAGGGAGTTTTAGGGGTTTGCTGACTCTAGCACACTTCCAGTGGGAGAGTGTGGATGAGAAAAATAGGGAATCCACTGATTCCCATGCTCTCGGGCAGCCCACCAGTTCTCCAATCCTCTCAAGTAGCTGTCCTAGCTGCAGTCCCAGCGGGAGGACCCTCCTGCACTAACAGCAAGCCAGTGGATGCAAGTTAGCAGGCCAGGACCTCAGCACCAGGCTTTCCTGCCATCATGCAGCGCTCCACAGGCATACCTGTCCTACTCTAGCCTTTCTGAACTCCCACGTGATCAGGGTCCCACTTGCTGATTGTACCCTACCATTCCTGAGTCCCACTGGGGCCATTGCTGTCCCAGTTGCCACTCCCCCTTCCACCCCTGATTAGGGACCCAGGCTAGCAGGCCAGGGTTCCCACCCTAGTCTTCCTGAGCCCAGCGTGGGTGATCATGGTCCCAGTCGCCATTCCCCCTCCAACCCATGATCAGGGACCTGCTCTAGCCTTCCTGAGTCCCATGAGCACCTGATCACGATCCCTTGTCACTCTGGTATCTTATCATCAACTGCCACCCTTCCTGGCACTGAAAGGACACTCTGTACATATCCAACAAGTATTTCCAAAATTGTGTATCCTCTTCACCTAAAGAACACACATTTCATCAGTAGAGAATATAAATCCCTGATGAATAGAATAGTAGAAAACTTGGGAATCAGGGAAATTCAGGGTTTAATCCTGCCTCCAACATAATTTTATTTCAGATATCTCCAAATACAACCATTTAAACATTGGTAGCAATATTGCTTTTGTAGCAGATGCAATCAACCCACTAAATTCCCTGATATTTCAAAGCCAGGGATACTTATTTTGAGGTTACAACAGGTTCTTTTTAAAAAGTATTCTTTCTTTCTTTTCTTTTTTCTTTCTTCTTTCTTTATGAAAAAGAGAGGCAGAGAGAGAGAGTGAAAGAGAGAGAAGCACATGAGAATGAGAATGTCAGAGACTGTTGGCACTGCAAACAAACTTCAGATGCATGTGCCATTTTGTGCATCTGACTTTATGTGGGTATTTGGGAATCAAACCTGGGTCAGAAGGATTTGCAAGCAAGTGCCTTGAACTGTTGAGCCATATCTACAGCCCTTTATCGGGTTCTATTTGTAGGCAAGTAGCAAGTAACTTAAGGTCTTATCTGGCAATGCATCTATGACCAAACACTTGTCTACATTACCCATCATATATCAAGACTGAGACAAGATACTTCCCTGGTGTGGGGATAACTTTTAAAATGTTAATGCTCTTTCATGATACCTTTACCATCTCACCAGGGCCAGGTCCAGCTGTATACAAAGCTGAGAAAATGAGCTATGCTAGAGAGAGATAAGTTGGTAAGTAACTCTTAAGGTGAACATGAATGGACTTCTATTACTCAGTTGGAGCAAAAGAATGTGTGACTTCTGGACCCTGGTGGACACAGGCTACTGATGAATAATAAATTCATTAGTACATGGAAACATATGTCACCATGTAGAAGTCTTGATTCTCAGATTCACATTCTACTCACACCAAGGTCATGGTGATGGTCCTCCTTCCTATGCAGACCACTCAAGGAAACTTGTTAGAAACAGAAATAAGCAATCTCCTGCTTTGCTCTTTATATAGCCAAAGAAAGGGCCAACACTTTGCTATTGGGTGTTTGCTATTCATGAGAATAAAGCCTGAGTCCCACACTTTCATAGTGATTGGTGCCTCATTAATGCCCATGGTCAAGAGTGCTGGCCCTGGAGACAAGAGACATGGCCATGGACTTTGAGACCATGAGTAAATTATTTACTCTCTGAGAGCTCCCAATTCTTCATCTATAAACAGTATAGTTGATTGACTTACCTACTTCAAAACCATGTGTAGACTAAATGAGCCAGAATCCTAAGGATCTGGAGCACAATAAATGCTCAAGAAAGACTAATAAATTGACATAATACAATTGTAGTTAGATTAAGATGAAGCCAAATATATTACATGATCATAGCTCCAAAAGTTCTTTGAATATTGCTATGCAGAGAAAATATTTTCTATCATCTGTAGATAATCTGTCAATAATCTATGTATCTATCTATCATCTATCTCAAAACATTAAAAGAATGAGATGGCTTAGAGGTTAAAAGCACTTCCTGTGGAAACATGAAGGTTTGAGTAGGCCTGAGAGACTGCTCAAGATTGATCCCCAGGACCCACATACGAAGCTGGGCATAAACATACATGTCTATAACCACAGTCTCACAGATGAACATAGGTGGAAGAATTGTTGGAACATGTGAAAAACTGGCAAACTCCAGGATTGTCAGAGAGTATGACTTAAATAAGAACAGGTGAAAGAGTGATGTAGCAAGATATCTGATGCTCCTCTCCAGTCACTGCAGGCAAGCACACATACACACACAAGCAAAAATTTCCAAGAAACTAAAGAAGACTTAGATCCATTTGAAGTCTCAGAACAAGAATCCAAGGACCTTCTGATGACACTGAAGCAGCTATTGTGTGTGTGTGTGTGTGTGTGTGTGTGTGTGTGTGTGTATGTACAAAATTTAGAGTTACTATAAGGATTGACTTATGTGATGATTATGAAGCTATCTATAAACATGATGATCACAGGTGGTGCAAATTCCAGTACAAGATTAAAATCCAGAGAAAGAGCAATGTTGAGTATAAATCAAAATTCAAGGGCACAAGATTAAAGTCATAGCTCAATCATGCAGGTTGAAAATGCCAGTTTAAATTTCTTCTGCTTTTTGTTCCATACAGGACAGAAAGTATAAAGGATACCTGCCCAAACTAGGAAGAGCCACCTCCTTACAGAGTGCATGACTCAAGTGCTAAGCTTATATAGTCATATCCTCATGATCACACTGAGAAACAATGCTGAGCCCAATATCTTCATGGCTCATGGCTCAGTCAAGTCAGGAGGAACTCCAGCTAGGCACACTTTGCATATCTTTAGATTGAAATCTCAAACTCACCACCACACTTTAAGATCCGCCCAGTGACTCTGCCTCCAGCCAGGTGCTGCAGATACAAACTATAAACTAATAAAACACTGACTATATTGGGGATATCTATTCAAACTACCACAAACACTATATGGTATCCCTCGCACAGTCCTGGTATATCAAAAACATCTTCATATTTTCATGCAAACCACAGTCCATCTTCCAGTGGCTCCATGGCCTATCAAGGTCATCAAGCTATACCTACATGCCACATCTCACCCATGGATACTGGAACTGTGTGCACTTCATGATGTATTCCACATATTTTTCATGTTCCCAAAATCAATACCAAGTTGCACACAAAGCCATATTCTGATTTTTAAAATATTTTTATTGATAACTTCCATAATCATAGACTTTCCCCTTCATGAATCCACTCTCCATCATATCCTCTCCCCCTCTCAATTAGTCTCTATTTTATCTTAATGTTATCATCTTTTCCTCCTATTATGAATGTCTTGTGTAGGTAGTGCCAGGCATTGCAATTTCATGGATATCCAGGCCATCTTGTGTTGGAAGATTGCATTGTGAACATTCCTAGCCTTCCTTTGGCTCTTACATTCTTTCCACCACTTCTTCTGCAATGGACCATGAGCCTTGGAAGGTGTAATAGAGATGTTGCAGTGCTGAATACTCCTCTGTCACTTCTCAGCACTGTGGGACCTAAGTTGTCCAGACTGGCCTTGAACTCATTCTATACCCCAAGCTGAATTTGAAATCTTCCCATCTCATCCTCCTGCAAGGAAATAAAGCCTGCCACACACTGGACTGCTTTGCTCACACACAGTACTAAAGATTATACCTAATGGAGAATATCAGAGTCCCAGTGACTTCCTTAGGCAAGCCTACCTCATGGTATACATGCAGACCTGATTCCTGGGCCATCTAGGCCATGTGGTGGTATGAATAAAGTGTTCCCCACAAACTTGTGTATTCTGAATGCTTGCTCTCAGAAGGTGGAAATTTGGGAGATCAAGCCTTGTTGGAGGAGGTGTGTTGCTGGGGGTTGACCTTGAGGTACATTAGCTCCTACTTTGCCAGTGTTATTTGCCCACTCTCCTGCTGCTAATTTCCACCTATTGTAGCAAGGAGGTGACAAAAGTCTAGCCTTTGTTCTACCATATTGTCCTTGCCATAATGAAGCTTCACCTTGAAACTATAAACCAAAATAAACACTTTCCTTCCATCATCTGCCTTTGGTCAATGCTTTCTACCATCAATAAGAATGTAACTCAACAGAAAAATGGTAACAGTGGAGTGGAATTGTTTCTTTGGTCTTTTGGAATAGACTTGTAGGAGGAATGTGGAGGGTTTTAAAACCATGGTCAAAGAAATACCTTGCAGTGATATAGGCAGAGTTTGATGAATCATTCTAGATTGAGTTGAACTAAATGCAGAATGAACTATGCACTGTGCAGGTTTGGCTTATGAGGGAAAGAAAGATTTGTCTGGACTGGGATAGAGGCAGTTTGTGTGAGATGCTTACTATATTCTTCTTGTGTCCAGAGAACTTGTGTAGGGATTGCATTACATAGAAATGCACTTGCTCAGCTGCGATTGTTTGAGAAATTGCCACTATTGAGATTGGGCTAGCTGTTCTGCTTCAGGACAACAGAAAAAATGCTGAGTCTTTTTCTTTCAGCATGCTGAAGAAGTGTCTTGTTCTTCATGGTCATTTTTAAATTTTTTAAATATTTTATTTATATACCCAAAGTATGTAACACCTTCTTCCCTTCATGGAACCCAGGCTTTGAAGTGGTAGTCAAATAGATGTAGCTTCAGCCTGATTAAAACCTGCTTCCTGACTATTCCCAGTGTCTTTTCTTATCTTTCCTGCAACTGCAGTAGAGACCTTAGGGCTGGGGGATGGCTGCCAAGGACAGCTTCCCACTCAAGGATATATTGTTCTCTAGGCTGTAGTCAGCTCAACTAGAGAGGCAGAATTGGAGCTTCAGAGACTTCATCACTGGTTACAGATGTTATATTTGAGGTACAGAATTTGATGTTTTCCCTGTTGGTTTTAGACCTTGCATTAGTTCAATCTTCCCTTGTAATGCTATCTTTTGCAGTGTGAATGTTTATCCTATGCCATTCTGTGCTTTTGGCTTTACAGCCCACATTAAGAGACTTTGGACTATGGGGATGTTTGAACAGTACTGGGATTGATAAGAACAATAGGGACTTTTAAATTTGGACTGAATGCATTACATTTTACATCATGGATGGCCATCAGTTTATGGAGACCAAGGGAAGAATGTGGTTGGTGGCTTAATTAAGGTGCCCACATTAACTTATGTGTTCTGAATGTTTGCTCCCCAGCTGGTGGCAATTTGGGAGGAGGAACCTCTCTGGATGCATGTTGCTGGGTGTGTCTTAAACACAAAGAACACATGATCATTTCCATAGATGCAGAAAAGGCCTTTGAAAAAATACAACATTACTTCATGATCAAAGCATTAGAGAGAATAGGCATGGATAGTTTATATCTCAACATAA
Organism: Orientallactaga sibirica; assembly: GCA_036365145.1. Classification (NCBI taxonomy): domain Eukaryota; kingdom Metazoa; phylum Chordata; class Mammalia; order Rodentia; family Dipodidae; genus Orientallactaga; species Orientallactaga sibirica. Next base: position 29,210,969 of record JAEOAD010000026.1, on the reverse strand, counting down.
TAAAGGCTATATATGAAGCTCCTATAGCCCAAATAATACTTAATGGGGAGAGGCTGAAGGAATTCCCATTGGGATCAGGAAAAAGACAGGGGTGTTCACTCTCTCCTCTGCTCTTCAACATAGTGCTAGAAGTCCTACATCAAGTAATAAGACATGAGAAAGAAGTAAAAGGGATACAAATTGTAAAGGAAGAAGTTAAATTAGCCCTATTTGCAGACATTTGCAGTATATAAGTGACCTGAGAACCTTCATCTCAAAACTCTTAAAGGTGATTAACTCCTTCAGCAAAGTAGAAGGGTACAAGAACAATGCACAAAAATTAGTAGCCTTTCTATATGCAAAAGACAAATATACAGAAAATAAATAAGGAACATTGTCCCATTTTCAATAGCAGCAGCAACAACAACAACAACAACAACAACAACAACAAAAAACCCTTGGAATAACATTAACCAAGGAAGTGAAAGACCTATACAATGAAAAACATAAAAATACTCAAGAAAGAAATTGAGGGGAACTTGAGAAAATGGAAAGATCTGCCATGCTTCTGGATAGGCAGAATTAACATTGTGAAAATGGAAATCTTACAAAAGGCATTATACAGATTTAACACAATACCAATAAAAATCACAACATCTTTCTTCACAGAAATAGAAAATATGATCTCAAAATTCATATGGAATAGCAGAAGCCTCAGATATCCAAGCCTATCCTCAGCAAAAAAAAAAAAAAAAAAAAAAAGTCTGCCTGAGGCATCACCATGCCTGATCTAAAGCTATACTACAAAGCCATAGTAATAAAAATAACATGGTATTGGTATAAAAACAGGACTCTAGACCAATGGAACAGAATAGAGGACCCAGACTTTGGGTGAAGTAACTACAGCTACTTGATAATTGCAAAGGCCTTAACATTGTAGACTGGAAAAAAGATAGCATCTTCAAAAAATGGTGCTGGACAAACTGGACAACCATATGTAGGAAAATGAAACTTGATCCACACATCTTGCCATGCACTAAAATCAAGTCCAAATGGTTGAAAGACCTTGATATAAACTGGAAATGCTGCTACTGCTGGAAGAAAAAATAGAAGGAACTTTCCATGATATAGGAGTGGGAAAAGACTTCCCTAAAACTAAAAGGACACAATTTTAACAATGGTCATGCAAAATTCCTCTAACCTTTATGAGCTTGTATCTCAAGAATCCAATCACTGTTTCAGGTCATGATGATCAGAGATGGTCTTAGTGTCTGCTCAGCCACAACACTGCATCACTGGGTTTTAGTTACAAATTCAGAAGTGTAGAGTATTTGAAGATAAGTTAAATGTGTAATTAAGAAATAATTTACATTTCACATATAACTCCAGGATTTCCACTGTATATTTCCTTTGCTATCAACACTTGTACCCCCAAGAGCCTACATCAGAGGACCTGGTCTTCTACCCTGTGCACACATGAGCTATGTGGTAATGGGGTATGACCCTTGAGTTAAAGCTGACCTGGATGTCTTGTTGCTTTACTCTCCATTGTCTTCCTAAAGCCTCACAGTTAGCCACACATAATAGAAACCCAGCAAACACACACTAAATGCCATGATATAAGTTAATACTCTGGGCCAATTCAGACAATACTTCATTTCCAATTCAGCACCAAGGTGGGCACTGATAAACTTTAATTTCGTTATGTGTGTGTGTGTGTGTGTGTGTGTGTGTGTGTGTGTGTGTGTGTAATCTAGAGGTTGATGTTGGGTGTCCCCTCAATCATTGTTCACTTTATTCTTTGATAAGGTCTATTGCTGAAATTAGTGTTCACTGATTCTACTAGACTAACCAGCTAGGAAGCTCAGGGGTCCTGCTGTCTTGGCCTTCCCAACACTGATATTACAGGAACGTATTTCCATGGGCATTTCACATGGGTGATTTGGATTCAAACTCAAGTCCTTATGCTTGTGCATCAAGCACTTTATCCACCGTGCATCTTCCTAGCCCCCAACAACCTTTCAATGCAGGAAAGGAAATCACCTTTTTTAAGACATAGAGAATTAACATAATTTACGCAATTAAATGAATAGGATACTTTATTGCCATGTGGTGTAATTGTGTCCTGAATATCAAGTATCTAGATCTATAGTGTACAATGTGAAAGATTTCACTCAGATATGGTGCCTTGTGCAAGGTCCATTTACATGTGTTTACAGACAGTCCATTTTGCAGGTACAGAGGCTGATGGTTTAAATGGAAACTGGCATTCTGTGACGTATCTCCGAAACTTTTCTTCCAGACATCATGAACTTACCACAGGCTTATCTGACTTCTCATCATGACTTCTATTTATTAAGGTCAACTGAACCCTTTTATCAAGTAATGCTTTAATACACTTACATGTTCATATACACTGTAAAGTGACAAGAACTGTTATGGGGACTCTGCAGAAAAGATGTGAAGATCCTTCTTTATGTGAAATGAAAGACACAGAAAGGTATTTCAGAATAAGAAGATGGACTTTAGAATCCACAGGTATAGAGATACATCTTTCACCATCACCTGCCTGGACTCACTATGAGACATAGAGGAACAAGATCAGGATGTGACTTCAAATAATGGTGTTAGCAGTTAATGTGGAACCAAAATTATTATTGTCAGAGTATGTTCTGGGAACCCATGTGTCACTCATCTGGGGCACTTAAACACAACTACAGGTTCTGAGTCATACCACATCTCCTAAGTCACTCTCTCAATGTTGACATCTAGGAATCTGCCTTTACACCCAGCACATCTCATTGGATTTAGTCAATGTTGAAACCCATCAAGCCAACAGATATTTTAAAAAATATTTAAATGGGCTTTTTCTTCTAAGTACTTGTAATACTTTAAACACATTTAAAGAATGGCATTACTCATTAAATGATTAACCTGAATTCAGATCCTCCGCACCCACATAAAATATTGAGCATGGCAGAGATAGGAGGATTCCTGGGACTTGTTTGCTAGCTAGTCTAGCCAAATCTAACAGCTCCAGGTTCAGTGAGAAACCCTGTCAAAAATAAGATTGATTGGGGAAGACATAAAGCTTTGAACTCTGGACTACATGCACACACACACACACACACACGTACCAGAAGACACATGTGCAGCCACAAACATATGAACATGTGTACACACATGTACACACAGACACACACACACCATATACACACATACAAAATGACAATCACAAATGGTCTAAAGTAATTTGTTTAAATCAAGCAGGTTAAATAAGAATTGACTATGGCAAAATTGAAGCCCATCTGGGGACATGTAAATAAGTGCTTTGGAATGTTCTTGAAATTCCAAGACCCATCCAAGAATACCTCCTTCCAACAGGTCTATAGTATCATATAACATTCTGCATGAAATTATTGCTTTATCTCTTCTGTCTGTTCTTACTGCACTATATTAGCAAGTGTGCTGCATTGTCAACACTTCTGATTCAGATCTGAGTGGAAGGGAGATCTATTTCCTAGTCCTGCAGCTACAAGAGCCTCAACAGTCTCAGCTCCAGTGCCACGGAGGAAGGAGGCAGGGGGGCAAGCCATCACAGGGGCAGTTGTCTTCTGCCTAAGGGAGACAAATCTGAAAGTTTCCAGCAGGTACACACACACACACACACACACACATAAAAAATCTAAAAAAAAAAAAAAATTGAGAACATGCAGACACAGAGGGTAAAGGTGATTATCAGGAGGAGAGGAGAGGAGTGGAGTGAAGAAAAGAGATCAAGATGTTGGTCCAAAGGCACAAGAAATGCATCACTATAGGACAGTAATAAGTCATAATAGTTAGCTTTAGATGCTCTTTCCACCCCAAAATAGATTGGTAACTCTGTGAAGAATGGGTGTGTTGTTTGAGGGTTAATAGTAATATTTCACCATTATGCTGACATCCATACCATCTGAGAGAATTTTTGTTGTAGGACTTTTGTTTTTTCCTTATAAATACAGCATAAAGTAGCCTATTGTGGTGAACTAACAGGAGAGTACTAGTAGAGTAGAAATTCCAGTCAAAGCAAACACACAGCCAAGAACTTCAACAGCAATAGCTAGATGTAGAGTGTTAGCATGTTTCTTCAAAACCTTATTTTAGTTTAATAGTAATGAGTATTAACTGCTTGAAATATAAAATACACACCTTATTCTGGGTAATGATAAAATATGCCTGGTACTGTATGTTGCAGAAAGTTTTCCAAAACAGTGAACATATAACTTAAATGCAAATTTACCTTATACAAAATTTCTATAGGAAAACTTGGAAATTTTAAAAACTATGAAATAGTATAGTCTGTCTTCATGTAACCCTAGAAGATATATAAAAGTTTCTGTCTTCCACTGTTGGCATGTCAGGGTATTGGTGTGTTCACCAATGTCACATGGCTAACAAGTCTCAAGGTTCTAGACTTCCTGACTCCTACTTGCAGTCCTTTCATAGTTTGTCAGTACAAGATGTGTCTAAAGGTCTATTTCCTCTTGGTATTAGATTTATAGATTAAAATTCTATAAAACAATACTGAGCTTTCCTGATTTATTCACTTCATAGAATTTTTACTGGCACAAATTTTTATTATTGTTTATTGTTGGCTTATAGAAATTAGTATATATGGCTCAAATCAATTTTACCTTAGACTTGTATGTCTGTTTTTTAGTTCTAATTTTGCATTTGTGTGTGGTGTGCTTGCATGTGTATGTATATTTCACATCTGTGTAGACACATGTGTGTGTGTGTGCAGGTGTGTGTGCACAGGAGTTTATGAGCATGTGGAGGCCAGAGGTCAATGTTAAGTGCTCTCCTCAATTGCTCTCAACATTATATTTTTGAGGCAGAATCTTTACTGAACCTAGACCTCAATGATTTGGCTCAATAAACTAGCCAGCAAGTTCTGGGGATTCCCTGTCTCTGTTTACCTAGATCTGAGATTACAGGTGCACCCAGCATAAATGGGTGCTGGGAATCCAAACTCAAGTCTTCATGTACCCACTGAGTAAATTCCCTAGCGTCCTTCTTTGGTTTCTACCTCTAAAGAAGTATCCTCCAATGCCAGAGTATGGCATGTGAAAGTTAAGGTATGATAACTTGGTTTATGTATGCCACCCCTTGGGTTTCATTAGAATAGAATGTGCTATGGACACCAGCATCTGGTTCATCCCACCACCCTCTCTTATGCTGACTCTGCTACAGGGTTTGGGGTTTTTCAGGCTCCAGTCATATGAATTATGTCATTCTGGAAGCAGAATTGAAAGGTCTTCACAGACCTTTTATTTGATATGCCCTTAACTAAAAATTCTCTGACATAGGGGCATGGGAGTTTGAAGAGGAACTGGGGAAGTCATCTTTAGGATTAGGGTATTGAGAGTTTATAATTGGCAGAGATCCAACTTAAGACAACTGGAACTGTCTTCCAGATATGACATGACCATTACATCCATGACCTCACAATGACTGTTGTTTCCTGTTATGTACACAATATTGAGCCCATCACCATTATATCATGGATGGAATTATTAGCAGTTAATGGTTTCTGGCAAAGGGGGAGATATGGTGGCCACTAGTAAGTTGCTATACTCAGGTAAACTACCTCCCACCCATGATGATGTAAGCAACTCTAATTAAACTAAGTAGATCACAAGCACACATGCAGAAAGACATTAAAGTAGAAGGGTCAGTGGGAAAGGAGAGGGAGGGACAAGAGAAGGTACTGGGAGGAATTATGAACAAAATATATGACAAGCATATATAAAAACAGTCAGATATCTTTTTTAAAGGATAGCTAAAGCAAAATGTACTTAGGAGTTTGGATCCTTAAACAGATTTGAAGCATAGCCAGCCTTGAGAGCAGCTGAATAGCAGCATTCAAGTGCTATCATTGTCTGCTTACCATCTACCTTCACTCCTTTCTAGCAGAAACCTAAGCTACCATGAATTTCAATACAATTTCCTTAACATGTCTCTTGTTCCTCGATTCCATCTGTTCTTCACCTTCCCCAGCTCACAGGCAGACAACAGCCAGTGTGACAACTGAATCCAATATGCCATCCAGGTCTCATCAGGCACAGTGTGAGTCTTTGCTTCCTGATGGAGTTCCTGAGCTTGCTGCAGGTCTCACTGTCAATATGCCTGCTAAGTATGAAGTTGAGGCTGCCATTTCCCCTATAGACAATTCTGTTTGAGTATGTTTGTACCAAATGTCGCATAAAGAAATTAAGTTTAATTTAACACCATGAGCTTGCTGGATACATCCATGAGACCAGGATGGGACTTGTGTTACCCTCAGCTACTGTCCTGCTGAAACTTTGCAGTAAGTCCTGTCCAGGCCAGGTCTTTACTGGACCAGTGAAATCATTACATCTGGAGGTCCAGAGACTCTTATTTTCTTTCCATCCTTCACTTGTCTTTCATTGAATCAAAAATATACCTGGGGCTGGAGAGATGGCTTAGTAAAGTAGCTTGCCTGCAAAGCCAAAGGACCCAGGTTCAATTCCCCAGAACCCACATAAGCCAACTATACAAGGTGGTGCAAGTGCCTGGAGTTCATTGCAGTAGCTGAAAGCCCTGGCACCCCCATTCTCTCTCTTTCTCTCATCTCTCTGCCTCTTTCTCTCTCTCCAACAAGGAAAGGAAAATAAAAATATTTAAAAATAAATAAGTAAATAAATTAAACTGGGCATAAACTAAACTCAGGTAATTATCACTGCTGGGCCCATCTGTTTATCAGCTTCCTAAAAAAGCCTTAGGTATATAGCTTGTATCGATTTGACCTGACTGAAACCTCCCTTGGTGTGAAAAGTCCTATCTAAGCAGAATGAAGGTAAAGGGAGATCTGAGCTTCTATGGTCATTTTAAGCATTATTTTTCCTTTTGTGAAAGTGGAGGTTGAACTCAGGGCCTCACACAAACCACAAAAAGTGCTCTACCACTGAGACCAGGTCCCACTAAATGGTTCAGGTTGTCCTTGAGCTTGCAGTTTCTGTCTGAGTCTAGAGAATGGTTGGGATAGCAGGTCTGTACCACCTGGCCCATCTAAACTAGGTTCAATGTACATTTTTCAATAACACCAAACTATTTTTAAAAGGTAAAGAGTGACTTATGCACCAAGGAAAACTTTTATAAGAAATTAAAAGAACTGTAAAAAAAAATGGAAAGGTTCATGTTCATGGACAGAGGAAAACTTGATGTTCAAGAAATAGTAATAATCCTCAAATTGATGTATATAGTCAATGCAATCTTTATTAAAATTGAAGATTGTTTTGTTAGAGAAATTGATTAGCCTACCATAAAATTCATATAGAAATGCAGAAGACCAAGAGTGTCCATAAAGACCATTAATAATGCCTCCACCATCAATGTCACTTCTATGTAAAAATTTCCCAAGAAGACCAGATTACTTTCTATAAAGCAATAAATATAATGTTATCTAAACTATCCTCTCACTGTTACAGAAGAGTTTTTGCTAAAGATGCTTGGATATTCTACTTGATTAGAAAATGTAAACACTAATGTGGAAAACTGAATGTAAAACCAGAGCTGTACTTTGTTAAAAATTGTTCCTAAAAGTTACTGTCATTGTTTTTGAATTGGCAGTTCAAGGGAGAAAGATGTACCAGTCTGGTGAGGCTGACACATCACCAGTACTTTAAACAACTGAACATTCCCTGGCAGTTCTAGAGGCTGGAAGTCAGGATTGATGTGTCAGCAGGTTTGGCTTTTTCATAAGGCCTCTGATCTTGGTATGTTATTTGCTGCCTTCTTATTCTATCCTCACATTCCAGTTCCTCTTACACACATTGCTGGTGGCCCCCTGTACATCCTAAGGTCTTCTTATAAAGACGCAGTAAGACTAGGTTTCAGCCAACTGTAATGGTCTTATTTCAACATATCTGTGTAAAAACTATTTCCAAATATAATCACATGTTGGGTGTTAGGGATTCAAAATGTGAATATTGGAGATATATTGGAAGAAAGTGGTTTTCTGTGACACTGGCAGAAGTTAATCCCTACATTATAAAGTCATAGCAATACATTAACATTCCCTTCTATACAATGATCTGCAGTGGGAGATCCTGAATTGACCCATCCTTCATCCTCTTCATTTGGGCTTCACATATTGTCTGGTGTATTCATCTCTGAAGAAAGAATAGAATGGTGTTGAGATGAACCCCTGAATGGTGAATGAGTGCTGTGTGACTACATGTGATGCTAACAATGCAGAAAATCAAGGTAAGAGTAGTCACATCCTATTAATGTGAGAATACCCAAGGTGTCCTGACCATAAAGTTCTCAGCAGGGACAGAGAGACAGACACAGGGCCAATGAGATGCTCCAGGAAGCCACGGAAGGAGGCAGGCTGCAAGTGTCCAAGTAGCCTCCAGTCTGTCTGCAGAAGACAAGGTCTAGGGAAGCATGGGCTGGAAGCAGTCACCAAGGATGGCAAGTCTTTCCCTTAGTCACACATACAGTTATATATTTAAACAGAGAGACTGCATGTGAAGACATAGCAGGTAGATAACACCTAGAGATGTAAGACAGAACAAGGACAGGAAATAAATGATAATGAATAATAATACAGCTGAATGAAGAAGTATGAATGAGACCTTCAATGGTGCTGAATGAAACATTAATAAATATACATTGTTACAGAGTTATTATTATCATTTTTATTGTTACTGCCCATAACTACAGTGGCACAGCTTCAGTCAGAGTGAGAAAGCCTGAGCCTTGGGTGAATGGATGGAAAAGTAGATTTTACATAGATGTATGAAGATGGGGGAAGGAGGTTAGAGACACAGAAGTTGAAGTAGAGCCAGAAATAATCACCTGAAGTCAGAGGCTATGTCCACACCCACAAGGAGAAGAATATTTTATTCAAAACCAGAGCAGCCTCTTCACAAATATGCTGCATGCTTACAATCTGCTTACTATTTGTGGTTTCTTCACACTTTAAAAAGGTTGTATTCCTCTTAGGAAATGACCATTTAGCTTTTACCTCCCTTTGTACACCTGTTAACAAAAATGCTTCCAGGGACTCATGGGATCTCTTCCTGTCTTTTTTAGGATGGTCCCAGAGGCAGCAATGTTTTAAACCAGCAGTTGGTAAACAAGAAACAGGTAAATCTCTTATTCCTAGAACAAAATTACTCCCTGCAGGCGCCAACCTGGCTTTTGCCTGACTGCCTCTCAACTGGGAACACTGAAGGCCCACAGGGACCCTCCCAGGAGAAGCCTACATGGCTATAAAATAACAGAGCAGCTCTATGAGTCCCCTGAAGTAGTTCACTTGGTCCCATTGGGTTTCCTCCTGCCTGGGCAGCTCATGGTGCTCAGTGATTGCCTCTCTTTCTAAGCATCATGTGTACATTAACTTCCTCAACAGCCAAAGACAAATATTTTCCAGAGGAAGATTTGTTTCTGGGTAAAATTGAGAGGGAATAGACAGGGTGACTGAGCCCCTAATTTAAAAAAAGACAGGATGGTCTGCACTTGGTAGAAGTCTTATCTCTTACCTAGACCTGCTTTTATACAAGCAACCTGCCCCCCCCCAGGTGGGAGGTCTTTGATTTAAACATTGTGGTTAGTCACATTCAGCCCCCAGAACTTGGCTAATCTTTTCCTGAGACAGCCCATAGTCCCAACCAATCAGCTGGTCCACTAGTTCACCTGAGCCAGGGGACAAGGCCACCATAAGATTATAAATACCTTTGCAAAGAGAAGGCAGGCTCTGAGAACTGCCTGACCACTTGTAAATTTCCAGCCGTGGGTCACCCAGCCTGGCTAAGCTGAGGGGAGAGCCCCCTAGCCCTTACTCTCCACATGGGCTCATTATCCCCTGGAGTTCCCCATATGGTAGAAGCTCTTACATTTTTTTTCCTTTTTTTCTTTCCACAGTTTTCCCAGGCTCTCCATGTGGGATCTCTAGCCATGTGGTTGCCTATCCTTGGCTCTGTACTTCCTCCAATAAATACAATAATTTAATAATTATTCTTCTTAGTCTTTTTTATTCAATTGTTTGATTAAAATTAGAAACAAACCTAAGGTTTGGGGTTCAAGGACTTTTCTGGACCCTGAGCATTCTGTTACAAACTGAATAGATGGCACATCAGGCCAGGTTCACAGCAACATTTCTCTTGTGGTTTTCTGTTTCTCTAAGTGCTTCACATTTAGCACTTCTCCCTCTGACTCTAAATAAATGAAGTCACAGTTACTTCCCCTGAGGGTGTCAGTGTCTCAAGCTCAATCTTTAATTATGAGATATAGTCTTTCATTTCTCATTAGAGAAAATCCTGCCAGGAAGTAGAATTTTGTTAGTGTGCAGAAAACACTTCCCAGACCCTTAATGAGTTTACTGTTGCCAGCAACTGAGATTGAGCCTTCCTCTGGGCCTAGTTCCTGGCACACAGGCCACCAATCCATGCTTATTGAAGACATGATTGGGTAGAAATTCCATATAGGTATCCAGCACCTTACTGTTTTTTTTTTTTTTTCTGTTTTTTTATTTCTTAATTTCAGACAGGGTCTCACTATGTAACCAAGGCTAACCTCAAGCTCAAAAACTTCCTGCTTGTGGCTAGAGTGCTGGGATTAAAGACATGAACCATCACTAAGAGCTAGAGCATTTTACTTTTGAAATACAGATTGAGGGCTGGCAATTTAGTTCAGAAGGTAGAGTGCTTACCTAGCAAGTACCAAGTCTTGGTTCCACCCCAGCACCACATAAAAACCAGGTGCTATGGCACACACCTGTGGAAGCAGGAGGAACAGGAATTCAAGATCATCCTTGGCTATAGAATAATTTCGAGGCCAGCTACATGAGACCTTATCATAAAGAAAAGAAAAATATGTTAAGATTTCCAGCTCAATACAGTAAATTGAACACATGGTCCAGTCTCCATTTTACTCCTAGATCTCATTAAAGGAGTGGTGAAACATTGAGATTAAAGTTTATCTGCTATATACCAGAAGGGTCCTACAGTGAGTCCTAGAGGACAAAGAGCACATTTATAATATCTCTGAAGTTAAAAAAGAGATGAAGATGGGGCCAGCAGTGGGGAGAGCACTGTATAAATTATCCATCCCAGGTAGTATTGGCAGGCAGGAGACTGTTCATATAGAACTAAGATTTAGTGAACATGGGTACTGGAATATCACTACAATATAAAAGTCATTCAAATTATAATAATTAGTAGTGGAGGCCAAGGAAAGAAGTAAGAGGCTAGAAATATGTGCTTCTCCAAAGTGGAACTCCGTCTTTGCACAAAAGATTCAAATGAATTCAAGACACTTAGGGTAGTTGCAATTCTGAACCCAAACACTAAGTTTACTGCTTTCTTCTATCCCCCCATCATGCAAGTGATTCCCCAACAGTATCTCTGGAATTTAATCATATTTATTTGAAGCCCAATAATTTCATTTATGTCTAGTTTTCTATTAGATATAAACAAATGTACAAGTGAAATTTGTACATTTTACCAAGCATGTTATGCAAAAATATATTAATTAAAATAGATGGTGCCCTCTTCTCTATGCATCCATAAGTCTATCTTCTGGTAAAGAAATATTTTGAATGATGGAAATGAGGGTCTCCTAATATTAATTTTTTAAGTGTTGAGGACTGAGCCAAGGGTCTCAAACATGCTAGGCAAACACTACCACTGAAATCATATGCAGTTCTCTTTTTACTTTTTATTTTGAGACAGAGTGTCAGTAAGCTGCCTAGGCTGGACTTGAACTCATTCTACAGCCCAGGCTGGCCACAATCCTACAATGCTACTACCTCAGCCTCCTGAGTAGCTGGGATGAAGATTTGCATCATCAGTGTCAACTCTGTGCTTGCTGGCAATGGAAGGCTAAGGAGATGAGATTGCAGATTACAAAAATGAATCCAGAAGAAGCAGTGAAAGTGTGGCCATACATTTATTCCTGACTCCACCATTACATTCCATGTTTGTCATTCTCCATGTCCAAGGTCAATTATATAACATGCCCCAATCACATGGGAGGTCACATAACATGTAGATTATCTGCTCACTGGTAGTATAATTCCAGAAGTGCACTGGGCAGCCAAGTGGTCAGACCCTTTACATACTTTTGGGCCTGACCTGATAGCGAGGCCCATTTCCAGTAATTTTTTTTTATTGACAACTTTCTTAATTGTAGATCTACCCTATGATCCAGGTATACTACTCCTAGGCATATATCCTAAGGACTCATCTCACAACCTTAGAGATACTTGCACAACCATGTTCACAATAGCTAGGAAATGGAACCAGCCTAGATGTCCCTCACCTGATGAGTGGATAATGAAGATGTGGCACATTTACACAATGGAGTTCTACTCAGTGGAAAGAAAAATGAAGTTATGAAATTTGGTGGAAAATGGATGGATCCTGAAAGGATTATACTTAGTGAGGTAACCCAGGCCCGGAAAGCCAAACATCACATGTTCTTTCTCATATGTGGACATTAGCTACAAATGATTGGATTTCTATGTGAATAGGAATAAAACTTTAGCAGAATCCAGTAAGCTATAAAGAGAATAGAAAGGGAGGGAGGGGGACTTAATAGGATGGTATTGTATACATGTAAGTAGAAGAACAGATTAATGGAGGTGAAAAGGCCTCTGTCAGATGTATAGCTGGCAAAGATTTTTTCCCATTCTGTAGGTTGCCTCTTTGCTCTATTCACAGTGTCCTTAGCTGTGCAAAAGCTTTGTAATTTCATGAGGTCCCAGCGGTTGATCTGTGGTTTTATTTAATGAGCAATTGGGGTTATATTAAGAAAGTCTTTGCCAAGACCAATATGTTGAAGGGTTTCCCCTACATTTTCCTCTAGCAGTTTCAGAGTTTCAGGTCTGATATTAAGGTCTTTGTTCAATTTGGACTTAATTCTTGTGCATGAAGAGAGATAAGGATCTATTTTCATCCTTCTACAGATACCTATCCAGTTTTCCTAGCACCATTTGCTGAAGAGGCTGTCTTTTCTCCAGTTAATATTATTGGAATTTTTGTCAAAAAACAAGGGGTGTTTTTCTATTCCCTAGTGTCTTCTGTAATTTATCGCTTGAGTGCTTTAAAGTTTTCATTGTAAAGATCCTTCACTTTCTTGGTTAGGTTTAGTCCAAGGTACTTCTTTTTTTTTTTTTTTTTTGATGCAATTGTGAATGGGAATGCTTCTCTGATTTCATTCTCTGTGTGTTTATTGTTATCATATAGGAAGGCTACTGATTTCTGTGTGTTTATTTTGTATCCTGCTACATGGCTATAGGTGTTAAGCAGCTCTAGTAGTTTGCTGGTAGAGTCTTTATGTATAGAATCATATCACCTGCAAACAATGATGACTTGATCTCTTCCTTTCCAATTTGTATCCCTTTTATGTGTGTCTCTTGCCTTATTGCTATGGGTAAGACTTCCAGTACTATAGTAAATAAAAGTGTGAATAGTGACAGCTTTGTCTTGTGCAAGATTTTAGTGGAAAAGCTTCAAGTTTTTCTCCATTTAGTATTATGTTGGCTCTGGGTTTGTCATAAATAGCCTTTATTATGTTGAGATATGTTCCTTCTATTCCCAGCCTCTGTATGACTGTTATTATGAAGGGATGTTTGATTTTGTCAAATGATTTTTCTGCATCTAATGAGATGATCATGTGATTTTTGTCCTTCAGTCCATTTATATAATATGTTACATTTATCGATTTGTTTATGCTGAACCATCCCTGCATCTCTGGGATAAAGCCTACTTGGTCAATGGTGAATGATCTTTCTGATATATTCTTGTATTCTGTTTGCCAATATTTTGTTGAGAATTTTTGCATTTATGTTCATGAGGGAAATTGGTCTGTAATTTTTCTTTTTTGTTCTATCTTTGTCTGGTTTTGGGATCAGGGTAATGCTGGCTTAGTAGAAGGTGTTTGGTAGGATTCCTTCATATTCTATTTTATGGAAAAGTTTGAGAAGCATTGTGTTAGTTCTTCAATGGAGGTCTGATAAAATTCAGCAGTGAATCCATGTGGGCCTGGACTTGTTTTAGTCGGGAGATTTTTTAATAACTGCTTGGATCTCCATACTTGTTATAGGTCTATTTAAGTGGTTAATCTCATTTTGATTTAATTTAGGTAGGTCATATAAATCAAGGAAATCATCCATTGCTTTCAGATTTTCAAACTAAGTGGAGTATATGTTCTTATAGTATGTCCCTATGATTTTTTAAATTTCTCTGGTATCTGTTGTAATGGTGCCTTTTTCATCTCTAATATTATTAATTTGTGCCTCTTCTTTCTTTTTTTTGGTCAGATTTACTAAGGGTTTATCAATCTTGTTTATCATTTCAAAGAACCAACTCTTTGTTTCATTGAATCTTTGGATTTTGGGGGGGGTTCTATTTTATTAATTTCTGCCCAATCTTTATTATTTCTTCCTGTCTACTGATTTTTGGTTTGCCTTGTTCTTTTTTCCAAGGCTTAAGATACAGCATTAAGTTGTTTACTTGTGAACCTTTCTAATTTTTTAACATAAGCACTTAAACTATAAATTTCCCTCTTAGGACTGCCTTCATTATGTCCCAAAGGTTTTGGTATGTTGTGGTCTTATTATAATTTGACTCCATTAATTTTTTTATTTCCTTCTTGCTTTCTTCATTGACCCATTCATCATTTAGTAGTGTATTGTTTAGTTTCCATGATTTTGTGTATGCTCTATAGCTTTTCTTGCTATTGATTTGTAGTTTGATCCCATTGTGATCAGAGTATATGAAATTATTTCAATTTTCTTAAATTTATTAAGATTTGCTTTGTGTCCTAATATGTGGTTTGTTTTAGAGGATGTTCCATGTGCTGTTGAAAAGAATGTGTATTCTTCAGCATTTGGATGAAATGTCCTGTATATATCTGTTAGGTCCATTTGTTCTATGACCTCATTTAATCCAGATGTCTCTCTGTTTATTTTTTGCTGGGATGACTGTCAATTGGTGAGTAGGGTGTTGATGTCACCCACTACAAGTGTCTTTGGTATTATCTGTGACCTTAGTTCTAATAGTGTTTGTTTGATGAAATTAGGAGCCCCCATGTTAGGTGCATATATGTTTAGTATTGTAATGTCCTCCTGTTGGAGTGTTCCTTTAATAAATATAAAGTAACCTTCCTTATCTTTCCTAACTAATGTTGGTCTGAAGTCTACCCTGTCAGATATTAGGATAGCGACCCTGCTTGTTTTCTAGGCCCATTTGCTTGAAACACCATTTTCTAACCTTTCACCCTAAGATAGTGTCCATCTTTTGTAGAAAGGTGAGTTTCTTGGAGGAAACAAATTGAAAGATCCCCCTTTTTAACCCAGTCTGCAAACCTATGTCTTTTGGTTGGGGCATTCAGGCTGTTGATATTAAGTGTTATTATTGAAAGGTATGTATTTATTTTTGCTATTTTTCTTGTTTTGTAGTTCTTCTGGTTTTACCTTTGCTCTCTTGTATTAACTAGTATTTGAGTATGGTTTGTTTTTTCCAGGTTCCTTATATGTGTGCTTTTCTTTCTCTTCAGCATGAAGGATCCTTTCAAGTATTTTCTGTAGAGCTGGTTTTGTCTTCAAATATTCTTTTAGCACGCTTTTGTTGTGGAATGTCCTTATTTCTCCATCTATTTGAATGGATAGCTTTGTAGGATAAAGTATCCTTGGTTGACAGTTGTTATATTTCAGAACCTGGAATACATCATTCTAAGCCCTTATGGCTTTTAAAGTTTGTGTTGAATAATCTGCTGTATTCATGATGGGCTTAATTTTGTAGGTGCCTTGATTTTTCTCTCTAGCTGCTTTCAATATATTTTCTTTGGTTTATGTGTTTGGTAGTTTAATTATAATATGGCGAGGAGAGTTTCTTTCCAGATTTTGTCTGTTTGGTGTTCTAAAGGCTTCCTGCATCTGCATTGACATCTCTTTCCTAATTTGGGGGAAGTTTGATTCTATGATTTTGTTGAAAACACCTACTATGCCTTTGGAGTGAAATTCTTCTACTACACCCTGATTATCTTGAAATTCCCATTCATAACTTCCTATTAGTTTGTCTTTCTTTATTGGGCTGTATTAGATCTGCCACGTGGTCTTCTAGTTTAGATATTCTGTTCTCGCCTTCATCCATTCTACTGAAGAGATTGTCTATAGAGTTTTTATTTCACTGACTGTTCTTCATTGCTAATATTTCTGACTGGTTTTTCTTTGTTATTTATATTTCCTTATTCATGTCTTGTATTGACCTCCTTATTTCATTAAATTGGTTTCCTGTGTGTTCTTTCATTCCTTTGATTTCCTCTTTGAGTTCTTTGAACATATTTATAATCATTCTTTTGAAATCTTTTTTTTCTTTTTTTATCAATATATATTTTTTATTTATATTATTCTGATTTTACATTCATAGAATTGGTTCCATTGTCCTCCTCCCCTTCCTCCCACTTTCAAAGGGGCCCTCATCAATGGGGAATGTGTATCATGCATTGTGAGTTTGCTCAAGAGTTCTGGTGGATAGGCCCCAGTCTCTGTGCATAATGCCCCAACTTGTGACTCTAACTATCTTTCCACCCCCTCTTCCATGAGTTTCCCTGAGCCACATTGGGGTCATTTTAGTTCTGCTTCCTTGATGAGGTTTTGGGAGCCTCTGTGTCTCTGGATATCTGGCTTAAGATTGGAGTTGGATGTTCTCTGTGTTTATTTCCTTCAGCCTTTTTCTGGTGTTGTGATCGCCTTGAGCGTTGTATTCTTGCCCTTCCCCTGCGTTGTTCTATGGTTTCAGCTGGTGAGGTGTGGTTAGCTGATCCTCCCTTCAGGTTCGTTGTCCACCTGAAAAGAGATAAGCAAATTATCCAACGGAGAGAGAAGTTAGTACTAGATAGAAGGGATAACCATATATGTTTTGGAGGGAACTTTATATGCATTGGCTCTCTTCTAGCCCACATTTTGTGACCTCTAGATCTTGGAGACTGAGCTCATTTTTTGTACATGGCTTTGACTAAATCTTTCTCTGGCATTTCCTCCAAATCAGTCTCACTGAAGATCATGTCTGATGCCTTAATACTTTTTGGTGGATTTATATTGTCTTGATTTTTTGTGTTTCTTGTATTATAATGTAGAGATTTTTGCATCTTGGATTAATTTAATGCTTGGGTTTTCTAATTATTTGCAGTAATATTAGATGTATCAATCAATCTGATGTTATATATCTTCAGGGTAGGAGCTTAAGGTGCTAGGTGTGGTTCTTAAGACTCTCAGAGTAACCAGAAAAGTGACCCAAGGTGTTGGGTTTGCCTGCTATGAGAGTATTCAAGTAGGCTGAATGGAAGAAAATACAGACAGATTTAAAAAAAAAAATTAACTAAACAATGTACACATTCAATGAAAAACAGCACAGAGTATTTATGCTAAAGTAGGTATTATGACAAACAGATCCTCTAACAAATTCACAGTCCCTAAGGATGTGTGTTTCCCCACATCCTTAATCCTGTCAACTGGTAAGCTAAGATTTCTGGTCTGTAGAGGTTTCCAAGGTCAGCTTGTATCCAAGTGAGACCCTTCCCCAACGAATGACCAAAGAGGAAACAAAGACAGTATAAATCAGGAAGCAACAAATGGGAAGCCCAAAATATAACTTATTTAAGAATGTCAAATCTGACCATCCATCAGATTTAATATATAATTTATCCTGACATGGATGGTGCAATTAGCCCTTATGAAACAAGCTTATATACCAGGTTTATTTGGCAGGTACTGACCTGGTGTAATCCCAGTTACCTTTTGGGACAGCATTGGTCTCAGCTAAAAGCTATGCTGTGCTGTGGGCTCACATAGGCTGGCTCAGTCTGTGGGTTGCTGCTCTGATTGTGCAGGGTGCTGTGTAGGTGAGCTCCCTTCCCCAGGTCTCTGGTGCTTGCTGGTGCTTGTGCTGCCAGTGGGGGAGGGGAGGCTGTGGATGTAGGCTGAAGTCTTCCCACTGGTCTTCATGATCTTCTTCCTCACAAGTTACTCCGTTGGTCTCTACCATCCTCCTTCCACATTTCTTGAGTTTTCAAGGAGGCCTGTGTGAGTGGAATATCCCTTCACCTGTTTTTTTTTTTTTTTTTTTTTTTCCTGTGACTCAGGCCCAGCCTGGTGGCTGCAGCCATGTGGATCTGGTGCTGCTGCTGCTGGAGCCACTTCTGCCTGTTTCTGTGGGCTCTAGATGCTCTGGATCTCGCCTACTTCTCTGCTGTGGTTGATAATTTACTATACACCTCACTCTTAGTAGAAGATGTGTTTTGCTGGATATTTTTTTTTTGCCTTTTCTCCCCAAGCTATTTTGGTATGGTTCATATGCTACCATCTTAACCGTAAGTCCCCCCCATTTCTAATAATTGTCTGAAGGTGCTATAGTGTCTATATGCCAGATGATTCAGAGTGGTATGGTAGATTTCCAGGGGACACACACACACACACACACACAAAAAAAAACCTTAGAGATAGCATGTAAAATATAAGGCTTATTTAAACTTGCTAGCTGAAAAAAGTCCAGTGGCAAGAAGGTGGGCTGATAGATTTGGCAGAATCCATTGATGCACTAGACTTGTACAATGAATCTCCCCAGTGTGCTTCTCCACACTGCTGCCTCCAGAAGACTGTAATAGGTCTTACTGCACAGGATGTCACTACCAAAACTTACTTTGTCCAGTATAACTAGTGTCTGAGGATCTTTAGTGTCACATAGGAAGTAGGTCCTCTTTAGATTACTCTTGACTGGTCCCCAGTGCTCATGTGGGGTGTTATTCTTCTTTCATCAGCATTTGTTGGAATATTCTAGTTTATACCACCTTTACTGGCCTTTCTCATTTGTGCAAAACCTTGGGATTGAACAGGCAACTATCAGGGACATGGCATTTTATCCTGTTTTTGTCAGTGATTACACAGTGGAATGATGTGAGTTTCTGCTCTCATCTCTATAGGTAGTTTAAACTTTTAAAATAATAAGTACTATTTCATTCCAATTTAGTCAATGTTGAATTGAAGTGCATATGTCTTATATATAAAGCATGTTAATAAATGCTGGATGGATCTATATGAAAGAGCCTTTAATTATCCATGCTCAGGTGGAAACTGAAGTTTTAGGGAACTTGAGAGAAAGAAAGAACATGTGTGCTTGAGAGAAGGGCGAGCCAGGTGTTCCAGTGAGCAAGGTTCAGGAACAGGAGTGCAAACACCTGGAAGCTTTCTACACCTTTTGATTTTTTTTCTTTTTCTTTTATTTTAGAGAGAGAGAGAGAGAGAGAATTGGTGAGCCAGGGTCTCAGCCACTGATATTGATCTCCAGATGCTTGCACCACCTAGTGGGAATGTTTGACCTTGTGCTTGCCTCACCTTTGTGCATGTGGAATATGGAGCATTGATCATGGGTTTTTAGGCTTTGCAGACAAGCACCTTAACTGTTAGGCCATTTCTCCAGGTCTTTTCACACCTTTATTTGTCAGCCAGCTAGCCAATAACTAACTAACTAACTAACTAATTAACTAACTAAAAATAAATAAACAAAACATCTGTCTCAAAAATAAATTTTGTTCAAGAGCAAATGCATCCACAGCTAAAACTGTCCTCTAACAATATGTAGAATTAAGAGTATTAGAAGACCATTTACTATGTGCTGGGATCTTCTGCACAGGAAAGTCGGATGTACTCCCTCCCTCCAGCTATTGCCCAGACAAGGATGGCACACAGAGGGACAGTGGCTGCTACTGTGCCCTGGGTGTCTGGCTAGTGCCCAGGCAGGGCTGGCACACAGGGGGGGGAAACCACTGAGATTCAAGCTAGTGTCCATTCTGACTGGTCAGAGCTGTGACATCTTTGCAGATAAATATGTTGAAATTTGAAATTTATCCCTCTTCCAAAAGTGATTTTTATTTTGAGACAGGATGTCATAGCCCAGGCTAGCCTTGCACTTTCTATGTAGCCAAAGATAACCTTGAACTCTGGATCCTTCCTACTTCACCTCCCCCTCCTGTCCGCTTGTATCACAGATATGTACCATCATGTTCAGTTAATGCACTACTGGGTATCAAACTCAGGGATTTATGAATGCTAGGCAAGAGCTCTACCAGCTGAACTTTCCCCAGCCTTGATGATAGGAACTTCTAACATGTACCAAGATTTTTTATTATCTCAGGCTAAGATCTGGCTATACTTATATTTACATGTTTAGTTCTCAAACTACACCAGTGAGGTATTCTAATAGGAATTATTTCATCTCATTTGAAAACTAAAACTCCACAACCTAAGTAGAAGAGCTACCAAATATGAAGGGTGAAGAGTGTTAAGTAAGAATAAAACTTGTAAACTCCATTATTTGGAGCATGGACATGATAAATTGACTGAATGTCATCATTAAAGTTCAAACACTTCAGCAGTGACTTGGGGTTACTGAATCTCACTGGGGCCATTAGAACTGCTGTCACCCATTTGAACCACTGTGTGGAGAAACATGCCAAAAGTTGAGTATAGTCAGGTGGAGATGATAATGCTGGTCATTTTCAGAACGCCTCAGTGGGCATGTATTCTTGTCATCTTACAATTATTCCCCTAAGCTGTGCAACCATTTGTGTACAACTGAGATGAATGCTGTTTCCAGAGCACCTTGCAATTTTGTTGTATAAGAAAACATAAAAGTGCCATCTGTCTGGGGTTTACACTGGGAACTGAAATCCACATGGCAGATGGGCCTCTCCATGATACATGGCCTCAGACAAACTACTGGCAAACTTTGAAGAAAATACACAGGAAATATCTAATTATGTTTATAGACTGAGTGAGTGAATTTCAAGTATATAAGAACCTGGTTCTTGTAAGAAGACTATGAGGGTACTGGCAAGTAGATTTCTTATTCATTGCATGTCCATATCTGATAGCCTTTGGAGATGGGATTCTGAGCATGTTTTCACTGGAGATAGAGGGTGCCCACAGCATGCTGGCACCACCACACCAGCAGAGACAAAATGAAAACCAGATGATCAAGGCAACGGAAATCTAACCATCACATATCAATCCTCATATACTTAAACTTAAGCCTGATTGGACCTTAATATAGTTCTCACATCAACACTTCAAAATGGTACTAGCTAGCAAATTTTCTATCCAGGCCAGTGAAAGCTTAGTAACACAGCATCATGTAAGAAAAAAGAAATTAAAAAGCCAGGCATGGTTGTGCATGCCTTTAATCCTAGCACTCAGGAGGCAGAAGTAGGAGGATCACCATGAGTTCAAGGCCACCCTGAGACTACATAGTGAATTTCAGGTCAGTCTGAGATAAGGTGAGACCCTACCTCAAAAAAAACAAAACAAAAAAAAAAAAACAAAACAAAAAATTAAATTAAATAAAGGTGGATATAAAATAAATAAACAGCATCAAGATAGTACAATACATGTTGTGAGTTGAATACATATAAAATACTATACTAAAGTTTAAACAATGAATTTGACTTTATATACACTCTAAGAAAATTTCTCAGACCAGATTATATGCAAAGAATAACTCATCTAACAATGTCTTTTATTTTAAAAACAATACATATACCAATATATGCCATATGTATGTTTTCAACTATATATATAAGCATGTAAATATGCAAAACTTGTACATAGAAAAAGACACATTAAAAATGAAAGAAGGGATTACATGCTCTGGAGGGTGAGTGCACAGAGTGAGTAGGCCAGATTTCCCTGTAACCCCACCCCCCAACTTCCAAGTTCCCTGGTCCCCATTCTCCTGTTGCTGGCTTGGGGCTGCCTGAACCCTGCAAGCTTACTGTAAAAGCATGGCCCTTACTCCATCTTCCTTATTGAATGGCCCTTGGCTCCCCAACTCTTAGATCCCCTGATCTGGAAGGTGCCCTCCCAGTTCATTTTCCACCTCCCAGTGCCTTAGTCCCAGTACCCCCGCTGTCGGCTTGGGGCAGCCTGGTCCCTGCATGTGGGCTGAGGAAGCTAAAAGCAGCAAGAGAGAAACAAATCACTACATAGAAAGGCAATCCCACAGAATTACCTCAGATTTGTCAATAGAAACCCTGAAAGCCAGAAGGGCCTGAAGTGGAACACTTCAAAGTCTAAAAAACTACGGCCTCTTACCCAAGCTACTATATCAAGTGACAGTATCCCTCATAAGAGAAGGGGACAGGAAAACTTTCCATGAAAAAAGTCAAGTCTATGACTATATGAACACAAAGGCAAACCTTCAGGGAATATTCCACATTGAAGAGTCAAACAACCAATCTGGCTCAAAAAGTACAAAACACAAGAAGGCACCAAACCCCATAAAGCACTCCATCATGGTAGGGATTAAATCAACCCTCACATTTATAACCTTAAACATTAATGGTCTGAACTCACCCTTCTAAAGACACAAGGTAACAGGATGGATCAGAAAAATGGACTCTTATATCTGCTGTCTTCAAGAAACCCACCTCACCACCAAGACAGACACCTTCATAGGGTGAAGGGATGGAAAATAATATTCCAAGCAAATGAAAATAAGGAACAAACAAGTGTTGCTACATTAATATTTGATAAAATAGACTTCAAAGCAAAAAATATCAAAAGGACAAAGCAGGCCACTTCTTACTCACCACGGAAATGATCCAACATGAGGACATCACAATCATAAATCTATATGCACCAAACACAGGTGCACCAACATATATAAAACAAAACCTACCTAACAACAAAACCAAAATAAATACCAACACCATCATAGTTGAGGACTTCAGTACTCCACTATCATCAATAACCAGATCATCCAAGCAGAAAATCAATAGGGAATTAATACAGCTTAACAAGACCATAAGACCAACTAGACCTAACGAACATCTATAGAACTTTCCACTCAAATTCTACAGAACACACATTCTTCTCAGCAGCCCATGGAAATATCTCCAAATTAGACCATATATTAGGCCATAAATCATGCTTCTATAAATTCAGGAAAAATGAAGTAACTTTCTGAATCATATGAGGTCACAATCCTTTAAAGCTAGAAATTAACAATGCATCAGGAACTCCACCAACTCCTGGAGACTGGACAACACACTTTTTAACAATGAATGTATTGTGGAAGAAATCAAAAGAGAAATTATACTATTATACTATTCCTATACCAAACTTATGGGACACAATAAAGGCAGTCCTAAGGAGAAAATTCATACCGCTAAATGCCTTCATAACAAAGGCAGAGAGATCCCAAATTAATAGCCTAACTGTCCACTTAAAGGCATTGGATAAACATGAAGAATCCAACCTTCAGAGCTCCAGACAGAAATAAATAGTCAAGATTAGAGCAGAAATTAAAGAATTGGAAACTTAGAAAACAATTTGAAAAATTGATGAAATGAAGAGCTGCTTTCTTCAAAAAATACACAAAATTGATAAACCCCTGTCCAATTTCATTAGGTGAACAAAAAGAAGTCTCAAATTAACAAAATCAGAAATGAAAAAGGAGAGGTCACAATAGAAGAACTGAAGAATCATCAGGACATACTTCCAAAACCTCTACTCCACAAAAATGGATAATCTGGAAGAAACTGATGAATTCCTAGCTACATACCACTTACCAAAACTAAACTCTGAGCAGATTAATCTCCTAAACAAACCTACCATATCCAAGGAGATTGAAAAGGTAATCAAAAACCTCTCTGAAAAGAAAAGTCCAGGACTAGATGGCTTCTCAGCCAAATTCTATCTAACTTTCATTGAAGAACTGAAACCAATTCTTCGCAACCTGTTACACATAATCACAGAGGAAGAAATCCTCCCCAATTCCTTTATCACCCTCATAACAAAACCAGACAGAGATATAAGAAAAGAAAACCATAGGCCTATATCCCTGATGAATTTAGATTTCAAGATCTTGAACAAAATTCTCACAAACTGAATTCAACAACATATAAAAAATATCATGCAACTTGAGCAAGTAGGCTTCATCCCAGGGTTGCAGGAATGGCTCAACATCTGGAAATTGGTCAACATAATACATCAAACAAACTTAATCACAAGAACCACATGATCATCTCAATTACCACTTCATGTTTATATCTCAACACAATAAAGCACCAAAATAATAGTTAATGGGGAAAGACTCAAGGAAGTTCTCATTGAGATTAGGAACAAGACAGGTGTGCCCACCCTCACCATTGATCTTCAACATAGTACTAGAAGTGCTATCCCAAGCAATAAGACAGGAGAAAGAAATAAAAAGGGATACAAATTGGAAAGGAAGAAGTTAAGTTAACCCTATTTGTAGATGACATGATCCTGTAAATAAGTGACCAGACAGTCTCCATCTCACAACTTCTAAAGGTAATTAATTCCTTCAGTAAAGTGGCAGGATACAAAACAATACACAAAAATCAGTAGCCTTTCTTTATACAAAGGAAAAATATACAGAGAAAGAAATCAATAGCATTGTCAATAGCAACAAAAAACTACCGTGGAATAACACTAACCAAGGATATTAAAGACCTATATAATGAAAATTAAAAAAAAAAAACCCTCAAGAAAGAAATCAAGGAGGACTTCCCATGCTTCTGGATAGCTAGAATTCCCTACCAAAAACCTGCTAAATTAGAGTACATACTTATGAAATTAAAAAGAAAGTATTTTAAGATCAAGTACTATTTTTAAGAGCAAGGACACTTCTATAGTTATTCAGGTGAATTGGAATTATTTTGTTAGGGAAGCAAGTCTAGTATTAAGCAATAATAGCCAAATTCAAAACCATGCTTTCCAAAATAAGAACTGATAGGAAGATCAAACTGCTGAATGCTTAAACATTTCCCACTGACCAAGATAGTATAACTCATTTTTATTACAACTGTTTTAACATGCATGTGCTTTTTACACATAATAGATGAAGCGGGATTTGCCAATACATTAATTTTATTAGCTAAGGAATTTCACTGTCTAAATTTTTGTGATAGTTTGAAATGTCATATTTAGTACAGAATAGGAAATGTAATTCTCAGATGTTTGAACATCTCCTCTTCAAGATTTCTCATTACCTTAAACTCAGAAAGTTTTTGTTTCAACTGTAAGTGAAAATGTCTTTATCTATTTAAAAAATAAAAATAAATAGTTCTTTTAAAATGTGTAACTTTGGGCTGGAGAGATGGCTTAGGGGTTAAGGCGCCTGCCTCCTAAGCCTAAGAACACTGGTTCCAATCTCCAGCGGTTCCAATCTCCAGGTCCCACGTTTAGCCAGATGCAAAGTGATGCAAGGGCGCAATTCCGCACTTGACCACAAGGGGGCGCACACATCTGGATTTTGTTCTCAGCAGCTGAGACACTGCTGGCATGCCCATCTCTGTTCTCTCCCTCTCTCTCTCTCTCTCTCTCTCTCTCTGTCTCTCTCTCAAAAAAAAAAATAAATAAATAAAAAATAAAAAGTTTTAAAATGTGTAACTTCCAAAAATAAAATTTAAAAGTGTCAAAACAAATAAACAAGAATATATTATAATCATAAACACATATGCACCAAATGCAGGTGCACCAGATTTTATAAAGCAAAATCTTCTAGATATTAGATCAGAAATAAATCCCAACACAATAGTAGGTGACTTTAATATCACACTATCATCAATAGACAGACCATCTAAACAGAATATAAACAGAGAAATAATGGAACTAAAATGGTCCTAACAGATATCTATAGAACATTCCATCTTAACTCTACAGAATACACATTTTTCTCAGCAGCTCATGGAACCTTCTCTACAATTGATCACATATTATGACTAAAGTAAGTCTCCACGCATTCAGGAAAACAGACATAGATCCCTGCATTATACTGGATCATAATGCAATAAAGCTAGAAATCAACAAAAGAAACAACAGAAAACACAAGAACTCACTATTAAACAATGAATGGATCATTGAATAAATAAAAATGGAAATTAAAATTTTTTCTAGAGCTAAGTGAGAATGAAAACATTCATACCAAAACTTATGGGACACAATAAAACAGTCCTCAG
Source organism: Orientallactaga sibirica (assembly GCA_036365145.1). Classification (NCBI taxonomy): domain Eukaryota; kingdom Metazoa; phylum Chordata; class Mammalia; order Rodentia; family Dipodidae; genus Orientallactaga; species Orientallactaga sibirica. The sequence goes on along the minus strand of JAEOAD010000026.1, from coordinate 29,184,938 downwards.
AAGGAAGTTTACAGCTCTAAATGTTTATGTTATAAAGAGAGAGAGAGATCTCAAATAAATATCTTAGCCATTCACCTGCAATGACTGTTTCACTAGAAGGAAGTCATCTAGTAGACATTCTAGAACACCAAAATTAGGTTGGGGAGGAAAGCTGGGCCTCCCTGAAATGACAGGAGTTTCAATCATAGGATTCTCTCATTTATCCCCTCTAGCCTGCCAGCCCTCAATGGAGGTATCATCAGCAGTAAACCAACACATTGACTAGAAGCCATCTGCTTTGTTTGTGCTGCCCCATGCAGAAAAATGCATCTCTACCCTATGTCCAAACCCTGTGATAATCACCCTGGTGGGAAAGAGGAAAGGGCAGAGAAAAGGAATATGTGACTTGTAGCAATTTCAACCCAAACCCCAAGCCAGACTCACAGTGCTTAGTTCCCTTAGCTCTTGCTCATGTAGTCTAGCTCCATCATTCACTGACACTATGTCACATGTGTACAGTGGACTAAATCAGCTAAATTCTGGGATAACTTCCTGTCCCTCATTTGTCTTCTGTCACATTCCATTCCATGTATATTTTCCCCTAAATACAAAGGTACTCTGCTGTAAATACATGAGCATATTTGCCCTTATCTGCCACTTACATCTTGGATAATGGAGAATCTGCTTCCAATCCCGGATGACTTACACACTGCTTGGTCTTAATTGGGAGCAGGGGTCTGTAGCCTCACTTTTTAAAAAAGTAATTTGATATTAGCCTCTGGTTATCTGTACAGATTCTTTCATAGCAAAATGTGTGGGGGAGCCAGTGTGTCCATCTTCTCCTAAGCCAGGGGCAAAAATACCCCTAAGCATTTATTCTTCAGCATATCAAAAGAATTTAGAGGCAGCTGAAAAATTCTACCAGGTCTGGTCCTATTAGAATTTAATAAACATTCTTGGTCTCTTGAATTCACTTCTGAAGTCAGTGTTAGTGGCCGTCATCATCTCCACACCTACAGACACTGGCTAAACTTTCTTCACCTTAGTCCTTAACAGACCTTTCTAGAACTAATGAACTCAGCAGAGCTACCTCTGAAAGCTGGAGTGATGCAGGGGGTAGAACACACATGGAGCTTCCTCTGTAAAACACCCAGGAGACCACAGGCTGTTGTGGGAAGGTTGAGGTGGTAAGGTTGTAATATGGTCAATGGAGATTGCATAGGGGTGATACTGGACAGAAAGTCTGTTGGAGCAGTCTCCATTCTGACCACTGATGGACTCTGAGCCCAGAACTGTGTGTAGCAATCCCACATTAAGGTACAGAGAACTGATGACTGGACAGGCTCCTGACAGGTGACATTGATGACCACATTGTCAGCATTCCAACCCTAGCACATATCTACTGTGTCCAGCTCCATGTAGAACATATCTTCAGGATATTTATTCTCCTGAAGATTTCACAATCTTCGTCTTCCTTAGCCTGCAGTCTTCATCCATGTAGCCTAAATCCCATGAGAAACAACCCAGCACACTCTAAAGTGCTACTCCTGGTCTGAAAAGAGAATGCCCTTGTAAGATCATGGGATGCCACTGCAAAATTAATCCATCATTCTCACAGGGATTTGGAGTCTTTTTTTTTATTGACAACTTCTATACTTATAGACAATAAACCATGATATTTCCCCTTCCCTTCCCCCATTCCCCATCAGAACTCCACTCTCCATCATATGACCTCCCTTTCTCCATTAGTCTCTCTTTTGATTTGATGTCATCATCTTCTTCTCTTATTATGAGGGTCTTGTGAAGGTATTGTTAGGTACTGTGAGATCATGGATATCGAGGCCAATTTCTGTCTGGACAGCTGCATTGTAAGGAGTCATACCATTCCTTTGGCTCTTACATTCTTTCTGCCACCTCTTCATCAATGGACCCTGAGCCTTCGAGTGTCAGTGCTGGACACTCCTCCGTCCCTTCTTCTCAGCACTATGTTGCCTTTTGGGTCATCCCAGTTGTCATCGCCATTTGACGTGAGAAGCTTCTCTAACAAGAAGTGAGAGGAGCATTAATATATGAATATGAATATGAACATTAATTATAGTGTTTTCAGGGCAGTTTGGTGGGAATAATATATACATTTAGCCAGACAAGAGCAGGCTTTATATCCCTAAGGCTCATGACCTCCCCTGCCATATTTTGATTAGGTTTTTCAGTACCAGGGTTGTATTCCCTCCCACAGAGCAGGCCTTCAGTCCAATTGGAGAGGAGTTGGTTTCCCCCAGAGCAGACATACCACTATTGCACCCATTCGGTCATTTGGCCTATCTGGCCAAAGATGGGGTTTCCAGTGTCCACTGTTTTCACTGCTGATGACTTCTGTCTCCCATACAGCTGCATACAGTCCAGCTTTCAGTTGGCTGGTCTACAGGGAGAAGGTTTTCTGCTCAGCACCAGCTTCATTTCTCAGTGACCTTGCCACACAGGCAAGTGAAGTCTTTAGCAATAGAGTTTTACCATCTGTTTCTCAAGGGAAACAAAGGGCCTTGACAATAGCCTGTAATTTGGGGGAGGCAACAGGGACTGCCCTGGCCAATGACTCACTGAAAAGTATACCATCCATGGCAGTGAAAATTTTCTAGTAACAATCTATGGTTTCTGTATGGGCCATTATTCAAAAAAGTGGGTTTACATAAGTCTTATTCAGAATATCCTGAATTTTCATTGACCCTCCCCACCTCCCTGCTCTTCTTTTACACATTCTTTTCCCAGGGCCTCACTTAGGCCTTTCCCCTGCCTGTAATCTGTTCTTCTACTTTCATATATACAATACCATCCCCTTAAGCCCTTCTTTCTCCTCCATCTCTTATAGCCATTTTCTAGCTTACTGGCCTCTACTACCTATTTTTGGTTCTAGCTCACCCACAAGTCTATACATTTGTAGCTAGGATGCACATATGAGAGAGAACATGCAATGTTTGGCTTTCTAGACATGGGTTACTCACATAGTATAATCCTTTCAAGATCCATCCATTTCCCAGAAAATTTCAAAATTTCATTTTTCTTTACTGCTGAATAGAACTCCATTGGGTAAATGTACCACAGATTTATTATATATTCATCTGTGGAGGGACATCTAGGCTGGTTCCATTTCCTAGCTATTGTGAATAGAGCAGCAACAAACATGGTTGTGCAGGTATCTCTAAGGTAGTGAGAAGAGTCCTTTAGATATATGCCAAGGAGTGATATAGCTGGATCATATGATAAATCTATGTTCAGCTCTCTCAAGAACATCCACACTAATTTCTACAAGGGCTGGACCAGAATACATTCCCACCAACAGGGTAGAAGGATTCCTCTTTTTCCACATCATCACCAACATTTATTGTCATTTGTTTTCTTTTCTTTTTTTTAAATGCTTTTTTAAAGATTTATTTTAATTTATTTATTAGAGACAGAGAGAGAGAGAGAGAGAGAGAATGGGCACACCAAGGCCTCTAGCCATGGCAAACAAACTCCAGACACAGAGAACATCCAACTCCAACTAAGCCAGATATCCAGAGACACAGAGGCTCCCAAAACCTCATCAAGGAAGCAGAACTAAAATGACCCCAATGTGGCTCAGGGAAACTCACGGAAGAGGGGGCGGAAAGATTGTTAGAGTCACAAGTTGGGGCATTATGCACAGAGACTGGGGCCTATCCACCAGAACTCTTGAGCAAACTCACAATGCACAATGCACAATCCACATTCCCCATTGATGAAGGCCCCTTTGAAAGTGGGAGGATGGGGAGGAGGACAATGGAACCAATACTATGAATGTAAAATCAGAATAATATAAATAAAAAATATATATTTATTTTAAAAAAATCAACTTAAAAATGCATCATATGGGCTTAGTGGTTAAGGCACATGCCTGTGAAGCCTAAGGACCCAGGTTCGATTATCCAATCCCACGTAAGCTAGATGCACATGGTGTCTAGTAGCCATTTGACAGGAGTGAGATGGAATATTCAAAGCAGTTTTTTTTTTTTTTTTTTGGAGACAGACACAACAGAGACAGAGAGAGGGAGAGGAAGACAGACAGAGATGGGCATGCCTGCAGCGTCTCAGTTACTGCGAACGAAATCCAGATGTGTGTGCCCCCTTGTGGTCAAGTCTGGCATTGCACCCTTGTGTCACTTTGCATCTGGCTAAATGTGGGACCTGGAGATTGGAACCGCTAGAGATTGGAACCAGCATTCTTAGGCTTAGGAGGCAGGCGCCTTAACCCCTAAACCATCTCTCCAGCCCTCAAAGTAGTTTTAATTAGCATTTCCCTGATGGCTAAGGATGAAGAACACTTTTTATATGTTTATATGCCATCTTTATTTTCTCTGATAAGAATTCTCTATTTAGTTCCATAGCCCATTTTTTTAATTGGGTTGTTTGATTTCTTATTGTTTTGTTTTTTAAGTTCTTTATGTATTCTGGATATTAATCCTCTGTCAGATGTATAGCTGGCAAAGGTTTTCTCCCATTCTGTAGGTTGTCTCTTTGCTCTATTCACAGTGTCCTTTGCTGTACAAAAGCTTTGTAGATTCATGAGATCCCAGTGATTTATTAGAAGTTTTATTTCCTGAGCAATTGGGGTTATACTCAGAAAGTCATTGCCTATGCCAATTTGTTGAAGGGTTTCCCCTACCTTTTCCTCTAGCAATTTCACAGTTTCAGGTCTGATATTAAGGTCCCTGATCAACTTGGACTTGATTCTTTTGCAAGCACCACTTGTTGGAGAGGCTATATTTTCTCCAATGAATATTTTTAGCATTTTTGTAAAAAATCAGATGGCTGTAGCTGCCTGGATTAAGATCTGGGTCTTATATTCTGTTTCATTGAACTACATGTCTGTCCTTGTTCCAGTATCATGCTGTTTTTGTTACTATGGCTTTGTAATGTAACTTAAAATCAGATGTGGTGATACCACCAGCTTGATTTTGCTGCTCAACATTGTTTTGGCTATTTGAGGTTTTTTTGTGTGTTTCCAGATGAATTTTAGGATTGTTAATTGATGAGAGTGGGATATTGAAGTCACTCATTACTACTGTGTTTGGTGTTATCTGTGACCCTAAGTCTAATAGTGTTTGATGAAATTGGGATTCCCCCCGTTAGGTGCTTACATGTTTTGAATTGTAATGTGTCCTGTTGGAGTGTTCCTTTAATCAGTATAAAATGACCTTCATCATCTTTCCTCACTAATGTTGGTTTGAAGTCTATCCTGTCAGAAATTATGATAGCAACCCCTGCTTGTTTCTTAGGCCCATTTTCTTGAAATACCTTTTTCTATCCTTCTACCCTAAGATGGTGTCTATTTTTTATTGAAAGATGAGTTTCCTGGAGGCAACAGATGGCAGGATCCTGCTTTTTAATCCAGTCTGCAAGTCTGTGTCATTTGGTTCGAGCATTGGTCATTGACATTAAGAGTTATTATTGAAAGGTTTGTATTTATTCTCACCATTCTTCTTTTGTGGTGCTTCCTGTTTCCCTTTACTCACTTGTTTTACCTGTTATTTGAGTATGGTTTATTTTTACCTGTTGCCTCCTATGTGTGTTTTGCTTTCTATTCATCATGAAGGATTCTTTCAATTATTTTCTGTAGGCCTGGTTTACTTGTCATAAATTCCTTTAGCCTGTTTTTGTTGTAGAATGTCCTTATTTCTCCATCAATTTTGATAGATATCTTTGCAGGGTAAAGTAGTCTTGGTTGACAGTTTTTATCTTTGAGAACTTGGAATACATCATTCCAAGCCCTTCAGGCTTTTCAGGTTTGTATTGATTAATCTGCTGTGATGCTGATGGGCTTGTCTTTGTAGGTGACTTGCTTTTTCTCTCTAACTGCTTTCAATATATTTTCTTTGGTTTGGGTGGTTAGTAGTTTAATTATAACATGGCATGGAGAGGTTCATTCTAGGTTTTGTCTGTTTGGTGTTCTAAAACTTTCTTGTATCTGCATTGGCATTTCTTTCCCACTTTGAGGAAATTTTTCTTCTATGATTTTGTTGAAAACACCTACTTAGCTTCTGCATTGAAATTCTACTTCTATTATACCTTGAATTCTTATGTTTGATCTTTTCATAGTGTCCTGGATATCTTGGAATTCCCATTATACCTTTATATTAGCTTGTCTTTCTCTTTGTTGGACTGTATTAGGTCTGCCACCTAGTCTTCTAGTTTAGATATTCTGTTCTCTCCTTCATCCATTCTACTGGTGAGACTTTCCACAGAGGTTTTTATTTGACTGTGTTCTTTAGAGCTAGGATTTCAGCCTAGGTTTTCTTCAGTATTTTTATTTCCTTACTTATGTCCTGTAATGACTTTTTTATTTCAATAAGCTGGTTTTCTGTACTCTCTTTCAGGAGTTTGTTTTCTTTTTGAATCCTTTCATTTCTTCTTTCATTTCTTTGAGTATAGATAGAATTATTCTTTTGAAGTCTTTGTCAGGAATTTCATCTAAAACAGTCTCATTGGTGATCATTTCTGACTGATTTATAATTTTTGGTGGGAATGCATTGTCTTGATTCTTTGTGTTTCTTGTATTATTACATAGCAGCTTTTGCATCCTAAATTAATTTGATGCTTGGGTCTTCTACTTATATGCAGTGTTCTTAGATATGGCAATCTACCTTTATAAACTTTGAGGATATGAGTTTAAGGTGCTAAGTGTAGTTCCTGTACCGCAATCCAACCGCAGAAGTAATCCTAGATGTTGAGCTTGCTTGCTAAGCAAGTATTCAGTGGACTGGGTAAAACAATTTACTGATAAATTCTAAACTTCAACTGAGCAATATACATATTCAATGAAAACCAGCACAGAGCATACAATTGTGGGGATTAAAACAAACAGATAAGTCTTATAAGGCCAAAATACCTAAGTGTGTGTGTTGCTATGCACCCTTAATCCTGTCAGCCAGGATGTAGAGAATTCTGTTCTGAATGGGTTCCAGGTCAGCCTGTATCTGGGTCAGACCCTGCCCCCAATAATGACAGAAGCAAAAGACAAAGGCCCTATAAAATTGAAAGCATTAAAGGCAATGATATTCAACCCCTATGTACAGCTTATTTGAAAATGGTAAAGCCAACCAAACATATGTAACCCATAACCTGTCCTGACATGGAAAGGGAGATTAGACTTCCAATGCAGGTCTATGAACTTTTTTTTTTTTTTGTCAGTCGGTCTTGTTACCTTTTGGTGTGGCTTCTTATCTCACCAATGCTGAGTGCCCACCCCAATCCTTCCATGGTGTGCTGTGGAGCTGGAGTTCTGTTCAGCTGTGCTGGATGTGCTACCACTGCCAGGGGTTGAATGCTGGTTCTGATAGGTGGGTAATAGGAGAGTTCAGAAAGCCTGGTGTTGCTCACACATTCTCCCTGTATGTCTTTCAGTAGCTCCTTAGTTGATCTCAGCTGTCTTTGCTTCAGATTTCTTGACTCTGAAAGGAGGATGATGCATTTGGAAGATCCCTTTGTTTGGCCTCTGCTGCTGTTGCTGCTGCTTGGTGCGCCTGGCAGGTGGTGCCAGGTTTGTGGATCATGTGGCTCAGGGCCACAAGCTCCTCAGTGGGATTCTGGCCATTTTTCTTAGGAAGGTGAGGGAAGAAGAAGATAGTTAATATAAAAGAGAAAATGAGTATAGAGAGGAGAGGGAGAGAGAGAAGAGAGAGTGAAGCAGGAAAAGATTAAGGTTGGTCTTCATGATGTTCTTTCTAGTTACCTGTGGTTCAGGTGTTCCCTCTGTGGGCCTGCTGAAGGATCAATGTTTTAGCCTGCTGTTCAGAATAAAGGGTTCTATAGTATCATTTCCTTTTGGGTCCCTATTTGTATCCCCCCCACACTTGTCCTCCCTCCTACCCTCTCACTCCCTTGCACCCTTATACTCTCTCCATCCCACCCTCCCTATTGTCTGGTCCTCAGAGTGCTTATTAGGTTTGGCAGCATCTCAGGTGGATTCAGGTTAGGAGCGACAGATAAATGAGACCATGTGACAATTATCTTTTTGTGATTGGGTGAGCTCACTGAGGATGATCTGTTACATGTCTGACCACTTTTTTTCAAATTTCATTATTTCATCTTTCCTTACTGCTATGTAAAATTCCATAGTTTAGATATACCACATCTTTGTTATCCATTCATCTAATGATGGACATCTGGGTTGATTCCAGCTCTTTGCTATTATGAATTGAGCAGCTATAAACATGGTTGAGCAAATATCTCTGATCTGAGGCTTGAAGCCTTTAGGGTAAATGCCCAGAAAGGGAATAACTGGATCTGTTGGTAGGTCTCTGGTCATCCTTTTCAGGAGTCTCCATATAGCTTTCCATAATGGTTGAACCATTTTACATTCCCACCAGCAGTGAAAGCTTGTTCCTATTTCTCCACAGCCTTGCCAGCATTTGTTTTTATTTTTTTAATTAATGTTAGCCATCCTTACTGAGATAAGTGGAATCTCATAGTTCTTTTAATTTGTATTTCCCTGATGATTAGGGATATTGAACATTTTCTTAAATGTATGTTTGCTATTTTTATTTCTTCCTCTGAGAACTCCCTGTGCAGTTCTCTGCCCCATTTTGTGAGTGGGTTGTTGGATGATATTGTTTAGGCTTTGGAGTTCTTTGTAGATTCTAGAAATTATGCCTCTTCTGGTGGATCTCTGCTTCTCTGCTATATCTAAGAAAAACCTACACTCATGCACTTTTCAGAAGAAAAGTGTATTTTGCTGTGGTTTTTTCTTAAATCTCTCCCTGGGCTGGTTCAGTGTGGTTCCTATGCTTGGTGGGAATAATATATACATTTAGTCAGAGAAGAACAGGCTTTATGCCCCCAAGGCTCATGAACTCACCTGTAATAGACTTTTGCTTAGGTTTTTCAGTACCAAGTATGTATTCCCTCCCGAAGAGAGGGCCTTCAGTCGAATTATGGAGCAGTTTGTTACCCCAAGAGTAGACATGCCACTATTGCACCTGTTCTGTCATTGGGCCTATATGGCCAAACTTGAATATTCAGTGCCCACTGTTTTCACTGCTGATGACTTCTGACTCCCATATGGCTGCATGCAGTGCAGCTTTTTCCAGCTTTCAGTTGGCTGGTCTATAAGGAGAAGATTTTCTGCTCAGCACCAGCTTGCTTTCTCAGTGACCTTGCCTCTCAGGCAAGAGATGTCTTCAGCAATAGGGTCTTACTGTTTCTCAAGGGAAACCAAGGGCTTTGGCAAAAGCCTTTGATGTTTTGGAGGCTACTGGGACCTCCTTGGCCAACAACTCACTGGAAGGTATCCCATACCAGGCACTGAAAATTTTCTAGTAACAGTCTACAGCTTCTAGATGTGCCATTATTCAAAAAAGTAATTTTACATAAGTCTTATTCACAATATCTTGAATTTAGATTGACCCTCCCCTGCCCTTCTTTTACACATTCTCTTCCCATGGCCTTGCTTAGGCCATTCCCCTCCCTGTAATCTGTTCTTCTACTTACATGTGTGCAATACCATACACTTAAGTCCTTCCCTTTCCTCCTTCCCTTGTAGCCTTTTACCAGCTTACTGGTTTCTGGTACCTATATTTGGTTCCAGTTCACACACAAGTCTATACATTTGTAGCTAGGATCCACATATGAGAGAGAACATGTGACGTTTGGCTTTCTGAGCCTGGGTTACCTCCTATGGAGGTCCAATTTGGAGTCTTTTTGAGGTCTATACTACAAAGAAAAGTTTCCATATGGGTGCTGTGCCAAGTGAGAACACTATTGAAATAACATCTCCAAATATTTTAGATACTCTGATGACTCTTAGATTGGCACAGGTTCCCAAAAGGGAGTCACCAAGGACAGAGGCATAAGGAAGTGGATTATCCACATTCCTCAAGAAACTTCCCAGCCATTACCCCTTCCCAGCCTAACAATGCCCCCAGGTCATGGTTTCCTGTCCCCTTATCTCATAAGTTGCTTGGTCACTGTTCTTGTCACACCCCCTGGCTATCTTAGATCTCCCCTAAAGAAACCTTTTTTATTCAATTTTTTCCTTTCTTACCTTCCCCCAAATAAAGAAGCCCTATAAATCCCACTATCTGAAAACTCAGGTTGGTTGTACTCTGCTCTTAAGAGTCAGCCCGGGCAGCTCATGCTTTTCCCAAATAGCTTTCATCTTTACCTCAGAGTGGTTTGTGTGGTCTTGGTCACTCCCAAACCTTACACTGACATTTTTTCCTCTGTAACTGCAGGTTAAAACTCAGTTATTCAGTTCTAGCAAGAAACTAACAACAATATCATCCAGAGTTGAAAGAGTGGTAGACTATATAAAGGATTTATAAAGTGGTTGCCAAAACCAAGTACAAACCTTTGAATGTCCCTAATAAAATAAATAGTTCAAAAGCTGGATACTTTAGAAATTAAGAGGAAAAATGAATTTTGGAAAAGTAAAGGGTCCCTGTGATTCTAATTCCAAGATGGATGAGAAGGTATATCCTCCCTCTTCTGGGTTAGGCAAAAATGAGGTATCATTGCCTCCAGTGCCTCCTTGGGGAGGACTGATTCCCTTGAGTAATTTGGGTTTGTATGTCATTCTCTGATAATAATCTTGTACAGAAAATCATCCTAGAAGTGACAATTTCTTGGCATGATGAAGAGGTAAATATAAGGTGTTCCCATAAGTAACACACCAGTATTGTGCCTTTTATCTTCTGGAATCTTCCATGTCACCTTTGATGTAGGCTCTGAGTCTCTTTGTGACAGCTTCCACAAAATACAGGGGAAGGAATCTGGTCACCCCCCAGGGCAACAAAACAAAACTGAAGGAATTTTATGGACCCCAATATCCTCTCTATAGTCCTGTCAGTTCTGCTCATTGCTTGCTGATATATACTTCTCATATGTTTCCAGTCTTCAAGAGGACAGCATCTCTTAGAGCAAAGCTGATCTCCAAAGGGATGGTTGCTTGATTCAGGAATATCATGATATACCATCTCAATAAAATCATCTTCACTAATCATAGACCTTAGTCTAGATGAGCATACAGATTAAGGGAACAGAAAACAAGGGCTCCATCTGACCCAGTTTAGAAATATCTTAAAATAAAAAAGGATTTAAACTAAATAACCTAATGGTTTCCAAAGAACTCTGATGCTCTTCTCAGTAAATAGAACACTACCAAAATGTAGATGTTCTGCTGCACTATGTACTTGGGAATTAGAAAGTATGAGATATTTAGTGTTCCTATTAATAGTACTAAAAGTTAGAAAACAAAGTCATTTGTATGTTAGTTGTTTTTTAAAGCTATGGTTCCTTACCATTTCAGTAGAGGCAATGTCCTTAAAGGCTGCCTGCATGATGAAAATGTGAAAAATGAGAGACAATAAGGTCACATGTGAAGTGCTTCAAATTCCAGGGATACTGCTGGCCTTAAGCCAGGCCACTAATGTGGCCAGGTCTTATGATCATTAGCATGCTCTTATTGCAGGAGCCAGATATTCTGGAGTATAGTGTTACAGTTAGCCAAGTCTGCTATTATTAGTGATTTTTCTCCTTGCTAAGACAAAATACCTGATAAAAACAACTTAAGAAAGATAAGGTTTATTTTGGCTCAGTTTGAAGGTTCAGTCCATTATTGCTGGCCAAATATGGCAGCAAGAGTTTGAAGTATCTGATCACAGTGTTTTCAGGCATGAAGCAGAGAGATGAATGCTGGTACTCAGCTTAATTTCTCTTTTTTATTCAGTCCAAGAATTGAGCTATGGGATGGTGCCACCCATATTCAGGGTGGGCCTTCCCTCCTCAGTTAAACCTTTCTGAAATTCCCTTCAAAGACTCACACTCACATGGGTGTGTTTCCATAGCTATTCTAAGCCCAATCAAGTTGACAATGACAATTAGCCGTTACACTGCCTTGGATGCCCAGTGTGATGCTGTTCTTACAGCTAGGTGGTATCCCAGAGAAGTAGGAAGTAGGAAGGTCATAAGGAAAAGGAGAATCTCTCCAGAACCTTGAGAAGGTTTCCTGTGTCATATTCATACCATGAGGGTCCCAGAACACATTTCTCTGATAACAAAAATGCAGCAGACATGGAGGCACACACCTGTCACACACTTGTCTTGAAGACCTCAGGAAGCAGGAGGATTGTGGATTTTGGTAAGTATAGGTTGCATAGTTAGTTCAAAGGGATCCTGGGCTACTAGCAAAACCCTGATTTAAACACACAAGAAATGGGGATGTAACTTATTGGTGGTCCATTTACCTAGCATGTGAAAGACCCCAAGTTCAATGCATAACACCACAAAAAATTCAAGTTCTGTGTGATGTTTCTGCCCAGGGAAGCTCATCAGAGATCAAAGTCTCATGGACGGAGTGGGTGCTGGTCATGTAGCAACATCTGTTTCACACACTCCCAAATCCCAGATCCCTGAAGGAGAGCAGATGTACAGTATGAACCGTGTAGTTTATACACTGGATGCATAGTACTCTATTATTAGTTGGAAGCTTCCTTAAAATTCATTTCCAGAGAGTCAAAGATATATGATTCAAGCAAGCAATGTTTTCTAAGGCTCACACTGCAAGGCCTATGAATACACTTGGTTCTGCAGACAAATACATGAATGATAAAGGGGCTACTTAAAACCTAAATCTAAATAGAATAATACATTTTTAACCTTGCTGCAGTTCAGTAAGAATTTTAAGTTGAGTTTAACCAAGCAAAAAACTATGATAACTAATGTCTACTTGTGTGATGCCTTTCAAAAATACTTTAGCATGATCTATTTACTTCTTTTTGGAAAACAGACTCTTTTCTTTTGAGAAATTCATACCTGTCATTGCTGTGGCTAAGGGCAGAGCATCTCCTTGACACAGATACATGTGCACATCCAAAGATCACAGGCATGAAATACCCTCATTCTATTTTATTATTTCATGTCACCATTATTGGAGATGTCAGACATGTCCTGGATTATGGCTGCACCACCTCTACTTAGCTAGGTGATATGATGTACAGTTGGGATTTGAGATAATGGTAGTGAACTGTAAGGTTTCTGGTAAGGCAGAAAAGAGAGAAAAAACATAGGAAAGGACATTGCACATATCTGAAATTGCAATGAGCCACACACCGAGTTCTGTTATTGAATCTGCTTTCATTCCATCATCTTGAAATGGAATTAGCAAAATAATTACTCAGGCTGCCTCAGTCTTTAATCTTCTTAAAGTATGTGAAATGTAAATTTAGGAAAGGGCCAATAGAACACACCTAAGTGAAAAAAGTTACAGATGCTCACTATTTATAGTATGGGGAAAATCTTATCACAAACATACCTTGTAAGCTGGTGGCTGACTTTGACAACTGATAGTTGTGAAGATAGGGGATGTTTTTCAAAAGTACATTTAGCACCAGATTTATAAAAAATCTAGCAAGAAAAGAGATAGAGCACAACTTTTGAAATTGACCACTTAATCCTGCTATGTCTACATTGTGGGCTCTGTCTTCTCTCCAGCTTCTCATATAACCCAGAATTGAGAGCTTTGCCAATACAGAATGCAAAATGAGAGATTACAATGAATTATTTTTATTTATTTATAAAGTTGTATTCTAGAAGTATGTGATCACAGTGTTTGCAGTCAGGAAGCATTGGCAGCTAATATGTCTGCTAAAAGTTCATTTCCATATAATTGAGCTTATAAGTGTTAATTTTATCTCTTCCTGATCTATTTTTGATGTCTTTTATATTTAGGAAAGTACTCAGACTTTAGGAATTGAGAGGGAGTACAGTTAGGGTGAGTGAACCCCTAAAAGTAAAAACAAAGGCAATAAAAAAAAAACCTACACTTGCTAAAAATCAAAGATGATATTTTAAACTATTTTATTTATTTGAGAGAATGGGCACACCAGGGCCTCCAGCCACTGCCAATGAACTCCAGACGCATTCACCCTTTGTGCTTCTGGCTTATGTAAGTTCTGGGGAATTGAACTGGGGTCCTTAGGCTTTGCAGGCAAATGTCTTAATTGCTAAGCCATTTTCCCAAACCCAAAGATGATCTTCTTATCTCTTGCCTAGTTCCCTAAACTTGTTTTTTCACAAACAACCAGTATCCCTCCTGAGAGGGAGGTCTTTCATAGGATTCAAACATTGTGGTTGGTCAAGTTTAGCCCCTGGAACTCAGTGTCAAGTCTAGCTTTTTCTGGAGACAGTCCCTATCCCTAACAACCAGCTGTCCCTCTGATTCACCTGAGCCAGAAGATATCCCACTACCATAAGGTTATAAATACATTTACAAGGAGAAGACAGGCTCTCTGACCACTTGGGAGCTTCCAGCTGTCGGTGAGGTTTTCCCTCGGTTGGGCCTGGGCCGGATCTGTCCAGGCCCAGCCAGGAGCCCCCATAACCCTTACTTTCCACATGGGTTCTTTAACCACTCCAGCTCCTCCCATGGCTGGAGCTCCTTGAACATTCATTTCTCTCTTTTCTTTCCCTGGTTCTCCATGTGGGATCTCTAGCCATGTGGGTGCCTTGGCTCTTTACTTCCCTCAATAAATATAATAATTTAATAATCATCTTTCTCAGTCTTTTTATTCAAGTCTTTGATTAAAATTTAAAACAAACCTAGGATTTGTGGTTCAAAGATTTTCCTGGACCCCTAACACACTGTTACAGAATTATCAATACCTTTTGCTGAATCAAGAACATTTATTCTGCTACTAGACCTTTTTGCTATGGAATAGGAAAGTGTGTAGGTGTGTTTGTGAGGTTATGTGTACATTTTAAGAGAAGTGCTGAGCATAGAGCCTTCTTCCAAAAACCTGTGCCTCCCCAAAGCCTACTTTTATGAAAACCGTGCCTTTAGTAAACAACATGCTACTTCCATTGTGAGTGATAACAGCCCCACTGGAGTAGCCCTGCAAACATAGTATCTGTACCCACATAATAGGAGGAAGAAACAAGGTATGGAGAAGGGCACATGCCTGAACTATCTCCCAGGACACTCCCATTCAATTCTCCTCACAGAATTCATGCTGAATATCACAATTGCTTTCCCAGAAGAGGAAGAGAAGTCCTGTCATGTTTTCAAACAAACTGTGCTACTTGTGATGATCTTTGGTCCCTGCACAGGCTGCTGCACTGTCCTGAGATAGACACAGCCGGCTTGTCCGGGGAGGCCATGTCCTCACTAGATGCTCCCAGAACCCAGAGAAGAGAAGTAGTCACTATATTCTAAAGCTTTTTTTTTCCCACAAAATATTATTTTGTGGTTGTTATCTTAAGAGGTTATCAGAATAGAAGAGGTCACACCAAAGAACAGTGTAAGTACAGTAAGGAATCAGGATTAGGTAACAGTGCATGTGAAGTTCAGGACACCTGTCTACTGGCCAGGCCACATTCATTCATTTTCTTCAGTGCCCAAAGAGGGCACCTATTTTAAAGCAACTCTACCTTCCTCACTTATGGAGCCTTATAAGAGTAAATTTTTATGCTAAAGACACTTTTCTTCAAGTACATATTTACATGAAACCCTATTATGTCTCTCTCTCTATATATATATAGAAGGAAGATATGGAAAAAGAAAAGGATAGAGAGAGAACAGGAAAGAAAGAGAAACTGAAAACACATTGAACAGTGCAGGTGAGAGGATGTTGAGGTAGGGTGACTGGACCCCTGAAGATAAAAAAGGGCAGGAAAGTTTGTACTTGCTAGAAGTCAAAGATGATCTGACTTCTTATCCCTTGTCTACTTCCCCAAACAATCTACTTCTGCAAACAATCAGGACCCTTCCTGGGAGGGAGGTCTTTCATAGGATTTAAACATTGTGGTTGGTCAAGTTCAGCCTCCAGAACTTGGTGTCAGGGTTAGTCTTTTCCTGAGACAGCCCCTATCCCTAACCAACCAACTGTCCCTCTGGTTCACCTGATCAGGAAGACAGCTTACCACCATAAAGTCTTAAATACCTTTGCAAGGGGAGGGTTGGCTCTCTGAACACTTGGGAACTTCCAGCTGTGGGTGAGTTTGTCCCTTGGCTGGGCCTACCAGCCCAGGCCCATCCAGGAGGTACCTTAGCCCTTACTGTCTACATGGGCTCCTTTATCCCCTCCAGCTACCCATATGGCAGGAGCTCCTTGAACTTTCTTTTCTCTTTTCTTTCCAATCTTTTTTTCCCCAGGCTCTCCACATGGGATCTCTAGCAATGTGGGTGCCTTTTCTTGGCTCTGTAGTTCCCTCAATAAATATAATAATTTAAGAATTATCCTTCTCAGTCTTCTTTTTTATTTAATTCTTTGACTAAAATTAGAAACAAACCTAGGGTTTGTGGTGCAGGGATGACTCTCCTAGATTATTAGCACCCCATTAAACAGGGAATTCAACCACAATTCTTGACTAAAATGTCTGGGAACATGTTCATGCATATACATTACATTAGGTACTGAAGGGTTAATAAGTAACAAAGTGACTGGGCAAGCTGACCTCAGTGAAGGCTCAAAACAAAGAACCTCCTGGAAAGACTCCCTAGGTTGTAAATGCCTCAAATTCCTTATTCAATAAGAACATCTGGTATGCACAGACCCCTGCCCTAAAACAGCAGAAGATAAAAAAAGCCTGGTTGACAGAATGACCCTGTTCTCCTTCTCATCTCTAGCTCCATCCCCTCTACTCTTCTGGCCGCATGAAAACTCAGCTCAGCTATGTCTGAGTGCCAGGTCTTCATTCCCACGGAGAGGCTCTTCATTGTTCTAATAAAGAACAATCTATTGCTGTTGAAGTCTGTCTTTAGCTTTCATTTTCATGTAGCAATAGTCAATCCTGAATCCCCCTTGGTCTTACACTATTCTTAACAGTAATTCATCATCAGGTATTAACTTTGCAAATATTTTCCCCCAATGCACAGAAGGAATTTATATGAAAGCCAAATTTATCAGTTTACTCTCTCTCTCTCTCTCTCTCTTTGAGGGTCTTGCTCTAGCCCAGGATGACATGGAATTCACTATGTAGTCTCTGGGTGGCCTTGAACTCACGGTGATCCTCCTACCTCTGCCTGCCAATTGCTGAGATTAAAGGTGTACACCACCATGCCCACCTCAATTTTCTCTTTTATGTGCCATATTTATGCCATATCTAATAATAGTTGTCATAAACTCTTTATTCTTTCATTTTTTTAATTTCATAGAATTTTTGAGTCCCATGTTTATGTCTATGATCAAATTTCAATTAATTTCTGTGAAGTGTGATGTATATGTATCAAGATTTATTTTTCAAATTTTTACTATTTTTACAGATTTTTATATAGTTTTTAGATTAGCATACAAAATAATCACCTTTATTATGGCATCTTTATACTGTGTGCCATTATACTGGATTCTCCTCCATCTCCTCCTATGTAGTTGTGTTAGCATCATCAGTTAAAACACTACGATTTTTCCATGACAGTAACTTAAACCTTTGCTTGAAGCCAATGAGTTACAAAGGTATGGGCCTATTTGGGGTGCACTTTTAACTATCGATCTATGTGTATAACTTTTAACCAGTACTAAGAGGGCTTGATTGTTAAGTTTTGAAGCAATTTTTCAGAATGCTTGAGACTGGAGGTCTTCAATAATTTTTCCAGTCAATATCCATATATATAGATAGATAGATAGATAGATAGATAGATAGATAGATAGATAGATAGAGAGAGATTGGTTGATATTGACAAGTTTTGAGGGTATTTAGATGAAAATTATTTGCATCTATGTTCCTCATGGATAAATTTCTTAATAACCGTAGAGAATCTTTTAATACA
This sequence comes from Orientallactaga sibirica, assembly GCA_036365145.1. Taxonomy (NCBI): domain Eukaryota; kingdom Metazoa; phylum Chordata; class Mammalia; order Rodentia; family Dipodidae; genus Orientallactaga; species Orientallactaga sibirica. The sequence continues at coordinate 29,167,186 of JAEOAD010000026.1, read as the reverse complement.
TGAGCAAAATATTTTACTCCAATTTCTTTCATCAGTGTTTGGAGTGATCAATACATATCTTCTTATACACATTAATAAAAATGTCTAATTATGTCATGGATTTTGGTATTATTACAGCGGTTTTATTTTACATTTATATTACAGTTATTTCACTGCAACCATATAAAGTTAAAATTAATTATTTTATAGACACTGTATGGTATAGCCTTGAAAATTATTACTAATTTATTCCATTTTCTACAGATCTATTTAATTTCCTATATGGACACTTTGTTGTCTACAAATGAAGGAACATTTCTTTCTTTTTTATATCTATATGCCCTTTATACATTTACTAAGTGTCCTCCTAGTATTTGGTCAGGACACTTATTAGAGTGTGGAAAGTGAGGAATAAGAATGAATTTCTTTGCATTATTTCTGCTCCTATTAGGGAAATGTTCAGTCCTTCACCCTTGATCATGATAGTAAGCCTATGATTTTGAGGTACCTTTTGCTAAGATAAAAGTTCTATTCCTACTTTGTTTGGTTTTTGTCATAAATTGATGTTATATTTTTTCAAATATTTTTAGAGCTCCTATTAAAAGACTATATTTTTTGCTTCTTTGGTCTGTAGTAATAGTGGATTATATTCATTGATTTGTAATTATTGAACTGGTTTCAACTTCCTGGAATACAACTTTTATGATTATAAAATATTGTCATTTTGTACGATGTTGCATTTGATATGCAAATCTTTGTATTTATACTAAAGGAACCATAAAGCAGATTTTTTTTTGTTAGTAATATGTACTGGTGTTGGTGACAATATATTCCAGTTTCTTAAAATGAACTGTGGCATGTTTTCTGCTCTTCTACCATGTGAAAGAGTCTGTTTCAGTTAAGTAACATGCCTTTCTAAAATATATGCTACCATCCATCAGTAAAGTTGTCTGGGTACTGAACTGTAAACCATGATTTACATTAAAATATGTGACTCTTCAGTTGATGCATATCTTCTAAATGTGCTCTAGTTGTACATGCCCTTCAGAGGATGCATTTGCCTCATTTAAGTGTCAACTGTATGATTTTAAAGTTGTCATTATATTCTCCTTATTACTACATTGCTATCCTTAGCATGTTAGTGAGGGTTCCTCTTTAATCCCTGATATTAATAATAAATGTCTTTTCTTATTACTGCTCAGACTGACTCATTTTTAATCTTATTGATCCTTTCAAAGAACAAGCTATGATTTTTATTATTTTCTCATTTGTATTACAAATGTCATTGATTTTTTGTTCTTATTACTATTTATTGCTTATTATGGGTTTGAATTCCTTTGCATTCTGTACATTCCTTAACTGTGACATAGAACAAAATTTTATGTCTCTTATTCCCACATAACAATAACTAGGAAAGTAGGTTTTCTTTTACTGTGTTTCTGCTGTCATCTGTAGGGTACTTGGAACACTATAGAATTCCAGTAAACTCTGGTAAGTGGTACACAATGAATGAAGCACTCAATTTAAGTACACTATGTCCCACTCACCTATGACAATCTGTTACCAAACCCCCTCATGCCTAGGACAATGTGCTCTCCCTTCTTTATGAAAATGACTGAGTACATAATATTTGAGATCATAAGAAAGTGAGTTAAATTAGACACTATACTTAATATTGACAATAATTCATCAGTCACTTAACTGTAAGTTCTGTAAAATCAAAACAAGTTTCATACTTCCAATACATAATGGCACAGAGTAAACATTTCCATTGTTATGAGGCATAACAAGGCCAGACTGGACCAATGTAAAACCAATAACTGTCAGGTAAACATCAAACATCTGTAGTTCAAGTCCATCATCTATAACCAGTGACAACAGTCTCTGGATTTTCAATTTCCATCCCTCCATCTGGACTGAATAGCCAGAGAAAACTGCCATCTAAAGCCAACAGCACTCCATGGTAGCCTTTACTCAGTCCTGATATATCTAATACATCTTTTGGTCTCCACAGAAAACCACAGTCTATGTTCATTTCCACATACTGGCCTTTCCAGGCTTCAAAACAGAAATATCCTATTTCCCATGCCTCATCTCAGCAGAGGTTCCTAGTTAACTTTAGACAATGGCCTCACTAGCTACACTAGGAAATTGTTCTGTTCTATATGCTGTGTCTCAGAAGTGGCTCCTTGAACCATGTGTACTTCATGATATACTTTTATGCATTTTTAGCTTCCAAAATCAATATCATGTGTTTACACATGACACAGCCATATTGTTAATCCAGGGGAGAAATAAATTGTGACCTTGAAGAGCAGGTTTCTTCCTTTCAAACGAGTTTATATTTCTTGCATTCAATATTTCATGGGAGGAATTGCATTAGGCATCTTTCCATATAAGGCAGTTGGGGCCATTCTTAATCATGGTAATCTGCTTGACAATAGCAGCTTCAGTAACCTAAAACTATCTTTGTGTCAGTAACATTAAACTTCCTTGAAGTTTTCAACTCCAAATCTTATATATTTCCATTATATATCTTCTGCCAATCACACCAGTCCATTACATTCAAATTCAACCTTTATTAAACTCTATGGGCATGGTATGGGCAGTGGAGTGCAGCCAGACTTTATGCCAGTAGCCCAGTTCCAACAAATTTCTCTGCTATTTCTTCCTCTGCATTGAAAGCTCTAGAGCCAACACAATTTTCTTTACACTCAGCATTTTCAAACTTTCACCAGAATAGCCCATAAAATTTAGCTTACTGCTCTGTAAACCATCTTCAGTTGGAAGTACCAAGTCCAAACATGTTCATTCTCCAGCACATAAGTACCAAAAGACCAAAATCCACATAGTCAGATTCATCTCAGCGATACCCCAACTTTCTGTACCAAATTTCTGTTGTAGACAGCTTCATATTGTTGGGGTGAAGAACATCCAAACCAGACACAGTTAATTGGAGGAAGGAATTCATTTCAAGCTTACAGATCCAGGGGAAGTTGCATCAATAGGAGAAAAAACTGGCTCCCATTCATAAATCCAAGCAGAAAGAGAAACTACCACCCACCCCAGCAACACCAAACAGCTGCAAGCAGAAAACAGGTATAAGGCAGGACTCTCAGAGCTATAACTTCTCTTCATAACTTTGAGCCAGAATTCTAACCTACCCCCAAGCCCACCTTTGGGCTAGACCCCAGAATCTGCCCCCAGTGACACACCCTCCAGCCAGACAACTGGAAACCCAAGGTTTAATAAAACACCTGAGTCTATGTGGGACATACATTTACACTCCCATATAATGGTTGAATTAAATGTGAGAAAACCAGCACAAATAACTAACTATATGGCTGAATGAAATAGAAGAAACCAACAAAAACAACTCAATAGTCAAAGGACTGAAGTGGATGAAAATCAACAATAAGAGACTCAGTGGTCAGTGGAATAAATTCAGTGAGGACATGATCAAATACAGGAATTAATTTCAAGAGCAACAAAGAAATCAATTGAAGAAATGAAATGGAATTCACTATAGGGATTGAGATGCTGAAGAAACATTAATGAAAAACAAAAATGAAATAACTCATTTAAGAAACTCCCAAGCAGATGTGGCTATATTGATATCTAACAAAGTAGACTCTAAATCAGAAGTATTCAAAAGAGATGAAGAAGACCACATTATAGTCATAAAGGAAAGAATTCAACAAGAGAATATAATCACAAATCACCAAACATAGATATAGCAAAATTAATAAAATCTACTATATATTAATCATCAGCAAATCATAACTCAATAATAATAGAGTCTTTTTAATACTCCACCATTGTCAATAGATCATTTAAACAGAAAATAAACAGAACAATCATGGAGATAAACAATATCATAGGTCAAATTGACTTGACAGACATCTATGGAACATTCAAATCAAACTCTACAGAATACACATTCTCACAAACTTATGAAACCTTCTCTAAAATGGATCATAAATTAGGACATAAACCACATATCCATAAATTCAGGAAAATAGACATAACCCTTTGTATTATATCAGTCCATATGAAATAAAGCTAAATATCAAGAGCAAGAGAAACAACAGAAAATATACCAACTCCCAGAGTCTGAACAAGTTACTATTAAACAATAACTGTGTCACTAAAGAAGTCAAAAAGGAAATTTAAAAATTTCTAAAACTGATTGAAAATTAAAACACAACATTCAAAAAAATTATGGGACACATGAAGGAAGTCCTATGTGAGAAGTTTAAACTGCTAAATATTTTCATTACAAAAATAGAGAGAACTAAGTATATAATTTAACAATCCATCTTATGTTTTGGAAAAACAAGAATAATCTAACCCCAAGGTACCAGACAAAAATAATCAAGTACAGAGCAGAAATCAATGAATTGGAAATAAATAAAATTATGAAAAGAAGAGCCCATTCTTCAAAAAATCACAAGATTGATAAACTCCTGGAAAAATTGATCAAAAAATGGAGAGAAGACTCAAATCAACAAGATTGGAGAAGACAAAAACCTAAAGGTATACCAATGGTAGTATTATTATACCTAAATTCAAGGTATACTACAAAGCCACAGTAATAAAAACAGCTTGGTAGTGGCACAAAGATAGATACAAAGATCAATGGACTAGAAAAGAAGATCCAGATTTAAGTTCCAGCAACTACAGCTACCTGATCATTGATGAGGCAAAAAACACACACATGGTAGTAAAGACATCATCTTTAACAATAGTGCTTCAGAATTTGGATAGCCACATATAGAAGAATGAATCTAGACCCCTTTCTCTCACCCTGAACAAAAATAAATTCCAAATGGATTAAAGACCTCAATTAAGACATGAAACTCTAAAGTGACTAGAAGAAAGTAGGAAGAGCATGAGAAGACATAGGTATAGGAAAAGTCTTTCTGTATCAGACCCCAGTAGCCCAGGGAATTAGATACTCAGTCATTGAAAGCTCATGAAACTAAAAACTTTTGTGCAGATAAATGATCAACAGAGTCAATAGACAACCTACAGAATGGGGGAAAATCTTTACTAACTATACATCTAACAGAGCCTCAATATCTAGAATATACAGAAAATCACAATAAATAAGCAACAAAAAAATCAAACAACCCACTCCAAAAATGGGGCAGGGAACTGAACAAGAGTTTTCAGAGGAAAAGCTTCTGAGACATAAAAGTCTCAATCAGTGTGAACATCAGTGGATCCTGCCTGCAACAAAGTCAACTAGCCAGCCAAGATGAATACACTAGTGCAATAGTGGTTCACAGAGTATGGGGGTATCAAAAGTTCCTTGATTAGATAAGAGGCCATCTCAATGTAAGGGAATTCTTGCCTGGTACTGAGAACCAAGTCAGAAGCCTATTGCTCAGAAATGTATAGACTCTAGAGAGAAACTTCCACTGATTTTTGGCTGAAAGGAGAGAGTATGCCTGTAAAAATACTTCTAAATATCTGTTTATCCCCTTTGATTCATGCTGCTTTCACTCTTTGTTAGAGAATCTGTTTTGTACAGATGGCAGTGAATACTGAGGAGAACCAAGATTTACCAGAATGATAAGCAATGAGAGCTCTTTGCCTATCACTTGACGGGCCATTATCACATTTCCAGGACTCAGGACACAATGCAGAGAAAGTGACAGATTCAACATGAGTGCTGTTCTTACTGCTAACCTAACACCATCCTCCAGAGAGATGGCAGTACACACTAAGGAGACTCAAAAATGATCAAAGTAGAGAATCAGAGGATGCTGGAGCTCATCGCCAAAAAGAAAAGACTTGAAACGTGCCCTCTAAGGCTCAGGGAACATTGTGAAAGTGGTAGCTGAAAGAATGTAAGATCCACAGGGTGGGAAGGTGTATTCAGAGACATTAACCCCTCCCCCCACAACAGAGACTGACTGGTACATTCATGACCCCACAGTGAATACAAATAACCCCAATGAGGAGGGTCCTCAGTGCAATGGGCTTGGGGAGAGGAAACATAACAGTGTAATTGAGTGGGTAATATTGCCAATATGCAATATGTTCATACTGTAAAGTTTATAATAATAAAAATATTCAAAAAAAATTTAAACCTATAAAAATATGATCCCAAATTAAAATGTAAATGAAAAAATACTATAACAAAATGTTAATTGCTTATAATTATATTAATGATGTGGATGGAGTATGACAGAAAATATTTTATTTTTAATTTAAACACACAATAAAGTTAGATAAAATATGAAAAATGGATTAAAATTCTGGTATATTAAAACAACTAAATACCAACTGTTTTTAAATATATAGAATGGCATTTTTCCAGGTTGGGGTCCCTCCTAGGGCCAGCCCAGGAGGGACAGCAGGGTCTCTGCCAAGTTGGGGGTGAGAGGCGCGGAGTCACGATACAGAGTCTGGGAGTTGGGTGGTAGCAGGCAGAGGGCAAGCTGCTACAAACTCGTTTATTCAAGGAAGTGTAGGGGGTTTTAAGGGGTTTGGCTGGCCAATCATTGTATGGGGTGGTCCCCTTCTTGTGACCAATAACAACCTGTCTCCAGGCAGATCATCTCGTAGCAGGTTTCTCATGAGCATGGGACTGTAGCTTTTGTCATGCCAGGCCTGTGCAGGACACCATGTCCACAGAAGCCACTTCCTGGTTTCTTCTGGCATGCGGTCTGGTTAGGGCCCAGCCTGCATTGTGCCATACATATCCTCCTTTTTTGTTTTTATTAATGGCGACCCTGGGAGGCAAGGTTCTTTGCCAAGCCATTGTTGACCCCAAGGGATTATCACATGTGACAGTGCCTGTCTTAGGTTGCCCCATCTCATGGGGTCTTACCTGTCATTGACTACCCTCCATCCTGGTGAGAAAACCCAAGGGGTGTGGCCTGGTTTCTTTTAGCATGCGGTCTGGCTAGGGCCAGTCCTGCATTGTGCCATACATATCCTCCTTTTTGTTTTTATTATTGGCTGCCCTGGGAAGCATGGTTCTTTGCCAATCCATTGTTGACCCCAGGCCACAAGGGATCATCACATGCGATGGTGCCTGTCTTAGGTTGCTCCATCTCATGGGGTCTTACCCTTCATTGACTACCCGCCATCCTAGTGAGAAAACCCGAGGGTTTTGGCCTGGTTTCTTTTGGCATGCTGTCTGGCTAGGGCCAGTCCTGCATTGTGCCATACATTTCCACATAATCTGAACATATATGAAAACGTGAGAAAGTTGAAAAATTATATATATAATATATGCAGTTTACTACTGCTTACACAGATTATCAAAGTAAAAAAACAAATGGAAAAAGAATCTATTATCTCTACAGCTAGCTAATGCCTTTGCATTTCAGGAGCCTAATAAACTGAAACATTTTTACTTCCTAAGGGAAAAATTCCTGACCTGAGAGTTGAGGGAGGGAGGAAAAGAGGGAAGGAAGCAATGAGGGAAGGCGAGAGGAAAGGAGAGAGAGAAAGATAGAGAGAGAGGCCAGGACCAACCAAATATTCATCCACTGAACATGATGACTGGCTGGGATCTCAGCAACAGCCACAAGGTCATCTGTAATGTACATTTATTTCTCATACTAGCCTCCAGTAAAATTGCAATGGGGTTTAGACATTTGGACAATTGCCAAGTTGACATCTCAGCAATTCAATTTTCATACATAAAGTGCAGCAACATGGCATTTCTATCACCCCTTCCAAGGCCCAGGGAACACATGGAAAAGGGCAAGGAAAAACCATGAGAGTAGGAGAATGGGGAGGAGTGCTGTACAATGCTGCCTTTTAGATATGGCATGGCCACCACACACATGACCTCACAGTAGTTGTCATTACCAGCATATATATTATGGACACACACACAGAGAGAGAGAGAAAGAGAGAGAGAGAGAGAGACTTGAAAGTAAGAGGGGTCCGGGACTTGGGAGGAAGAAGGACATCAGAAAGAGTGGAGTATTGATAAGTGAGTCATGGGGGTGGATTTGATCACAATACATTGTATGCATGTATGAAATTGTCAAAACTTGTTCAAAACTAGTAAACAGCAGTGACTTAGTTCACAACCACAGTGTCAAAGACTAGGCATAATACCAAATTTCCAAAATGCTCAAATTCACTTAAACCAATAGATAAAAGGAGGCCACAGACTTCTGCTTAGAATTGTTTATGGAAATTCAATAATTTCTAAAAAGGGTCTGTGGCCTTAAAAGGTTAGAATGAGAGTTACAAAATGTATACCTCCAGTCCCAACACTTCTCCAAATATCAAGTTTCCTTGACTTAACTACCTATATATTGGCTCTGATTAGATTTGAATTAATATTTACTATATCACTACATTCACAGAGAATCTCCTATGTATCACTGCACACTGTGCTCACCATGCACTCTCCTTGCAGCCTCCCTTGTGCTGGCCATGAGCTGCTCCAACCTATTTGGCAGATGAAAGCTTTGATGATTTCTGTCTTACATTTTCTTCACAGCATCTATATAGTCCTTCAAGAGAGTCCATCTGTTCTACCTGGGACATTATATAAAAAGCATGCTCATTCTTTGTCATGGAAATAGCTACAGTGGTTTCAAACATCACCAGCCTTTTCTGTTCCATATGTACCCCTCTTTTGACTCACATTAAATCCAATGTCCTTACAACCAACTTTCCACAAGTGGTCCATGACTATCATGTCTCTAATGTGCCTGTGCCTTCACCATTTAATGGTCTTCCAATATACTCTGCCCCCGCTACAATAAAATCATTACTGTTCTTACAAGGCATGCCTCTCTCTCAGGCTATTAGCAGTTAACTTTTTTTTTTTTTTTTTTGATAGACACACAGAGAGTGACAGAGAGAGAGGGAGAGGGGGACAGATAGAGATGGGCGTGCCAGCAGTCCCTCAGCTGCTGTGAAAGAAATCCAGATGTGTGCGCCCCCTTGTGGGCAAGTGAGGCATTGCGTCACTTTGCATCTGGCTTAACATGGGACCTGGAGATTGGAACCGGAGTTCTTAGGCTTAGGAGGCAGGCAACTTAACGGCTAAGCCATCTCTCCAGCCCAGCAGTTAACTTTTTAATGCTGGCACAAAACATTCAACTAGAACAGCTTATGGAAGAAAAGGGTATATTTTGGCTTATAGTTTTGAGGGGAAGTTTTATCCTAGTGGGGAAATCATAGCATGAGCATATAGCCACCTGGGTATTATACATTTCCACAACAACGGGATGGAAGTGAGCTAAGTCCCTGGGCTTGGAGCTGAACTATATTACTCCAAAGCCAGAGACACATTTCCTCCAGCAAGGATCCATCTCCTAAAGGTCCCACAACTTTCCCAAATTACCACCAACCAGGGACTATTTAAAACCCATGAGTCTATGGGGATGGTTTACTTTCAACCACCACATAAGACCTTGGCACTTGCTCATATATCTACAGAGAAAGCATTTCTGTTAATTTTTTTTTTATTTTTTTTGGTTTTTTGAAGTAGGGTCTCACTCTAGCTCAGGCTAGAATTCACTATGTAGTCTCAGAGTGGCTGCAAATTCTTGGAGATCCTCCTACTTCTGCCACCCAAGTGCTGGGATTAAAGGCATGCAACATCAGGCTGAGAAAGCATTTTTTTATGACATCTACACTATCTATGCCTTGCCTTTCTTTCTAAATATCTCTCATAGATCACCTGTAAGTTGAGACTTTTCCTGGTGCCCTGCCAATGCTTTCAACAATTCTAGCATCCTATATCTCCCTTCTGGTTCAAATTTTCCAATCACACACGATACCTTCTGTTATATTGTTTATATTACTTTACTAATAATTAAAAATTTTCTTTGCATATTTTCATCTTCTATTTCCACTAGTAAATAGTAATCACCATGAGAACAAGGATTTTATCTGTCCTGTTACATTAAATGCTACATTTCAGGCATTTGAATACGTTAGCACACAGTATACACACTAAGTCTCCTTTAAAAAGATGCATAAGTAACTTACAATCATCAGAGTACAATCACTATGAATATCTTTGTTTTCTCATAGCTCACAAACTCAGTTTGTATCCTTGAAGACTCGTTCCATCTTGCCCTCACCCCTGAACTTCTCTCTAGACAGTGATTTCTCCTGACTCCATTGTTTAGGATTCACACTCCTGGCAGCTGACCCCTACCTGCACCTCCTGGCTTGTCCTGATATAGTTCAAGTCCTCTCATTTGTGTATTTGTTTACAATGTTCCTCACTCATTCTATACAGTTTGTGAGGAGGCTTGGGAGGTCTTCCTGCCTCCTCTTTCCTCTCACCAGGAGAATATTAAATACCAAAGTCATGCTGTATGGTGGTCTCAGGAACTAAGTAGGTGATTTTGCCTCCTCTGTACTTAACTGTCATTCAATGCTTTGGGGACAGTGTTCCCTTGAACTCACTTTAAGCATTTACAGAGCAGATGACACTCTCCTGTGATAAAGGGACCCAGATCTGCCCTTGGGCTCAATGTGAAACTGAGAATTCTACTGAGTAGAATTTCCCTTCTTGTGGAAACTAGACTGACTTCTTGCTGTGTCCTCCATGGTGCCCTGAGCTAACTAGTGCTTGGAAAGTCAACTCAGTTATATGAGAAAAGTCATAGAGAGAAAATGACTTAAAATAGGTATACGTTAGAGAACTACGTAGCCTAGGCATTCTTACCAAAGGTCCATGTATGGCAAGTGAGGATGAAGGTGATTTTTCCCGAAAGTTAGTGACCATCAATTTTGTCCAAGCAAGAAAGTCGTACATCTTGGATCTAGGCATGCTAGAGCTCACAGGACCTCAGAAACACCACCAACATGACAATAAAGAAGTTTGATAAAAAACAAGCCAAGCAATATAAGCATGCATGTGGCAAACCACTGTTCTCTACAGACCACACAGCCAAACACACGCCCAGTGTATGTCCCATACAGAAAACCCTTGATGAGATTCAGACACTTCTTACCTGGCATACTAGCACTAGTTCAGGTGAGCTCATATACACAGTGACATTCCAAATTTCACATAGTGACAAATCAGATCAGATGTCTTGTAACATGAATTTCCCTTCAGAGTTTGGAGGAATTTTAAGGGAAGATATTTATAAACTCTTAAAATGCTAATGTGGACAAATATCCCTAAATGAAGAACTTCCCTCTTAGAAGCATGATGTCTTTCTGAGCTAATTAAAGCCCACAGATTCCATCTTACCAACCACTCACACCTCTGTAGTTACTATAGCAACCGATACAATCTTTTGTATAAGTTCATTTTTTCTAAAGTAATAAGGTTTTAAGTGAACCACAGTTAGATGAATTATGTGCATAAAACTTCCATGTATTTTCTAGATTTGGTTAGTCCCTCTGCAGTATGTCATAGCCTTTACTTTTTTTTCAGTAATGGTGAGCAAATCTAGGGTCATGTGCCTACTAGGCAAGATATATCCTGAGCGCTTAGTTTTTTGAAGCAATGTTTCACTGTGTAACTCAGACCAGCTTTGAACTTTCAATGTAGTTCAGGCTGGCTTCAAATGCACAGTCCTCCTACCTCAGCATCCTGTGTGCTGGAATCACATGTGTGTACCATCTTACCTGACCAACATAGGTATTTTTTAATTTAAAAAGAGTAGCTTGGTCCAGTTGGTAAAACAAACAAGATTCAACATGAAGAAAGGGAAAACCAAACATTAGATATTTCCCATTGTCTTGTAGGATCTGTTCACAGAAACATTTGAGCAAGTGTTCTCTGGATTCCAGGCAGGTATGAAAAGAGCATCTTCAAATTCAGTGTGGGATCCATACTGACAGAGCTACAAAGGCTTGCTTTCATACATAACTTTCTTAGTGCATATTAAAGAAGGAACATGCAATCCAAAGGGTGGACTTCTTGGAAGCAGATGAGCACCAGACCAAATCCCTTTAGTCCAGGTCTCCAAGTCAAAGGAAATTCAGGGCCTTGGGACAATGAATGTAAGTGTTGGTGTCAGTTTGATTTCTGCACAAGTGAGTGGTTTTCTGCCACTAAGAGGGTGATTTAATAAGACTGAACCTTTCTGAAAAGTATGCCTTCTTGTCCACCCCTAACCAGGCAGGGTGGGAGCCACCCAGGAAACTGAGCACACAACTGAATGGGTAATTGACTTCAGAAACCTGATATCCAGAGATCCAGTTTCTGCACCAACACTAAACTCAAGTTCAGGGCATTTAGGGACTGTTTCATTGATAATCTATTATGTCCCAAAGCAGTCACATTGTGTCCTCTCATTTTGGTTAGGGTGACCAAAAAGACACTGTGAATCCAGAAACAGGAAGGAGTTTGAGAAGTTTGAGCTTATTGCAGAAAAATAAATATATATTTGGAATTAAGATTTTTCTATTATTTCAGGTCAGTGTACCCACAAAGAAAGAAACCTATACACAAGCTTTAATTCTGTCTGAGTTTCATAAAATTACACTGTGTGGCTGTGGTGGTGTGAATTAGGATCTCCCATAAACTCGTGTGTTCTGAATGCTAGGTCCCCTGTTGATGGCAATTTGGGAATTGAAACCTTGTTGGAGGTGTGTACTTGGGGCAGGCTTTCCCTTGCTAGTGTTTGGCATACTCTCTTGCTGCTATTTTCTACCTGATGTTGGCCAGGAGGTTATTTCCATCCTCTGTTCATACCATAGTTTCCTGTGCTATCACAGTTTCCCTTCAAGTCTGTAAGCCAAAATAAACCCTTTCCTCCAAAAAGCTGCTTTTGGTTGGATGTTTTCTGCCAGTAACAGGAAGCTACAGTAACAGTGGCCAAGTTGTTTTTTTTTTTTTTTTCTAATCATCTAACACATTCATTTGTGTGTTGAGTATATTGGTTATTCTTCTTGTTGCTGTGACTAAATACATAATAAGAAACATTCTGTGTCTTATTCCTGAGGCTGAGAGAAAGGATCACTGTCTTTGACTCTGTGTTATGGTGACAGCTATGGCCCTTTGAGATGTTCCTAATTAGGAGGAGCTGGTCCTCTTCTGTGTTAGTTACTTTCCATGCCACTGTGACAAAATACTTGAAAGAAGCAACTTCAGGATTGAAAGCTCATGGTCTCAAAAGTTTCAGACCATCACAGGCCATGTTCTGTGCAACTACTACCCACATAGACCAGTGGAACCAGTGTCTACCTCTGCTGTGGCTCACTACATGTTCCTGTACAAACACTACCCTCACAGACCAGATGAACCAGTATCCAACTCTGCTTTGGCAGCAGCAACACTGCTGTTTCTTAAGTCAGGAATCTTCTCAGCTCTCTATTGATACCATCTAGGAGTTATGGGTTCAGTTTCTCTGTCAATTAAAGAATTAAATGGCAGGAAAGTGTTTGAAAGGACAAAGTTTGTTTCACAGTATTATAGAATAAGAGGTAAAGAAAGGAGGAGGAGCAAATTCCTCTGGGGAGGAGGAGATTTCCAGAGCTGGAAAAATCTGCAGGTCTCACTAAAACCCATCAGCCTCAACTGCTCAGTATTGAGGACCATACCAGCTATACATTTCTACATGTCCAGTCCTGTAAACATAATGTATTCTCTTAAAGAATGAACTGAGAGATTATAAAATAAGACCCTGAAATCAATAGCTGAAAACTTCTATTCTAAAATGTTCTAAATCCTCACTTGTAACATAGAGTCCTTCTTCCATGTGCTTTTAAAAATCATACTAACAAAACATGTATAATTATCACCTAATTGTAAGTGTGTGCTTTGTAACCAAGAAGTCATATGTTGTCATTCTAAAACAGGCTGATAAACCAATTAACATGGGATTAAATGTTCCCATGCCAAATGGCTATCACCTCCAACAGACTAATGAGCCAGTGTAGAGAACTACAGACTACAATCCCAGTAAATTGGATTCTTTACTATTAACTAGAAGGATGCTTTTAATCACACTGGTGAGTCAGAGTCTACATATATTTTTCAGTAGGATGGACTGCACCTATGCTGCATTACTTCTGACTAAGAATGTTAACTGAGGAATGTCTCCAGTTTAGAATATCTTATTTATCTTAAGCCATTGTTGAGCACTTTTCTAATTTTTCTCCTAGCTTTGTGGTCTACACACTTTCTTTTATGTTAGTATTTATTTCATTTTATTATTTTTGATCTTTTAAAAAATTTATTGACAACTTACATATATATGGACAACATACCATGATCATAATCCCCTCCCATGACCCTCCATTTCCCCCTCTTACAAATCACTCCTCAACCAAATCTCTTCTTCTTTCTAACTAGTTTCTCTTCTATTTTGATATCATCACTTTGCCCCCTCCTAGTCTGTAATTCTGAAGGAGAAGCAGGAGCAAGATAGCATTTTTATATGCAGTCAGTCAGGGACAGGGCCTAAGCTTCTCAAACCAAAAGTGAGAGCAGCATTACTATATGAATATAAATACAAGTATTTAGAGAGAAATTTGGTGGGCACAACGTATCCATTTAATCAGACTACCCTAGGGCTTATGACCACCTAAGGCATACGTTTTCATTAGGTTTTCAGTGCTAGGCATAAATTCCCTCCCATGGAGATGACCTCAGATCCAATCAGATAGCTGTTGGTTTCTTACATTATAGACATGCAACCATTACACCAGTTGGCACATTTGGCCATCTGTCCAGCTGTAGAACTTGCAGGGTGCACCACTGATGACATTTCTCCTCTAATAAGCTGCATAGCTCTTTCCAGCATCCTGACAGCTAGCCAACAAGGAAGAGGCTTCTAGATAAGCTCAAGCTTGTTTTTAAATGTCCTACAGCCAAGCACATGGTGTCTTCAGCAATAGGGACTTACCATCTAGTTCTAGAGGGCAACGAGAAGTCTTGGCAGCAGTATGTCATGTTTTGGGGCATCATGGGCCTCCCTGACTGTTGCAGTCAGGTTTGTATCGCCCAACCAAGAGCAGCTTGTGGGAAAAAATAGTTTATTTTGGTTTACAGGCTGGAGGGTAAACTCCATCATGGCAGGGGAAAATGATGGCATAAGCAGAGGGTGGACATTACCCCTTGGCCAACATAAGGTGGACAATAGCAACAAGGGAGTGTGCCAAACACTGGCAAGGGGACATTGGCTATAATACCCATAAGCCAACCTCAAACAATACACTGCCTACAGGAGGCATTAATTCCCAAATCTCCATCAGCTTGGATCCTAGCATTCAGAACACCTAAATTTATGGGGGACACCTGAATCAAACCACCACACTGACCATCTGTTGGAAGACATCCCACCCCTGGCACTGAAATTTTCTTATAATAATCATGGCTTCTGGTTACAGCATTATGGACCCCCAGAGGTTACCTCTGCCCAAACTCACTCTTTTTTTTCTAATATATATATATTTTACCTAGAACAGAAGTAGGTTTCACATGGCTTATTCATAACATCTTTAATTTTTATTAACCCTCCTCCCACCTTCTTCTCTGCTCTATCCCCACCCCTGACCCCATCATTTTATTTCTTATGCATGTGTATATGTGTATTCATGTTTGTTTAGTGTGGGTAACCACATATGCAGGCACATATGCACATGTGTGTATGTGGAGTCCAGAGGCCAACCTCAGGTGTCATTCTCAGGAATTCTATACATATTTCTTTGGGACAGGGTCTCTCATTGTCTTGTAGCTGGCCAGCTAGGCTAGGCTGGATTGTAAGAGAGCTTCAGGGTTCTTTCCATCTCTGCCTCCCCAGTGCTGGGATTACAAGTGCATGCCACCAAGGCTGACATTTGTATATGGATTCTTGAGATGGAACTCAGGTCTTTCCATTTGCAAAGCACTACTTTATCGAGATATCCCCCCAGCCCTTTACTAGTATTAACTAATTGCACAAACTCGGGGGTTCCTTATGATATATGCATATTATGTATTTTGATCATATTCACACCTTTATTACCTTTCTTATCTCCCTCCCCATTTTCCCCTTTCACATCCCTAATAGTCCCTCCAGGACATTTGTTTTTACACCCTGGGCAAGCTGTTGTCACCATTCTAGTTGAAAAGACTATGATCTTATGAACTGAACTCAAGAGGAGAGAGGAACCACAAAACATTTTCTACTAAGAACAGAATCTTGTGTCTTCTATTATAATGCTGACAATGAGTCCATCCTTGTCCTATCTTTAGTTCCCTTCCTTAGTCCTATAGTTAGCTGGATTTGACCTCCACCTTGGTCTTCATATACTCAACTTGCTAAGGCAACTCATGGAGGCTCAGCCTTGCCATGTGGTTTATAGCCAAATTCATCTCCACCTTTGACTGATAAGATAGTAAACAGTCTATGACAAAAAAAAATATGTCAGCTGTTGAAACTGAAATGTCCCTCAGCTTATTAGCAATATGGATCACTGAATCCCTTTCTCTTCCAAGCTAGTTTGGGTTAGCCTTTCTGCCACTTGTGATTAGAAGACACCTGACAGATGCAGTTCTGAGCCTAGAATTATGTGGTTGAGTCAGCATCACCTGTGTGGCTCTGGATTCAGTGCCTTTATTTCATCCTTTGTTAAACTAGCTGTCCTAGGGGATGTTGGTGGAGAGAAACACAGGTCACCAAGGCCAGTTCCCCTAAGAGGAAAGCAATGAAGCACATGGAATATTTCTCTCCACAAGCCATGACAGCAGGCACTGAGTTAAAGAAGCTGAACACAGTGCAAAAGCCAATGGATGAGTAGGGGGAGGGGCAAGGCAAGAGGACACCCATGACATGTGACTGGAAATGAGGAGGTAGTGGAGGTAGGGAAAATGGAGGGAGGAGGAGGACAACAATCAAACTAAAACAATCGGTTTTTGAAAACACTAGAATACATGAAACTTAAATCCAACCCAAACACACACACATGCACACATGCACACACACACACACATGAACATGTCCTCAGTTTACTGAGAAACAGTGCATTATTTCTGCCTATTAAATCTGGTCTGGTTTAATCTTACCTCCTCTAATGAAAAAATAGAATCATCAAAGCTATATAAGTATATATATATATGTAAATGTGAATAAAACCTATTAAGGTATAATTGTTATCAAAAATGAGTATAGGGGTGGAGAGATGGCTTAGCAGTTAAGGTGCTTGCCTGCAAAGCCAGAGTACCCAGATTCAACTCTTCAGGACCTGCATAAGCCAGATGCACAAGGTGTTGCATGCGTCTGGAGTTTGTTTATGGCAGCTGGATGCCCTGGAATTCCTGTCCTCTTTATATATATCTGACTCTTCATTTCTCTCTCTCTCAAATAAACAAGTAAAAAATATAATATAAAAAAAAACTTGAGTATAAAGAGATGAGCTGGAACAGGGGTCAGAGAATAACAAAGGACTCATGTGACAAGTGAATGGAATGGGGAAAATGGGGAGAGATTGAAAGAGGAGGCAGGGTTGAGAATCAACTAAAACAAGTTGTTTATAAAATGCCAGAATGAATGATGGCTAAGTCTCTGAATACTAACTAAAAATTAAAATTGGATTAAAAGAACAATAGAATAATAAATTGACTCTAGTGAGCTAAGCCTCATAGACCAACGCACAGATGGCATATAGCTATATAATGGATAGATAGAAAGATGATATATAGGTAGAAGATAGCTGGATGATAGGTAGGTAGATGATAGATGATAAATATGCAGGTGATAGTTATGTCTCTTCTTGTTTACCCATTGAGAGCAATGCATTTTCTCTTTTTAAAATCTCATTGGAAGTTCTATTGTTTGCATCATAAATTCTTTATGCTATCCCATGTATAATAACAGAATAATAAATCTCTAAAATGTCTATTCAAATTTCCAACTCTGAAAATATGTTACCTTACATAGCAAAAGGTTATATATAGGTGGGATAAGTTAAGCCTGTTCACATGGGGTCATTTTGCTGGACTGTCTCTGCAGGTCTAATACCATCTCAAGATCCTTGTAGGTGGAAGAGCTTTAGCATCAGAGGGAGATCGAGACACTGTGTTTCTAGCTTAGAAGATGGAGAATGGAGCCATAAGACAAGGAATGCAGGTGCCTCTGGAAACTGCAATGGTAAAGGTGAAAATTTACCCTGATGCTTCTAGAAGGAATGCAATCTAGTCAGCATCTTGACTTCAATCTGTTGGAGGCTTTTGTGGCCTTCTGGTGTCCAGAATTACCTTATTAGATAATCATTTGCTTGTGTAAGCCACTACATTTTGGCAATTTCTTACAGTATTATCAAGAAACTAATATAACCAAATAACAGCAGAGAATTATTGGTAAGACAGTATCTGTGTGCAATGGTGTTTTGACTTGTGATTTAAACTGATATTTAACCTTATTTCACAAAATAAGTACAGAGAACAATTCAAAAGTAAGAATGGTCATAAATGTGAATAGAATGTACCTTATTGAACTTTCATACTTCCTTCCTAGCCTATCTAATCTTTCCAGAAAATTGACAGTACCCTGACACAATGTCCTGAAATGCTTAATTATTGGAATCTAATCTTATTTTCTTCTATATGGGTTATGTGTATTTGCTAAATCAAGACACTATAATTGAATGGCCTATTTTCCAACAATTTCTGTATTGAGAAATGGACTAAAAGGCTGACAGTTCACTAATGTTCAACTAAGTGAAAAATTCATAGCCTTGGAGGTAATGTGATTCAGAAGGGTATGAAGTGTCATGTCTTCTTGTAACTTAAATAGATCTCAATGAATTAAGCTCCTTTAACAACTTTCCAACAATATTGTACCTTGAATGCTGATAGAAATCCCTGTGAGTAACTGTAATAAAGTATCAAGTGAATAAAAAGCTTTTATATTAACAAAAGAAATGATCTACTTGAAAACTGCCACATGAGGAACACTAAATGTCTTTCCAGCCCCAACATCTTTAAACTGTTCTAATTAGGCACAACTGTGCTGTTACAGGGGCTAGTCTATATATTCTCCCTGTGGCTATATCAAGAAGAGGTGCCAAGGACAAGTAACTTCATTTCTGCCTGCTGTTGTCAGAATGAAGTCCAAGACCAGGTGTCTAGTGATGCAATAATAGTTCCAGCCTGAAGCAGAACTCCATTCAAATTAATTAAGAAATATAATTTAAATTCTGTAATCAGAAGAGAATATTTATAGGATCAAGAAAAGCAAGAGGCATTGTTAAGGATCTGAGAAACTGGCTTTGGAACAAAGTTGTTAGCACTCCTGAGTATGAAATGCCAAGAAGAGGAAGTAGCATTGTTGAGACATGTTATGAGGTACAGCCTCAAAGAGGGCATGATGGGAGAGTGTCTCAGAGTGATGTAGTCACTAACAAAGCTATGAAGAGGGGATGATGGGAGAGTGTCTCAGAGTGATGTAGTCACTAACAAAGCTATGAAGAGGGGATGGTGGAAGAACACTGCAGATGATGTAGTCACTAACAAAGCTATGAAGAGGGGATGATGAGAGAACACCTCAGATGATGTAATCACTAACAAATCTATGAAGAGGGGATGATGGAAGAACATTGCAGATGATGTAGTCACTAACAAAGATATGAAGAGGGAATGATGGAAGAATACCTCAGATGATGTACTCACTAACAAAGCTATGAAGAGGGGATGATGGGAGAACACCGCAGATGATGTAGTCACTAACAAAATCATGTTGCAGCAACATAAAGTAAGTAGAGAAAATGTTTTTTCCACTTGCCAAACTCTCAGCACATACATTAGCTAACTGGATTTACCAACTAGTGGATAGCAAAGTCCAGGCGACAGGTCTATAAATGCCACCCACTGGAGCACAAGACATAATAATCAGGTGTTTCAGTAGATGTGGAGTGGAGAACTTAAATTAAAGATAACCACAATTCCTGATGTTTTTTTGGTGTTTCATTTCAGATTTTTCTCCTGTAGCCCTTCCCACTAAACTTCATAATGAAAACAGACTCTGACCACAAGAGCAAAAACCTAAGAGCCATATGGCAACAGGGCTATGTTTGCCTTCTGATCTGGACATTACCTAAGGACCTATTGCAAAAATGCAAAATGTATTTATAATGTCTGCTACTGAATTATTATTTGCATGCATATATACTGGTTGGATATAAACCCAAATAAGTATCAATGTTATTGGAAGCTAAGAGAATGCTACTTTAATACAGACTATACATAGTGTGTCTGTGTCAGAGAGAAAAATGTTCAATAAACCTTTCTGTTTTTAAGCAACTTCAAAACAGTATTGACAGTAGGATGCCATTCTTTGATTATAGCATGTTTCACATAGAGAGAGATTTTCTCCAGTTATTGTCCTTTCATTTCTGTAATCTCCCATTTACTTGTATGCAAGCTAGAACCTGGTCAGCACTGCTGAAATTCCAGAGGGTTTCCCAGCAATACAGATGGTCATATGTCAGTTCTGAACTTTCAAAGCCTTCAGATCAGTAACATTAGTGTACTTAATGGCAATGATAACTCAGCAGACATGGCATAACTGAAAGTCACGAAAGAGAGAGACAGCTCAAAAGAACACTCAAGAGGCTATTTTCTTGCCAAGAAAGATGAAGGTTCCTTAGATTTTGGAAGGAAGAGTCATCAGAGAAGGAAACAGGAGATATTTTTCCTTACTGCTCAAAAATTGGAAGTGTCTATCACTGAGTCTGTGAGCCAACAATACAGTCTCAAGAAGTCCTGGCAGCAAATGACTTCCCATAAGATTCCAGTCAGTGCTGAGGGGCAACAGAGCCATACAGCCATAAGTCACCATGCACCCAGGAGGTGGAAATCATGTCAGTGGGTCAAGAAATTAAGAAACAAAAGTCAGAAAGAATAGGGGCCCTATAGGGTATCAGAGAGGTCAGTTCAAATATTTGGGACTCCAAGGTAACCATGGACTCCAGGAACATGAGTCAATGGGAAGAGACTCAATAAAGGCAGACAGGTGGAAGAGAGCCGCTGAATAAAAACTGAATGTGTTGTGGATGATCAGCTTCATTTATTTCAGTAGTGGGCCACAATTTGTCTTTCATAGACATCTCGACACTCCACAGCCTCCACAACATCTAAGCAAGCATATTTGGTCAGTTGCAGTATTCCACTCAGAACTGAAGCTCAGTAGATATGCTTTGACAAATTAGCAATTCGAGTGTGAATGAATACATACAGAGCAGTAATAGAGTTTAGGGAGCACCTACTCAGTGCCAACACAATAAAAGGAAAAAGAAAAACAGAGGGGAGGAAATGACCCAGCAGTTAAGGGTGTTTGCTTGCAAAGCCTGATATCATGAGTTCAATTCCCCAGTACCCATGTAAAGCCAGATGTATAAAGCGGTGTATGCATCTAGATTTCAGTTGCAGTGGCAAAAGGCCCTGATGTGCCTACTGTCTGTCTATTTCTCTCTCTGTGTATGAATGTGTGTTTGCAAATAACTAAATAAAAATATTTTACAAAACAAAAAGTTGTGAAAAGGATTTACTCTAATGAGACAGATGGGGAAAGAACAAAATCATGACAAGATAAACAAAAGAAATTAGTGTACTACATAAAATGACTTCTGTGCCAGAAATGCTGCATTTGTAAAAGAGCAAATAAAAGTAAAGAATGAAAATGACAGGGAACAGGCACTGCCGTGGATGAGCTCTAGGATGCATGACTTGATCAACAGTGTATACATAAACTTTTACATGAGAAGCAGAAATGAAAATCCTTATAGGATAAAAGAGTTATCATCTGTGGCCTGAAGACAGTGTCCCAAAGAACAGAGCCAACTGTTGCCTTTCCCTTTTTTAAAACTGCTTTCATATGTACAAAGTTATATTATCCTATTGCAAAAGCCCAAACAATAAGAACTTGTATAAGATAGAGGTTATATATAGGGCTCTTAAAGCCCAAATAATTCTTAATGGGGAAAGACTAAAAGAATTCCCATTAAGATCAGGAACAAGGCAGGGGTGTCCACTCTCACCTCTGGTCTTCAGTATAGTTCTAGAAGTATTATCTCAAGCAATAAGACAGGAGAAAGAAATCAAGGGGATACAAATTGTAAAGGAAGAAGTTAAGTTAGCCCTATTTGCAGATAACATGATTCTATACATAAATGACCCAAGAACCTCCATCTTAAAACTCTTAAAGGTGATTAGCTCCTTCAGCAAAGTAGCAGGATATAAGATCAATGCACAAAAATCAGTAGCCTTTCTGTATGCAAAAGACAAAGTTACAGAAAAAGAAATAACTAACATTGTCCCGTTTTCAATACCAACAAAGAAAATAAAATACCTTGGAATAACATTAACCAAGGAAGTGAAAGACCTATACAATGAAAACATAAAAACACTCAAGAAAGAAATTGAGGAGGCCCTATGAAAATGGAAAGATCTCCCATGTTCCTGGATTGGTAGAATTAACATTGTGAAAATGGCAATCATACCAAAAGCACTACATAGATTCAATACAATGCCAATAAAAATCCAAACTTCTTTCCTCACTGAGATAGAAAAACCTATCTCAAACTTCATATGGAAAGGCAGAAGGCCTCGGATATCCAAGCATATCCTCAGCAAAAGAAACACCACTGGAGGCATCACCATGTGTCATCTAAAGCTATACTACAAAGCCATTGTAATAAAAACAACATGGTACTGGCATAAAAACAGGAATATAGACCAATGGAACAGAATAGAAGACCTGGACTTTGGGTCATGTAACCACAGCTACTTGATATTTGACAAAGGCCCTACCAATGCAGAATGGAAAAAAGACAGCATCTTCAACAAATGGTGTTGGACAAACTGTATAACCATATGTAGGAAAATGAAACTCAATCCACACATCTTACCATGTACATAAATCAAGTCCAGATGGATCAAAGACCTTAATATAAAACCAGAAACTCTGCTACTACTGGAAGAAAAAATAGGAGGAACCTTCCATGACATAGGAGTGGGAAAAGACTTCCTGAACAAAACCCCAGCAGCTCAGGAAATTAAACAATCACTCAACCATTGGGATCTCATGAAGCTGAAAAGCTTTTTCACTGACAAATATACTTTAACCAAAGCCAGCAGATTAGCCAAAAAAATGGGAGAAAATTTTCACTAGCTATACAACTGACAGAGGCCTAATTTCTAGAATCTACAAAGAACTCCAAAGCCTAAACAATAAATCATCAAACAACCCACTCACAAAATGGGCAGAGAACTGCACAGGGAGTTCTCAGAGGAAGAAATACAAATAGCAAACACACATTTAAGAAAATGTTCAACATCCCTAATCATCAGGGAAATGCAAATTAAAACAACTGTGAGATTCCACCTTACCCCAGTAAGGATGGCTAACATTAAAAAAAAAAAAAAAAACAATGAAAACAAATGCTGGTGAGGCTGTGTGTTGGAGACCTTGAGCCAAACTGCAACCATTTGGAGAAAGAAGCCTCCACTCTTTGTCTTAAGATTTCAGCTTCCTGAGTTCCTGTGAAATTTACCAAGCCTTCCCAAAAAGCCTGCTTTGATAAGAACAAGATGTAACCTAAAGATATGTATCTTAACAAACAGGATTGATGTAAATACGCCCTGCCTGTAATCTCAACAGACATTCTTGTAAACATCCGTGAGGCCTATCACTCAAGAGACACCTGACCCACTCTCCTCATCAATCAAAACCTCTGGTAGCCATAAAATCCATTAGGCAGCCATAAATCCCACTTGACTTCTTCCTGCCTCCCCTATAGCCATAAATCCCACTTGCCTTCTTCCTGCCTCCCCTTTATATACCTCTGTATGAATAATAATAAAGAAGCCTTGACTGGAGTTTGAAGCAGGGCTTTCTTTCTTTGTGCCTGTTTGTTCCCCATCCAGGTTTAGCCTCCCCTCGAGCCTCTGTTGAACCCCGCCAGTCGGGGCAGCTGTGGAGAAATAGGAACAAGCTTTCACTGCTGGTGGGAATGTAAAATGGTTCAACCATTATGGAAAGCTATATGGAGACTCCTGAAAAGGATGACCATAGACCTACCAACGGATCCAGTTATTCCCTTACTGGGCATTTACACTAAAGGCTCCCAGCCTTAGATCAGAGACATTTGCTCAACCATGTTTATAGCTGCTCAATTCATAATAGCAAAGTGCCTGGGTCCAGCCCTTGCATCAACAAGGGGTGAGACCACAAAGCTGGAATGAATGATAGCAGCGAAAAAGAAATGAAACTTAGGACATTTTGGTACAAGCTGACAGGTCAGGCTTCAGCAGCGAGCCATTTGACTTCTCTCTCTTACTCACTCTCTCACTCACTCTCTCTCTCTCACTCACTCACTCGCTCTCTCACTCACTCTCTCATTCATTCTCTCTCTTCTTCTTTTTCTTTTTCATTCTCTTTTTCTCCTTCTCTTTCATTCTCGCTCACTCTGGGTTTTTTCTCTCTCATTTGCTCGCTTGCTCTTGCTCGCTCGCTTGTTCATTCTTCTTGCTCGCTCTGCTGCCTCTTACCACAAAACCTCAGTCTTTTATTTTTCTCATACAAGGAAATAGGATTCAAAAGGAAAAAGGCAAAAACAAAAGTGTCCAAATTTGACACGCATGCATAATCTTTGAAATTACAAGTACATAATATTTCCAGGAAAGTTAGCCCAATCCCTTACAATTTTTATGAGCAAGCACTATTAACCGTTAAGCTGTGAAAAAAATCTTCTTCTTTAAAATTACAAATACATAATGTTTCCAGAAAAGTTAACCTCATCCCTATAATCTTTATGAGCAAGCACTGTTAACCATTAACTGTAAAAAACACCTTTGAAAAACACCTTGACCAATTCTTTTTTGAATAATGGGGCACTAGCTCCTGGCAGTTTCTTTTTCATTCTTTGTTAAATGTTGATCATATTTTCAGTTGCAAGTTAGCAAAGATGAGAGACAGATTGGCTACAACAGGTGTCTATTATTCAATTATAGTTAACTCAGTAAGTCTTTCTTTTCCTTTCTGCAAGCAATACTTTATAACTTAATCATTACATCCAACTTGCATTTGCTAAGCATATTCCTGAATTAAATCTTTATGAGGTTGTATTTTCTCATCTTTTGGATAAACAGTCATAGGGTCTCAAATCCCTAACAGCTAAATAATAAAACCTAACTCCTCAGCCCATTTTCCTCTGTAGTCTCTCCTGTCCCAGATCCTAAGTCTCACTTTCCCACTCTTAGGGTCACACTGATATTGACCACCTGGAGGAAGCAAGCTTTTGGGATCAAATCTATGCCACTCATGAGTAGCCTGAGGAGGCTCCCACAATTTATTGTTGTTGTAATAAACCCATTGTTTTCCATTCCATTTTTTTGTTTGATCTGAGAACACATCTCCTATTGCCTGCATAATACTATTCCACAAAATTGCCTCATCAGAAGCTGGCAGTACGTCTAACTGCCTGGGGTCATGGCTGGCCTGCAAATCATTCACAGAAGAGAAAGAACAAGCCAAGATAAGGAGAGAAACCAGAAAGAACATGAGCTGTACAGCTGAAAGAAGTAGATGTCCTTGCCATGCTAAATGAGCCAGAGGAGACCACGGGGTTGGATCTGTGTCAAGTGACACACAGGGTCTCAATTAAGGCTTTTTGTATCTTTTAAAAAAATTTTAAATTTTTTTTAGAGAGAGACACAGAGAGAGAGTGGGAGAAGACAGATAGAAATGGGCACACCAGCAGCTTCTCTGCTGCTGCAAACGAAATTCAGATGAGTGTGCCCCCTTGTGGTCGAGTGCAGCATTGCACCCTTGTGTCACTTTGCATCTGGCTAAACATGGGACATGGAGGGAACCACTGGAGATTGGAACCAGCGTTCTTAGGCTTAGGAGGCAGGTGCCTTAACCACTAAGCCATCTCTCCAGCCCTCAACTCAGGCTTTTTGGAGCATGCCGTCCCCAGCAGCAAAGAGCTGGGATCAACCCAGATGTCCATCATCAGATGAATGGATAACAAAGATGTGGTATATCTATACTATGGAATTCTACGTAGCAGTAAGGAAAGATGAAATAATGAAATTCAAAAAAAATGGTCAAACATGGAACAGATCATCCTCAGTGAGCTCACCCAGTCACAAAAAGATAATTGTCACATGGTCTCATTTATCTGTTGCTCCTAACCTGAATCAACCTGAGATGCTACCAAACCTAATAAGTACTCTGAGGACCAGACAATAGGGAGGGTGGGATGGAGGGAGGGTAAGGGTGGGAGGGAGTAAGAGAATAGGAGTGAGGACAAGGGTGGGGGGATACAAATAGGGACCCAAAAGGAAATGATACTATAATACCGTTTATTCTGAACAACAGGCTAAAACATTAATCCTTCAGCAGGCCTGCAGAGGGAACACCTGAACCACAGGAAACTAGAGAGAACATCATGAAGACCAACCTTAATCTTTTCCTGCTTCTCTCTCTCTTCTCTCTCCCTCTGTCTCTTTCTCTCCCTCTCCTCTCTATACTCACTTTCTCTTTTATATTATCTATCTTTCTCTTCCCTCACCTTCCTAGGCACTGACATATAACTCCCAGTACCAGTACAGGATTAACTTCCGCAATGAGCTGTTGATCCGAGGCACCTACAAGGTTTCCCAAAAAAGACAGATTTCTGTCAGAGTTCTTGATGACCCACCAAAGGTTAATGGTAAGACCCTACTGTCGAAGACAGCATACACATGTGAGACCAAACATGGAGAAACCGGGCCAGAATCTGGAAGAAGGTCAGTCCCCAGACAGTTAGCTAGTCTAGTGCCAGATGGTGCTACACTAGCAACTGGGGGAAAATGGCTGACATCTGTCCAAACAACTTGCAGTCTAAGATACCCAGCAGGAAACAACCTGACATAATGCTCAAACAAGTGCAGAAGTGGCACAAAGCCATGGTGGGTAACCAACTGCTCTTGATTGAACGAATAGATCCACTCAGTGGAATGGAACTCATTGCTGGAACTGGGAAATAAGTCAAAAGCATGTTTAAAAAATGAGCTCAGTCTCCAATCAAGATACCACCAAATGTGGGCTAGAAGAGGGCCTACGCATATAAAATTCCCTCCAAGATATCTATGGCCATCCCATCTATCTAGTACTAACTTCTCTCTCCGTTGGAGAATTTGCTTATCTTTTTCAGATGGACAACAAACCGAAAGGGAGGATCAGCCAATCACACCTCACCAGGGCCCCCAGCTGAAACCATAGAGTAATGTGGGGGAAGGGCAAGATACAGTGTTCTTGGGGATCATGACACCAGAAAAAGGCTGAAGGAGATAAACACAGAGAACATCCAACTCCTACTAAGCCAGATATCCAGAGACACAGAGGCTCCCAAAACCTCATCACTGAAGTAGAACTAAAATGACCCCAATGTGGCTCAGGGAAATTTGCGGAAGAGGGGGTGGAAAGAATGTTAGAGCCACAAGTTGGGGCATTATGCACAGAGACTTGGCCTATCCCCCATAACTCTTGACTACCCCACAATGCATGACCCACATTCCCCATTGATGAGGGTCCCTTAGGAAGAGGGAGGACAGAGAGGAGGATAATGAAATCACCATTATGAATGTAAAAATAGAATAATATAAATAAAAAATAAATTATAATAATAAAAAAGATAGAGGTTAAAATTTACCTTCCAAATGCTCAGTGATAATCTCTCCCAATTTGTAGCAATGTGAGATGTGCATACTCAAATTCAGAAGGATACCTTGTGTACATGTGTGTGAGAAAGAGAGAGAGAGAGATCAGTTATCTACTTCTGCAGAGCCATCACCAGAACTCATAGTGATGCTGGCAGCTGGTTTATATGCTCTGAACTTGGGACTGCCTATCTGTGTCGGGTTCAGCTTGCTGGCTCTTCCACATGCACCATGTGGTGTCACTTAGGATTGTTATCTCCTGGGGGACCAGCAGAGAGGTTGACACTAGACAGGCCTCTCTCTTTATGGTTTCTCATCCTCAACAAGGAAAATCCAAGGTTTTGTCCAGGACTGAAACTTCCCAAGAGATGTTGACTGAAGTAACAAAGCTTTGGTTAAACCTCATCATAGTCCATTAGTCAAAGCACACCTTGAATCCAGCCCAGATCAAAGGACTGAGAACTTAGACCACACCTTTTTTTCAGTGTGTGTGTGTTTGTGTCTCTGTGTGTGTGCATATGTGTGTGTGCAGAAACACCATGACATAC
Organism: Orientallactaga sibirica; assembly: GCA_036365145.1. NCBI lineage: Eukaryota > Metazoa > Chordata > Mammalia > Rodentia > Dipodidae > Orientallactaga > Orientallactaga sibirica. The sequence continues at coordinate 29,139,070 of JAEOAD010000026.1, read as the reverse complement.
TTGTGGAGGTCAGAGAATGGTTTTGGGCATTAGTTCTTTCCTTCCAACTTGTTTGAGGCAGGACATCATTGTTGTTCACCAGTGCATACACCACATGCACCACTGGATAGCATTCAAGTTTGTGGGATTTTCCTTTCTCTGCCTCCCATCTTGCTGTAGGAGGCTAGAATTAGAAATGCACACCACAACAGCTGGCTTTATGTGGGATTTGGAGACCCAAATGTGTCACTACATTTGTGCAGTAACACTTTTACCATGGAGCCTTCTCCCCCAGCATCCTGATCCACTTCTTTTTTTTTTTTTAAGTATTATTATTTATTTACTTGAGAGAGAGAAAAAGAGGAAGAGGCATATATAGAGAGAAAGAATGGGCATGCCAGGGCCTCCAGCCACTGTAAACAAACTCCCAGACACATGCATCACCTTGTGCATCTGACTTATGCAGGTCCTGGGGAATTGAACCTGGGTCCTTAGGCTTTGCAGACAAGCACCTTAACTACTACACCATCTCTTCAGTCCTGACACACTTCTTTAAAAATATATTTATTTACTTATTTTTTTAATTATTGTTTTTTATTGACTTTTATACTTACATACAAAAAAACCCACCTGATATTTCCCTCCCCTCCCCCATTCCCCTTTAGAACTCCAGTTTCCATCATATCCCCTCCCTCTCTCCATTAGTCTCTCTTTTAATTTGATGACATCATCTTTTTCTTCTATTTTGAGGGTCTTGCAAAGGTATTGCTAGGCACTGCAAGGTCATGGATATCGAGGCCAATTTCTGTCTGGGCAGTTGCATTGTAAGAGGTCATACCCTTCCTTTGGCTCTTCCATTCTATCTGCCCCCTCTTCCACAATGGTCCCTGAGCCTTGGAGGGTGTGACAGAGGTGTTTCAGTGCTGGGCACTTCTCCATCCCTTCTTCTCGGCACTATGTTGCCTTTTGGGTGATCCCAGTGGTCATCACCATCTGAAAAGAGAAGCTTCTCTAACCAGAAGTGAAAGTAGCGTTAATATGTGAATATGAACATTAAGTGTAGTGCTTTCAGGGCAGCTTGGTGGGAATAATATATACATTTAGTCAGACAAGAGCAGGCTTATACCCCTAAGGCTCATGACCTCACCTATCATAGACTTTTACTTGGGTTTTTCAGTACCAGATATGTATTCCCTCCCATAGAGAAGGCCTTTAGTCCAATTATGGAGCAGTTGGTTACCCCAAGAGTAGACATGCCACTATTGCACCCGTTCAGTCATTGGGCCTGTCTGGCCAAGCTTGAATATTCAGCATCCACTGTTTTCACTGTTGATGGCTTCTGTCTCCCATATGCTGCATGCAATGCAGCTTTTTGCAGCTTTTAGTCGGCTGGTCTACAGGGAGAAGGTTTTCTGCACCACACCAGCTTGCTTTCTCAGTGACCTTGCTTCTCAGGCATGAGATGTCTTCAGCAATAGGGTCTTCCTATCTGTTTTTCTAGGGAAACCAAGGGCTTTGGCAAGAGCCTTTAATGTTTTGGAGGCTACTGGGACCTCCTTGGCCACAACTCAATGGAAGGTATCCCATCCCAGGTACTGAAAATTTTCTAGTAACAGTCTCCAGCTTCTAGATGAGAGAGAGTGAGGCAGACTGAGAAAGAGAGAGAATGGGCATGTGAGGGTCTCCAGCCACTGCAAATAAACTTTATTCATGTGCCACCTTGTGTATCTGTAAGGTACTGGCAACTTGAACCTGGGTCTTTAGGCTTTGCAGGCAAGCTACTGTCATAGCATATGGAAGAATGGGAAAAAATAACAATTTACCCTAAATGAAATGCAAAGAGAAATCAGAATGCCAAAGAGAATACATCAAAATTCCAGTAACCAGAAAAATAATACGAAAACATTATATTTTTCCCACAACATACTTTTAACTTGAAAATAGCTATCATGTTGATAGTTTGTAGAATGACAGACACAGATGACAAGTGAAACTACATGAGACAAATATTGTTAAAAATCCCATTTCATGGATGAGAAAACATAAGTTGGGGCCTGTCATCTGCTCTAGGAATTGATCGATGGGGATCTAGGCTAAGGTAAGGCAACTGGATCAGGGCAGTGGTTATGGGGCCCATGATCTACAGACCCTAATCACTTTTCTTCAAAATCCTCTTTGCACCAACTACAACTGCAGGTGTAAGACTCAACCCATCAAAGAAATGCCACCATGCGTTGAATTTCATTTGCAACGATCTATATTTCTTAAGCAAAGAAACTGATATCTGAGTGGAAAGAAGTTTACCAAAATTACATTCATAAATTTAGTGGCATGGGTATCTAGGTACAAATCCTACACTGTGTCAGCATCCTTTCCTCTATGCCTCACTGCCTCCTAATAGGTGGAACACATGTACCCAATCACAGATCACATAACTGTGTTTGTATCGCCAAAGCTCTCTACAGACATCCTCATGAAATCCTAGCCTCACACATGTCACAGTGCTGAACAGATTCTGCAGAGAGACAGACACAAGTCAAAGGAACACTCCATGTTTCATGCGTTCTTTGTTTACCTTATTCCATTGCTGCTGCTTGATGATGAAAAAACATCATGCTCCATAGGCAATAATTATTAGCTTATTTGGGGCCAAACACAAGTGTTCATTGCCAGACAACACAGATTCACATGGTCCTTAAGGGCATGTTCCTCTCTGGAATAAGTTACATAAATGTTCATAGTCACGGGACAGAAGAAAGCAATAAATCAAATCATTTTTTAAATATATTGTGGTGAAATTTCTGTAACAGGCCTCAGAAGCTATCTGCTGACATTCTTGGCACTGGGGCCAAGATTTACCTGAGAGTGAGATACAGAAGTGTGTGGTTAATGGCTATGAAGGGCCTAAAGCCAGTCCAAGATAATTTTGGTACTGTATCATACACAATATTCTATCTCTTCACAATCATGAATTCTAGTCAGTCTGTATAACTTTCAACACATATGTGGCTTTTCAGGGAACTTCAGTTCACAAAGCACATAGAATTAAAAATGGAAAACTGCTTGCTGCCTTACACAGGGAATGAATGAATCTGCCAGGCTTTATCAATCACTGGAATGCCACAGTGCTTCAAATTCTGGGCAGCACTGCTCACAGACAAATTCACCTGGAGGAGCACACAGTCATTGTCTAAAAGGCACTGTCCACCTCAGAGCTCTGAAGTGCATTGTCCATCTCAGAGCTTGCTCTCTCTCTCTCTCTCTCTCTGGCAGAAGGCAGGATCTTGTGTTCTTAGGTCACTCCACCACAATACTTAGCAGTGTGGTAGGGGCTAGAGAGATGCCTCAGTAGTTAAAGGCATTTGTTTGTAAAACTTGACAGACCAGATTCGATTTCTCCAGAGCCCATGTAAAGCCAGATACACAAAGAAGTGACACATGTGTCTGGGAAAGAGGTCCTGGCACATCCATATTCATTCTCTATCTCCTTGCCAAGAAATAATCAATGAAATATTTTTTGAGGCAAGCCCAACAGACTGGACATTTATGCAAAAGACAGAGAGAGAGAGAGAAAGTGGGAGAGAAAATTGTGCACCAGAGCCTCCAGCCACTGTAATCAAAGTCCAGACATGTGTTCCCCCTTGTGGGTATATGCAGCTTTGTGTTTGCATCACCTTATGCTTCTGGCTTACATGGGACCTAGAGAGTAGAACATGGGTCCTTAGGCTTCACAGGAAAGCACTTTAACCACTAAGCCATCCTCCAGCCCTAAAATATTTTTATTTTTATTTATTTTTTTTTTGGAGAGAGACACAGAAAGTGACAGAGAGAGAGGGAGAGGGGGACAGATAGAGATGGGTGTGCCAGCAGTCTCTCAGCTGCTGTGAACGAAATCCAGATGTGTGCGCCCCCTTGTGGTCAAGTGCGGCATTGAGCCCTTGTGTCACTTTGCACCTGGCTAAATGTGGGACCTGGAGATTGGAACCAGAGTTCTTAGGCTTAGGAGGCAGGCGCCTTAACCCCTAAGCCATCTCTCCAGCCCTCTAAAATATTTTTTAATAAAATAAAATAAATGTATGTAATGCTTCCTATTGGTCGTTTACTTGACAGGATCTAGAATCACCTAAGAGACAAATTTGTGCACTTAGCTGTGCGTGAGCAACAACCAGCACTGAATCAAACAGAGAACGCATCAGCATGCATCACTTTGTGCCTCCTGGATATGGAGCAAATGTGACCAGCTCCTGCCACCAAGCCTTGATGGGGCTTGTATGTAAGCTGGAAAACAACAACAACAACAACAAAACCCTCTTCCTTTAAGTTGTCACAGAAAGGAAAGTAACTAGTGCAGTATGAGAAACACAATTTTAAAACCTGAACTTTTATTAACTTTGTGTATTTTTTTAGTCACAGGACCAAAGGGTGCATTTAAGTTAATTTCTCTTTCAGAGCACATTATTACTATTGTAATTCTGTGCAGGACTCCTTTCTGCTTACTTTTAGGTTGAACTATATGAGATTTTCATTTTTGTAGGATAAAATAATCCATTGTTGATTGTTTCAAGTGTCTCAATCTAGAAATTATTCTTCATTAAATCCATACCTTACAATAATTTCTTTTATAAGCAAGCATTTTAACATGATTTATGCCTTTTTTGCTGGTCATGACAATTTGTATGTTATACAAAAAAATGCATCATTGTATGTATGGGATAAATTGTGCTCATTGTGTTTCATCCTTCACGAAGTGTAGTCACTTTAATCTGCAGTGGTGTGGTCACTGGCCGGTTACACATGCTTGGTAAGTAACCATCCCCTCATCCATGTTCCTGCAGAAAACCCTACTTAAATTCACACACAAACACACACACACACACACACACACACACACACACACACACACACACGCTCCATGTATCAAAGCAGAAGAGGGACTGGTTGGAAAACTTTAATGAAAAGGGCATGAGGAGAGATCATAGGAGGGAATTCTGAGTGGTGAGTCAAAGGCAGCTGCATCACCAAGAAGCCCAGCAGTGATGATGACTCATGAAGGCTGTATCCCTGGAGCTCTTGGATCAACTTGTAGGTAAAGCCACTGAAGTCTCTTTTCCAACAACTGTTCATTTCTTACAGAGCCTTAGAGAGAATCTTTGTAAATAACTTTCTGAACTTCCTGATCCTTGTAAATTTCATATCTTTCCCAGTCTTGATGAGCATGTTACATTCCTTTAACAGAACAGAAACAATGGCCTCCCCTAGGGCCTATGCCCTCCCAGGCACAGATTTCTTGTATAGGCTTACAGAACCACCCCTGAATCAATTGGTTTTACCCAGTACAGCCATACCATAATTACACTAGCAGGCACATCTTGCTCTGCATCTGGTAGTGTAGTATGCAGAGTCCACAACCAAGCAGAATGGCCAGTAAAAATTCTCTCCAACAGCCTGCATAGCCCATTCTGGCACTAAGGGACCCAGGCAGTAAGTAGAGCTGGAACTTCCAGCTCAGCCCTAGCCTGATCTCTCCCCTGAAGTCAAAGTACACGGTATCTCCAATAGAATGGTATTGCTACCTTACTCTGGCATCAACCCACAACAGTGGCAATAGTCTCATGGCTTGTAGTGAATCAGGGTTAGGATGGATAGAATTATATACTGAAACCTTCTGATGAGGGTGGGCCATCTCTGATGGCTCACTGCCATCCATTCCAAGTATGTACCAATTGGTCTTGGGATTAAGGGACTATGGGGCAATGATAGTTTTTAAGTTAACAGGTCTAAAATGGCATATAAAAGTACCACTTCTATAAAAGATCTGTTCAAAGAGCAAACTTGGGTACAACACTATGGCTAGGAGGCACTATCATACTAAGCTCACTGTAAGTCTTTTTCTGTGAGCCACCTGCTTCCTTAGCCTGAAGCCCTGCTATGGGGCCACCATTGCCATGCACCTCCTCTAGCAGGAAATAGCAATATTAAAAGAAACTTGTATCAGGTTATGGAGCCCCACAACAGGCCAGAAGTTACCCACAGAGAAAAGAGATAGGTCCCTGGTCACTCTTGAATCACCCACAGGGAAAGACCAGGGAACAGAGAGATAAATTCCCAGTTGTTCACAAGCCTCCACAGGGAGAGATCAATGAATAGACAGATAAGTTTATTGCCCACAAGTTACCCACAGGGAGTAAACAGGAAATGGAGATACATTCCTTGTCTATGTTGTGAGATACTGATAGTTTGGGGCTAACTGAAACAAAAAATACAAGAAATTAAAACTATATAGCTGCCCAATTATGCTACATGTGCTTCTGTAACCTTGCTTGCTTGTAGAAGAAAGATAAAAATCCCCATGTGCCTAAGCCTGGGGCTGGCTCCTTTACATAGAGATCTGGGTGTCACTATGCTTGTGTGAATAAATTTTCCTCTACTCTGACCAGCTCTGAGTCTCATTCTGTCAGGAAATTTCAGCAAAACTTTCTGGAGGCCCCAGGGAGATCAGACTGCCAGACCCCGTTTTGGGTATTAGGGGCCACTGCTCCCAGGCTCTACAGCCCACTATGGGCCCTGGGACCGATAAGTATGCACATCCTATGAGATTATGGTGTCTCCTACCAGGAGGCCAGGTGGAGGACAGCTGAAGCCTGGGCCAGGACACCTGAGTGGATAAGGGAGATGAAGAATCAGGAGCGGCTGGCCAAATCAGGTAGGAAACTTGGGACAGCCAGTACAGTAAGGAGCTGGTGTGGACTGATCCCTGCAAGAGGAATCCTGAGCCTCAATGCAGTTCCTAGGTGACAGGTCTCTTTCTGTCAGGACCAAAGTTGTTTCAGTGTCAGTATCTAGCTAGATCAGGATTATTAGTGGGATAAATAGGGAATTGTTTAAATTCTGAGTGACTGGGCATGGATGTGAGAGTGAATGTGGATGGCTCCATAGCTCTGAAGATATGAAGTCTGATTGGGCCCTAGCCTGCAGTTCCATTGGGCCCTCATCTTCCCTGCAATAGGGAGCTCTGACCATGCACAGGGTTTATACTCGTGGCCCTTGCTAGCAAGACTCTTTAATTTGCTGTGAGGCAGCCAGCCAAGTGGGCATCTAACTGAGGGAGAGTCTCTGGACCCTCCACTCCTCTCATTGCACACACCAAACACACCTTAAGCACATATAAAATGTGTTCCTCCCAGTCGAAGCTCCCTGTGAGTAAAACTTGCTGATTGTGTTCTAGACTATGTTAGAAAATTTAAAGGCAGGATATTCTGGAAGTTACAGTATCAAGTTGAAACCATCAAAGTTAAAGACTTTCTGTGAAATCAATTGGCTGTCCTTTGATATGGAATGGCCACCAGGGGGCACTCTAGACATAGCTGCCATCTCCAGAGTGAGAGAAGCTTGCACTGGCATCCCAGGCCATCCTGATCAGTTCCTGTACATTGATTGCTGATATGCGCTAGCTTTGTGCCACTTGACTGGCTCTGTTTCCACATACAAAGAAAACCAGCCACTGTGCTGGCCACAGGAACAACCAAACCAGAAGAGAAACCACTGATTCATCAGGCTCCCGAACAAGACACTGAGTCTCTCATATCCCTCACCTGTGAATCCATTGCCTCCTGCAACTAGTCTGAGACCAGAGGCACCACAGCCCACCATATTTCTGGCCCTGTTGTGAGAAGAGAACCAGGAGTTCCCACAGTCATCAGCACCCACTCCAGCTGAGAAATGGGTAAGATCTCCAAACTCAGGCAACCTGAAAACCAGGAAAGAATCAATACCCCTCTATCCACTGTGACAAATCCCAGGCCAGCCCCTCCCTAGGGCAGACAGAACTTATGAAATGGGTCCAATACAGTATACCTACTAGCCTTTCACCACCACCAATCTCCTGAACTGGCCTCAACATACTCCACCATATTCAGAGCAGACCCAAGCCATGATAGATCTTTTGACTACTATCATGCATAGCCATCAGCAACTTGAGATGATTGCCACCAGTTGCTATCCACCCTCTTCACCTTTGACGAGACGTGGCACATCTCTCAAGCCACCCACGCCTGGTTGATTACCCAGCTCCCTGTCCCTTCCAACAGACCCTGCAAATCCTGAATGATTAGCAAACACTGCTCTTCCAAATGAATGCCCAACTAGGACCCCAACATCCAAGAGGGAATGTGCCTGGTTTTTTTTTTCCTCCACCACTGACAGGTAGAGCAGAAGAGAGAGAGAACCAGGCCAGCCGCTTCTCTTGAGGCTGAGCGAGAAGGTGGGTGTCGACAACTCAAAAAACCTCCCCAAGCCACCGGGGAAAAGAAAACCACATTGAGCCGGGAGAAACGTCTAAGGCAGAAATCTCTCCATTTATTGTCAGGGGAGGTATTTATATATTTTGAGGAAGGGGGCGGGAAGAAGGGATGAGAGAAAGGTATAAGGGCCAATAGTATTTCATCACATCAGCAGTAGCTGGGCGGAGGCAGTTTCGGCTTAGGCCTTGCTGAGAATTAGGCCAAAGACAGGTCGCCAAACTCAGGAAGTTCCACTAGGCCTCACACCTGGGCCTCACAGGGCCCAACATCTCCCCCTTTTGTTTTTGTAAGAACGGTGGATGGCATAGCCTCTGTCTTAGGTTGTCCCCCTCTGGGAATCTTACCCGTCACTGAGTACCATGCCTCTAGCCCGTTGAAATTCCACTCCACGCCCTGTCTTAGGTTGTCTCAGCCTGTCTGAGATCTTACTTGTCATTGGTTCGATGGAGGGTGGGGGAAGGATGTTAGGTGGATAGCCAGTAAGCGGAAAAGCCATTGCCTTTGAGTCGTAAACCTGTGGTGCCTTGACCTGATGAAGTTTAATTGCCTCAAGTTGTTGGTGAATGAATTGTGTAATTTTATTAATTACACAGGGCCCGAGAGTGAGGATAAGAAGAAGGAGGGGCTCAGGGGGAGGGAGAAGGTAGGGTAAAGAGCAAGAAGAAGGAGGGGTCCAAGGGGAGGGAGAAGGTGGGATAAAAAGCCATGTAAGCTCATCTACAGCAGGTTGTCTTAGAAGTCCCAACTCCTCTTCTGTAAATCTTTCTGGAGCTTTTCTGGCTTCATTCGGGTCTAGTAGCAGCCACACCTTCAGTTGTTCCTGGGGAAGAAACAGAGGCATAGTTCTCAGGGGTGGGACACTCCCTGGAGAATTGATTATTATCATCCCCTTGTTGGGGTAAATATTTTAAGTCTTGCCGGTACCCAAATAGGTCTTTTTTCCTCTCGAGGAAAGACACATCCAAATCCTCTCCCTGCTGTGAGGAGGGGGTCTGGTCCCTTCCAGGCCCCAGTTAATGGGTCCCTCCATTTGACCCAGATGGAGCTGTAGGTGACAGCTGAGGTCCAATGTTTTTGAAAAGGGGACAAGTGTCTATCTTCTTTAGAAAAATTTAAAATATTTAGGTTAATAATGCCTTTTTAGTTGGTCATGTGGGGTAGGGATTCCCCTTTGTTTTTGTAATTGAGACTTGAGAGTTTGATGATATCTTTTCATGATGGCCTGGCCCCTGCAGTTATATGGGATCCTGTGGAAAGTGAGATTTTTTAGGTTTGGAGGAAATCTATAAAAGTCCTGCTTACGAAGTAGGGACCATCATCGGTTTTGATTTGATCTGGCAATCCAAGGGTGGCAAAGCATTGAAGCATAAATTTAACCACCATTAGCCATCATTAAACTTTTGTAGTAACCAGAGATTGACAGTTTTTAGGTTTTTTAATTTTGTCCCTCCAGTTGGGCAGAGTTGCCAGGGAAAACTTTATTACAGATTGAGTTAGTTGGGCTTAGTATGAATTGAGCTAGGTGGGCAGAGAGAGAATGGGCGTGCCAGGCCTCCAACCACTGTTTACATGGGTACTGGAGGATTGAGCCTCGAGCCACGGTCCTTAGGCTTTACAGGCAAGTGTTTAACCATTAAGCCATCTCTTTAGTCCCATGTTAATGGGAAGGCAGTGAAGGGTGGGACAATGGTGTGTAGGATATAGCCATATAGACTTGAAAAATAGTGAATGTCCCCAGCCGTTTTTTCTATTTTTTAAAGTAAATAATTTGGGCCCCCGACACTCAGTTAAGAGCATAAGGGGGTGCCCAGTGGTAAAAATCTAGGAACAGCAGCAGTTTGTCTCATGGCGGAATGCCTGTCCTTTTTAAGATATTTTTAAGGCAAGTTAGGAGCCTGCCCACCTGCCTCCTTGCCGTTTGGTTGGCCTTTTTTTTTTTTTTTTTTTTTTTTGATAAAAGTGACCAAAAGTGACGCCTGGAGGTGTGGGCGAGGCGCAGCCAGTGAGGCTCGGGGCAGTGCTCGGGCCCGGGCTGGAGTCGTTGCTTAGGAACGTCCCCACTCGCCCCCCTCCCGCAGGGATGTCAGCGGATCCTGGCGGACCAGTGATTTGTGTTTCACGCCTGTTTTTTTATTAGGGGTTTGAGCACATTTGCCTTAGGCAGCAGTTACGGGCTGAAAAGACGGTGGGGCCAGTGGTGGCTTGGGTGGTGGCCTTGGAAGAAAGGAGATTTTAAAAAGCAGTTTTAGTTTTTTCTTATAGTTTTTGTTAAGGGCAAAAATGAACTTTTTTATAGAAAAGCCTTTAAGGCTGGCAATTAAGGCAAGGAGGACTGAACTAATCCATGGGGCTAAAACAAAAGTTTTGTTCCAAGCGCTATGGAGGTTTTTTTGTTTAATAGTAATATATATGAGTACAACATAAGCATAAAGTCCCAAAAAATAGGTAAGCATGTTCTAGAATTTTTTTAAGATGGCGCCCCCACTCAAATGAGGGGGCAGGACACTTTGAGAGTTCTCCAGGTTTGCCCACGTGGTGAGTTTCCTTTTTAGGTCTACCCACGTGGTGAGTTTCTTTTTTAGGTTTGTCCATGTGGTGAGTCTCTACCCACGTGGTGAGTTTTGTTTTTAGGTCTGCCCACATGGTGCGTCCGCCATGAAATGGTGCTTTTAAGATGTCACCCCCACTCAAATGAAGGGGCAGGACAAAAATGGCAGCACCGCAGAAGCAGTCTGTTGGAAACCCAGAAATGAGAGGAAAGAGAAAAGAACAAGAGATGTTGAAGTTTGGGATGGAGTTTTTATTTAAATGAGGAGGCAAAACGTTTAAAGTCTCCTCTAGGTCTACCCACGTGGTGTGTCTGCCATGAACGTATTCGTGTAGAAATGGCGGCAAACCGGAAATGGAAGGAAAAACAAAGGAAGTTGAAGTAAGCACAGATTATAGAAGTAAAGGTTAGAATATTAACTATGAAGATTACCTCATAACTTATGAGGATACACCTGTCAGCAGTCCGATTAGCCCGTCAGCTTAATTTTGAATTTTTTCTTCGTCACGTTGGCAGTCCGTAGTCCGTTTTGAATCGTCACACGTCCTCACATGGGGCAGCAGTTGTTGCACCCCACGTTGGGCCCCAGTTGCCGGGGTTTTTTTTCCTCCACCACCGACAGGTAGAGCAGAAGAGAGAGAGAACCGGGCCAGCCGCTTCTCTTGAGGCTGAGCGAGAAGGCGGGTGTCGACAACTCAAAAAAACTCCCCAAGCCACCAGGGAAAAGAAAACCACATTGAGCCGGGAGAAACGTCTAAGGCGGAAATCTCTCCATTTATTGTCAGGGAAGGTATTTATATATTTTGAGGAAGGGGGCGGGAAGAGGGGATGAGAGAAAGGTATAAGGGCCAATAGTATTTCATCACGTCAGCAGTAGCTGGGCGGAGGCAGTTTCGGCTGAGGCCTTGCTGAGAATTAGGCCAAAGACAGGTCAGGTAAACTCAGGAAGTCTTAGGTTGTCCCCTCTGGGAATCTTACCCGTCACTGAGTACCATGCCTCTAGCCCGTTGAAATTCCACTCCACGCCCTGTCTTAGGTTGTCTCAGCCTGTCTGAGATCTTACTTGTCATTGGTTCGATGGAGGGTGGGGGAAGGATGTTAGGTGGATAGCCAGTAAGCGGAAAAGCCATTGCCTTTGAGTCGTAAACCTGTGGTGCCTTGACCTGATGAAGTTTAATTGCCTCAAGTTGTTGGTGAATGAATTGTGTAATTTAGTAATTACACAGGGCCCGAGAGTGAGGATAAGAAGAAGGAGGGGTTCAGGGGGAGGGAGAAGGTAGGGTAAAGAGCAAGAAGAAGGAGGGGTCCAAGGGGAGGGAGAAGGTGGGATAAAAAGCCATGTAAGCTCGTCTACAGCAGGTTGTCTTAGAAGTCCCGACTCCTCTTCTGTAAATCTTTCTGGAGCTTTTCTGGCTTCATTCGGGTCTAGTAGCAGCCACACCTTCAGTTGTTCCTGGGGAAGAAACAGAGGCATAGTTCTCATGGGTGGGACACTCCCTGGAGAATTGATTATTATCATCCCCTTGTTGGGGTAAATATTTTAAGTCTTGCCGGTACCCAAATAGGTCTTTTTTCCTCTCGAGGAAAGACACATCCAAATCCTCTCCCTGCTGTGAGGAGGGGTCTGGTCCCTTCCAGGCCCCAGTTAATGGGTCCCTCCATTTGACCCAGATGGAGCTGTAGGTGACAGCTGAGGTCCAATGTTTTTGGAAAAGGGGACAAGTGTCTATCTTCTTTAGAAAAATTTAAAATATTTAGGGTTAATAATGCCTTTTTAGTTGGTCATGTGGGGTAGGGATTCCCCCTTTTGTTTTTGTAATTGAGACTTGAGAGTTTGATGATATCTTTTCATGATGGCCTGGCCCCGCGGGTTATATGGGATGCCTGTGGAAAGTGAGATTTTTTAGGTTTGGAGGAAATCTATAAAAGTCCTGCTTACGAAGCAGGGACCATCATCGGTTTTGATTTGATCTGGCAATCCAAGGGTGGCAAAGCATTGAAGCATAAATTTAACCACCATTAGCCATCATTAAACTTTTGTAGTAACCAGAGATTGACAGTTTTTAGGTTTTTTAATTTTGTCCCTCCAGTTGGGCAGAGTTGCCAGGGAAAACTTTATTACAGATTGAGTTAGTTGGGCTTAGTATGAATTGAGCTAGGTGGGCAGAGAGAGAATGGGCGTGCCAGGCCTCCAACCACTGTTTACATGGGTACTGGAGGATTGAGCCTCGAACCACGGTCCTTAGGCTTTACAGGCAAGTGTTTAACCATTAAGCCATCTCTTTAGTCCCATGTTAATGGGAAGGCAGTGAAGGGTGGACAATGGTGTGTAGGATATAGCCATATAGACTTGAAAAATAGTGAATGTCCCCAGCCGTTTTTTCTATTTTTTAAAGTAAATAATTTGGGCCCCCCGGGACACTCAGTTAAGAGCATAAGGGGGTGCCCAGTGGTAAGTGGCGGGAACAGCAGCAGTTTGTCTCATGGCGGAATGCCTGTCCTTTTTAAAGATATTTTTAAGGCAAGTTAGGAGCCTGCCCACCTGCCTCCTTGCCGTTTGGTTGGCCTTTTTTTTTTTTTTTTTTTTGATAAAAGTGACCAAAAGTGACGCCTGGAGGTGTGGGCGAGGCGCAGCCAGTGAGGCTCGGGGCAGTGCTCGGGCCTGGGCTGGAGTCGTCGCTTAGGAACGTCCCACTCGGCCCCCTCCCCGCAGGGATGTCAGCGGATCCTGGCGGACCAGTGATTTGTGTTTCACGCCTGTGTTTTTTATTAGGGGTTTGAGCACATTTGCCTTAGGCAGCAGTTACGGGCTGAAAAGACGGTGGGGCCAGTGGTGGCTTGGGTGGTGGCCTTGGAAGAAAGGAGATTTTAAAAATCAGTTTTAGTTTTTTCTTATAGTTTTTGTTAAGGGCAAAAATGAACTTTTTTATAGAAAAGCCTTTAAGGCTGGCAATTAAGGCAAGGAGGACTGAACTAATCCATGGGGCTAAAACAAAAGTTTTGTTCCAAGCGCTATGGAGGTTTTTTTGTTTAATAGTAATATATATGAGTACAACATAAGCATAAAGTCCCAAAAATAGGTAAGCATGTTGTAGAATTTTTTTTTTTAAGATGGCGCCCCACTCAAATGAGGGGCAGGACACTTTGAGAGTTCTCCAGGTTTGCCCACGTGGTGAGTTTTTTTTAGGTCTACCCACGTGGTGAGTTTCTTTTTAGGTTTGTCCATGTGGTGAGTCTCTACCACGTGGTGAGTTTTGTTTTTAGGTCTGCCCACATGGTGCGCCCGCCATGAAATGGTGCTTTTAAGATGTCACCCCCACTCAAATGAAGGGGCAGGACAAAATGGCAGCACCGCAGAAGCAGTCTGTTGGAAACCCAGAAATGAGAGGAAAGAGAAAAGAACAAGAGATGTTGAAGTTTGGGATGGAGTTTTTATTTAAATGAGGAGGCAAAACGTTTAAAGTCTCCTCTAGGTCTACCCACGTGGTGTGTCTGCCATGAACGTATTCGTGTAGAAATGGCGGCAAACCGGAAATGGAAGGAAAAACAAAGGAAGTTGAAGTAAGCACAGATTATAGAAGTAAAGGTTAGAATATTAACTATGAAGATTACCTCATAACTTATGAGGATACACCTGTCAGCAGTCCGATTAGCCCGTCAGCTTAATTTTTGAATTTTTCTTCGTCACGTTGGCAGTCCGTAGTCCGTTTTGAATCCTCACACGTCCTCACATGGGGCAGCAGTTGTTGCGCCCCACGTTGGGCCCCAGTTGCCGGGGTTTTTTTTCCTCCACCACCGACAGGTAGAGCAGAAGAGAGAGAGAACCGGGCCAGCCGCTTCTCTTGAGGCTGAGCGAGAAGGCGGGTGTCGACAACTCAAAAAAACTCCCCAAGCCACCAGGGAAAAGAAAACCACATTGAGCCGGGAGAAACGTCTAAGGCGGAAATCTCTCCATTTATTGTCAGGGAAGGTATTTATATATTTTGAGGAAGGGGGCGGGAAGAGGGGATGAGAGAAAGGTATAAGGGCCAATAGTATTTCATCACGTCAGCAGTAGCTGGGCGGAGGCAGTTTCGGCTTAGGCCTTGCTGAGAATTAGGCCAAAGACAGGTTGCCAAACTCAGGAAGTTCCACTAGGCCTCATACCTGGGCCTCATAGGGCCCAACAGGAATGGAATGCCTCATCTGGGTGAGGCAAACAATCTTAGAAGGAACAGTAGTGCATGCATGGGGAGCTACCAATCTGACCAAAGTGAGCAAAGTGACTCAGAGGCCAGATCAGTCACCCAGTCAATTCTATGAGACTCTGTGATTCATATTGACACTTCACTCCATTCAAACCTGATGCACAGCAGCATTGGCCCATGGTTAACACAGCCTTTGTCCAGCAGAAAGCTTCAGATGTGCACCAAAAATTACAGAAGCTAGCAGGCTTCACTGGAATGAAGATTGATCAACTCATAGATATTGCATCCAAAGTGGTGGCTAAATGAGAGGAAACAGCATGCAGAGAAAAAAAAATCTGGAGAAAAAAATCCAAAATTATGACAGTGGCCCTCAAAGACAAGAGGATCACTGGAAGACCAAGGCCACCACCTGCCACTAAGCGAACCCACTGCCCATTAGAAAGAGACCAATGTGCGTGCTGCAAGGAAAAGGGCCATTGGAAGAGTGACAACACTGACAACACTGAAGATCAAAGAACACAAGGTTGTGAAGAGACAAGACCTGCCGCAATTGCAGTCACCAAGCAGGCCCACCCACCCAAGGTTGAAGACCCAGGATGGGAGACTGAATCTGACTGAAGATGACTGGGCTCCATCAAAATGGCCCCCAAGAGCCCACAGTCAAAATAAACCTGGGAGGCCAAGCTGTGACTTTTATTGTAGATACTGGCACAGCCATCAATAGGGTGACATCCCCCAACAGCTGACTCAATAAAGACTCTATCACAATTATTTAGGCTACAAGTATTATCAAAATGTCCAGATTTTGTGAGCTGAGAGATTGCTCAGTAGACCACTGAGTGAGCCACTAGTTCCTGTATGTGCCTGAAGCTTCAGGTTTCCTTTTAGGAATAGACTTGCTATCTAAACTAAGCACCACAGTAACGATGGACTTGGGCCCTGCCACCAACTCTGGCATCCTGCCAGTGCTGACTTTGGAAGTCTGCCCCAAAGAAAAGTGGTGACTGCACACTGAGGCCTTGATGGGAAACATTCAAAATTCATGTCAACTTAGCTGGTATTTAGAGCACTATCCAAAGGTGTGGGACAGACATAAGGAGATGGACCTTGCTAAAGGCCATCCACCCGTGGTGGTGACCCTCAAGCCTGGGGCCACCCCCATAAGACAGAGGCAATACCCAATCTTCTCTGGAAGTCCGGCTCAGGATATCCCCCCACATCAAGAGGCTCAAAGAAGGAGGAATTCTCAAAGACTCAATCTCCATGGACCACCCTGCGGCTCCTGGTGAAGAAGCTGGGGACCACTGACTCGGCGCATGCAGGATCCCAGTGATGCCACTGAGATCGACACCCTGTGGTCCCCAATCCATACATCCTGCTGAGCTTGATGCCTCCCATGGTGGCAGTTTTCACTTGCCTGGACTTAAAGGATGCCTTCTTTTGCTTGCAGTTAGCAGAAGCAAGTCAACCCTTGTTTGCCCTCAAGTGGGAAGATCCAGAAATGCAGACAAAAAGCCACTGACATGGACACAGCTACCCTAGGTGTTCAAAAACTCCCAATTATCTTTGGGGAAGCACTGGCAAAAGACCTAGAAAACTGCTGACCAGCAGGGCACACTATACTGCAATATGTAGATGAACTGTTGCTGGCCAACCCCTCTAGAGGGGCATATGAAAAAGGTACTGATGAACTGTTATAGTTTCTACAGGAGACAAGATACAGGGTCTCAAAGAAAAAGGCCCAAATCTGCCAGGAGGAGGTCACTTACTTAGGACATCACCTCAGCTGGGAGAAAAGAAAATTGGGAGAGGGACAAAAACAAGTGATTACCTGGTACCTCCACCCCAATCAACTCTGGGACCCTGGGGTAGCTTCTGCAGATTCTCCAATGGCCCCCTCCACCTCCATGGATCTAAGACCCCTGGACACAAGAAGAAGTAGCTTTCAACCAAATTAAAGACTGAGTAAAGTGCCTACATTAGCCCTCCCAGACATCACCCAGACCTTTCATCCTGTCTTGAAAAGAAGGGAATCGGGTTAGGGGTGCTGACCCAACAAATGAGACCATGGAATAGGCTGGTGGTGTATTTGTCCAAATGGCTGGACGTCGTGGTGGCAGGATGGCCGCCCCACCTCCAGGCATTGGCAGCTACTGTACTGCTGGTGCAGGAAGCAGATAAACTGACTGTGGGACAGACCACAACAATCAAGGTTTCCCACCATGTCAATGGAACAGCTGGCCATTGGATGACCGGAGAGCAAGTGGCCTGATATCAGGCTATGCTGGAAGAAAATCCCTGGGTGCAGATCGCAGCAGTTAAAACCTGAATCCGGCTATTTTCTGGAAGAGGAGGGGGACCCCTCCATTCCTGTGAGGCAGTGATGGAAGAAATTTTCTTTTCCCAGCCTGACTTGAAAGATGAACCATTCCCTAGCTCAGATTTAGACCTCTTCTCTGATGGGAACCTAAGTTTACAACAGGAGAAATACCTCAGGGGCTGTGCATACTTACTACCAATGAGATCTTAGAGGGAGACTTCCCAATGATTGCTTGGCCCAGAAGGCTGAGTTACATGCACATACCAGAGCCTGCCTCCCTGCAGAAAGGAAACGAGCTAAGATATATACCTACTATAGGTATGCTTTTACCACACGCCATATCCACAGAGCCATTTACAAGGAGAGAAGACTGTTAACAGGAGAAAAAGAGATTAAAAACTTCAACTAGATCCTCCAGTTTCTGAAAGCAATCTGCGCCCCCAAGGCTATAGCAGTAGTTCACTGCCAAGCTTACACATGAAACTGAGATAAAGTGAGCAAAGGAAACTGGATAGTGAACCAGACAGCCAGACCTTCTTGAGGAATTGAACCAAAGCCCTCCTCCCTTGACTCCAGAAAACATCCTTTGCCCTCTGAGTCCTCGCCGGGCAGCCCAGTCCTGCCCTGAGGAAAAGGAGGAAACATTGAAGGGAGGAGCAGCCGAAAACTCAGAGGGGTGGCTGAGCACCCAAGATGACAGGATAATAGCCTCAGGACGGGCTTTGTCAGGCAGGCCCAGGAGGTGACCCACCCAGGGAAAACAGCCCTGCAGGTCCTGCTGCAGAGGCACATGGTGGTCCCAAGGCTGGCAGCGCTAGCTAAACAAGCTTGCAGAGCATGTCTGCAATGTGCACAAAATAATCCCAAACAAGGGCCCTGAGCCCCACTGCTGCCTCAGAAGTGGGGCATCCTATCCATTTGAACATTTGGAAGTGGATTTCACGGACAGTCAGCCTCGTAAGGGCTACAGACGCTTGCTGGCCATAATCTGCACTTTCTCAGGCTGGGTAGAAGCCTTCACAACTTGTACAGAGAGAGCCCTGGGGGTGTCCAGCACTCTAGTCAGAGAAATCATTTTGTGGTTCAGGGGTCTGATGAACAACAGATCAGATAACTTGGTCTGCACACATGGTGCCATCCCCAGTCCTCAGGGAGAGCTGAAAGAATGGACAGAACTCTGAAAACTGCCATGGCTAAACATTGCCAAGAGTCAGGCACCATCCCTAGTCCTCAGACAGAGTTGAAAGTGTGAACAGAACTCTGCATACTGCCAATCCTCAACATTGCCAAGAGACAGATCTGACTTGGACAGAAATGTGGACATCTGTGTTGTTCAGAGTGTGCTGTCCACCCCACAAGTGAAGGTCTTCTCCTTTTGAAATCTTACTTGGACTGTCATCCCCCGCTGCTCCAAAAGGACTCTGGTGACCTCCAGGAGTACAAACAGACCCATATCCAGAAGTTTCTAGAAGACTGGGTCAAAACTGTAAAGGACACTTAAATCTTCCCCCTCCCTACATATCTCAAGGTCCCCTTCACCCCTGGAATCCAGGAGGTTGGGTCTATATCAAGGTCCCTGTAAGGGGAAGTCTAGACCCAAAGTGGGAGGGACCATATCAAATTATACTAACCATTCCCTCAAGTCAGGTCAAGTTGCATAGTCAACACCATGGATAAGGCTGCACCCATCTGCCAAGGCTGGAAAACTGAACTACACCTGGACAGCCCCTGAAGCTGACCTTGTCCAGGCGACCTGGAGATGACCCTCAGGAATCCAGTCTGGCTGTGGACAGCCCTGTTGTTCCTGAACCTGAACTGGCTGAACAACCTCCACTCAGCCCCACTGCTGGCACCTCAAACTCACAAGCTAGTCTGGGAGGCAGCCCTGTACCAGGGACTGGCATTGATCTACAAGACTAACTGCCCCCTTCATGGCCCCTGTCTCATCTCTTTCAGGTGGTGTTTCTCAGGAGGATCTGACAACATGATAATCCTCCCCACCACAGCTCGGAAGTGCTGCAGTGTGGAGTCCTGCCCAAATTACCACTATGGATGCACACGAGATGACTGGAGCTATGTGGCCTATGGGTACATACCAAGGAATGCTGAGGACTATGGGGGAACATACTGGTCATACCTTAGATATTGTTGGTCCTGTATGGACTTTGCCACTCCAGGGGCTTGGAAGGAGCCCTCTATAAAAGGCAAGGAGTTTCAGTGTCTGGTAAAAATGCCCATCCTGAGCTAGGGAGAGGGCATGGAGCAAAGTGGAAACTGACTATAGAGGGACCCAAATAGTGGGCTCTCAAAACTTTGGATGGGTTGGTGTTTCAAAAGCCATTGGCAGGGAGCTAACCCACTGGCCACACTCAGGCTAATCATCAAGCCTGCCAACATGTTGTTACCCATGAGCAGAGTCAACACATTGGATCCCTGGGCCCCCAACCAAACCCCAACCCAGGAATCTGTGAGGGCAATGCTAATCCTCCCAGGTTCAACCCAGCATATACCCCTTGATAAAAAAAATGCTTCAACTGGCAAACACCAGCCATGAGTTGATAAGACAAGTAGACCCAGAGCTCAGGAAAGATTGCTGGATCTGTTTGAGAGCTAGCCAGATGACCTACACTGGGGTAGGGATTACCAACTTAACCCTGTTCAACATGACCCGAGACTAACCAGCCACCACAGGTGGCACCTGTGTGGCAGGGCCCTCAGTACAGACTCTGGGGAAAGCAAACTGTATAGAAGGAAAAGACAACTGCACGAGGCTGGCTCCTAAGATGGTACCTATTTTGCCTGTCAGGATGGTACCTACTACCTGATACCCAGGGGGTGACTGTACCCTAGTCTTCTTGACCCCTGACTTAGATATACTCCCAGGAAATGAGGTCTCTCAATACCTGTCTAGCCACTCCAGACAGAAGAGGATCCAAATCCTGCTCCCCATCCTCCTGGGCATGGCCTTAACAGGGACAGCTGCCACTGGGGCAACTGCCATAGGGCCCCAACAGGTACAGTACAGTCAACTATGTGATCAGATTAAAGAGGATCTCAGCCTAGTCCAGCAAAGAATAGTCACCCTGCAAAACCAGATAGATTCCTTGGCCTCAGTCATGCTGCAGAACCACAAAGTGCTAAATCTGATTATGGCAGAAAAAATGGGGTATCTGTGTTTTCTTGGTGGAAGAATTTTGTTTTCATGAAAATCAGGAGTAATAAGAGAAAATACCTGACAACTTTTGGAAATAATTAAGACATGGGAGAGAACTTAAATATCTTATTGGAAGAGAACCTGGAGCTTCTGGGACCCTTAGCTGCCACCCCTAGCCAGACCCTTGGTTATGGTCCTCTTGGCTCTACTGTTTGTCTCCTGACATCCTGACTCTGTTCATCAGGAATCAGATTGAAGCAGTAAGATTACAAGTCATCTGTTAGTATCAGAGGATCTCATTAAAGAGTCATAAGGGCTTATGAAGATGAAGAGGAGGGAATCTAGCAGAAAATAGCAATATTAAAAGAAACTTGTACTGGGTTACAGAGCTCCCCAATACGTCAGAAGTTACCCACAGAGAACAGAGATAAATCCCTTGTTACCCTCAAGCCACCCACAGGGAAGAGAAAGATACACTCCCACTTGCCCACAATCCCCCCACAGGGAGAGACCAAAGAACACAGAGGTAAGTTTCTTACCAATAAATTAACCACAGGGAGAAACCAGGAAATGGAGATAAGTTCTGTGCCCATGCCATGAGGTGTCCACTCATGCACCATATACTTCTGTAACCATGCTTGCTTATAGAAGAAAGATATAAAAAGCCCCACATGCCTAAGCCTGGGACTGACACTATTCCAAAGAGATCTGGGTGAGAGTCCATTAGCATGAATAAATCTTCCTCTCCTCTGTCCAAATGCTCTGAGTCTCATTCTGCCAGGAAATTCCCACAGTATTCCCATTCACAATGAGATCAGTGGAGATAGCTCTTGCTACGACATCCAGCTAGGGGCCAAACAAGGGCAAAGCCATGCTCCCATCTGCCATGCCTGCTGCTGGAGCCAGTTCCCTGATTCTGACAGGGTCCAAAATAGCTCTATAGCTACCACCTCTCCTTCCTACACTCCTGGATGCTGGACGGTGCCAGCTTGGGAGAATACTCCACTCTTGGCACACTTTCTGCAAGGGAAAAATGTACACAGCTGCTCTGGGGATGGGGATAACTGCTCTTTGCTCTGCCATTCACTCCTCCTGAGAGTGTAACTTCTTAAGCTTCCTGAGTCTTGTATAGTTCATTAACTTCCTGAGTCTTATGAGCCTCCCTGTTCCCTAAGGAGGGAATGTTTCAGTTTAGAAGAAACAGTTACATAATAACAGTCCTAGAGGAAGTGAGAATGTTTTGGATAGAGAGAATATCAAGGGCAAAGGCCCTGAGCAGGCAGCATGCTGAGATATTGGGAGATATTGAGTTATCATAATCAACACAGTAAGTGATGGTGGAATACAAAGACAAAGTCTGTCCATCCGGGTGAACAGTCCAACAGGGCAAGAACACAGTTAAGAAGTTAAAGGATCATGGTGAGCTATCTGCTAACAACCTAAGCCTGTAGAAAGATCTACCCCTGGTTTTTCTTTTCTTCAACCTTGAATGTTCCAGGGATGTTTGTCCATGGCCTTCCTTATCTACTTAAACATATTGTCATGGTGATATTTTTATTTAGCTTTAAATATTTTTATGAACACCTTCACAGTGCCATGGGCCTGAGGTATGCATTTGTGCTGACTTCTAGATAAACCGACTCAGCCACCCCAACCAGGTGTTGGTAGGACACATTATATGGCCTTTCTGCTGGAGCCTTATTTTCATTCATTATAAACTTGACTGTGTAAATCCATTTCATGTAGGTAATATTCACATCGGGTTATAATCATTTATCCCCTCTCCCATTCCCCCATTCCACTAAGGGCCTGCCCTCTTCAGTGGGGTTACTGGTACTTACTGTGGCATCATCAATGGAACAGTAAGTCTCTGTGAGGGGATAGTGCCTCAAGATATGCCTTCTCACCCTGTCGCTCTTACAATCTTTTCACCCTCTTCCACAATGATCCTGAGACTTGCTGAGTGAACTATAAGTCTACTTTACTGTTAACTCCCTCATCCTCTTAATTTCTGCTTTGATGAGTTTTGAGATATTTTATGTTGACTTTTCTATCATTTTCAATCAAAGAATTTTGAACTGAAGCAAAGATTTTCTTTCCTTTAACAGCATGTAATAATGCATACTCTCTTCCATTGAGAAACCACTAGTGTAAGCAAATAGATGTTAAGTGCAAGAATTTAAAAAACAAGCTGTGTTGTATTTCTTGAGTATCAAGCAGAGATGCACAGCTGGATGATTTAGAGAAGGAATAATGAAGGATATGTAGCTACTTTTTATTTTTACTTATTTATTTATTTATTTATTTATTTATTTATTTATTTAAGAGAGAGAAAGAGAGAGAGAATGGGCATTCCAGGGCCTTCAACCACTGCAAATGAACTCCAGATTCATGTGTCCCCTTGTGCATCTGGCTTATGTCGGTCCTGGAGAATCGAACTGGGATCCTTTAGCTTTGCAGGCAAATGCCTTAACCACTAAGCCATCTCTCCAGCTCTGCTACTTTTTATTTTAATTGTGGTGCTTATTCCATTTAACCCCACAACAGGGAGGGGCAGTCATGAAGAAGTCCCTGATTAAAAGGGGAGCATGGCCATGATGGTCACCCACCCCCACCCCATCCTCAAGGCATCCTGGGACATTTGGCTGTTGTCAAGTTATGCTACTATGGAATGAGTTAGCTGGATCACACTGGGAGTAAGCGGAGCACCTGTACACATTAACATTTCAACAAGCAGGTGGAAGTGTAACCCTTCCAACTAGAGAATAAACATGCTTCTACATGGACAGAAGGAAGCCCAGACTCCCAGCTCAGCCAGTACTGCTAATGACTGGAGTGCTTTTGAGCTGTTCAATGCATTTTGATGTATGGCAACTCAGATGACTCCCAGGAATGTTTTATTGAAATTCTAAGCTAGAAGTTGGAGATATGGCTCAACAGTTTAAAAGTTTGCTTGCAAAGCCTAATGATCTGGGTTTGATTCTCCAGTTCTCACATAAAGCCAGATGTACAAAATGGCACATATATCTGGAATTCGTTTGTTGTGGCTGGAGGCCTTGTGTGCCCATTCTCAGTCTCTCTCTTTCTCTATTTTTCTCCCTCCTCCTCTCTCTCTTTGTCTCTCTTCTGTCTCTCATCTGTTTGAAAATAAATAAATAAATAAAAATAATTCTAATATGGAGGCTGGAGAGATGATTCAGCAGGTTACAGCACTTTCTATGCAAGCATGAGGGCCTGAGAATTAGATCCCTACAGCCACATAAAAGCAGGATGTGGTCATGCACACCTGTAAACCCAGTGATGTGGGGGAGATGGAGACAGGGGAATTGCTGTGGCTCACTTCTCAACCAGTCTGATCAATGACACAGTGAAATACTCTCAATAACACAGTGCAAAAATTAATAGAAGAAGATACTTGATATTGTCTGGCCACACACAAGTGCATAGGGCCTGCACATGTGCAAACATGTGTATACACATTATGCACACACATATAACATATACCCCCCCTCTCCAGAAACAACTCTAATGTAATGGGAGATGGAAGCTCCAAACATTCAACTTGTCCCCAAGATCCAGGTCACATGGTAGAATCTCCAGTACAGACACATTTGGTTTGCCTTTGAGCAGGGAGTCAAAACAGGCTCATTACATATATGTCAGATGCTTAGAAAGGTGGGTGGTGAATTCTCTTAGCGTCTCTTCTTCTTTCTTTTCTTATCTCCTCTGCAAGATTAGGATGAATTTCCAAAACAGAAAGTACTCTGAGAATTCCAGTCATTTAATCCAGAATATTATTTGCACAAGTGACGAAAAATATGAACTAGAACATCTTGTCAAAGACTGGAAGTAAGTGGAATAAAGCCATGCCCCAACATGCAGGATAGAGGGAAGAAAGAAAAGTACCAAGATGACAGGGCTAACTGTGGACACTAGAAACTTCAGAGCCAGGAATTTTCCTCCAGGCTTTTATCCACAATAGAGTGGGAGGTAGTTCCCTGTCTGTTCCCTTCCCAAAACCTATTGGCATTGTCACTTTAAGGATAGCTTACGACAAACCTGAATCTAGAAACTTTTGAAGAGTGTGTGTGTATCGGGGGAGGAGACAGAAGTTGAGAATCATAGAATAGTTGGTTTCATTACTCTGCTGATTACAGAACTAGAATCCACTACTTGCTCTAGAGTTAACCATGTTTCCTGGACATAGGCAGCCTTGACAATTAAGATCTTCACACACAAAAAGAAAAATAATTAATTAAGCAAGTAGAACCTTCAATTCCTATATTACACATAACAAACTGCCATGCATACTCTTTAAAACAGACATAAAATTATAATAATAGGTAACCTCCCATAAGGTAGCTGCTTCTCCAACTGTCATACTTGAATCTGCATACTTGAGGACTGTCTTTTCTTTCATAAAGGTTAAATTAGTTTTAGGATAAAACTAACAATGATGTTCTTTTTCTTCAGAGGTGTGAAAAGTCTTTATGAGCCAAAGCACAGCCTATTTTATTTCAGCCTGTAAACTATAGAGTTGTCAAGCCTCGTGACATAGGCCTATGTTACCATACAGTAGGGTCTCCACTACTTGGAAGGTTCATACAGGAGAACTGAAAATTATTGGCCTGACTGGGCTATAGAAAAAGTTCAAGGCCAGTCTGGAAAATATAGCACTACCCTAACTCAAACCATGAGTTAGGCCCCCAGTACTGAAATAAATAAAAAGTAGACTGTGAGAGCCTTTTTTTTTCTTTTTAGGTGTGTGTGTGTGTGTGTGTGTGTGTGTGTCTGTCTGTCTGTCTGTCTGTCTGTCTGTCCTGGTGTATTTCTTTCACAGCGTTGAGGCTGTAGGAATGCATGGCCATGCCCAACTTTTTAAGTAGGTACTGATGGTCTCAGGAATGGTGTCTTTTTCTTTAATAAAAATAACCTTCTCATACTCTTGACCATGAGGAAAAGGAAGCTCACTATACAGAATAACTGCACAGAAGTACTCTGATTCATCAATCCATAAACAATAACAGGCAGAGAACCTGCCATGGAGCAGAAGAAATAAGGGAGGCATGATACTTGAGGCAAAGTATTCCCTAGATTGCATCCTGTGCAGAAAGGGGATGTTAGTAGGAATACTGCCAAAATCCAAGTACATCCAAGTGGAGTCTGGAATTTAGTAATAGTGATGTACCACTGCCACGGTTGATATACTAGTTTTGACAAGTCTACTGTGGGGTTGCAGAATGTTAATATAAAGAGAAATTATATGAGGAATATACATTCTTAACATCCTTGGCACTTTTCTAAAAATGTCTAATTATTCAGAAATGAAAATCTTTACTCAAAACAGGAAGGTGGAATTATATTTCCTAGAAAGGTAAGTTCCCCAGATATCCAAAGAATACAGATGATAGCATGAGTGCTTGGTTGAGTATCTTCTCAGATGGAATGAACCATTGAGGCAGGAAACCAAGGCCAAACTCTGGTGTTCTGGCTCATAATATGGCTGCTTGTATCCTGTTTGCTGAAACTTATCTCAAATGCCGCTGCTTTCAAAAACCCTTTGTCAAATGGTCCTCACACTTCTAATATCTGTTTGTTACTACAGCTCCCTGCTCATGGCCTGAGTTGTATACAGAAAACTTTAAACCCACCAATGATAGAAAAGATCAGAAATGATGCTGAATTGTCTGTAAAAGTCTAGAGAGACAGTGACTTGTGTGTTCAGGCTTTGGAAATGATTTCCCTGAGTCTGTGCCTTCTGATTTTCCACTCTGCCTCAGGTGCCTATTTTGTGAGCAGTATTTTTCTGTAACATATTTTGGTACATTGGCCAATAAACCCTGCTGTGCCCAAGGACAAGGGTGGCCTTTTGAGTTACCATTGCTGCAGAACTTAGCTGTGGTTGGGAGGGACCAACTGGCCTTTGTTGAAGATACAGAATTCATGGGCCATAGCCTGTGCTATCAGAGCATGTTCTGTACAGCAGACCTGATAAAGAAAGTGCATTTTAGGAAATGGTAAGCTTCCCTGGGACATTCAATTAGACCCACTTAGTTGGTAGATGGGGAGCTTGATCACCTCCCAGCAACTTCATAATTGCCTAAGTCATAGCCACCTCAGTAGAAGGTAGCCATCTGGAGTTTATATTAAAAGAGTGTACTTGGCATGATTGTGTATGTGGCTTATGGCCCTGAGGCTGAAGAGTGATTTCTGTCCTGAGAATTGCCTGCCCAGGAGGTCTTTATCTTTGTTTTTGTTCTGTGACAACAACAGGGCTGGAAACTCATCATGGAGCCTCCACAAAGCCCCTTGTCCTAAATTGCATAATTGAAAACTTCAGGAAGGGCTATTCAGAAGATTATGGTACTAAGGTGACACTAGTGAAATTAAAGATATTCTGTAAATCAGAATGGCCAGCTCTCAATGTCATAATGACATAAAAAAGACAACTTACATACTTATACTAAGAAATGTGGGGTGCTAAATACTATGATTTTTTAATATGGTGCTAATCAAAAAGAAATTTTTTACTAGTGGTTTGCTATAAATTTCTAATGAGATAAAATGGGAAAGTCTTATATGCTAAATTAAATAATTGAGATATTCAATACAACATGGCTATTTTAATGTGCCTATGAGAAAAGGTGTCTAATAAATGGGTTAAATATGAAACTAGAAAACAAATTTTAAAAATTAGATTTTATGGAATGTATGATTTAAAAAAAATTGTTTTGGTTGGCGCTATTTCTTTTTTTAAAGTAGTGTCTCTCTCTAGCCCAGGCTGACCTAGAATTCACTATGTAGATTCAGGCTGGCCTCGAACTCTTAGCAATCCTCCCACCTTTGCCTCTCAAGTGCTGGGATTAATATTTTAAATAATATGTAAGCTTTATATTAACTCAGGAGGTTCTGGATCTTTCTCTGATGTCCAAGGAAAGATTATAAAGGAAAAAATTCATAGAGGAATATGCTTCATCAGATAAGGACAAGAATTCTAAATTTGTGTGAATTATTTTGACTCTATGTATTTTAGAAACTAAAATATAAAATGCATAATTTAAAAATAACATTGTTGCTTCTGTATAAAGAACAGCTGTCAGTGTATAGTGTATATATTGTTATTCAAATATCAGGTAAGACCAAGTGCAGGTCTGTTTATAAGTTTTTAAACCTTTAATTTAAACTTCAGGATGCTAAAGAACCCATTGGAAAGCAAACCATTTTAACCTCAGCTAACTTTAAAAACAACAAATAAAAGTGTCATTTTTTATAAAAGAAAAAAATTGTTTTGAAGGGTACATATATTAGATGGTAAAAATAATTAAAAGATCTGTGTTTGTCAAGAGACATGCACAAATATGATATGTGAGAATAATCAAAAAATATAAAGGGCAATGCAGTCTGGTAGAGCTAAGTAAACTAGTTTTAGGCTAAACACAGGTTAAACCCTGTCACCTTGGTATATCAGAATGTCACAAACATAGCTGTAATTATCATTCAGTTTTTGCTTTCTTTGAGGAAGAACCAGACCCACAGCATGGGACACAAGCCTCAAAATAGGAATTTAGAGCTGGGTGTGGTGGCACATGCCTTTAATCCCAGCACTCAAGAGGCAGAGGTAGGAGGATCACCATGAGTTCAAGGCCACCCTGAGACTACATAGTGAATTCCAGGTCAGCCTAAGCTAGAGTGAGACCCTACCTCAAAAAACAAAACAACAACAACAACAACAAAAAAAAAAAAAGGAATTTAGTTTCCTTAATCATACAAGCCCAGAGGAGACTTCTAACCTTTTGCTGATTCACTACTTGATTACCCTACAAATTATAAGTCTAACAACTGGCCACCCTTTCTTTTGCAGAGACATTACCAAACAGCCAGCAATTACCAACAAGCACAAACAGCCAGAGCTCCAAACTGCTCTCCAGTTTGAACCATCCCTAGTGACATACCTCATACACAGTAGGGCTTTAACCACTGGAGTCTCATGATTCAAACCTAAGTCTATGGAGCTACAAATTTAAACAGCCACATTCCATCTCTAGTTCCCATAAGCTCATGACCATCTCACAATGAAAATTGCATTTAGTTCATTTTCAAAGGTCACCTTAAGCTTTACCAACTTTAAAACTGTTTCAAGACTTCTGGGTAAGATGGTGGCATAGGAGCCATGCCAAACCAGCCCAGGGAGGGATTTAAGCAAAGGCACAGCAAAATACACTCTTTTTCTGAAAAGTGCAGGAGTGTAGGTTTTTCTTAGATAGAGAGGAGAAGCAGGAGAGATCAAGATCCAAAGAAAGGAGGAAAACGGCCAGAATCCCATTGAGGAGCTTGTGGCCCTGATCATCAGCAGCCCTGATCATTCAAATCACATGCCAAGCGGCAGCAGCACAAGAGACCAAACAACCAGACTTTCTAGACTTTCCAACCTCATAAGCCTCCTTGCAGAGTCATGAAATCTAAAGGAAAGACAGCCGAGATCAACTAAGGAGCTTTTTTTTTTTTTTTTTTTGGTGTTTTGAGGTAGGGTCTCACTCTGGCCCAGGCTGACCTGAAATTAACTGTGTAGTCTCAGGGTGGCCTCGAACTCACAGTGATCCTCCTACCTCCGCCTCCCCGAGTGCTGGGATTAAAGGCGTGCGCCACCACACCCAGCTCAACTAAGGAGCTATTGAAAGAGATACAAAGGGATGGTGTGAGTAACTCCAGGATTCCTTAACTCTCCCATCCCCAACCATCAGAACGGCAAACCTTGGGCATTCAGTGGCAGTGCATCCAGCAGCTGAACAGAGCTACAGCTCCACAGGGATCAAGGTGGATACTCAGCATTGGTGAGATTGGAAGCCACAACAAAATATGATGAGGCCAACTGACAAAAAAAAAAAAAAATAAGCCTGCTTTGGAAGTGCTAATCTCTCTTTCCATTTCAGAGCAAGTTATGGGTTACATATATTTTGTTGGCTTTTTTTATTTATTGACAACAAAATATACTTACATACAAAAGGTGCATAGTATTTCCCTCCTCCCCATTCCCTTAAGAACTCCACTCTCCATCATATCCCCTCCCTCTCTCCATTAGTCTCTTTTTTAATTTGATGTCATCATCTTTTACTTCTATTATGAGGGTCTTGCAGAGGTATTGCTAGGCACAGCAAGGTCATGGATATCAAGGCCAATTTCTGTCTGGGCAGTTGCATTGTAAGGAGTCGTACCCTTCCTTTGGCTCTTCCATTCTATCCACCCCTCTTCCGCAATGATCCCTGAGCCTTGGAGGGTGTGACAGAGGTGTTTAAGTGCTGGGCACTCCTCCATCCCTTCTTCTCAGCACTATGTTGCCTTTTGGATCATCCCAGTGGTCATCGCCATCTGAAAAGAGAAGCTTCTCTAACCAGAAGTGAGAGTAGCATTAATATGTGAATATGAGCATTAAGTGTAGTATTTTCCGGGCAGCTTGGTGGGAATAGTATATACATTTAGACAAGAGCATGCTTTATACCCCTAAGGCTCATGACCTTACCTACCATAGACTTTGCTTAGGTTTTTCAGTACCAGGTATGTATTCCCTCCCGTAGAGAGGGCCTTCAGTCCAATTATGGAGCAGTTGGTTACCCCACGAGTAGACATGCCACTATTGCACCCGTTCAGTCTTTGGGCCTGTCTGGCCAAATTTGAATATTCAGCGTCCACTGTTTTCACTGCTGATGACTTCTGTCTCCCATACTCTGCATGCAGTGCAGCTTTTTCCAGCTTTCAGTTGGCTGGTCTACAGGAAGAAGGTTTTCTGCTCAGCACCAGCTTGCTTTCTCAGTGACCTTGCCTCTCAGGCAAGAGATGTCTTCAGCAATAGGGTCTTACTATCTGTTTCTCGAGGGAAACCAAGGGCTTTGGCAAACGCCTTTAATGTTTTGGAGGCTACCGGGACCTCCTTGGCCAACAACTCACTGGAAGGTATCCCATCCCAGGCACTGAAAAATTTCTAGTAACAGTCTACAGCTTCTAGATGTACCATTATTCAAAAAAGTAATTTTACATAAGTCTTATTCACAATCTTTTGAAATTAGATTGACCCTCCCCCTGCCCTTCTTTTATGCATTCTCTACCCATGGCCTCAGTTAGGCCATTCCCCTCCTTATAATCAGTCCTTCCACTTACATATGTGCAATACCATACACTTCAGTCCTTCCCTTTCCTCCCTCCCTTATAGCCTTTTACCAGCTTACTGGTTTCTGGTACCAATTTTTGGTTCCAGTTCACATACAAGTCTGTCTATTTGTAGCTAAGATCCACATATGAGAGAGAACATGTGACGTTTGGCTTTCTGAGCCTGGGTTACCTCACTTACTATAATCCTTTCCAGATCCATCCATTTGCCTGCAAATTTCATAATTTCATTTTTCTTTACCGCTGAGTAGAACTCCATTGTGTAAATGTACCACATCTTTATTATCCATTCATTTGTGGTGGGACATCTAGGCTGCTTCCATTTCCTAGCTATTGTGAATAGAGCGGCAATAAACATGGTTTTGCAAGTATCTCTAAGGTAGTGGGAAGAGTCTTCTGGATATATGCCTAGGAGTGCTATAGCTGGATCATATGGTAAATCTATTTCTAGCTGTCTCAAAAACCTCCACACTGATTTCCACAATGGTTGGACCAGGTTACATTCCCACCAACAGTGTAGAAGTGTTCCTGTTTTTCCGCATCCATGCCAACACTTATTGTCATTTGTTTTCTTGATGGTAGCCATTCTGACAGGAGTGAAATGGAATCTCAAAGTGGTTTTAATTTGCATTTCCCTGATGGCTAAGGATGTGGAACACATTTTTAGATGTTTATATGCCATCTGTATTTCATCTTCTGTGAATTCTCTATTTAGTTCCACAGCTCATTTTTTAACTGGGTTGTTTGAATTCTTATTATTCTGTTTTTTGAGTTCTTTGTATATTCTGGATATTAATCCTCTGTCAGATGTATAGCTGGCAAAGATTTTCTCCCACTCTGTAGGTTGTCTTTTTGCTCTATTCACA
Organism: Orientallactaga sibirica; assembly: GCA_036365145.1. Taxonomy (NCBI): domain Eukaryota; kingdom Metazoa; phylum Chordata; class Mammalia; order Rodentia; family Dipodidae; genus Orientallactaga; species Orientallactaga sibirica. Next base: position 29,107,555 of record JAEOAD010000026.1, on the reverse strand, counting down.
GTGTCCTTTGGTGTACAAAAGCTTTGTAATTTCCTAAGGTCCCATTGGTTGATTAGTGGTTTTATTCCCTGAGCAATTGGGGTTATATTCAGAAAGTCCTTACCTATGCCAATATGTTGAAGGGTTTCCCCTACCTTTTCCTCTAGCAGGTTCAGAGTTTCAGGTCTGATATCAAGGTCCCTGATCCATTTGGACTTGACTCTTGTGCATGGAGAGAGACAAGGATCTATGTTTATCCTTTTACATACCGATGTCCAGTTTTCCCAACACCACTTGTTAAAGAGGCTATCTTTTCTCCAATTAATATTTTTGGCATTTTTGTCAAAAATCACGTGGCTGTAGCTGCTTGGATTAATATTTGGGTCTTCTATTCTGCAGAACAGAATTCTTTACCCTCCAGCTGACAGGATTAAGGGTGTAGAGCAACACACAGCCTTAGAGATTTTGGCCTTATAAGACTATCTGTTTGTTTTAATCCCCACACTTGTATAGTCTGTGCTGGTTTTTATTGACTGTGTATATTGCTCAGTTGAAGTTTAGAATTTGCCAGTAAATTGTTCCACCCAGTCCACTAGACTACTGGCTTAGCAAGCAAACTCAACACCTAGGATTACTTCTGGATTGGGGTACAAGAGCTAAACTTGGAACCTTAAAGTCATATCCTGAAAGTATATAAAGGTGGATCACCACATCTAAGAACACTGCAGATAAGTAGAAAACCCAAGCATCAAATCAATTCAGGATGCAAAAAGCACTACATTATAATACAAGAATCACAAAGAATCAAGACAATGCAATCCCACCAAAAATTACAAATCCATCAGAAATGATCACCAATGAGACTGTTTTAGATGAAATTCCTGACAAAGATTTCAAAAGAATAATAGTATCTATACTTAAAGAAATGAAAGATTCAAAGTAAACAAACTCCTGAAAGAGAACACAGGACACCAGCTTAATGAAATAAAAGGTCATTACAGGACATGAGTAGGGAAATAGAAATACTGAAGAAAAACCAGGCTAAAATCCTATCTCTGAAGAACACAGTCAGTGAAATAAAAAACTCTGTGGAAAGTCTAACCAGTAGAATGGATGAAGGAAAGAACAGAATATCTAAACTAGAAGACCAAGTGGCAGAACTAAGTCAGTCCAACAAAGAGAAAGACATGAAATTTCATTTCATTTGATATCTGTTTGGATATCTGTATGTAGAAGGATGAAAATAGATCCTTGTCTCTCTCTTTGTACAAGAATCAAGTCCAAGTGGATAAGGGAGCTTAGTATCAGACCTTAACTCTGAAGCTACTAGAGGAAAAGGTAGGGGAAACCCTTCAACATTTTGGCATAGACAATGACTTTCTGAATATAACCCCAGTTGCTCAGGAAATAAAACCACTAATCAACCACTGGGAACTCATGGAAAGCTTCGTACATCAAAGGACACTGTGAATAGAGCAAAGAGACAACCTACAGAATGGGAGAAATCTTTGCCAGCTATACATCTGACAGAGGATTAATATCCAGAATACACAAAGAACTCATAAAACAAAACAATAAGAAATCAAATGACTCAGTTAAAAAATGGGCTATGGAACTAAATAGAGAGTTCTCACCAGAAGAAATACAGATGGCATATAAACATCTAAAAAAGTGTTCTACATCCTTTGCAATCAGAGAAGTGCAAACTAAAACTACTTTGAGATTCCATCTCAATCCTGTCAGAATAGCTACCATCAAGAAAACAAATAAAAATAATTGTTGGTGAGGATGTGGAAAAAGAGGAACCCTTCTGCACTGTTTGTGGGAATGTATTCTGGTCCAGCCATTGTGGAATTCAGTGTGGAGGTTCTTGAGACAGCTAAAAATAGATTTACCATATGATTCAGCTATAGCATTCCTAGGCATATATCCAAAGGACTCTTCTCACTACCTTAGAGATACCTGCACAACCATGTTTATTGCTGCTCTATTCACAATAGCTAGGAAATGGAACCAGCCTAGTTGTCCCTCCACAGATGAATGGATAATAAAGATGTGGTACATTTACACAATGGAGTTCTATTCAGCAGTAAAGAAAAATGAAATTATGAATTTTTTCTGGGAAATGGAGGGATTTGGAAAAGATTATTCTAAGTGAGGTAATACATGCTCAGAAACCCCAAAATTGCATTTTCTCTCTCACACATGGATCCTAGTTACAAATGTATAGACTTGTATGTGAGCTGGAACCAAAAACTGGTAGCAGAGGCCAGCAAGATATAAAAAGGTTATAAGGGAGGGAGGAGAGGGATGGATTTAAAGGATTGGTATTATATGTATGAAATAGAAGAACAGATTATAGGCTGGGGAAAGGCCAGGGGAAGAGATTGTGTAAAAGCAGCATGGGGGAGAGTCAATCAAAATTCAAGATATTCTCAATAAGATTTATGTAAACCTACTTTTTTGAATAATGGCACATCCAGAAGTGATTCATTGTTACTAGAAAATTTTCAGTGCCAGGGATGGGATACCTTCCAGTGAATTTGTAGCAGACAGCCTCAGTTTCACTGAGATGAACTTCCAGACCAGGCACAGTTATGGAGGAAGGGATTCTTTGAAGCTTACAGATCCAGGGAAAGTTCCATAATGGCAGAATAAGCCAGCCTGCTCTTACAGGACCAGGCAAGAGAGAAAAGCCAGGAGCCAAAAACCACACAGCACATCATACCTCAGGAACTCCAGCTAGGCACACTTTGCATATCTTTAGATTGAAATCTCCAACTCCCTACCACACCTTAAGATACGCCCAGTGACACTTCCTCCAGCCAGGTGGATGCAGATGCAAACAACAAACTAATAAAACACTGAATATATTGTGGGCCATTTAATCAAACTACCACAGAGTTGTTGGCTAGGGAGGTCCCTGTTGCCTCCAAAACATTACAGGCTATTGTCAAAACCCTTCGTTTCCCTTGAGAAACAGATGGTAAGACCCTATTGCTGAAGACCTCACTTGCATGAGCAGCAAAGTCATTGAGAAATCAAGCTGGTGCTGAGCAGAAAACCTTCTTCCTGTAGACCAGCCAACTGAAAGCCAGAAAAAGCTGCAGTGCGTGCAGCAATGTGGGAGACAGAAATCATCAGCAGTGAAAACAGTGGGCACTGGAAACCTCAAGTTTGGCCAAACAGGCCAAATGACTGAATAGATGCAATATTGGTATGTCTGCTCTGGGGGAACCAAATGGTGTGTAATTGGACTGAAGGCCCACTCTATAGGAGGGAATACATGCCTTGTACTGAAACACCTAATCAAAAGTCTATGGAAGGGGAGGTCATGAGCCTTAAGGGTATAAAGTCTGCTCTTGTCTGGCTAAATGCATATTTTATTCCCCCCCACTGCCTTGAAAGCACTAGACTTAATGTTCATATTCATATATTAATGCTACTCTCACTTCTGGTTAGAGAAGCTTCTTTTTTCAGATGGCAATGACCACTGGAATGACCCAAAAGGCAACATAGTGCTAAGAAGAAGGGACAGAGGAGTGTCCAGCACTGAAACATCTCTATCACACCTTCCAAGGCTCAGGGTCAATTGTGGAAGAGGTGGCAGAAAGAATGTATGAGCAAAGGAAGGGTATGACACCTTACAATGCAACTGTCCAGAAGGAAATCGGCCTTGATATCCATGACCTCATAGTACCTAGCAATACCTTCACAATACCCTCACAAAAAGAGAAAATGATGATGACATCAAATTAAAAGAGAGACTAATGGAGAGAGGGAGGGGATATGATGGAGAGTGGAGTTCTGAAGGGGAACAAGGGTAGGAAACACATAGTTATTGTAAGTATAGCAGTTTTCAATAAAAATATTTTAAAAAGAAAGAAACAACAACAACAAAAACTGTTTCAAATTCCCAAGGCTCATCTGAGATTTAAGACTGTCTCTTTAGGCCTGTAAAATAAAAAGTTGCATATTTCCAACACATGATAATACAGGGTGAATAGTTCAATGGAAACAATGCATAACAAGGAGAGACTAAACTAATAGATATCAATAACCATCATGTAAACATTAAACTTCTGTAGTTTAAGTCCAATGTCCGTAACCAGTGATGACATTCTCTGGTTTGTCTATTCCATCCCTCCAGCTGGACTAGTCACAGCCTAGGAAAACCCTAGCCATCAGCTATCCATGGTAGCCATTTCACAGTACTGGTTTATCTTAAACATCTTCAGGTCTCCACTGCAAACCATGCTCCATATTCAAAACCCCATACAATAGCCTTATTTGACCTCTAATACAGGGTTTTTTTCAACCTTATTTCCCATTCTACATCTCAGCAGCAGCGTTTGGCACTTCATTCGATGGTCTTACTGGACTTCTACACAGGGACCTCACCTGCTGTACACTGCCTCTCATGTGGCTTCTGGAACTGTGTACACTTCATGACCTGCTTCCCTCCATATTTCAAATCCAGGACCAGGTGTGCAGCAATCCATACTTGTAAATCCAGAGGGGGAAAAACCTTGAAGAGCAGCATACTTCTTCAGAATTATTTAAGTTTTCTCCTTTCAAAAGAATTTGCATTCTTACTCATTGAGTCTTTCCTGAGTGAGTTTCACCATTAGGCATCTTTTCCATTGTCCTAATGCAAAATAATTGGCTCACGTTTAATGGGGATAATATGCTTAACAATTGCAACCTAAAACCAGTCTCTCTGCCCATAACTTTAAATTTGCTTGAGATAAACAGCATATCTTTCATACATTTCTGTTCTATACCTTCTGCCAAGAATACTAGTCCATCACTTTTAAATTCAACCTTTATCAAACTCTCTGGGCATGGGCAGAAGAATGCAGGCAGCTGTTATGCCAGTATTCCAGTTCCGACAAAGTTCTCTCTACCTTTAAAAGTCTATAAATCAAGCCTTCACAGTCCATAATTCTCTCTGCATTTAGCACTTTCAAACTCTCACCAGTATAACCCATCAAGCTCTGCTTAGTGCATCATTGTAAAGCTTCTCGAATCCAATGCACTAAGTCTGTTCGCATACTTCCAGCACACCAGTTCCAAAAGATCAAAATCCACAGAGTAAGATTTATCTCAGTAATGACCCTACTTCCTGGTACTGATTTACTGTTTTAGTCAGCTCCACAGTGCTGGACAAATACCAAATCAGAAACAGCTTATTGGAGAAAATAGGATTATTTCAGGTTAACATATTCCAGGGAAACGCCCTCTATAGTAGAAGCTGACTCATTTCCAGAGATCCAAGTAGAGAGACATCATCTAACATCCAGAAAGTACCAATAAGCATGAAGAGCCAGAGATCCAAACTGCCCTCCATACACCTTCAGTCTGGATGCAAAAATCCACTGCAAGTAACATGTGTCTTCCCTAGTAGGGAGGGCGCTGCCATTGGAGACTAAAAGTTCAAGCATGAGTCGATGGGGCCACACATTTAAACCACTGCATCTTCTGATTCTCTAGAAAGACAAATGTCTTTATGTTTAAGGTTAGAATTATAAGGCCCACATGTTAAGATGTTCAATTACCTGCTCTATTACATTTTTCTTGTTCTTGGTAATACAAATTATATTAATAGACAGTCATGTGCTCTTTAAATATGTTACAAACTGGGTGTAAAGGTGGGGCCAAACATTCCCAGGCCTCAGATATGAGGTGATTTAAATTAATTCATATGTTTCCCAAGACCTTCTTTTGAATGAGGACAAAAAAGTGGGACAAAAACAACACAAGGTTAATATAAATCTTTATTTTCTTTCTTACTTTTGGTCACCTGAAGACACCTTTGTCAGATAGGATTTTTGTTAGACAGAATGATAAAAATGGGGCTGGAGAGATGGCTTAGTGGTTAAGGCACTCACAAAGTCTAAGGACAAAGTACCCATGTAAGCCAGATGTATAAGGTGGCAAATGCATCTGGAGTTTTTTTTTTTTTTTTTTTTTTTTTTTTTTTTTTTTGCAGCGGCTGGAGGCCCTGGCATTCCCATTCACCTTCTCTCTCTCTCTCACACACACACAAACACTGCCTCTTTCTCTCTCTCAAATAAATAAAATAAAATATTAAAGAAAAGATAAAAATGTATATACTGAGTCTTAAAGTGCTTAATCAGGTTCCAAACTCCTTAAAGTATACATGACCACCATTAGACTGCATATAGCTTGTACCAGAGTAAAAAAGGTAATCCTAACTCATTATAAAATGTTATCGTGTTCAAGTTATTAATTTATGTCACTATGCCTCAAGAGGTCAAAATTAAAACTTCAGCTCACTCATATTAATTTGTTCAAGATAATGGTTTAAAAACTGGGTTTAAAGTGTGTGACCAAGTTAACTGTGTTCTTCTATCTGTCAAACTTTTAAATATTGGCGAAACTGAGTTTTAAGAATAAGGTTTAAGATTAAGGTTTACTCACTAGTACTTAATTTTGTATTATACAGTTACTATATCTGAGAGCACTATAGCTTCAAAGATAGTCCTATCTTTTTCATGCTACTTCTATCACATGATTTTCAGTAGGTTATCATTTATGTTTGGTAAAGGAAATAATTTCAACTCACTGTGACATTTTTTTTTCTTAAGAAAGATAAAAGGGACTTCTCATGTCCTAATATAACCTGTGTTTAAAATTATGTTAAAAGACACCCATTTTTGATTCTTGAGTCAAAGGAAGTTAGTATATCGTGCCTAAGCTTCATCTATTTTAACAATCATGGGTAAATTAAGACTAAATTGTTTTAGTTCAACAATGACCAGGTTCTACTCAATTCTTGAGCTATATGTAGTCAAACAGTGTTAGTCAAGATTTTGTTAATTAATTGCCTCCATTCTGATATCTCAAATTCATTGCCTATAAGTAAATTAACTCTCAAGACCTATTTCCTTATCCAGGATACAGCCTCAGATAATCTTTATCTGAGAGAAATGGTCTCGAGCACTAATGTTCTGCTTCCAGCCTTCCCTAGGTAACTGGTACCCACACAGGTATACAGACTAACCAAAGATGTTTTCAAATGCAGATACCAACTCTTTATGCTGTCCTAATTGTTTTCTCCTGGTAGACAATTTCTAGATAAAATCAATTAATTTAGATTTATTATTAAAATATTGATTCCAGGGATATTAATGTGTTTTGCCTGTATGTAAAAGTGTCAGATATTGCCGGGCGTGGTGGCGCACGCCTTTAATCCCAGCGGTGGAAGGCAGAGGTAGGAGGATCGCCGAGAGTTTGAGGCCACCCTGAGACTACATAGTTAATTCCAGGTCAGCCTGGACCAGAGTGAGACCCTACCTCGAAAAACCAAAAAAAAAAAAAAAGTGTCAGATATTTAAAAGGTTAAGACATGCCTATTTTCTATGTCCAGATCTGTCTTATACTGTCTGTTACTGTACAACAAAATTCACATGTTAGGCAAAATGACTTTACATCTTTGTGCCTCTTTAATTAGATCTGTTTTAGAATCAAATGTGCTCTACATCCAAAGTGTTATTCAAGATTGGCATGACTGTCTTTCTAAGTAATTAATAGCCATATGCAGAAACCAAAGCTAATTAGAGACAACAGTGTTAAAAAGGAAAAAAACAACATTTTGGTTCCTGCTCCCAGGTCAAATAGGTCACAAGAGACAGTAGAACACTTCTAGCATGTTCTACAGCTCTGGTATATCACCCATCTTCTTAATCAAGGAAGACCTGGAGACTCAGAGATGGATTCCCAGTCAATGTACAATCTGCAAGAAGAGACTCACAACAAAGAAATACTTCCAAAGGAAGACACAGGGTCAGCATGGACTTGACTCATCCTAAAAGATGATGCTGAGAGTCCCAGAGCTCTTCACAAGTCCATAAGAATCTCCCCTGCAGAGCCATTATTGACGTCCCAAAACACAATGCATAGTTAATTTGGGCTGCTGACATGGTCTTAAACACCCAGCAAGTAAATGTAACCACAGAATATTGTAATATAAACCAAAAATGAGATATATAGGTTCCCCTACCTGACACTAAATATAGAAATCCACTAATAATGGTCATATGCTTAAGACTCACAATGTTAAGCTCTTACAACAACTTATACCTTCTTCTAATTAATCAAGATCCTCTTTCAATATCATGGTGATAATCTATATGTTTTTCTTAACTTTTGGTCTTTTATAAATGTTTTCTCAGTGTCAAAAGAAAAAGACCCAGAGACAAAAGACCTATATACAGATGTCAATGAGACAGATTAGTTCACAAGAAATAACCTCTTTACATTGGGCCTTAAACTCCCCTGCTGAAGAGCTCTACTGCTCTATAAACTTTGAAGAAATAAAGTGGCCATCATCCCATTTCCCTAACAGAAGTTATAATTTCTTCTCAGGTGGAAAAGTTTTTTAAAATCAACATAAGGCAACCCTCAAGTCCACATGAAAGGGACTCTACACTCTGCTTCTAAGCACTTTCACAACTTAAAGGTTACAGGTACGGACACCTACATCTGTCAGTCCAAAGTGAAGACTGCTGCTCCACCCAAATGTTCAGTCAGATGGACAGCCACTGAGATCCGAGAACCCCCTTAAGATCACCCTCTGTGCTCACCACCCTGTCTTGACCACACCAGAAGCTGATCAATCTACACAGGGCTTAAGCTTAAAGACTCAACATCTGAAAAGTCTGTAGCCCTGTTCCCATCACAAACCTAGACACCAACTGATCAACACATGACAGAAGCCTGAAGAATTCAACGTGGGACATCTAGGAATTATGGTTACAATGTCACCCTGTTTCACTGAGGTTAGCAGTATTAGTAATCTTGATGTTCTCCATAGTTCTGACAGAAACAAAAGAATAGAACTAGAGGTGCCCTAGCCATATTTTACATAAGTACAATGTGCTGAGCGAGCTACTGCCCCCAGTCCCAAAAAGCCCAGAGACACCACTGCAGAGGAGCCAGCAACAACCTTGCCTAAACCATCCAAGGCCTGGATCTGGCCTCCTTTTCCCTTCCCTAAAGAGGAGATAAGAACTAACTGGTTCTTGGAGCCCTCTGAATATTTAGAGTTGGGCACCTGAGCACCTCCCCTTTGCTGGCCCTCTCCTAATGCTTTTTATTGTCCCTAACTGTTCATCCTCACATTCTCAATATGCAAATCAGATTTGTCTCTTCCTGTCTAGAAGCCATACAATTTCAGATGCTCCTTCAGAATTACCAAAGAATTGACATCAGTGGCATTTTCTATGACCCAAGATGTCCTATAAATGAGCCAGAATTCTGAGACTATGTTTGATGATGCTATCTGACCCCAAAGGGGGTGGTTAAGTGTCAAAGGGAGGAAATGTGACAGGAAGCCAAGGCCATACTTTGGTTTTCCATTCCATAATAAGGATTTTTGTATACTGTTTGCTGAACTTTATATCAAAAGGCAGATTATTTTAGAAACCATTTGTCTAACTGTCCTCCTACTTCTAAAACTTGCTTGTTACTAAAGCTTCCTGCTCATGGCCCTAGTCATGTAGACAGCAGCTTTAAATCTACCAATGATAGAATAGATCATAAATGACACTGAACTATCTGTAAAAGTCTGGAGAGACAGTGACTGGATGCTCAGACTTTGGAAGTGATTCCTCTGAGTCCATGTTGCCAATAACCAATCTTTCGAGTCTCCACTCTGCCTCCAGTGCCTATTTTGTGAGCAGTATTTTCCTGTAACACCATGGGTACCAGAAAGTGGAGGGAATTTTACTTACATAGAATGACTTCATCCATCCCTACATATTTGGGCCACTCATAAGGTCCTGTTAGCATCTTTGAAGAAAGACTACTCTACATGACAGCTGTAAAAGTGGGTAGAATGAGGAAATTATTGATGTAGCCCTTGTTATCCTGGTTCTCCATGACTGCAGAGAAAACCAGGCAAAGAAATAGTAAGTAATGTGATGCCTAGGAGATGTCCACTGACTCTTCCCATGAACCATTGCTGGCTACCCCAGCCCTCACTAAAAATGAAAGGTCAGGAATGGCATGTTATTCCATGACTTTCTTGGAAACCGGGCAGAGGAGTAGAAAGTCAGATCTGCAGGAGATTGACAGAGACTATGGCTGAGCAGTGTGGATTCTTCCTTAGCTTAGGAAAGAAAAGCACAAATCCATCACTCAGCCTCCATTAGCCCAGGAAGTAGTTCATTGGCCACACTTGTCATCAGCACATCAACATTTCACCTATCACATATGGCATGCAAGGACTTTGTCACTTCAATATTTATGTTTATTTCTACCATCGTTTTATGTCTTTTGTACTTGCAGAGTCTATGTATTGGAGACTTTCATACATCTCTATAATTTTCATTCCTTCAGAATGTTGCCATGATAGAGCACTTCTATGAGAGTAACAAAGGTGGAGGCATGAGGCAACTAACTACAGATCATTTATAAAAACAAACAAAATAAATACCAAGTGTGCTGGAACCTGCTAGTGTGGATACTAGCAGGATCATCTTGAATATGATATCAGTCTCTCTAAGACTCAAGTTTCCTCATATCTAACCTGGGCAGGGAATGGATTCTCCCTCACTGAGTTACTGTGAGAATTGTAGGAGTTATTTTATTAAAGGACATAGAGAAATCTCAGGCATAAAATAACAAAACTTTCAACCTTTTTTGTTAATAATTATCCTGGGATAACTAAGAATGAACCCCAACACATTGGTAGATGACGAAGTCTTGTCACAGTATCAAAAGGTCAGATAACTGTGAAAATGATAGTTGAGCAGAGCCTACATAAATAAATCAGGGATATTTGCAAAATGGAATAGCAAGCAACTTAATAAATGAAGGGGCAAATGAGTCATAATAGATTAAAGACATGTTCATATGTCTTAATAAGTGAAAATAAACCAAAGTACAAATATGTGTTTTATAATTTACACATATAGCACCTATTTATATCATCCATACTCAATAGAAAGGAATGTGGTGAGAAGCCACATAGATGAGGTCATTCCAGTGAAAAAACCCAGGGATCAAAGACCCAACAAGTTCTTTCAAACTGCACATAGTCCAACAGGAGCCAGGAAGTAAGAAGTTCAACAGATGTGGATGGGATTTTCAACCCAGGTTCCAATAATATACCAATGACCAGCAATTACAGCTCTCTCCTACCTCACTAGATTTTCCCACCAATTCAAGAAGTAAAGTCCAAGTACAGCTTTTACTGTGGGTTAGTAAGTGTTTTATTCTTTTGTTTATGATATATTTTAGTCATCTACAGGTCTGGAACAATGCTGGCTCTTAGGGAAGCCACAGAAAACAAGGGCAGATATAGATATGGTCTCTGTCACCAATGTGCTGACAAACTAAAGAGGGTATAGTTGACAAAGGTGGTGCCTTGGGGACTTATACTTCAAGAGACCTCAAGACTGTCAGCACTTGAACAAAATCTGTACAATATTGGGCCAATCAACATTCAATTATACTTGATAGAGGAGGACATGAGACCCCTCACCCCACCCCACGCTGAGGAGTTATTGATTGTTAAGGGAGAAACATTTTGTAAAAAAAAAAATTTAAGATTTTATTTTTATTTATTTATTTGAGAGAGAAAGAGGGAGAGAGAGAGAGGGAGAGAGAGAGAAGGAGAGAGAAACACACAGAAAGAGAGACAGAATGGGCACAGCAGGGCCTCCTGCCTCCGTAAATGAACTCTAGATGCATGTGCCACTATGTGCATCAGGCTTATGTGGGTCATGGGGAGTAGAACCTAGGTTATTAGGCTTCACAAGCAAGTGCCTTAACTACTAAGCCATCTATCTGGCCCAGGAAAGACATTTTCTACAGTAGTGTGGACACTAGTAGGTTGCATGTTTTCTGGTAAACAATACCTCACCCATGTTCATGCAAGCAATTCTAATTAAACTCAGTGAGTTTTCTCTCTTTCTCTCTCTCTCTCTCATATATACCACCAAGATAGAAATAGATTATAGGTAGAGAGAGAGATAATAGATAGATGATAGGTAAAGAATAGACATCTAGAAGAGAGAGCAGTTGAGAAGAAGAAGGGGTTCAGTGGAATCAGGACAGAGAAGGGTGTCAAGAGAAGGTAATAGGAGGGGATTATGAGCAATATATATGTATATGTATCAAATATCAGTTAAATCTTGAACAAGAAGAAATAAAAATACTTGTGTGTCCACTAATTTATCATCTAAAAATTCATTCTAATGAAGACTTAGGAAGGAGACAGATGCCCAAAGATCTTCATGGTGAGCATTGTTTATGACAGTGATAAGCTTTGACAATGATTAAGTAGATCCAATTCAGATATGCTGCATATGAGATATTAAAACATCATCAAAATAGAAATATTCACAGTCAGTTATATGGAAAATCAGATGTAAAAGAAAGCTACATAAATTATTCAAAGCAATGCTATCTAAATTAATCTGAACACATAAAAATTTCTGACATAAATATACACAAATGTAAGTATATGCAGACATATGCATGGATATATCACACATATTGGCTTTTTTGAGGGAATATTTAGAAACATCAGGACTGTGACCATGTAGATTAGATGATGATTGGATGAAGTTTAAAGATGGATGCATGCCTCAGGGAAATAATGTTTAGAACTATTTTCTCTGTTCTGTTTGTAAATGTAAATGAGATCAGTATGAGACTTCTCAAAAAACTAAAAGTGGAACTACATATGCCCCAGCTATTCCACTCCTGAGTGTATACCCATAGATCAAAGTCAGCTCTCATAGAAACACCTGACTATCTATGTCTATGGCAGATGGACTCACAATAGCCAAGATATAGAATCAGGCTGTGTATAAATAACCAGATAACAATACACACACACACACACACACACACATTCAGCCATAAAGAAGAATAAAATTATGTCATTTGCAGCTAGAGGTCATCTTGTAGTGAAATGAGTCAGACTCAGAAAAATATTGCATATTGGAATCTAAAATAAGCATGAAAGTGAAAGGGAACTATCTGTGAATAGAAAGAGGATTAGTGGTAGGATGGAGGAAGGAGAAACATGTGAGTAACTGGGACAATAAATATGATAAAATACCTCACACATGTATAAAAAGTGTCACGATAAAGCTGGGTGGTGCATATTGGTAATCCAAGCACTTAAGAGGCTGAGGTGGATCATTAGTTCAAAACAAGTCTGGACTACACAGTGATTTCAAGTCCAGCTGTATATAGCAAGACTGTCTCAAAAAAACCTGAAAATTAAAAATGAAAAACTAATGAAAAGTCCCACTATCTTGTGTGTGTATTTAACATTTGTTATATATGTTTATACTGATAAAACCATAAAGCAATGCAGAAGCATCAGAAATAACCTGAAACCTACCACAGTGTTTAGCTGGTTATACTTCCCTCTCCAGATGAACATGTTAGTTGAAACTAAGAGGTGTGGCTTGTAGAAAGAAGTCTTCAAAACACCCTGTTTTTCATTCCCCTTTGCCCAACATTGGAAAATGTGCAACTGATCAGGTCTGAGGCAAGGCATTCAGGTTTTATTTTCTCCTAAAATTCAAAGGAGTCCATGGAAATATAAAACTGTTAATGTGTTCCAGACATAAGGAAGCGACCTAGACTAAAACAATATGAAATAGCCTTTATCATTCTCATGACTGTATTTATTACTCCTTTATCTTTTATGTAGATATCTTTATACCTCAAATATTGATTTATAAGAAATTTAAGGACATAATTTCTTCTCTTTTCATTTTTGTGGCAAAATGCTCTGCATTATATGAACTATTTGTGGAAAACTACTATGTAAATTTCCTCCTAAACATCTATGGAGTGCCATAAACATCAGCTGCCAGGGCGTCATGTTGTCCATGGGCCAGATTACAGGAAAATATATTGAATATAGGCATATTTTATGAAGCCAGAGGAATGTGTCAGATGAATACATAATCACTAGATGAAATGAGACCCTTTTCTTTCAGCCAAATCTCAAAAAGAGGGTTGAATTATTGTTTTCATCAGATGAAAACCCATATTCTGAGCATGATATAAATTCCCACTGAGTTCTAGAACTTCCAAGACAGAGCAGCATCCAGTTGAGCACAGAATATCCAGGAAGGGAAAAGCAAGGAACTTTTAATGCTCCTCAGCTCAGTGGGACTTCTCATTACTTCCCTGTCATGACCTCCAGAGACAGCAAAGTGTAAAGCTTCAGGAAGAGAAGTTTAATCCAAAGCTGGCTAGACATACTCTTGGGTGAGAATCCTCATTTTGCAGTGCCACAAAAGCCAGTCCCAGAGAAGCCTCCATGTATGCTACTGGTAGAAAACAGCAACCCACAGAAAGGGAACCATTCATGTTTCCCTGGCAGGAGATTGGCCACTTGATTTCCATGGATATGAATGCCTTGCTCATAGCTGTGTTTGGAACACAGACAGTAGCTATGGACATGAACTTTGGCAAGATGGAAGACACCCCAGTTGCAAGTACACACACAGGGTGGCAGGACCAGAGACATAGCCCATATGCTCATAGGTCATACCCCACCTCTGAGAAGCAGACTTCACCCCAGGACCACAAGGAGTAGAAAGCCCAGACCATTGCTGGGGCAGGGTCCATGTCTTTGATACAAACTGTCAATACAAATTACAGCCCTTGCTGCAAAAGGAATGGAATTCTTTATTCTGAGCTATATAGGAATGATTACGGTCATGAACACTGAGTAAATCAGGGTACCATGAAGGACACAGTCCATTGTAGAAGAGTTTTCATTAACATTTACTGTCACACAACAAAAAGAAGTCATACATGAAGGCACTTACCAAATGCACTGGTGGTGTCATCAGATGGATGGATTACATAGCAAAGTGGAGAACTCTCTGCTGTAGGTTTCAAATACTATCTTGTGGAATTCCTCACAGGATTGGTTAATGCATTCCCAGAATTTTACCTGGTAGTTGCAAGTGTTAGGTAAGAGAAATTGGTAACCGATAGCTATTAAGAGGACTAATAATAACTCAAGATAATTTTGGTTCTTGATCTGCAAGACTCCATCTCTGCACAATGTTCTAGGCAGTAAGTATGCAGAATTTTCAACAAAGGTGTTACTTCTTCAGAGAACTTCAGTTCACAAGACAAATGATTTGGACATGGAGAGCCAAGATCATGGCCCTTCTTCCAATGGACCATATAGCCAGACTTTAAACAAAACCAACAAAATACATGTCTCATTCAGTCCCTAAGGAATGAATTACTAATAGCACATGGTCACTCCCCCTTGGCTCTGCCACTGGGAATTTGAACAAGCAAGTCTAGAGGTAAATTAATACTCATTCAGGGACCTATTTACACAGGAGTTGCTATTAGCTCCTAGGTCAAAGGAAGGGACCACAAGAGTTCTTGTTCTTTCTTCTTATCACTGCTGACTGACACAGCAGCTCCTGACCTTTACCACCCGTCCCTCCCTGCTTGTCTCCACTTGTACTCTCCCTGGCTTCACTGAGCCTGGAAACTATTTCCTGGATATATGTAAAGACCGTGCCTCTTACAACACACCATCACCCACATGTTTGCCCTTTAGAAAAACGTCATCCCCCATGTGCTAACCAAAAAAGGAATGATTAGAATAGTCTTTTCTTTCTTCTAGATCTTGGCTACATTCTGCCCAGAAAAAATTCACAAGACATGTTTCTCAGCTTCTACTTTTCTAGTGGGTCTTTTGTCACATGACTCTGTTGAGTTTTATGCAGGACTGTATTTCCCCTTGTGATCGACATGATTAACTAGTATAGGGACACTGGCATGACTCTAGAGGAAAGAAGGAAGAACTAGACTATTTTTCCCTGCCTACTTCCTCAGCATATGCCACTTGAAGCTTTCTTTCCTCTGGTTCCAATTCTCTGACAACACCATTGTCTTAAACTCTCCAGCCTCCTCATCAGGGATGGCTACTGTCTACCAATGGGTCCTATCCAAAGTCTTAATGCCTACCAAATGGTCCCACTATCAGGGCTCCAGTAATGAGACCTCTCCCTTTGTCCCTCCACTTTAAGGACTTTACCTGCTTCTCATAATTAGGAGTCTCTGGGTTACTTAATCTCTAAACACTTAGGCTATCTACTCTTCCTTCATCCTTCATCCAGATAACTAATCCCTATTCTACATTTCCTCCATCAAAATACCTACAAGGAGGTTTTTCCCCAGTTGGATTCAATAGATCTAGTCACTATCATATTTTTTCTTTCAAAACCTCTATCAAACCATTTGAAATTAAGGGCTTGAGATATAACTCAGTCACAGACTTCTGACCTGAGTTTGCTCTGCAGCAGCATACATGTACATGTGCATACACACACACACACACACATGCACACACACACACACACACACACACACACACACACACACACACACTGTCCTATGTGTACGCTCATTCATCTTTTACTCTTCTAAAAACTAACCACCTAAAAGCATTTTGCCTCCTGGAGAGGAAGTACTTGAAATCCAACTCACTTTGGAATATCAAGGATCTTTCAAGATGTATTTTGTATTTAGCATTTGCTGAATGGCTATAAAAATCTTCACATCAATTTCAAAATGAGGTTAGGCAGATTAAAGCTAGATGTTGGAAGAAATGGACACGGGAGAAGGCAGCAGGGTAAAATGTTCATGGAATTTGGAGTCTGGTATGTAGGAGCTCACCATGTAGTAGTTTAAACAATTCAGTGTGCTTCAAAATTATATAGTAAAATTTTTAAAATTTAAAGTTCACATTGGCATCATGTAAATAAGTCTCTGATTATAATGATTCTCTTTTTTCAGTTTTTAAATTAATATTAATAAATTACCAACAAGCAGAAGTAGTTACAAACAAACCATTAGGCCAATAAAACTAGATGGCTTAGCAGTTAAGACATTTGTCTGCAAAGCCTAAGGACCCATATTTGACTCTCCAGATCCCACATAAGTGAGACATACAAAAGGTGGGGTGAATCTGACTTCCGGGTAAGATGGCGGCATAGGAGCCATGCCAAACCAGATCAGGGAGGGATTTAAGCAAAACTACACTCTTCTTCGGAAAAGAGCAGAATATTTTTTCCTGGAAACAGCAGAAAAGCAGAAGACAGCCAGAATCCCACTGTGGAGCTTGCAGCCCAATCCACAGCAGCCCAGTCCACAGAGGACCCGAGCCACCCCCGCCCTGAGCTGCCCCAAACCACCTCGGCACCAACCCACCAGGCGTGCCTAGCAGCAGCAATAGAGACCAAACAAGGGGACTTTCCAACCTCATCAGTCTCCTCCTAGAGCCCAGAAATCTAAAAAAAGTCTGCTGAGCTACTGAAAGAGATACAGGGGAACAGTGTGAACAACTACAGGCTTCCTGAACTTGCCCATCCCCCAACCATCTGAACCTTGCAAACCTCCAGCATTCAGCTCCCAGGGGCAGTAGATCAAGTGCAGCAGAGACAAGCTCAAGCTTCGCAGCACATCACCAGCAGCACATCCAGCACAGCTGAGCCAAGCTCCACAGCTCAGGGAACAAGGTGGACACTCAGCATTGGTGAGTTTGGAAGTCACACCAAAAGGTAACAAGGCCGGCTGACAATAAATAAATAAATAAATAAATAAATAAATAAATAAATGGTACATAGGCCTGCATTGGAAGTGCTAATCTCTCTTTCCAGGTCAGGGCAGGTTATGGGTTACATATTTGTGGTTGGCTTTACCATTTTCAAATAAGCTGAACATGGGGTGTTGAATATTGCTGCCTGTAATACTTTTAGATTTAGAGGGCCTTTATCTTTTGCTTTTGTCATTATTGGGGGCAGGGTCTAATCCAGACAGGCTGACATGGAACCCAAGTCAGAACAAAATCCTCTTTTTCCTAGCTGACAGGATTAAGGGCGTAGAGCAACACACACCATTAGGGATTTTGACCTTATAAGACTGTTTGTTATAATTCCCACACTTGGATACTCTGTGCTCATTTTAATTGAATGTGTATTTTGCTCAGTTAAAGTTTTGAACTTGCCAGTAAATTGTTCCACCAGTCCACTGCAATACTTGCTTAACAAGCAAATTCAACAGCTAGGATTACTTCTGAGGTTGGATTTCAGTACAAGTGCTACAAGGTGCACCTTAAACTCATATCCTGAAAGTATATAAAGGTACATCACCACATCTAAGAACACTGCAGATAAATAGAAAACCTAAGCATCAAATCAATCCAGGATGCAAAAGTCACTACATTATAATACAAGAAAAACAAATAATCAAGACAATGGAATCCCTCCAAAAATTACAAATCCATTAGAATGGTTCACCAATGAGATTATTTTAGATGCAATTCCTGACAAAGATTTCAAAAGAATGATGTTATCTATACTCAAAGAAATGACAGAATAAATAAAAGAAGGAATGAAAGGTATCAGAGAGAAAACAAAGGAATTAAAGAAGAAAACAAACTCTTGAAAGAGAATTCAGAAAACCAGCTTAATGAAATAAAGAGGTCATTACAGGACATGAGTAAGGAAATATAAATACTGAAGAAAAACCAGGCTGAAATCCTAGCTCTGAAGAACACAGTCAGTGAAATAAAAAACTCTGTGGAAAGTCTCACCAGTAGAATGGTTGAAGGAGAGGATAGAATATCTAAACTAGAAGACCAGGTGGCAGACCTAATACAGCCCAACAAGAGAAAGACAAGCTAATAGAAAGGTATGAATGGGAATTCCAAGACATCAGGGACACTATGAAAATATCAAACATAAGAATTCAAGGTATAGCAGAAGGGGAAGAATTTCAATCCAGAGGCTTAGTAGGTGTTTTCCACAAAATCATAGAAGAAAAATTTCCCCAAATTGGGAAAGAAATGCCAATGCAGATACAAGAAGCTTTTAGAACACCAAACAGACAAAACCTACAAAGATCCTCTTCTCGCCATGTTATAATTAAACTACTAAACACGCAAAGCAAAGAAAATACATTGAAAGAGGTTAGAGAGAAAAAGCAAGTGACCTTCAAAGGAAACTCATCAAGATCACAGGAGATTACTCAACACAAACTTTAAAAGTCAGAAGGGCTTGGAGTGATGTATTCCAAGTTCTGAAAGATAAAACTGTCAACCAAGATTCTTTATCCAGCAAAGTTATCTATCCACATTGATGGAGAAATAAGGTCATTACACAACTAAAACAGGCTAAAAATATTTGCAGGAATCATTCACACTGAAGAGGAAGCAAAACACATAAGCAGGAAGTTGGAAAAAATAAACCATACTCAAATAACAGTTAAAACGAGTGAGTAAGGTGAAAACAGGAAGAACTACAAAATAAGAAGAATGGTGAGAATAAATACATATCTTTCAATAATAATTCTTAATATCAATGTCCTCAATGCCCCAACCAAAAGACACAGACTTGCAGACTGGATTAAAAAGCAGGATACTACCATCTGTTGCCTCCAGGAAACTCACCTCTTAATAAAAGATAGAAACCTTCTTAGGGTGAAAGGGTGGGAAAAGGTATTTCAAGCAAATGGGCCTAAGAAACAAGAAGGGGTTGCTATCCTAATTTCTGATAGGATAGACTTCAAACCAACATTAGTGAGGAAAGATAAAGAAGGTGACTTTATACTGATTAAAGGACACTCCAACAGGAGGACATTACAATCCTAAACATATATGCTCGTAACTTGGGGGCTCCCAATTTCATCATACAAACACTATTAGACTTAAGGTCAGAGATAACTCCTAACACAATAGTACTGGGTGACTTCAATACCCCACTCTCATCACTTGACAGGTCTACCCAACAAAAAATAAACAGAGAGACATCTGCATTAAATGATGTCATGGAACAAATGGACCTAATGGTTATATACAGAACATTCCATCCAAATGCTATGCTGCAGAATATACATTTTTCTCAGCAGCACATGTGACATTTTCTAAAATAGATCATATATTAGGACACAAATCAAATCTTAACAAATACCGGAAAATTGAAATAATCCCTTGTATGCTATCTGACCACAATGGGATTAAACTGCAAATCAGCAACAAGAAAAACTACAGAGCATACAGAAATGCATGGAGACTAAACAGTACATTATTGAATGATGTATGGGTCATTGAAGAAATTAAAAAGGAAATCAATAAATTCATAAAATCAAATGATGATGAGAATACAACGTACCAAAACCTTTGGAACACAATGAAGGCAGTCCTAAGAGGGAAATTTATGGCTCTAAGTGCCTATATTAAGAAATTAGAGAGTTCACAACTAACAATTTAATGCTTCACCTTGGAAAGAGAAAAACAAGGTAAACCAAAAATCAGTAGATGGGAAGAAATAATAAAGGTTAGAGCAGAAATCAATGAAATGGAAACCAAAAAAACAATTTAAAAAATCAATGAAACAAAGAGTTGACTAACCCTTAGCAAATCTGACCAAAAGAAAGAGAGAACAGACAAAAATTGATAAAATTAGAGATGAAAAAGGCAACATTACAACAGATACCAAAGAAATTCAGAAAACCATACAGACATACTTTAAGAATATATGTGCCTCTCAGTTTGAAAACCTGAAAGGAAATGTATGATTTCCTTGATTCATGTGACCTAACAAATTTAAATCAAGATGAGATAAACCACTTAAATAGACCTATAACAACCACATAGATCCAAGCAGTTATAAAAAGTCTCCCAATTAAAAAAAAACCCAGGCCCAGATTGATTCACTGCTGAATTTTACCAGACCTTCATGGAAGAACTAACATCAAAGCTTCTCTAACTTTTCCATAAAATAGAAAAGGAAGGAATTGTACTGAAATCCTTCTACGAAGCCAGCATCACCCTGATACCCAAACCGGATAAAGAAAGATCAAAAAAAGAAAATTACAGACCAATCTCCCTCATGAACATAGATGCAAAAATTCCCAACAAAATACTGGCAAAAAGAATACAAGAATATATCAGAAAGATTATTCACCCTGATCAAGTAGGCTTTATCCCAGAGATGCAGGGATGGTTCAACATACACAAATCCATAAATGTAATACACCATATAAATGGTCTGAAGGATAAAAATCAGATGGTCATCTCAATAGGTGCAGAAATGGCATTTGACAAAATCCAACACCTCTTCATGGTAAAAGTATTACAGAAACTGGGAATAGAAGGAACATATCTCAACATAATAAAAGCTATTTATGACAAACCTACAGCCAACATTATACTAAATGGGGAAAAATTTGAAGCTTTTCCACTAAATTCAGGAACAAGACAAGGGTGTCCACTTTTCCCACTTCTATTTAATATAGTACTGGAAGTCTTAGCTATAGCAATAAGGTAAGAGACACTCATAAAAGGGATACATATTGGAAGTGAAGAGATCAAATCAAATTATCATTATTTTCAGACGATATGATTCTATACATAACAGACCCTAAAGACTCTACCAGAAAACTGTTAGAGCTGATAAACACTTTTAGCAATGTAGCAGGATACAAAATAAACACATAGAAATCAGTAGCTTTTCTAAAATGTAACAAGAAACGTGCAGAGGATGAAATCAGGGCATCTCTCCCATTCACAATTGCCTCAAAAAAAAAAAAAAAAAAAAAAAAAAAAAAAAAAAAACCTTGGAATAAACTTAACCAAGGAAGTGAAGGATCTCTACAATGAGAACTTTAAAAACTTGAGTGAGAAACTGCAGAAGACACAAGGAAATGGAAAGACATTGCATGCTCCTGGATTGGAAGAATCAATATTGTGAAAATGTCAATCTTACCAAAAGCAATGTACACATTTAATGCAATCCCCATTATAATCCCAATCGCATTTGAAGAAGGGTGAGGGAAGGGCATAAGGGCTATGTGAAATATAAACATATGGGAAGGAGGAGAGGACTGAAGGGTCTTGACATAGAGAGGTCATAGAATGGTGGATGAAAATCAACAGAGAAATTTTATTTGAAAATTCCTAAATGAATTATATCTATAGATATGTATGCCAACTAAAAAGTGTGTGTGTGTGTGTGTGTGTGTGTGTGTGTGTGTGTGTGCTGTGCCATAGTTCCTTCCTCACTTTGTATACTCATTTGTCCCTCTTCAAGGTCAACCAGCAGCCTCACAAATTCAAGGAACATGTCTGGATCCAGCAATGCTTTCCCACTCCCAGCAGTGCCTGGGAAACTCCTGCTCATATATTTCATGAATGGATTCTGTGAAAATAAGCAGTAGTTTCATTTTACCACAAAGAAAATGAAATGCAGAAATGTTCTATGAAAATCTTCTGGTTTACGATAAGTTATATTGTTTGAATGCATATGTGTGGGTGGAGAGTGTGCATGTATGTATGCATGTTCATATGTGTGTGGGTATACACTGTGGGCAAAGTCCCTGGGGCCTTAGTTTCTGAGATAATGGGACCAACTAAACTGCAGTTTCCAGGGTGTTTAACAAAGGAACATTCTGACTGACCTTCAGGAGACACACATACCAAAATAGAGCTACAGGTTTCTTTGTTAGCTCATATCTAACTCTATTGAAAGTGCTCAAGGCCCATGATTTATTATGACTATCAGTTAAGATATTTTATTATTTTTTAAACTGAAGTTTTATCACAAAAGCTGGGGCCAAGGTTTTACAATAGCTTGTCAGGCTATGCAAACAGGATCAGAATGTGGACTGTTTTCTGTGTCACCCCTTTTGCAGCTCTGTCATTTGTGTTTATCTTCTACCTAATACTCTGGAAACATAGATTGTCATGTTGGCTGCAAGAGAAAGGAAACTAAACAAAACCTTGAAATTCTTTTACTGTCAAGTGAAAGCAAATTCTAATCCCTGGTAAGGAGAGCATAATGGTTTAATCAACATGTAATGCCTTCATATCTCTATCAGAATAGATGGAATTTAGTCCCAGAGTTCTCTATGTCTGATTTATGAGAAGAGGCTGTGTCTACCATTAATGATCTGCCTTCAATAATATATATTTTAAGCCTTTACTTTGAAATATGTTGTGGACATCTTCAAAATGAACATGTAAAGTAATAGTGGATGACAGTTGAGTGAAGACAATCAGAAAATTTTAGTACCTGTCAGGGAAGTCTCAAGTTCTAAGATGAACACATGCTGCTGACAGGAAGGGAGAGTTAGCTGCTTGTCTACTCTTCACAAATGCACACTTACTTCTCCATCATCTTCCCCAGTGATAACCACACCCTAAGAGACTCAGAAAATGCTCCTTTGCCCCATCCTGTCACCCATGTGCCATGAACACATGCAATCTTGGCATACACTAGATATCACTTGGGGACCAGGTGAGCTGAGGCCTTAGCAATGACTAAGGTGTTGCTCAGCCTGTGAACCAGTTTGTAGCACTTGGACTAGGTACCTACCAAGTACCACTTGGGAGGATGGTAATGCCTGTCAGCTTTGTCACCAAGGGCTTCCAAACCCTCAAATTGCATACTATTGTTTGAATCTAAACTATGCCTACACAGGAGTGTGTTTTGAACACTTGTTTCCCAGCTGGTGGTATTCTTTTGGGGGATTTGTGGAACCTTTAGGAGATGGGGCCTAGTTAGTGGAAATATGTCACTAAGGGGTGGGCTAGCCCAGGCCCTGGTGCTGGCTCACTCACTACATCCTGTTCCACTATGATGTGAACAGACTTTCTTCCAGCAATGAGTTACCATGCCATGTCAGTCTAAAATCCCCTCAAACTGTAAGCCCCAATAAGTCTTTCCCACATTAAGTTGTTTCTGTCAGGTGTTGCTGTTTCAGGAAAACAAAGATAACAGCACACTACACTTGATCTTGATGGTGGAGAGGGCATCACTGACATTTTTGGGAACTGGGTCACCATGGTAGAGAAGGCTGTAAGCTGTGTATCACAATGCCAGCACATCTCATTATCTGGTTGACAGGCTTGAGGTAAGCACTGGTGAGCTCTATAGAAAATTATCCATAGTAGGCTTTTCCAGTGGAGATGACACAAATGCATGGGGCCATAGAAAGGCATATGCAGGAATAGGATGCCATATGGGCATGTAATCATGTGAGATCAATGTTTAGCACTCTATCACATCTATACCCTGAATAATGAGATAGTAAAGGAGATTGTAGGTTGGGTGTTCAGTATCACAGTTCTTACAAGAGATGCTGTGGATGGACTCACTGCCTATCATGAAAGCATGGACTGAGTGATACTGGGTGGTGATGATGACAGACCAGTGCTGGAGGAACCTGAAGGCCAGGTGAATGGATCTGAGTGCTCCAGTGTGGTAATAACAGGCCAGTACTGGAGGAGCCTGGAAGGCTGGGTGAATGGAGTCTTATTCCCAGCATGGTCTTATTGGGAAGTGCTATAACCTTCAGGAGTTAGAGCCTAGTGGGAGGAAGTTAGGGTACTGAAGCCAGGTAACCTTTGGAGCAATATTAGATCCCATACCTTCCTCTTTCCTTTTGCTTCCTTCCCTTTGATGAGCTGTTCTATGTGATTGAGCAGTAGGCAGGTCCCCAACTTGACTTCATGAGTGACTAAAGGTTTCGTGTCTATAAACACTGCCCAAGGCATCTTTTTTCCAGAGTTCATCTCCCTGAAGAAGGAGTCATCTCTCCTACAGTGGTCTTGTACCTTGGCATCTGGAGATTGAGGTGGATGCTGTTTTCTAAGCCTTGGAACCACCAGCCTTGCCAACCTGGAAGGGAATGTTCTCATGCAAGGCTATAGGTTAGGAGGCAAATGAATCAGCAGCAGATGCAGAAGCTAGAGATAGTTCTTAACAAGCTGAAAGTCAATGTAAATAATTCTCTGGATGCTGACATTTTAAGTGGAAAGCTTAGTGGGGCTGGGGAACCTGGACTACAATCTCTGTGGCACAGGTGGATGGAGATGGGTGCATTGTTAGGCTAGAGCATTCAAGAGATTTAAGGTAAGGCAGCTAACAATGGGAAAATTGGTTAAGATATATCAGTTACTTTACTGCTGTTGAAAAGAAGAAGAAAAAAGTTTATTTGGGCTTACATTTACAGAAGGTGATGTCCATCCTTGTAGGGAAAGCACAGCAGGAACAAGAAGTTAGTATCATGTTGTCACATAGGCAGGGAGGTCATAGACAGCCAGAGAAGGCAGTAAGTGTGGTTGGACTTGACATACTTCCTCCAGCAAGGATTACTTTCCAAAGTTTCTACAACCTCACGAACACCACCAACAACTGGGAAATAAATAGTCAAACACATGAACTGATGGGGGCACTTAGCATTCAAACCACCACAGAAATCTTTTGCTCAGTTTCTCTATAATTCACATAAACTGTATATAAGTCAATGACTTTGCTATCAGCTTATTGCATGTAGATAAAAACCACTGACTCAGTCAAGGCTGAAGCAAACAAGCAGCAGCTCCATTCATGGTATGCAATAGTGAACATATTTGGAATTTACAGGAGACAGGAGGCAGAGAATTAAGGAAAGAAGTGAAGGACCAGAGTGAAAATCACCAACCAGCTTCCTGAAAATGCTGGCAAAGACAATGGGATGTATTGGAACTGGAAGGGAAGTCTGGGGCCAGGGAAATCTAGCTGCACAATGGACCATGACAGGGGGTGTTGGGAAAGTCTTTTGAGGAAAATTTCTTCTACAGGTCTGTGGTAAAGCCTGTGACTGTGGGTCTAGGGACTTGGTTAGCCATAGCCAGAGGTTCTGTTTGACAGCAAGAAAGCAGGGTGATGAGTAAATGAGAGAGCAAAGAGTAAGAAGTAGCTGTTACTCAGAGTTCTGTCACCACTTGTACACAAGTGGAGCCGGTGAGGGGAATTCCAGTGTAAGCAGGTTGCCAGATGCAAATGTCACCAGTGAACACCATGATGACCATGAGTCTGCCTGAATGGTACCTGGAGGATGGTACTAGTCTTGTCATAGAATAAAGTAAGGGCAATAATGTATTTCTTTAATAATAGAGTGTTAGCTATTCTTGCAACTCTTTTTCTGTGAAGTTTCTGGAATGCTTTTGAAAAGTTAGGCAGGCCCTACACAAGCAAATTGCTTTCAGAACTGGTAAGATGGAATACATACTCAGATGCCATGGAAAGTTTTTGGAGAGCAAATTTTGTTTTGATCCCCCCAAAGTGCACATCTCACTTCAGGCTTCTTAATTCAAACATAGCTTTATGAGTTTTGAAAGCTAAATAAAATATTTTGTGCAAAAATCTTCCATGTTCAACAAACACTGGTCGCAGCTCAGTTATTTCAGTTTCTAGTAATAACAAGTTGCAAGGGCTTTCTTTGCCAGTTTTTAGGCATCCCGGAGCATAAACAGTCTTATTTAACATTGAATATTTATAGGAAGATGTGACTGACTTTTATAGCATACTCATTGAAAGTGACATTAAAGAGTTTTTGTAGAGAAAAATTTATTATTCTGCCCATGAAAATACATCATAACCTACATTAGAATGCAGCAGAAATGTAAAGTAATAGTCCATTAGCTCTGAAAAACATATAAAATTCCATAGCTTAACAAATTTATTGGCCTAAGTGAAGATTGGTACAAAACAAAGAAAGAAATGCCATGAGAAACATGGATAAATAGATTGTTACCCCTTATTTGTAGAACTATAAAAACAAATGCAAGCTGTGTAGCCCAGAAAAATATTAGTGGTTAAAAAACAGGGCTAGGCATAAATTAAATGAGAATAGAACAAATGGCCTCTCCTTCCAAGTAAAGGAGTTCAAGCTTCAAGAAAATGCACATCCCATGGAATCTTCACACAGGTCTCTTCAATGTGTGCCAATGAGCTCATATTCCTGCATCAATCAGACCAAAACCTACAGTAAATGGCCAAGTCAAGGAAACACTTGGTCATTCTCAGGTCTTCAAGAGAGGCCAATATTTGCATTTCTACAAGTTGAGGAACAAGCAGTAGGGTAGAAAAAATAATTTTGACAAAAACTTCCCATGACCTCTGTGTAGTGCTGGGCACATAATACACTCGGTTCATGGACACGGAGTCCTCACAGAGCAGTCAGTTTTCTTAAAGTCAAGACTATTTTCAAGAGAAGTTGGGTTTAGTGATGTCAAAGTATTCCTCAGTGGGTAAACTGTCAGAGCCATACTGTTCCTGCTCTGTGCAGTGGTATGGCATCATTCTTTCTCAAATGTTGTCCTTGGTCACTTTTGCTTGGTCCACTTCTTTGTACCCTTTTATCCATCCCAACTTGGGAATTTAGGATTGAAAATCTCTTTACAACCCAAGTTGATAGGCAGAGAATCATATCCCATCTGCTCCCTATCTGGCTGACTTACTTAGTGAGACCTACTTTTACATTTGATTGAAAAAAAACTCTTTTTTTTTTTTTTTTTTTTTGAGTTTTTTGAGGTAGGATCTCACTCTAGCTCATGCTGACCTGGAATTCACATGTAGTCTCAAGGTGGCCTCGAACTCATGGCAATCCTCCTACCTCTGGCTTCCAAGTGCTGGGATTAAAGGTGTATGCCACCATGCCCAGTTCAAACAAACATTTTAATTATAAAATAATATATATTCTTTGTTAAAACATAGACTTTTGAAAAGTCAGCTGAAATATGTTATTTTTAAAAAGATCAGACTTTCTCTGAACCTGGCTTGTAGATGATTGGACCCTATAAGCTTATTGCAGAAGCAGACCCCTTGCTCTACCATTCCTGACTGAAGTACCCCTTGGCCCCCAACTCCTGGATACCCTATATCAGAGGGTATGTGCAGTGCAGAGTGAACAGGCCAGATCCCTGTTCCCTGGCTGCTCCAAGTTTCCTGTTCCCTGTAGGTCCCTCTGAGTTTGGTTTGGAGAGGCCTGGTCCCTGTGTGGAGGCCTTGGAAACAGGCCTTTTGCTCTGGTATCCTGACTGGACCCTGGGTACTGACATCCCTATTCCCCTGAATGAGAAGGTTCATGGGCCACTGAGGAAGCAGGCCTTTTACCTCTGGCTCTCCAGCTTGCTGGTACTTGGTTCCCCAACCTGTGATTCCCCTTGAAGAGTAGGTGCAAGTGGAGTAAGTAGGCCAGAGTGCCCAGTTTCCCAGGTACCTTTGATGTATCTGCAGTATGCACAATCTGTTTATCTGTGGTTATAACCCCATTGTTCATCAGTATAACAATACAGTTCACATTTAAAACAGAACACTCTCTGAAGATGCTGCAAGGACAAAAATTTGCTTCCTCCTCAATAGAATAAAGTGTCTCCCAAAGATGGGTAGACCACAATGCAAAAAAGCCAATGAAAGTCAGAAAACTGAGATCTCCACCAAGAATGCCTACTCCCACAATGGAAGCCTCCAATGAAATCAACAGAAATTCAATCCCAAAATAAAAACACAAGAACAAATGAGAACTTGTTCAAAAAATTTGCTGAAATGGAAGCAAACCATAAAAACACCAACAATTGTATCAATGAAATTGAACAGAATCATCTCTTGGAGTGTTCAGTTTTTGACAACAGGCTTAACTTGATTGAAGAAAATGTTAGAAACCTCAAAAGAGATATGAATGATTTTAAGGTGAGTCAAGACATGGAAGATCTCAACAACTGATTGATTAAGCTTAATGACAACTTGATCAAATATAAGAATGAATTCCAGGAAACATCAAGATAATCAGAACTTGAACTGAAATTATACCTCAAAAAAGAGATGGACACAACTCCAAATAACACAACAGCAAACAAAAATCAAATAGAAATTATAAAAACCTCTCTAGAAACCCTCACTAATAAAGTTACTCATGTGGAAAACAGAACCTCTGACCTGGAAGACAAGACAAAAGAAGTTGTTCAGGAGGCCAAAAACTTCACTAAGTTCAAAAAATCAAATGAACAGAATATGAGGGAACTATGGAGCACCCTAAAATGAACAAATATCCAGATCATGGGTACCAGAAGGAGAGGAAATAGAGGCCAGAGGCATAGAGAACATATTCCACAAAATTATTGAAGAAAATTTTTCAAATCTCTCAAAAGAGAGTCCCATCCAGATACAAGAAGCCCATAGAACACCAAACAGACAGGACCAAAGAAGAAACTCTCCAAAACACATCATAGTTAAAACTCTTAACAATGAAAATAAAGAGAGAGTGCTAAAAGCACGAAGAGAGAAACAACTCACTATATACAAAGGCAATCCCATCAGAATTATCTCAGATTTCTCAATGGAAACCCAGAAAACCAGAAGGGTCTGGATAGGAACACTTCAAAGTCTAAAAAACTGTAGCTTCCAGTCCAAGCTACTCTACCCAGCAAAAGTATCCCTCATAATAGATGGTTAAAGGAAAACTTTCCATGAAAAAGTCAAGCCTATGATTATATGAACACAAAGCCAAACCTACAGAGACTACTTCAGGAAATTCTTCACATGAAGAGTCAACCAATCTCAAGAGCCAACATAAAGACTATCACAATAACCCAAACTAGACCAGGCTCAAAAAAGAACAAAACACATAGAAGCACTAACCCCCATAAAGCACCTCATCATGGCAGGGATTAATTTGAACCTCACAGTAATAACCTTAAATATTAATAGTCATAAATCACCCATATAAAGATGTGTTATCTGAATCAAAAAGGACCATTCTATCTACTGTCTTCAAGAAACCCACTTCACCACTAAAGATAGACACTTCTTCAGGATGAAAGTATGGAAAAGGATATTCCAAGCAAATGGAAATAAAAATCAAGCAGGTTTGCTATATTAATACCTGATAAAATAGACTTTAAACCAAAAGTAATCAAAAAGGACAAAAAGACCACTTCTTACTCATCAAGGAAATGATATAACATGAGAACATCACAACCATAAATCTATATGTGCCAAACACAGGTGCACCACAGTTTATAAAATAAAACCTACTTGACAACAAAACAGAACTAAACAACGACACCATCACAGTCAGAAACTTCAATACTCCACTATCATAAATAGACAGATCAAACAGAAAATCAACAGAGAAAAAAATAGAGCTCAACAACACCATAAATCAACTAGATATAATGGACATCTATAGAACTTTCCACCCAACTCTACAGAATACACATTCTTCTCAGCAGCCCATGGGACCTTCTCAAAAATAGATCATATATTAGGCCATTAATTCAGGAAAATTGAAGTAATTTCCCGCATCATATCAGATCACAATGCTTTAAAGCTACAAATCAACAAGATACTCATCAAGAACTCTACCAGCTACTGGAGACTAAACAATACACTTTTAAACAATGAAAGAGTGGTGAAAGAAATCAAAAAAGAAATTGTAAAATTCCTAGAACTGAATGGTAATGAAAACACAACCTACTAAAAAATATGGGACACAATGAAGGCAGTCCTAATGGAAAATGTTATAGCACTACATGCCTTCATAACAAATACAGAAAGATACAAAAATAATAACCTAACTGTGGAACTGGAAAAACAAGAAGAATCTAACACTAAGAGCTCCAGATGGAAAGAAATAATCAAGATCAGAACAGAAATTAATGAATTGGAAACTAAAAAGCAACTTAAAAAGTCAATGTAACAAAGAGCTGGTTCTTTGAAAAAATAAATGAGATTGATAAGCCCCTGGCCAATTTGATCTAGCTAAAAAGAGAAGTCTTAACAAAATCGGAAATGAAAAAGGAGAGATCACAACAGACATCAATGAAATTGGAAGAATCATCACAGCATACTTCCAAAATATCTACTCCACAAAATTGGATAATCTGGAAGAAATGGATGAATTCCTAGATACATAATACCTATCAAAACTAAACTCAGAACAGATTAATCTCCTAAATAAACCTATCACATCCATGGAGACTGAAAAATTAATCAGAAACCTCCCCCAAAAGAAAAGTTCAGTACTAGATGGCTTCTCAACCAAATTCTATCAAACCTTCAATGAAGAATTGAAACTAATTTTTTTCAAACTGTTTCACATAATCAGAGACCAGGGAATCCTCCCCAACTCCTTTTTGCATCACCCTAATACCAAAACCAGACAGAGATGCAACAAGAAAAGAAAACTATAGGACAATATGCCTGATGAATGTAGATGCAAAGTTCCTGAACAAAATCCTCACAAACTGAGTTCAACAACATATCAAAAGAATTATCCAACTTGATTAAGTAGGCTTCATCCCAGGGATGCAGGGATAGTTCAACATATGGTAATCTGTCAACATAATATACCACATAAATAAATTTAACCATAAGAATCACATGATCATCTCAATTGATGCAGAGAAGGCCTTTGACAAAATACAACACTACTTCATGATCCAAATGCTAGAAAGAATAGGCATGGAGGGTTTATATCTCAACACAATAAAGGGTACATATAAAGTACCTAAAGCCCAAATAATACTTAATGGGGAAAGACTCAAGGAGTGCCCATTGAGATTGGGAATAACACAGGGGTGTCAACTCTCACCACTGCTCTTCAACATAGTTCAAGAAGTACTAGGCCAAGCAATAATATAGGAGAAAGGAATAGAGGATTCAATTGGAAAGGAATAAGTCAAGTTAGCCCTATCTGCTGATGATATGATCCTATACATAAGTGTCCTGAAAGTCTCCATCTCAAAACTTGTAAAGGTGATTGATTTCTTCTGTAAAATGGCAGGATACAAAATCAATGCACAAAAATAAATAGCCTTTATATATGCAAAGGACAAATATACAGAGAAAGAAATCAGTGAGGCTGTCCCATTTTCAATAGCAACAAAAAATTAAATACCTTGGAATAACACTAACCAAGGATGTAAAAGGCCTATATAATGAAAACATTAAAAGACCCTCAGGAATAGGCTGGAACAGCCTTTGGAAGATGGACCGTGGTTTGCATGGAGACCTGAAGATGTTTTGGATATACCAGGACTGTGCAAAAGGGCTACCATGGAGTGCAGTGTTGGCATGGGATGAAAGTTTTCCCTGGCGATTCTGCCCAGCTGGAGGGGCGGAATTGGAAAACCTGGAGACTGTCAGTCTCTGGTTATTTTGAACTTGAACTGCAGAAGTTTGATGACTGCTGATGGTGGTTGAGTTTGCATTGTTCTAGTCTCTCCTTGCTATGCCTTATACCAGTTAAAATGTTTACTCTGTGCCTTTACATGTTTTACAGGACTCACTATCTTAAGTTGATCAAGACTGTGAGAACCTTTGAAAATGGACTGAGTACAATTTAAAATGTGTGATAGTTATAAATATTTTGGGGGCCAGGAGCTAAATATATTGGGGGCCAGGGGCAGAATGTGGTAGTTTGAATATATGTCCCCCAATATATTCAGTGTTTTACTAGTTATAGTTTGCATCTGCAATCTCCTTGCTGGAGGCAATGTCACTGGGGGCCAGTCTTAAGGTGTTAATGGTGTGGGTTTGAGATTCCATTGTAAAGTTATGCAAATGTGCCTAGCAGGAGTTCCTGAAGTGTGCTGTGTGACCTTTTGGCTGTAGTTTTGCTCTGTGTGCTGTGGTGGCTGGTTGGCTTTCTCTCTCTTTGCTTGGCTCTGTGAGAGCAGGCTGCTTTTCCTGCCTTTATGGAACTTCCCCTGGATCTGTAAGCTTCAATAAATAATATCCCTTCCTCCATAACTGTGCCTGGTCTGGAAGTTCATCTCAGCGAACCTGAAGCTGTCTGCTACAATGACCATATGCAGAAAAATGAAACTAGAACCACTCATCTCTCTACACACAAAAATCAAGTGCAAATGGATTAAAGACCTCAATATAAGACCTAAAACTCTTCTATTGAAAAAAAAAAAAATAGGAAGCCCTCTCCACAATATAGGTGTGGGGAAAGACTTTCTGAAAAATACCCATAAGCCCAGGTAATTAAACAGTCACTCAATCAATGGGATCTCATCAAGCTAAAAAAGCTTTTGCACAGACAAACAAACAATAAGCAGAGCCAATAGATTACCCACTGAATGGGAGAAAATCTTCACCAGCTATACCACTGACATAAGCCTAATATCTAGAATCTACAAAGAACTAAAAAAAAAATTAAACAATGAAAAATCAAACAACCCACTCCAAAAAATGGGGCAGAGAACTGAATAGAGAGTTCTCAGAGGAAGAATTACAAATGGCTAATGCATACTTAAGAAAATGTTCAACATCCATAACCATTAGGGAAATGCTAATTAAAACAACCATGAGATTCCACCTTATTCCAGTAAGGATGGCAATCATTAAAAAAAAAAATCTAATAACAGTAAATTTTGGCAAGGATGTGGAGAAATAGGAACCTTCATCCACTGTTGGTGGGAATGTAAACTTGTACAACCAATTTGGAAATCAATTTGAAGATTCCTGAAAAGGATGAACATAGAGATTCCAACTCACCCAGTTATTACTGGACATTAATCCTAAATGCTCCATTCATCAATACATAGACATTTGTTCAACCATGATTATAGCTGCTAAATTTATTATAGTTAACAGCTGGAATCAACCCAGATGCCCATCATTGGATGAATGGATAACAAAGTTGTGGTACATTTACAAAATGGAATTCTATTCAGCAGTAAGAAAAAAAATGATAAAATGAAATTTGTAGAAAAATGGACAGACATGGAACAGATAATATTCAGCAAATTCACACAATCACAGAAAGAGAAGCACCACATGGTGTAACTTATCTGTGATTCCTAACCTGGATGTGATCAAGTTGCTGTCATACCTGATAGGCAACTCAAGGCCCAGATAATAGGGATGGAAGGGTTTTGGGGGAGGGGAGGTGAAGGGAGAAGGGAAACAAGTTGAAACTTAAATCTAAAATGAGCTGATACCATAGAAACCTTTATCCTTGGAGATAGCCTAGGAGATATAACCCTCAAAAGGAGTAAGGGGGGAGCACCTAAAAAGTAGGGCTTGGTGAGGGTGGGATGAAGCCTATATTTAAAATAATTTTTTTAATGTCTCTGACCTGTAACTTTTAGTACTGGAGATTTGTTGCTACCCACATTGAGCTGTTGATTGGAGAGACCTACTAGGACCCCAAATCAAGACAGTTTTCTGTCAAAGCACTTGATTACCTGCCTGAGGCAAAAAAAAAAAAAAAAAAAAAAAAGCTAAGACCCTATTGGTGAAGACACCATATGCTGCTGACACAGACCACAGAGAGACCTGGCTGGAATTCAGAAGAAAGTCAGTCCCCAGCTAGCCTGTCTCATGCTGGAAAATGCTACATGAGCTACTGGGGGAAAATGGCCAACAATAACCTGAGCAACTAGATGTCTAAGCCACTCATTAGCAAACACCCTGACACAATGTAAATGCCAGTGTAATAGTGGCATACAGCCTCAGTGGGTAACCAATAGTTTTCTAATTT
Source organism: Orientallactaga sibirica (assembly GCA_036365145.1). Taxonomy (NCBI): domain Eukaryota; kingdom Metazoa; phylum Chordata; class Mammalia; order Rodentia; family Dipodidae; genus Orientallactaga; species Orientallactaga sibirica. Next base: position 29,073,220 of record JAEOAD010000026.1, on the reverse strand, counting down.
TCTAAGAGATCTGCTCAATATAAAGGAACTCATATCAAATTGGGAAACAGATCAGAATCCTATGGCAACAAAGATTATGTTCTCTAGTGTCAAGCTCTCACTAGCCTTTGGCTAAAGGAGAGGTTACATGCATTGAAGACTCCCTAAATAATAATGCTTATCCCATTTAAACTATGCTTACTTCACTCTCCATTGGAGCATCTGTTCTTCTTTTTCAGAAGGTAGCGAGACCAGAGGAGATAAACTACCCCTTGCACTTCAGCAAGGCCATAGCTGAACCCACAGATGAATTGGGTAGATGAGCAATGCTCTTCTTGATAATCAGTGCCAGGCTATTGGACACAGACCACGAAGATATTCAACACCTATGAAAGTAGAGGCTCCTAAGAGCTCATCACTGAAGTACACTTAAAACTCACCCACCACAGCTCATGGAATTTTGCAGAAGAGGGAGTGGAAAGATTGTAAGAGCCACAGGTTGAGACATCATTCCCAGAGGCACCCCCTCCTCCAAAGATAATTGACTACTGCTCCCACAATGCATAAACTACAACCCTATGGGGAATACCTGCAACCCCACTAACGAGTGTCCCCAATGGAATGGAGGCAGGGAAGAGGGAAAAGATGATGATGTATCCATATAAAACATCTTGTTAATAATAATAATAAACATAAAAAGAAATTGGAATATGGGGACTGGAGAGATTGCTTAGTGGTTAATGTGCTTACTTACAAAGAGTACAGTTTGATTACCACGGACCCATGTAGGCCAGACGCACAAGGTGGCTCATGCATCTGAAGTTCGTTTGCAGCATCTGGAGCCCTGGCATGTCAATTCTCTCTCAAATAAATAAATAAATAAATAAATAAATAAATAAATAAATAAATACTTAAATAAAGAAAAATCAGACGTGTTTTAATTAATAGTATGTCAACCTCTCTTTCTCTCCTACCCCCACCCAGATACACATAGTTCAAATTCCATATCTACTTGTTCAAGTTTTAACAAGGAGTCCCATTTCATCCCCTTACAGTGTGCTCTGTAAGGCCACTCTGAAGATCCATCTTGTTATTCCAACCCCCAGGCAGCTAAGGTCTCAGAACGTGAACTGTGTGCATGTCTGGAGTTGACACAAGGGTGCTAAAGTTCTGATATTGACCCAGGCTGGCTGGCATGTTACATGGGTGAATACACCTGCTTAAGCATCATGATCTTTGTTGTTCTTAGTCATCTGCCTTCAAGATGTCCTGGGTCTTCCTTTGCTCATAAGAGGAAGCCACTTTCAGCTTCAGTCATGCAAACACTGTGTATCATGTTTATTTGGTGAAACTAGACCACTTCCAAAATGAACACTCAAAAGTACTTAGAGAGAAAATGTGGACAATTACACAGGGATTATTGAAGAAAATCTTCTTGCCAATTGTTGACTTTTGAAACAATTATTTACATTTTTATTGCATTAGTGTTGTGAGAGCATGCATAATAATAATTCAAACATCAAGACATTCATATATTTTCTATTGAAATGAATTAAAGAACATTTATGGCATTCAACAGTGCTTCCTGTAATATTGGGTTTTGGTATATACACACAATGGAGGTTTGTTGAGCTGTAAAGAGAAATGAAGTGATGGGCTGGAGAGATGGTTTAGCAGTTAAGACTTTTGCCTGCAAAACCAAAGGACCTAGGTTTGATGACCCAGGACCCACATAAGCCAGATGAACAAGGTGGTGCATGTGTATGGAGTTTGGTTTCAGTGGCTGGAAGCCCTGGCATGCCCTCTCTCTCTCTCTCTCTAATTAATAAATAAAAAAGAAAAATGAAGTTATGACATTTTCAGGACAATGGCTGAAACAGCAAAAAATTGAACTATGTATGATAGCTCAGGTCCACAGAGTCAAAAATGTGTTCTCTCTCATATGTAGATCATAACTTTTAATGTTTGTATATATGTAATGAGAGAAGTGAGAGTGAGTATAGGCTATGATTTGAAGTAGGAGAGCACAAGGGGGGAACACTTTGAGGCAGACTACAAGGCAGAAAGGAGGCTAGGTTGGGAGAGAAGGCACAAGAAGGGGATGGAGGGAAGGTGGGAGGAAGAAAACAAAAGTAAATTTGTTTGAAAAATAATTGACATTTAATTCCTTGGTGTGAGAGTGACAAAAAAGCATATCCTCCAATAAAGTGAGACAATTAAACAGAAAAGTAGACATAGGCGAGGTTGAAACTAACACATACAATCTCAAAAATAATAGTAATTGGATTAAAAATGCTAAAAGGATCATGGATTTAAAGTGAGAGCTTTATTTCAAGCTCTAATTTACTATGACCCTTGTGGTTTTTTGAGAAGAGAAAATTTGGGGCCAGATATATGTACCCACAGAGTCAATATCTTATGAATATACAAAAGACAGCCATCTGCAAACCAGGGTGGCTTCAAAGAAAATCCCTCCTGCATCTAAACATTAGGCTCATTTGTGGTTTGAGATTTTTGTGTCACATGTACAAGAGCCTATGACCACTTTGTCTTCCTCTTGTACATTTGTCACTTCTTTTGCAATTAACTTTTCAACCGAATGGAAATTATACTTATGTAATGAATGAGGTAAACTCTACATTTTTACTTTGGTTCCTTCGTTTTCTTTCCTAAACTGCTAACTACTTAGCTGTTTCCAAATGCAGTGCAGGACTGTGAGTAACTCCGTGACTTAGCACTTCCATTGTTCTTGCTCATTACCTCCTCCATACACCTTTAGTTTAGAGGCCCAAGCCTCCTAGATACCCAACACAGATTGCAAAATACACTGGAAGAGGCCAGATGCTAAGCTGCAGACAGATTTGAATGTTGGAGGCAGGATTATCTGCAGAGAAAACTGGGCTGAGGGAGAGAAGAATGAGAGCCATTCGTCCACACTGCTGGCTGTGAGCTCGCTCTACTCAGACCCAATCCTGCTATGCTCTGTGAATCCTGCTCACTGTGGTCATCCCCCAGAGATCATGTGCAGTTGTGTCCTTGATACTGTTTCATACACCAATGGAGTGAGTTTCTTCTTACCTTTTCATCTATTCATAGTAGAGGCTTGAGATTTTGGAGAAAATGATACCAAGAACATAGTTCTTTAGAAAAATCTTAGCCACAAAAAATGAAGGAAAAAAGACTATATGAGGAAGACAGAAAAGACAGAATGGAGGGACAAAGGAAAGAAGCAAGGAAGGAAAGAAGAAAAGAAAGAGGGAGAGACAAAATGTAACCCAGTAAAGTCCATGAGAACCTGGGTTCTGAGTCAGATCATACAACATGTTCACGAGAGTTGTAGGACTTTGGGTATGATGTTCTAAACCTCAGATATGCTCCTTTTATGAAGATATTGTTTGTCTGTCTCAAAGACATTTGGAAGATTCACATAATCTGTTCTTTCTGCTTCACACAGTAAGTGGAAATAGTAATTAATAAAAAATGATGGGGCTAGAGAGATGGATTAGCGATTAAGGCACATGTCTGAGAAGCCTAAAGACCCCAGTTCGACTATCCAGGTCCCACGTAATCCAGAGGCATATGGTGGCACATGCATCTGGAGTTTGTTTGCAGTGGCTGGAGACCCTGGTGCACCCATTCCCTCTCTCTCTCTCTCTCTGCAACAAGTAAATAGAAATAAAAAAATCTTTAAAAAATTATGGAGCTCACACACCCACAGGAAGGAAAGTATACATGATGGCTATGGCTGGACTTGTGCAGGGACATGACACACTAGACAGGTTCAACCTGAGACAACCAAACCCTGACTTCCTCCTCATCCTTTCCATTCATCAAACTGACTTTCTGACAATATTGTTGCCCAGAAGTCTGATAATCCCAGTGACACAGGCAAAGGAACAAGACAGAGAAAATGCAATTTGTCCTTTACTCCAATCAGAAAGTCCAAATAACTCAGGACCTCTGTGGTCCTAATATCATAGAACATCTGTGGGAGGGAAGTGTGTGGGTAGCCCCTGTAAAATGACCAGTGGGATAGTCATGTCAGTGGTGCCTATATTAGTTACTTTATTTATTGCTGTGACCAAAGTAGTTGACAAGGAGAAACTTAAGGAAGGGTTGCAGTTTCAAGGGGTTAGAGTCCATCACAGTGAAGAAAGCATGGCAGAAGGAGAAGGAGGTCTGCTTTTCACCCTTGATCCACAGATAGGAAAGAAAGGACAAACAGAAAGTGGGGCTTGGCTACCAAAAACCTCAAGAGTGCCCTCAGTGACCCACTTCCTCCAGCAAATCTCCACCTCTTAAAGGTTTCATGACCTTTCCAAGTAGTGTCATCAGCTGAAGACCAAATGTTTAAATCACATGAGCCTGTTGGGGGCACCTTACAATCAAACCACAACAAGGACCTATACTCTTGTGCTCCAAACAGGGTCCACTCCAGTATCACAGAGCACATGACACTGAAGCCAGTTCCTCTCCTACTATTTCAAAGGGTTTTAACTGGCAGGACCCACAGCTGAGCATGATAATGATAATGTAGTCATTCTCCCTGAAGAGCAGAACTACATTGTTGGTGGAACCTCCACCCACAGCAAATCAAGTATGCTGACTTGTGAAGCTCTGTCATGGGTGGATAGCATCAGTCCCACAGTGCTCTTAGTGGTAATTACATAACTTGGTTCAAACAGGAAACAGGGCAATAATGATGGATTTAGCACTTTTACTTCTTGGTATTACAAAAGAGAAAGAGATAAAAGGAACAAAACAAAACAAACTCAACATTGAACAATTAGAGAAATTTCAATGTATTTTTTATCTCTGTAGAGAAAATATGTCCATAGAAATTGAAAAAGACATTAAACAGGAAAGATATCAGTGGCCCTGCTACTACATGTACATTTCCACCACAATACTACTGGGATTTGAAAATGAGAATGAGAGAGAGAGACACACACACAGAGAGAGAACATGCTGATGCAGGCCGGCATTTTCTACCCTGTGTGGCAGAAGCTGCCCACCCTCTTTGTGCCTGTCCCACCTCTAACAAAAGTGGATGCCAAAGTTTCAATCTTGGGAATTTCAAAGGCCTGACAGTAGAACAGGCTTAGGAGAGAGAAAGCAGGTAGAGACTATGAGATAGGGTACAGGTTCAAGGGTGGGGTGAGCAGAAATCATTGCATTGAGTCCATGCTTCTGGACAAAGTTCCAGAATGTTTCTCAGGAACTGCTTGGGATTACAGTCCACTTCACTCATGGTCCACGGATCAAAGGGAATCCACATGTCTGCCCTCCTAACAACCTCAGAGCAGATCAGGTCTTCTGTCTGTCCTCTTAGAGGTTCCGTGCTTTTCCTTCATGCTTTGTATTTAAGTGTGTGACTTCAGGTGTGCATATTTATTTGGTCAATGTATGCCTTCTCTGTAAAAACATGACTAAATGGCCCAGATTTTGTTTCATTTCAGCTTGGAGTTCCTATTAAGCATTTCAGAACCGCGGACAGCACCTGGTTCCTACTGGGCATTTCTGCACATTGCCTAATATCAGAAAGCAACACATGTCCAGTTTAAAACATTCTCGAGATGGCGCAAGGCTGTGAGTGTCTGAGGCCTTCAGGAACAAATGTATAGGAAGTCTATCTCTGTGTAAACTCAAAATTCAAGTCCTTGATAATGTCTTGGCACTCATTATACATCTGTGATCTATAGAATGGATACCAATGGCAGAAGGTCCCTAAGCGTGGGTTTAGTAATTGCAGATTGCCCCATGAGAAGGAGTTTTGCATTCAATAATAGCTTCAGATCACTGTCTTGACAGACCACCTTTTAAAATTTTATTAATACAACATGTACAATCTACAGAAGTAAGATGTCTGCTAAATTAATTTCTCAAGGCTTTGCTGAAGATAACCCCCTAATCAGACATCTCTTCTGTGAGAATTAATCCTTCATCAAAAGATAATCTTCCTGGAGTTCCGGGTAAGATGGCGGCATAGGAGCCACGCCAAATCGGATCAGGCAGAGAATCAAGAAAAACTACACTCATCTGAGGAAGAGAGCAGAATATTTTCTCCGGGAAATAGCAGAAAAGCAAAAGATAGCCAGAAACCCACTGTGGAGAGTGCGGCCCCCGGCAGCTCGCTCCCCAAACGCCGCGCGGACTCCCCAGCCGCGGGACTCCCCAGCCGCGGGCTCCCCAGCCGCGGGCTCCCCAGCCGCGGGCTCCCCATCCGTGGGCTCCCCATCCGTGGGCTCCCAGCAGCTTCGCTCCACCCCAAGAGCACCCCAGCAACTTCACTTCACTCAGCCGGTTCCCCAACGGATCGGCACCAAGACTCCAACTCTCAATCCAAAACTTCCAACCAGGTCAGCTAAGCCCCGCTGAGCTTCCGCGGCAAACGCCGCCCAACAAACAAACAAAAAAAAAGGACTTTTCAACCTCATCAGTCTCCTCACAGAGCCCAGAAATCAAAGAAAAATCTGCGGAGCTACTGAAAGAGACACACACCGTGAGTTGCTGCAGGCTTCCTGAATTCGCCCATCCCCATTCATCAGCTCCCCAGGGAATTGGTAGAATCGAACAACAACCAGTGGCAAATTTGAACCACATCGTCAACACCGGCCCCAGCTGACCTGACCCAAGCTCCACAGCCCAGGTAACGAGGTGGGCACCCAGCATTGGTGAGTTTAAAAGCCACACCAAAAGATAACAAAGGCCTGCATTGGAAGTGCTAACCACTCTTTCCAGGTCAAGGCAGGGTATGTATTACATATTTGTGGGTGGCTTTACCATTTTCAAATAAGCTGAATGTGAGGGGTTGAATATTGCTATCTGTACTACTTATACATTTAAAGGGCCTTTATCTTTTGCTTCAGTTATTATTGAGGACAGGGTCTGATTCCCAAGCTGACAGGACTAAGGGAGTGGACCATCACATGCCCTTAGGGATTTTAACCCTATAGGACTGGTTGTCTCAATTCTCACACTTGTATACTCTGTGTTCATGTCAATTGAATGTGTATTTTGCTCTGTTGAAGTTTAGATCTTGCATCGAAATTGTTCCACCAGTCCACTACAATAATTGCTTAACAAGCAAACTCAACAGCTAGGAGTACTTCTACTTAAGTACAAGTGCTACACTTGACACCTTAAACCCATATCCTAAAATAATATAAAGGTGGATCACAACACCTAAGAACACTGAAGATAAATAGGAAACCTAAGCATCAAAGCAATCCAGGATGCAAAAGTCACTACATTATAATACAAGAAACACAAAGAATCAAGACAATGCAATTCCACCAAAAATTGCAAATCCATCAGATAGGTCCAACAATGAGACTGTTTTAGATGAAATTCTGACAAAGATTTCAAGGGAATGATGATATCTATGCTCAAAGAAATGAAAGAAGAAATGAAAGCAATCCGAGAAGAAAACAAAGGAATTAGAGAAGAAAACAAACTGTTGAAGGAGATTACAGAGAAACAGTTTAATGAAATAAAAAGGTCATTAGAGGACATGAACAAGGAAATAGAACTACTGAAGAAAAACCAGGCTGAAATCTTAACATTGAAGAACACAGTCAGTGAAATAAAAACTCTGTGGAAAGTCTCACTAGTAGAATGGATGAAGGAGAGGACAGAATATCCAAGCTAGAAGACGAGGTGGCAGATCTATCACAGTCCAACAAAGAGAAAGACAAGCTAATAGAAAGGTATGAATGGGAACTCCAAGACATGAGGGACACTATGAAAAGATCAAACATAAGAATTCAAGGTATAGCAGAAGGGGAAGAATTTCAATCCAGAGGCTTAGTAGGTGTTTTCCATAAAATCATAGAAGAAAATTTTCCCCAAATTGGGAAAGAAATGCCAATGCAGATACAAGAAGCATTTAGAACACCAAACAGACAAAACCTAGAAAGAACCTCTTCTCGCCATGTTATAATTAAACTACTAAATACACAAACCAAAGAAAGTATACTGAAAGCAGTTAGAGAGAAAAAGCAAATGACATTTAAGGGGAAACCCATCAGGGTCACAGCAGATTACTCAACACAAACCCTAAAAGCCAGGAGGGCCTGGAGTGATGTATTCCAAGTTCTGAAAGATAAAAACTGTCAACCAAGATTACTTTATCCTGCAAAGCTTTCTATCCAAATTGATGGAGAAATAAGGACATTCCACAACAAAGACAGGCTAAAGGAATTTATGACAACTAAGCCAGCTCTACAGAAAATACTTGCAGGAATCATTCATGCTGAAGAAAAAGCAAAACACACACAGCAGGAAATAGGAAAAAGAAATCATATTCAACAGTTAGAACAAGTGAGTAAAAAGAAAACCAGGAAGAACTACAAAATAAGAAAAATGGACAGATCAAATACATATCTTTCAATAATAACTCTTAATATCAATGGCCTCAATGCCCCAATCAAAAGACATAGACTTGCAGACTGGATTAAAAAGCAGGATCCTACCATCTGTTGCCTTCAGGAAACTCACATCCGAATAAAAAGATAGAAACATTCTTAGGGTGAAAGGCTGGAAAAAGATATATCAAGCAAATGGACCCAGAAAACAAGCAGGGGTTGCCATTCTAATTTCTGACAGGATAGACTTCAAACCAACATTAGTGAGGAGAGATAAAGCAGGTCACTTTATACTGATTAAAGGAACACTCCAACAGGAGGATATCACAATCCTAAACATTTATGCTCCCAATACGGGGCCCCCAATTACATCAAACAAACACTATCGGACTTAAGGTCAGAAATAACACCTAACACAATAGTAGTGGGTGACTTCAATACCCCGCTCTCATCACTTGACAGGTCTACCCAACAAAAAATAAACAGAGAAACAACTGCATTAAATGATATCATGGAACAAATGGACCTAACAGATATATACAGAATATTCCATCCAAATACTGCAGAATATACATTCTTCTCAGCAGCACATGGGTCATTCTCTAAAATAGACCATATGATAGGACACAAATCAAATCTCAACAAATACAGGAAAATTGAAATAATCCCTTGTATGCTATCTGACCACAATGGGATTAAACTGCAAATCAACAACAAGAAAAACTACAGAGCATACAGAAATTCATGGAGACTAAACAGTACATTATTGAATGATGCATGGGTCATTGAAGAAATTAAGAAGGAAATCAAGAAATTCATAGAATCAAATGATGATGAGAATACAACATACCAAAACCTGTGGGACACAATGAAGGCAGTCCTACGAGGGAAATTTATAGCTCTAAGTGCCTATATTAAGAAACTAGAGAGTTCACAACTAAACAATTTAATGCTTCACCTTAAGGCCTTGGAAAGAGAAGAACAAGGCAAACCAAAAATCAGTAGACGGGAAGAAATAATAAAGGTTAGGGCAGAAATTAATGAAATGGAAACCAAAAAAACAATCAAAAAAATCAATGAAACAAAGAGTTGGTTCTTTGAAAGGATTAACAATATTGACAAACCCTTAGCAAATCTGACCAAAGAAAGAGAGAAGAGACAAAAATTGATAAAATTAGAGATGAAAAAGGCAACATCACAACAGATACCAAAGAAATTCAGAAAATCATACGGACATACTTTAAGAATATATATGCCTCTAAGTTTGAAAACCTGAAAGAAATGGATGATTTCCTTGATTTATATGACCTACCAAAATTAAATCAAGATGAGATAAACCATTTAAATAGACCTATAACAACCACAGAGATCCAAGCAGTCATAAAAGTCTCCCAATTAAAAAAGCCCAGGCCCAGATGGATTCACTACTGAATTTTACCAGACATTCCTGGAAGATCTAACACCAATGCTTCTCAAACTTTTCCATAAAATAGAAGAGGAAGGAATTCTGCCAAAATCCTTCTATGAAGCCAGCATCACCCTGATACCCAAACCGGACAAAGACAGATCAAAAAAGAAAACTATAGACCAATCTCCCTCATGAACATAGATGCAAAAATTCTCAACAAAATACTGGCAAACAGAATACAAGAATATATCAGAAAGATTATTCACCCTGACCAAGTAGGCTTTATCCCAGAGATGCAGGGATGGTTCAACATACGCAAATCCATAAATGTAATACACCATATAAATGGTCTGAAGGACAAAAATCACATGGTCATCTCAATAGATGCAGAAAAGGCATTCGACAAAATCCAACACCCCTTCATGGTGAAAGTACTACAGAAACTTGGAATAGAAGGTACATATCTCAACATAATAAAAGCTATTTATGACAAACCTACAGCCAACATAATACTTAATGGGGAAAAACTTGAAGCTTTTCCTCTAAATTCAGGAACAAGACAAGGGTGTCCACTTTCTCCACTATTATTTAATATAGTATTGGAAGTCTTAGCCATAGCAATAAGGCAAGAGGCACTCATAAAGGGGATACAAATCGGAAAGGAAGAGGTCAAATTATCATTATTTGCAGATGATATGATTCTATACATAACAGATCCTAAGGACTCTACCAGCAAATTATTAGAGCTGATAAACACTTTTAGCAATGTAGCAGGATACAAAATAAACACACAGAAATCAGTAGCTTTTCTATACACTAACAACAAACATGCAGAGGATGAAATCAGGGAATCTCTCCCATTCACAATTGCCTCAAAAATAAAAATACCTTGGAATAAACTTAACCAAGGAAGTGAAGGATCTCTACAATGAGAACTATAAAAACTCGAGCGACAAATTGCAGAAGACACAAGGAAATGGAAAGACATTCCTTGCTCCTGGATTGGAAGAATCAATATAGTGAAAATGTCAATCTTACCAAAAGCAATCTACACATTTAATGCGATCCCCATTAAAATCCCAATAGCATTCTTCACAGAAATAGAAAAACAATACTAAAATTCATCTGGAAACACAAAAACCTCGAATAGCCAAAACAATTTTGCATAACAAAAATCAGGCAGGTGGTATAACCATACCCGATTTTAAGTTATACTACAAAGCCATAGTAACAAAAACAGCATGGTACTGGCACAAGGACAGACAGGTAGATCAATGGAACAGAATAGAAGACCCAAATATTAATCCAGATAGCTACAGCTACCTGATTTTTGACAAAAACGCCAAAAATACTCATTGGAGAAAAGATAGTCTCTTTAACAAGTGGTGCTGGGAAAATTGGACATCTGTTTGTAAAAGGATAAACATAGATCCTTGTCTCTCTCCTTGCACAAGAATCAAGTCCAAATGGATCAGGGACCTTAATATCAGACCTGAAACTCTGAAAATGCTAGAGGAAAAAGTAGGGGAAACTCTTCAACATATTGGAATAGGCAAGGACTTTCTGAATATAACTCCAATTGCTCAGAGAATAAAAGCACTAATCAACCACTGGGACCTTATAAAATTACAAAGCTTTTGTACAGCAAAGGACACTGTGAATAGAGCAAAAGACAACCTACAGAATGGGAGAAAATCTTTGCCAGTTATTCAACTGACAGAGGATTAATATCCAGAATATACAAAGAACTCAAAAAACAGAATAACAAGAATTCAAACAACCCAGTTAAAAAATGGGCTACGGAACTAAATAGAGAATTCACGGAAGATGAAATACAGATGGCATATAAACATCTAAAAAAATGTTCTACATCCTTAGCCATCAGGGAAATGCAAATTAAAACCACTTTGAGATTCCATATCACTCCTGTCAGAATGGCTGCCATCAAGAAAACAAATGACAATAAGTGTTGGCGTGGATGCAGAAAAACAGGAACACTTCTACACTGTTGGTGGGAATGTAAGCTGGTCCAGCCACTGTGGAAAGCAGTGTGGAGGTTCTTGAGACAGCTAGAAATAGATTTACCATATGATCCAGCTATAGCACTCCTAGGCATATATCCAGAGGACTCTTCTCACTTCCTTAGAGATACTTGCAAAACCATGTTTATTGCTGCTCTATTCACAATAGCTAAGAAATGGAAGCAGCCTAGATGTCCGTCCACAGATGAGTGGATAATAAAGTTGTGGTACATTTACACAATGGAGTTCTATTCAGCAGTAAAGAAAAATGAAATTATGAAATTTGCAGGAAATGGATGGATCTGGAAAGGATTATACTTAGTGAGGTAACCCAGGCTCAGAAAGCCAAACGTCACATGTTCTCTCTCATATGTGGATCCTAGCTACCAATGTATAGACTTGTGTATGAACTGGAACCAAAAAGAGGTACCAGAAACCAGTAAGCGGGTAAAAGGCTATAAGGGGAGGGAAGAAAGGGAAGGACTTAAGTGTATGGTAATACACATATGTAAGTAGAAGAACTGAGTACAGGGAGGGGAATGGCCTAAGCGAGGCCATGGGAAGAGAATGCATACAAAAAGGGCAGGGGGAGGGACAATCTAAACTCAAGATATTATCAATAAGACATATGTAAAACTACTTTTTTGATTAAGGTCACGTCTAGAAGATGTAGACTGTTACTAGAAAATTTTCAGTACCTGGGATGGAACTCCTTCCAGTGAGATGTTGGCCAAGGAGGTCCCGGTAGCCTCCAAAACATTAAGGCTTTTGCCAAAGCCCTTGGTTTCCCTAGAGAAATAGATAGTAAGACCCTATTGCTGAAGACATCTCATGCCTGAGAGGCAAGGACACTGAGAAAGCAAGCTGGTGCTGAGCAGAAAACCTTCTCCCTGTAGACCAGCCAACTGAAAGCTGGAAAAAGCTGCACTGCACGCAGCGTATGGGAGACAGAAGCCATCAACAGTGAAAATAGTGGATGCTGAATATTCAAGCTTGGCCAGACAGGCCCAATGACTGAACGGGTGCAATAGTGGCGTGTCTACTCTTGGGGTAACCAACTGCTCCATAATTGGACTGAAGGCCCTCTCTACGGGAGGGAATACATACCCGTACTGAAAAACCTAAGTAAAAGTCTATGGTAGGTGAGGTCATGAGCCTTGGGGGTATAAGCCTGCTCATGGCTGACTAAATGTATATATTATTCCCACCAAGCTGCCCTGGGGACACTACACTAAATGTTCATGTCCACATATTAACGCTATTCTCACTTCTGGCTAGAGAAGCTTCTCTTTTCAGATGGTGATGACCACTGGGATGACACAAAAGGCAACATAGTGCTGAGAAGAAGGGATGGAGGAGTGCCCAGCACTGAAACACCTCTGTCACATCCTCCAGTGGCTCAGGGACCATTGCGGAAGAGGGGGCGGATAGAATGGAAGAGCCAAAGGAAGGATATGACCTCTTACTATGCAGCTGCCCAGACAGAAATTGGCCTCGATATCCATGATCTTGCAGTGCCTAGCAATACCTTTGCAAGACCCTCAAAATAGAAGAGAAAGATGATGTCATCAAATTAGGAGAGAGACTAATGGAGAAAGGGAGGGGATATGATGGAGACTGGAGTTCTAAAGTGGAATGGGGGAGGGGAGGGAAATATCAGGTGGGGTTTTTTTTGGTATGTAAGATTAAAAATCAATAAAAATTTAAAAAAAAAAAAAAGATAATCTTCCTGCTTTTGCTGATTATGGACAAGTCTTCCACAAAATTATAAACAAACAAAAGTAAAATAGATAAGATCTGAACTAACTCCTAATACATGCTGCTAGTAGTTTCAAAGACACAAGAAAGAAAATAAAATTCTGGCCAACAAGAAGCCTCTCTTGCTCCCAGGAGATGGACCATGGCAGGTGCTACACCCTAGCTTATTTCTCTTTGCTTCTCAAGGCTGTGTGAATAAAACAGAGTAACAAAACTAATCAGCATGGGTGGGTTCTTCCCAATTCCTACAGCAGCTAAAATTTGTTAACTTGTTTTTTTAAAGATTTAAGATGAGGGGTGAGTGGCAGTTATCAAGAATCACCACTTCATCAATCATATCTTTCTGTCAACTCCCTATGTCTTACAAGGCCTAGATGTAATGTGCAGTGTCTGATCCTTCCAGTGGGAAAAATTCTCTATTCTTTCTTTCAAGTGAAAATATTAACCTCATAAAGACTCAAATGGGGGAAAATGTCTGACATTGGTCCAAACAACCTGCAGTCTAAGATACCCAGCAGGGAACAATCTGACGTAATGCTCATACAAGTGCAGTAGTGGCAAACAGCCATGGTGGGTAACCAACTGCTCTTGATTTGGCTAATAAATCCACTCAGTGGAATGGAACTCATTGCTGGAACTGGGAAATAAGTCAAAGCCATGTACAAAAAATGAGCTCAGTTTCCAAGATCTAGATGCCACCAAATGTGGGCTAGAAGAGAGCCAATGCATATAAAATTCCCTCCAAAACATATATGGTTATCCCTTCTATCTAGTACTAACTTCTTTCTCCGTTGGAGAATTTGCTTATCTTTTTCCAGGTGGACAAAGAACCTGAAGGGAGGATCAGCTAACCACACCTCACCAGTTGAAACCATAGAACAACTCAGGGGAAGGGCAAGAATACAGCGTTCAAGGCGATCACAACACCAGAAAAAGGCTGAAGGAGATAAACACAGAGAACATCCAACTCCAACTAAGCCAGATATCCAGAGACACAGAGGCTCCCAAAACCTCATCAAGGAAGCAGAACTAAAATGACCCCAATGTGGCTCAGGGAAACTCGCGGAAGAGGGGGCGGAAAGATAGTTAGAGTCACAAGTTGGGGCACTATGCACAGAGACTGGGGCCTATCCACCAGAACTCTTGAGTAAACTCACAATGCATGACCCACATTCCCCATTGATGAGGGTCCCTTTGAAAGTGGGAGGACGGGGAGGAGGACAATGGAACCAATACTATGAATGTAAAATCAGAATAATATAAATAAAAAATACATATTAAAAAAAGTATTTCTGAGTACTTTGATTATTTCTTTATTTAACAAGTGATTAAAGTTGGTATAAAGGTAACTGTCTTTATTATGGCACTTTCATAGAAATGTGTCATTGCCCTTTGTTCTCCCATGTGCTCCACAACCCCTCTGTCTAGTTCCCTCCCTTATGATTCTCCCCTGTCCTCTCTAACCCCTGTAACTAGAATTGTTCTCCCCTGTGTACCCCAACCCCTCCAACTAGTCCTATCCCTTATTTTTGTCCCCTGCGCTACACAACCCTTCTGACTAGTTCCCTCCCTTATTGTTCTCCCCTGTGCTTTACAACCCCTCTGTCTAGTTCCCTCCCTTTTTGTTCTCCCCTGTGCTCTGTACCTAGACCCTCCATTATTTTTATCCCCTGTACTCCCCAACCCCTCCAACTAGTTCCCTTCCTTATTGTTCTCCCCTGGGCTCCCCAACCCCCCTGACTAGTTCTATCCCTTATGCACTTCATAACCCTTCTGACTAGTTTCCTCCTTTACTCTTCTCCCCTGTATTCCATAACCCTTCTGAATATTTTGTTGCAGTCAGGTTTTTTACTTTATTGGCAGAAAACACTTTACCAAAAGAAGCTTGTGGGGAAAAAAAAAAGGTTTATTTTGGCTTACATGCTCAAGGGGAAGTGCAACTATGGCAGGGGAAAATGATGACATGAAAAGATGGTGGACATCACCTGCTGGCCAACATTAGATAGACAACAGGGACAGGAGAGTGTGCCAAACAATGGAAAGAGGAAGCTGGCTATAACACCCATAACCCCACCCCCAACAATACACTGCCTCCAAGAGTCATTAATTCCCAAATTGCCACCAGCTGGGTACCTAGCATTCAGACCCTGAAGTTTATGCAGGACACCTGAATCAAACCACCACATTCTATCCTGGCCCCCATAAACTGATAACCATAGTGATATGAAATGCAATGCATTCAGCCCAACTACAAAAGTTCCCTTAGTTTTTATCAATCCCAATCATGTTCAAACATCCCCATAGTCCAAGGTCTTTTAACGGTTCTGTAATACCAAACAAACAAACAAACACCACCCCATAATGACAGAATAAACATTCTTGCTACAAAAGATGGCACTGAGCATAACAAAGAAATATTCAACCACTGCAAGATTTAAACAGGGCAAACATCAAACTCTGTAGTTCTAAGTCAAGCAACTCTAGTAACTGACAAGTCTCCAAGTCCAATAATTCTAACCAGTGACAAGTCTCTGAGTTCCCATGATTAAGCCTCATGGCTCCATTAGGCCAACATACATGCAGGTAATCCAACAAGCCTACTTCACATTGCCCGTAGCCATTTCCAAAATACACATTTGCAAATACTACTACCCTCTTTTTCCTGCATTTGTTATACTCTATAATACCAGGTGGGCTGCCAACTTGTTAATCCATGGAAGGAATAGAGCTGATTTTGAAGAATAGGCTACTCTTTAAACATTCAGGCCCTATCCAAAGAGTCTGTATTCTTCCTGTTGTCCCAAATGCAGGTAAACTGACCCAAATCTCAATGGCTGTAATCTCTAAAACAATTACAGCTGAACAGGAATCAGTTTTGGCCCAAAGGTTTCATTTTTTTTTTTTCTGTGCCACATCCCTATGTCACACCAGTCCATTTCTATGCAATGCAACCCTGTCCAAGTTCTCAGGACATGGGCATAACAGCAAGCCTATCACACATACTGCTTCTAGCCCAGTCCAGGCAAAGCTCTTTCTCACCATCATCAGCCAAACCTCACAGGCCTTGGTTCTTATTTCATTCAAGTCTTTCAACTCTGACCAGAATAGTTCATCAAGCTGTACTTACAGCACTGCAAAGCTTCTATTAAGGCAAAAATTTGAAATTATTCCATTTCTCCCACAAATCAGTTCCCAAAGGCCCAAAACCACACAGTCAGGTGTCTAGCAGTAATGATCCCACTTTCCAGTACCAACTTTATTGTTGCAGTCAGGTTCATATTGCTGGCAGAAACCACCCCAGCAAGAGCAGCTTGTGGGGGAAAAAAGATTTATTTTGGCTTACAGACTCAAAGGGAAGCTCCATGGTGGCAGGGGAAAATGATGACATGAGCAGAGGGTGGACATCACCTCCTGGCCAACATCAGATGGACAACAGCAACAGGAGAGTGTGCCAAACACTGGTAAGAGGAAGCTGGCTATAACACCCATGAGCCTGTCCTCAACAATACACTGTCTCCAGGAGGCTTTAATTCCCAAATGCTATCAACTGGGGACCTAGCACACCTAAGATCATGAGGAAAACCTGAATAAAACCACCACATTTGTCTTCCCTTGTTGTTCTCCACTGTGCTCCATAACCTCTCTGAGTAGTTCCTTCCTTTATTGTTCTCTCTTGTGCTCCACAACCCTTCTGAATAGTTCCCTCTCTTCACTCATATGCCCTTTCTTCTGATTTAATGTCCTTTCTGATTTTCTATTGAGGTCTCATCATACAGCCTACATACCCTCTTACTCATTATATTTCTGCCTGTGCTTGTCAATTCTAGGACTAGTGGCCTGCACCACCACACCCAGCCATGCTGCCTCTTTTCCATTGACTTTCAAGGAGGCTAAGTTGCTCCTATGCCCCTACTGGGTTAGGTAGTTCCTCCTAAAACATATCCTGTAGGCACTTAGAAAATTCCCTTGATGATGGCTTGCTGGAAGATCATCCAGTCTCCTAAAGCATTTCCATTATCTTTATCTGAATTGCTTGGGGTTTAAGGGTCTCCTTCTTTAGAAACTGAAGGCAAAGATAAATTTCCCAGTGATCACTTGGCTAGAACTTCCCCTGTCAAGGAAGATTGACTATTTTGTTACTAGTGGTCTCTGCTTATATGCTTTCAGGTTCCTGGCACCATAATCAAAGAATTGGAAAACAGACACACAGATGAATCAACAAGAAACTTTTTAGTGAATAAAGCAAATATACAAAGAAAAGACATGTTGAGGGAGGCATGGGGAGTGTGAGGGAAGAGTGTGGCTGGTTCTGTATCACCCAGAAGCAGAAGGTTACTGTTTGGAGCTTCTTTTTTAAACAAAATTTTCACTTCTATTAGTATTGAAATGTTGAGTAATTTGTTTTTAGTTTTTGGACTGAGTCAGAGAGAGAGAGAGAATGGGGCCACCAGCAGCCTCTCAGCCACTGTGGACAAACTCCAGATGCGTGTGTCCCCTTGTGGGTAAGTGTGGCATTGCACCCTTGCATCACTTTGTGTCTGGCTAAATGTGGGACCTGGAGAATCAAACAGGAATTCTTAGGCTTAGCAGGCAGGTGCCTTAACCGCTAAGCCATCTCTCCAGCCCTGTTTTTAATTTTTGTCTGCATTTGTTTCCTTTATTTATTTTTACTGTTTCCGTTTTCTTTCATACATGTGTATAATGATTTCGATATCCCCTCCCCATTGTCCTCCTTTATCCTCTCTCCCTTCATCCACACCCTTATTATCCAGCAATCCCCATCTTACATCCATGCCTTTGTTTACCCATTGAGTTAAATTAAGGTTGTTTTCATGAACCTGGGCAGAAGGCTAGTTACTCTGGAATGAGCAACCTCCCAGTGGCTGCATCAGTATGAACCTGACAAAAGCTTCCTGGAGAAGAGCCATCTACAGTCCTACCTAGCTGTGGACCCTGTATACTCCTCCATAATCAATTCCACCAGGAAAGACTTGCCCACTGGGGCAATAGTGGCATGAATATTACTGAAGTAACCAACTGCTTTCTGTTTGTATTTGAGGCCTGGTCCACAGGAGGGATTTCATATGTGGCACTATAAACCTTGCCAAAAGCCTTTGGTTAGGGGCATATGCCCTAGGAGGGAAACCCACTACTATGGTTGTGCTAAATGGACGGCATCTCAAACTGCATTCTAAATATCTTTATTGCCCTAGATTAGTACTGAGGTGTCAATCATAGATTGACTAGAGCATCAATCACAGAAGTTCCTTATGACAATGGGCTGGGCAGTGCTTAATGCAGAAATGCAGAGCTGGAAAAATTTCCTAAAATAAATAATTACTGTGTGCTCACCCTCACACAGGACATGGAAACCACTCCCTGCAAGGTTCAGAGAGTCCCTGATTTAATTGACAAGTGTTAGATATGCACGTTTTTTTCTACTGTGTGTGCCCCTTTCTATGATGCATCTGATTTTAATGGCAATTAGGGGATTCATTCTCAAAGGACACAGTTTGCTGTACTGTACATGCACCTGAAACCAGTACAGGCAGATGGTCCCTAGCCTCCCAATCTCAGATATGTATGAGAACGTATTTGAATACAAACTAACCCAAAAGGGGTGGAGTAACTGATGGTCATTAGTGAAGGAGAAATATATCTAGTGTTTGAAGTGGGGCAAACATGCATCTTGATATCAGTGGGGGTTGCAGGTTGCCAATACCTTGTGAGGGACAGAGTTAGGAAAGGGGCATGTTTACTGCCCTGATACAGTGCTGTCCTGACTTGCAAAGGGGCATATTTACTGCTTGATCCACTGCTGTCCTGGCTTGGAAAGAGGTGTGTTTGCTGACTGATCTAGTGCTGTCCTGGCTTGGAAAGGGGTGTGTTTACTGCCTGATCCGGTACTATCCAGTCTTGCAAAGGGGCATGTTTGCTGCCAAATCCAGTACTGTCCTGGCTTGCAATGGGGCATGTTTATGGCCTGATCCAGTGCTGTCCTCGCTTTGAAAGGGATTTGTTGACTGCCTGATCCAGTGGTGTCCTGGCTTAATAAGTGATTCCCTATGCTCACCTGCCTCAGTTTTAACTCATGCAAACCATCCTGAAGTACTGGTCTTTGAACAATTGATATGTTTGAAAGAGCTGTTATAGTCCAGGACACTACAAGCCTAATTCTATCCTTGACAGGAGTA
Source organism: Orientallactaga sibirica (assembly GCA_036365145.1). Taxonomy (NCBI): domain Eukaryota; kingdom Metazoa; phylum Chordata; class Mammalia; order Rodentia; family Dipodidae; genus Orientallactaga; species Orientallactaga sibirica. The sequence continues at coordinate 29,053,494 of JAEOAD010000026.1, read as the reverse complement.
ACACTGTCTGATTTAATACAGATATGCCTAACATTCTCCTAGAAAACAGTTATTCCTGACACCAAGTATGGTGGTTCCATTCAGGTGTCCCCCATAAACTTAGGTGTACTGAATGCTAGATTCCCAGCTGATAGAGATTTGGGAATTAATGCCCTGTGGAGGCAGTGTATTGTTGGGGGTGGCTGATGGGTGTTATTGCCAGTTTCCACTTGCCAGTGTTTGGCACACTGTCCTGCTGTTATTGTCCATCTAATGTTGGCCAGGAGGTGATGTTCACCCTTTGCATATGCCATTGTTTTCTCCTGCCATCATGGAACTTCCCCTGGAGTCTGTAAGCCAAAATAAACCTTTTTGCCCCCACAAATTGCTCTTGGTTGGGTTTTTCTGCCAGCACTGTGAACCATTGTGCCAGCAATGTGCAACAGTAAAATTGGTATGGAGGAGTGGTGTCATTTGCTGCTAGACACTTGACTGTGTGGCTTTGGCCTCTTGGACCTGATTTTCAAGAGAAATGTGCAAGGATTTTAAATCTTTGCCTAAGAGATGCCTTGCAGTGCTGTAAGTACAGCTTGATGGACTATTTTGGTCAGAGTTGAAAGATGCAGTAAGAAATATAGGTTTGGTTTGTGAGGGTGAGAAAGAGTTTTGCCTGGCTAGAAGAAGTTTTTGTGAGAGGCTGGCTTCTGTGCCCATGTCCTGAGAATTTGTGCAGGGATGCATTGCATAGAAATACACTGGTGTGAGCAGAGGGACATGGCACAGAAAAAAATGAAATCTTTGGGCTGAAACTGCTGCCCATTCAGCTGCAATTACATGAGAGATTACAACCTTTGAGATTGGGGCAACAGGAAGAATGTAGACTCTTGAAGGGGCCTGTCTTGTTCTTCAAAGTCTGCTTGATTCCCCCAAATTGGCACCCTAAATGGTATTGTGGAGTATAAGAAATACAGGAAAGAGAGGGTCATTGAATTTGCAACACAGTCTTGTGTTTTGGAAATGGCCATGGGCAGTGTGAAGCAGGTTTGCTGGATGCCTGAATGGAGACCCAATGGAGCCATGAGGATGAACCCGTGGGTTGCTGGGGAGACCCAGTGGGCCATGAGATGGCTGCTAAGGATTGCTGATGGCCCTGGATGAAGTTTTCCAGGACTGTGAGTAGTCTAGATAGAGGGGCAGAATTGGAACTCCAGAGACATGTCAGTGGTTAGAATTATCAGATTTGCAGTCTTGTCATTGGCTAGAGTTGATGGACTTGGAGCTACAGAGTTTGATGTTTGACCTGTCTAATCTTGTATTGGTTGAATTTTTCTTTGATATGCCCAATGCCATCTTTGCAGTGTGAATGTTTATTCTGTGCCATTATGGATTTGGGTAGGGGATTTTTTTTTTTTTTTTTTTGGTATTATGGCTCAGTTAAAAGACCTTGGACTTTGGGGATATTTGAACATTATTGGGATTATAAACACTATAGGGATGTCTAAAGTTGGATTGAATGCATTTCACATCATGTATGGTTATCAGTTTATGGGGTCAGGGGTGGAATGTGGTGGTTTAATTTGGGTGTCCCCCATAAACTTAGGTATTCTGAAGGCTAGGTTCCCAGATGATGGAGATTTGGAATAAATTCCTCTTGGAGGCAGTGTATTGTTGGAGGCAGGCTTATAGGTATTAAGCCAGTCTCCCATTGCCAGTGTTTGTCACACTATCCTGTTGCTATTGTCCACCTTATGTTGGCCAGGAGGTGATATCCACCCTCTGCTCATGCCATTGTTTTCCCCTGCCATCATGGAGCTTCTCCTCATGTCTATAAGCTAAAGTAAATCTTTTATGCCCACAATATGCTCTTGGGGGATTTCTGCCAGCAATGTGAACCTGACCGCAACACCAAGCTCCTACTTTTTGAGAAGATGGTGGCCTACATGGAGCTTCCTGTCTCAGACACTAGACCTGCCCCTGGGACATTTACAGTGAATCAATAACTCCATGGTGAGTTTCTGCTTTAGAATTCCTTTGGACCTTTTTGTCCCTTTGAAGGCATACAATCAACCAAATATAAGTAATTGCTGTAGCCTGAATTAAATGGTTTTTTTTTCCTTTAAAAAAACACATTTTATTTATTTATTTATTAGAGAGAGATAGAAAAAGAGGCATAGAGAGAGAGAGAATGGGTGGACCAGGACCTCCAGCCACAGCAAACAAACTCAAGATACATGTGCCACCTGTGCATCTGGCTTACGTGGTGTAGCAGACAGCTTCAGGTTTGCTGAGATGAACTTCCAGACCAGGCACAGTTATGGAGGAAGGGATTTATTGAAGCTTATAGATCCAGGGGAAGTTCCATAATGGCAGAAGAAGCTGGCCTGCTCTTATAGGACCAGGCAAGAGAGAGAAAGCCAAAAGCCACACAGCACAGCACAACTAAGGAACTCCAGCTAGGCACTCTTTGCATATCTTTAGATTGAAATCCTAATCCCACCATCACACTTTAGGGCTGGACACTAAGATCTGCCCAATGACTCTGCCTCCAGCCAGGTACCTGCAGATGCAAACTACAAACTAATAAAACACTGAATATATTGGGGGCCATCTATTCAAACTACCACACGTGGGTACTAGGGAATCGAGCCTTGAACTGGGGTCCTTAGGCTTTACAGGCAAGCACTTAACCATTAAGCCATCTCTCCAGCCCTTGCATGGTTTTTTTTGTTTGTTTATTTGTTTTCTTATACATCAAAAGTTTGGAGGAAACTTTTCAATGTTGGGACTGCTTTTCCTGGCTGATTCACAGAGAAGGTGCCCTTGCCTTTGAGCTTCAAGGCAGCATTTACTGGGATTCAGCCATGGTGTTCAGTGCTTCCCAGAAGTATGAAGCAGCATTTACTCTGTTCATCAGAGCTGATAGGTGTTTCCTTGGTCTCAACTCCTTTGTGCAGACCCATATCTTGTAGTAGGAGCAGATGAATGTACCAGATGTGGATATTGCCCCTCATGTCACTGGAGGATATTAGATAATTTATATCAAAATTAATACTTTAATTATTTGAATCAATACTCATCAAGTAGAAGTGAATGACTCTGTTTCAACATACACCTGAGACACCCATTTTATTTTAGTGTGCATTTAAAAGATAATTTAACAAAACAGTTTTTGCTAAAATGTGTTTTTTTATGACAATACTAGGATAGGGGTGAAGATAGGGGAATATCTTGTGCTAAAAGAAGAAACCTCTCAACAAAATTTGAATAAATATATGTGCAGGTTGGTGGTACTGCCATCATTCAGTTGTGCTAGAAATAGGCCACATGCCCTATTTTATCATTATCATAGTCATGCATATCTATTCCTTACAAGATGCTTTCCTAAGCGGGGTGAGACAGAGCATGGACAGGCTCTTCTCTCAGCATTCATATATTCAGAATAGAGATGCAGATGATCCAGCATCTTTCATCTGTATATTTCACAGGTGTATATTGGCTGACAGGCCCATGGCAACAGCAATCCAAGTAGAGGACCAAAGTTGCCATGGCTGGCTTAGACAACAGGTGTCTTACTTTTTCAGCTCCACAGTGATCTGATCTTCTTAAGGACACACATCATTGGGTGTGTGTTGACTTCTGAATAATTTGTAGCAGATGTGACACACTCCATACACATAAGCATGAGCCAGCACCACTGCTATCACAGCATGTAAACACTTTAGAAATACAAGATGCTTTACTAGCTTGCAGAGTGTCAATGTTGCTTTTCTTTCCATACCAAACTACTCCAGGCCTGTGAGACATAACATATAGTTTTCAAGGAATAAATCTTTGAAATGTCAAATAGGAAAGGAGTCTAAGTGACTAGTATCTTTACCCCATCTTGCCATATGGGGGTGCAGTGGGAGAGAGGTCCAGGGCAGCTCTGTGGGCTGCAATTATCTGTACTTTAGTTCTTCAGTTTATGGACTGTTAGGCATCTTCTCTAAATCACCAGCACAGTTCCATAGAAACCTTCAAAACCATATGCCTGTTACCTTGAAACGAACTCTTTGAAATGACCTTGAACTAGCCAGTCACTTGCCTAGACTGACTATTTCTGTGAAGTACTTTCATTTCGTAGAATGTATCTAAAGGAAAAGGAAATGGAAATGGAAATGGGCCTAAACTCCTACCCTACTGCTAGTTTCTTATGAAATGGAACCCTCCATTTTTTTCTAGCATTAAGAGTCAGTGGTTGCTAAGCACCTTGAATACATATAGTTCTGGATTTATGATGACTAAATTTACTTTTGTCTTTGCAGTGGCACAAAAACAATAAGTATTCTATAGAAACCAAACTGTGTTTTGGATTTTAATCTCTTTTTTTTTAACCCTAGTGGTCTAGATAGCACCCTTTCTCCTGATGCGGGGCAGTGGCAGCTAGCCACAACTCCCTGTTCACCACACAATGAGGTGAATAGTGTATGTACCCATTGTTGCTGAGCTATGGTGTTTTATGGGTTAGATGCATTAACTGCTGTTACTCACAATTTTTTCAACTTAAGATTGGTTGATTGAGATATGAGTCCATTGTATGTGGAAGAGTCTGTAACAAATACGTAAGAGGAAAAGTTGTTCCTTCCATACTCTATCTATTGCAAATAACCATCCAATTTTCTGAGGGATTGAACAAATGGAAGGTTAAGTCACTCAGATATGTGTTACATGAAGATTTTAAGAAAATGGCCCTTATATAACTCAGAAGGATGGCTTGAGTTATCCTCTGACAGAGAACATTTCAGCTGAGTTGCATTTCTGCCTAAAGTAAGACAGATACAATTATAATACACTGTCCATGATAACCTCCTGTAATCTCAGTTGCAACCTGCCCCTATCAAAGGAGTAGGAGGAGGAAGAGAAAAGAAAATCATATTCTTATAATCAAAATATGAAAACACCCAAGCTCTGAGTGTTCAAGCATGGATGAAATATTGATAACCATGTTCTCATTTCCTTTGGCCCTTGGTTCATAAACTTAAATAAAAATTATAATACATTTGCAGCCAAGTGGCCAAACTGTACTGGCTAAAGTCACAAAAGATGAACTCAATATTAATACAGTAGCTCTAACAAATACACATTCCTTTGTTTGCATGTATGTTGAATTTCCCATCATCAGACACTACTAAGCAAAAACTCTCTCCACTGCATGTGAAGCTCCATTATCCCTTGTAGCTCTATTTAATGACCCCAGCATTTTTAAAGGCCAGTTTTGCTATTTTGAAATGTTTAAGCAATTATGTCTACTTGAATGGATGAAGGGTTATCCTGATGGCATGGCAAGCATTTTTATCTGGGTATATCAGTGAGGCACCTCCCAGAATAAATTAATATTTGGATGAGTAGATAGAGTAAGGAAGATCTACCCTGACCCATTATGGTTAGACACCCATTCTCTTGACCAAATACTCACCATCTGTGAGGGAATGTGCCAATTTCTAACATAAATCCCTTCCCATTTGTCTATTTATCATCTATCATCTACCTATTGTCTATCTCACCTCTATCTGTCATCTAGGTATCCATTGATTGATCTCTATGGTCTACCATCTACATTATCTTTCCTCTATCATCTATCTGCCATCTATTAGCATCTTTCTTTTTTCTGTCAACAAATCCCTTCCTCTATGCATGTATGCATGTACATATCTAGCTATCATCTATAGATCAATTATGTATCTTTCTATCTTCCTATTACATATTTACTTATAAATGATCTTCTTTATATCTATCATCTATAAATCAATTATGTATCTTCCTATCTGCCTATTATCTATTTATTTATGAATTATCTTTATATCAATCTACCTACCATCTATCTATATATCTATCTGTTATCACCCATGCATCTATGTATTTATCCTCTCCCACTGGTTCTATTTCTCCCAAAAGCCTTGTCTAATCCATAATGGGATGATTTCTGGCAGATACGATGCCTATAAAATGTGTACATCCCTTTATCCTGGTCTCATTGGGAATGAGGCTGGTGGCAGCAACTATATTCCTGTACCAACTCTTTCTGTGCTATAAGACACAGAGCTCTTGTCAGTTGGCAGCTGACTGGTGACTGGTGCCTTTACAACACCAATACTTCAGCATCACATGGAGCCTGTCCCTCCATGGATATTTGTTCTTGGGATGCTATGAGCAACCTAGCATCATGCTAATGGATCTCTGTAAAATACCTATAGTCACTCTCTTCTGCTGTAATGCAGACACCTGACTGGATCACAAATTTACAGGAACTCCAGATAGATTTCCTGGATGGTGTGTCAAATTCACTGAAACCATATGTAGCAGATAGCTTCAGGTTCACTGAGATGAACTTCCAGACCAGGCCCAGATAAGGAGAAGGGGATTTATTAAACCTTACAGACCCAGAGGAAGTTTCATAATGGCAGAAGAAGCTGGTCTGTCTTAATAGGTCCAAGCAGAGAGAGAGAGAGAGAGAGAGAGAGAGAGAGAGAGAGAGAGCCACAAGCCACAGCCAAAAGCCACACAGCACAGCACACTTGAGGAACTCCAGCTAGGCACACTCTGCATATCTTTAGAATGGAATCTCAAACCCACCTCCACACCTAAGATCCACCCAGTGACACTGCCTCCAGCCAGGTGGCTGCAGATGCAAACTACAAACTAATAAAACACTGAATATATTGGGGACCATATATTCAAACTACCACATTCTGCCCCTGGTCCCCAATAGATATAAAACCATCATACATTGTAAGTTATATTCAGTCCAATTTCAAAGGTCCCCACAGTCTTGACCAACTTAAGATAGCTCCAAAGTCCCAAGTCTCATCTGAGATTTAAGATTGTCTCTTAGCTGTGAGTCCTGTAAAATCAAGCAAGGTATATACTTTCAACATATAAAGGCACAGAGTAAACATTTTCAACTGGTATAAGGCACAGAGTGGAGAAATACTCAGCCACCATCAAGCAATCATCAAACTTCTGCAGTTCAAGTTCAATACAACCAGAGACTTACAGTCTCCAGATTTTCCAGTTCTGCCCCTCTAGCTGGACAGAATAGCCAGGGAAATCTTCTATCCCAGGCCAACAGTACACTCCATGGTAGCCCTTGCACAGTCCTGGTATATCCAACACATCTTCATGACTCCAAGCAACCATGCTCCATCTTCCAATGGCTCCTCAGCCTATCAGGGCATCACACCCTGCCTCATTCCACATCTCAGGAGTGGCTCCTGGAACCATGTGCAATTCATGACCACTCCATGCATTTTTCATGCTTCCAAAACTAATACCAGCTGTTCAGGACACAGCCATATTCTTAATCCAGGGACAAAATAAATGATAGCCTTGAAAAGCAGGTTCCTTCTCCAATCAACTCTTTCCAAAAGAGTTTGCATTTCTAACAGTCTTTCCTCAGGCATCTTATCTATTGTTTTAATGTAAAGCAATTGGGCCACCTTCCTTAGGATTGCTAATATGTTTGATAATAGCAGCTCTAGTAACCTAAAACCAGTCTCAGTGCCTCTAATTTTAACTTGCTTGGGGTTTTCCAACTTAAAAATTTTAAATCTCTCAGTCCAATATCTTTAACCAAGTACATCAGTCCATTACAAATTTAACCTTGATCAAACTCTCTGGGCCTGGGCAGCAGGACACAGCCACCCCTTATGTCAGTAGCCCAGTTCCAACAAAGTCCTCTGCAGTCTTTCCTTTCCCTTAGAAAGCTCATAAACCAAGCCTCCAGGTTCAATACTGTCTGCACTTAGCATTCTCAAAATAGTCCATTAAACTTGGATTACCACTCCAGAAGGCACCTCCAGTTGCAAGCACAAAGTCCATGCCCATTCCTCCAAAACAAAGGTTCCAAAAGACCAAAATCAACATTGTTTGGTTCATCTCACCCTACATTCTGGTACCAACTTCTGTTACAGACAGCTTTAGGTTCACTGAGATGAACTTCCAGACTAGGCACAGTTATGGAGAAGGGGATTTACTAAAGCTTACAGATCCAGAGGAAGTTTCATAATGGCAGAAGAATCTGGCCTGTCTTCATAGATCCAATCAGAGAGAGAAAGAGAGAGAGAGAGAAGAACCACAAGCCAAAAGCCACACAGCACAGCACACTTCAGGAACTCCAGACAGGCACACTTTGCACATCTTTATAATGGAATCTCTAACCCACCACCACACCTAAGATCTGCCCAGTGACACTGCCTCCAGCCAGGTGGCTGCAGGTGTAAACTACAAACTAATAAAACACTGAATATATTATGGGCCATCTATTCAAACTACCAACCATAAAACGTCTGATATGTGAGGGCCTGATTACTGTCCATGTTTGTTGCTTATTGGATCACCACTGCTTTAATATGCATCTCAAATTGTCACCCAGAACCCAAAACTCTGCCATCACCAGTGAAATATGGCATAACTACTGATTGTGGAGAAGAAATAGGAGTAGAAGTAGATTGGGATAGATGGAGTGGTGAGGGTAGAGTAAAATGAAGTGGGGGTGGAATGAGATAAGGTGTATTGTGATGATATGAGGTAGGACAAAATGAGATGGATGGGGTGTGCTGGGATTGGGTCGGGTGGGGCAAGATGAAATGGGATCATATAGTGTGAAGTTTCATAGAATGGAATGGAATACCAGACAATCTCAGGGTGATTGTGTCCACCATGTATAAGTCAATAGCATCACTGAATCTCACTTCTTCTATCTGTTTATAAGAATACTATAGCCTGAGGGTATGCATCTGCTTTTGTAAATAAAGGGTTTATTTTTATTTTTATTTTTGGAGAGAGACACACAGAGAGACAGACAGAAAGAGAGGGAGAGGGAGACAGAGAATGGGTATGCCAGCAGTCTCTCAGCTGCTGTGAATGAAATCCAGATGTGTGCGCCCCTTGTGGGCAAGTGCAGCATTGCGCCCTTGCATCACTTTTTATCTGGCTAAACATGGGACCTGGAGATTGGAACTGGGTTCTTAGGCTTAGCAGGCAGGCACCTTAACAGCTAATCCATCTCTCCAGCCCCTGTAAATAAAGGGTTTTTAACAATGTTTATGGACTTTAAAACATCTTGCCTCTGGCTGCTTTAGCAATAACACCCAAGGTTGAAAAGTTGTACATGGTTATTATATCTTTTATCCACAGAGAGTGTGCTGGCTACATTTGCTTCTGAGGGTCTTATGAGCTTCTTATCCTCACTCTTCCAGCTGCTATCCCAATATTCTGGACTGTTTTGCCTTTGTCAGACCATGAGGATATCTCTCCACTTTTTCACCTCATTCCTTGTTTCCTTGTCTGGTTACCTGATCTCATGATATAGCTGACAGTATTTCCTTGTTGGGCTTTCTTTATTCCTTTTAAAAATATTCTATTTCTATTCCTTTGTTTGAGAGAGAAAGAGAGAAAAGAGACAGACAGAAACAGAGAGAATGGGTACACCAGGACCTCTAACCACTGCAAGTGAATTCTAGACACATGCACCACCATGTGCATCTGGTTTATGTGGGTACTGGGGAATTGAAACCGTGTCTTTAGTCTTCACAGGCAAACACCTTTACTGCTAAACTATCTCTCCAGCCCAAATTTGAATTTTTCCTTTCTTTTTTTTTTTAATTTGAGAGAGAGAGAGAGAGGGAGAGGAAGAGGCAGAGAGAAAGAATGGACACGCCAGGGCCTTTCAGCCACTGTGCACAAACTCCAGACATGTGTGCCTGTTTTTGCACATGTGCAACATTTTATGCTTGTGTCACTTTTGACTGGCTATATGTGGGACCTGGAGATTCAAACAAGCATTCTTAGGCTTCACAGGCAGGCATCTTAACCACTAAGCCATCTCTCCAGCCCATTGTTTTTATTTTTTGAGGTAAGGTCTCACTCTAGCCCAGGCTGACCTGAAATTCACTATGTAGTCCCAGACTGGCCTCAAACTCTCAGCAATTCTCCTACCTCTGCCTACTGAGTGCTAGGACTAAAGGCGTGCACCACCATGATCAGCTCTTTATATCGTGTTGCCAGGTTCTCTTGCCCTTTTTCCAGGCCTGTAGCATCTTTGTGGTGGTTTGAATATAAATGTCCCCCATAGTTTCATGTGTTTGAATGCTTAGGTGATATAGCACCTTTGGGAAGGCAGAGCCTTGCTGAAGGAAGCATATCACTTGGGGAGGGCTTTGTAATCCAGCCTCATTTTCCACACTCAGTTCACTCTATCTACTTCTTCCCTGCTGAGTTGGAACTGTGATACCTGGCTGTCTTGCCCTGCATGCTTTCCCTACTATGAGGAAACTTCCCTTTGAGATTGTAAGCTGAAATAAGCCCTTTACTCCCATGGGCTGCTTGTGGCTGTGGGATTTGTACCAGCAATGAGAATGTAACTGCTACCATTTGATTTCTTCTTTTACTTACCACAATTTTTTTTTTTTAGTAACTAGTATAAAATCACCCAGCAAAATCTCACAAAATCTTTGTATGTGTTCCTTACAAGTATTTGCCCCCACCCTCACCCCCACTCCCACCCTCGAGGTCTGGGCTATGCCTGCAGGCCTGTGCTAAGGAAAAAGAAGCCCTGGAACTGTGTCAGTAATAAGAATCACAAAGGAAATCTAAATTTACTATATTTCCAGGTGATTCACTTTATTATTAAAAAACATGGCATTATAAGTGAGGAATTAAACTTAATGGCATTGAATGATGTTAAAACAGAATGCAAAAACCTCTACACCCATAGAATTCTCTGGGGATTCATGCTCTACAATGAACATGGACAGAATTTCCTACTTGACTTTCTCACTCTCTCTCTCTCTCTCTCTGCCTTTTCCTTTCCCTCATCTCTGTCCTAAGTAATCTTGTTAATAAGACTAGATTTAAATGATTGTTGAATATAGTGCAAATACAAAGATTTTTGCAGACAAATAACTTGCAAACTTTGCCATTGTTTATGTTGGTGAGATTCCCATGACAATCTTTTAGGAAGGAATACAGCTAAAGAGGGAGGTTAAAGAAGAGGAAATTAAGGGGGATAATTTTCAGATTTTACATGATATATCCAACAGTCCCAGAGCCTGACTGAGTCAAGCAGATGAAGATCACCAGAACCTCTAAGCGTGTTGAGTTGTTCCAAGATCATGGAAGTGGTCAAACCCATGTCCCTTATCAGTCTCTGATTTCCAGTTCATTTATGAGTTTGGGGGTCAATGACAAATTTATGAAAAGGTTAACAGCCAGTTTTGTGCTGGGTCTAATCCATCCATATTGCTGAGCCATACATGGGCTCATTGGGGCTTAACAAGGCAAAAAAATACAAAAAAAAAATTCCCAAAATAGCAACGTACCTAATTATTTCATAATGCCTTGTTAAGCATGAGTAAAATAAAAACACAGAATTAGGCCATGATTTTAATTATGCACTGCACTCAGAAAGAAAATTTAAATTAGAGATAAATATACAGATAATCAGATACAACCCAAAAAATGCCAAGGAGTAAAAACTCAAATCCTTGGGCAGAAAGTAGGCTGTAGCCATACTAGTGGCAAAGATCAAGATAGAACTCTTGGCTTGGCCTCTAGGAAGTGCCTGCTCATATTCAAATGTACTTATGATTTTTTAAAGAATCAATAAACACTATTAATGAGAAAATATCAAAGTCATGTGTTGTATTTAAATGTCAAATTTCAAACAGGAGTTTCATGCCAACAATGAGTATATAACAGAATTTACACACAGAAAAGAATTTTCACTATTTGCTACTGGTAATTTCACTGACTTTACAGAGTTTTATTAATTTTAAATTTATCAAACAGGAGAAATTATGAGATTGTAAAGAGAAATATAAGTAGGCAAAGCACTTCAACATTTGCATATAGATAGAAAAGAACCAATTTACTGAATCCAAATTGCTGATGAAAAATAATGATTTTCAATATTTTTATATAATATTCAGTAACTTTTAGCAGTTAGAAACATGTTTGCCTTTGTTTTTAGCACTGTAGATTGATTCTTGTTAACTTTTCTAATAAACAATAAAAAGTAGACTGCATCAAAGAAACAATACATGATGTGGTTGAACCCCAAGAGAACTTACTAGGCTTTGGAAAAAATCAAGAAAAAATTTATAAAACAACTTTTCCTTCATTTCTCTTATTAGTATTATACAAACTCATACTTTTCATTTCTACTAATACCCAAATATAAAGGTAACAGCTCTAATATAGTCCATGTTTATTTGATGGAGTCTTAATTGAGATATATGACAATTATCATAAGCTCAGTAGTGTATGAACAGCACAAGTTGATTTCTCATAGTTCTGGTGGCTGGAATCCATGATCCTGTGTCTGGTGAGGACCCTCAAGTTGCTCACAGTTGGGTATTCTCATTGCATGATGTATAGGCATGTGAGGGTCCCCACCGATGGCTCAGTCACCACCCAAAGCCCCCCAACCCCACGGAATAATACCACTGTATGATAAATGAAATCTCAACATATGGTTCTGAAGAATATAGGCCTGCAGACTCACCATGGGATGTCTACCCTCTGTGCTGTCTTAGACGCTCCTAGGAGGCCAGGCTATCCTCAACACCTCAGTGCTTAACTGTCTTTGTGGCCCTGAAATCACTTCCTTACTTTGGCTCATTACTCATTTGGAAGACTTTCTTCCTCTTCCATCCTGTGTGGGTAGTGGCAGCCTTGATTCCTCCTCTTTCCTCAAGTCTATTAAAGAATAAGAAAACACCATGAATGTATTAATGATAAGAGACATGGGGCACCCTATTTTATTCCTTCAGCATATTCAGTCTGGATAGTAGGATGGTACGGAATGCAATCATTGAGGGAGCCCTTCTCTCATGTGTGGGATTCTTAGGAACATCAAGTTATGCAACTCGTAGAATTTGAGAAGACAACCAGATCCACAGTTCATTACAGCTTCTGCTCCAATGTCTTCAGTTGTATGTCTACAGATTCTGACCAAAGATAATTGGCAACCACCCTTTACTCCCAGCTACAGACAGAGACCTCTGCAAAGGAACTCCATGCCAGGAGCCAATGCACATGTGCCGCTTCCCCTGCTGTATGTTTTACCATCACAGAGAGCAGTTCTGGAACCACTGAAGACAGCTCACTTGGAAGTGAAATGCAATATTGACATTTTCCATTGCACTGGCTTGTAAGGAGCCCTGGTGCTGTGCTGAGAGGCATTTGCATCTGCTGAAACCTGCGTGAAACAGAGGACTGTCTGCTCCCCTCTGTCCATCATTACTGAGCAATTCTCCATTCCTGACATTCTGCTGAGGTCTTACTATATGGTAGGATGTCAGCACACAGAAGGACTGATTTTTTTTTTTAAAGAGAGCATTAAATAAAACACAGGAGGTTCCCCTACATGGCATAAACTGGGCTTCCAGGGCCTGTGCATTTTGGCCACTTTAACTTGCCTGCAGGAGACTTTGGGGATTTGCTGACTATGTCTCAGGATGTAGGAGGGAATCTGGTAGCTGGGAATCATGTTGACTTTGGGCAGTGGGCTGTCAGTGAATTCCTCAGATAGGTCTGCTGTGCAGGGTTTAGATGTGACAAAGTTTTGAAGATGCCATTTCTGTCTATCTGCTCACGGCTAAAGCATGCAGTGAGTAGGTACAAGACATTGTCCTTTTTATTGAAGAATACCAGTAACAACATTTTTATCAGGAGCACTGTACTTCAGTGCTGATAGAAATCAAAGTACTAATAGAAATCACAGTACTCCTGATAGAAATAACACAGTACTAAAAGAAATCACAGTACTTGGGCTAGAAAGATGGCTTAGCAGTCAAGGCGCCTGCCTGCTAAGCCCAAACACGCCCATTCAATTCTCCAGGTCCCACATTTAACCAGATGCAAGTGATGAACAATGCCACACTTGCCCACAAGGGGGCGCAAGCGTCTGGAGTTTGTTCACAGCAGCTAAGAGGCTGCTGGTGTACCCATTCTCTCTCTCTCTCATCTCCAAAATAAAGAACAAGAAGTCACAGTACTCCTGATAGAAATCACAGTACTCCTGGTAGAAATCACAGTACTCCTGATAGACATCACAGCACTCCTAGTAGAAATTACAGTACCCCTGATAGGAATTATGGTGCTCCTGCAATGAGACCTCATTCAGCCTTTCTGATTACTGGTCAGGTAGAGATGTAAGACTGAATCCTACCAAATTATGAAGATCAAAGCAGCCACAAAGACGAATGATATTATGTCTTTTGTAAAAAAAAAAAAATAGATATAGCTGGAGATTAGCATATTAAGCAAATTCAGCCAGATGCAGAAAGACAAATATCACATGTTTTCTCAGTTTTGGATCCCAAAGTACAAACAAAATTGTCCATAGGAATGAAGGGAAAGTGTGATGAGAGGAAAAGGAGGAACATGGTCAAAGTCCATATGAATGCAATACTAAATACAGTGAAGGGCTGGAGAGATGGTTCAGTGGTTGAGGTGTTTGCTTGAAAAGCCTGACTGTCTGGGTCCAATTCCCCAGTATCCATGTAAAGCCAGATGCGCAAAGAAACATATGCACCTACAATATGTTTGCAGTGGTAGATGGCCCTGGTGTACCCATACTCTCTCTCAGCCTCTCCCTGTCTCCCAAAAAAATAAACAAACAAATGAACAAATAAATGAATAAATATTTAATAAACACAGTGAATGCACCCCAATCAAAATGTTGGTATTCCAATACTATAAAAAATATGTATTATTTTTAATTGTTTTATTTACTTATTTTATTAGTTATCTATATAATGTGTATACAGCCATGATGGTACCATTGTTAGCTTTCTCCCTGCCCTCCCCACTCTGATATTGTGGATCTTGCATTGTGGGGATAGCCATCAGTTATGTGGGTGAGGCAATGTATCTGTGCATAATGACCCAACTTATTGCTCTAATAATCTTTCTGCACCCTCTTCCACAAATTTCCCTAAGCCATGTTGGGTTCATTTCAGTGATGGGTCTATTTCAGTGATGAGGTCATGGGAGTCTCTGTGTCTCTGGATCTCTGGTTTGGTAAGAGTTGAGTGTTCTCTGTGTCTATCTCCTTCAACCCTGTGCTGATACCAGGTTCTCAGAGAAAGCATCACTCTTGCTTATTTGCCCAGTTATTCTATGGCTTCAGCTGGTGCCCTGGTGAGGTGCAATGGGCTGATTCTTTCCTCAGGTTCTACGTCCATCTGAAAAAGAGAAGCAAATTCTCCAATGGAGAGTGATGTCAGTGCAAGATACATGAATAACCACTATTGTTTTAGAGAGAATTTAATGGATATAGGCTCTCTTGTATACCACTATTGGTGGGACCTTGATATTGCACAACAAACTCATTTTTGGATATGGTTCTGACTTGTTTTCCAGTTCCAGGTATGGGTTCTGTTCCACTGAGTGGATCCATCAGCCAAATTAAGAGCAGTTGGTAACCCACTATGGCTGTGTGCCACTATAGCACTTGTGTGAGCATCATGCCAGATTGATTGCTATTGGGTAGTTTAGACCACGAGTTGCTTAGACAGATGTTGGTCATTTCCCCCCAGTCACTCATGTAGTACCTTCTGGCACTAGACAAGCTAATTGTCTGGGGACTGACTCTTCCAGATTCCAGGCAGGTCACTCCATGTTCCATCCTAACAGCATATGGTGTTTTCAGCAGTAGGATCTTACCATTAACCTTTGGTGGGTCATCAAGTACTCTGACAGAAATCTGTCTTCTTTTGGGAAACCTTGTAGGTCTCACTGATCAAAAGCTCATTGTGGATGTTAACCACATGCTGGTACTTGGAGTTACAGGTCAGTGCCAAGGGAAAAGAAGGAAGAAAAATATAGGTCGTATGAAAGAGAAAGAGAGAGAGAGAAGAGAAAGAAGAGGGAGTGTGAGAGAGGAACAGGAGAAGATTGAGGTTAGTCTTCATCCTACCCTCAACAGGCCCCTGTGATTCAGGTGTTCTCTCTGAGCACCTGATGAAGGTTCAGGCTTTTAGTATGTCTTTGAGGATATAGGATTTTGTGGTACCATTTTCTATTGGGTCCAATTTTTTTGTCCCCACCCCCAATCTTACCTTCCCTTCCTGCTCCACCATCCCTATTGCCAAGTCCTAGAAATGTTTATTAGGTGTGTCAGCATATTGGGCAAATTCAGGTTAGGAGGCACAGATGAGTGAGACCATGTGATGCTAATCTTTCTGTGATTGAGTGAGATTCTGAGATTGCTGAGAATGATCTATTCCAAGTTTGGCCGTTTTTCTTCAAATTGCATTGTGTCATTTTTTCTTACTGCTATGCAGAATTCCATTGTGTAGATTTACCACATCTTAGTTATCCATTCATCTAATGATGGACATTTGGGCTGAATACAGCTCTTAGCTATTATAAACTGAGCAGCTATAAACATGATTGAACATGGTTGAGCAAATATCTATGAAATGAGGCTTGGAGCTTTTAGGGTAAATGCCCAGTAAGGGAATAACTGGGTCTCTTGTACCTGTACAGTCATCCCTTTTAGGAGTCTCCATATTGCTTTCCATAGTGGTTGTCAAGCTTACATTCCCACCAACAGTGAATGAGGGTTCCTATTTCTCCACAACCTTGCCTGCATTTGTTGTCATTAGATTTTTAATGTTTGCTATCCTTACTGGGGTAAGGTGGAATATCATAGTTGTTTTAATTTGAATTTCCCTGATGATTAGGGATGTTGAACATTTTCTTAAGTGTATGCTTGTCATTTGAGTTCCTCTGAAAACTCTCTGTACAGTTCTCTGCCCCATTTTTGAGTGGGTTGTTTGACTTTTTATTATTTAAGTTTTTGAGTTCTTTGTAGATTCTAGAAATCATGCCTCTGTCTGATGTGTATCTGGCAAAAATTTTCTCCCATTCAGTGGGTAATCTGTTGGCTCTGCTTATTGTATGTTTGTCTGTGAAAAAGGTTTTCAGCTTCTTGAGATCCCAATGGTTGAGTGATTGTTTAATTTCGTGGGCTACTGAGGTTTTGTTCAGGAAGTCTTTTCCCACTCCTATATCATGGAAAGTTCTTCCTACTTTTTCTTCCAGTACTAGCAGAGTATCTGGTCTTTTATCCATCTGGACTTAATTTTTTGTGCATGGTGAAATGTGTAGATGAAGTTTTATTTTCCTGTATATGGTTTTCCAATTTGTCCAGCACCATTTGTTGAAGATGCTATCTTTGTTGCAGTCAACATTCTTTGGGCCTTTGTCAAATATCAAGTAGCTGTGGTTACTTGATCCAAAGTCAGGGTCCTCAATTCTGTTCCATTGGTCTATAATCCTGTTTATATGCCAGTACCATTTTTTTTTTATTGCAATGGCTTTGTAGTATAGCTTTAGATCAGGTATGGTGATGCCTTCAAAGGTGTTTCTTTTGCTGAGGATATGCTTGGATATCCAAGGCCTTCTGGGGTTCCATATGAATTTTGAGATCAATTTTTCTATCTCTGGGAAGAAAAATGTTGGAATTTTTATTGTTATTGCATTAAATCTATATAATGCTTTTGGTAAGATTTCCATTTTCACAATGTTAATTCTGCCTATCCAGGAGCATGGAAAGTCTTTCCATTTTCACACGTCCTCCCCAATTTCTTTCTTGAGAGTTTTTATGTTTTCAATGTAAAGGTCTTTCATCTCCTTGGTTAATGTTATTCCAAGTTATTTTTTGATGCTATTGAAAATGGGACAACATAACTTATTTCTTTCTCTGTATATTTGTCATTTGCATACAGAAAGGCTACTGATTTTGTGCATTGATTTTGTATACTACTACTTTATTGAAGGAGTTAATCACCATTGAGCATTTTGAGATGGAGGATATTGGGTCATTTATGTAAATAATCATGTCATCTGCAAATAAAGCTAACTTAGCTTCTTCCTTTCCAATTTGTATCACTTTGATTTCTTTTTCCTGTGTTATTGCTTGAGCTAGGACTTTCAGTACTATGTTGGAAAGCAGAGGTGAGAGTGGACACCCCTGTCTGGTTCCTGATCTCAATGAGAATTCCTTCAATCTCTCCCCATTAAGTATTATTTGGGCTTTAGGCTCTTTATATATAGACTTTATTATGTTGAGATACGGGCCATCCATGCCTATTCTCTCCAGTGTTTTGGTCATGAAGTGATGTATTTTGTCAAAGGCCTTGTCTGCATCTATCAAAATAATCATGTGGTTTTTTTTGTGTTTAAGCTTATTTATGTGGTGTATTGACATTGACAGATTTCCATATGTTGAACTATCCCTGCATTCCTGGGATGAAACCTACTTGGTCCAGGTGGATAATGCTTTTGATGTGCTGTTGAATTCCATTTGTGAGGGTTTTGTTCAGTGTCTCTGCATCTAAGTTCATCAGGGAAATAGGCCTGTAGTTTTCTTTATTTGTGGTATCTCTCCTGGTTTTGGTATTAGGGTGATACTAGCTTTATAGAAGGAGTTGGGGAGCTTTCCCTGATCTCCAATTGTGTGGCACAATTTGAGAAAGATTGGTTTCAGTTCTTCCATGAAGGTTTGATAGAATTCCAGTGAGAAGCCATCTGGTCCTGGACTCTTCTTTTTAGGTAGGTTTTTTATTACCCTTTCAGTCTAGATGGTTGTGATTGGTTTGTTCAGGAGGCTAGTGTGCTCTGAGTTTAGCTCTGATAGGTGGTATGTATCCAGGAATTCATCTATTTCCACCATATTATCCAGTTTTGTGGAGTAGAGGTTTTTGAAGTAAGTCCTGATGATTCCCCCAATTTCACCTATGTCTGTTTTGATCTCTCCTTTTTCATTTCTAATTTTGTTAATATGAGTTGTCTTTTTTTTCTGCTTGATCAAATTGACTAGGGGTTTATCAATCTTGTTTATTTTTTCAAAGAACCAGCTCTTTGTTTTCAGTTCTTAGTTCCAGTTCATTAATTTCTGCTCTGGTCTTAATTATTTCTTTCTGTCTGGAGCTTTTTGGGTTGGATACTTCTAGTTTTTCCAATGCCCTTAGCTGGATGGTTAGGTTATTGATTTGGGATCTCTGTCTTTGTTAGGAAGGCATTTAGGGCAATAAATTTTCCCCTGAGGACCACCTTCATTGTGTCTGATAAGTTTTTGTATGTTGTGTTCTCATTGTCACGCATTTCTAGAAATTTTGAAATTACATTTTTTACTTAGTCCACTACCCATTTATTGTTTATGAGTGTGTTGTCCAGTTTCCAGGAGCTGGTTGGGTTCCTGGCACATCTTTTGTTGTTAATTTCTAGCCATACAGCATTATGATCTCTGATATCATGCAGGAAATTATGTTGATCCTCCTAAATATTTGGAGGCAGGCTTTATGACCCAGTATATGATCTATTTTAGAGAAAGTTCCATGTGCTGCTGAGAAGAATGTATAATCTGTGGAATTTGTGTAGAATGTTCTATATATGTCCATTAGGTCTAATTGATCTATGGTGTTGTTGAGCTCTCTTACTTCCCTGTTAATCTTCTGTTTGGATGATCTGTCTTTTGCCAATAGTGGAGTATTGAGTCACCAACTATGATGGTGTTGGTGGTTATTCCTGTTTTGTTGTCAAGTAGGTTTTGCTTTATGAATTGTGGTACACCTGTGTTTGGTGCATAAAGATTGATGATAGTGATATCCTCTCATTGGATTGTTCCCTTGATAAGTAAGAAGTGGCCTTCTTTGTTGTGTTTTTGGTTTTTAGTTTTTTTTTATTACTTTTGTTTGAAGTCTATTTTATCCAATATAAGTATAGCAATGCCTGCTTGTTTCTTATTTGCATTTGCTTGGAATATCATTTTCCACCCTTTCACCCTGAGGCAGTGTCTGTCTTTAGTGGTGAGGTGGGCTTCTTGAAGACAGCAGATTGAGAGGTCTAGTTTTCTGATCGACCCTGTTAGCTTATGTCTCTTGATGGGTGAATTAAGGCCATTAATATTCAGGGTAATAACTGTGAGGTTTGATTTAATACCTGCCATATTGTGGTGGTTTATGTGGTTTGGTGTTTTCTTGCACTTATCAAAGTGCCTTATCAAAGTTTGAATATTGTGGTCTTCTTCTCAGGTACACTTGAGATTGTTTATTTGATTCTTCTGTGAGAAGAATTCCCTGAAATGCCCTCTGTAGGTTTGGCTTTGTGTTCATAAAATTGTAAAGCTGAATTTTATGGTGGAAGGTTTTTCTTTCACCATCTATTAGGAGGGATACTTTTGCTGGGTAGAGTATTTTGAGTTGGAAGCCATAAGTTCTTAGAGTTTGCTGTGTTCCATTTCAGGCCCTTCTGGCTTTTAGGGTTTCCATTGAGAAGTCTGAAGTAATTCTGATGGGATTTCCTTTATATGTAATGTGTTTTTTTCTCCCTAGCTGCTTTTAGGACTTTCTCTTTGTGATTGATGTTTAGAGTCTTAATTATAATATAACTTGGAGAATTTCTCCATTGGTCCAGTCTGTTTGGAGTTCTGCTACCTTCTTGTAACTTCATGGGACTTTCTTTTCAGAGAGTGGGAAAGTTTTCTTCAATAATTTTGTTGAGTAAGTTTTCCATTCCTTTGGTCTGTGTTTCTTCCCCCTCTCATATACTCATGATCCTAATGTTTGGACATGTAAGGATATCCCACATTTCCCTCATGTTCTGTCCACAGAAATTTTTGAACTTGTTAAAATTTTTGGACTCACAAACTGTTTGTCTGTTTTGTCTTCCAGTTCTGAGTTTCTATCCTCACCTTCGCTGAGTTTATTCTTTAGAGCTTCTATAGAGTTTTGGGCTTGCTCAACTTGGTTTGTATTTTCTACTGCTTTTCTATGTATAGTTTCCATCCCTCTGTTGAGTTCCCTCATTTTCTGATTTTCTTAATGCTTCTTGGTGTTCATCTTGCATTTTTTAAATTTCTTCATTGAGCTTAGTCAGCTGGTTATTGAGGACATCTTTTTTTTTTCACTGTCCTTCAGATCATTTAACTGTCTTTGGAACCCTTCCTGGTTGTTTTCTGTTAGGTCTAATCTAGCAAGGATACCATTCATACAATTATTAGTTCTTTGTTGAGTTTCTGAGAGTTCTGCTATTTGCTTGGCCAGGGTTCCATAGCTTGTCTTTTCATTTTGCTGTTCTTACTATATTGTCTCTTCTATGATTTGATTAGAGACATCCATTGTGGGACTGGACAGTCTAGCTGGATTTACTTGCATCTGGTTTTTCATGCTATTTCTTTTTCGCTGTGGTCTGCCCATCACAATGGTTCAGAAAGCCTAGGGTGTGGGATGCTAGCTTGATGGCCTGGAGTGATTGGGTAATGGTGAGTCTGAGGGCGATGGCCCATGGAGTTCAGGAAGGCTGGGGCAGGGGACACTGGCCTGCAGGCCTGGGTCTCTGATTGGAGGTGGAGGAGGAGGGTACTGCAATCAACCTGACAGGGCTCAGGAAGGATAGGGCAGGAACCCTGGCCTGCTGCCCTGGGTCCCTGATCAGAGGTGGGAGGAGGGATGGCAAGTGGGACCACACCTGGGTCCCTAATCTGAGGTGGGAGCGAGATTGGTGACTGGAACCATAATCGTCTGCAGGGCTCAGGAAGGCTAGGGCAAGAACCCTGGCCTGCAGGCCTGGGTCACTGATCAGCAGTGGGAGGAGGGCCATAATTGCCTGCATGGGGCTCAGGCAGGCTATGGCAGGACCTGACCAGTGATGGCAAGTGGGGATTAGGCCAGCTAGGGCAGGACCTGACTGATGATGGTGCACAGGGCTCAGGCCAGCTAGGAGGGTTCCTGACCAGTGATGTGTACCGCACTCAGGCCAGCTAGGATGGGAACTGACTGACGATGGGGTTCAGGCAGGCTAGGGAAGAACCTGACCAGTGATGGCACATGGGGCTCAGGTCAGCTAGGGTGGGACCTGACAGGCAATGGTACACAGTGCTCAGGCAGGCTAGGACAGGAACTGACTGGTGATGGGGCTCAGGCAGGTTAAGGTGGGACCTGACCAGGGATGTTGCATGGGGCTCAGGCTAGGTAGTGCGGGACCTGACCAGTGATGGCACATAGGGATCAAGTGGGCTAGGGAAGGATCTGACCTGCAATGGCACCTGGGGTTCAGGCCAGCTAGGGAGGACCTGACCAGCGATGTGGCCTGCCAAAGAGCATGGGAATCAGTGGATTCCCTATTTTGCTTGTCCACACCCTCCCTTTGGGAGCATACTAAAGCCATCAACCCCCTAAAAAAATTCCTTGAACCTTAATGGTCTTTACTTTACTTCCCCTTGAGGTAAGGTGAGGTTAGGCAGATGCCATCTTGACCAGAAGTCCTCGAAAATGTGTATTTTCAAACCAGTAAAACCATCAAAATGAAGTAATTGCCTGTAACTATCATCAACTAACTTCCTCAAATTCACATTAATAAGGGTTGTTTCCTGCCACGGATGCAGCATGAGAAGCTGCATGCACAGCTTGAGCTGTCCTTGAGCTGTGACCTCTGTATACCTGATGCAATGCCTGGAATCTACTGACTTCAGAATACAGGTATCTTCTGACTCCTCATCAACTAGTAGAATGACTTGAAACACACAATGGAAATTGAAATGGAAAAAGATGCAAACCTCCTCCTTCTTCATGCACTCTCTTTCCCCATTTTAATAGCAAGCCAGGATTATGCATAAATATATGGTTGGTTAATGCCTTATAAGTTATTGAATATTTTGCCATGTGTTTTCTAGCATGGGCAACTGTTTTAGCATCAAGACAAGATGACCTAAATTAGAAAAAGCCTCCATTTTATTTTATGTAGATTAGGGGAATAATTTTATTTTTTCAGTAATGGGTTATCAGTAGATTTCAAAAATAAGGGTATTAAAGTCAGCTTTTGCAAAGCAGTTTAAAGAATGTGTTACAAACCCAATTTTGGAAGATGTTTATTATGTCTTGTAGATAAAATATTATTCAATATTTCCTCAGTCCTTTTGCAAAAGGATTTTGGTCAAACCACAGTATAGCACTTTGAAGAAGTGGGGCTAATACTAAGTGGATGTGCTGAAACCAGGTTGTATTCTAAATTCCCAGGAATATCCACCTGCGATGCCCCACCACCTCCTCTCTCAATGATGAATTATCAAAATATATTTATTTTTAACTTTATTGATCTTTACCAATTACTTTTCTAAAGGTTTCTCAGAATTGGATTTGGTTTCCTCAGCTGTAGGCAACACAGAGGACACAGTAAATCATAAATTAATGCTTTTACTACTGCTGTGAGGCCTTTACTATGCATACAATCTCAAATGTCTCAAAGTTATATTATTCCCACATATATAATCACATGGAAATATTTTTAGTCAGTTTCCTTTTCATGGACTATAAATACTGATGTAACTTAAATTTTATCTGTCATATTTTGCATATTTTTGTTGTGATGCAAAATTTTGGAGTAGTTTAACATTTTACCGAATGAGAAAATTGGAAAAAATGATAATTTTCTATCTACCTTTTATTCTAACTAAATAAAATCAGAATATCAAGTAAAAACCAACAATAAAATAAATGTCAAGAACACATGCTTTTAAGATCAATGTAGGTAAGAATATTAACAAGAATGCTATTAGCAAAGTGTGATCATGAACTTGACTGCTAGTATGTGAAGGCATCAAAGAAAGACAGGCTCAAGATAGCAGTTCCTATGTTAGAATCACAGACTCTTATCTTCCAGATGCAGGAGGCCGAGGTTAGATATTGGTCAAGAGTGGGAGGATTCTGGGTGGAAACCACCATTTCTCAGTCTCCTCTCCCCTCATTTGGAATCTAGGACTATGAGGAAACTACTTCAGTGGTTGTCTGGTATTGACCACTTCTGGGTCCAGAACAGGGATGTGGGTTTCTTCAGTTCTACTTTTAGTGTTCAAAGTATATCATCAAATAGTTTTTGTCATGTACATATGCAGTGGTGAAAAGAATGACCTTCAGGTTTAGGGAGTGTAAGAGAACCTTAATTTTCATCTGGGACAAAATCAAATGGAACATAGTACTGAGGGATCTTGCTAAAAAGCAACAAGAGGTTTACCCTGAATTTTTGGTATGGTCTAACCAGGTACATGCTGTGAGGCTGCTGTCATTAATGTGAAATGATCAGGAACATTCTGTGAGGCTGCTGTCACTGATGTGAACTAACCGGGTACATGACAATGATCCTGCAGTCACTGATGTGAACTAACCAGGGATGATGACAATGAGCCTGCTGTCATTGATGTGAACTAACCAGTGACATGGCTGTGAGCCTGCTGTCATTGATGTGAACTAACCAGGGACATGACAATGAGCTTTAAGAGAGGAATATTTCATTTGGCTTACAGTTTGAGAACATATAGCCCATTGTGGTGGGGAAGGCATGGCAGTGGGAGGATGCTTGTTCACATGCAGAGAGAGAAGAATGCCAGAACTATTCAGGCTTTCTTCTCTTTCTCCTTTTATTCAGTATGTACTCCAGCTCATAGGCTTTGACCACCCACATTTGGGGCAGGTCTTCCATCCTCAGTAAAATTTCCCTAGTAATACCCTTAACAAACATGTCTACACTGATTGCAAATCCTGACAATTTGATGGTGAAGATGAACACCACACTGTGAACTATTGATGTGGTTTATATCAACTGCTGCTTTCCTTCTTTGAGTCTAGAATCTTGGTACTTGTTAGGCAGATGGTGTCTATGTGACCAACCCCATACAAACTCTTGAGTACTCTCTGAGTCTTTTCTGGTTTACCTAGACAGAAATACAGTGACTGTGTGTTGTAGTTACCTTCTCATTGCCTGGAAAAATACCTCACAAGAAGCTGTTTATGTGAGGAAATGTTTTATTTCAGTTTACAGTCTTGAAGGGAAAATTTATGTTGGCAGGAGAAAGCACAGCATGAGCAGAGGCTGGACAGAACCTTTACCACATCAGGTGGAAACAGCACAGGTAAGTGAGTTGGCAAGGAGGAAACTGGCTATAACACTCCTAAGCCAGTGCCTATAGCCTTACACCTACTTCAGCAAGGTGTCATGTGCCAAATTGCCACCAGCTGTGGACTAAACATTCATGGAACACGAGTCTAGTCTGCACAGACTCATTGCCATCTAAAGATGTCAAAACATACTCAGCCCAACATTAAAAGCCCCTATATTTTTAATCAATCCTAATATTGTTAATGCATCCCCACAGTCCAAAGTATCTTAACTGTGAGACTATGAAACAAAAACACAAGCTCAATACATATAATGACCCAGAGTAGCATTCTAACTGCAAAGACAGCACTGTACATAGCAAGGAAAGGTTGAACCTATGCAAGAACTAAAACAAACAAGGCAAACATCAAATCCTGTAGTTCCCAAGTCTGACATCTGTAACCAGTACTGAAGTCTCTTGGGTTATAATTCTTCCCAATCAGCTAGCTGGACTGTCCATACCCTGCAGAAACTCCATCCTGAGAAAAAAGATCAAATTGGTAGCCATCCTATGGTACTGGCATCTCCAAAGTCCTGGAGTCTTTACTGAAACCAATGTTTCATCTTCATAGCTCCATCAAGACTCCAACAACCTTCACATTGCCCGGTGGTTATTTCCAGAAAAAAAAATACCACAGTGCAATTACAATGACCCTTTAATTTCTGTATTTGTTATACTACCACAGGACATTTTGGTAATTCAGGGGAAATAAAGCCAATGTTGATGAACAAGAAAGCTTCCGCATTCTTTCTACTTTTCCAATGCAGAGCAGGTGGCCCAATCACAATGGTGGTAAACTCTCAAACAATTGCAACTACAATAGGCTTCTTTCTCCAGCTCAAAACCTTAATTTATTTCTGGGCCATATCTTTCTTTTACCACAGCTCATTTCTTCTAAATTGAACCCTGCTCAAGTTCTCAGAACAGAGGCAGGGAACAGTAAGCTTCTCAGAAAAATTCTTCACACAAAAGCCCAGTCCAGACAATGGTATTTATTCCTCTCATAAGACAAGCCTACTCAGTTCTTTCTGCATTAGGATCTTTCAAACTGACCAGAATGGTATTTCTAACTATGTTTATGGCACTGAAAAACATCTCTTAATACAAAGTTTCAAAATTGTCCATGTTCCTCCAGCAAATCAGTACCAAAAGAACAAAAACCACATACTCACGTTCCTAGCAGCCACAATCCCACTCCTCTGTTGTCAACTTTCTGCATCAAGGCTCCACCTCCCAAACTGCCATCATCTGGAGACCAAGCATTCAGAACACATTAGTTTATGGGAGACATCTGACTGAAACCACCACACCATGATTCTTCATTTTGTAGCAAGACAGGTATTTTTTTTATTGACAACTTCTATACTTACATACAAAAAACGCATGATATTTCCCTCCCCTACCCCCATTCCCCTTTAGAACTCCAATCTCCTCCCTCTCTACATTAGTCTCTCTTAATTTGATGTCATCATCTTTTTCTTCTATTATGAGGATCTTGCGAAGGTATTGCTAGGCACTGCGAGGTCATGAATATCGAGGCCAATTTCTTTCTGGGCAATTGCATTGTAAGGAGTCATACCCTTCCTTTGGCTCTTCCATTCTATATGTCCCCTCTTCTGCAATGGTCCCTGAGCCTTGGAGGGTGTGACAGAGGTGTTTCAGTGCAGGGCACTCCTCCATCCCTTCTTCTCAGCACTATGTTGCCTTTTGGGTCATCCCAGTGGTCATTGCCATCTGAAAAGAGAAGCTTCTCTAACCAGAAGTGAGAGTAGCATTAATATGTGAATATGAACATTAAGCATTGTGCTTTTAGGGCAGCTTGGTGGGAATAATATATACATTTAACCAGACAAGAGCAGGCTTTATACACCCCTAAGGCTCATGACCTCCCCTGCCATAGACTTTTGCTTAGGTTCTTCAGTACCAGGTATGTATTCCCTCCCATAGAGAGGGCCTTCAGTCCAATTATGGAGCAGTTGGTTACCCCAAGAGCAGACATGACACTATAGCACCTGTTCAGTCATTGGGCCTGTATGGCCAAACTTGAATTTTCAGTGTCCAGTGTTTTCACTGCTGATGACTTCTGTCTCCCATAGGGCTGCTAGACAGGTATATTTTATGCAACTGTCCTAGGATGGAGAAAAAAAAAAGCATGAGAATCCTGTACATACATGGATTCTGGAAGACCTATCCCCTCCACCTAGGTGGCATTTGGCCAAAAGTCTCCATGAGATGGATCAACCTAAGACAGCCACTGTCACGTATGATGATCCCTTGGGGCCTGGGTTCAAACAATGTTGTATGGTACACCAAAAAGGTTTCTTCTCCTAAGCAGCTTATCTGTGTTGTAGTCATTAAATTCACCATTATCATGTCACTTCTGACTTCCATGCATCTTTCTAGAAAAGGCAAAATATATAGGTGGCCTGAGGGACATGAAAATTATAAGCACCTTCATTATTACACTGTGATTTTCACAATAGTGCCCCCTTAGGTTTTCCTTTTTCTACATTTCTCCCAGGTTAAAACAAGAGCCCCAAGAAAATAGATTAGGAGTTGAGTTTAATTTATACTTTTGTCTTATGGGTTGATCTCTAATATTAAGCTCATCTTGGGAGGCTAATCATCACGGGAGACCTCTATTGCCTGCCTGATGATCCCCAGGCTACTACCATATTAACACACTTACATAATCTTTCCATAGTGGTACCTGCACCCTGCAAAGATTTCTGACTCCACTTCTTTTTCACCCTTGCCTCTTCTCACTGGTTTCCTCTGTGAGACAAGGCTGCTCTCTTTGAGCTAAGGCAAGGTGAGGCCTGACCCCCTCCTTCCTTCAACCTCACTACCACTGAGGATTTCTATCTGTGGTTGATTGGTAATAGACTTCACCCACATGCCCTCTCACAAAAAGGTTAAATACTTTCTCACTATGGTAGATACCTTCTTGAGATGGTTTGAAGCCTTCCTAAAAACTGGGGAGACTGCAAGTATGGTTGCCTGTCACATTCTCGAGTCCATTCTAGCTCGCGCCAGCCTTCCCCTTACTATCCAGTTAGACAATGGACCAGTTTTCATCTTTAAGGTGACAAAGAAGGTGTCCAGGGACCTGGAAGTGGACTGGAAGCTCCACCTTCCATACAGGACCCAGTCCTCAGGTAAGGTAGAAAGGGCCAATGCCATTTCAAGACCCACCTTTCAAAGCTAACTTCTGAACTTCACCTAACCTGGACTAGCCTCTTCCCGCTTGCTCTTACCCAAATCCAATCTACCCTATATGATCCCTTTTTCCTCAGCCCATTTGAACTTACATACAGATGCCCTTTTTTACTGGGAGACTTCCTACTTTACAAAATAGCCCTCTCCATGGGCACTTGCCAGCTCTCACTCTCATCAGAAAACACCTATGAGAACATGCTGATCTCTTGGAGATGAGAAGCAGCCTTAAGTGAAAATCCAAGAACCAAGCTGACTAAATCCCTCAGAACCACCTGACCCATTGTTTCCCCTTGCTCTTAGGCCACACTTTACTGTTTATCTTATCTCAAGAGCCACCTGACCTCTGTTTTCATGACACACCTTAAATGCCTGAGCACAATCTTATGATTAACAGAAAATTTCCCCTGAAGAAACTCCCCTACCTAACTCCACAAACAAGCCCCATATTCCCCTATCCCCCACCTAGCAGAAAGGCCTTATAAAACCTAACCTTTGCAAACCCAGGGGAGTTGTGCTTTTCTCTCACAAACCAGCCCAGCAGCTCATGTCTTTCCTGAATAAAACTGTTACTTTGCTTCAGAGTTGTCTTACGTGGTGTTGGTCATTCTAGAACCTTACAGCAGGAACTAGTGGAAATAAATAATGGCAGACAGAAACCATCTGAATTGGGAGTTCCTTTCCTATTTTGCCCAGAGTAAGTTCAGTACCAGGGGGCATTAAACATCAGCAGATCATCCTTCACTTCCCCTGTGCCTTGGGATCTTTTCACTGCTGTCATCTTGGAGAGAATCAAATTCCTTGAAGAGTTCAATGTCTAATGTGAAGTTAATCAGTGGCTTCATAATATTCAATATATCTGGAACTAAGTAAAAAGGTTTTAGAAAGGAAAAAAGATCTTCAAACATCTGTTGGATTTTGCCTGCTCAGCACTCTTTTTTTTTTTTTTTTTAATAAAGACTGCTCATTTATATTTAAGGATGTGTGTGTGTGTGTGTGTGGTTTGGGGAGTTGAGGAGGCACCTGAAGCTCCACTTTTTGCTGTCTGGTGGCTGAGAATCCCCAGGGTTTTCCAACATCCCTGATCCTCTTATTCCTTGCATACATAATGGAATGATTTACCTTCCATGTACACTGTACAGGGATGTTTGGTTTAAGAAGAGAAAAGCCTCTTACCAGACCACAGTCTTTGGTTTCTGCATGTGGTATGACTCTACTAATAGCCACAGCATCTCCTTCATGAGGAAAGCCACATCAAAATCAACCAAGACACCATACAAACTGAGAGCATCTGGACATGGTGTGTGGAACATTGCAGATGGAGCTGGCTACCTTCCCAAAAGCCCAGTATGTGTTTGCAACTACACACTTACTCCTGTGTTTGGGATAATATGGAATAATAAACAGTCTATTTTTCTTCACATTACCTGTTGCTTCTCTGCAGAACCAAGTAGCTAAGAATGACCAGCTTATTGTCAAAATGCCAACACTAAAAGAAAAAATAGGGCTGGAGAGATGGTTTAGTGGTTAAGGTGCCTGCCTCCTAAGCCTAAGAATGCTGGTTCCAATCTCCAGGTCCCACATTTAGCCAGATGCAAAGTGACACAAGGGCTCAATGCCTCACTTGACCACAAGGGGGCGCATGCATCTAGATTTTGTTCGCAGCAGCTGAGAGGCTGCTGGCGCTCCCATCTCTATCTGTCTTCTTCTCCCTCTCTCTCTCTCTGTCTCTCTCTCTGTGTCTCTCTCCAAAAAAAGAAAGGAAAGAAGAGAAAAAAAGAAAAAAATACAAATTTGAAGTAAACAAGCCTGGGAGATTCATAACAGAATTTTGAAACTCTGTTGGCCCAATTCCCAAGAGAACAAAATGAGGATTGGGAGAGAAGACTGAGCTTTAAGGTTCTGGTTCTCTTTATCTAGACATTTAAATGCTGATATAAGTAATGGTCAAAGATGATGTTACAGGACACTGAGACACACAGAACTGGAACAAGAGATAGATGAGGCCCAGAGGAATCTCTTCCAAAGCCTGAGCACTAAGTTCTAATGGCTCAGAGTTTTTATAGTCAGTATAGCAGGAAGTTTGACATCACCTTGAGTTCTTTAAATTATTAGTGGGTTAAACTTCCAGGCTAAAAAAATTATAGAAGCCCAGGGGAGTTTGCCTGTGGCTGCACTAACCAGATAACATACAAGCATGATGCAGCTGTTTATACTTGGAAGAAGCTCAGGGTCATGCTGTCTCCCTGGTAAAGACTTACACAATACAATCTGTAAAGCAGGATATGGTCTTGGGACAAAGGAGCTTTAGAGCATTATCTGGGTTTGATTCCTCTGTCAAATTTCTTCCATCCCAAAGAAACAGTGGTTTCAAGACTCCACATGCTTGAAGATAGCTATGGGAGCTGAGAGAAAAGCCAACAAGGACAAGAACGCGTCTTAAGCTGAAGGTTGCCCAGTGGCTAACCCCCAAATCATCCCCAATTTGAAAATGGAAGCCACCTCATGTGGAGTTCCTTAAGCCTCTTTGGTATGAAAGAGTAAAGATGGTCACATGTGGGTTCAAAGCAAAAGAACATGTTTTTTTTCAAAACTCCTGTTTCCCAAAATGAAACACCTTTTGGTTTCTTTATTAATCCATAGTACAACAGGTCTCTCCTAAAGTTTTTGTCTTTAAAAGTCAGATTTAACTATGGTGAGCTGAAATTTTATGTAATCACAGCCATATTTTGTTACATGATATAATAAATATAATTACTGAGATTATATTCTAGATCAACTTCAACTGCCATAGAGGTTTCTTAAAAACAACAAAATTCTCTCTGAGGTGGAGGGTCCTAATTTGCCAGGTATTTTAAAGATTGTAATGTCCTGTTACTTAAAGGAGGAGGCATCTGGCCTGAGTTCTAGGCCAGCCTGCCTCAAGATAGAAACAAATATGCCTTAATTACTCCTAATAAAAGCATTTCCAAGTGTGTTAGAGGTATTGATAAAGATTATCCCCCAAACAGTTGACATGTTTTGTCTATATTCATAGAAAGTGTACTTCATGGAGATTATTGATTGGAGCTATCTCAGATCAATGGGTTATATAAAATATATATATATATAATGTATATATATATATATATATATATATATATATATATATATATGTTATAAATCAAGTCTGTTTGTCAGGTAGAGATTTTTTTTGTGACCTAAATTCCAAGTTCAACTCCCCAGGACCCACATAAACAGCTGGATGGGGCCACACATGTCTGTAACTCAATCCTATGGGGGAAGAGGTGGGCAGAACCCAGAGCATCACACGGCTTGCTAAACCCTCTCCCTGCCCCCCCCCAATGAAACAGAAATCTGAGTTAATTTATAGTCCATCTCAAGGAGAAAAGGGAAGTGGATACCTGACATTCTTCTCTGGCTACCACACCTGTAAACAGGGTGTGCATGCAAGAAAAGTGAAAGAGAAATCAAAGTGGACTGGATCTCAACAGACAGAGACTGTTTATTGAAGCATAGTGAGGGGCCACAGCTTTCTCATGGGAAGGAGGCTAAAGCCCTCCGCAGGGGA
This sequence comes from Orientallactaga sibirica, assembly GCA_036365145.1. Taxonomy (NCBI): domain Eukaryota; kingdom Metazoa; phylum Chordata; class Mammalia; order Rodentia; family Dipodidae; genus Orientallactaga; species Orientallactaga sibirica. Next base: position 29,021,746 of record JAEOAD010000026.1, on the reverse strand, counting down.
AGGGGCTCAGCTTATCAAGGTGTTATTTGAGGAAATAGACAGCAATCAGGTATAGTCTGGTGAGAGGTAGACAAGTACCTGAATAACAGAAATTTTTGGTTTATTGAATTTTTAAAAATGAGTCAGAGGAGCTGTCTCAGTGGTTTTCTGCAGGGCAGAATGCCTTGAATTCTTTCAGTTCCTTATAGCTTTCTGAGTTAAAAAAGTTGACCAATCTTTCATGAAGATAGTCCATCAACCCTATCTATTCAGACTCTGGAAAACAAAAAGTAATTGGGAAGGGGCATGGGGCATAGAATCCATTTCCAACAGCTTCCTGATGACAGGTGGGACAGTGACAAAGAGTCTGTTTTTCAGGGTCTGGAGAGGGTAGGGCTGTGAGGCAGATTGTGGGCATTGATCCTGTGTGGAATATCTGCAGTGAGGATCATGGACCAAGTGATGGCCTTAAGACATTCCAGAAGAAATCCTGAAAAAAATTTAGAAGATAAGCCAGAATTATGGGAAGTAACCTGGTTGGAAGTGACCCAAAACCCATACTGAGACATTGGTATGTCACTGAAGCTTTGTTTGTCTGGTCCCAGAGTCGCTCCACTTGTTAGCAGTGGTTAAGAGATCAGATCTTCTGTGATTTTGGAGTTATATAGGGGCCAGGTAATCAAGATGATCTTGGATAATTTTGTTAGAGAAAAATGTTGTATAGTTACCACTCTACATTACTAGTTGCTGTATAGGGGCTGAAGAGCTGGATTAGCAGTTAAGGCATTTTTCTGTGAAGCTTAACGACCTAGGTTCAATTCCCCAGTACCCAGGTAAGCCAGATGCACAAAGGGGCACATGCATCTGGAGTTCATGTGCAGTATCTAAAGGTCCTGGCATGCCCATTCTCTCTTTCTCTCTCTCTCACACACACACTCTCTCCCCTCTTTCTCATTCTCTTTCTCACTCAAAATAAATAAATAAATTAAAATTAAAATTTTTTTCAAAATAAAAGAGTTGCTTGGGCTGGAGAGATGGCTTAGTGGTTAAGGCATTTGCCTGCAAAACCAAAGGATTCTGATTCAGCTGTCCAGAATCCACTTGAGCCAGATGCACAAGGGGGCACATGCATCTTGAGTTTGTTTGCAGTAGCTGGAGGCCCTGGTGTGCCCATTTTCTCCCCCCATCTCTGCCTCTTTCTTTCTCTCAAATACATAAATAAAATATATAAAAAAGAGTTGCTGTATAAATATACTAACCAAGATAATGTAACATTGTATATAAATACAAATATGGATAGAAATATGCCAGAGATAGATGATAGATAGATAGGTAGGTAGATTAGATAGATAGACAAATGATAGAATTTTATTTAAAAATTTTTTAATAAAAGAGTTGCTTGGGCTGGAGAGATGGCTTAGCGGTTAAGGTATTTGCCTGCAAAGGCAAAGGATTGCAGTTTGACTCTCCACGATACATGTAAGCCTGATGCACAAGGGAGCACATGCATCTGGAGTTTGTTTGCAGTGACTGGAGGCCCTGGCATGGCCATTCTCTCTCTCTGTCTCTGTCTCTCTCTCTCTCTCTCTCTCTCTGTTTCTTTCTCTCTCTCAAATAAATGATACACTAACCAAGATAATGTGAGATTGTATATGAAAACAAATATGAATAGAAAGATGACAGGGAGAGATAAATGATAGATGATAGATAGATACATAAATACATACATAGATAGATGATAGATGGATAGATAGGTAGATCATCATGACAAAAGAAATAGTTTATCACTTCCAGTCAAGATGGCATCTGTGTAAACATGCCTCACCAGTGTGGAAGGAAAGACAAGCCCTTTAGGGTTCTTTAGGGCACATTAGGATCTGGGAGGCCACTGAGTACCAAAGCAGGGAATCCTCCCATGCACACACTCTCAGGGGGAACCACCCCCCCCAGCACATGGGTAGCACCCCCCACTGTGTCCCTGCCTCGCCATGCCCCACACCCTCATCACTGGCTGGTAGCCCTGCCCACAGGTTCCCTGTGCTGCCCCACCCCCCACCCTCTGGGCAGGTGGGGAGCCCATCAACCAGGTCACCATGCCGTCCCACCTCCCCGCCCTCCTCGTGCCCCCACCCTCCCTGACCCCTAGCCTCCCCACTGGGGAGAGCCCTATCCACCATGTCCCTGCATCACCCCACCCCCACCCTCTATGAAGGCAGGTAGCCCTACCTGCCGGGTCCCCACACCACCCTGCCCCCACTCTCCATGCCAGAGAGAGAGTCATCTACCTTGTCCCCACACCACCCAGACCTCCATCTTCCCCACTGGGGAAAGCCCCATCCACTGTGTCCCTGTGCTGGCCTGCCCCCTTTTGCACTGGCAGATATCCCCGACCACCAGGTCCCCATGCCATCTGCCCCCCTGCCCTCTGTGTCCAGGGTAGCCCCACCCACCAGGACCCTGAGCAGCCCTGCACCCCACCCTCCACATCAGCAGATAGCTCCACCCAGCAGGTCCCTGCACTGCCCTGCCCCCCTCCATGTTGGCAGATAGCCCCGCCCCCTGGGTACACACTGCCCCACCCCCCACCCTCCACACCCATGGGTAGCCCCACCCACTGGGTTCCCACTCTCACACACCCCCACCCTCCATGCTGAAGATACTTCAAGGTAAACTACAGCTTCCTGCTACACTTAACAAGATTCCTACATTGTGATGGGCAGACAACAGCGCAAAAGAAATAACATGAAAAATCAAATGCAAGTAGATCCAACAAGACTGCCCAGTACCACAATGGAGGTTGCTAACCAAAAATAGAAGAGATAGTAGGATCAGAACCCAAAAATGAAGACATAGCAATGCAACCCTAGCCAAGAAAATCAACAAAGGGCCAATGATTGTATGAATGCTATTCTCACAAGATTAGACCTAATACAAAAGAGCCAGGAAGGACTCCAAAACTGGTTAAATGACCTGAAGGAGAGCAAAAAAAGAGAGGACCTCAATAACCAACTGGCTCAATAATGACATAAATAAATGCAAATATGAATTCCAAGAAGCACTAAAAAAATCTGAAAGGATGTGAAAAGGGAACTCGACAGAGTATTGGAAACTATACATAAAAAAGCAGTAGAAAATACAAACCAAATTGAACAAACCCAAAACTCAATAGAAGCTTTCAAGAATAGTCAGCCATGTGAAAGATAGAAACTCAGAACTAGAAGACAGAACAGAAAAAACAGCATGTGAATTCAAAAGTTTCAATAAGTTCAAAAATTTTTGTGAACAGAACATGTGGGAAATGTGGGATAGCCTTAAATGTTCCAACATTAGGATCATGGAAATACCAGAAGGGGAAGAAATTCAGACCAAAGGAATTGAGAACTTATTCAACAAAATTCTTGAAGAGAACTTTCCCAATCTCTCAAAAGAAAGTACATCCCATCAAGGTACAAGAACAGAACTCCAAACAGACTGGACCAAAGGAGAAATTCTCCAAGACATATTATCATTCAGACCCTAAATATTGATAACAAGGAGAAAGTCCTAAAAGCAGCTATGGAGAAAAAACACATTACATATCAAGGCAACCCCATCAGAGTTACCTCAGACTTCTTAATGGAAACACACAAAGCCAGAAGGGCCTGGAATGGAACACTGCAAAGGCTAAGAACCTATGGCTTCCAACCCAAACTACTCTACCAAGCAAAAATATCCCTCATAATAGATGGTGAAAGAAAAACTTTCATGATAAAACCCAGCTGTACAACTTTATGAACACAAAGCCAAATCTACAGAGAGTACTTCAGGGAATTCTCCACACAGAAGAATCAAATAACCACCCTCAAGAACCTACAAGAAGCAGATCACAATAACCAAACTCAGAGAAGGCACTCAAAACAAAACAACCCTTCAAAGTCTAAAAAACACCAAACCACCACAAAATGAAAGGGATTAAATCAAACTTCATAGTTCTCACTTAACATTAATGGCCTTAATTCACCCATCAAGAGACATAAGCTGACAGGATGGATCAGAAAATTAGACCCCTCAATCTTCTCTCCTCAAGAAACCTACCTCACCACTAAAGATAGACACCTTCTCAGGGTGAAAGGATGGAAAATGATATTCCAAGCAAATGGAAATAAGAAACAAGCAGGCATCACTATACTAATATCAGATAAAATAGACCTCAAGCCAAAAGTAATTGAAAAAGACAAAGAAAGCCACTTCTTACTTATGAAGGGACCCACCAACAAGAGGATTATATCAATCATTATGCACCAAACACAGGTGCACCACAATTCATAAAACAAAAACTACTTGACAATAAAACAGAAATAACCACTAACACCATTATAGTTGGGGACTTCAGTACTCCACTATCAGCAATAAATAGATCATCCAAACAGAAAATTAATAGGGAAGTAAGAAAGCTCAACAACACCATAGAGCAATTAGACCTAACAGACATGAACAGAATATTCTACCCCAAATCCACACATTACAAATTCTCAGCACCCCATGGAACCTTCTCTAAAATAGATCATATGCTAGGCCACAAAGCTTGCCTCCATATTTCTAGGAGAATCAAAATAATTTCCTGCATGATATCAGACCACAATGCTGTAATGCTAGAAATTAACAACAAAAGGTATGCCAGGAATCCCACCAGCTCCTGGAAACTGAACAACACACCTTTAAACAATAAATGGGTTGTGGATGAAATAAAAAAATGAAATTGCAAAATTTCTAGAATTGAATGACAATGAGAACAAATCATACCAAAACTTTTGGGAAACAATGAAGGCAGTCCTAAAGGGAAAAATCATAGCACTAAATACCTTCATAATGAAGACAGAGAGATCCCAAATCAATAACCTAACCATCCACCTAAAGGCATTGGAAAAAAACAAGAAGAAGCCAACCAGAAAAGCTCCAGATGGAAAGAAATAATTAAGATCTGAGCAGAAATGAATGAATTGGATTCTAAGAAGACAATAAGAAAATTTATGAAACAAAGAGCTGGTTCTATGAAAAAATTAACAAGATTGGTAAGCTCCAGCCAATCTGACCAAGTGAAAAAAAAAAAAGAAGCTTCAAGTTAACAAAATTAGAAATGAAAAAGGAGAGATCACAACAGACATAAGTGAAATTGGGAGAATTATTAGTACTTATTTCAAAAACCTCTACTGCACAAAACAGGACAATATGGAGGAAGTGGATGAATTTCTGGACATATACCACCTACCAAAGCTAAACCCTGAGCAGATTAAACTCTGGTACAAACCTACCACACCTTTCAAGATTGAAGAGGTAATCAAACACCTCCTTGAAAAGAAGAGTCCAGGACCAGATCCTCAGCTGAATTCTATCAAACCTTCATAGAAGACCTGAATCAGATTTTTCTCAAACTGTGCCACATAATCAGAGAACAGGGAGAGATCCCCAACTCCTTCTATGAAACTAATATCACCCTAAATCCAAAACCAGGCAGAGATGCCACAAGAAAAGAAAATTATAGGCATATTTCCCTGATGAACATAGACACAAAGATCCTGAATAAAATCCTTGCATACCAAATTCCACAGTACATCAAAAGCATTATCCACCTGGAACACAGGTGGTTCATCATATGGAAATCTGTCAATGTAATACACCACATAAACAAGCTTAAACACAAAAACTACATGATCATTTTGATAGATTTAGAAAAGGCCTTTGACAAAATACAACATCACTTCATGATCAAAACATTGAAGAGAATAGGAACAAATGGTTTATATCTCACCATAATAAAGGCTATATATAAAGCTCCTAAAACCCAAGTAATACTTAATGGGGAGAGACTGAAGGAGTTCTCATTGAGATTAGGAACAAGGCAGAGGTGTCCACTCTTTCCTCTGCTCTTCAACATAGTACTAGCAATACTAGCTCAAGCAATAAGACAGGAGAAAGAAATCAAAGGGATACAAATGGGAAAGGAAGAAGTTAAGTTAGCCCTATTTGCAGATGACATGATTCTATACATAAGTGACCTGAGAACATTCATCTCAAAACTCTTAAAGGTAATTAACTCCTTCAGCAAAGTAGCAGGATATACAATCAATGCACAGAAATCAGTAGCCTTTCTGTATGCAAAAGATAAAGATACAGAAAAAGAATAATCAACACTGTCACATTTTAAATAGCAATAAAAAACAAAATACCTTGGAATGACATTAACCAAGGAAGTGAAAGACCTATACAATGAAAACATAAAAACACTCAAGAAAGAAATTGAGGAGGACGTGTGAAAATGGAAAGACCTCCCATGCTCCTGGATTGGCAGAATTAACATTGTGAAAATGGCAATCTTACCAAAATCATTATATAGATTTAATACAATAACAATAAAAATCCCTACATTTTTCTTCACAGAGATAGAAAAAAATGATCTCAAAATTCATATGGAAAGGCAGAAGGTCTTGGATATCCAAGCATATCCTCAGCAAAAGAAACACCTCTGGAGGCATCACCATACCTGATATAAAGCTATACTACAAAGCCATAGTAATAAGAAAACAGCATGGTACTGGCATAAAAACAGGAATATAGATCAATGGAACAGAATGGAAGACTGGACTTTGGGTCAAGTAACTACAGCTACTTGATATTTGACAAAGGCCCTACCAATGTAGACTGGTAAAAAGATAGCATCTTCAACAAAGGGAGCTGGACAAACTGGACAACCATATGTAGGAAAATGAAACTCTATCCACACATCTTGCCATGAACAAAAATCAAATCCAAATGTATCAAAGACCTCAATATAAAACCAGAAACTGCTACTACTGGAAGGAAAAAATAGGAGGAACCTTCCATGATATAGGAGTGGGAAAAGACTTCATGAACAAAACCCCAGTAGATCAGGAAATTAAACAATCACTCAACCATTGGAATCTCATGAAGCTGAAAAGTTTTTTCACAGACAAACATACAATAAGCAGAGCCAACAGATTACCCACAGAATGGGAGAAAATTTTTGCTAGATACACATTAGATAGAGGCCTAATTTCTAGAATCTACAAAGAACTCAAAAACCTAAACAATAAAAACTCAAACAACCTACTCACAAAATGGGGCAGAGAACTGAACAGGGAGTTCTCAGAGGAAGAAATACAAATGGCAAACACACACTTAAGAAAATATTCAACATCCCTAATCATCAGGAGAATGCAAATTAAAACAACTATGAAATTCCACCTTAGCCCAATAAGGATTAAAAACATTAAAAAACTAAGAAAAACAAATGCTGGTGAGGCTTTGGAGAAACAGGAACACTCTTTCACTATTGATGGGAATGTAAAATGGTACAACCATTAGGGAAAGCTATATGAAGACTCCTGAAAAGGATGGCTGTAGACCTACCAACAGTTTTCCCTTACTGGGCATTTACCCCAAAAGCTCCAAGTCTCAAATAAGAAATATTTGCTCAACCATGTTTATAGCTGCTCAATTCATAATAGCTAAGAGCTGGAATCAACCCAGATGTCCATCATTAGATGAATGGATAACAAAGATGAAACAATGAAATCTGAAGAAAAATGGTTGAACATGGAACAGCTCATTCTCAGTGAGCTCTCCCAATCACAAAAAGATAATCCTCACATGTTCTCACTCATCTGTGGATCCTAACCTGAATCTGCCCAAGATGCTGTAGATGATGTATCAAGCTCCCACCAAATATGGCCTAGAAGAGGGCCTGTGCATATAAAATTCTCTCTAAAATAACTATGGCCATTCCATCTATCTGGTACCTAATACCTAATAAGTGCCCTGAGGACCAGACAATATGGAGGGTGGGACATGAGGGGAGGGAGGGTAAAGGTGGGGGGACACAAATAGGGACCCAAATGGAAATGGTACCATAAAATCCTATACTTTGAAGAGCGGCTAAAACATTGATCCTTCAGTAGGCCCATAGAGGGAACACCTGAACCACAGGGACCTGGAGAGGACATCATGAAGACTAACCTTAATCTTTTCATGTTTCTTTCTCTCTCTCCCTCTCCTCTCTATCCTCTCTTTCTCTTTTATATATCCTATCTTTTTCTTCCTTCACCATCATTGGCACTGACTTGTAACTCCCAGTACCAGCATGGGGTTAACTTTCACAATGAGCTGTTGATCAGAGAGACCTACAATGTTTCCCAAAAAGAAGACAGATTTCTGTCAGAGTTCTTGATGATCCATCAAAGGTTAATGGTAAGACCCTACTGCCAAAGACACCATATGCTGTTGGGATCAAACATGGAGTGGCCTGGTTGGAATCTGGAAGAGGGTCAGTCCCCAGACAGTTAGCTTGTCTAGTGCCAGAGGGTGCTACACAAGTGACTGGGGGAAAATGACCAACATCTGTCCAAACAACTCACAGTCTAAGCTACTCAGCAGTAAACAACCTGATATGTTACTCAAACAAGTGCAATAGTGGCATGTAGCCATGGTGAGTAACCAATTGCTCTTGATTTGGCTAATAGATCCACTCAGTGCAATGGAACTCATAGCTGGAACTGGGAAATAAGTCAAAACCATGTACAAAAAATGAGCCCATTCTTCAATATCAAGCTCCCACCAAATGTGGGCTAGAAGAGGGCCTGTGCATATAAAATTCTCTCTAAAATAACTATGGCCATTTCATCTATCTGGTATTAACATCTCTCTCCATTAGAGAATTTGCTTCTTTTTTTCAGATGGATGATGAATCTGAAGGGAGGATCAGCCTATCGCACCTCACAAGGGCCTAGATGAAACCATAGAGTAATGGGGAAAATGGGCAAGAGTGCAGCTTTCTTGATGAACCTCCTACCAGAACAAGGTTGAAGGAGATAAACACAGAGAACATCCACCTCCTACTAAGCCACATATCCAGAGATACAGAGGCTCCCAGGACCTCATCACTGAAGTAGAATTAAAATGAACCCAAATGGCTCAGGGAAATTCACGGAGGAGGTGGTGGAAAGAGTATTAGAGCCACAAGTTGGGTCATTATGCATGTTGACTACCCCCATAATGCATGACCAACAGTCTCTAATGAGGAGGGGGGAGGTCAGGGAGGAGGCTACTGGAGGCACCAACATGAATGTAAAATTATAATAAAATAAAAAAAGAAATAGTTTATCAGTTTACTTGCACATTTGTGCCAATAGAATTTTATGAAATATTCCAATGTAATCTGATTGGGAAACTAGTTTTTAAACACATGACACTGGAATAATTTCATGTGTGAGAGGTAAAAAAGAACCTGAACCTCTGCATAATGTTAAAAGTCAACTTGAAATGAATTATAAGCCTAAAGCCATAGCCTATATCTGTACAACGTCTAGATAGAAATATTAGAAAAAATACACATGGCCTTGGTTTGTCAAATAAATTTTAAAAATATCTGTGCTACCAGCAAGATGTGCATAATCTTCTGCCCTCAGGAACACCTGGAAAAGGATCTTATGAGTGGCCACAAACCCCTCTGTTTGGGGCTTCATGGTGTTTCAAAATTGGGTGATATCTAGTGTTTGTATTTTAAAGTAGTCATCTAATAATAAAACAGATACACAATATATAAAGAACTCCTACAACCTAATGATAATAATAGTCCACACAATAATGTGAAAATATTTGAAAACAAGAGACATGTGGGAAACAAACACATGAGAAAGAGTTCAGTCCTGTTGCTCATTACAGACTTACAGATGACATGATGCAGCATGTGTCTCTAGAATGGCTCCAGATCAACATATGAAAACAGTGACATGTACAACACCAGGTTCAGAAGATGAAACCTTTGTGCAGTCCTTGGGGAAATACAGACTGGCACTCCAGAAAATCTTTAGCATTTATTGTGACATTAAATATGCATTTATTATACAACCCTGAATTCTCAGAGACATTACTCTAACAGATAAGACATCCCCAGGCATAGTAGTACAATCCCATGCTGTTTGCAGCATCAGCATCACCTTTCCCCAGTCCTCCAAGTCTGTTCCTAAGTCTTACCAATCACAGGTTTTACTCCTAAGAAGCCCTCATATTTCTGAAAAGGTTACACAACTGGTGAAGGATGTAAGGAAGGGCAACAGAATGACATGAGCAGAATGTCCTCTATATCTGCCACTAAACCTGGTCTCAGCTCAGGATTTTAATAATGCTGTTTTCTACCCTAGCTCTCAATGCTCTGAGGATGGGGAAAACTGGGATTTTTCTCGTTTTATATTCCAGACTCATTTCATCTCCTTCAGTATCTGATTTGTACTGCAGGAGTATGTGCAATCTATCATCTTTGAGAAGGTAAAAGACATTTAGGGAAATCCTCATTTTACACCTTAGCTCACCCTGAGCAATGTTAGTTCTTCAGGAAAATCAAATTATGATAGCAAAAGAACTCTTAAAGGTTATTTTTTATCATATGCTCCCCAAAGAGTAGAGAAGAGACAGCATGCCGGACTCCTATGTAATGTCTTATGTTAGCATGGCTATTAAGAGATGACAATGTGTGCAAGCCTCTTCTGGGAGGATGTCTGCAGGCCATCTTCATGTATTTATTGTTGAAATAATATTGTGAGATATTAACCTTTATTCACCTTCTCACATTCAATCAGAGAGTTTTCTCTCTGCTCATTTCCTCTGGAGAAGCATGAGGGAAAATGAAACACAAAAACACCCCAGAAGTCATTAGCTCATGTTTTTCAAGAAGTTGGATAAGCAGCAACAATCTGATTAGCTGACAGAGTCCTGCCTTCTTGCCTGTTCCAACCTTCCACATTTGTTAACTCTTTAGTTCTTATAACTACTCTATGCAAGCAGTACTATTATTGTTTCCACTTCACAGAAGATGATGCTGAGGCACTACAATATTGCAGAAGTCACTCAGGTTTGCACAGCTATTGTATTAGACCAAGGATTTGAGCACATGCACTTTGGATTCAAATGTCATGTGTTTTAGTAACAGATGGCAAGATGTCTCCCTACACTGAACTATATTTCTAAAACCCATGGGTAGTTATTCCAGGAAACAAAAATAATAGTATTTCTTTGAATATTTAATATGTTGTGGTCATAAACATGAAGAGAGACATTACTCAGACTGAAAGCATGTGTCTCTTCTTTGTAGCTGATGGATGGGAGATAGGGATGGATGATCTCAAGAAAGGAAGAACAAAAGCAAAATATCAGAGAAGTGAAATCCCTAGCAGTGGCTCCAAGCTGGACATAGCTAGAGGTTGCTATGTGAAGCTCATCAAGCCTCATGGCCCCTGTTTGCATGAGCTTTTCCACAGCCTGAATGCAATGGTGAACATCTGTGGTCCCAGCTAAAGAGAAGAATGAGGGAAGAGGAACACTTGAGTCTGGTAGACAGAAGTCAACCTGGGTGACACAACCAAACCCTCAAAAACCAAAGCTGGACTAGAGAAGTGGGTCAACAAAAGGATTTCCTGGCATTTTTGGACCCTGTGTTTGATTCCCAGGACCGTAATGACAAAGTAATGGATGCATTTGCACCGGGCAGAGAGCATTTCTTGTGAAGAGATTGGGGAAACCTTTTTAAAATTTAATTGTCACTATCCCAATACAGTTCAGATTTGATGAACTTGCTCTCACAGAAGCAACCTGGTGAAGCATGCTTCTCCACTTTCTAGCCACACCAGTGCCCTGTTAGGACACTATTGTATTGTATTATATTGTATTAATTTATTTTATTTCTTTATGTCATTTCACTTTAATTTTATTTTAGAGTTGATCTCGCTCCTTCACTCTGTAACCCAGGCTGTCCTGAAATTCACTATCACCCAGGATGGTCTGAATTCTTCAATGACCCTCCTTCCTCAGTCTCTGCTGTGATGTATGTTTGTATGTATGTATGTATGTATGTATGTATGTATGTATGTATGTATGTATATGCTAGGATCTCTTGCTATTGAAAATGAATTCCTGTCTAGCTTTATCAGGGTGTCTGGGAATTGAACCCAGGCCAGCAGGCTTTGCAAGCAAAAACGCTCTAACCACTGAGAAATCCCAGACCACTGAGGGCACTGTTTGGAATAAGAATCCTCAGGTTGAGGAGAGGACTCAGTAGAGATCACACACCACACAAGCATGAAGACCTGAGTTAGAACCCTAACACATAAGCTGCACTTGCCTGTAACCCCAGCACTGAGTTGGGCAGAACAGGAGGATCACTGGGGCTCTGTTGTCAGCTAAACACATGCAAACTTCAGGGAAAGATCCTGTCTCAATAAAATAAGGTGGACAACAATAAAGAAAGATCTGGCATCCTTCTCTGGTCTCCATACCTATACATACAGTATACACACATCTACACACACACACACACACACACACACACACACACACACACACACACTCTTCCATCCTTATAGAAAACAGAGTTACATACTTAAAAATAAAACTAAGCCTATTATTAATAAACAATATTTAAAGACTTATAAGGATGCCTTTAAGACTTTTGTTAAGATTAGCTGTATATCTGTAACACTGCCTGAAAATGAAGAATTCCAAGAGATGCTTCAGCCCTAAGTTTTCACACAGCTGACATGAAAAATGGTCTTGAAGTTAGTGTGTGTGTTTTTTCCCACTCTTGATCATTCATGTTCTTTTAAACTTCAATATTCAAATTGCGAAAGTGAATATATAAATATCCTGAAAAGGTCACTTAATTACACCCTCATTGTCCTGAGAGTCCTATTCTCAGCACCAAGGCCATTTCCTTTGTATGGATTGATGAGGGTGAAGGGAAGCCCTGGACCTCTTCATCAATGGCTATTCAGAAGCAAATCATTTTGTATTGTATACTGTTTTTCTTTTGGCATATTTTCCTCTCATGGTGACTAGATTATCTCACTGTTATGTGTGTTATATTCAGCAACCCAGGGCTCTAAAGTGATTTGAACATGAAAGATGCCAACCAAGGGCTTTCTGCAAGTCTGAATATGCAGAGCTCAGCTTCATACCTCATAAAGACCTGATGCCATTCCACAAGAGCCACTAGGACAGTTCAAAGGCAGGAGCTGTGGGACAATCATGTTCCTTGAAAGAGGTATTTTAATCTTACTTAAAGCTGCAGTACCACTTGGAGTCTGAAATACCCAAAGGAATACTAAGGATAACTCAGCTCATGCTTTATCTTTCACATGGAATCAAGGGGATTGCCCTGGCTACAGTTATAAACAAGAAAATCATAATCAAGAGTAACAGATATTGTCCTATTTTCCTACTTTTTTCTTAAAATTTGGATATGGTTATTTTTACTTCCATGGTTAAGAGAAAGGAAAAGGAAATTTTACTGGGCTTATTTGGTAGATTTCAGCCATAATAAGAAAAGGTCAAGCAATAGTGGCTAAGCTAAAGACCAGACTTATGTTGCTTCCCTCACAAATCTAAAGATGACGGTGTTAAGCCACACTTTACTCTTCCTTTGGGAGTGAAAAGCTGGAGTTTCTGAATCTAGTCAGGGTTCTACCTTCCAGGCTGGGCCCACACCCACATGGAGTAAACCTCCTGTCTTAACTACACACTTCTCACCAATTCCACAGGTAAACAGCATAGGCACTTTTGGAGGTCAGCAATAAGATGGAACTAAGGCTGAAATCTTTGTTACATCTCTGCCGAGTTAATACCTCTCCTCCCCCAATTGTCAAGAACAGAAGTGTGATTCCATCCAAATACCTCCTGCTCCAACTGCCTGTCACTGCACAGAGGAGTGGTTGCCATTCTCAGCTGCCTAGTCTCTGATACTGGACAACTGGGCAGTCACTAGCTATCCCCCACAATTGCAAAGCGCTCCTTCTTAGAGCAGCCTTGAACAAGGGTGAAAGAGCCACAACACCAGGGCTGCACTTTGAAATCTGCAGCTGCCCATCAGGTCAGGGATTAGCTATGAGACAGTATGGGGTGGTGGCCAGCCAAGTGTGCCTCCAGCAGAAAAGAGACAGACAACTGTATACATTGTATGTGCTTTTATGTAGTCAAGCACTACAAAAATATGTTTCTTTATGTGTGGGGGAGTGCAGTGTACCAATGTATTCATGAGTACGTGATGGCCTGAGGACAATCTTGGTTCATTCCACAGGTACCATCCACCTTTTCTTTGAGACTGTCTCTCACTGGCCTGCAATTCATCAATTAGTCTACACTGGCTAGCTAATGAGCCCCAGGAATCCATCTATCTCCACCTTCTCAGTGCTGGGAATACAAGCACACACCACCACATCAGCTTTCCTTTAAAAAAAAACTTTAATAAAACTGAGTTTGGGGGATCCAACTCAAGTCCTCATGTTCACAAGGCAAGCACTCTACTAATTGAATATATATATATATATATAAATCAAGGATGGGCTTCATAAACAAGTCGGTCCCACAACATTGAATCACCTTCCAATGTTATGGTCATCTTGGTTTGTGGAATCACCATGAGGAAGGCCTCTAACAATGCAATTCTCACAATGTTCTTGTTATCAAGAGACGTATACTGGTATCTACAAGTATTTGCATGTGAAAGACATGTATGAATATGTACATGTATGGTTATTCATGTTTGTGTACTTATGTTTACATAAATGTATAAGTGTAGATATTGTGATCATGTATACAGATGCATATATGCCTTTGTGATATATGTATGTGTGTGTGTGTGTGTGTACACACACGTATGTGTATATGTATGTATGCATCCATGCATATACATATATGTACATATGTAAATGCATGTATATATTTATTTATTTATTTCCACAGGCTGTGCATCCTACTGGACCTAGTAGGCTCTCAACTATAACTGACACCCAGTGGAGAAGAAAACACCACAGAAGATTGTCACTGCCATGTCTGATAGCCCCATGGCTGATGGTCATGCTTCAGGCTCTGATAATGTATGAAAAGCTGTGGTGAGGGAGCTGAAAGGCTTCCCTGCACCTCTTCTACTTAGTATATTTTGCTCTATCTTTCAGTGAAAGAAAGAGGACCAGGTAAGTACATTGTTGTAGATTCCAGTGTGGTTTTTTTGCTCTCAGTAGAAGAAAGCAATTTTTCATGCAAGAACTGAGAAGGGAAATGAGAAATTCTTTCTCATTACTCATTACTTGGAGGTTGTCACCAGGAAACCCTGCTTTCTGAAAACTGAGCATGGGAGAAACAGCATGAACCATCTATTCATTTGGATTAAGAATCAGTCTCTTAAGTCTTCTCTTTTGAAAGCAAAAGAAGTCTTAGGTAACAGAAAGGACAGGTCACACAGACTACCAAGCACTGTCAGTGGAGCTGGGGTATATTGGAAGAACAGACACAAAGGACACCCGGGTGAGAGTGGAAGTATCAGTAGAGACATCTTAATCCAGATCTGGGTTGTAAAGCAACAATAAACCTGCAAAGAGATTCTAAGGAGGAAAGACTGCAAGAATTAATGAAACTAATTCTTAGTTTTTGGTAAGAAAAACTTTGTTTATTCACTTTTCTTATCTCCGTCATATGACTCTTCCTGAGGTGAATTCTTTTTTAATTAATTTATTTTTTATTTATTTGAGACAGATGGAGAGAGAGAGAGAATGTGCAGACCAGGGCCCATTGCAAATTCCAGATGCATGTGCTACCATGTGCATCTGGCTTAAGTAGGAACTACAGAATCAAACCAGGGTCCTTAGGCTTTGCAGGCATGTGCCTTAACCACTAAACCATCTCTCCAGCCCTTGAGGTGAATTCTTATGGAATAGAAAATGGGTAAAATTCTAACAATTGTGGGTAATTGTTTACTCTTTATCTTTCCTCTCCACCACAAAATATACTGTCTTTGAATATAACCTAACATCAGTGGGTTAATAATCTCACTAGACTGACCCCAGGAATAATGCTTCTTATGTGGAAAGAATGGATTCAGTGGAAAGGGGATTTGGGAAGGGCAAAAGAGGTACTGGGAAGGGGTTATTATCATGATATATTGTCTATATTTATGGACATTGTCAATAAAAAGTTTAAGGAAAAAGAACAGGGATGAATAGTGTGGGATGCTAAGCAATAAGAAAGCTCCCTGCATGCCTACCAACAAGCCCCTTACTGACCCTGCACAATGCCCTTCTAAGCTCCCTGAATGTCTCCCCACAAACCCTTTCTGTCCCTGCACAATGCCCTTCTAAACTCCCTGTAGGTCTCCCGACAACCCTCTTTCTAACCCTGCACAATGTCCTCTCTAATCTCCCTGCAGGCATTCCCACAACCCCTTTGCTATCCCTGAACAGTGTCCCCTCGAAGCTCCCTGCATGCCCCATCACAGCTCTTTCTGACACAGAACTCTCTATCAAAGTCACTGCTTTGGGGGGGTCCCACATTTCTGTATAATATATATAATAAGTAACCTTTCTTTATGCTCTGTAATTGACTCCCAATAAACCAAACTGGTATGGATATAACTGTACTTTGGTCTGCTATCTTTCCCTCTTCAAGGTGAAGATGCATGGTTGTGTCTCCCCAAGGGAAAAGTCTTCTGTTAACAACCATGGTGTTTTTTTTTTTTTTTTTTTGCTCTTTGCAAGATTGTTTTGAGAAAGTGTTTCCTCCAAGTGAGAGTCTAAGCTGTAAGGGGAGAGGCAGGAGGGAACAGAAGAGTCAGGTTGAAATGTGCTGCACTGTAGGATGTAAGTGAAAATTCTCTATTTCTGTCAAGGAGAAAGCACATTATTCATAGAAAGTGATATACAATGACTCAAAGAGGATTTCATAATGCTCATAATGAACTATCATACACTACTGTACATAGTTACTGAAGAATGCAGTTTGGGAAACAGTTTAGTTTTTCTTCCCTAGCAATTAACCTTATCTGGAGACAACTAATTAGCTACTTTTATGCTATGGTGACAAAAATATCTGACATCAGCAACTGAAATGAAGAAAGATTGATTTTGGCTCCCTGTGTCAGAAGTTTCAGCCTGTGGACAGCTGGTTCCATGTTTCTGACCTTTGGTGAGGGAAGACAACTGGTTACATTCTCACAACATGGCAGCCAGAGAGCTGGGGATAGGGAGAGGGGCCTAGGACAGGAGATATGTCCAGGGGACACTCCAGTGACTTATTCCTTCAGTTTACCCTCCCTTTCTACTTGTTACCACCTCCCTAGAATTATACCACATTATAAATCCATCAAGGGATTAATCCATTCATGAGGTCAGACCCCCAGAAGTCTATCACTTTTCCAAGGCCCAGCAGCTGGCAACCAGGCCTCCAATACACAGGTCAGGGGTCACATACATACAAACCGTAACAGCAGCCTGGATTGAGCCAAGTTGAAATTGACCCATCTTTCTTCGAATCATGTGAGTCACCACTATTAGAATCAAGCTAACTTGCTCTTTGCCATGCCCATAAACAGCTTTCAAGAGATCCCATCAAATTAATTTCACTTTGTTTTACTTCTTTACTTGTCTCTCTCCTTTCTCCAGATTTTTGTTTATTGTTCTATTGCTTTTTTGTTAACCTATTTAGTTAAGAGAAAGAGGCAACTAGAGTGAGAGAAAATGGGCACACTATGGCTTTTAGTCACTGCAAACTGAATCCAGATGCATGCACCACCTTGTGCATCTAGCTTATGTAAGTACTGGGGAATTGAACCTGGCACCCTTGGGCTTCGCAGCCATCTATATAGCCCCTCCATTGTTTTATGATTAAGGTGCATGCAACACTGGAGATTTTCCCAGCTTTCCTCTCCCCCTCCCCAGCCTTGGTTGGTAGCACTCCTTCTTTCCATCATAGCTCAACACTCCCTAAGAAACCTCATAATTTACCCTTTAAAAAGTGCATACAACACTGATGCAGAGAGAAACATAACCATAACTGAGCTTTCTCTCACAAGACTACTAAAAGGTTTTTTCCTCTAGAGTTTAGAATGGATAGAGTGTGGAATGATTGGGGTCATAGAGACAGAAAGGTGAATGGGTCGTGAGTTTAAAGAGATTCTGCCATAGGGTCCCCAGCATATTTCTTCTTGCTTAATTAACAGATTAGGAAAAGATCCTGTAGAGGGCTGGAAGGATGGCTTAGTAGAATTTGCCTGCAAAGCTAAAGGACCCAGGTCCAATTCCCCAGGACCCATGTTAGCAAGATGCACAAGGGGGTGCACATGTCTGGAGTTCGTTTTCAGTGGCTGGAGGCCCTGGTGCACTCATTCTCTCTCTCTCTCTCCCCCTCTTTCTCTGTAAAATAAATAAATAAATATAAAAAAGAAAAATATCCTGTAGAGTGGGTTTCTCCCCTACAAGTGTGGTGTAAGCACAGCTGGGTAATTGCCTGATTGGTGTGTCCTCATGTGTTGAAACTGCAACAAATTACCCAATAAGGGGCATTGGAAAATGCTCTATAACTCTGATTTTGTTTTCTTATATTTTGTTCAAATTCTTGCTTATATTCCCAATAAAATTTCTTGTAAGAAATAGTTATTTATGAAATACCTATAGAAGAGAGGTACACTACCAAGTGAGACTTGCATACTTCTTTTCAGGCTGTATTGCCTCAGGCAGGTAATCAAGTGCTTCGACAGAAGCCTGTCTTGTATTGGGGACCTTATAGATCTCTTGGATCAACAGCTCCTTGTGGGTAGCAACTGATTTCTGATAATGGGAGTTACAGGCCAGAGCCAAAAAAAAAAAAAAAATTAAGGTTAGGCTTCATCCTACCATCACCAGGGCCCTTCTGTTCAGGTCCCATACTCATGTTGAGGGTTCAATTTTTAGTCTATTTTCAAGGATAAAAGTTTCTATGGTAGCAATTCATTTTGGGTTTACTCTGTGTTTTTCCCCTACTTTCCCCTTTTCCTCCTCCCAAACCTTTGCATCCTATTGTCTGGGCCTCAAATTCCCTATGAGGTAGGTATGTCAGCAACTTGAGCTGTTCCTAGTTAGGAGCTACAGATGAGTGACACCATGCAGTGTTTGTCTGTTTGTGATTGTGTGAGTTCACTGAGTGTGATTAGTTTGAAGTCCATCCATTTTTCTAGAAATTTCATTGTATCATTTATTTTTACTGCTGAGTAAAATTCCATTGTGTAAATCTACCACAACTGTTTTGTCCATTCATCCAATGATGGGCACCTGGGTGATTCCAGTTCTTAGCCATTATGAGTTGAGCAGCTACAAACATGGTTGAGCAAGGGAATATCTGGGTCTGTTGGTAGCTCTCTATTCACCCTTTCCAGTAGTATCCATATTGATTTCCACAGTGGGTGAACAAGTTTACATCCCCACCAACAGTGCATGAGGGTTCCTCTTCTACACATCCTGCCAACATTTGTTATTTGATTTTTTAATGATTGCCATCCTTAATGGAGTAAGGTGGAATCTCATAGTTGGTTGAATTTGTACTTCCCTGATGGTTAGGAATGTTGAAAATTTTTCATAAGTGTTTTAGCCATTTCTATTTCTTCCTTTGAGAACTCCCTATTCAGTTCTATGCCCCATTTTTGTAGTTGGTTGTTTGATTTTTTTTGTTGTTGTTTATTTTTTTGTTGTTTGTTTTTTTGCACTTCTTTGTAGATTCTAAGTATTAGGCTTCTGTCAGTGGTATAACTGGTGAAAATTTTCTCCCATTCTGTAAGTAATCTATTGGCCCGTCTTACAGTATGTTTGCCTGTGAAAAAGCTTTTTAGCTTCATGAGATCCCATTGTTTCAGTGATTGTTTAATTTTCTAGGCTACTGGAGTTTTATACAGTAAGTCTTACCCCAGTCCTATATCATGGAGTGTTCCTCCTATTTTTTCTTCCAGTAGGAGAAAAGTTTCACATCTTATATTGAGGTTTTTAATCCATTGGACTTGATTTTTGCATATGGTGAGATGAAGGGGTCTACTTTCACTTTTCTACATATGGTTATCCAATTTGTCAAGCACCATTTGTTGAAGATGATATCTTTGCTCCATTCCATGTTACTGGGACCTTTGTCAAAGGTCAAGTAGCTATAGTTATTTGACCTAAGGTCCGGGTCTTCAATTCTGTTCCATTGGTCTATATTTCTGGTTTTATGTCGGTACCATGCTGTTTTTCTTACTATGGCTTTGTAACATAGCTTTAGATCAGTTATGGTAATAATTTCAAAGGTGCTGCTTTTGCTGAGGATATGTCGGGATATCCGAGGTCTGCTGCCATTCCATATGTAATGTGTTGTTTCTCATTTGCTGCTTTTAGCACTCTTTTTCTCTGTTTTTGTTGTTTAAAGGTTTTTTGTGTTTTTTTAATTTATTTTTATTGCAGACATACTTAGTATGTAAACAACACATATTAGTACCATTCTTTCCCTCATCCCTGCTTCTTTTCTGAAGAGACCCTCCTCATTGGGGATACAGGTCAATCCCATTGGGATTGTGGGTCATGCATTTTAGGGGCAGCAGTCAGTTATGGGGGAGAAGCAATGTCTCTGTGCATAATGTCCCAACTTGTGGCTCTAACAATCTTTCCACCTCCTCTTCTGTAAAATTCCCTGAGCCATGTTGGGTGCATTTTAAGTATACTTCAGTGATGTGCTCTTAGGAGCCTCTGTATCTCTGCTTTGGTAGGAATTGAGTGTCCTCAGTGTGTATATCCTTCACCCTGGTGCTGATATCAGGTTCACTGAGAAAGCAGCACTCTGGCTCATTTCCCCAATTCCTCTGTGGTTTCAACTGGGCCCAGGTGAAATGTGCTGGGTCATTTATCTCCTCATGTTCTACTTCCATCTGAAAAAGAGAAGAATATTCTCCAATGGAGAGTGAAGTGAGCACTGGTTAAATGGGACAACCCTTTAAATTCTCTCTAAATTAATAATGGTTTTCCCCTCTTATAGCCCAAGATTAGTGGGAGCTTGACATTGGAAAGCAAAATATTTATCTGGATATGATTCTGAATTGTTTCCCAGCTCCAGATATGGTTTCCTGTTCCCACTGAGCAGATCCAAGAGCCAATTCAAGAGATTTGGTTACCCACTATGACTGTGTGCAACTATTGCACATATGTTAGCATCATGTTAGGTTGTTTGCTTCTGGGTAGCTTAGATTTTGAGTTTCTCAGACAGATGTTGGCCACTTTCCCCCAGTAGCCTATGTAGATGTAGCACCTTCCAGCACTAGATGGGCTAACTGTCTGGGAACTGGCTCTCTTCTGGATTCCAACCAAGTCTCTCCACATTACAGGACAACAGTGTATGGTGTCTTCAGCAGTAGGGTATTATTATTAACCTCTGGTGGGTTATCTAACAAACATCTGTCTTGTTTTTTTTTTGGGGTGGGGGAAACCTTGTAGTTCTTTCTGATCAACAGTTCATTGTGGATGTTAACCACATCCTGGTACAGAGAATTACAGGTCAGCACCAAGAGAAAGGAGAAAATAAAAAAAGGAAAAAAAAAAAAAAACAGGAGAAATTTAAGGTTACGCTTCATCTCACCCTCTCCAGGGCCCTTCAATTTAGGTCCTCCCACTAAGGCCCTGTCAAGGGTTCAACCTTTTAGTTTGACTTCCAGGATATAGGTTGCTATGGTTCCAGTTCAATTTGGGTTCAGTTTTATGTTTCCTCTCCCCCACTCTTCCCCTTCTTTCAAGCCCTACCCTCCCTATTGTCCAAGCTTTGAGATGCCATTCAGGTTATGTCAGCAATTAGAGCTGATCCAGATTAGGAACTGGAGATGAGTGAAGCCATGCAATGATTTTCTTTCTGTGGTTGTGTGAGTTTTCTTAGAATGATCTATTCCATGTATGACCATTTTTCTACAGTTTTCATTGTGTCGTATTTTTTTCTTAATTCATCCAATGATGGGCACCTGGGTTGCTTTCAGTTCTTAGCAATGATGGATTGAGCAGCTATAAAAATGGTTGAGGAAATATCTCTGAATGAGGTGCAGGGATCTTAGGGTAAATGCCCAGTAAGGGAATAACTGGTTCTGTTGGTAACTCTGTATTCATTCTTTTCAAGAGTCTCCATGTTGATTTCCATATTGGTTGTACCAGCTTACATTCCCACCAACAGTGAATGAATGTTCCTATTTCTCATCCTCACCAATGTTTGTTTTTCATTTGATTTTTTAATGTTTGCTATCCTTACTGAAGTAAGGTGGGATCTTATAGTTGTTTTACTTTGAATTTCCCTAATGGTTAGGGATGTTGAACATTTTCTTAAGTGTTTTTTAGCCATTTATACTTCTTCCTCCAAGAACTCCATATTCAATTCTCTGCCCCAGTTTTGGAGTGGACCCTTCGATTTTTTTGTTTTATTTTGTTTGTTTGTTTTTTTGTTTTTTTGGGTTTAGGGTTTTATTTATTTATTTATTTATTTATTTATTTATTTATTTATTTTGGTTTTGGTTTTTCAAGGTAGGGTTTCATTCTAGCCCAGGCTGACCTGGAATTCACTATATAGTCTCAGAGTGGCCTCAAACTGATGGCGATCCTCCTAACTTTGCCTCCAGAATGTTGATTAGTTTTTTGAGTTCTTTGTAGATTCTTCATATTAGGCTTCTATCTGTGGTATAGCTGGCAAAGATTTTCTCCCATTCAGTAGGTAATGTATTGGCTCTGCTTATGGTGTGTTTGTCTGTGCAAAAGCTTTTTAGCTTCATGAGATTCCATTGGTTGAGTGCTTGTTTAATTTCCTGGGCTACTGGGATTTTGTTCAGGAAGTCTTTCCCAGTCCTATATCATGGAGCATGCCTCCTATTTTTGCTTCCAGTAGTTGAAGAGTTTCAGTTCTTATATTGAGGTCTTTAATCCATTTGGACTTGATTTTTTTTTGCATGGCAAAATAAGTGGGACTAATTTGATTTTTCTACATATGGTCATCCAATTTGTCCAAAACCATTTGTTGAAGATGCTGTCTTTTCTCCAGTTTACATTATTGGCACCTTTGTCAAAGATCAAGTAGCTGTAGTTATTTGCCCTAAGGTCTGGGTCTTCAATTCTGTTCCATTGGTCTATGTTTTTGTTTTTATTCCAGTACCATGCTATTTTTGACACTATGGCTCTGTAATATAGCTTTGTATCAGGTATGGCAATACTTCCCAGAGGGTTTTGTGTGTGTGTGTGTGTGTGTGTGTGTGTGTGTGTGTGTGTGTGTGTTTTGCTCAGGATATGTTTGGATATTGGAGGTCTGCTGCCATTCCATATGAATTTTGAGATCACTTTTTCAATCTCTATTAAGAATGATGCTGGTATTTTTATTGATATTGCACTAAATCTGTATATTGCTTTTGGTAGAATTGCCATTTTCACAATATTAATTCTACCTATCCTGGAACATGGGAGGTTTTTACATCTTCTCAAGTCTTCTTCAATTTCTTCCTTGAGTTTTTTTTTGTTTTGTTTTCATTATATAGGTCTTTCATATCCTTGGTTAATGTTATTCCAATGTATTGATTTTTGTTCTTGTTGCTATGGAAAATGGAACAGCCTTACTAATTTTCTTCTCTGTGTATTTGTCCTTTGCATATAGAAAAGCTACTCATATTTGTACTGATTTTGTATTCTGCCATTTTAGTGAAGGAATTAATCACCTTTAGAAGTTTTGAAATGGATACTTGTGGGTCATTTATGATCTTATATGTATAAGACATGAATAAGATCATGTTATCTGCAAATAGGGATAACTTGACTTCTTCCTTTCTAATTTTAATTCCTTTTATTTCTTTCTCCTATATTATTGCTTGGGCTAGTATTTCTAGTACTATGTTGAAGAGCAGTGGTGAGAGTGGTCACTCCTGTTTTGTTCCCGATCTCAGTGGGAACTCCTTGAGTCTTTCCCCATTAAGTATTATTTTGGCTTTATGTGCTCTCTATATAGACTTTGTTGTGTTGAGATATAAACCTTTCATGCCTAGTCTTTCCAGTGTTTTGATCATAAGGCCTTCTCTGCATCATCTAATATGATCATGTATTTTAATGTTAAGTTTATTATCTGGTATAGTACGTTGACCAATTTCCATATGTTGATCCACCTCTATGATGAATCTTACTTGATCAAGGTAGATAATACTTTTGATGTGTTGTTGAAATCATTTTGCAATGATTTTGTTCAGGATCTTTGCATCTACGTTCATCAGGGATATAGGCCTATGGTTTTCTTTTCTTGTTGCATCTCTGTTTTTGATATTATGGTAATGCTAGCTTCATAAAAGGAGGTAGGGAGTATTTCCTGGTCTCCAATTATGCAAAACAGTTTGAGAAAAAATGGTGTCAGTTATTCAATGAAGGTTTGATTGAATCGGGCTGAGAAGCCATCAGGTCCTGGACTTTTCTTTTTGGGGAGGTTTTTGATTATATTTTTATTATCCATGGATATAATAGGTTTGTTTATGAGATTAGTCTGTTTTGAGTTTAGGTTTTGTAGGTGGTATGTGTCTAGGAATTCAACCATTTCTTCAAGATTGTCCAATTTTGTGGAGTAGAGGTTTTGGAAGTATGCCCTGATGATTTTTTCAATTTCATTGCTGTCTATTGTGATCTCTCCTTTATAATTAAATTTCTGATTTTGTTATTTGAGACTTCTCTCTCTCAATCTCTCTTTTTTTTTTTTTTTTTTTGCTTGACCAAATTGGCCAGAGGTTTTCCAATCTTGTTTATTTTTTCAAATAACCAGCTCTTTCTTTAATTGATTTTTAAATGTTTTAGTTTCCAATTTATTAAATTTCAGCTCTAATTTTGATTATTTCTTTCAGTCTGGAGTGCTTCAGGTTGGATTCTTTTTATTTTCCAGTGCTTTTAGGTGGACAGTTGGGTTATTAATTTCAGATCTCTCTGTATTTGTAATGAAGGCATTTAGCACTATGAATTTTCCCCTTAGGACTGCCTACATTGTGTCCCAAAGTTTTGGTAGGTTGTGTTTTCATTATCATTCAACTATAGAAATTTTGCAATTTCATTTTTGTTTTCATCCACCAGTCATTAATTGTTTAAAAGTGCATCATTTAGCCTCCAGGATCTGATGGAATTCTTGATGTGTCTCTTATTTTTAATTTCTTGCTTTAATTCATTGTTACCTAATATGATGCAGAAAGTTACTTAAATTTGCCTGACTTTATGGAGGCATGCTTTATAGCCTAATGTATGGTCAATTTTGGAGAAGGTTCCATGGCCTGCTGAGAAGAATGTGTATTCTGTAGAGTAGGTGGGGAAAGTTCTGTACATGTCTGTTAGCTCTAATTGAGCTATGATGTTGAGCTCTATTATTTCACTGTTAATATTCTGCTTGGATGATTTGTCTGTTGATGATATTGGAGTATTGAAGTGTCCAACTTTGCTGGTGTTGGTGTTTATTTCTGTTTTGTTGTCAAGTAGATTTGTTTCATAAACTGTGGTCCAGAACCTGGTCTATTTTTGGTTATTGTGATCTTCTTCTTATTGGCTCTTGAGATTGGTTGTTTGTCTACTGTGTGGAGTATTCCCCGAAGAATTCTCTGTATGTTTGCCTTTGTGTTCATGTAATCATATACTTGAACTTTTTTCATGGAAAGTTTTCCTTTCACCATCTATTATGAGGGACACTTTGGCTGGGTAGTGTTTTTAGTTTGGAAGCCATAGTTTTTTAGACTTTGAAGTGTTCCACTCCAGGCCTTCTGGCTTTCCGTTGAGATATCTGACATAATTCTGATGGGATTGCTTTTGTATGTTGTGAATTGTTTCTCTTTTGCTACTTTTGACACTCTTTGTTTTCATTGTTAAGAGTTTTAACTATGATGTGCCTTGGAGAGTTTCTTCTTTAATCTTGTTTGGTGCTCTGTAGGCTTTTTGTCTCTGAATGGGCCTCTCTTTTGAGAGATTAGGAAATTTTTCTTCAATAATTTTGTTGAATGTGTTCTCTATGCTCTCTTACTGAACCCAAATGGGCATTTTATGGAGGACTCAATGGTTCCCCTGGCATGTGATTGCCTCATTTTCCTGTGTTCCATTCTGAGGGCTGATGTGATGCCCCAAGTAGTCACTGGGAGTGGGGTGGAGCACTGGAGAGATGGTGGGGGTTGCTGGGTTCTACAGCCATATCAGAGAGTTGGCCAGTGTGGGAAATACAGCCACTAGCCAAGCACTAGCCAAGGGGCACACACAAGGGCACTTATAGGCAGCACAGTGTGTTGAGGGTTTGCGATTAGGGAGAGCAAAGGCAATCTTCAGTTCATCCCACCAAACACAAGCTGCTCTTGGTCAGGTGATTTCTGCCAGCAATGCAAGCTTGACTGCAATAGTGAAGTTGGTACCAGGACTGAGGATGCTGCTTGACACCTGACTGTTTGGCTTTGGCCTTTTGGAGATGATTTTCAAGAGGAATGTGGAAGGATTTGAAACTTGGCCTAAGAGACACCTTGAAGTGCTGTAAGTGCAGATTGATGAACTATTCTGGTCAGAATTGAAAGACTTGAATGCAGTAGGAACTAATGACTGTGAGATTGGCTTGTGGGGATGAGAAAGAGCTTTGCATGGACTGGCCTAGAAGCAGTTTGTGTGAGAGGCTTTCTGTTATGCCCATGTCCTGAGAAATTGTGCAGGGTTGCTTTGTGTAGAAACAAACTGATGTGAGCAGAGAGATTTGGCACAGAAAAAAAATAAAATCTTTGGGCCAAAACTGCTGCCTGTTCAGCTGTAATTGTTTGAGAGATTAACAACCATTGAGATTGGGACAGCTGACCTGCATTGGGACAAAAGAAAGAATGCAGTCTTTTAAAGGGGCCTGAATGCTGAAGGAGTGTCCTGTTCTTCAAGGTCTGCTTTATTGCCCCCTGGATTTTGGAGTACAGAAATGCAAAAACAACAGGGTCATTGAATTTGCAACACAGACTTGTGGTTTGGAAATGGCCATGGCCAGTGTGAAGCAGGTTTGCTGGATGCCTGCATGGAGACCTGATGGAGCTGTAAGGATGGATGGTTGGTTGCAGTGGAGACCCAGTGGAGATGCCAGTACCATGAGATGACTACTAAGGAGAGCTTCCAGCCCCAGATGAGGTTTTCCAGGACTGTGCATAGCATGGCTAGAAGGGTGGAGTTGGAACTTCAGAGTCTCATTGCTGGTTGGACTTGGAGATTGTCACTGACTAGAGTTGCTGGACCTGGAGCTACAGAGTTTAATGTTTGCCCTGATTGACTCTTTTTTTTTTTCTTTCTTTCTTTCTTTTTTTTTTTTTTTTTTTTTTGAGGTAGGGTCTCGCTCTAGTTCAGGCTGACCTGGAATTCACTATGTAGTCTCAGGGTAGCCTCAAACTCACAGCAATCCTCCTACTTCTATCTCCCGAGTGCTGGGATTAAAGGTGTGTGCCACCACGCCAAGTATGATTGAATCTTTATAGATTGAATATTTCTTTGCTCTGTCCAATTCCATCTTTTGCAGTATGAGTGTTTATTTTGTGACAGTATGGGTTCTTTGAGGGTTTTTTTTTTGGCATTATGGCACAGTTAAAAGATCTCAGACTATAGGAATGTGTGAACATCATTAGGATTCATAAAAATCTATTGATATTTTTAAAGATGGACTGAATGCATTGCATTTTACATCATGGATTATTATCAATTTGTTGGGGCCAGGGGCCAAATGTGGTGGTTTGATTCAGGTGTCCCCCATGAACTTGGGTGTTCTGGATGCTATGTTCCCAGCTGATGGAAATTTTGGAATGCACCTTCTGGAGGTGGTGTATTGTTGGGGGCAGGTTTGTGACCAGTTTCCCCTTGTCAATGTGTTGGTACACTCTTCTGTTGCTGTTGTCCACCTGATGTTGGTGAAGAGGTGATGCTACATTGAGGTGTTGATCAGAGGGACCTACAAGATTCCCAAAACAATACACACTTCTGTCAAAGGACATGATTACCCATCTGAGGTAAAAGGTAAGAACCTATTGCTGAAGACACCACATGCTGCTGACACAAAGATCTGTCTGTAATCTAGAAGCAAGGCAGTTCCTAGATAGTTAGCTTGTGTAGTGCTAGAAAGCACTACATAATCTGCTGGAGGAAAAAGGCCAACAAAGTTGTGCACTGCAGGGGCATTGCTATATTAAAGCAACCATCCTAACAAGACATACACACCTATGCAATGGTTGCACCCAGTCTAGGTGGGTAACCAATGCCTTACTGATTGGCTGAGATTCACTCAATGGAAAGGAACCCAAGACTGGAACAGAGAACCAAGTCAGAATTCTATGGAGACCAAGCTCCAGTGAGAAGCTCACACAAGTTTTTGGCTGAAAAGAGAGGTTACACCAATCAAAATATCTCTAAATCAATGCTTATCCCCTTTAACCTATGCTGGCCTCATTCTCCATTGGAGAATTTGTTTTTCTTTTTCAGAAGGCAGCGAGAATAAGGACAACCAAAATATGTCAACAAGTCAAGAAAAGATAGCTAACTCTCTGCCAGAGAGATGAACCACCCCATGCATACCAGCTTGGGTCAAGGTGAGACCACAGAGAAACTGACGAAATGAGCAATAGTACAGCATTCCTGGTGAGCCTGACAACCTGTGTCAGGGTCATAAAGACAGGTACTGAGGATACTCAAAACTTACCAAAGCAGAAATCCAGAAGCTAATTACAATTAAAACATACCCACCATGGCTCAAGAAATTTTGCAGAAAAGGGGGTGGGGTGAAAAGATTGTAACAGCCACAGAGGGGGAGGGAATATCCAGAGGCATTGCCTCCCCACTGTCTGTCCCCATGGTGAATACCAGTAATCCCAATGAGGAGGGCTTTCAGTGGAATGGGGCAGGGAGGATGAAAATGGTGGTACTAACACATGATGTGTCCATATAAAGTTTCTACTTAATTAAAAAAATCATTGCAGATGTTATCTTACTTGTTAAGTATTAAGATTATTAAAACTTAAGATATTGACACAAAATAGAGGATTCAATCTCAGTATGTTTACTCTATACTAGGTAACAATTGAAAATTGACATCTTTCTCACTGGGCTTCTAACCAAGATCTTTTATTTATTTTATTTTATTTATTACATATCAGTATAAACCCAGAGATTATAAAAACTCCTTGTAATTACCCAACTTGACTGTCTAATATGTCAGTTTGAGTGTTACATAAATATAAAGCAATAAAGTGAAGAAGTTTTTTAAAATGATCATTTTACTGTTGGGGTAATAGTTTATAAAAAAAGTATACTGTGTCTTCTAATAAAAAGTCAAAGAGTTTATTTATTAACTACTTTTCATGGTGGGAATCTTTATAAAGTGCCAAAGTAAAGGGAACAAATAAATTCAGATATTACCAATAAAAAAGATGCAAAATAAACCTAACAAGCCAATGGGTGGATAAGTAAGTGTGGATATACACATAATGGAATACTATGTAGCCTCAAAATGAAGTAATTCCTGAATACCTTGAGGATATGATGCTGCACGAAGCAAAGCTTGCATGAAGAGAGACACATTCTGTTAGTCCCACTTGTATGGGGTAGGAAAAATAGTAAAGTTCCTGCAAAGACTTGTATGGGGTAAAGCAGTAAAGTTCCTGCAAACATTTGTATGGGGTAAAGTAGCAAAGTTGGGAAACACAAAATGGGATTGTGGCTGCCAGAGACTGGGGTGAAGGAAAAATAAAGAAGTATTAAGCAAGAGAAGAAAGTTATACCCAAATAAAATCAAGTTATAAAAAAGTTGTAATGTACTTTTTAAAAAAAATTAAGAGGTCCAGTCTGATGCTAAGTTTTCTTGGCACATACATATGGGCATGTGTGATACAGAATGTTCCCCTCTTGTTGACATACTGATGGTGGGGACATTGTCAGAAGGAAGCCTCTACTAACCAGAGCACCCCAGAGGCCAGAATGAGCATCCTCCCATCCAACTGCCCCAGACCAAAGCATATCAAATGGAATTCTTAGAATATGTGTATACTACTTGGCCAGTTATGACTCACTAAGCTTTTACAGATACATGTGCTATGTAACAAATACCAAATCATTTTAAAATATAGTTAGCTCTTAATAAGAAATCCAACAACCCAATTAAAAATAGGCTAGGGAACTAAATAGAGAGTTCTCAAAAGAAGAAATACAGATGGCCTATGAACATCTAAAAAGATGTTCTACGTCCTTAGCCATCAGGGAAATGAAACTTAAAACTACTTTGAGATTCCATCTTACTCCTGTCAGAATGGCTATTTTCAAGAAAACAAATGACAATAAATGCTGGTGAGGATGCATAAAAAGAGGAATCCTTCTATACTGTTGGTGGGATGTAATCTGGTATAGCCATTGTGGAAATCAGTGGAGGGGAGGTTTCCTGAGACAGCTAAAAATAGATTTATCATATGACCCAGATATACAACTCTTAGGCATATGTACTAAGGACTCATCACACTACCTTAGAGATACTTGCTCAACCATGTTTATTGCCACTGTATTCATGATAGCTAGGAAATAGAACCAGATTAAATGTCCCTCAACTGATGAGTAGATAATGAAGATGTGGTACATTTATACAATGGAGTTCTTTTCAGTAGTAAAGAAAAATGAAAGTATTGAATTTGCAGGGAAATAGGTGGACAGGGAAAGGATTATACCTAGTGAGGTAATCCAGGCCCAGAAAGACAAGTGCCACATGTTCTCTCTTATATGTAGATCTTAGCTATAAATGTTTGAAATGTATGTGAGTTGGAATAAAACTCAGTAGCAGGATTAGTAAGCTAGAAAGGGGCTATAAGGGAGGCAGGTGAGGGAAGGATTTAAGGGGATGGCATTGTATGCTTGTAAGTGGAAGAACAGATTACTGGGGGGGGGGGTGGAAAGACCTAAATCAGGTCAGGGAAAAAGATTGAGTAAAGGAAGGGTAAGGGAAGGGTTAAACAAAATCTAAGAGGGTATGAATAAGTCATAGGGAAACCTACTTTTTTGGACAATGGCACACCCAGAAGCCATAGATTGTTAATAGAAAAATTTCAGTGCCAATGCCAGGTATGTGATACTTTCCAGTGAATTGTTGGCCAGAGAGGTCCCTGATGCCTCCAAAACATTGCATACCATTGCCAAGACTCTTAGTTTCCCACTAAGAATAGATGGTAAGACCCTATTGGTGAAGACTCCACATGCTTTGGCTACAGGGTCACTGAGACATCTTGCTGAAGCTGAGCTGAAAACATTCTCTGTGTAGACCAGCTGACAGGAAGCTGGAAAAAGCTACACTGCATGCAGCTCCATGGGAGAGAGAGAAGTCATCAGTGGAGATAAACAACAGAGGATACTGCAAGCCTTAAGTTTGGCCAGTCAGACCAAATTAGCCAATGGGTGCAATAGTGGCACATCTGTTATGGGGGAAAACAACTGCTCTCTAGTTGGACTGGAGGCCTTCCCTATTGGAGGGAATACATATCTGATATTGACAAAACCTATGACAGGGAAAGTCATGAGCCCTAGGGCTGTAATGCCTACTGGTCTCTGGCTAGATGCATATATTATGCTTGCCAAACTGCCGGGTAAGCACTTCTCTTAATGTTCACACCCATATATTAATGCTACTTTCACTTTTAGTTAGAGAAGCTTCTCTTTTCAGAAGGCGGTGACCTCTGGGATGACTCAAAAGGCACCATAGTACTGAGAAGAAGTGACAGAGGAGTGCTCAGCACTGAAACATTTCTATCACACCTTCCAAGAGTCAGGGTCCATTGCAGAAGAGGTGGCAGAAAGAGTGCAAGAGCCAAAGGACTCCTTATACTGGATATCCATGACCTCACAGTGCCTGGCACTACCTACTCAAAACCATAATAGTAGGAGGAAAAGATGATGACATCAAAATAAAAGATACTGATGTAGAGGTGGAGGGGATATGATGGAGAGTGGAGCTGTGAAGGGGAAAGTGTGTAGGGAGGGAATTATCATGGTTTACTGTCTATAATTATGAAAGTTATCAATAAAAAATTTAAAAATACAGTTAGAATCTTGAATTCTTTTAACTATTATGTAAAATGCTCATGTAAACCTTTCATTCAAATTACAAGCACTTATTTGGAAATGAAAGATAAGTCTCAATATTTAACAGGAAAGATGCATTATGCTTCAAACAGGAGGCATTTTATTGACATATTTGTTATTTTCTGAGGTTTGGGGTATATGAATGAGTGCATTGGGTTTGTAGTATGTAGTGTGTGTGTGTGTGGTATAGCACATATGTGTATAGATGTATGTGCTCTGTTTACACATGTGGGAAGGCCAAAGAAGAATGCTTTGTGTCCTCTTTGCTCTCATGTCTTATTACTCTGAGAAAGAGTTTCTCACTGAATTTGGATTTTGCTGCTTTTCAGCTAGACTGGCTGGCCAGAGAACTCTAGTGGTCTGGTTTCAGCCCCATTTAGTGCTGGTATTATAGGCATGTTCTGCCATGCCTGACTTTTATGTGGGTGCTGGGGAACTAAACTCAGGACCTTAAGCTTGTGTAGCAATGCTCTTACCCACTGAGCCATCTCCCTTGCTTTCATTTTTATGCATTATTTTATTAATTCATTTTAGAGAGAGAGACAGAAAGAGGGAGAGTAAGAGTGCACCAGGGCCTCTTGCCACTGCAAGTGAACTCCAGATGCATGTGCCACTTTGTGCACTTGGCTTTATGTGGTTATGAGAAATTGAACCTGAATCCACAGGCTCTGCAACCAAGTGATGTTAATGGCTGAGCTATCTCCCTAGCCTCAGCTATGATTTCTTAAAAGAGGGCTATATCAGGGTCCTCCTACTGTGTGATGATTTATGGGAATGTCTCATGGGGCTCAAAAGAAATTGTCTGCCCTTCATAATGGAAGAAAAAGATGATGACATCAAATTTAAAGAGAGACTAATGGAGAGAGGGAGGGGATATGACAGAGAATAGAGTTCTGAAGGGGAATGGGGGAGGGGAGGGAAATATCATGGGTTTTTTTGTATGTAAGTATAGAAGTTGTCAATAAAAAAAATCGGGGCTGGAGAGATGGCTTAGTGTTTAAGGCACTTGCCGGCAAAGCCAAAGGACCCAAGTTCAATTCCCCAGTACCCATGAAAAGCCAGATGCACAAAATGGCGCAAACATCAGGAGTCCCTATTCCGTGTCTGGAGGCCTGGCACCCCCTCTATCAGTCTCTCCTCTATCTGTCTCAGCTTGCAAGTAAATTAATAAAAATTTTTAAAAAGAAAAAGAAAAAAAGAAAAAAAAGAAATTGTCTTCAAGTATATGATTTATTCAGCAAAGGACTCAAAGTAAAGCAGGTGAGGGAAATCCCACAGATTGATAATGGAAGACACCAGGCACAAGTTCCCAGAAATAGTCTCTCATTCAGAACCTCAAGATGCATCCAATCACTCCAATGATGAACTTTGACAGCAGAGGAAAAATAATGCCTGCCACAGAAGCTGACCTGAGTCTAGTAGTCTGTCTTATTAGGAGTTGGTCCCAGACACCTGTGCCAAAGTCACAGCCTCTTAGGAAGAAGGCAGGCATTCTCCATAGAGCAGATCCATTGCATAAACTATCTAGACAAACTTTTACAGTGTGGCTCAGAGCTCACGGTGTGCAAAACATCTAACATGCAGGATGCTCCCACCACTCATCTATAAGAAGCAGACCAGGACCAGTCAGAAACCAGAAACTTTCTGGAGCTGCACAAACTTTGAGTAGCAAGGGCCTTTGGTGGATAAGTAGTTCTTCCATTAGAAGGACTTTCACTAAAAAACCTGCTTGTTGGCCTGGACAGATGGTTTAGTGGTAAAGGCACTTGTCTCAGAAACCTAAGGACCTAGGTTAGATTCCTCAGGACCCATGTAAGCCAGATGCACCAGGTGGCACATGCATCCGAAGTTTGTTTACAGTGGCTGGAGGCCTTGGCACACCCATTCTCTCTCTCTTTCTCTCTCTTCCTCCCTCATTGTCATTCTCTCTCTCACTCTCTAAAATAAATAAATAAATAAATAAATATTTTTTAAAAAAACTAACTTAAAAAAAGCTATTTGTGTATGCTATCCCAAAATAAGCTTTTATGCACATTCACAAATAAAGCCAACAATATTTTAGAAAGTTCCGCATAAAATTAAGATATTGCCTCCTACCTGGCTCACCTCCATTAGTTGATATATTTTATAAACTGCCATCATTTTGTGTGTTATGCAGTATAACATCTTCTCTGTGTGTATGTTTTATAAAGAAGTTGGTTGAGTTTCTTCCAGCCTTTTTAATAATTTATTTTTTGTTTATATTATTCTAATTTTACATTCATATTGGTGACTCCATTATCACCCTCCCTGTCCTCCCCCCTCCAATGGGACCCTCATCAACGGGGAATGTGGGTCATGCCTTGTGGGGGTAGTCAAGAGTTATGGGGGATAGGTCAGGTGTCTGTGCATAATGACTCAAGTTGTGGCTCTAACACTCTTTCTGCCCCCTCTTCCATGAATTTCCCTGAGCCATGTTGAGGTCATTTTAGTTCTACTTCAGTGATGAGGTTTTGGGAGCCTCTGTGTCTCTGGATATCTGGCTTAGTAGGAGTTTGGATGTTCTCTGTGTTTATCTCCTTCAGCCTTGTTCTGGTGTCATGTCCCAACCTTTTATGACTGTATTAGTTACTTTGCTCCTTGCTATGAAAAATTACTGGACAAAAGGAACTAACTTGCTGAAGGCAAGGATTATTTTGGTTCATGGTTTGAGAAGATATATGATTTTGGTAGGGAAGGCATGGAAGCAGAAGTATGAGGTAGTTGGTCACAATGAGTCTGCAGTCAGGAGGCAGAGAGAAATAAATGCTGGTGCTCAGTTAACTTTCTTTTTTCTCTTTTTATTCAGTCTAGACCTTCTAACTTCAGTTAAAGCTCTTTGAAAATGACTTAAAATACACACCCAGAGGTGTGTCTCTTAGGTGTTTCTACATCCTTTAATGTTGACGATGCAGACTAACCAGACAATGGTTATGTCTACATCCATGAATTTAAAAAAAATGTGATTTAACAAATTAGCAGAAATTATGGAATAATCACTAGTCCACAAATAAGAAAAAAGGTCTGGAGACCCTGGAGAACTGATAATTGATCCAATTTTATTTTTTACTTTCTACAGGTGCAGGGAGGAGAGCTAGAGACCCTAACCTGACACTCCCCAGTATTTGAGTCCCCAGTGCAAGGGCTTTCTTCCTCAGAGACACATTGCCACTTAGCTCAGCAATGCCCTTTTGACAAGCCTCACTGGCACCTAGTGTATGGCTGGTTAGAGGAGCCCCACAGGCATGTCTGTTTATTTTGAGTGCTGTCACATCTTTTTTCTTTAATTTTTATATTTCTGTATATTTATAAACTTTGTATCAAAAATTACAGACTTTCAGAGCCCAGAAACATCATTAAGCCAATCTTTTAGCAACAAAATAAAATTGTGAAATTTCTCTCCCTGGAGATATTTTATACATGTATCTAATGTATTTAGAACATAATTACCTTCTATTGACCCTCCACTCCTTTCCCACTGAAACTCTTCTTCCTAATTAGTTCCTCTTCTATTTTGATGATTTTTTTTTTTCTTGTGTGTAGGCATGACTGTCTAGTTTAATTAAGGTTGCCTGCATGGGCATTTGTCAGGGTTTATTTACCCAAGCACGTTGGTCTTACCAGTGGCTATACTACTGAAGAAAATGCTTCCCACTCCCCTAGCCACCCTCACCTGCCTACAACTGCTCAGGGAGGGATGAGGGCCCCATGTTCTCCTCCATCATCCATTATGGAATTTCTTACTACATTTTAATATTAAAATGCCGATTTTGACTTTATTATATCAGAATATTTTATTCAGTCTACATTATAATGTTGCTCAGCAACAAATAACTAATTGGTTTGACGTTTGAGTTTGCAACTTATCTGCATCAGTTATCTGCTGCCAGCAATGAATGAACATAAATGTAGAAGCTTGAGGCAACATTATTTCTCTGGACATGGAGTGCCTGGGTTCTCAGCTATGGTTTTCAGCCAGAATCACTTTGTTGGCTGGAAGAAGCTCTATGAAGAATCTGCTACAACTTATGTGTGTCATCAGGCTTCTCTACAGCTGGAGGGTTTAGTCCTAGTTTCCTGGCTGGTTGGCTGTCAAAACTGACCTCACCCCTAAGAAGCCATGTCTGAGTTCTTACCCTATGTCTTCCTCATGTCCAGGGCCAATCATGGAGGACCCCTCTCTCTGACTGAAGGGCTCATGAAGCCCTAAAGTTTCTTGAAGGGTTAATAAAGTTCTAAGGTTTCTGAGACAAGCCAGCCCTAAAACAGAGGCTTGAGAATGAAGGTCAAATTCTTTGTTAATTAATACATCCCCAGACCTTGGGTCTGAAAAAGGAACGAATACCTGTTCAATGAAAGGCCACTGTTCTATATACACTAACATATTCACATCCTGAAGATTTAATCTCAAATGTGGTAACTGTCTTGTCAACAAAGGAAATGGCCTTGTTCCTATCTTATTTGCCCTGACCCACATCCTTGTTTATGTTCTTCTTGCCCCTCACTTTGTATAAAAGTCAGTTCAGCTGTAAATATGCCACTGTGGCCTCTTGCACTGCTTGACCCCAATAAAGCAGTCTATAGCCATTTAGGTCTGGTTTTATTTTTCATTCACATCACCCCAGTTAGTTCTGATCCTGACTCAGATCTAACACTGATGACCCACCCATCCTTCCTAAACTTTGAACATTTGCTCACAGACATATAACACCAGTGCCGTTAGATCAAGCCCATCTTGTCTTCCATTGGAAGTTCCACATGAATCTCCCAACTATAGTCAACTCGTTAGTAACCTTAACTGTCACTGAAAAAATCCTTTTTGCTGGGGAAAGGGACTTAGTTATGAATGTTATATTTTATTATCAGGGTGCCTCCCATATACATGAACGGCAACTATACAACCTATTGAAGATATTTCAACATGATATAAGATGCACATTTTACACTTACAGTTCAATGTGTCTTGCCACATGCATACTACCATGAAATGAATGTAAGGAAACTTCCATTACTGTACCAGTCCCAGCTCTGCTTGCCATGAGACTATCATCTTCCTTTGTCAGAAGCAACCACCACAATGTTCTCCATCACAATGGCTAGGTGTCCATTTTCTGAAAACACACTCTGTGAACTCATTTTTTTCCTTGCTATGTTTTGTTCAAGTATAAAATTTGGGGTTTAATTTAAATTATTGTGTCCATCAAAAATTTATTTCTTTTTTTTATGCTGAGTAGTCATTGTCCTCTATGATTTTCATGTATACATGTCAGGTTTTGTTTCAGTGATCAGATATTACAAATGAAGCTGCTGTGAGTGCTTGGGTGCAGGCATTTTTTAATATATATTTTAACTTTCGTATGTAAGTACCTGTGAAAAATTATAAAAGAGAAAGTGAATGTATTCTCAGCTTCCTAATGCACTATCAAAACTATGCCCAAAATGCTTGTAAGATTTTACAAAAATCCCACCTTCAATGCATGAGGATTTAGGTTCTCCCACAGTGGACAATCTTATATTTTCCACAGGAGCCATTCTTGTGGCCGTGCAGTGGGTCTCCTTGTAGTTTTGCACATGATACATTCTTGTGAGTGTGTAGTGATCTCCTAAGTAGCTTTGGTCTTTATTCCCAAGGAATGATGAGAGTGCACATACTTCAAGTATTTTTTGATCCTTCATGTTATCTTTTATGGAATCTAGGTGCAAGTATTTTGGCCATGTGTAGCAGACATCTTCAGGTTTGCTAAGATGAACTTCCAGACCAGGCACAGTTATGGATGAAGGGATTTATTGAAACTTACAGATCCAGGGGAAGTTCCATAGTGGCAGCAGAAACTGGCCTGCTTTCACAGGACCAAAACACACACACAGCACAGCACACCTAAGGAACTTCAGCTAGGCATACTTTGAATATCTTTAGATTGAAATCTCAAACCCACCACCACACCTTAAGATCCACCCAGTAAACTGCCTCCAGCCAGGTGGCTGCAGATGCAAACTACAAACAAATAAAACACTGAATATATTGGGGACCATCTATTCAAACTACCACACCATGCATCTATTAGAGTGCATGACTTCTTTGTATGGGATCTTTAGAGTCTTCATATATTATGTACGTAAAAGATATACTTGAACCCATAGCCTGTGCATGCTAAGCAAGTACTATACCACTGAGCTGAAAGCTGACCCCAAGCCGTAGTTTTTTCTTTCCTTTTCTTCATGTGTGTTTGTGTGTGATTCACGAGTGTGTATGTATCAGCTAGGGACCTAGCATTCAAAACACCTAAGTTTATGGGGAATACCTAAATTAAACCACCACAGTGGGGAAGGAAGATTGAGTGACTTCAGATCAACAGTCCCTGTGAAATCTTACTGTTTCATTTAGAGTTTCATACCTTTGAATTCTCTCCAACTCAGCACTGTGTGGTGGACAACAAGTGAATTATGGTGGGCTTGGAATTCCTCTGTTTTTGGTGCCTGTGGTTGTCTGCTTCATGAACTTTGGGTTTCCTTCCTTTACTGTGCCATGCTTACATGACTGTACATAGTAGAAAAGTAATCATGCTCTGAAATGTGTACATGCCAGCCACACTTCCGTCTTGTATATTTGTGCCTTTTTACCCTTTTACCTTCCTCTCTGAGATGCCAGAGCAAGAGTATTCCCACCAGATGACATCCCTGTGGCCTTTTACTACCCAACCTCCAGAAGTGTAACAAATAACTTTCTGTGCCTTATAAATTATCAAGTATCAAATATTTTGTTATGGCAGCTCAAAGGAGATGAAGACAGCTCTTACAATAAAAGCTGGGTGATCATCTGACCCTTGGTAATTACTAAGATCTCAGCTTGATTATTATAATAATGTGGATGTCCATCAGACTCTTGGATAATACTAAGATCTTTATGATGGCTAGGGAGATGGGTCAATGGGTAAAGTGCTTTCCACAAAAGTGTGAGGACCAGTCAAAATGGCACCCGCCTAACCATGCTTCACCTTGTGGGGAAGGAAAGGCAAGATCATGGGGTTCTTAGGGTCTATAGGTCCTAGCATAACTCCAGTGGAAAGGCATGGAGGATGAAAGTAGGGAATTTGCTGATTCTCACTGTCTCAGGTAGCCCACCAGTCCCATAAGCCCCTCAAGCAGCCACCCTAACCATTGTGCCACCCAGTTCCTCATGCACTACCCACAGACTACTTGGACCCAGACCAGCCAGCTGGCATTCCTTACTCCTCCCTCAGCTCCACTCCCCCTTCCCACCACCACAACCTTAGGCCCAGCTCTGACAGCGGTCCCAGCCGCTGCCCAGCCATATGCAGACTGGGCTCTCCTGCAAGACCTGCAGGCTACTTGGGCCCAGGCCAGCCAGCTGGCATTCCTTTCTCCCTCCCTCGATCCTCTCCCCGTTCCCACCACTGAGACCTTAATTCCAGAGTGACCACTGTCCCAATCTCTGCCATGTGAAGACCAGGTCCTCCTGCACTAACTGAACGCTGTGTGGACCTAGGCCAGGTGGATAGCCTTCCCCCTCCATCCCTAGGTTTTCCTCCCCCTTCCTGCCACTGGACTGCCACCTCATCCCTCCCACACTGTGTCTCCTCACCTGCAGCAATCACATCCCCTGCCCCGCCATGTCACAGGACCCCACAGTCCTGTACACCCCCTGCTTTGTGGTGACAACAGATCCTACTGTCCCATCTCCTGACCCCACAGCATCACAAGACTATGTAATCCATCCTCCCCCACCAACCTGCCCCAACACCAGACTGCTTTGTCCCATTTACCCCTACTCCCTGTTCCAGTCAGGCCACCTTACCACTCAGTCCCATACCCCAAACCATGGACCAACTAGCCCCTCCAAGAGGTCTTCAAGCCCCCAGCAGAGCCTCTGAGACTCCTCCCGTCTGAGCAGACAGGGCCCATTACCATCAGAAGTCTAATTGAGACAAACACAAAAGGGAATAATCACTGAAGATACTTCAAGTGTAAACGACAGATTCCTCCTGAATTAAATAAGACTCCTACACAGTGATGGGCAGACCACAGGGTAAAAGAAATAACATGAAAAATCAGATG
The DNA here is from genome assembly GCA_036365145.1 of Orientallactaga sibirica. Classification (NCBI taxonomy): domain Eukaryota; kingdom Metazoa; phylum Chordata; class Mammalia; order Rodentia; family Dipodidae; genus Orientallactaga; species Orientallactaga sibirica. Next base: position 28,981,733 of record JAEOAD010000026.1, on the reverse strand, counting down.
GAAGTAAATTCACCAAGGTTTCCCAGTCCCACAATGGAAGTCTCTAAACAAAACATAGAAGAGACAGGATCAGAATCCCAGAATGAAGACACAAGGTATGTGATCCTGGCCAAGCAATAAACAGAACTTGCAGAAAATCAACAAAAGTCCAATAATTGTATGAATGCTGTCCTCTCTAGATTAGACCTAACAGAAAATAATCAGGAAGTGTTCCAAAGACAGTTAAATGATCTGAAGGAAAGCAAAAAAAAAAAAAAAAAAAAAAAAAAAAAAAAAAAAAAAAAGGACCTCAATAATCAGCTGGCTAAGCTCAATGAAGACATAAATAAAGGCAAGGATGAATTCCAAGAAGCATTAAGAAAATCAGAAAATAACATGAAAAGGGAACTCCACAGAGGGATAGCTACTATACCTAAAAATACAAACCAAATTGAACAAGTCCAAACCTCTACAGAAGATCTCAAGAATAGAGTCAGTCATGTGGAGGATAGAAACTCAAAACTGGAAGACAAAACAGAAGAAAAAATTTGTGAGTCCAAAAATTTGAATAAGTTCAAAAATTTTTGTGAACAGAAAATGAGGGAACTGTGGGATACCCTAAAACATCCCAACATTCAGATAATAGGAATACCAGAAGGAGAAGAACTTCAGACCAAAGGCATGAGAACTTATTTAACAAAATTATTGAACAAAACTTTCTCACCCTCTCAAAAGAAAGTCACATCAAGTTACAAAAGCTTACCGAATTCCAAATAGACTGGACCAAAGGAGAAATCCTACAAGACATATTATCATTACAATGCTAAACATTGATAACAAAGAGAAATTCCTAAAAACAGATAGGAATAAACAACACATTACATATAAAGGTAATCCCATCAGAATTACTTCAGAATTCTCAGTGGAAACCCTGAAAGCCAGAAGGGCCTGGAATGGAACACAGCAAAGTACAAGAACCTATAACTCCCAACCCAAACTACTCTACCCAGCAAAAGTATCCCTCATAATAGATGGTGAAAGAAAAACTTTCCATGATAAAAGTCAGCTCTACAACTATATGTAAACAAAACCAATTCTACAGAGAGTATTTCAAGGAATTCTCCACACAGAAGAGTCAAATAAGCAACCCCAAGTACCTACAAGAAGCAGATCAAAATAACCAAACTCAGAGAAGTTGCAAAAAACTACAAAGACCAAGAAAACACCAAAACCCATAAACCACCACAATATGACACAGATTAAATCAAAGCTCATAGTTATTACCCTAAACATTAATGGCATTAATTTATCCATCAAGAGATATAATCTAACAGGGTGGATCAGAAAATTAGACCCCTCAATATGCTGTCTTCAATTAACCCATACCACTACTAAAGACAGAAATAACCTCAGAATGAAAGGGTGGAAAATGGTATTCCAAGCAAATGGAAATAAGAAACAAGCTGGTGTTGCTATGCTAGTAATGGATAAGATAGACTTCAAACCAAAAGTAAATAAAAAGTCAAAGAAAGCCACTTCTTACTTATCAAGTGAATGATCCAAAAAGAGGATATCACAATCATCAATATTTATGCACCTAACACAGGGGCACCACAATTCTGAAAATAACCTACTTGACAACAAAACAAAAACACACGTGAACACCATCATAGTTAGGGACTTCAGTACTCCACTATCAGCAACAGATAGATATCCAAACAAAAAAAAAAAAAAATCAACAGGGAAGTAAAAGAGCTCAACAACACCATAGATCAATTATACCCAAGGGACATCTACATAACAGTCTACCCAAAATATACAGAATACACATTTTTCTCAGAAGTCCATGGAACCTTCTCTAAAATAGATCATATACTGGGCCATAAAGCCTGCCTCCATCTTTTTAGTAAAATCAACATAAGTTCCTGCATGATATCAGATCACAATGCTGTAATTCACAATCAGAGAACAGGGATAGCTCCCCAACTCCTTCTATGAAGCTACTATCAGCCTAATACCAAAACCAGACAGAGATACCACAAGAAAAGAAAACCATAGGCCCATTTCCCTGATGAACTTAGATGCAAAGATCCTGAACAAAATCCTCACAAACCAAATTCAACAAGGCATCAAAAGCATTATCCACCTTAATCAAGTAGGCTTTATACTGGGAAATGCAGGGGTGGTTCAACATATGGAAATATGTCAATGTAATACACCACATAAATAAGCTTAAACACAATACCCACATGATCATTTCAAAAGATGCAGAAAAGGCCTTCAAAATACAACATCACTTCATGATCCAAACATTGGCGGGAGTAGGCATGGATGGTTAATATCTCAACTTAATAAAGGCTATATATAAACCTAAAGCCCAAATTATATTTAATGGGGAGAGACTGAAGGAATTTCCAATGAGATCAGGAACAAGACAGAGGTGTCCACTCTTACCTCTGCTCTTCAACGTAGTGCTAGAAGTCCTAGCTCAACCATTGGGATTTCATGAAGCTGACATGTTTTTTCACAGACAAGCATACAATAAGCAGATCCAATAGACTACCCACAGAATGGGAGAAAAACTTTTCCATATATACAACTGACAGAGGCCTAATTTCTAGAATGTACAAAGAAATCAAAAACCTAAACAATAAAAAAATCAAACAACCCACTCACAAAGTGGAGCAGAGAACTGAACAGGGATTTTTCAGAGGAAGAAATACAAATGGCAAACACACACTTAACAAAATGTTCAACACCCCTAACCATCAGGAAAATACAAATTTAAAACAACTATGAGATTCCACCTTACCCCAGTAAGGATAGCAAACATTTAAAAAAATCAAATGAAAACAATTGTTGGTGTGGATGTAGAGAAATAGGAACTCTCATTCACTGTTGGTGGGGATGTAAGTTGGTACAACCACTACAAAAAGCAATATGGATGCTCATAAAATGGTTGACAATAGAGTTACCAACAGACCCAGTTATTCCCTTACTGGGCATTCACCTTAAAAGCTCTATGCCTCAGTTCAGAGATATTTGCTCAACCATGTTCATAGCTGCTCAATTCATAATAGCTAAGAACTGGAATCAACCCAGATCTCCATCATTAGATGAATGGATAACCAAGATGTGGTATGTCTACATGATGGAATTCTACACAAAAGTAAGAAAAAAAAATGACACAGTGAAATTTGTAGAAACTCAGCAAACTCACTCAATCACAGAAAGGCAATCATCACATGGTCTCACTCATCTGTGGCTCATTACCTGGATCTACCCAAGATGCAGACATACCTAATAGGCATCTTGAGGACCAGACAATAGGGATGGTGGGGTGGGAGAGGTGGGAAAGACTGTGTGTGTTGGGGGGTATACAAAACTGAACCCAAATGGAACTGGTACCATAAAATTCTATATCCTGAAAGACAGACTAAATGTTGAACCTTCACCAGGTCCTTAGTGGGAACACCTGAATCAAAGGACCCTGGAAAAGATATGATAAAGACTAACCTTAATTTTCTCCTGCCTCTCTCTCTCTTCTAATTTTTTCTTTTATACTACCTATGTTTTTCTTCCTTCTTTTTCTTTGTACTAGCCTGTAACTCCCAGTACCAGGATGCAGTTAACATCCATGATGAGCTGTTGATCAGAGAGACCTACACAGTCTCCCAAAAGGAGACGGACTTCTGTCAGAGCACTTGATTACCCACCAAAGGTTAATTGTAAGACCCTACTGCTGAAGACACCATATGCTGTTGGTATGGAACATGGAGAGACCTGGCAGGAATCTGGAAGAGGAGAGCCTTCTCCAGACAGTTAGCTCATTTAGTGCCAGAAGGTGCTACATGAGCTACTGGGGGGAAATGGCCAACACTGCCCAAGCAACTCGAGGTCTTAGCTACTCAGCAGCAAACAGCCTGAAGTGATGCTCACCCAAGTGCAATATAGCATACATCCACTGTAGGTAAACAACTGCTCTTGTATTGGCTAACAGATCCACTCAGTGGAACAGAACCCATTGCTGGAACTGGGAAACAAGTTTGAATCATATCCGAATAATGAGTTCACTCTCCAATATCAAGATTGCACCAATTTGGGCCTACAAGAGGGCCTACATCTATGAAATTCTCTCTAAACAAATAATGGTTATCTCATTTATCTGGTGTTGACTTCACTGTCCATTGGAGAATCTGCTTCTCTTTTTCAGATGTATGCAGAATCTGAGAAGAGAATCAGCCCATCACACTACACCAGGGCCCCAGCTGAAACCATAGAGTAATTGGGGAAATGAGCAAGAGTGCTGTTTTCTTGGTGAACCTGATGTCAGCACAAGGGTGAAGGAGATAGACACAGAGAACACTCAACTCCAACCAAATAAGAGATCCAGAGACACAGAGGCTCCAAAGACCTCATCACTGAAGTAGACCTAAAATGAACCCAATATGGCTCAGGGAAATTCACAGAAGAGCGGGCAGAAAGATTGTTAGAGCCACAAGTTGGGACAGTACACACACAGACATTGTCTCTTCCCCATAACAGATGGCTACCCCCACAATGCATGATGCACAATCCCCATGGGGATAACTGGTCCCTGTATAGAGGAGGGTCCCTTCGGACAGGAATAAGAACAGTACCAACATGTGATGTTTACACACTGAATATGTATATAACTAATAAATAAAAATGGGAAAATATTAAAAACAAGTGTGAGGACATGACTTTAGATCCCCAGAATTCATGTACATGCCAGGCAGGTGAATAACTATAATCCCAGCACTGGGGAGCAGAGACAGGAAAACTATAGGGCTCAATGGATATTAATGTAGTCAAGTTAGTGAGCTAACTCTGATTCAGAAATACATGCTATTTTAATGAATAATTGAGGAAGACACCCAGTATGGACTTCTGACCTCCACATGCACACATGTGCACACACAAACCTATGAACATGCATACATATACACATGCACACCAAGCACATACAGAGGTCTTTGTCCATTTGTATTTATTATATTGCCTAGAATTACTAAAGTTGATTTTTAAAATATTTTTGTTTTATTTGAAAAGGGAGAGAGAGAATAAAAATAAGCGTGCTAGGTCTTCTTGCCACTGCAAAAGAACCCCAGATTTATATTCCACTTTATGCATCTGGCTTCATGTGGGTACTGGGGAATCACCCAGGCTGTCAGGCTTTGCAGGTAAACACTTAACCATGGAGCCTTCTCTTTAGCCCAAAAGTTGATTTTAATGGTCCTCAGTTTTTAAGCAGATCTGTGCTGTTTTTAAGTTTCATAAGGATTACTCATGCAGTGAATTATCTCTTCAATCAAATAAATAGCTACAAATATTTACAAGGCATCACAAATGAATTCTCTGCTGTTTGCGAAAATTTATTCATTAGTGCACTTTGGGTTTTAAATAATACAGAATTGCATTCAAACCAATTGAAATACATCAGGATCTTATATGTTTTACACCATCTTATCTGATGAGCAAGGTGTGATTCACATGCTGGGCTCTGAGCAGAGATGAAAGAGGGGAGTGAGATGCATACATACCCTGCTAACTGTGACAATGAGTTGTGGATCACAGGGGCCCATAGCCCCTCTCTAGATCTCACTGGGAGTGTATAGACTTGAGTTGTTGATTTCTGTGTAGTCACTCACTGTTGAGAGGATCGTACCATTGTCATTTGTCTGCAGAGGGTTACAATTAGCACATTTTGGAAATTTACTTAGGTGACTCTGCAGATGGCATGAAGATACTTAGTCTTTGACCCCAGTATCAGTTTCTTTTTTTATTGCTGCGATCAAATCCTAGACCAGCAGCAAATTAAGGAAGGAAATGGTTTACTTGACTCATGTTTGAAGGAGAGGTAGTCCATTACAGAATGGACAGCACTGCAGGCTAGCTCGTCACATTGCAGAGAGACAACAGGAAGTGAGTGGGTCTATGAAATTTCAAGGTCCACCCCCACTGACCCACTTCTACCAGCAAGACTCCACCTCTAACCATTTCACAACCTTCCCAACCAGCAGCAAAGCTGGGGAACAAGTGTTCAAACACATGAGCCTGTGGGGACAGTTCACATTCAAACCACAGTAGCCCCACTCCTCAAAGACACTAGCTGAGCTCTGGTGTTTCATCAGCCTCAGTGTTGAGGGCAAAATTCTGTGTTCTCACATAAAATTTGCTATCTTTCTCTCTCTCTCTCTCTCTCTCTCTCTCTCTCTATATATATATATATATATATATATATATATATATATATATATATATATATATATATATATATATATATAATCTCCTGTAGAGAATTCCCTGTATGTGTAAATGCATTGCAGAGAATGGCTGTTTAGGGGCCTGTATATTCCTTTTCACTATTGCAGTTGTTTCTGGGTAGTGAGGATTTTCATTTTTAAACCATTGAACAATTTATTTTATTTTATTTTATTATTTTTTATAACTTTTCAATATTGAGAACTTCTATACTTACAGATAATAAACAGATTTTTCCCTCCTCTCCCCCATTCATCTTCAGAACTCCACTCTCCATTATATCCCCTCCCTCTCTCCATCAGTCGCTCTTTTAATTTGATGTCATCTTCTTTTTTCCTATTATGAGGGTCTTGTGAAGATATTGCTAGGCACTGTGAGGTCATGGATAGCAAGCCAATTTCTGTCTGGACAGTTGCATTATAAGGAGTTGTACCCTTCCTTTGGCTCTTACATTCTTTCTGTCACCTCTTCTGCAAGGGACCCAGAGGCTTGGAGGGTGTTATAGAGATGTTTCAGTGCTGGACTCTCCTCTGTCCCTTCTTTTCAGGAAAGAGCCTTTTGATTCATCCCAGTGGTCATTGCCATCTGAAAAGAGAACCTTCTTTAACCAGAAGTGAGAGTAGCATTAATATATGAATGTGAACATTAAGTGTAGTGCTTTCAGGACAGTTGGGTGGGAATAATATATACATTTGGCCAGACAAGAGCAGGCTTTATACCCCTAGGCTCATGAACTCCTGTGCCATAGACTTTTGATTAGGTTTTTCAGTACCAGGCATGTATTCCCTCCCATAGAGTGGGCCTTCAGTCCAATTAGAGAGCAGTTGGTTTCCCCCAGAGCACACATGCCACTATTGCACCTGTTTGGACATTTGGCATGTCTGGCCACACTTGAGGTTTCCAGTGTCCACTCTTCACCACTGATGATTTCTGACTCCCATATGGCTGCATGCAGGGCAGCTTTTTCCAGCTTTCAGTTGGCTGGTCTACAGGGAGAAGGTTTTCTGCTTATCACCAGCTTGATTTCTCAGTGACATTGCCACTCAGGTAAGTGAGGTCTTCAGCAATAGGGTCTTACCATATGTTCCTCAAGGGAAACCAAGGGCCTTGGCAGTACCTTGTAATGTTTTGGAGGCAACAGGGACCTTGCTGGCCAACAACTCACTGGAAGGTATCCCATCCCTAGCACTGAAAATTTTCCAATAACAATATATACCTTCTGGATGTCCCATTATTCAAAAAAGTAGATTTAAATAAGTCTTATTCAGAATATATTGAATTTTAATTGATCCTCCACACAGCCTTCATTTATACATTTTTTTCCCCTGGCCTTGCTTATGCCTTTCCCCTGCCTGCAATCTGTTCTTCTATTTCATATATACAATACCATCCCCTTAAGTCATTCCCTTTCTTCCCTCCCTTATAACCCTTTTCTAGCTTACTGGTCTCTGCTACCAATGTTTCATTCCAGCTCACACACAGGTCTATACATTTGTAACTAGGATCCACATATGAGACAGAACATGTGACATTTGACTTTCTGAGCCTGGGTTACCTCACTTAGTATAATCCTTTCCAGATCACTCCATTTCCCAGAAAATTTCATAATTTCATTTTTTTTCACTGCTAAATAGAACTCCATTGTGTAAATGTACCACATCTTTATTATCCATTAATCTGTGAAGTGACATCTAGGCTGATTCCATTTCCTAGCTATTGTGAATAGAGCAGCAATAAACATGGTTGTGTAAGTATCTCTAAGGTAGTGAGAAGTGTCCTTCAGATATATGCCTAGGAGTGCTATAGCTGGATCATATTGTAAATCTATTTTTATCTGTCTCAAGAACCTCCACACTGATTTCTATAATGACTGAACCAGATTACATTCCCACCAACAGTGTAGAAGGGTTCCTATTTTCCACATTCTCCCCAACACTTATTGTCATTTGTTTTCTTGATTGTAGCCATTCTGACCTGAGTGAGATGGAATATCAAAGTACTTTTTTTTGTTTTGTTTTGTTTTTGTGAGGTAGGGTCTCACTCTGGTCCAGGCTGACCTGGAATTAACTATGTAATCTCAGGGTGGCCTCGAACTCTCGGTGATCTTCCTACCTCTGCCTCCCAAGTGATGGGATTAAAGGTGTGCGCCACCACGCCCGGCTCGGAATATCAAAGTACTTTTAATTTGCATTTCCCTGATGGCTAAAGATGTAGAACACTTTTTTATATGCTTATATGCCATCTGTATTTCTTCTGGTGAGAACTCTCTATTTAGTTCCATAGCCTATTTTTTTTAAACTGGATTGTTTGATTTCTTGTTCTGTTTTTTGAGTTCTTTGTATATTGTGGATATTAATCCTCTGTCAGATGTATAGCTGGCAAAGATTTTCTCCCATTCTGTAGGTTGTCTCTTTGATCTATGCACAATGTCCTTTGATGTACAAAAGCTTTGTAATTCCATGAGATCCTACTGGTTGATTAGTGGTTTTATTTCCTGAGCAATTGAGGTTATATTCAGAAAGCCATTGCCTATGCCAATATGTTTAAGGGTTTCCACTACCTTTTCCTCTAGCAGTTTCAGTGTTTCAGGTCTGATATTTAGGTCCCTGATCCACTTGGACTTGATTCTTGCACATGAAGAGAGACAGGGACCTATTTACATCCTTCTACATATAGATATCCAGTTTTCCCAGCACCACTTGTTGAAGAGGTTAACTTTTCTCCAGTGAATATTTTTGGCATTTTTGTGAGGTCCTCTGTTCTGTTCCATTGATCTACATGTCTGTCTTTGCCAGTACCATGTTATTTTTGTTACTACGGCTTTGGAATATAACTTAAAATGAGGTATGGTGATACCACCAATCTGATTTTTGTTGCTCCAAATTGTTTTGGCTATTCAAGGTTTTTTGTGCTTCCAGTTGAATTTTAGGATATTTTTTCTATTTCTGTGAAGAATGCCATAAGAATTTTAATGGGTATTGCATTAAATGTGTAGATTGCTTTTGGCAAGATTGACATTTTCACAACATTGATTCTTCCAATCCAAGAACATGGGATGTTTTTCCATTTCTTTGTGTCTTCCACAATTTCTCGCTTGAGTGTTTTAAAGTTCTCATTGTAGAGATCCTTCATTCTTTGGTTAAGTTTATTCAAAGGTACATTTTTTTTAGGGGAATTGTGAATGGGAGAGATTCCCCAATTTCATCCTCTGAATGTTTGTTGTTAGTATACAGAAAAACTATTGACTTCTGTGTGTTTATTTTGTATCCTGATACATTGCTAAAAGTGTTTATCAGCTCTAACAATTTGCTTGTAGAGTCTTCTGGGTTCTTTATGTATAGAATCATATCATCTGCCAATAATGAGAATTTGATCTCTTCCTTTTCAATTTGTATCCCTTTTTTGAGTGTCCCTTGCCTTGTTGCTACAGCTAAGACTTTTAGTACTATATTATATAGAAGTGGAGATAGTGGACACCCTTGCTTGTTCCTGAATTTAATGGAAAAGCTTCAAGTTTTTCCCCATTTACTATTATGTTGGCTGTAGGTTTGTCATAAATAGCTTTTGTTACATTGGGATATATTCCTTCTATTCCCAGTTTCTATAATACTGTTACCATAAAGGGATGATGGGTTTCCTCAAATGCCTTTTCTGCATCTATTGAGATGATCATGTAATTTTTGTCCTTCAGACCATTTATATGGTGTATTATATCTATTGATTTGCATATGTTGAACCATTCCTGAATCTCTGGGATAAAACCTACTTGGTCAGGGTGAATAATCTTTCTGTTATATTTTTGTATTATGTTTGCCAATATTTTGTTGAGAAGTTTTGCATCTATGTTCATGAGGAGATTGGTCTGTAATTTTCTTCTTTTGTTCTGTATTTGTCCAGTTTTGGTATCAGGGTGATGCTGGATTCTTAGAATGTGTTTGGTATATTTGCTTCCTTTTCAATTTTATGGAAAAGTTTGGGAAGTAGTGGTGTTAGTTCTTTCTTGAAGGTCTGGTAAAATTCACCAGTGAATTCATCTGGGTCTGGACTTTTTTTGGTTGGGAGACTTTACATAACTGCTTGGAACTCTGTACTTATTATAGGTTTATTTAAATGGTTTATCTCATCTTGATTTAATATTTGTAGGTCATATGAATCAAGGAAATCATCCATTTCTTTTAGATTTTCAACCTTAGAGGCATATATATTCTTAAAGTATGTCTGTATAATTTTCTGAATTTCTTTGGTATCTGTTGTAATGGTGCCTTTTTCATCTTTAATTTTATTAATTTTTTTCTTTTCTCTCTTTATTCTGTCAGATTTGCTAAGGGACTTTTATAATCTTTATCCTTTCAAAGAACCAAATCTTTGTTTCATGGATTGTTTGGATTTTTTTGTTTCTATTTCATTAATTTCTGCCTTAATCATTATTTCTTCCTGTCTACTGATTTTCTATTTGCCTTGTTCTTCTTTTTCCAAGGCCTTAAAGTAAAGCAGTAAATTGTTTACTTGTGAACTCTCTAATTTCTTTTTTTTTTTTTTTTTTTTTTCGTTTTTCGAGGTAGGGTCTCACTTTAGCTCAGGCTGACCTGGAACTCACTATGTAGTCTCAGGATTGCCTGGAACTCACAGCGATCCTCCTACCTCTGCTTCCTGAGTGCTGGGATTAAAGGCATGAGCCACCATGCCCGGCCTCTCTAATTTCTTAATATAGGCACTTAGAGCTATAAATTTCCCTCTTAGGACTGCCTTCATTGTGTCCCAAAGGTTTTTGTATGTTGTATTCTCATCATCATTTGATTCTATGAATTTATTGATTTCCTTTTTAATTTCTTCAAAACCCATTCATCATTCAATAGTATACTGTTTAGTCTCCATGAATTTCTGTGTGCTCTGTAGTTTTTCTTGTTGCTGATTTGCAGTTTAATCCCATTGTGGTCAGGTAGAGTCCAAGGGATTATTTCAATTTTCCTGTATTTGTTAAGATTTGATTTGTGTCCTAATATATTGTCTATTTTATGTTCCATGTGCTGCTGAGAAAAATGTATATTCTGCACCAGTTAGTGGAATGTTCAGTATATATCTGTTAGGACCATTTGTTCCATAACATCATTTAATCCAGATGTCTCTCTGTTTATTTTTTTGCTGGGATGACCTGTCAATTAATGTGAGTGGGTTATTGAAGTCACCCACTACAATTGTGTTTGATGTTATCTGTGATGTTAAGTCTAATAGTATTTGTTTGATGAAATTAAGGGGCCCCATGTTAGGTGTGTATATGTTCAGGATTGTAACATCCTCCTGTTGGAGTGTTCCTTTAATTGGTATAAAATGACCTTCTTTATCTTTCCTCACTAATGTTGGTTTGAAGTCTATCCTTTCACATATTAGGATAGCTTGTTTCACAGGCCCATTTGTTGAAATACCATTTTCCATCCTTTCACCCTAAGAAGGTTTCTATCCTTTATTGAAAGATGAGTTCCTTGCGGCAACAGATGGCAGGATCTTCCTTTGAATCCACTCTGCAAGCATGTGTCTTTTGGTGGGGCATTAAGGCCATTGATATTAAAAGTTATTATTGAAAGATATGTATTTATTCTTCTTGTTTTGTAGTGTTTTCTTTTTTGCTTTACTCACTTGTTTTAACTGTTATTTGAGTATGGCTCATTTTTTCTATTTCCTCCTGTGTGTGTCTGCCTTTCCCTTCATCATGAAGGATTTCTTCAAGTATTTTCTGTAGAACTGGTTTATTTGTCACAAATTCTGTTAGCCTGTTTTTATTGTGGAAAGTCCTTATTTCTCCTTCAATTTGAATAGATAGATTTTCAGGATAAAGTAATCTTGGTTGACAGTTTTTATCTTTCAGAACTTGGAATACATCATTTCAAGCCCTTCTGGCTTTTAAATTTGTGTTGATTAATCTGCTGTGATCTTGATGGGCTTGCCTTTGTAGGTCACTTGTTTTTTCTCTCTAACTGCTTTCAATATATTTTCTTTGGTTTGCATGTTCAGTAGTTTAATTATAACATGGCAGGAGATGTTCTTTCTGGGTTTTGTCTGTTTGGTGTTCTAAAAGCTTCTTGTATCTGCATTGGCATTTTTTCCCCAATTTGAGGAAATTTTTCTTCTATGATGTTGTTGAAAATGCCTACTAAGCCTCTGGATTGAAATTCTTCTCCTTCTCCTATACCCTGAATTCTTATGTTTGATCTTTTCCTAGTGTCCCGGATATCTTGGAATTCCCATTCATACCTTTATATTAGCTTATCTTTCTCTTTGTTGGACTGTCTCAGGTCTGCCACCTGGTCTTCTCGCTTAGATATTCTATTCTCTCCTTCATCCATTCTACTGGTGAGACTTTCCACAAAGCTTTTTTATTTCACTGACTGTGTTCTTCAGAGCTAGCATTTCAGCCTGGTTTTTCTTCAGTATTTCTATTTCTTTACTCATGTCCTGTAATGACCTTTTTATTTCATAAGCTGGTGTCCTGTATTCTTTTTCAGGGGTTTGTTTTCTTCTTTGAATCCTTTCATTTCTTTTGGTGCAGATATGATCATTGGTGCAGATATGATCATTCTTTTGAAATCTTTGTCAGGTATTTCATGTAAAACAGTCTCATTGGTGATCATTTCTGATAGATTTATAATTTTGGGTTGGATTGTATTGACTTGATTCTTTGTGTTTCTTGTATTATAATGTAGCAACTTTTGCATCCTGAATTGATTTGATGCTTGGGTTTTCTACTTATCTGTAGTGTTCTTAGATGTAGTGATCCATCTTTATATACTTTCATGATATGAGTTTAACATGCCAAGTGTAGCTCTTGTACCCCAATCCAACTGCAGAGATAATCCTAGGTGTTGGGTTTGCTTGCTAAGCAAATATTCTAGTGGACTGAGTGAAACAATATACTGCAAATTCTAAACTTATACTAAGCAGTATACACAGTCAATAAAAACAAGCACAAAGTATACAAGTGTAGGGATTAAAACAAATAAATAGTCTTATAAGGCCAAAATCCCTAAGGGTGTGTGTTGCTCTACACCCTTAATCCTGTCAGGTAGGAGGTAGAGAATTTGGTTCTGAATTGGGTCCAGGTCAGCCTGGATCTGGATTAGACCCTGCCCGCAATAATGTCAGAAGCAAAAGACAAAGGCTCTATAAATCTGAAAGCAGTAAAGGCAGCAATATTCAATCCCCCAAGTACAGTTTATTTGAAAATGGTAAAGCCAACCAAAAATATGTAACCCATAACCTGCCCTGACATGGACCAAGAGATTAGCCCTTCTAATGTAGTCCTATGTACCTGCTTTTTATTTTTTTATTTTTTATTTTATTATTATTTTTTTTATCAATTGGCCTTGTTGCCTTTTGGTTTGGCTTCCAATCTCACCAATTTGCTGAGTGTCTACCTGTATCCCTTCTTGTTGTGCTCTGTTCAGCTGTGCTGGATGCACTGCTGTGCGGGGGCGGGGGGGGGCTGATGCCAGACGTTCATGGTTCTGATGGTTGGGGAATGGGAGAATTCAGGAAACCTGGAGTTGCTCACACTGTCCCCCTGTATCTCTTTCAGTAACTCTTTAGTTGATCTCAGCTGTTTGTACTTTAGATTTCTTGACTCTGCAAGGAGGCTGATGAGGTTGGAAAGTCCCTTTGTTTGGTCTCTGCTGCTCAGCATGCTTGGCAGGTGGGGCCAGGTGTGTGGATCACGTGGATTGGGGGTGCCATGTTTAGGGCCACAAGCTCCTCAGTAGCATGCTGGACATTTTCCTCCTTTCTGGTGGAACTTGGTCTCTCCTCCTTCTTCTCTGCTGTGTCTAAGAAAAACCTATACTCCTGCACTTTTCAGACAAAGAGTGTATTTTGCTGTGGTTTTGCTTAAATCCCTTACTGGGCTGATTTGGCATGGCTCCTATGCCACCATCTTAACTGGAAGTCCAGGAGTAGACTCTTGAGGATTCTTGTCTTAAAGCAATGCTTATGCATCTATAAAAAGCAGTGATGCCTGGTGTACTTAGGAATTTTTACACTGGAGGTGTACTGGAGAATGTTTTTGTAATAGCATCAGTGAGGCAGTGAGTGAGAGGGCCAGGATTATGAGGGGAGAGAAGCTGAAATTCACTAACTCCACACAATGCAACACTGCTCCTCATGAGCAAGAAAGCTCTCTTGATGAGAGCACAAAGTTGAAATGTCAACATTACATGTCATATAATTTCACTTAGGGGATATACTGGAAATGAAAACATGGATAACAGTCTAGAGGCTTCTGGGGGTTAAAAAAGGGATCAAAAGCCTAGCTGTACATTTGCATAAACTTTTTAAAAATATCAAATTCAGAGTCTTTACCCTTTACCTGAAGCTCAAGATGCATGCTCAGGATATCTTATGGGTGTACTGTGAGCACTTTACAGTGTGGACTATGGTATAGAAGAGAAGATGAGCTTTATCTAGAAAAGCAGATTATCATTAAGTGATTCAGATAAATCACAGGTTTTTGTGTAGGGAGGATGAACACACTGATGTTTTATAGTGAGATCTGTGGCTGACGAGAAAGAACAACTAAGAATGGCATATAAATTTGAAAGGAATAATGACAAGATTTCTACCACACTAGGGCAGGCAAGGAGAGTTGAATATTTCAACTACAATGGTAGATTTCATTATTTAAATAACATTTATTATTTATACAGTTTAATTTTTACTTACTGTTTGTACTTGGTCTCATGGAGAGCTGTGGAGCTGAGATGGTCCTGCCCCATTTCAACCTTAACAGAGGCAACATAGCCAGGCCTCTGCATTTTCCTGGGACCAGCAATCAGGAGCCATTAACACGCCTATTACTCCCACTGGGGAACCAATGACCAGTCCCATAGGAGATCTACTCTCCTGTCACACTACCCATGGCTGAGCATGTGGTCAACAGTTTACACTCATTGTTCATTTCTGGTTTATTCTTAATAGCTCATGCACAAAGTCTGAGCCATTGTTTACAATTTTGTTTGGAATTCTTGTGACAAATCTAATGAGGGATACATAGCGTTGTGAACATCCTTTGGCAAATGCTAATTGCTCAGTTGTTATTAGACATTAATATTGCAATTTACTTTACTCATTTAAAACTAGTTACTGAGCATTATCCAACCACAAGGTTCTGCCTGCTGCAGGTATAAAATCAGACACTCTGATTAGGTCAGGGGTTAACTAGCCAAGTTGTACCCCCCCACCACAGGAGCATGAATGATGGATTAGGAAAAGAAAAGAAGGTGAATTACTTCCATTCCAGGTCTTTTGCTGAGCTTAGGCAGCCAGTCCAGGCATCCATGGCAGTTCTGAATGTTTTTGTAGTTATGCAACAATAAATTGATTCTGTCTTTTGAGTGGTTGGTTGCTTGGTTCCTTTTTTGCTATTTATAATCGCATGTTTGGTTCACCTGTGAGAGAACAGGATATGGCTAAAGCATGTGGCCACCAGGTGGCAATCAATGATTTGAATGATGTGACAGATGCTCTCACTGTAAAACCAAGAATGTTGGGCATATTTTACTTAGTGAGTTTTTATTTAGTTTTAGATCTTGATGCACAGCATCTCATTTAATCTCCAAAAGTCTTTTGACTCCATTGTCTTTCAAAAAGTTAAACACTATTACTGTGTAAGTTGGTGTGGATGTTTGAATGTAATGTTCCCCCCCCACCACCAACTTCACATGTTTGTGATTGAGTTTCTGCTTAGTGGAAATTTCTAGGAGGTAGAGCCTTTCTGGAGGACATATGTCATGGAGGCAGACCTTGGGGTTGAGATCAGCCTTAATGTATGTATGTTCAGAGTCAACTCATGCTTGCTGGTGCTGGCTATTCTCCCTCCCTCCATCTCTATCTATCATCTATTTATCTATCATCATCATTATTATTATTATCTATCTATCATCTCTCTATCTATCTATCTATCTATCTATCTATCTATCTATCTATCTATCTATCTATCATCTATCATCTATCTGTATATCATCTACCTCTCTCTCTCTCTCTATCTGCTGAGGATGTATGAAGTGTGCCAGCTTCCTTCACCATGATGTGGCTGTCCTTGGAACATATAACCTGATATAGACCATTTCTTCCTACAGCTACTTATGGTCAGGTGTTTTTCTCTACAATGAAAAGATAACTGCAATGCTTAGCTATCGTGCTCTTCTACATTATCTCAGAGAAAGGAAACCTTATGTTCACACAAAATTTATACACATGGGGCTGGGGAAGTGGCTCAAAGTGTAAAGTGCTTGCCATGCAAACCATGAAGATCAGAATTCAGATCCTGGCATTCATGTACAATGATGGATGTGGTGGCATGTGCCAGTAAACTCACCACTGGAGAGGTGGACACAGGAGACCCACTAGGCTTTGCTATATAGCTTTAAGCAAACTCACAAAAACAGTGAATTCCAGATTCAGTAAGAAACCCCATCTCATAAAAATAAGGTGGAGAAGCAATACAGGAAGATACCTCATATCTGCCTCTGGTCTAAATAGGTGCACACAAATGCACCCCAATACACATGTAAAAATATTATACACAGGGCTGGAGAGATGGCTTAGCAGTTAAGGTGCTTGCCTATGAAGCCTAAGGACCCATGTTTGACTCCCAGATGCAAGATGACACAAGTGTGCAAGGTCACACATGTGCCTTAGGTGGCACATGTATCTGGAGTTCGATTACAGTGACTGGAGGCCTTGGTGTGCCAATTCTCTCTGTTTCTCACTCTTGCTTTCTTGCATGAATTAAAAAATGACCAGTCTGTTGGGCTTGCCTCAAAAAATATATGAGAATAGATATGAGAATAGAATATCCAAGACCTGAATACAACCTACATTTACCTTCACAAGTAAATATTTAAACAAACTGTGAGATGTCAACATAATGATCTACTACTCAGAAATAAAAAAGAATGGACTATTCATAGACCCAGCAGCCCAAGGGAATTGTGTTGATGTCAAAGGCCAATCCCAAAGAGTTATATGTGATATTTGTTTTGGAAATTACAAAATTATGGAGAACAGGTTGTTGGTTTCTACTGGTTAATGAGTAGATCACAAACTCAGATGTATATTAAGACACATTTTTAAAGAGTATCAAACTCAAAGCCTCTTCCTCAAGCCTAGGAAAGTACAATAAAGATGTCTTAAATGATGTATTAATAAGCACCATGGTTAACCATGGTGTAAAGATCCTTTTATGATCTAACACTGAGGGTGGAATTTATCTCAAGAAGCAAAAGGGTATCACAACATGGTATAAATTAGTCAGGAGAGTGAAATGAGCACACTCTTGTTTCATAAAGAGAACTGTGGCTAAAGAGGGCAGAGCAGTTAGGAGTGGGACATACTTTGAATCAAGAACACTGAGAAGTCTTCTGCGTTAGTCCAGGCAATGACTGGTACCAATCTGAACTGCAGTCATTGATTTTGTTACTTAGTAGTGATTTGCTGTATAGAGTGTGGTGGTTTGATTCAGGTGTCCCCATAAACTTAGGTGTTCTGAAAGCTAGGTTCCCAGCTGATGGAGATTTGGGAATTAATGCTTCCTGGAGGCAGTGTAGTATAGGGGGTGGGCATATGGGTATTATAGCCAGTGTCCCCTTGCCAGTGTTTGGCACACTCTCCTGTTGCTATGGTCCCCTTTATGTTGGCCAGGAGGTGATGTCCACCCTCTGCTCATGCCATCGTTTTTCCTGGCAATCATGGAGCTTCCCCCTCAAGCCTGTAAGCCAAAATGAACCTCTTTTTTCCCACAAGCTGTTGTTGGTTGAGTGATTTCTACCAGCAATGTGAACCTCACTGCAATAGTAAAGTGGTACTGAGGGTGGGGGCTGCTGCTACTAGACACCTGACTATGTGGTTTTGGCCTTTTGGAGCTGATTTTCAAGAAGAATGTGGAAGGATTTGAAATCTTGGACTAAGAGATGCCTTGTAGTGCTGTAAGTACAGTTTGATGGCCTGTTCTGGTCAGAGTTTAAAGGCCTAAATTCCATAAGAAGTATGGACTGTGAGGTTTGGCTTATGAGGGTGAGAGAGAACTTTGCTTGGACTGGGCTAGCAGTTTGTGTGAGAAGCTTGCTGTTATGGCCGTGTCCTGAGAAGTTGTGCAAGGTTGCTTTGCATAGAAATGAACTGGTTATGGCACAGAAAAACAAATCTTCGGGTGAACTGCTGGCAATTCAGCTGTAATTGAGATATTACAACCTTTTTGACTGGGCCAGCTGATCTGCACTGGGGTAACAGAAAGAATGAGACTCTATTGAAGGGGCTTCAGTGCTCAAGGAGTGTCTTGTTCTTCAAAATCTGCTTTAGCTCCCCGTGGATTAACAAATTGGCACCCTACCTGGTATTGTAGAATATAAGAAATGCAGCAAAGAGAGGGTCATTGAGGTTGTTGCAACATGGTTTTGTGTTTTGGAAATAGCCATGGGCAGTGTGAAGCAGGTTTGCTGGATGCCTGCATGGAGACCTGTTGGAGCTGTGAGGATGAACCATGGATTGCAGTGGAGACCAGTGGAGATGTCAGGACCACAAGATGGATGCTAAGGAAAGCTGCTGGCCCCAGTGAAGTTTTCCAGGACTGTGAGTCACCTAGCTGGAAGGGGCAGAATTGGAATTCCAGAGACTTGTTACTGGTTAGAATTATCAGACTTGGAAATTTGTCAGTGACTAGAGTTGTTGGACTTGGAGTTACAGTTTGATGTTTTCCCTGGTTGTTTAAAATCTTGTATTGGCTGAATATTTCTTTGCTATGCCCAATGCCATCTTTTGCAGTATAAATGTTTATTCTGTGCCATTATGAGTTTGGGAGGGAATTTTTTTCTTTTTTCTTTTTTTTTTTTTTTTTTTTTTTTATTATGGCTAAGTTAAAAGACCTTAGATCGTGGGGATGTTTGAACATCATTAGGATTGATTAAAAACTATGGGGACTTTTAAAGTTGGATTAAATGCATTGTATTTTATATCATGTATGGATATCAGTTTATGGGGGCCAATGGTGGAATGTAGTGGTTTGATCCAGATGTCCCCTTAGGTGCTCGGAAAGCTAGGTTCCCAGCTGATGGAGATTTGGGCATTAATGTCTCCTGGAGGCAGTATAGTGTTGGGGGTGGGCTTACGGGGCATTATAGCCAGTGTCCCCTTGCCAGTGTTTGGCACATTCTCCTATTGCTATTGTCCACCTTATTTTGGTCAGGAAATGATGTCCACCCTCTGCTCATGCCATTGTTTTTCACTGCCATGATGGAGCTTCCCCCTCAAGCCTGTAAGCCAAAATAAACCTCTTTTTCCCACAAGCTGTTCTTTGTTGGGTGATTTCTACCAACAGTGCAAACCTGACTGCAACATAGAGATATCTTCATTTTTATTAAAACCTGTTGATTTTATATTGTGTTATGCGAGTTTTGATCATTGTGATGAAATATCTTGATAGTCAATTTAAAAGAAAAGATTGATTTTGGCTCAAAGTTTTGGACAAAGGTTTTGCTCCATGGTTGGTTGGTATTTTGCTTTTGGGCCTACAACAAGGCCGACATCACAGTGAGAATGAATTGTGTGACACCAGTACCCACCTTTTACAAGCAAAAAGCAAGAGAGACTAGAAAGGATCAGGGTTCATATTAAGGGTACATCACATCCTCAAATGCCTGACTTCACCCACTAGGCATCACATCCTGAAGGATTCACCACCACCCAATGTCTCCATACGGTTCTCTTGAATACATGGATATTTAGGGAACATCTGTGATCAAACTGCTGAGTTAAGGCTGGAGCTCAGTAATAGCCCAGCTTGTAAAAATCCCTAGGTTTGATCTCCAAAGTCATAAGAACAATCCAAACTATAGAATTAATTATAGCAATTGCAAATTATATAGTTGTTAAAAAGATACATAGTGGTAAATGTTTTATAATAGGAGCATTAGAATGCATTATTTCCATTGTAGCAGAAAGAGTCAACATGGGAAAGTTAGGAATCATCATCTAATGCAACATATTTAAAAAATTTCGTGACAAATATTCAATAGCATCAACTCTATTGCTAAAAAATGTTTTAAAATAAATTTATAGATGTTAATGGTTAGAGTCTCAGAGACCCCTCCCCCCATCTGGCCAAAACTGATGTCTTCAAAGAGCTCTGCCAATGTCTCCTTCTCTGAGTATTGGCCCACAGTTCTACAAGCCCCTCTCCCACTGGCCACTCCACCATGCACCAACGGCATGGACATATGAGCCTGGTGCTCTTCTCCCACTCTTGTGGTCATGACCTCTTCCTTCAAACAAGATATGTATTTCTTTGTTTATATCTCTTTATCTCTTTAAGTCTCTGTTTCCACTCAGCTGCCTATGTGCACCCCTCTCCATTCACTCTCCCTCTTTCCCTCTCTTCTCAACTCCCACCTGGTCCAGAGCCTTTCATCAGCATGAGCACCTGCAGCAGTGGACTTCCTCCAGCTCCTTCCATCCCCTCCATGTGTGTTGATGTGTGCTGGGGCCCTTTTTCCCTCTCCTTCCTATGTGTGCTGGTGGGTGACTCTCATTCTGAGCCTTTTATATAAGTTCCCCATTTGTAAAAATTGTGTTCTCAGAGCCTCTACATTTGAATGTCCATTACATTATCATTATGAGATGGCATAGAAACTTGAATTTGTTCAACTAAAAGAAAACAAAAATGTGCATAACTACATAAATCCCAATATCAAGAATAAAGATGTTGGAAGAACTGCTCACAGATGTTGTAAGTACTGCCAACAGATTTTCTTGGAGATGAGAACTGCAGTCTGGGATATTTTGGGTCCCACATCATGCCCCACTCAAACATGTGTGGTCAACAAGCAATCATGCTTCATCATGGGAGAGTCTGATTCTGGAAGGACAAAACTCAAGCATGTGAAAGTGACCAGTTACTAGAAAGTGAAAATTTATTTTCACAATCATACACAGTATTTCCCTGAGATGGAGAATCTTTGAAACTGTAACTGCTGTTTTTGGTTAGACTAGCAGGCCACAGATGGAAGGGGTAACCTCACCCTCCTGAGTACTGAGGTTACAGGCATGAGTGGCCACATCCTGCTTTTTTCCATGGTGTTGGGGATCCATGTCAGGTCCTTATGATGTACAACCAGCACTATTACCTGCTAAGCTATCTCTCTGGCACCTAATTCTAAGTCTTAATATGAGTATATTTTCATTTATTTATTTTTGTTAGAAAAGTCAGTTTATATTTTAGTCTTTTTCATTAACACATGAAAATTGTACATGTATACATGTGATGTGTCAACACATGTGTGCATTGATTCATGTTTACTTTATGGTAAACATCTAATTCCTCAAATACTTAATATTTCTTTGAGGATCCTTTCCTCCAACTTCAGTACACAATGTTGGCCATCCATTTTCTCCAGTCACCTTTTATTCATCCAGCTTTGACTTTGTACAGTTGATCAACATCTCCACAGCTCTCCAGCTCCTGACTCACCATCCTCTGAAATTCTATGAGATCCTGAGACCATACTTTATATTCTGTAAGAGTGAGAGCTTTCTGGGATGGAGACATGGCTTAGTGGTTAAGGTGCATGCCTGTGAAGCCTAAGTATCCTGGTTTGATTCTTTAGGTCCCACGTAAGCCAGATGCATGTGTTGGCACATGTGTCTGGAGTTCATTTGCAGTGGCTGGAGGCCCTGGCACACTTATTCTCATTCTCTCTCTCTGTCTCTAATAAATAAGTAAAAAAAAATAAATAAATAAAAATCTTTTTAAAAAAGAGTGAGAGCTTTCTGTGCCTGGCTTACTTCACTTAATATAATGATCTCCAGCTCAGCCAATATTAGCAAGCTTAATAGAACTTAAGATAACTCTATTTTAAATTTTAAAGCATTCCATTTATTAGGATTATTTAAATACACATAGCTTTGAAAGACAAGAAATACATAAATTTATAATGAACTTAAAAGTGGAATCATACCAATGTAATAGCAGGGTCATATTTTGAGAGTAGTGTCTTTGGGGATTTTGTCACCATGCAAACCTTAATTAGACAGTATTTTGGAAAGCTAAGAAGGCTAATATGTTAGTAGATGACATAATCTTGTAGGATCACCTTCATATATGTTGTTTGCCATTGCTCAAAACATTGTTTGGTCACATATGACTGAATTTGAAAAATTTCAATTAACTTACTTTAAATAATAAATCTTACTGTCATTGTAAATATAATATAAAGATTTGTAAACCGAGCTGTGAAGATAGATCAGTTGGCAAAGTGTTTGCTTTGCATGCATGATGACTAGAATATGATCCCCAAAGCCCATGTAAAAAAAAAAACCTGGGGCTGGAGAGATGGCTTAGGGGTTAAGGCGCCTGCCTCCTAAGCCTAAGAACACTGGTTCCAATCTCCGGCGGTTCCAATCTCCAGGTCCCACGTTTAGCCAGTTGCAAAGTGATGAAAGGGTGCAATGCCGCACTTGACCACAAGGGGGCGCACACATCTGGATTTCGTTCTCACAGCAGCTGAGACACTGCTGGCACGCCCATCTCTAACTTCCTCTCCCTCTCTCTCTGTATCTCTCTCTGTGTCTCTCTCAAAAAAAAAAAAAAAAAAAAACGGCAATGTGGTACACACTTGTAACTCTATTGTTGGAGAGGTGGATCCCTAGCACTCACTGTCTAGATAGTGTAGCCTACCTGGTGAGTCAAGGTTAACCTTTAGCCTCCACATGTGCACACACATGCTCATATGTATCTGCTCATACATGAACACATACACACAAATACATTTATAAATTGAGTATACATGCTTAGGAAAATAGGACTTGACTGTTTTGTTGTAATGAGCTGAAGTAACCAGGAAAAAACAGTGACCATCTCCATAAACCCCATGCATGAGGCTGGAACTCAATGAAAATTTACCTTCACCCAGGGGACTGAGAAGATGCTTGACTTTACAAGACACAGCCAGACATCCTTACGATGTGCGTTAAGAAATAAAGAAATTCACAGGAACTGACATGGATATGCCTGCAGCATGTGGGAGACACTTCCAAAGCACAGTGTTCAGTAAAAACAACAAGAAACAGAATCTCACCATGGTATGAATTTATGATACACACATACCCTATTAGCATATCTTTTTCTAAGACTTTGCTTAAGGACATAGATTGATCACAGTGAGGGGGAATCACTGTGCTGGGGAATTCAGTGGAGACAGACTTTTGAATAGAGCCATAACATGTGAATTGGAGCCAATCACAATCTGTGATACTTACAATGCATTGACTTGGGGCTAAGGAGCCCTTGTCTGTGTGAGTTCCAGAACTGAAATTTTAACATAAAATTCAGATTTACACACATTCAATTCTGCTTGCATTTCCAGAAGAACCTTCAATTTAATTAGGTTTTCCTCTGCAAATGCACAAATTTGCAGCATCAGAGACACTGTCTCTCAGAGAATGACCACATCTCTGGGAAACTGTGCATCTAAATGTAACTCTGTTCTTGGGCTAGTGCTGTTATTAAAATCTGATAATCATGAGCTTTACCAGATGTGTGACTGAAAATTAGATTCTGTCTACTACATGCTGTGGCTTCTCCTCATTTGGAGGACTGGCTTTGGAAGGAAGGGGCAGCTCCCTGCACATTCACTAAAGCAATCAATTCTTTAGGGCTCACTTCCCCTGGGTGTCATGCATTAAGGAATGCTTGGATTTGACAAAGCTGGACTCCTGCAAGATTATTTTGTTTCAACAGTTTGACACTTTCAGCTTTTCTCCAGGTTGAACTGCTGCTCAGCAAATAGAGGTCACACTTCTTCTCTCATCTAGGGAGTGGGGAAAAATGATGATGGTCTGTCTAAGTGGATGCTTGTGCCCATGTACTGGAGTAGCATAAATGAAGATGCCTGGCTGTGGTACAGAAACTATAATGACTGCTGCTGAAAAGGCAAATCAGTCTCAAGCTCACTAGCCTAAGATAGAGCAAAGGCCATGTGATGTGCATACTGTCCCAACTTACAATAGCTCAAGTTGTGATTTTTCCCTTTAAAAGGGTACAAAAATAGCACTTAATCAGGAGAAGCTATATTTTAAATTTTGATATTGTCCTGGGCTGTGGCGTGTGGTATAATGCTCTCTTGAGATGCTGAACAGAGGCAGTAAGCCACAGCTCCTAGTCAGAAAGGGAGTGGCTAAAATCTTTGAAGGCTGTATTGTCAGGCATTTGTGGACACAAGTATTCGAGATGCTGTGGGTGCATAGCTTCTGTCCTATTCTTGTCTCTGTGCTATAAGCAGAGGGTGATGAGTACAGGAAATGCTTAAGTGATTTTAGATTTCTCAAACACATACTGTTCTCCTGACCACTCGTAAAGCTGCCTCAGATGCCATTTAAAGGGAAAGCTCTTCAGAGACCAATGGCCCCAGGGGAACATGTTCACATGCAAAAACGTGCAGGAACCCATCTTCTTTAGAATAGAACTTGGTTTACGTATATGATCTAATTGGTTAGAAATAATATTTCTTTCCTTTTTTCTCTTTTTTTTAATATATATATTTTTTTATTTATATTATTTTGATTTTACATTCATAGTAAAGGTTCCATTGTCCTCCTCCCTGTCCTCCCTCTTTCAAAGGGATCCTTGTCAATGGTGAATGTGGGTCAAGCATTGTGAGGTTAGTTAAGAGTTCTGGGGGGTTGGCCCCAGTCTCTGTGCATAATGCCCCAACTATGACTCTAACAATCTTTCCGCCCCCTCTTCCGCAAGTTTCCCTGAGCCACATTGGGGTCATTTTAGTTCTGCTTCTTCAATTTTTAGTTCTGCTTCTTCAATGATGCGGTTTCGGGAGCCTCTGTGTCTCTGGATATCTGGCTTAGTTGGAGTTGGATGTTCTCTGTGTTTATCTCCTTCGGCCTTTTGCTGGTGTCATGATCGCCATGAATACTGAACTCTTGCCCTTCCCCTGCATTGTTCTATGGTTTCAGCTGGGGCCCTGGTGAGGTGTGGTTAGCTGATCCTCCCTTCAGGTTCGATGTCCACCTGAAAAAAGATAAGCAAATTCTCCATCGGAGAGAAAAGTTAGTACTAGGTAGAAGGGATGACCATCTATGTTTTGGAGGGAAATTTATATGCGTTGGCTCTCTTCTAGCCCACATTTAGTGGTATCTTGATCTTGGAGACTGAGCTCATTTTTTGTTCCTGGTTTTGACTTATTTCCCAGTTCCAGCAATGAGTTCCATTCCACTGAGTTGATCTATTAGCCAAAACAAGAGCAGTTGGTTACCCACCATGGCTGATTGCCACTACTGCACTTGTATGAGCATTACGTCAAGTTGTTTCCTGCTGGGTATCTTAGACTGCCAGTTATTTGGACAGATGTCGGTCATTTTCCCCCAGTTGCTTGTATAGCGCCCTCTGGTACTAGACTAGCTAACTGTCTGGGGACTGACCCTCTTCCAGATTCTGAACATATCTCTCCATGTTTGGTCTCACACACGTAAGCTGTCTTCAACAGTAGGGTCTTGTCATTAACCTTTGGTGGGTCACCAAGAACTCTGACAGAAGTCTGTCTATTTTGGGAAACCTTGTAGGTGTTTCAGATCAACAGCTCATTGTGGAAGTTCACCCCATGCTGGCACATTTAAGAAAATGTTCAACATCCCTAATCATCAGGGAAATGCAAATTAAAACAACTATGAGATTCCACCTTACGCCAGTAAGGATGGCTAGCATTAAAAAAAAATAATGAAAACAAATGCTGGCGAGGCTGTGGAGAAATAGGAACAACCTTTCACTGCTGGTGGGAATGTAAAATGGTTCAACCACTATGGAAAGCTATATGGAGACTCCTGAAAAGGATGACCATAGACCTTGGACCCAGTTATTCCCTTTATTGGGCATATACCCTAAAGGCCCCAAGCCTCAGATCAGAGACATTTGCTCAACCATGTTTATAGCTGCTCAATTCATAATAGCAAAGAGCTGAATCAACCCAGGTGTCCATCACTAGATGAATGGATAACAAAGATGTGGTATATCTATACTATGGAATTCTACGTAGCAGTAAGGAAAGATGAAATAAGGAAATTTGAAAAAAAAATGGTCAAACATGGAACAGATCATCCTCAGTGAGCTCACCCAAGCACAAAAAGATAATCGTCGCATGGTCTCATTTATCTGTCGCTCCTAACCTGAAAACATGTGGCAGGTGGCCAAACCAAATAAACACTCTGAAGCCCAGACAAAAGGGAGGGTGGGAGGGAGGGAGGGTAAGGGTGGGAGGAAATGAGAGGGTGGGAGGGAGAACAAGGGGGATACAAATTGGGACCCAAAAGGAAAAGATACTATAAAACCCTTTATTCTGAACAACAGGTTAAAACATTGATCCTTCAGCAGGCCCGCAGAGGGAACACCCGAACCACAGGAACCTGGAGAGAGCATCATGAAGGCCAACCTTAATCTTGTCCTGCTTCTCTCTCTCTTCTCTCTCTCTCTCTCTCTCTCTCGTTCTCTCTCCCTCCCCTCTCTATACTCACTTTCTCCTCTATATTATCTTTTTCTTCCCTCACCTTCCTAGGTGCAGACTTATATCTCCTTTTTTCTTTTTGAGGTAGTGTCTCGCTCTAGCCTGGCGACCTGGAATTCACTATGTAGTTTCAGGCTGGCCTTAAGATCACAGTAATCCTCCTACCTCTGCCTCCTGAGTGCTGGGATTAAAAGCTTATACCATCATGCCTGGTATAGAAAGAATATTTCTTTATTTTACTTTATTTGAGAGAGAAAGAGAGAAGGAGTGAAGGAGGGAAAGAGAGAGAATGGGTAGGCCAGGAACCATAATCACTGCAAACAAACTCCAGACACATGCACCACTTTATGCATCTGGCTTACTTGGGTACTGTGGAATCAAACTTGGATCCTTAGACTTCACAGGCAAGCACCTAAGCCATCTCCCCAGCCCAGAAATAATATTTCTTAATGGAAAAATTATAGCTCTTTGATCTTTTCAATGCCAGCTCCAAGCTCAATTCATTATATATACTTGCCATGAAATAAATAGCTTTTTGGAAGCAGATGGCTCATAATGTTATAACTACAGCTTAACAGTGATTATAATTCCTAATATCTGACCATCAATTGTGGAAATAGAACTACATTTAAAAGGCTATACAATTACTTAATAACACAAAATAAAACTTGAACAATTTTGTGATAAAGTTTTCAAGTCAAAGATTACTTTTAGTTAGCGACCTAAATATTTCTTTCCAAAATATTTTTCCATCAAAATTTTGAAAGAACTAGTAGTGTTAAAAACTTGAGTATATTTACTATCCTTAGGAGCAAACAGAGCAGCTAGGTTTATTCAACTTACTGAGCAACTGTGACCCTAAACAGTGTTCTCTGAGTATATCTTGGGATTAAAATGAAGCTTTTTGGATTGGAGAGATTATTACTTCCAAGATAGCCAGCTGAAGTTCAAGTTGTCAGCATCAATGAAAAGCTGGATGCAAAATGGTGCAAGTCTCTCATTCCAACGTGCACAATGGAAGCTAAGAGCTAAGACGGGAGCTTGCAGGCTTCCTTAACTGACTCCTACAGTGGTAAAGGCAATAAGAGACCTTGTCTGAAAGAATGAAGGAGAGGACAAACAATATGAGACCTCCAGACCTCCACTTGTATATGATTGCATGTGCACATATATACCTTTCTTTCAGTGCCAAATGATATTATGAAATTCATGCTATAAATATTAATACATATGGTTATTTTGATCCAAAATGCAAGGTGACAGTGAATGGATTATGTGAGAAGATGTACAAGGTCAATGTCAACTTAATGAAACCCTGTCTCAAAATAAAAATTAAGAAAAAGGGCTGGACAGATGGCTTAGCAATTAAGGTGCATGCCTGATAACCCAGGTTAGATTCTCCAGGTCCCACATAAGCCAGATGCACATGGTAGCACATGCATCTGGAGTTCGTTTACAGTGGCTAGATGCCCTGACATCCCATTTTCTCTCTCTTTCTCTCTCTGTCTCTAATAATAAATAAATAAAAATAAAACCTTTAAAAATAAAGAAAAAGAGCTGAGCAGTGGTGGTGTAAATCTTTAATACCAGCACTCAGTAGGCAGAGATAGGAGGATTGCAGAGAGTTCAAGGCCACCCTGAGACTACATAGTGAATTCCAGGTCAGCCTAGCTAGAGTAAGACCTTACCTCAACAAACCAAAAATAGAAAACAAAGAGCGATAGATGTACCTCAGTATTAGATTGCTTACATATATGAGGCCCTGAGTTCAATTTCTACTGCTTAAAAAACAAAAATAAAATTTTAAAGGTGATAAAATTCTAGACAGCAAAACTCCTTAAAAATAAACCATCAGGGCTGGAGAGATGGCTTAGCAGTTAAGGCACTTGCCTGAAAAACCAGAATAAAATATTTTAAAATATAAACCATTGATCCCAATAGATTCTAGGTCTGAGTGAACTTCGTGAGCTGAGAATTATATATGTAAGCATGCATGGGTCTGAAATGTGTGGAAGGTTCAGGCCCTATAGATATGTAGGTAGGTAGATAGATAGATGATAGAAAGAAGAAAGGGAAAGAAAACAAGGGAGGAAGAAAGAAAGAAAAAAGAGAAAGAATAGAAAACAGACTAAGAAGAAGTTTACCTCTGATGGGTGTGGAAGGTAGCACATGTGTGTCTTCTAAAGAGGACCAGAAGGTTTCAAGCTAGTCCTGGACACTTTTCAGGTAGTAATATGGTTCAACAAAGCCAGATCTAAGAATTTCAAAAGAATCTAGACATGCAAATGTTTATGTTACATCTCCCAATTTTAAATTTTGGTAGATAACTTAAAATATTACACCTTTCCATACTAACCATAATGCTGTGTTTTTGTGTTCCATTGCTTTTATAGTCAATTACAACAAACTTAGTTGCTTAAAAAAAGGAAATAAAATTAAACAACAAAAATAACCTGTTGGATCAGGACAATAGATAAATACTCATCATCTCACAGAAAAAGATATTTCATTTTTTACTTTTGTATTAACAACTTCTATACTTACAGGCAATAAACCATGATAATTTACGCCTCTCCCCCACTTTCTCCTTCACAACACCACTCTCCATCATATCCCCTCCCTCTCTCCATTAGTTTCTCTTTTATTGTGATGTCATCATCTTTTTCTCCTATTATGATGATCTTGCTAGGCACTGTGAAGTCACGGATATCAAGGCCAATTTCTGTCTGGACAGTCGTATTGTAAGTAGTGGCACTCTTCCTTTGGCTCTTACATTCTTTCTGCCACCTCTTCTTCAATGGACCTGAGCCTTAGAGGGTGTGGTGGAGATGTTTCAGTGCTGAACACTCCTCCGTCTCTTCTTCTCAGCACCATGTTGCCTTTTGGATCATCCTCGTGATCACCACCATCTGAAAAGAGAAGCTTCTTTAACCAAAAGTGAGAGTAGCATTCATATATGAATATGACCATTAAGTGTAGTGTTTACAGGGCAGTTTCATGAGCATAATGTATGCATTTAGCCAGACCAGATCAGGCATTATACACCTAAGGCACACGACTTCCCTGCCATAGGTTTTGATTAGGTATTGAGTATTAGACATGTATTCCCTCTCATGGGGAAGGCCTCCTGTCCAATTAGAGAGCAATTGGTTTCCCCCAGAGCAGACATGCCACTATTGCACCCTTTTGGTCATTTGGCCTCTCAGGCCAAACTTGAGACTTCCAGTGTCCACTGTTTTCACTGCTGATGACTTCTGTCTCCCATAGGGCTGCATGCAGTACAGCTTTTCCAGGCTTCAGTTGGCTGTTCTATAGGCAAAAGGTTTTCAGCTCAGCCCCAGCTTGATCTCTCAGTGCCCCAGCATGTGAAGTCTTCAGCAATAGGGTCCTACCATCTGTTACTCATGGGAAATCAAGGACCTTGGCAATAGCCTATAATGTTTTGGAGGCAACAGGGACCTCCCTGGCCAACAACTCACTGGAAGGTATCCCATCCCTGGCACTAAAAATTTTCTAAAAATTAGAAAATAATTGATAGCTTCTGGGTGTGCCATAATCCAAAAGAGTAGGCTTTCATACGTCTTATTCAGAATATCTTGAATTTTTATTGATCTTCCCCCCACCATTCTCTTACTCAATGTCTTCACCTGGCCTCACTTAGGCTATTCTACTCCCTGTAATCTGTTCTTCTGCTTACATACATACAATACCATTCCCTAAATTCCTTCTCTCTCCTCCCTCCCTTATAGCCTTTTTCTAGCTTACTGGTCTCTGCTGCTGATTTTTGGTTCCAGCTCACACACAAGTCTAAACATTTATAGCTAGGATCCACATATTAGAGAGAACATGAAATGTTTGGCTTTCTGGGCCTAGGTTACCTCACTTAGTATAATCCTTTTCAGATCCATCCATTTCCCAGAAAATTTCATTTCATTTTTCTTTACCACTGAACAGAACTCCATTTTTTAATTGTACCACATCTTTATTATCCATTCAGCTGTTAAGGGAAATCTAGGCTGGTTGCATTTCCTAGCTATTGTGAATAGAGCAGCAATAAACATAGTTGTGCAAGTATCTCTAAGGTAGTGAGAAGAGTTCTTTAGATATATGTCTAGGAGTGCTATAGCTGGATCATATGGTAAATCAATTTTTGTTTGTTTCAAGAACCACAACACTGATTTCCATAATGGCTGTACCAGACTACATTCCCTCCAACAGTGTAGAAGGGTTACCTTTTTCTGCATCCTTGACAACATTTATTGTCATTTGTTTTCTTGATGATAGCCATACTGACAGGAGTGAAATGGAATCTCTCAAAGTATTTTTAATTTGCATTTCCCTAAGGGCTAAGGATATACAACACTTTTTTAGATGTTTATATGCCATCTGTATTTCTTCCTTTGAGAGTTCTTTATTTAGTTCTATAGCCAAATTTTTAATTGGGTTGTTTGATTTCTTATTGTTTTGTTTTTTGAGTTCTTTGTATATTCTAGATATTAGTCCTAAGTTAGATATACAGCTGGCAAAGATTTTCTTCTTTGCTGTAGGTTGTTTGTTTGCCCTACTCACAGTATTCGTTGCTGTACAAAAGCTTTGTAATTTCATGAGATCCAATTGGGTGTATAGGGGTTTTGTTTCCTGAGCAATTGGGGTTATATTCAGAGAGTCATTGCCTATGCCAATATGTTGAAGGGCTTCCCCTACCTTTTCCAGTAGCAGTTTCAGAGTTTTGGGGTCTGATATTAAGGTCCCTGATCCATTTGGACTTGATTCTTCTGCATGGAGAAAGACAAGGATCTATTTCATCCTTCTGCATATAGATATCCAATTTTCCTAGCACCACTTGTTGAAGAGGTTGTCTTTTATCCACTGAATTTTTTTGGCATTTTTTGACAAAAATCAGATGACTGTAGCGGCCTGGATTAACATCTGGGTCCTCTATTCTGTTCCATTGATCTACATGTCTTTGTGCCAGTACCATGTTATTTTTGTTACTATGGCTTTATAATATTCTTTAAAATCTGGTATGATGATACCACCAATCTTATTTTTGTTACTCAAATTGTTTTGGATATTCGAGATTTTTTGTGTTTCCAGATGAATTTTAGGATTGTTTTTTCTATTTCTGTGAAGAATGCCATTGGAATTTTAATGAGGATTGCATTAAATTTGTAGATTGCTTTTGGTAAGATTGGCATTTTCACAATATTGATTCTTCTGATCCAAGAACATGGGATGCTTTTCCATTTCCTAGTGTCTTCTGCAATTTCTCACTTGAGTGTTTTAAAGTTCTCATTTTAGAGATCCTTCACTTCCTTGTTTAGGTTTATTCCAAGGTACTTTTTTTTTTTTTGAGGCAATTGTAAATGAGGGAGATTCCCTGATTTCATCCTTCACATGTTTGTTGTTAGTATATAGAAAGTCTACTGATTTCTGTGTGTTTATTTTGTATCCTCCTACATTGATAAAAGGGCCTATCAGCAATAACAGTTTGCTGGTAGAGGTTTTAGGGTCCTTTATTTATAGAATCATATAATCTGCAAATAGTGATAATTTGATCTCTTCCTTTCCCATTTGTATCCCTTTTATGAGTGTCCTTTGCCCTATTTCCTATCACTAGAACTTCCAATACTATATTAAGTAAAAGTGGGACAGTAAGGACACTCTTATCTTTTCCTAAGTATATTGGAAAAGAGTCAAGATTTTCCCCCATTTACTATTATGTTGCCTATAACTATATCATAAATAGCTTCTGTTGTGTTGAGATAGGTTCCTTCCATTCCCAGTTTCTGTGGGACTTTTACCATGAAGAGCTGTTGGGTTTTGTCAAATTCCTTTTCTGGATCTATTGAGGTGATCATGTGATTTTTGTACTTCAGTCCATTTATATAGTCTATTACATTTATAGATTTGCCTATGTTGAACCATATCTCCATCTCTGGGATAAAGCCTACTTGGTAGGGATGAATAATGTTTCTGATATATTCTTGTATTGTGTTTGCCAAAATTTTGCTGAAAAATTTTGCATCTATGTTCATGAGGGAGATTGGTCTGTAATTTTATTTTTATTGTTCTGCCTTCGTCCAGATTTGGTATCAGGGTGACACTGCCTTCATAGAAGGAGTTCAATAGAATCCCTTCCTTTTCTGTTTTATGGAAAAGTTTGAGGAGAAATGGTGTAAGTTCTTCCATGAAGGTCTGGTTAAATTCACCAGTGAATCCATCTAGGCCTGGACTTTTTTTAGTGGGGAGACTTGTTTTTTTGGAGAGAGACACAGAGAGAGACAAAGAGAGCAGGGGAGGAAGACAGATAGAAAATGGGAGGAATCCAGATGTGTGTGTGCCCCCTTGTGGTCAAGTGTGGCATTGTGCCCTTGTGTCACTTTGCATCTGGCTAAACGTGGGACCTGGAGATTGGAGCCAGGGTTCTTAGGCTTAGGAGGCAAATGCCTTAACTGCTAAGCCATCTCTCTAGCCCAAGTGGGGAGACTTTTTATAAATACTTGGATCTCTGTTCTTGTTATAAATCAATTTAAATGGTTTATCTTGATTCAATTTTGTTAGGTCATATGCATCAAGGAAATCATCCATTTCTTTCAGATTTTCAAACTTAGAGGTGCATATATTCTTAATGTTTGTCCTTATGATTTTCTGAATTTATTTGATGTCTGTTGGAATGATGACTTTTTCATCACTAATTTTATAACTTTTGTCTTTTCTCTCTTCTGGTCAGATTTGCTAAGGGTTTATAATTATGTTTATCCTTTCAAAGAACCAATTCTTTGTTTCATTGATTCTTTGGATTGTTTTTCTAGTTTCTATTTTATTAATTTCTGCCCAAATCTTTATTAGTTTTTCCTGTCTACCTTTTTTTTTTTTTTTTTTTTTTTGTTTGCCTTGTTCTTCTTTTTCCAAGGCCTTAGGTGAAGCATTAAATTGTTTACTTGTGAACTCTCTTCTGCAATGGACCCTGAGCCTTGGAGGGTGTGACAGAGATGTTTTAGTGCTGGACACTCCTCCATCCCTTCTTCTCAGCACTGTGTTCCATTTTGGGTCATCCCAGTGGTCATTGCCATCTGAAAAGAGAAGCTTCTCTAACCGGAAGTGAGAGTAGCATTAATATGTGAATATGAACATTAAGTGAAGTGCTTTCAGGGGAGATGGTGAGAATAATATATACATTTAGCCAGACAAGAGCAGGCTTTATACCCCTAAGGCTCATGACCTTCCCTGCCATAGACTTTTGATTAGTTTTTCAGTACCAGGCATGTATTCCCTCCCATAGAGAGAGCCTTCAGTCAAATTAGGGAGCAGTTGGTTTCTGCAAGAGCAGACATGCCTCTGTTGCACCTGTTCGGTCATTGGGCCTGTCTGGCCAAACTTTTTCAACACTGATGACTTCTGTCTCCCATATGGCTGCATGCAGTACAGCTTTTTCCAGCTTTCAGTTGGCTGGTCTATAGGGAGAAGGTTTTCTGCTCAGCACCAGCTTGAGTTCTCAGTGAAATTACCTCTCAGGCAAGAGATGTCTTCAGCAACAGGGTCTTACCATCTGTTTCTCAAGGGAAACCAAGGGCCTTGGCAATAGCCTTTAATGTTTTGGTGGCTACAGGGACCTCCTTGGCCAACAACTCACTGGAAGGTATCCCATCCCAGGCACTGAATATTTTCTAGTAACAGTCTATAGGTTCTGGATGTGCTATTATTCAAAAAGTAGGTTTACATAAGTCTTATTCAGACTATCTTGAATTTTGATTGACCCTCCCCTACCCTTCTTTTATGCATTCTCTTCACATGGCCTCGCTTAGACCTTCCCCCTCCCTGTAATCTGTTCTTCTACTTACATATGTACAATACCATCCACTTAAGTCCTTCCCTCTCCTCCATCCCTTATAAGCTTTTTCTAGCTTACAGGCCTCTGCTACCAATTTTTGGTTCCAGCTCACACACAAGTCTATACATTTGTAGCTAGGATCCATATATGAGAGACAACATGTGACGTTTGGCTTTCTGAGCCTGATTTACCTCATTTAGTATAATCCTTTCCAGATCCATCCATTTCACAGAAAATTTCATAATTTCATTTTTCTTTACCGCTGAATAGAACTCCATTGTCTAAATGTACCCCATCTTTATTATCCATTCATCTGTGGAGGGACATCTAGGCTGGTTTTATTTCCTAGCTATTGTGAATAGAGCAGCAATAAACATAGTTGTGCAAGTATCTCTAACGTAGTGAGAAGAGTTCTTTAGATATATAGCTAGGAATGCTCTAGGTGGATCATATGGTAAATCTATTTTTAGCTGTCTCAAGAACCTCCACACTGATTTCCACAATGGCTTGTTGGGCCCTGTCCAGTGTGAGGCCTAGTGGTTCTGAGCCCAGCCAGAGTTTACCTGTACTTGGCTCCCAGTGAGGCCTAGTCGAACTTCCGGAGCCTGAGTAGAGTTTCGCGACCTGTCCTTGGAGTGACTCAGCACCTAAGCTGAAACTGCCTCCGCCCAGCTACTGCTGACGTGGTGAAATAATATTGGCCCTTATACCTTTCTCTCATCCTCTCTTCCCACCCTCTTCCTCAAAATATATAAATACCTCCCCATGACAATAAACGGAGAGATTTCCGCCAGACAGACTCCCGGCTCAATGTGGTTTTCTTTTCACCGGTGGCTTGGGGAGGTTTTTTGAGTTGCCGACACCTGCCTTCCCGCTCAGCCTCGAGAGAAGCGGCTGGACCGACTCTCTCTCTCTTCCGCTCTACCTGCCGGTGGTAGAGGAAAAAAGCACCAGCAACTGGTGCCCAACATGGGGCGCAACAACTGGTGCCCTGTGTGAGGAAACAAAACTATCTGAGAAACTACGTGTGAGGATTCAGAATGGACTGCGGACTACCAACGTGATGAAGGAAAAATACAAAATTAAGCTGACGGGCTAATCCGGACTGCTGACGGGTGTATCCTCATAAGTTATGAGGTAATCTTCATATTTAATATTCTAACCTTTGTTTCTGTAATCTATGCTTACTTCAACATCTTTCATTCCTTTCTCTTTCCTCTCATTTCCGGGTTGCCGACAAATGGCTTCTGCGGTGCTGCCATTTTTAAGCGCCATTTCATGGCGTACGCACCACGTGGGCAGACCTAAAAAAGAAACTCACCACGTGGGAGAGACTCACCATGTGGACAAACCTAAAAAAGAAACTCACCACTGGGTAGAGACTCACCACGTGGGCAAACCTAGAGGAGGCCCACCACGTGGGCAAACCTGGAGAACTCTCAAAGCGTCCTGCCCCCTCATTTGAGTGGGGGTGCCATCTTAAAAAAATTCTACAACATGTTTAGCTATTTTTTGGGCCTTTATGCTTATGTTGTACTCATATATATTACTATTGCCCTAATATTACAAAAACTCCTCCTACAGTGTGGCTTAAAAGTAAAACAAAAAAAACCTCCATGGCTCTTGGGACAAAACTTTTGTTTTAGCCCCATGGATTAATTTAATCCTCCTTGCCTTAATTGCCAGCCTTTAATTCACAATGAACAGCATTGGGTAATTACAACTTTTCCATGGAAAAGTTCATTTTTGCCCTTAACAAAAACTGTAAGAAAAAACTAAAACTGACTTTTAAAATCTCCTTTCTCCCAAGGCCGCCACCCAAACCACCACCGAACAGCTGTCTTTTCAGCTCTTTTCAGCCCGTAACTACTGCCTAAGGCAAATTTGCTCAAACCCCTGGTGGTGGATGTGGGTGTGTCAAAATTCTTCCACACTAACATTCTTCGGTAAACTTCTTGCCTCATGCAGCTCCTCCATGTAGCTTTCTGTGGATGTAAACTGTGATCAAATACAAGCTCGAGTTCCCCAAACATCCCAAACCAAGGTTAACTTTCCTCGCAGGCATGGAACACAAGTCACTGGCCTGCAGAACAAAACTTGCGCGCTTCGAGCGGAGCATGGGGACAGCATCCAGGCTCCGCCGGCGTCCCTGCGGGGAGCGGGCTGAATGGGATGGTCCTAAGTGGCTGCTCTGCCCCGGACCCAGGCACTGCCCTGGAGCCTCCCTGGCTGTGTCTCGCCTATACCTCCAGGCGTCACAACCACTCCTCCCCCTCTTTAGCCTTAAAATATATATATAAACTACTATTGTCATCCACATTAACAACCTTAAAAAAGGCTGGCTGAACGGCGAGGAGGCAGGTGGATGGGCTCCTAACTTGCTTTAAAAATATCTTAGGAACTGGAGGGTGGTCTGCCATGAGGCCATGAGGCAAATCACCGCTGTTCCCGCCCCTTACCTCTGGGCGCCCCCTTGATGCTCTTAACTAAATGTCCCGCGGGGCCCAACTTTAAAAAAAAAAAAAAAAAAACTGGGGACATTCGTATTGCCCTGCTAGAGGTTAAAGAACCCTGTTTTTCAAGTCTATATGGCTATATCCTACACACCATTGTCCCACCCTTCACTGCCTTCCCATTAACATGGTGCTAAAGAGATGACTTTGTGGTTAAGCGCTTGCCTGTAAAGCCTAAGGACCCCGATTTGAGGCTCAATTCTCCAGTACCCATGTAAACCAGATACACAAGTAAACACATACATCTGGAGTTCATTTACAGTGGCTGGAGGCCTGGCATGCCCATTCTCTCTCTCTCCGCCTGCCTAACTCAATTCATAAAACATAAAACTAAGCCCAACTAACTCAGTCGGTAATACAATGTTGGCCTGGGATTAAAGTTTTCCCTGGCAACTCTGCCCAACTGGAGGGACAAAATTTAAAAACCTAAAAACTGTCAGTCTCTGGTTACTACA
Organism: Orientallactaga sibirica; assembly: GCA_036365145.1. Classification (NCBI taxonomy): domain Eukaryota; kingdom Metazoa; phylum Chordata; class Mammalia; order Rodentia; family Dipodidae; genus Orientallactaga; species Orientallactaga sibirica. The sequence continues at coordinate 28,944,124 of JAEOAD010000026.1, read as the reverse complement.
AAAGTTTAATGATGGCTAATGGTGGTTAAATTTAAATTGTTCTAGTCTCTCCTTACTATGCCTTATACCAATTAAAATGTTTATTCTGTGCCTTTACATGTTAAAAATATTTAACTTATTTGGTTTTATTATTATTGTTACTGTTGTTACACTGACTTTCAGGAAGAGGTTCTGGACTCCTGATAAGATCTCTTGTCAGACTCACATGTAGTCAACATAAGTCACTTTTCTATGACAAGTCACTTTTTAAAAATCATACCTTTTTTACAAAGATAATAGTGTAATGTGTGCCACAGGAGCTCCCCCAATAAATTTGCTCATTCTAGGGACCTATTGGCTAGGGTTTCCTCTGTTACCTGTTAGATTGCCTGCTCAATAAAAATTTTTGTGCTGTGACCTTTGTGGGGAGGGACAACGAATCATAAAATTCTCTATTCTAAAAATAGATATAAAACAAACATTTTAGACTTTTTATATTTTAATCTCTAATTATTCTATCTATTGGGGACCAAGGACAAAATATGGTAATTTAAATATATGTCCCCCAATATATTCAGTATTTTATTAGTTTATAGTTTATATCTACAATCACCTTGCTAGAGACAATGTCACTGGGGGCCAATTTTAAGGCGTAATGATGATTTAAAATTCCATTGTAAAGATATACAAAGTGTGCCTAAGAAAAATTCCTAAAGCTTGCTGTGGCTTGGCTACAATAATTTTACTCTATGTACTGTGTGACTAATTAATTTCTTTTTCTCTCTTTCATGGCTCTATAAAGACAGGCCAACTTCTGCCAATATGAAACTTCCCCTAGATCTATAAGCTTCAACATCATAAAAACTACTGTCAGCCCTGGATTAACCCTAACAATACATATCTCATATCTTTTCTTCCTTGATTAATCATCCTAATGTTTTATTATTATTTTAGGTCATTCCAACCCATCTGATCTCCAAGACCTTACTGCTAAATGCCTTGCCATTTTACAGGTGGCTCCAGAAAAGATTCAAATTGCCCCTCCCTTCAAGATTTTGGGCTCCAGGTTATTCCTTGATACTATCTCTCCTGTCAAACCCCAACTCCATATTCAAAAATTAATTTACAAATCCTGTCAGCTTTTCCTCCAGGTGCCTCCTCTTCAAACTACAAGAGCCAATCCTTGAGGGCTATGCCCTAATCACCTTTGGCAGATTAACGTTACACACTATTCTCCATTTGAAAAACTTAAATATATTTTTCTCTCAGTTGATACTTTCTCCCATGCTTACTGGGCATCGGCACATGCTGGGGAAAAAACTAAACATGCTATTAGCCATATGTTTCAATGCTTTGCCACCCTTGCATTGCCAGATCAAATCAAAACTGATAATGGTCCCTGCTTCATAAGCAGGACTTTTATAGATTTCCTCCAAACCTGAAAAATCTCACTTTCCACAGGCATCCCGTACAACCCGTGGGGCCAGGCCATAGTGGAAAGATATCATCAAACTCTCAAGTCTCAATTACAAAAACAAAAGGGGGAATCCCTACCCCCATATGACCAACTAAAAAAGGCATTATTAACCCTAAATATTTTAAATTTTTCTAAAGAAGATAGACACTTGTCCCCTTTTCAAAAACATTAGAACTCAGCTGTCACCTACAGCTCCATCTGGGTCAAATGAAGGGACCCATTAACTGGGGCCTGGAAGGGACCAGACCCCCTCCTCACAGCAGGAAAAGGATTTGGATGTGTCTTTCCTCAAGAGGAAAAAAGACCTATTTGGGTACCAGCAAGAGACTTAAAATATTTACCCCAACAAGGGGATGATAATAATCAATTCTCCAGGGAGTGTCCCACCCCTGAGAACTATGCCTCTGTTTCTTCTCCAGGAACAACTGAAGGTGTGGATGCTACTAGACCCAAATGAAGCCAGAAAAGCTCCAGAAAGATTTACAGAAGAGGAGATGGGACTTCCAAGACAACCTGCTGTGGACGAACTTACATGGCTTCTTACCCTACCTTCTCCCTCCCCTTGGGCCCCTCCTTCTTCTTGCTCTTTACCCTACCTTCTCCCTCCCCCTGAACCCCTCCTTCTTCTTATCCTCACTCTCAGGCCCTGTGTAATTAATAAGATTACACAATTCATTCAACAACAGCTTGAGGCAATTAAACTTCATCAGGTCACAATTAAACTTCATCAGGTCAAAGCACCACAGGTTCACAACTCAAAGGCAATGGCTTTCCCACTTACTGGCTATCCACCTAACATCCCTCCCCCGCCCTCCATTGAACCAATGATGGGTAAGATCTCAGACAGGCTGAGACAACCTAAGACAGGGTGTGGAGTGGTCAACGGGCTAGAGGCATGGTACTCAGTGACGGGTAAGATTCCCAAAGGGGGACAACCTAGGACAGAGGCCATGACCATCCACCGTTCTTACAAAAACAAAAGGGGGAGATGTTGGGCCCTGCCTGGTGTGAGGCCTAGTGGTTCTGAGCCCAGCCAGAGTTTACCTGTACTTGGCTCCTGGAGAGGCCTAGTCGAACTTCCGGAGCCTGAGTAGAGTTTCGCAACCTGTCCTTGGAGTGACTCAGCACCTAAGCTGAAACTGCCTCCGCCCAGCTACTGCTGACGTGGTGAAATAATATTGGCCCTTATACCTTTCTCTCATCCTCTCTTCCCACCCTCTTCCTCAAAATATATAAATACCTCCCCATAACAATAAACGGAGAGATTTCCGCCAGACGGACTCCCGGCTCAATGTGGTTTTCTTTTCCCCAGTGGCTTGGGGAGGTTTTTTGAGTTGCCGATACCTGCCTTCCCGCTCAGCCTCGAGAGAAGCAGCTGGCCTGACTCTCTCTCTCTTCTGCTCTACCTGCCGGTGGTGGAGGAAAAAAGCATCAGCAATGGCTGGACCAGATTGCCTTCCCACCAACAGTGTAAACATATTCCTCTTTTTCCTTATTGACACCAACCCTTATTATAGTTTGTTTTCTAGATGGGAACCATTCTGACCTGAGTGAGATGGAATTTCAAAGTAGTTTTAATTTACATTTCCCTGATGGTTAGGGATGTGGAACACTTTTTATATGTTCATATGTCATCTGTATTTCTTCTTCTGAGAACTCTCTATTTAGTTCCATAGCCCATTTTTTAACTGGGTTGTTTGATTTCTTATTGTTCTGTTTTTTGAGTTCTTTGTATATTCTGGATATTAATTCTCTGTCAGATGTATAGCTGGTAAAGATTTTCTCCCATTCTGTAGGTTGTCTCTTTGCCCTATTCACAGTGTCCTTTTGTGTACAAAAGCTTGTTAATTTCATGAGATCCTGGTGGTTGATTAGTGTTTTTTTAATCAAGGCAATTATTTATTTATTTATTTATTTATTTATTTATTTGAGAGTGACAGACAGAGAGAGAAAGAGGCAGATAGATAGAGAGAGAATGGGCAGGCCAGGGCTTCCAGCCACCGCAAACAAACTCCAGATGCATGTGCCAACTTGTGCATCTGGCTTATGTGGGTCCTGGGGAATTGAGCCTTGAACCAGGGTCCTTAGGCTTCACAGGCAAGTGTTTAACTGCTAAGCCACCTCTCCAGCCCTAATTAGTGGTTTTATTCCCTGAAATATTCAGAAAGTCAATGCCTATTCCAATATGTTTAAGGGTTTCCTCTACCTTTCACTCTAGCTGTTTCAGAGTTTCAGGTCTGATATTAAGGTCCCTGTTACACTTGAACTTGACTCTAGTGCATGGAGAGAGACAAGGATCTATTTTTATCCTTTTACATACAGATATCCAGTTTTCCAATCACCACTTGTTGAAGAGGCTATCTTTTCTCCAATGAGTATTTTAGGCTGTAGCTATCTAGATTAATATGTGGGTCTTCTATTCAGTTCCACTGATCTACATGTCTGTCCTTGTGCCAGTACCATGCTGTTTTTGTTACCATGGCTTTGTAATATAACTTAAAATCAGGTATGGTAATACCACCAGCCTGATTCCTATTTCTGTGAAGAATGCCATTGGACTTTTAATGAGGATTGCATTAAATGTGTAGATCTTTTGGTAAGATTGACATTTTCACAATATTTATTCTTCCAATCCAAGAACATGGGATGTCTTCCCATTTCCTTGTGTCTTCTGCAATTTCTCACTCAAGTTTTTTAAAGTTCTCATTGTAGAGATCCTTGACTTCCTTGGTTAAGTTTATTCCAAGGTTTTTTTTTTTTTTTTTTTTTTTTTTTTTTTGAGGCAATTGTGAATGATTCCCTGATTTCATCCTCTGCACGTTTGTTGTTACATTTTAGAAAAGCTACTGATTTCTGTGTGTTTATTTTGTATCCTGCTACATTGCTAAAAGTGTTTATCAGCTCTAACAGTTTTCTGGTAGAATCTTTAGGGTCTGTTATGTATAAAATCATATCATCTGCAAATAGTGATAATTTGATCTCTTCCCTGTCAATTTGTATCCATTTTATGAGTGTCTGTTGCCTTATTGCTATAGCTAAGCCTTCCAGTACTATATTAAATAGAAGTGGGGAAAGTGGACACCCTTGACTTATTCCTGAATTTAGTGGAAAAGCTTAAAGTTTTCCCCATTTCATATTATATTGGCTGTAGGTTTGTCATAAATAGCTTTTATTATGTTGAGATATGTTCCTTCCATTCCCAGTTTCTGTAATACTTTTACCATGAAGGGATGTTGGATTTTGTCAAATGCCTTTTCTGCATCTATTGAGATGACCATGTGATTTTTGTTCTTCAGACCATTTATATGATGTATTGAATTTTGTTTTCTTGATTCTTCCTATTTTTAGTGTTGCAATTTTTGCATCCTGAGTTGATTTGGTGCTTGGGTTTTCTAATACTCTGCAGTGTTGGGCCCTAAGAGGCCCAGGTGTGAGGCCTAGTGGAACTTCCTGAGCCTGACAATCTGTCTTTGGCCTATTACTCCCGCTTAGGAGTGACTCAGCAAGGCCTAAGCCAAAACTGACTCTGCCCTGCTACTGCTGACGTGGTGAAATACTATTGGCCCCTACACCTTTTTCCCATCCTGAGACCCCACCCTCTTTCTCAAGGCTATATAAACATCTTCCTACTACAATAAAACAAGTTGCTGCTTCAACAAGACTCCCGACCCAGTGTGTTTTTCTCTCCGGTGTCTTAGAGGAGGGGGTTCTGGGTCACCAACATTCACCATCCCGCTCAGCCCCAAAAGGAACCGGCTGGACCGGCTCTTTCTTCAGCCCTACCTGCCGGGAGAAACCGGCACTGCAGTGCTTTTAGATTTGGAAATCCAACTTTATTTATTTTCAGAGGAGGAATTTAAGGTGCCAAGAGTAAGTCTTGTACTTCCATCCAATTGGTAATCCTAGATGTTGAGTTTGCCTGCTATTCAAGTACTCTAGTGGGCTGGTTGAAACAATTTATTGGCAAATTCTAAAATTCAGCTCTGCAATATTAATATTCAATAAAAACCAGTACAGAGTATGCAAGTGTGGGGTTTGAAACAAACAGATAACCTTATAAAGCCACAGTCCTTAAGGGTATGTGTTATGTTACACTTTCAATCCTGTCAGCTGGGAGGATGATATTTCTGTACTTAAATGGGTTCCAGATCAGTCTGTTGGGGTCCCTCCTAGAGCCAGCCCAGGAGGGATGGCAGGGTCTCTGCCAAGTAGGGGGTGAGAGGCACAGAGTCACAACACAGACTCCGGGAGTTGGGTGGAAGCAGCAGAGGGCGAGCTGCTGCAAACTCATTTATTCAAGGAAGTGTAGGGGATTTTAAGGGGTTTTGCTGGCCAATCATTGTATGGGGTGGTCCCCTTCTTGTGACCAATGACAGCCTGTCTGGACAGATCATCTTATAGCAGGTTTCTCGCAAGCATGGGACTGTAGCTGTGGTCATGCCAGGCCTGTGCAGGATGCCATGTTCACAGAAGCCACTTCCTGGTTTCTTCTTACATGCAGTCTCGCTAGGGCCAGACCTGCATTGTGCCATACTGTAACAGACAGCTTAGGTTCACTGAGATGAACTTCCAGACCAGGCACAGTTATGGAGGAAGGGATATTATTTATTGAAGCTTATAGATCCAGGGGAAGTTCCATAATGGCAGAAGAAGCTGGCCTGCCTTCACAGGGCCAAGCAGAGAGAGAAAAACCACCAGCCACACAGCACAGCACACTTCAGGAACTCCTATTAGGCACACTTTGCATATCTTTACAATGGAATCTCAAACCATCACCACACCTTAAGATCTGCCCCCAGTGACATTGCCTCCAGCAAGGTGGCTGCAGATGTAAACTATAAACTAATAAAACACTGAATATATTGGGGGCCATATATTCAAACTACCACACATACATATCCTCCTTTTTGTTTTTATTATTGGCAACCCTGGGAGGCATGGTTCTTTGCCAAGCCATTGTTGACTCCAGGCCCCCAGGGATCATCACATGTGATGGTGCCTGTCTTAGGTTGCCCCATCTCCTGGGGTCTTACCCTTCATTGACTACCCGCCAATCTGGTGAGAAAACCCGAGGGGTGTGGCTGTCACCTAGGAGGTATGGGAAGGCCAAGTGGTGGTGGCTCTGTGATGTGTGAACTGTCCCACTGAGTGAGAATTAACTATAGAACCTGAAAAAGACTGGGGTAGGACAGGTTGCTGGGTGACTGTCGTGAGTTCACCCTTAGCATCATAATTAGTATCATTGAGTATCCTTAATGGTAACAGATAAATGTAATCAAAGGAGTTGCAAAGGAATTTATGGCTGGTTGGAGGGTAGCATTACCATAAGAGGCATTAATAAGCAAAAAAGGCAAAGGTATGACTAAGGAGAAGTACATGCTTGAAGGGGGAGGAATACAGTGAAATAGAGTGGCTAAAATAAAGCCTAGGAAAAACACGGGAATCTAGGCTCTCCTTACCAAACAAGTATGGCCTAAGAATTGTACAGAATGGTTTTAGGGAAGTGGGAGTAGGGAGAAAAGAAGATAAAAAGAGAAAGGGGGGGAATAAGTTTATAGTCCTGTATCCAGACCGAGAGGCTTGGCATCATCCTCTTCATCAAGGTCAATCCCTGAGTCAGTGGCTGGAGGGATCTCTGTGAAGTTTCTGGGAAGACACAAGCATACCCTCGGCCATGTGTTAAAACTTTTGTTTTATAACTAGTTTCTTTAGGGTCCAGTTAGTTCTCTCCACTATGGCTTGTTCTTGTGGGTTGTAGGGGATCCCAAGGCAGTGTTTTATTTCCCAAGATTCCAAGAAGGATGTGATTTGGGCAGATGTGTATGCAGGGCCATTGACAGTTTTAATTGAGCAGGGTACACCCATGACCAACATGGCAGTTTTTTTTCGCTTTAATGACATGGGATGCCTTTTCCTCTGAGAGAGCAATAGCAAAAGTAAGCTTAGAGTAAGTGTCCACAATGACATGGACATATTTGAGGTTACCAAAGTAAGGTATGTGGGTAACATCCATCTGCCAGATACAGTTTGGTGTAAGGCCTCTAGAATTGGCCACTTGATGCTGTAGGGGGCCCAAGAGGGCTAGGAGGGTACATGCCTTACAGGTGTGGGTTAAATATTTGCATTGGCTAAGAGAGAGCTCGGGGTATGGCGTTCTTAGGTTAGTGGGGGATAGATGGAACCTTTCGTGCAAACATCTAGCTTGTACTAAAGGTGACAAGGAGGAGATAGCAATAAACTTGTCTACCTGTGAATTCCCATCATCAATAAAGCCAGGCAGACCAGTGTGTGAGCAAACATGCTCACTAAGTCTGAAGGTGGATGGCCCATTGTAAAAAGACTTGTTCAAAGTAGGAGTCAATGCCAGATTCTTGGGCTGCCTTGCAGATGAGAGCCAGATCAGACAGGGTTGTGGGGTACCAGGACCTGGCTATTGCATCCAGCCCTACATTAATGGAGAATATAGCGAAGGGGTGTGTCAGGGAACTGGTAGTCACCTGGGTGTGTCCAGGACTGATGGGGGAGGTCCTTGAAAGGGTAAAGAGGGGAAGGGGTGGTTGTGAGTGTGGCTGCCTCAGGCGGCAGGTTGGGTGGTGGTCTTTTATCATGGAAGGGATGGGCTGGGAGGGATGAGCTTTGAGGATCTAGTTTTGGTTCTTACTTACAGCTTTCGTTATGGGCAGAAATGACTTCCTCCATGGAGGAGCCTTTAAGGCTGGCAATTATGGCAAGGAGGATAGGAAAGAATGGGACGGGGGTGTATGCCCTTCATAAATCTCGCATTTCTTTGTGAGGAAGAGAACCCCGGACCAAATAGAAGTGTCCCAGACATTCTCCAAACTAATCCATGGGGTTAAAACAAGAGTTTAATCCCAAAGCTATGGAGGTCTTTTTGTTTTACTTTTAAGCCACATTGCAGGAGGAGGGCCCTAAGAGCCTGCAATTGTGGCATCCTCTGGTGTGGAGGGAGGTTGCCCATTACATCGTGGTGGTGTTGGGGGGGCGGGGGCTAGGCTGGAACACTCCTGAATCAAAGAGACTGAGAAAATAGTAACCCAGATAAAAAAATGATAGCCCAAAGAATAATCATGCAAACCACAACTCCTAATGTTGGGGTTAGCTGAGACATATGGATAGAATGTTTAGGACCCACATGTCTTGTGCTTAGTGGGGTACTTCCATGGGTTGTTACTCCATGGTTCAGAGTCACGACACAGATTCAGGGAGTTGGGTGGAAGCAGCAGAGGGCGAGCTGCCACAAACTCATTTATTCAAGGAAGTGTAGGGGGCTTTAAGGGGTTTGGTTGGCCAATCATTGTATGGGGTGGTCCCCTTCTTGTGACCAATGATAGCCTGTCTCCAGACAGATCATCTCGTAGCAGGTTTCTTGTGAGCATGGGACTGTAGCTGTTGTCACACCAGGCCTGCGCAGGATGCCATGTTCACAGAAGCCACTTCCTGGTTTCTTCTGACATGCAGTCTGGCTAGGGCCAGACCTGCATTGTTCCATACATCAGCCTGGGTCTGAATCAGAACTTGCCTCCAATAATGACTGAAGAAAAAAACAAAGGCCCTATGAATCTGATAGCATTAAAGGTGATAATAGTCAACCCCCAAATACAGCTTATTTGAGAATGGTAAAGCCAACCAAGAATATGTAACTCATAACCTGCCCTGACATGGAAAGAGAGATTAGCACTTCAAGTGCAGGCCTATGTACCTGCTTTTTTGTCAGTCATCCTCATTACCTTTTTGGATTGCTTCAAATCTCACCAGTGCTGAGTGCCCACATTGATCCCTCCATGTTGTGCTGTGGATCTGGTGCTCTGATCAACTGTAGTGGATGCCCTGCAATGGGGAGCTGAATGCATACTCTGGAGAGTCACATTTCTGTTGGTTTGGGGGTGGGAGAGCATAGGAAGCCTGGAATTGTTCTGGAACTGCTCAGCTGGTCCTGCCTGTGTCCCACTATCTCCACTTTAGGTTTCTTGACTTTGTAAGGAGGCTGATGAGGTTGGAAAATCCCCTTGATTGGTCTCTAATCCTGCAGCTGATCACAGGGCAGGTGTGCTGATCCACACTGTTCCCCTTGATCCAGTCCAGGTCCTCAAGTTCCTCGGTGGGATTTTGGCTGATTTCCAAGTTTCTGATAGATCTTGGTCTCTCCTGCTTCTCTGCTGTGGCCAATAAAAAACTATACACCTTCACTTTTCAGATTAAGAGTGAATTTTGTTGTGGTTTTTCTCAAATCCCTTCCTTGGATGGATTGGTGTAACTCCTATGCAGCCATCTTACCCAGAAGTCTGACATTGTTTTTTTAAAGAGTTGAACTGCTCAAATTTCATCAGGGGATTTGGAGCACCAGGCATCTCTATGCACATTCTCTGGACAGCTGGCATCCAGACTGCTGGTCATTCCACATTATCCCCCCAATTTTCTTCCATGGAAGACTGCAGCTTGTGATTGTTCTTCTCCCCTGGGCTACCTGTCTTCTGACTTTTGCCTTGTATTCCCATGCAGTGTGATGACTTTCAACTTCGGATCCTCCTGCTTCTACCTTCTTACTGCTATGATTGCAGGCATACATCATCATGCCTGGTGTTCTGTGTTGCTGGGGATCAAACTCAGCACAATATGCATGCTAAGCAGGCACTCTACCAACTAAGCTACATCCTTCATCCTTTTTAATAGAAAAAAAAGAAAATTACAGACCAATCTCCCTCATGAACATAGATGCAAAAATTCTCAACAAATATTGGCAAAGAGAATACAAAAATATATCAGAAAGATTATTCACCACAACCAACTAGGCTTTATAACAGACATGCAGAGATGGCTCAACATACACAAATCGATAAATGTGATACACCATATAAATAGTCTGAAGGAGAAAAATCACATCATCATCTCAATAGATGCAGAAAAGGCATTCAACAAAATCCAATATCCCTTCATGGTAAAAGTATTACAGAAACTGGGAATAGAAGGAACATATCTCAACATAATAAAAGCTATTTATGACAAACCTACAGCCAACATAATAATGAATGGGGAAAAACTTGAAGCTTTTCCACTAATTCAGGGACAAGACAAAGGTGTCTACTCTCCCCAATTTTATTTAACATAGTACTGGAAGCCTTAGCTATAACAATAAAGCAAGCAACACTCATAAAAGGGATACAATTTGGAAAGGAAAGATCAAATTATCATTATTGGCAGATAACAGACCCAGAAGACTGTACCAGCAAACTGTTAGAGCTGACAAACACTTTTAGCAATGCATCAGGATACAAAATAAAAACACAGAAATCAGTAGCAATTCTATACACTAAGAACAACATGCAGAGGAGGAAGTCAGGGAATCTCTCCCATTCACAATTGCCTAAAAAGAAAATAAGTAGCATGGAATAAACTTAACCAAGGAAGTGAACAATCTCTACAATGAGAATTTTAAAACACTCAAGCAAGAAATTGCAGAAGACACAAGGAAATGGAAAGACATCCCATGTTCTTGGATTGGAAGAATCAATATTGTGAAATTGTCAATATTACCAAAGCAATCTACACATTTAATGCAATCCCCATTAAAATTCCAATGGCCTTCTTCACAGAAATAGAAAAAACAATCTTAAAATTCATCTGGAAGCACAAAACACCTTGAAAAAACAAATCAATTTTGGGCAACAAAAATCAGGCTGGTGGAATCACCATACCCTATTTTAAGTTATATGGCAAAGCCGTGGTAACAAAAACAGCATGATACTGGCACAAAGACATGCATGTAGATCAGTGGAACACAATAGAAGACCCAAATATTAATCTAGGCAGCTAAAGCCATCTGATTTTTATAAAAAGTGCCAAAAATATTCATTGGAGAAAAGATAGCCTCTTCAACAAGTAGTGCTGTGAAAACTGGATATCTGTATGTATAAGGATGAAAATTGATCCTTGTCTTTCTCCATGCACAAGCATCAAGTCCAAGTGGATCAGGGGCTTTAATATCAGACCTAAAACTCTGAAACTGCTAGAGGAAAAGGTAGGGGGAAACCTTCAACATATTGGCATAGGCAAGGACTTTCTGAATATAACCCCAGTTGTTCAGGAAGTAAAACCACTAATCAACCACTGGGATCTCATGAAATTAAAAAGCTTTTGTACAGCAAAGGACAGTGTGAATAAAGCAGAGACAACTTACAGAATGAGAGAAAATATTTACTACCTATACATCTGACTGAGGATTAATATCCAGACTGTACAAAGAACTCAAAAAACAGAGCAATAAGAAATCAAACAGCCCAGTTAAAAAGTGGGCCATGGAACTAAATAGAGAGTTCTCACCAGAAGAAATACAGATGGCATATAAACATCTAATAAGTGTTTTACATTGTTTGCCATCAGGGAAATGAAAATTAAAACTACTTTGAGATTCCATCTCACTCTTGTCAGAATGGCTACTATCAAGAAAACAAATGACAATAAGTGTTGGCGAGGAGGCAGAAAAAGAGGAACCCTTTTACACTGTTGGTGGGAATGTAATCTTGTCCAGTCATTATGGAAATCAGTGTGGAGGTTCTTGAGACAGCTAAAAATAGATTTACCATATGATCCAGCTGCAGCACTCCTAAGCATATATCCAAATGACACTTCTCACTACTTTTTTGAATAATGGCACATCCTGAAGCTATGGATTATTACTAGAAAATTTTCAGTGCCTGGGATGGGATACCTTTCAGTGAGTTGTTGGACAGGGAGGTCCCTGTAGCCCTCAAAACATTACAGGTTATTGCCAAGGCCTTTGGTTTCCCTTGAGAAACAGATGGTAAGACTCGATTTCTGAAGACCTTACTTGCCTGGTCACTGAGGAAACAAGGTGTTGCTGAGCAGAAAACCTTCTCCCTGTAGAACAGCCAATTGAAAGCTGTTAAGAGCTGTACTGCATGCAGCCATGGGAGGCAGAAATCCTCAGTGGTGAAAACAGTGGACACTGGAAACTTCATGTTTCGCCAGATAGGCCAAATGACTGAATGGGTGTGATAGTGGCATGTCTGCTCTGGGGGAAACTAGCTGCTCCCTAATTGGACTGACAGCCCACTCTATGGGAAGGAATACATGCCTGGTACTGAAAAAAACGAATCAAAATCTATGGCAGAGGAGGTCATGAGCCTTAGGGGTATAAAGCCTGCTCTTGTCTGGCTAAATGTATATATTATTCCCACCAAACTGCCCTGAAAGCACTACACTTAATATGTGAATATGAACATTAACACTACTCTCACTTCTGGTTAGAGAAGCTTCTCATTTCAGATGGCGATGACCACTGGGATGACCCAAGAGGGAACATAGTGCTGAGAAGAAGGGACAGAGGAGGGTCCAGCACTAAAATATCTCTATCACACCCTTCAAGGCTCAGGGTCCATTGCAGAATAGGGGGCAGAAAGAATGTAAGAGCCAAAAGGAAGGGTATGACTCCTTACAATGCAACTGTCCAGACAGAAATTGACCTCTCTATCCATGACCTCACAGTGCCTAGCGATACCTTCACAAGACCCTCATAATAGGAGAAAAAGATGATGACATCAAATTAAAAGAGAGACTAATGGATAGAGGGAGGGGATATGATGGAGAGTGGAGGTCTTAAGGTGAATGGGTGTGAGGGTAGGGAAATATAATGGTTTATTTTCTGTAAGTAAAAGTTGTCAATTCAGAAACTTAAAAACAAAAAAGTACAAAATTCAAGGAAGCACCAAACCCCATAAAACACCTCATCATGGCATGGATTAAACCAAATCACACAGTCATAGCCTTAAATATTAATGGTCTTAACCCACCCATCAAATGTTACAAGTAAACAGTGTGGATCAAAAAATGGACCCTTTTATCTACTGTCTTCCAGAAACCTACCTCACCTCTAAAGACTGATACCTCCTCAGGGTGAAAAGATATTCCAAGTAAATGGAAATGAGAAATGAACAGGTATTGCTGTATCTGAAAAAAATAGACTTTAAATCAAAAGCAATCAAAAAGAACAAACAATGCTACTTCTTTTTCATCAAGGGAAGGATCCAACATGAGAACATCACAATCATAAATCTATATGTGCCAAGCACAGGTGCACCACACTTTATAAAACAAAACCCACTTAAAAACAAAACAGGAATAAACACTATCATCAAAGGACAGATCATCCAAGCAGAAAATCAACAGGAAAATGATAGAGTTCAATAATAACATAGATCAACTACAACTAATGGACACCTACAGAACTTTGCACACAGAACATTCTTCAAGATAGACCATATATTAAGCCATAAAGCATGCCTCCATAAAGTCGGGAAAGTTGAAGTAACTACCTGCATGATATCAGATCACAATGCTTTAGAGCTAGAAATTAATAACAAGAGGCACATCAAGAACTCCACCATCTCCTAGAGACAAAACAACACATTTTTAAACAATGAATGGGTTGTGGAAGAAATCAAGAAGAAATTATAAAATTACTGGAATTGGATGAAAATGAAAACACAACCTACCAAAACAATGAAGGCATTCCTAAGAGGATAATTCGTAGCACTAAATGCCTTCATAACAAAGACAGAAATTTTCCACATTAATAACCTAACTGTATAACTAAAGGCATTGGAAAAACAAGAAGAATCCAACCCTAAGTGATCCAGACATGTGGAAAGAAATAATCAAGATTAGAGAAGAAATTAGTGAATTGGAAACTAAGAAAACAATTTCTTAAATAGATGTAATGAAAATCTGGTTGTTTCAAAAAATAAACAAGACTGATAAACCCCTGAACAATTTGATCAAGCCAAAAAAGGGAAGTCTTAAAGTAACAAAATAAGAAATGAAATAGGAGAGGTCACAACAGACATCAATGAAATTGGAAAATTCATTAGAGCATACTTCCAAAATGTCTAGTGCACAAAATTGGATAATCTGGAAGAAATGGATGAATTCTTAGACATATACCACCTACCAAACTAAACTCAGAGTAGACTAATCTCCTAAACAAACCTATTTTATTCACAGAGATTGAAAAGGTAATCAAAACCTCCCCCCAAAAGAAAGCCTGGGACTAGATGGAATCTCAGCCAACTTCTATCAAACCTTCATTGAAGAACTGAAACCAATTTTTCTCAAACTGTTTCATATAATCAGACACAAGGGAATCCTCCCAACAACTTTTATGAAGCTAGCATCTCCTTAATACCAAAAGCAGACAGACAAACATTAAGAAAAGTATAGGCCTATATCCCTGATGAATGTAGATGCAAAGATCCTGCACAAAAATCCTTGAAAACCAAATTCAACAACATATTAAAAGCATTATCCAGCTTGATAAAGTATGCTTCATCCCATGGATGCAGGGATGGTTCAACACACAGAAATCAGTCAATGTAATACAGCACATAAATAAACGTAACCATAAGAACCACATGATCCTCTCAATTGATGCAGAGAAGGCTTTTGACAAAACACTACAACTTCATGATCTAAATGCTGAAAAGAGTAGGCTTGGAGGATTTATATTTCAACACAGTCAAGGCTATATATAAAGCACGTAAAGCCCAAATAATAGTTAATGGGGAAAAACTCAAGGAGTTTCCATTGAGATTGAGAAAAAGACAGGGGTACATACTCTCACCATTGCTCTTCAACATAGTACTACAAGTACTGGCCCAAGCAATAATAAAGGAGAAAGAGATAAAAGGGATACAAATTGGAAAGGAAGAAGTCAAGTTAGCCCTAGTTGCAGATGGCTTGATCCTATACATAAGTGACCAGAAACTTTCCATCTCAAGGCTTCTAAAGGTGAATAATTCCTTTGGTAATATAGCAGGATACAAAAATCAATGCACAAAAATCAGTAGGCTTTAGATACGAAAAGGAAAATATATAGAGACAGAAATCAGTGAGGCTATCATATTTTCAATAGCAACAACAAAAAAAATTGAATACCTTGGAATAACACTAACCAAGGGTGTGAATGACGTATATAATGAAAAAAAAAAAAAACTCAAGAAAGAATTTGAGGAGGAGTTGAGAAGATGGAAAGACCTCCCATGCTCCTGGATAGGTAGAATTAATATTGTGAAAATGGCAATTCTACTAAGAGGAATATACAGATTTAATATAATACCAATAATTCCAGCATCACTCTTTACAGAGATAGAAAAAATTATCTCAAAATTCTTATGAAGACTGGAGAGATGTCTTAGCAGTTAAGCATTTGCCTGTAAAGCCTAAGGACCCCAGTTTGAGGCTCAATTCCCCAGTACCCACATAAGCCAGATGCACAAGGTGGCACGTGCATCTGGGTTCATTTGTAGTGGCTCAAGGCCCTGCTTCAGCCATCCTAACTCTCTCTCTCCCTCTCTCTCCCTCTTTCTCTGTCTGTTGCTCTCAAAAATAAATAAATAAAAATAAAACATCTGGCCTTCCTAATTTACAGAGGACTTGAATTAAAAAAAAATCATATGGAATGACATCAGACCTCAGATATCCAAACATATCCTCAGGAAAAAAAAATACCTCTTCAGCTATCACCATATCTGATCTAAAGCTATATTACAAAGCCATAGTAACAAAAACAGCATGATATTAGCATAAGAACAGAAACATAGACCAATGGAACCAAATTGAAGATCAGACCTTAGGTCAAGTAACTACAGCTACTTGATCTTTGACAAAGGTGCAAATAATATAAACTGGAGAAAAGACAGCATCTTCAACAGGATGGTGTTGGACAAATTGGATGACCATATGTATAAAAATGAAACTTGACCCACTCATTTCTACATAAACAAAAATCAAGTGAAAATGGATTAAAGACCTCAATGTAAGACCTGAAACTTTTCTGCTACTGAAAGAAGAAATAGGAGGCACTCTCCATGATATAGGAGTGGAGAAAGTCTTCCTGAACAAAACCCCAGTAGCTAAGGAAATTAAACAAGCACTCAACCAATGGGTTCTCATGAAGCTAAAAAGCTTTTGGACAGACAAAGACACAAGCAGAGCCAATAGATTACCCACTGAATGGGAGAAAATCTTGGCCAGACATACCATTGACAGAAGCCTAATATGTAGAATCTACAAAGAACTCAGTAAACTAAATAATAAAAAAATCAAACAACCCATTCCAAAAGTGGGGCTGAGAAATGAATAGGGAGTTCTCAGAAGAAGAATTACAAATGGCTAACACACCCTTAAGAAAATATTCAACATCTCTAACCATTAGGGAAATGTGAATTAAAACAACCATGACCTTCCACCTTATTCTAGTAAAAATGGCAATCATTAAAAAGTCTAACAACAAATGTTGGTGGGGATGTGGGGAAAGAGGTTATAGTTAAGAACTGTAATCAACCCAGATGCACACCATTGGATGAATAGATAACAAAGCTGTGGCACATTTACACAATAGAATTCTACTCCACAGTAAGAAAAAAACATTACAATGAAATTTGTAGAAAAATGGAACAGATCATACTCAGAAAATTCACACAATCACATAAAGCCAAATGTCTCATGGTGTCACTTATCTGTAGATCCTAACCTGGACCTGCTCAACTTGCTGACATATCTGAGAGGCAACTCAAGGTCCAGACAATAGGGATGGAAGGGTTTAGGGGAGGTTAAAGAGAGGAGGAAACAAACACAAAATTAAATTCAAAATGAGCTGATACCATAGAAACCTCTATCCTTGGAGATAGTCTAAAAGATGTTATATCCTCAAAAGGAGTAAGTGGGGAGCACCTGAAAAGTAGGGCTTAGGTGAGGGTGGGATGAAGCCTAAGCTTAAAAGAAATTTTTTTGTCTTTCCCCTATAACTCCCAGTACCAGAGATTGATTACTATCAACACTGAGCTATTGATTGGAGAGACCTATGAGGTTTCCCAAATCAAGAAAGCTTTCTCTCAAAACACTTGATTACCTGCCTGAGACAAAAGCTAAGACCCTATTGGTGAAGACACCATATGCTGCTGAAACAGATCACAGAGAGACCTGGCTGGAATTCAGAAGAAAGTCAGTCCCAAGACAGCTCGCTTGTCTGGTGCTGGGAAAGTGCTACATGAGCTACTGGAGGAAAGTGGCCAACAATGTTCTGAGAAACCAGAAATCTAAGCAACTCAGAGGCAAACACCGTGACACAATGTACATGCCAGTGAAATAGTCACACACAACCTAGCTAATAGCTTTCTGATTGGTAACGAGATCTACTCAATGTAAATAAACCCATACCTGGAATTGGGAACCAGTGTCAAGGTCTCATTAGTCTTTGGCTAAAAGAGGGGTTACATACATCAAATTTTCCAAAATTAATAAAGCTTACCTCAATTAAACTATGCTGACTTCACTCTCCATTGGACAATCTGTTCTTCCTTTTAGAAGGTAGCGAGACAAGAGGAGATTAAACTACCCCTCACACTTCAGCCAAGCCACAGCTGAAACCACAGAGACATTGGGGAGATGAACAAGAGTTCTGCTTCTATGGTGAACCTGACCATCAATGCCAGGGTGTGGGAAGCAGACCTTGAGGATACTCAACTCCTATCAAATCAGAGATCCAGAGGCTTTCAAGAGCTCATCACTGAACTAGATTTAAAACTCACTCACCATAACTCATGGAACTTTGAGTAAGAGGGGCAGAGAGATTGTAAGAGCCACAGGTTGAGACATCATGCCCAGAGGCATTCCCTCTCTCCAAAATAACTGACTGCTGCTCCCAAAACATATATACCACAACCCCATGGGGAATACCTGCAAACCCACTGAGGATCGTTTCCAATGGAATGGAGCAAGGATGAGGGAAAAAAGGGTACCAACACATGATATATCCATATGAAATATGTTGTTATTAATAATAACAACAACAATAATAATAAACATAAAAGAGACTAGTATTGATGCAATATTTGAAATATCTTAAACACTAAGACCTACAATCCCTGAGGGGGGAGGTCAGGAAGAAGGTTAACAATGGTACCGTCATAGTTCTATGCACATTATATAGATAACTAATAAAAAATTTTAAAAAATAAAAAAATTTTAAAACATGCCAGAGATTAAGAAATTAACTAAGTTTGAACCTTAGTTACCAGGTTTAAAGGTTTTTAATATAGAAGGCTTATAGTTTTTACTTACTTGGTCCAGAGACCAAAGGGCCTCACTTAGCTTTAGAGGAACTAATGGAGGCATGTTAGGCTGAAAAAGGTTAAAGTTTGATTTACAAAAAAAAAAAAAAAAAAACATGATCAAATGCAAGAATGAATTCTACGTAGCATCAAGGAAATCAGACCTCAACCTAAAATTGGAATTCAACAAAGACATGGACATGATGCAAGAAAATGCAACAGAAAATAAAAATCAAATAGAGGTCTTAAAAACTTCTCTAGAAGCCCTCAATAACAGGTTACTCATATACAGTATAGAACTTCCAATCTGAAGGCAAGACA
Source organism: Orientallactaga sibirica (assembly GCA_036365145.1). Classification (NCBI taxonomy): domain Eukaryota; kingdom Metazoa; phylum Chordata; class Mammalia; order Rodentia; family Dipodidae; genus Orientallactaga; species Orientallactaga sibirica. Next base: position 28,925,203 of record JAEOAD010000026.1, on the reverse strand, counting down.
GAAGAAATTGATCTGGAACCCAAAACCTTTGATAAGTTCAAACTATCATCTGAACAGAACATTTGGGAACTGTGGGATACCCTAAAACGACCAAACATTCGGACCACGGGCATGCCAGAAGGTGAAGAAATCCAGGACAAAGGCATAGAGAACATATTCTTTTAAAAGTTATTGAAGAAAAATTTCCTGCCCTCTTAAGAGAGAAACCCATCCAGATACAAGAAACTCAAAGAATGCCAAACAGACTGGACCAAAGAAGAAAGTCTCCAAGGCACACCACAATTAAAACCCTAAACTATGAAAGCAAAGTGTGCTAAAAGCAGCAAGAGAGAACAACTCATTACAAACAAAAGCAATCCCACCAGAGTTACCTCAGATTTTTCAATGGAAACCCTAAAGCCAGAAGGGTTTGGAATGGAATACTTGTAATTCTAAAACACTATGGCTTCCAACCCAAACTACTGTACCCAGCAAAAGTATCCCTCATAATAGATGAATAAAGAAAAACTTTCCATGAGAAAAGCCATCTCTACAATTATATAAATACAAAGCCAAAACTACAGATAATACTTCAGAAAATATCCCACAAAGAGTCAAACAGCCTACCGCAAGAACATACAAAATGACAAACACAATAACCAAAACTAGAGCAGGCATAAAAATGTTCACACAAGACCATCATAATAGGAGGAAAAGATCATGACATCAAAATGAAAAGAGAGACTGATTGAGAGGTGGAAGGGATATGATGGACAGTGGAGTTTCAAAGGGGAAAGTGGGGGAAGGGAGGGAAGTACCATGGGATATTGTCTACAATTAAGGAAGTTGTCAATAAAAAGTAAAAAATAAAAAAAGTTCAAAGTACCAAAACCCATAAACCCTCCAGCATGGTAGGGGTTAAATCATACCTCACAGTTACAACTTTAAATATTAATGGACTTAACTCACCCTTAGAGTGGGTCAGAAAAATGGACCCTTCAATCTGCTGTCTTCAAAAAAGCAACTTCATCATTAAAGATAGATACCTCCTTAGGATGAAAAATAATTTTCCAAGCAAAAGTAAATAAGAAACAAGTAGGTGTGGCAATTTTAACATCTGACAAAATAAACTTCAAACCAAAGGTAATCAAACAGGACAAAGAAAACTACTTTTTACTCATCAAAGGAATGATCAAGAGGACATCACAATCATGAATCTATATGCACCAAACACAGGTGCGCCACATTTTGTAAAGCAAAATCTATTTGATAACAAATCATAAACAAATCTAAAGACCATCATAGCAGGGGACCTCAATACCCCACTATCATCATCACACAGATCATCCACACAGTATGAAAACAGTAACCAATTCTATTTTAATATCAGCATCACATGAAGAGCTGCATGAAAAACAACAGGCAAACAATAGATCTTAACAATATCATAGATTAATTAAACCTAACAGACACATACATAACATTTCACCCCATTCTACAGAATGCACATTCTTCTCAGCAGCCCCTGGAGCCTTCTCCAAAATAGATCATATAGTAAGGCATAAAGCCTGTCTCTATAAAATCAGGAAAATTGACATAACTTCCTGTATCATAGTGGACCACAATGCTTTAAAGCTAGAAATTAACAAGAGAAACAACAGAAATTGCACCAGTTCCTGGAGACTGAACAACATGCTATCAAACAATCAATGGGTCATGGAAGAAATAAAACAGACAAGGGGCTTGAGAGAACGAGTTAGTCAATAAGACTACTTGCTAAGTAAGAATGAGGACTTGAGCTGGCCCAATTCACCCTGAGTTTGATTCCCCATATCCATATAAACACCTGGGTGTGCCCAATCCCTGCAACCACAATCCTGTGTGGAACAAAGACTGGAGAATCACCGGGCTCACTATTCAGAGACTGGAGAATCTCTGGGGATCACTAGTCAGTGACAGGAGAATCACTAGGGCTTGCTACTCAGCCAGTGTGATGAAAAATCAGCAGCTCCAGGTTCATGGAGAGATTGTCTCAAGAAAAGAAGTAGATGAGTGATTAAATGGGAGACTACATTCTTCTTTGGCTCCATGTGCCTGGAGTGCCCATATCTGCATGTAAACACACACACACACACACACACACACACCACTACCATCACTGCCAAACATACACACATACACATGCAAAGCAAAACAAAACAACAACAAAAGATGAAGGCAACAGACTTCCTTTTGCAATTTCAAGTCTACATCTATTTTATGGGAACCCAGGGGCCTCATAGCCTTAGAAAGAACAGTTGCGATATAGTCCCTAATGATGAAAACAGTAACCAATTCTATTTTAATATCAGCATCACATGAAAAGATGCATGATCATCTCTTAATTGTTTCAGCCCTCTGTGAAAGACGCAATTATCAAGATTTCTGAGGTAAGGAAGCAGTCGTTTCATGCTGTAGGCTTGTCTAAGGTCTAATAACTAGTAAGACTCAAAGAGGAAAAGTGAATCTAAAGCTGGTCCATTACACAATGCAGCCTTAGATGCAATGACTCTCCCACTGCACCACCAGCCCAGAGTCCTTGATAATCCAACTCCATTTGTGGTTTTTGTTTGGGGGTTCTTTAATGGATATGTGAATGAAGCAATTTTCCCATGTCAGAACCCACACTCCATACATGTAGGTCTGGCTATGGTTCCCAAAATGTTAGAAATTATTACAGCCTCATTTCCTTTTTGTATGACATTTATCAATGAGTTTATTTATATTTTTTCTTAGCTTGAATGTATTGGTCCAAAGCTAAACAGTACAATTTGACTTTGCACACAGAAGAAATATTTACAAATTATGTCAGATTCATAACTCAAGTTCTGTTTTATTTATTTATTTATTTATTTTCAAGCAGAGAGAAAGAGACAGAGATAGGCAGACTGAGAGCACACCAGGGCCTCCAGCTGCAGCAAACAAACTCCAGATGCATTTGCCCCTTTGTGCATCTGGCTTTACATGAATCCCAGGGAATCAAATCTGGATCATTAGATTTTGCAGGTAAGTGTCTTAACTACTGACCCATCTCTCTATCTCCATAACTCAAGTTCTTGATTGTCTATAAACAATGTAACTTGAATTCACCATTTGATGCAACAAACACCAACACTTTGTCCTATTCAAATAAATCAAACATTTCACCTGGAAGATGAAGGCAGGACAAGGAGATAGGGCAGACAAGGAGGTTGGGTAGGCTTAACCAAAACAAAATATGTGTATTAAATGAAAAATTAAAAAATGCTAACACAATGACCATCAGATGACAATAAAAATGGGTGCCAATGAGTCAGATGAAAAGAAATCCATGACAGCTAAGAAAGTTACAGAAGCCAGGCTATGGCTGACAAACTGTGAGGAAGCACAACATCTGCTTTATAGAAAGAGGAGCTAAAGCTATAAATAGCCATGCTTCACCCTCCTTGATTTCTATGCTTGAGCTGTCTGGAGAGCATTCACGTACATTTATGTTCTGGCTTTTGTCTCTCATGACTGTCTTCACATCCATTTCTGTTCAAAGTCCCCAGAAAGTTAAATTAGCATTGACAAGCACAGGAACAGTGGAGTTACTCAGCATGGTCTCAAAAAGAAAAAGAAAGAAAGAAAGAAAGAAAGAAAGAAAGAAAAAGAAAGAAAGAAAGGAAGGAAGGAAGAAAGAAAAAGAAAGTACAGCACCCAGAAATAAATTTATTTTCTATCCCCAAAAGTGAATCATCACATGTAAAATAACATGGAAAAGGCCATCATCTCAATATCTTGTGCCTCATGCTCCTTTGGGGTCTGTTGCAGTCAGGTTCTCATTGCTGGTAAAAAAAAAAAAAAAAAAAAAAAAAAAAAAAAAAAGACCAAGAGCAGCTTATGAAAAAAAGGGTTTATTTTGGCTTACAGATTTGAGGGGAAGCTCCATGATGGCAGGGGAAAATGATGGCATGAGCAGAGAGTGGACATCACCTCCTGACCCACATCAGATGGACAACAGGAATAGGAGAGAGTGCCAAACACTTTCAAGCAGAAGCTGGCTATAGCATGCATAAGCCCATCCCCAACAATACACTAGCTCTAGGAAACTTCAATTGTCAAATTTCCACTAGTTAAGGACCTAAACATTCAGAACACCTGAGTTTATGGGGGACACCTGAATCAAACCACCACATTCTGCCCCTGGCCCCCATAAACTGATAACCGCACATTATGTAAAATTCAATGCATTCATCCAACTTTAAAAGTCCCCATAATTTTTATCAATCCCAATGATGTGCAAACATCCCCATAGTCCAATGTCATTTAACTGAGCCATAATAGCAAAAAAAAAAAAAGCCCATAATGGCACAGAATAAATATTAACACTGCAAAAGATGTCACTGGGCATAGCAAAGAAATATTCAACAAGTACACGATTTAAACAGGGCAAACATCAAACTTTTGCTTCAAGTCCAACAACACTAGTCAGTGACAAGTCTCCAAGTCTGATAATTCTAACCAGTGACCAGTCTTTGGAATTCCAATTCTACCCCTCCAGCTAGGCTACTCACAGTCCCACAAAACTTCATCCAGTGCTGGCAATTCTCCTTGCCAGCCATCCCCAAGTCTTGGCATCTCCATTGGACCTCAATGCAGGTAATAAGCTTGCTTCATACTTCCCATGGTCATTTCCAAAAAATAAAACCTTGTTGCAAATTCAATGACCCTCTCTTTCCTGAATTTGTTATACTCCAGAGTACCAGGTAGGCTACCAATTTGTTAATCCTGGAGGAATAAAGCAAGCTTTGAAGAACAGGACACTCCTTCAGCATTCAGGCTCCCTCAAAATACTCTGCATTCTTCTTGTTGCCCAAGAAGAATGCTAGTGAGGTGGCCCAATCTCAAAGGTTGTAATCTCTCATACAATAGCTGCTAAACATGCAGAGATTTCTTTCTGTGCTATATCCCTCTGCTCACACCAGTATATTTATAGACAATGCAATCCTGCACAAGTTCTTGGGACATTGGCATAACAGCAAGCCTCTCACACAAACAGCCTAGCCCAGTCCAAGAAAAGCTGTTTCTCACCCTCATTAGCCAAACCTTATAGTCCATAGTTCTTACTGCATTCAGGTCTTTCATCTCTAACCAGAATAGTCCATTAAGCTGTACTTACAGCACTCTTAGGCCAAGGTATCAAATAATTTCACATTCTTCTCAAAAAATCATCCCCAAAGGCCAAAACCACACAGTCAAGTTTCTAGCAGTAATGCTCCCACTTCTTGGTACCAATTTTAGTGTTGCAGTTGGATTTGCATTGCTATCAGAAAACACCCAACCAAGAATAGCTTATGGGTGAAAAGGTTTTAGTTTTGCTTATAGACACGAGGGGAAGTTCCATGATATCAAGGGAAAATGATGGCATGAGTAGAATGCGGATATCACCACCTGGTCAACATCAGATGCACAACAGCAACAATAGAGCGTGCTAAACTCTGGCAAGGGGGGCTGCATATAACACCTAAAAGCCCATCCCCAACAATACACTGCCTCCAGAAGGCTTCAATTGTCAAAGTGTCACCAGCTGAGGATCTATGTATTCAGAACACCTAAGTTTATGGGGAACACCTCAATCAAACCACCAGAGTCCAAGTTTGGATCTCTTGTTAAGGCAGAATGTGTCTGAGGTCTTAAAAAATTTCCCCCAGCATGCTGTTTTGTATCATCAATGTTTAGTAGCCTTCCTTCCTTCTTTCCTTCCTTCCTTCACCCCTCTCTCCCTCTCTCTTTTCCTCTTTTCCTTCCTTCTCTCAGGTAATATCTGTTTGAGATATACAAACTAGCAAGTACTTTGCTAGGCTCTGTCAATTTAGTGCTGAGGATGCTGGCTCACTGTTTCAGTGGCTGAGGCTATAGAATTGTCATGAATTCAAGTTCAGCTACAGAGTGAGACCCTGTCTCAGAAGAAAGAAAGAAAGAAAGAGGAAGAGAGAGAGAGGGAGGAAGGAAGGAAGGAAAGAAAGAAAGAAGGAAGGAAGGAAAGAGAAGGAAAAGAAGGGAGGAAGGCAAGAACACAGGAAAGAAGGCAGGAACAGGATGGAATGAGGGAGGGAGGAATGAAGGATGTGAACATAGAGGTGGCCACACTGTTGGACTTTCAGCACAATGTTAGAAATATCCTGGAGCAATTATCAACAAGTAGAAGTGAAGTCACAGCACTGACAGACAGAGGACCGACAGGGTTCCAATAGTCCCTAATGGATGGGCCTGTTCCCAAAGGCGAGATGTCCAAAGCTGTCCTGGTGGATGTGAGCTTTTAGCTGAGCCCTGGGAGTGGACAGGTGGCTGTCAGATTGAAAAGAGTGGGATGAACTTCATTGATAAAGAGGCAGTGTGTCCCAAAGTCCTGTGGGGGAAGGAACTTTAAATGTCTCAGGAACAAAATGCAGCTGCAACCCAAAAGTCAAAGATGGATTCCACACAAAGATGAGGAAGAATCCTATGCAACGTCACTGCCTGCTGAGAACCCTTCCAAAGGCACTGAACAGAATGATGCACTTGTGATCTCTTTCCCTCCCTTCTCCTCCCCTTCTTCCTGCTACCCCTGCTTTTCTTTCTTTCTTTCTTTCTTTCTTTCTTTCTTTCTTTCTTTCTTTCTTCTTTTTGAAGTGGAAGTTCACTAGAAACTATCTTGGTAATTGGTCACTACCAATATTTTTATTTTTAATTATAATTGCAAAATGAACCTAATAGGGTGGGGGCGATGGCCCAGTGTTCAAGCATGAGAACCACAGTTCTATCCCCAAATCTCACATGAAAAGGCAAAAGCCATGGCAGGCTTCTGCAATCCCAGCACACTGACAATGAGATGAGAGGCAAAGACAGGAGAATTTTTCAAAAGCACAAAGCAAACACAACAAAGAACAACAGAGAAAGTTAGAGAGAGAAGCTCTGTCGTAAGTGAGGTGTCTTCTGATCTACACATGCATGGGTGGCACATACAAATACCTGCACTACACACACACACACACACACACACACACTCATGCACATACTCATATACACAAAGACTAAATTTAGAAATTAAACAATGACCATTTATTTTATTTTATTTTTTAAAGATTTTTTATGGGAGGAAGGAATTTATTTCAAGCTAACAGCACCAGGAGAACTTCCATTAATGGCAGAATAAGCTGGTTCCCTTTAACAAAGCCAAAAAGAGAGAAAAACTGCAACAAGCAAAACACCAGTACCAACAAACACACACACACACCAGAGCATAAACTCTGTCCACACCTTTGGGATGCTGCTGGAGAATTAAGCAGGAATTTTTTTAGTTCTATTGTTTTCACTTTTGTAAATTGTTTTATTATGTTTATTTTTTATTGACAACTTCTATACTTACATACAAAAAAACCACGATATTTCCCTCCCCTCCTCCCATTCCCCTTCAGAACTCCATTCTCCAACATATCCCCTCCCTCTCTCCACTAGTCTCTCTTTTAATTTGATGTCATCATTTTTTTCTTCTATTATGAGGGTCTTGCGAAAGTATTGCTAGGCACTGCAAGGTCATGGATATTGAGGCCAATTTCTGTCTGGACAGATGCATTGTAAAGAGTCCTACCTTTCTTTTGGATCTTACATTCTTTCTGCCGTCTCTTCCACAATGGACCCTGAGCCTTGAAGGGTGTGACAGAGATGTTTCAGTGCTGGACACTCCTCCATCCCTTCTTTTCAGCTATGTTGCCTTTTGGGTCATCCCAGTGGTCATCGTCATCTGAAAAGAGAAGTTTCTCTAACCAGAAGTGAGAGTAACATTAATATGTGAATATGAACATTAAGTGTAGTGCTTTCAGAGAAGCTTGGTGGAAATAATATATATATTTAGCCAGACAAGAGCAGGCTTTATACTCCTAAGGCTCATGACCTCCCCTGCCATAGACTTTTGCTAAGTTTTTTCAGTACCAGGCACATATTCCCTCCCACAGAGAAGGCCTTCAGTCCAATTATGGAGCAGTTGGTTTCCCCAAGAGCAGACATGCCACTATTGCACCCGTTCAGTCTTTGGGACTGCCTGGCCAAACTTGAGTTTTCTGGTGTCCACTGTTTTCACTGCTGCAGTTATAAAAAATCTGCCAACTAAAAACAGTCCAGGCCAAGATGGATTCACTGCTGAATTTTACCAGACATCCATGGAAGAACTAATACCACTGCTTCTCAAACTTTTCCATAAAATGGAAAAGGAAGGAATTCTACCAAAATCCTTTTATGAAGCCAGCATCACCCTGATACCAAAACAAGACAAAGACAGAAGAAAAAAAAAAGAAAATTACAGACCAATCTCCCTCATGAATATAGATGCAAAAATTCTCCACAAAACACTGGCAAACATAATACAAGAATATATCAGAAAGATTATTCACCCTGACTAAGTAGCCTTTATCTCAGAGATGCAGGGATGGTTCAACATACGCAAATCCATAAATGTAATACACCATATAAATGGTCTGAAGGATGAAAATCACATGATCATCTCAGTAGATGCAGAAAAGGCATTTGACAAAATCCAGCATCCCTTCATGGTAAAAGTATTACAGAAACTGGGAATATAAGGAACATATCTCAACATAATACAAGCTATTTATAGCCTGGCATGGTGGTGCATGCCTTTAATCCCAGCACTTGGGAGGCAGAGGTAGGAGGATTGCCATGAGTTCAAGGCCACCCTGAGACTACATAGTTAATTCCAGGTCATCCTAGACCAGAGTGAAACCCTACCTCAAAAAAACAACAACAGCAAAAAAGGTATTTATGACAGACCTATAGCCAACATAATACTAAATGGGAAAAAACTTGAAGCTTTTCCACTAAAGTCAGGAACAAGACAAGAGTGTCCACTTTTATTTCAATATAGTACTGGAAGTCTTAGCTATAGCAATAAGGTAACAGACACTCATAAAAGGGATATAAATTGGAAGGGAAGAGATCAAATTATCATTATTTGCAGATGATATGATTCTATACATAACAGACCTTAAAGACTCTACCAGCAAACTGTTGGAGCTTATAAACACTTTTAAAGATTTTAATTTTATTTATTTATTTATTAGAGACACAGAGAGAGAAACCGAGAGAGAGAGAGAGAGAGAGAGAGAGAGAGAGAAGAATGGGAGCACCAGGGCCTCTAGCCACTGCAAACTAACTCCAGATGCATGCACCACCATGTGCATCTGGCTTATGTGGGACCTGGAGAGTCGAACTGGGGTCCTCAGGCTTCAGAGGCAAATGCCTTAACCACTAAGCCATCTCTGCAACCCAACAATGACCATTTTCCCATTTTAAACTTACTTTTCAGTGGTACAGTTACACTGTGTGTGTGCAACTTACCACCACTATCTATCTTTCTATCTATCTACCTACCTACCTACCTGTTATCTAGGTACCTGATATCTATCTATATATCTTTCTATCTATCTATTTATCATCTATCTATCTATCTATCTATCTATCTATCTATCTATCTATCTATCATCTATCTATCACCATCATCTCCCATACTCTGTGTGTGCGAACACATAAGAATGATACATGTCACAGTGTGTGTATGAAGGTCAGTATCCAACTTCAGGGTGTTAGTCCTTTCTTTCCTCCTTGTTTGAAACAGGATCTCACTTACTGATTTTGTTGATATAAGAACCAGACTAGCAGACCTGCAAACTTCTGGATTCTTCTGACTGATTCCCACTGCAGTAGGCTCTTTTAACCAGAGCCTCCTCCCCAGCCTTCATGAATTTTTGATCTTGCAAAACTGAAATTCTACTCTTGATGAATAATTTCCTCATTTTGCCTCCCTCTGCCCATGGTAACCACTGCTCACTTTTCTGTGTCTATGGATGTGACTGCTCTGACTACCTCATATGAGTAGAATCCTGTAATAGTTATTATGCTCCTGGGTCTGGTTGATTTCCTTTAGTATAATATCCCAAAATTCATCCATGTTGTATCAATTGCCTGGTTTATGGAACCCATCTAGCCACTTTACTGAGGACACTGGGGTGCAAGGAAAGGGTCCCCCAGCTCTTGCATCTCAATTGTCCCCATTCCTATTTCTCTCACCCTCAGTGTTCTCCACCCCTTTGATCTGAGATGGGCTTCCTGTCATACCCGATCCTGACCTCCATCTCTTCCCTTTGAAACCTTCCCAATCAGTTAGTATCAGTTCCACAGAGATGCTCTGAACCCAAGGTCATGTGTCAAGATTTTCCCAGCAAAAAGTGATTTTTTTTTTTCTCAAATGAGGAGGTGTCATGTAAACCAGTAATAGAGCAGAAAATTTTCCATTTCTGTAAATACAGATTGAAGTTATGGTTTATTGAATTTGAAAGATACTAGTGTAACCATTGTGTGACATGAAGTGCCAATACAATATTACTTTATTTGAATAAATGGCAATAGATGCTTCCCAAATTAGTAATGAAGTTCTGAGAATCACATTACTTCAGCTGGTTGGCTGGAGAGAGGATAATGTAGCTAATGGTACTGCTTCATTATGGGATCACATTTATTAACCAGGAAAGTAAAATTACTGTGGGTTAGCAGCTCACTCACCTTTGCATCAAAACCTGAGCATGGAGTTGGGTGCAGTGGTTCAAGTCTGTAATCTCAACACTCAGGAGGCTGAAGTAGAATGAGTGCTATGAGTGTAAGTTTGAGGCCAGCCTGGGCTAGAAATCCAATACCAAGCCAACCATGGCTGCATAGTGAGACTCTGTCTCAAAGAACAAAGCAACAAAACATCTGAGATATGAACTAAAGGGTCTGGACATTATATATGAGTGGTGTTAGCAATTATGATCCAAGTTTATCCTTATGCTATGTATGATGAGAGTATTGATATATATGCATACATGTAATTTAACATGGTCTATGAGTAATTGTGCTCATGGGGCTGAGATATGGCTTAGCAGTTAGTGTGCTTGCCTTCAAAGCCTAAGGACCCAGGTTCTATTCCCCAGTGCCCAAGAAAGCCAGATGCACAAGGTGGCACATACATCTGGAGTTCTTTTGCAGTGGCTAGAGTCCTTGGCTTGCCCATTCTCACTCTCTATTTGCATTTTTCTCTCTCTCTCTCAAATAAATAAAATAAATATTTTTAAAAAAGAGATTACTCATTAATCATGCAGTTAGTATAGCAGTTCCTATAATCTCATTTATATAAAATTAAATATGTAAATATATGTTGAGAATATATTTCATATGAGAGAGTCACTCATGGTGAAACAAAGTAATTAAACGAGTAATTACAAAGTAATTATAAAGTAACTTTGTAATGAGGTTTTAACTGTGTGTGTGTGTATGTGCATGCTCATGTGTGTGGGAGGGTGCATGTGTACACAAGTGTATATGGATGACAGATGACAATCTCCAGTGTTTTTTGTCTCAAGCACTGTCCAGCTCTTTTGTTACGGGTCTGTCATGGGGCTGGAACTCACCAAGTAGGCTAGACTGGGTGGCTAGTGAGCCCCAGGGACCAGCCTGTCTCTGCTTGTCCAGTGCTGGGGTGTTAAGCATGTGCTACTACACTCTGCTTTTACATGGGTTATGAGGATCAAACTCAGGTCCTCATGCTTACAGGACAAGCACTTTAGCAAGTGAGCCAAATACCCACCTCCAGAAATAATGTTTTCTAAAACATTAAATTTTCTTTTCATTGGTTAAATGGGCCCCTCCTTGACCCATTAAATTGTCCCTATACAGATTATGATAGAGACAATGAATCTCTTGCTTGATGGAAGACGTTGGGTTGAGCCAGCAATCTCATAGTAGCCTGGCAGCTCCCCTCCTACTGGCTGCATTTACAACACTGTTCTCATGGTCTGGATGTAGACCCTGTGCCATTTTCAGTGTCTTCTACCAAATGCTGCAGAAGGGAGTGCCCTGGCAACCCATACCCTCTTACAGCTTCCCCCTGTGACACTTCTCTTTCAATCTTTCCCTGAATTTTTTTTTTATTAAACTCATTGTTGGTGGATTTCTTGATTAGTGTGGATGTGGGGACAATGCTCTTAATTGCCCAGCACAAAGGCTATCAGCATACTTGCTCTCTTATCTTGCCACTACCCCTATCAGGCAAACTAAAAATACTCCTACTGAAATCAACCACTTATATTGTCTAGCTTATACCAAGCTTTCGAAGATATAGAGAATATTCCAGCAGAAATAAACTAGTGTTGGGTTCTATAGAAGGTGAGAAAGTAGACTATCTAGGTTTAAATTCCACATTTTTACCTTCTTTTTCACTCTACTTCTTTACACAAGCATTCATCTGCTCTGTGCCAGTTAGCACGCCCAGGAGATAGTTGGCAATATGCAACACTCCCATGCAGTGTATGGTTGACATAGATACTAGATGCTTAGCATTTGATGATTTATAGCTATTCCATATTTAGCAAACTGTGAGCAGAAATTGCATGCCAGTCACAAGGGGCAGTGATGTGTATGGCCATCTCAAAAAGAAAACTTCATGTTGATAAATTGTTTAAAACCTAGTTGAGAAAAATATCTCTGATATTTTCCTGTTTCAAACAGACATACTAACCCTTTATGTATTTTCAAAGTCACATTTCCTTCTGTTCTTCTGAGCAAATACTGGGATACCCTCTTACTTAACAGGGCACATTTGATCTCTTTAAAAAAAAATACAATGACCTCTTTCTAAATGCATAGCAAATATTATTTCAAAGCTTTTACTTCTGGTAAACCAAATAATCTTTATCCCCAGGAGATTAAAAAGAATGTTTGGAATGATTAAGGCAATGGGAGAAATTTCGGCAAAATTCAGGTTTAAAAGAAAGTTTGCAGTTCTGATGTCTAATGGAGGCATTCATCGGAGTTTCTCCAAGGTGTACACTCTCCTCCTTCCCTCACACAGTGCAGTACTTACTAGCTGCAAAGCCATGATGTCATCTTCTACATTCTTAGCACATTTATCCCAGAGGAAATAAGCAGTCATCATGTTGTCTGATGTCATTTAGTGTGACCATCTGGGCCACTCCCTTGAGTTGGTGTATCCAGTTTGGTTTTTCTTCAGCTTTTCCTTGTCCCAGTATCATCATTGCACTATCTCACAGTAAACAGCAACATGGAAGGAGAGCTTGGGCAGTTATGTCTATCAGTCCCAAGGCTGCCAGGAAGCTTTTTTCCTCCCACTACTGTCTTTCATGTGGTCAAGCCTCCCAGGTACTACCCTTGTGTACCAAACAGTCCACTTCTCAGGACATGAAGGTATTAGCTCAACTGATCTCACAATGCCTCTATAAAGTGGGTGTTTCTTTGATCCTCACAGATGAAGGATAGAGGTGAGACAATCAGGGCAGATATCTCTTACATACCTCATTGCATCTGTGCATTCTGGTATCAGCTTCTCTGTTCAATACCCCTACCCATGTGAGATGTTTGATTTCCCATGGTGTCTACTGTGAACATCTCCTGTTTTCTTTCAGAGTAGTCACCACAGTAAAGAAAGGAGAATATTGCATGTCCACGTAGGAATGATAAATCTGAAAGGAATGCTTGAGATTGAAGTTTAACTGAGAAAACTGTATCTGCTTTTTCCCCTCAACCTTAATAGACATTGATAAATGGGAAGGGGCTTTGTTTTCTATGTATCCAGTCACCCTACTTTGAGGAGAGTTACTATCATTTGTGTAAAACAACATTCTGTACAGTGCTTTGCAAAGACTCCATCTTGACTTCACAGAGAATGAAGAGAGGCTAACAACTGAAGACACACTTATCACATAGCTGTCAAACTAGTGCTGGTCCTCATCTGGAAGCTCAGCTAATGTTATGAACCCTAGGCTCATTTTGTCTACACAGACCTATCCATAGATTGCCTAGCTTCACACTGCATGGTGGCATGGGCCAGACAGTGAGTATGCCTAGAGTCAGAAGGAAATCCTAAGTTTTGAGAGAGCTTAAGCATGGGAAAGTAAAACATCCAGCACACACTCTCATTTGCAAGAATCTACCCTGCCTCATTGAATTGTGGCTTTTCCCAAGCAAGCCCTAAAAATTCTATGTGAAGGATGTGGAACTTCCCATTGCTAGAAATAGAGAAAAATGATGGGAAACCACAGCACTAACATTTCTTGAAGAATAGTAAGTGGAGTGATGTAGTTGCATGAATGTGAATATATATCCTCCATAGCCTGAGGTATTTTTGATTAAGCTTGCAAATTGAGTCTCCATCAGGCAACGCCCTAGTGAAGGAGGATTCACTGGTGGTGGGTCTTGCAGTCCAGCCCTAAGGTGGTTTAAGAACGATTTGAATCCTGGCTGTTTGTGGTAGATTCTTTGTGCCATGAGTCTATGGAAGTGAGCCAGCTTCTTCTGCCACTAATGGTGTTTCCCCTGGATTCTTTAAGTCTGAAATAACCCTTTTTATCCCATGAGCTGCTTCTGGTTGGGCATTTGTCCAGCACTGAGTAGGTAACTATAACAGATGAGAAAGTGTTACCATATGATGTTATCTCTCAAAATATAATGCCTTATAAATCTGACACTATTTTCCCTTTGCCCATTGAATTCAAACTAGCCAGCTCTTAACTTCTTCCTCCCACAAAGCAACATGTTCTTCTGAAAACCATTTTAAAGTAAATCCTATCCTGTCCATCTGGACCACAGAGTCCATAGACATTATCTCACAAACAGGTCTCCATATCTGTCCCTGGTCTGGAAAACAGAAAAGGATGAGAGGTGGAGTCATAGACTACTCAAGTCAGCCCCGAGTCATTGGAGGCTTCATCTGAACCTAAGGTGTATTAAAGTTATGTTATCTAAGATTACACAGTGAGTGACAGAGTTAAAGCTAGATGGTACCTGTTCACTTGCATTCTACCTGTTTAACACTGTACCTGACTAACCAGCTAAATCAGTGAGCATTGGGTATCATGTCAATGCAATGTATTAAAAGTCCCCAGAAAATTTACACACTGATATGTAGGACTGCGTGGAGAGTACTGTAGTAGCATTATTTCAATTTGAATTTTCTTTCATTAGCCAAGCTGATGTGTACAAACAACAGAGCAACAAATTAAGTTGGAAGCCTCTAGTTAACATGAAGCTGTGCAGAGTCTATTTTTCTGATCATGTTTTCTGACCCAAAGGTAGCTGATCACTAAAACTTGCATATAAAGTGAATACTTAATTTCTACTACTTGGAACAGTATAAGCTATCTCCACTATAGCCCCTGACAATTGCCCTCTGACTGTGTTCTCTCAAAGTATGGTTAAACCAAGTCCACACAAGACTAAAATGATACAGTCTTCTGGATATCAATTTTATTTCTGAATTTTGTGTTTGATCTATGAGGCTGTGAGTTTTGAAGAGGTTAAGTTTCATCTCTGGCAACAACTAAATAGAAACAGTGAGTGACTGGTGTTCTTTAATCAGAGAGAAACAATAAAGCCACTGGTGGCTGTGGATCTCATTTTATGGGTCACCTGTGAGATTAATGCCAGCAAAAGGCCTGCTATTCAGTGTCATCAAAGTGAGTCAACAGCAATACAGGAACCATTTCAGAAATCCAGTTTCCACATTTTTACTCCTGCATCCAGCTGTGAGTTTATCTCTTCTATACTAAGAGACATGTTTTTTGAAAACTCCCACCTAATCCATCCTGTTAGAAATCACTCTGAGCCTGGAGAGATGGTTCAATGGATAAAGTATTTCCTGCCCAAGAATGAGGGTCAGAATTCAGATCCTCAATGCTCATGTAAATGCCAGTGGGAGTGGAGGTCTGCCTATAATCCCAGCCCTCAGGAGTTTGATACAGGGGATCCCCAGGGTAAACTGGCTAGCTAGAATAGCCAAGTAGTGAGCTATGTGTTCAAGTGATAGACCCTTTCTCAGTAAATAAAGTGGATAGTGATTGTGAAAGACATATCAGAGCAATCTCTGACATGCACATGTACCTACAATCATATGTACCCACATGTGTACAAACATATATGAATATATATGAATAAATACCATATATATGAATAAATACCATACAGACATACACAGACAAGAAAAACCATGGAATGCTAAAATGTTTGCACAGCAATCACAGATTCTGTGCAGCACTTTTCTTTAAGTGGTGGTACAAATATCCCTTCTGAATTTCTTCACATGCCACAACAAACAAATTGGTCCAGCACCTGTGCATATGTTGCAGTGACTTAAGTAGGAGGCCAGAAAGTGAGCAGCCTTCTCTAAAACTAAAAATAACTCTATGGATAATCCCAGCCTTCCCTCAGGACCAGATTCCAACTCCTAACCCTGTGCTTTCTATAGTCTAAGAGCTGAGAACTTCTCTCATGTAATGCACATTTTCTTTTTGAGGTTTATAAGTTGAGGGTAATGAGTCTAATTAGTCCATTAAGACCACAAGGCAGAATCCAAACATAAGGCATTTTATTGACAAATCAAAGATCACATCAAGATGCATATCAATGAATTTTTATCAATCCATTTATTTCCAATGATTGTTTTACAAACCATACAAAGTTTGAGAATAGATTCAATTACATGCTTCATGAATATCACATTATTAGTCTTGTTTTATGCAGTGATCTGTTTATTTTGTATTATCTTTTCCTTTCCACAACTTCTATTCCCTTCCTGCCCGGAAATGCATGTTGACGATTGCCCTGAAAAACAGAAACTATGTAGCCTGTTAATGGTGTGTTTTCATATCTATGATGGCCTTCAGACTTGGGCACTGTTTCTAAAGCTTTCACTTAGCGCAGATTCTGAGAATGTTCAGCTTTCACAGGGCACTTAAACTGAAAGTCCTGAAGAACCATCACCATGCAATACCTGATATATCCAAGGAAGTAAAATCAGATGTAGAATTCAAGACATTTCTTGAGGCCTTGGCTCATAACTGAAGCTTGCTTTTCACCCATCATACATCCAGCAGTCTTTAGCCACTTCCATAAACACCTTGCAGAAAGTTCTACCCCATATTCCTTTGTGAATAACATGCCTCCACCCATCATGTTCTGTCTTCCAAATTATAAGTATCCCAGGAACTCATGAGGAAGTAGCAAAACAGAGTATCTTCATCTCCCTTTTAGCTTTCTCTTCCCTAAACAGTTTATTAAAACATGTATTAAAACATGTCATTTTGATACCTCAGGTATAGTATACTGTATGTCTGTTTGGTTACTCTGTAATTTTGCACTTTGCACATTAAAAAAAACATGAGTTTTGGGGTTGGAAGGATTGCTTAATGGTTAAGGCACATACCTGAGAAGCTTAAGGACCCTGGTTCAATTCTCCAATTCCCACATAAGCCAGATGCACATGGTGGCACATACCTCTGGAGTTCATTTGCACTAGCTAGAGACCCTGGTGCACCCATTCTCTCTCTCTCTCTCTCTCTCTTTCTCTCTCTCTCAAATAAATAACTAAAAATAAATACTTTTTAAAAAACATGTGTTTTCCTCCAGGTAACACAGAGTATGCATAATCTAAAACAACTTATTTATTTATTATTAACTGTTTCCAGAAATAGCTTTTCTCTTGTCAGTAACATCTTAAAAGCTACATTAAGCATTCATGTCCTTCAAACACCAGACTCTCTTCCTACTCCATGCAAAATACTGAGCTTCCAGCCCTGACCTGCTAGGGTCTCTGGTCTCTAATCCCTCATTCTGTTTTCCTGGGTCTGCATGGACAACGGCTATTTCTGTGCCTATAGTATCTTCCTGCTAGAACACAAGAATTTCAAGCTGCTGGGTCTGACTTGTTCTCTGATTCTTTGTATCTAGCAGTGGTTAATTCTCATCAGGTGAAAACCATGGGAGAATTTTCATCCTCTTCCCACAGTTAGTTAGTCTCAGATAATTATGAAGTCTTTGATGAAATGTAATTAAATGCATAAAGACACGCACACAGATACATACCACTGTTAAATACATCCACTAATAAAATATGTGTTTTATTCTACAATAGGAAAACTATGAATGAAAGCGATAAGAGACAGAAATTGGCTAGGCAGTCAAGGTTATGGAACCCCAAAAGGGAATTTAAAAAAATTTTTTATTAGTTATCTATATAATGTGCATAAAGTCACAATGGTACCATTGTTAGCCTTCTCCCTGCCCTCCCCCCTCAGGGATTGTGGGTCTTGCATTGTCGGGGACAGCCATCACTTATGATGGAGAGGCAATGTCTCTGTGCATAATGACCCAACTTATGGCTCTAACAATCTTTCCTCCCCTCTTCCACAAATTTCCCTAAGCCATGTTGGGTTCATTTTAGGTCTATTTCAGTGATGAGGTCATGGGAGTCTCTGTGTCTCTGGATCTCTGGTTTGGTAGGGGTTGAGTGTTCTCTGTGTCTATCTCCTTCACCCCTCTGCTGATATCAGGTTCACTGAGAAAGCAGCACTCTTGCTCATTTCCCCAATTATTCCATGGGTTCAGCTGGTGCCCTGATGAGGTGTGATGAGCTGATTCTCTCCTCAGGTTCTACATCCATCTGAAAAAGAGAAGCAAATTCTCCTATGGAGAGTTAGGTCAGTGCA
The DNA here is from genome assembly GCA_036365145.1 of Orientallactaga sibirica. Lineage (NCBI taxonomy): Eukaryota > Metazoa > Chordata > Mammalia > Rodentia > Dipodidae > Orientallactaga > Orientallactaga sibirica. The sequence continues at coordinate 28,906,640 of JAEOAD010000026.1, read as the reverse complement.
AGGTACATGGATAGCCATTATTGTTTTAGAGTGAATTTAATGGGTATAGGCCCTCTTGTATCCCACTATTGGTGAGAGCTTTATATTGGAGGGTGAACTCATTTTTGGATGTGGTTCTGACTTGTTTGCCAGTTCCAGGTATGGGTTCTGTTTCATTAAGCAGATCCTTTAGCCAAATCAAGAGCAGTTGGTAACCCACCATGGCTGTGTGCACACTATTGCATTTGTGTGAGCATCATGTCAGGTTGATTGTTGCTGGGAAGTTTACAGCTCAAGTTGCTTAGACAGATGTTGGTCATTATCCCCCAGTTGCTCATGTAGTATGGGTCTTGTTACCATTACTGTTTCCTGGGGTCCTTGGCCACCAACATCCTGGACGAGGGAGGGAGAAGTTGGGAGGGAGGCAGCAGGATCCTGGAGCAGCAGGTTAGTGCGATGATGAAGATGGGCAATGAGCACCCAGGAGACCATCTGATGAACAGCACTCGTTTATTCAAAAGGGGAGTGGGTTTATAATCACTTGGGGAAGGTTGAGATGGCACGTACAGACTACATGGCAATCGGATACATATCTTATGGGCTATTATCTAGGTGGCAGAAGAACTAGTAACCTCAAAGCTATGGAGGCAGGATAAGGGAAGGGGAAGGGTGGAAGAGGGGATTAGCAGAAAGTTGGGGAGGGAGAGATGGTGTGAAGGCTATGTGACTTGAGCCACATAAGGGTCTGTTGGGTAGCTAGCCACAAGGTCAGGAACTGTGGGGGGCAAAATCTGACTTATGGAATGGCCAGAGCCTTTTGGGGTCCAGGGGGAGGGCCTCGCCAGTTCTGCCCACTCTGGGGGATGACAGCACATTACAACCTACAATGTAGGGAAGGCCACTTACTGTAGCCAGGGACTCCCTGACTATAGGACCAGCTGCAACCCCACAGCCCAGGGTCCCTGGCCATGTCCAATAGTTCAGGCCAGCCTCCTCACAGGTCCAGCCTGTTTCTAGCAAGGCCCAACACCTCCCCCTTTGTTTTTTTAAAATGGGGCAGTGTCATCTTGGGTAAGTTTTTTATGGCTTAATGTGGGTCCAGTTAGAGACAAATGGTGTATAAGGACCTGATCGGTCAAGATTTGTTTATGTTGTTTGAGCCCTAATTTACACATACAGGGAAATATGCATAAGAGTAGTAGCAGGGTGCCTGACACCAATAGAAGCCAAATGAAAATCTGAGAAAGAAAGTGTTTGGGAGATAATTTTTGCAATGTGTTCTGTAAGGTATCAAAAAATCTTTTTGCTGCCTTAGCAGGATCACCAAAAGACAAGCGACTATGTGAAATAACAGATATTTCCTTTTGTAAACTTTGTAAATATATGCTGAGATTATTATGATTCCAAATACCCTGAATATGATTTTCAACCTTCCACCATTCAGTAGCAGTCCCATTGTAGGGTAAAGGAGTAACACATATAAATTGATAATTAGCATAACAGAACAATTGCATTTGAGCTGCCAGATTGGCAAACCATCTTCCTAAATACATAACAACATCCTCTAGAGCATCTAACTGGATTAACACATTTTTATCAATATCTATCAGTGACAAAAGGGCTTGAGATATATTTTCAGTCAGTCCATTAACATGATCAGCTGTCTTCATCGATGGTGCCAGGGATACTGCTGCTGTGGTGGAAGAGGCAATGATGGTGATTGTAACAATGATCCCCACAATTAGTCATTCTATGAATCTTTTCCATATCATCAATCTGTTGAGCTGCTGGAACACTTGAGTTCTGAAGCTGGAGTACTAGGATTCAGTCATTTTGACTGGCATAATTAAGTAAGGAGGCTGCATGACAATAGAGACTACATTGGAGGAGTAACCTGCAGCTGTGTCTCCCTTAGAATTGATACAATTGGTGATAATACACTGGGTACAGCTAAGATAGTAAATTTCATTTTGGTGATTGACCCACCCAGGCCCAACTACAAAAAGATAAGGGAGGGGCAAACACGTACAAAACTTAAAATAATTTTCTTTTAGGGTAAGTATTACTTTCCATAATTCTGGTTGAGGCTGCCCTTGGGGACTCAAAATGGGCAGTGCCTCTGATTGTTTACTTTCCTGGGGACCCAACTGTAATCGTAAGTTATATTTATTTTGGTATTCATCATCGGTAATTAAAGGGTGGTTTGTATACATATTAAATAACATCCCTCATGATACCTATTGCTTGAAAAGCAGATAGGTGTCTCTGCTGCGAGAGAGGTCCAGTTAATTTGTTTAGTCACTTCTTGCAAGAATTCTAGGTCATAATTGGCAGTGGTAAGGGAAGCACTGGAAAATATCTTAGGTAGGTGTTCTTCCCAAAGAGCAGCACTAGCTAGAGGGGGGTCAGGTACATAAGCCCAATATGCTTGTTGAGCCTGTGTTACTTTTAAGGTCAGGATAACAAGTAAGGATATAAACAGAGTCTCTGGCGATAGAGGCTATTGTGAATTTCATACCAGCCTGACTCCTTGCTGGCAGAGGGCTTCAATTTGGCCCCAGGTTGGCACGTTTTCCTCCTCAGGGGCCTGGGGGGGTCCTACTTTTCCATTTGTTGTGATGAGGGGGACGCTTTCATTTCAGTTTCAGGTGAGCCATCTCCTTGGTCAGTAGGGTTGAATCAGACATTTCTGGCTGGTATCCAAACAGGTTTGGGTTGGTCCTATGGGAAGACACAAGCAATTCCTTTCCCCCTTGTGAGGAGGGGGTCAGGCCCTTTACATATACTATCTAGAGGGCCTTGACATCGTACAAGAATGGGGGAATGATTTTTGGTGTGTTCCAGTGAGGGGCGACAGGGGGATGTTGGGAATTTTTGTATATGTTAAAAATATTTAGAGTGGCCAGTGCCAAGACCAGTTGGAGGTTTGGTGGACAGTTATTAGTCTGTTGTTTTTTAAGTTGTTTTTTTAAGTGTTTGGTGTGCTCTTTCCTATGCCTTGGCCCTGAGGATTGTGTGGAATTCCTGTGTGATGTGTGACCCTCCATTGCACACAGAATGTTTTGAATGAGCTGATAAAAGCTGGGCCATTAGCAGTTTTATTTGGTGAGGGATGCCCATGATGGTGAAGGTGGATAGCATATGGTATATTAGCCTTTGTGTATTTTCTCCTGTCTTTGCCATGGCCCACATGAAGTGGGAGTATGTGTCCACCATTACAAATACATATTTTTGAAGACCAAATTTGGGGACATGAGTGACATCAATTTGCCAGAGGGCATTAGCTTTAAGGCCTCTGGGGTTGGTGCCCATAGTCTGGAGAGCTGGTGTGGTGATTAATGAGGCACAGGAGTGGCAAGTTTTTAGGATACATTGGAGCTGACTTTTAGGGATTTGGGGAAAGCACGATTGAAGCCCTCTGAAGTTTACATGTGTATTAGCATGGAATTTTCCAGCTTCCTCAAGAATGTTTAAAAAGGTATCTATTGGGCTTCCATGTGAGGCCACCTGATAGGCTAGTGCATTTCCCTCTGAAAGGAGACCAGGCAGGGGGCTATGGGACCTTATGTGTTGTATATATAGAGGGACTTTTCTTTTGCAAATGAGGTTAGAAACTTTTATCAGTAGTGGTGAAAGGGGGGTTTTATCTATCTGGATATGTGAGGGAGCAAGCCAGGTGAGCAAGTTAATAGCATATATACTATCTGAGAAAAGACTGAAATGGCCATCTTCTTCTAATGGCATATAATTCTTTGTATTGTGGGGATCTATTAGGAAGTTCCCTAAAGCGAATGGTGGGGGGTTGATCCCCTGGGTGGTAGAGAATTACAGCTACTCCCCTTTTTCCCCCATCTGTAAAAATGGGGCGTGCTCTGGGAATGGGTTTTCTTGAAAAGAGGTGGGGTGGGAGCCATTTTAAGATGGGTATTGCAGGGATCCATTTTTCATTAGGATAATGGTTGTCAATTTGACCAGGGAAGCCCAGTAGACCAATAGCAAATTGGGAGTGATTCCTGAGTAGTCATTGTATGTCAGAGAGGGAAAAGGGGGTTATGATAGTGTCAGGTTCACCTGGTTCTAATCATGGTCCCTAGGGTGTCAACCTCTGTTAATATGTGTGGGGCTCGCCCAATAGAGGTGTAGAGTCATTTCTAGGACTCCTTGGGGTTGATGGAGTGCCCCATAATGGTCAGGGAAGAGTTAAATATTAAAAGTTGGATTGGCTTGTCTGGTGAGTATTGGGCAAGGGTAATATCAGAGATTTTTTTTTGTTTGATTTTTCATTTTTCAGTTTTTCAAGGTAGGGTCTCATTCTAGCCCAGGCTGACCTGGAATTCACTATGTAATCTCAGGGTGGCCTCGAACTCATGGAGATCCTCCTACCTTTGCCTCCCGAATGCTGGGATTAAAGGCGTGCACCACCACGCCCGGCCAGAGATGTCATTAATCTTGGTTAATGCCTGCTTTGCTTCTGGGTTTAGGGAATGTGGAGAGGATGGGTACTTGTCACCCTTTAACATGTCAAATAGGGGCTGTAAATCACTGGTAGGGATGGGGAGCCATGGCCGAAGCCAATTGAGATTTCCCAAAAAGCTCTGGAGTGAGGCTAGTGTGAGCTTTGGGGGGAAGGAAAGGGTGGGCTTTAGGAGCCAGGCAGAAGTAAGGGAGAGCTATGTTCCCAGGAAGGTTATGGGTGGGATTAATTGGACTTCATTTGGGGCAATTTTAAAGCCTGATTTAGTGAGGGAAGGTAGTAATTTGTCTCTTAATTCTATTGGCAAAGTGGAGGAGTCTTTCCAAACAAGAATATCATCCATGTAATGATAAATGTTAAGGCCTTGGTTTAAATGAGGCCTTAATGCTGTAGCAACTGCTTCTTGGCATATGGTAGGACTGTTAGCCATGCCTTGAGGCAGGACCATCCATTCGAAACCTTTGGAATGTCCTGAATTATTGACAGAGGGAACTGAAAATGCAAAACGCTGTAGGTCCCTAGGGTGCAGAGGGATGGAAAAGAAGCAATCCTTCATGTCAATAGTGAGAAGGGGGGTATTGGCTGGTATGGCCGAGACAAGGGGCAGTCCCCTTTGAGGAGCTCCCCAAATGAGCATGGCATTGTTAATGGCCCTAAGGTCTTGTAATAATCTCCATCCTCTTGAGTTCTTTTTAATTACAAATACAGAAGTATTCCATGGGTTTAGAGAAGGACAGATATGGTTAAGTTGAAGTTGTCCTGTTACTAGCTGATTTAAGATTTTAAGTTTCTCCCTCGTTATAGGCCACTGTTCAAGCCAGACTGGCTCATTAGAAAGCCATTATAGGCAGGGAGTTTTATATTTAACAGTGGCCTTTAAGATTGGGGGTAACATTGGTGGAGGTACCTCTCATAATCCTCTGTTTTAATGCATTCTCTTTCAGTGTTGCTGGCAATAACTACATCTCTTCCTATTAGGTTAGTTGTTACATCAGCCACTAGGGGTCTAATAAGGCCCGTAGTACCATGTGGGTCCTTCCATTTGCAATCCTCTTTGGTAACATATGTTTGTGAAGGACCTCCTATCCCCATTAGTTGGGGTGCTGGGATTAACTCCCAGTATCGAGGGACCTCAGATTGTTTCAGAATAGTTTTATCTGCTCCAGTGTCAATTAAGCATTTAAAATTTTTCCTCCTACTTCTAGAATTAATCTTGGGTGGATACCTTCCAGGATACTTGTTATCCATTGTACTTTATGGGTCTTCCTTCTCATTGACAGGGCTAAGGGCTGCCCCTTTTGAAGTTTAAAGGCTCCAGGGGTTTGCCATTTATATCATGAGTAGAATGACAATCCCTTTTCCAGTGAAATACTCTGTGGCATCCAGGGCAGACTGTTTTTGGTAGGGGGGCCTTTGGAATTTAGTGGGGGGCCTCTGGGACATTCCCTTTCCAATGTCCATCCTCCCCACAATTGAACATTTTTCTTTAGTTTTTAGGGCTGCCATGAAGGCCTGGGCTAAAGAGGCAGGCTTGTATGAGGCAGTCCCAATATACTGGGTGGCAACTATCCATTTATCATAATGTTCATCTTTTAGCCCTTGACAGGCTGCCCTGCACTTGAAGGCCATTCCCTCCCATACAATAGTTTTGAGGAGGAGGTGCCTGGCAGCAGGGTAAGGGATTTTTCTCTCTAAATTGGTCTTTGTTTTAAAAATGAAATCAGAAAGTGTTTCATCTGGTTTTGGGCAAAGAAAAAGGAGTGAGGAGGCATTATCTTGGGAATTAGAGGGTGGGGTCAGTCTGTTCCAAGCCTGGAGAGCACAAATGCAGACCTGATCATAGAACCCTGGGGGTTTCTGGGCTTGTTCAACATCAGTGGAGAAGCCACCTTGTCAAACATTTCATCAAAGGCTCAGGGGACATTTTGTTGATTTTGGTTTCTTTTTATCTGTTGGAGGCATTCATCTCTGTAGAGAGCCTCCCATTGGAGAAATAAGGGGCTAGGCAGTGATGAACAGATATCTCGCCAGTCTTGGGGGTGTTGAGAAAGCCCTGTAGACTCTGGAGCAGGGATTTTGTCCAAGGTGCTTGGATACCATCTTCCCTAATTGCTATCCTAAGTTCCTTAAGGTTATCAGTCTAATATGGATACCAGTCTAAGGGCTGAGCTCAAGTTGGTTGCAGAGTAACAGGAAAGACTGTAACTTCTTGATTGTAATAGACCTGTTGTTATCTCTAGTTTCACAGGGCTGTTGGATGGGGGTCCTTTTGGAAAAACTCTGATTAGGGGGATTTATCAAGTTAGGGTGTTTTTGTTCCAGTAGGAAGTGTTCAGGGGGCAGCTAGGATCAGGGGATGGATATGGTGGTAGGGGCGGGTAGAAGGCAGTGGCTATGCTGTCTGGAGTGATCCTTTTTTCAGTTTCTTCTTTTTCTTTTTCTAAGGAGCTGAGATCTTTTTCTGTTTCTAAGGAGCTGTGATCCGCCATTGGACAGTCCTCAGCATTGTTCTCAGAGTCATTGCCTGAATTGGGTGTAGAAGCATTTTTTGAGGGGCTGATACATTGTTAACTGCTGCAATGATGGGAAGAAAATAGAGGGAAGGGGGTTTCCTTCTTGGGTTTCCCATCTTCTGGCTAGATATGCTATATGGGTCCATGTGTCTGGATTATAGAGGTCCCCAGAAACCATCCAAGGGGATATTTGAAGGACTTCTTCCCACAATGAATTGGCCTCTTTCTGAGAGAGTTTTATGCCCCTTACTTTAATGTCCTTAATCTGCTGATTTGGGATCCCTTTTGATGGGAGCTAGTGTTCCCCATGATAGAGAAAGACCAGAAATGCTAAGACCAGAGGGCAATGTTCCTGGCTACAATAGCACAGGAGATTCCCCAAGGCCTTTGGCGCTAGCCTGACCGCAACTTTAAGAGACCAGTGACCACCCTAGAGGCCTTTACTAATTGATGCATTACTGGTTTGTTGATTGTGAACAGAAAGAGATAGAAGGTTGTTGCCAACACCCAGATGGGCTGTCGGAATTTGAACAGTGAGCTCTGGGCCTTCAGTCAATATCAGGGTGTAGCACTGACCTAATGACCTCAATGGCCCCATTGCTTTGTTTCAAATCCTTACCATGGCTTGAACCAAAAATAAAGAATAAAAAAGAGGATAGCTTCTAAGAGAGAGATCCACCTTTCTCTGATGGAGAAAGGGGAAGTCTGCCTTCCTTCATACCTAACCTTGCCAGCCCTCAATGGGGAGGTGGCCAGTGGGGGCCATTAGCCCCAGGGGGAGGATGTACCCAAGGGGTCACTCACCTATTAACCACGCATCCAGAAAGTCCCTGTTCAGGTGCCAGCTGTGGGTCTTGTCCCTGTTACCATTTCCCAGGGTCCTTGGTCACCAACACCCTGGACATGGGAGGGGCGAGTTGGGAGGGAAGCAGCAGGGTCCTGGAGCATCAGGTGATTGTGATGACAAAGATGATGGGCAATGAGAACCTGGGAGACCATTTGATGAACAGCAATTGTTTATTCAAAAGGGGAGTGACTTTATAAACACTTGGGGAAGGTTGAGATGGCACGTACAGACTATATGGCAATCAGATACATAGATTATGGGCTGTTATCTAGGTGGCGGAAGAACTAGTAACTTCAAAGCTATGGGAGAAGGATAAGGGAAGGGGAAGGGCAGAAGAGGGGATTAGCAGAAAGCTGGGGGGGAGAGAGAGATGGTGTGAAGGCTATGTGACTTCAGCCACATAAGGGTCTGTTGGGTAGCTAGCCATGAGGTCAGGAACTGTGGGGGGCAAAGTCTGACTTATGGAATAGTCAGAGCCTTTTGGGGTCCAGGGGGAGGGCCTCACCTGTTCTGCCCACTCTGGGGGATGACAGCTCACTACAACCTACAACATAGGGAAGGCCAGTCACCATAGCCAGGGATGCCCTGACTATAGGGCCAGCTGCAACCCCACAGCCCAGGGTCCCTGGCCATGTCCAATAGTTCAGGCCAGCCTCCTCACAGGTCCAGCCCATTTCTAGCAAGGTCCAACAACTCCCCCTTTGTTTTTTAAAATGGGGCAGTGTCATCTTGGGTAAGTTTTTTGTGGCTTAATGTGGGTCCAGTTAGAGACAAATGGTGTATAAGGACCCGATCGGTCAAGATTTGTTTATATTTCTAGCAAGGCCCAACAATGTTGTACCATCTGGCACTTGACAAGTTAACTGTCTGGGGACTGTCTCTTCCAGATTCCAGCCAGGCCACTCCATGTTCCATCCCAATAGCATATGGTGTCTACTGCAATAGGGTTCTTACCATTAACCTTTGGTGGGTCATCAAGTACTCTGACAGAAATCTGTCTCCTGAGCTACTGGGATTTTGTTCAGGAAGTCTTTTCCTACTCCTATATCATGGAAAGTTCCTTCTATTTTTTCTTCCAGTAGTAGCAGTGTTTCTGGTCTTATATTGAGGACTTTGATCCATTTGGACTTAAATTTTGTGCATGGTGAGATGTGTATATCAAGTTTCATTTTCCTGCATATGGTTTTCCAGTTTGTCCAGTATCATTTGTTGAAGATGCTGTCTTTGTTCCAGTCTACATTCTTTGGAATATCAAGTAGCTATAGTTACTTGATCCAAAGTCTGGGTCCTCAATTCTGTTCCATTGGTCTATGATCCTCTTTTTATGCCAGTACTATGTTGTTTTTATTACAATGGCTTTGTAGTATAGCTGTAGATCAGGTATGGTGATGCCTCCAGAAGTGTTTCTTTTGCTGAGGATATGCTTGGATATCCGAGGCCTTCTGCCATTCCATATGAACTTTGAGATCTTTTTTTTTCTATCTCTATGAAAAGAGACTTTGGGATTTTTATTGGTATTGCATTAAATCTATATTTTGCTTTTGGTAAGAGTAGCAGACAGCTTCAGGTTTGCTGAGATGAATTTCCAGACCAGGCACAGTTATGGAGGAAGGGATATTATTTATTGAAGCTTACAGATCCAGGGAAGTTCCATAAAGGCAGGAGAAGCAGCCTGCACTTCATAGGGCTGAGCAGAGAGAGCAAAAGCCAACCAGCCACCACAGCACACAGAGCAAAACTACAGCCAAAAGGTCACATAGCACACTTCAGGAACTCCTGCTAGGCACATTTGCATATCTTTACAATGGAATCTCAAACCCACCATTAACACCTTAAGACCGTCCCCCAGTGACATTGCCTCTAGCAAGGTGATTGCAGATGCAAACTATAACTAGTAAAACACTGAATATATTGGGGGACATATATTCAAACTACCACATTCTGCCCCTAACCCCCAAAATATTTAGCTCCTGGCCCCCAATAGATTTATAACTATCACACATTGTAAATTGTACTCAGTCCAATTTCAAAGGTTCTCATAGTCTTGATCAACTTAAGATAGTGAGTCCTGTAAAATCAAACAGGTTAAATACTTTCAACATGTAAAGGCACAGAGTAAACATTTTAACTGTATAAGGAATAGCAATGAGAGACTAGAACAATGCAAACTCAACCACCATCAGCCATCATCAAACTTCTGCAGTTCAAATTCAATATAACCAGAGACTGATAATCTCCAGGTTTTCCAATTCCACCCCTCCAGCTGTGCAGAGTCGCCAGGGAAAATTTTTATCCCATGCCAACACTGCACTCCATGGTAGCCATTTTGCACAGTCCTGGTATATCCAAAACATCTTCAGGTCTCCATGCTAACCACGGTCCATCTTCCAAAGGTTCTTCCAGCCTATTCCTGAGGGTCTTCATGCCCTGCCTCATGCATTTTTCATGCTTCCAAAACTAATACCAGGTGTGCAGGACACAGCCATATTCTTAATCCAGGGACAAAATAAATCATAGCCTTGAAAAGCAGGTTCCTTCTCCAGTCAGCTCTTTCCAATAATTTGCATTTTTAACAGTCTTTCCTCAGGCATCCTCTCCATTGTTTTAATGTAAAGCACCTTCCTTCCACCTTCCTTAAGATTGCTAATGTGTTGACAATAGCAGCTAAACCAGTCTCAATGCCTCTACTTTTAACTTGCTTCAGGTTTTCCAGCTTAAAATCTTAAAATCTCAGTCCAATATCTTTAGCCAAGCACATCAGTCCATTACAAATTTAAGTTTGATCAAACACTCTGGACCTGGATAGCGGAACGTAGCCATCCCTTATGCCAGTAGCCCAGTTCCAACAAAGTCCTCTGCCGTCTTTCCTTCCCCCTAGAAAGCTCATAAGCCAAGCCTCGAAGTTCAATACTGTCTGCACTTAGCATCCTCAAACTCTCATCAGAATAGTCCATAAAACTTGGCTTACCACTCCAGAAGGCATCTTCAGTTGCAAGCACCAAGTCCATGCCCATTTCTCCAAAACAAAAGTTCCAAAAGACGAATATCCACATGGTCAGGTTCATCTCACCCCACTCCTGGTACCACTTTACTGTAGCAGACAGCTTCAGGTTTGCTGAGATGAACTTCCAGACCAGGCACAGTTATGGAGGAAGGGATATTATTTATTGAAGCTTACAGATCCAGGAGAAGTTCCATAAAGGCAGGAGAAGCAGCCTGCTCTTCATAGGGCTGAGCAGAGAGAGCAAAAGCCAACCAGCCACCCCAGCACACAGAGAAAAACTACAGCCAAAAGGTCACATAGCACACTTCAGGAACTCCTGATAGGCATATTTGCATATCTTTACAATGGCATCTCAAACCCACCATTAACACCTTAAGACCGGCCCCCAGTGACATTGCCTCTAGCAAGGTGATTGCAGATGCAAACTATAACTAGTAAAACACTGAATATATTGGGGGACATATATTCAAACTACCACAGTAAGATTGCCATTTTCACAATGTTAATTCTGCCTATCCAGGAGCATGGGAGGTCTTTCCATTTTCTCAAGTCCTCCTCAATTTCTTTCTTGAGTGTTTTTATGTTTTCATTGTAAAGGGATTTAACCTCCTTGGTTAATGATATTCCAAGGTATTTTATTGTTTTGATGCTATAAAATGGGACAATATCACTTATTTCTTTATCTGTATCTTTGTCTTTTGCATATAGAAAGGCTACTGATTTTGTGCATTGATTTTGTATCCTGATACTTTACTGAAGGAGTTAATCAACTTCAAGAGTTTTGGGATGGAGGATCTTGGGTCATTGATGTATACAATCATGTCATCTGCAAATAAGGCTAACTTAACTTCTTTATTTCCAATTTGTATCCCTTTTTTATTTCTTTCTCCTGACTTATTGCTTGAGCTAGTACTTCCAGTACTATGTTGAAAAGCAGAGGTGAGAGTGGACACCCCTGTCTTGTTCCTGATCTTAATGAGAATTCCTTCAATCTCTCCCCCATTAAGTATTATTTTGGCTTTAGGCTCTTTATATATAGCCTTTATTATGTTGAGATATAGACCATCCATGCCTATTCTCTCCAATATTTTGATCATGAAGTAAAGTTGTATTTTGTCAAAGGCCTTTTCTGCATCTATCAAAATAATATGTGGTTTTTTGTGTTTAAGCTTATTCATGTGGTATATTACATTGATAGATTTCCATATGTTGAATCAACCCTGTATTCCTGGGATTAAACCTCCTTGGTCCAGGTGGATAATGCTTTTGATGGGCTGTTGAATTCGATTTGTGAGGATTTGGTTCAGGATATTTGCATCTAGTTTCATCAGGGAAATAGGCCTGTAGTTTCCTTTCCCTGTGGCATCTCTGCCTGTTTTTGGTATTAGGGTGATATTTGCTTCATAGAAGGAGTTAGGGAGCTTTCCCTGTTCTCCAATTTTGTGGAACAATTTGAGAATGTTTGGTATCAGTTCTTCCATGAAGGTTTGATAGAATTCTTCTGAAAAGCCATCTGGTCCTGGACTCTTCTATTTAGGTACATTTTTGATTACCCTTTCAACCTCGATGGTTGTGATGGGTTTGTTCAGGAGATTAATCTGTTCTGAGTTTAACTTTGGTAGGTGGTATGTGTCCAGGAATTCATCCATTTCTTCCATATTATCCAGTTTTGTGGAGTAGAGGTTTTTGAAGTAAGTCCTGATGATTCTCCCAATTTCACTTATGTCTGTTGGATCTCTCCTTTTTCCTTTCTAATTTTAGTAATTTGAGTTGTCTCTTTTTTCTGCTTGATTAAATTGGCTAGGGGTTTATCAATCTTGTTTGTTTGTTTCTTTCAAAGAACTAGCTCTTTGTTTCATCAATTTTTAAAAATGTTTTCCTAGTTTCCAGTTCATTAATTTCTGCTCTGATCTTAAATATTTCTTTACACCTGGAGATTTTTGGGTTAGATACTTCTTGTTTTTCCAATGCCTTTAGGTGGATGGTTAGGTTATTGATTTGGGATCTCTCTTTGTTATGAAGGCATTTAATGCAATGGATTTTCCCCTGAGTACTGCCTTCATTGTGTCCCATAAGTTTGGTATGTTGTATTCTCATTGTCATTCATTTCTAGAAATTTTGCAATTTCATTTTTTATTTCATCCACTACCCATTTATTGTTTAAGAGTATGTTGTTCAGTTTCCAGGAGCTGGTTGGGTTCCTGGTGCATCTTTTGTTGTTAATTTTCAGCAATAGAGCATTGTGATCTGATATCATGCAGGAAATTATGTTGATCATCCTAAATATTTGGAGGCTGGCTTTATGACGCAGTATATGATCTATTTTAGAGAAAGTCCCATGTGCTGCTGAGAAGAATGTGTGATCTGTGGAATTTGGGTAGAATGTTCTATATATGTCTGTTAGGTCTAATTGATCTATAGTGTTGTTGAGCTCTCCTACTCTAATTTTCTGTTTGGATGATCTGTCTATTGCTGATAGTGGAGTATAGAAGTCCCCAACTATGATGGTGTTGGTGGTTATTTCTGTTTTATTGTCAAGTAGGTTTTGTTTTATGAATTGTGGTGCACCTGTGTTTGGTGCATAAAGATTGATGATTGTGATATCCTCTTGTTGGGTTGTTCCCTTGATAAGTAAGAAGTGGCCTTCTTTGTCTTTTTTGATTACTTTTGGTTTGAAGTCTATTTTATCCTATATAAGTATAGCTATGCCTGCTTGTTTCTTATTTGTGTTTGCTTGGAAAATCATCTTCCACCCTTTCACCCTGAGGAGTTGTCTGTCTTTAGTGGTGAGGTGGGTTTCTTGAAGACAACAGATTGAGGGGTCTAGTTTTCTGATCCACCCTGTTAGCTTATGTTTCTTGATGGGTAAATTAAGGCCATTAATATTCAGGGAAATAACTGTGAGGTTTGATTAAATACTTGCTATATTGTGGTGGATTATGTGGTTTGGTGTTTTTTGGTCTTTGTGGGTTTTTTTTTTTGTTGTTGTTGTTGTTGTTGTTAATGTGGACTGCTTCTTGGGAGCACTTCAGATTTGTTATTTGATTCTTCTGTGTGGAGAATTCCCTGAAGTACTCTCTGTAGGTTTGGCTTTGTGTTCATATAATTGTAAAGATGAGTTTATCATGGAAAGTTTTTCTTTCACCATATATTATGAGGGATACTTTTGCTGGGTAGAGTAGTTGGGGTTGGAAGCCATAGGTTCTTAGAGTTTGCAGTGTTCTGTCCCAGGCCCTTCTGGCTTTTAGGCTTTCCATTGAGAAGTCTGAGGTAATTCTGATGGAGTTTCCTTTATATGTAATGTTTTGTTTTTCCTTAGCTGCTTTTAGGACTTTCTCTTTGTGATTGATATTTAGAGTCTTAATGATAATGTGTCTTGGAGAATTTCTCCTTTGGTCCAATCTGTTTGGAGTTCTGTTAGCTTCTTGTGTTTTGATGGGACTTGCTTTTGAGAGGGTGGGAAAGTTTTCTTCAATTATTTTGTTGAATAAGTTTTCCATTCCTTTGGTCTGAATTTCTTCCCCCTCTGATATACCCATGATCCTAATGTTTGTATACTTAAGGGTATCCCACATTTTCCTCATGTTATGCTCACAGAAATTTTTGAACTTGTTGAAATTTTTGGATTCATGAACTGTTTCTTCTGTTTTGTCTTCCAATTCTGAGTTTCTATCCTCCACTTGGCTGAAGCTTCTATAGAGTTTTGGGCTTGGTTCATATTTTCTAGTGCTTTTTTATGTATAGTTTCCATCCCTCTGTTGAGTTCCCTTTTCACTTCATTTTCTGATTTTCTTAATGCTTCTTGGAGTTCATCTTTGCATTTTTTTATGTCTACATTGAACTTAGTCAGCTGGTTATTGAGGGCCTTTTTTTTTTTTTCCTTCAGATCATTTAACTGTCTTTGGAAACCTTTCTGGTTCTTTTCTAGTAGGTCTAATCTAGCAAGGATAATGTTCATACAATTATTGGCTTTTTGTTGAGTTTCTGAAAGTTGTGCTATTTGCTTGGCCAGGGTTGCATAGCTTATCTCTTCATTTGAGGGTTCTGATCCTATTGTCTCTTCTATGATTTGATTTGAGACATCCATTGTGGGACTGGATGGTCTAGCTGGATTTACTTGTATCTGGTTTTTCATGCTATTCCTTTTTCGCTGTGGTCCCCCAATATATTCAGTGTTTTATTAGTTATAGTTTGCATCTGCAATCACCTTGCTAGAGGCAAGGTCACTGGGGGCCGGTCTTAAGTTGTGGTGATGGTTTGAGATTCCATTGTAAAGATATGCAAAGTGTGCCTAGGGGGAGTTCCTGAAGTGTGCTGGGCATTTGGCTATAGTTTTGCTCTGTGTGCTGTGTAGCTGGTGGCTTAGCTTTTCTCTCTCTCTGGTTAGCCCTGTGAGAGCAGGCCACTTCTTCTGCCATTATGGAACTTCCCCTGGATCTGTGAGCTTCAGTAAATAATATTCCTTCCTCCATAACTGTGTCTGGTCTGCAGTTCAAGTTCAACAGAACCTGTAAGATTAAAAGAACACCCTCCCATAATGCACAGGAACAAAACTGGTGGCTTTCACAGGGCACTAGAACTAAAAGTTTTATATATATAATAAAAATTGTCTCCAGGACTGTTAACATGTTTGCCTGTACTTACAAAGGTTAAATACTATAGAAGTTTCCTATCTTTCAGATATGGCTTATCATGTTATCAAGCAACATAAGTTAAATATTACAACAAAATGTTAAGGTTTTCTTAATACCAACTTTTAACCAGACCTGTTTTGCAAAAGACAAAAGGTACAGACATACTCTATATTCCCATCTTTCTCTTGGGTGCTGAACAACTAGTTGTATCAGCCAAAACCAATGAGAACTTTGGGGCTAAAAGGGTAGCCAATATTTTGGTCCCTCCAAGTCAAAAAGGCTCAGGAGACAACAGCACACTTCTTTCTGTAGAGTATTCTACTATTCTTTCTAAGTTGCCTATCTTCATGATCAGGGAAGACATGGAGTCCCAGAGATTTGATTCCAATCATTATGCAGTCTGTAGAAAGAGAGTCCAAAGTAACTCAGCATGACCCTGACTCATCCCACAAAATGACACAAATGCTAAAGAGAGCCATAGAGCTCCTCCCAGGTCCCCAAAAGTCTCTCCTGGGCTGGAGAAAAGGCTTAGTGGCTAAGTTGGTTGCCTGTGAAGCCTAAGAACTCATGTTCAAATTTCCAGGTCCCATGTAAGCCAGATGCACAGTGATGCAAGCATGCAATGTCACACATCCACACAAGGGTGTTTTCTTGCAGGGGCTGAAGGCCCTGGCATCCCCATTGTCTCTTTCTCTCTCTCCCTTTTCTCTCTCTCTCTCCCCTGTTTCCTCTTTATTTCTCTCTCAAATAAATAAAAATAAATTTTAAAAAAATTCAAAAATGTCTCTCCTAAGAGCCACAACTGACCTTCAAAATTATAATATAAAATTAAACTTTGTCTACTTACTTTGTCTTAAGCATACAACAGAAAAATATAACCAAAGTGTATGGTATATGTTAAAGAGTTTAAATATTACAGCCCAGATGATAAGTTTAGATAAATGTACTCACAATGAATCAGTGGCATCTGTACCATTATAAAAGTTAAAAGCTGTGTATACATTTTTGATAAATCTGCTAATATCTCATCTGCTTTACAAGAACAGGTATAGATCAAATGATTTGGTAAATTTCTAGATCTTCATGGTGAAAGAGAATCATGCCTATCATTTCTGGCAATAATTCTGCTAATTTGGGGACATTGTGTGAATAGCAGCAATCTTAACCTTTTGTCTATAGTTAGCTCACACGCAGATGGTCCTGTGACAATCTAACTCCATCTACCTGGGTTCCCTCATCACTCTCCAAGGCCTGGAAAATCTACGAACCTGGAAACCCTAAAAAGCCCCAATTTACTCCATCCCCACATCTCTGGTTCTTCTTGTTTTTATTCATTCCTCACAAATGTTTTTATCCAAGAATCGTAGGTTTCTTCCCACACTATATGATCACCAATAAACTTCTGGGGTCCTGTAAAATAGGACCACTAGAGGGGTACCCTAACTACCATACCTCATGGCCCTGCTCAGGTTGAGGAGGCCAGATTGATCCATCATCCCAGTCCCCTAACAGCAGTTAGGGCTACCTCTTCATAAGAGGGAAATGATAGAAGACAGAAATTAGCTAGGAAGTCAGGGTAACAGAACTCCAAAAGTGAATGGTTTTTTATTCCTTGACTAAAAGCAGGAAATGTCACCAAGCTTACAGAACCCTAGATGTTACACACTCCAGGAATGATGTACCCTTCCTAGAGGACAGAAACTCTGATCATCAATACAGATGGCATATAAACATCTAAAAAAGTGTTCCACATCCCTAGACATCAGGGAAATGCAAATTAAAACCACTTTGAGATTCCATTTCACTCCTGTCAGAATGGCTACCATCAAGAAAACAAATGATAATAAGTGTTGGTGAGGATGCAGAAAAAGAGGAACACTTCTACACTGTTGGTAGGAATGTAATCTGGTCCAGCCATTGTGGAAATCAGTGTGGAGGTTCTTGAGACAGCTAGAAATAGATTTACCATATGATCCAGTTATAGCACTCCTAGGCATATATCCAGAAGACTCTTCTCACTACCTTAGAGATACTTGCACAACCATGTTTATTACTGCTCTATTCACAATAGCTAGGAAATGGAAGAAGCCTAGATGTCCCTCCACAGATGAATGGGTAATAAAGAGGTGGTACATTTACACAATGGAGTTCTACTCAGCAGTAAAGAAAAATGAAATTATGAAATTTGCAGGGAAATGGATGGATCTGGAAAGGATTATACTAAGTGAGGTAACCCAGGCTCAGAAAGCCAAACGTCACATGTTCTCTCTCCTATGTGGATCCCAGCTACAAATATATAGACTTGTGTGTGAACTGGAACCAAAAATAGGTACCAGAAACCAGTAAGCTGGTAAAAGGCTATAAGGGAGGGAGGAAAGGGAAGGACTTAAGTGTATGGTATTGCACATATGTAAGCGGAAGAACTGATTACAGGGAGGGGAATGGCCTAAGTGAGGCCATGGGTAGAGAATGCATAAAAGAAGGGCAGGGGGAGGGTCAATATAATTTCAAGATATTGTGAATAAGACTTATGTAAAACTACTTTTTTGAATAATGGCACATCTAGAAGCTGTAGACTGTTACTAGAAAATTTTCAGTACCTGGGATGGGATACCTTCCAGTGAGTTGTTGGCCAAGGAGGTCCCAGTAGCCTCCAAAACATTAAAGGCTTTTGTCAAAGCCCTTGGTTTCCCTTGAGAAACAGATAGTAAGACCCTATTGCTGAAGACATCTCTTGCCTGAGAGGCAAAGGTCACTGAGAAAGCAAGCTGGTGCTGAGCAGAAAACCTTCTCCCTGTAGACCAGCCAACTGAAAGCTGGAAAAAGCTGCACTGCATGCAGAGTATGGGAGACAGAAGTCATCAGCAGTGAAAACAGTGGACGCTGAATATTCAAATTTGGCCAGACAGGCCCAAGGACTTAACGGGTGCAATAGTGGCATGTCTACTCTTGGGGTAACCAACTGCTCCATAATTGAACTGAAGGCCCTCTCTACAGGAGGGAATACATACCTGGTACTGAAAAACCTAAGCAAAAGTCTATGGTAGGTAAGGTCATGAGCCTTAGGGGTATAAAGCCTGCTCTTATCTGACTAAATGTATATATTATTCCCACCAAGCTGCCCTGAAAATACTACACTCAATGCTCATATTCACATATTAATGCTACTCTCACTTCTGGTTAGAGAAGCTTCTCTTTTCAGATGGCGATGACCACTGGGATGACCCAAAAGGCAACATAGTGCTGAGAAGAAGGGATGGAGGAGTGCCCAGCACTGAAACACTTCTGTCACACCCTCCAAGGCTCAGGGACCATTGCAGAAGAGGGAGCAGATAGAATGGAAGAGCCAAAGGAAGGGTATGACTCCTTACAATGCAACTGCCCAGACAGAAATTGGCCTTGATATCCATGACCTTGCTGTGCCTAGCAATACCTTCACAAGACCCTCAAAATAGAAGAAAAAGATGATGTCATCAAATTAAAAGAGATACTAATGGAGAGAGGGAGGGGATATGGTGGAGACTGGAGTTCTGAAGTGGAATGGGGGGAGGGGAGGGAAATATCAGTTGGTTTTTTTATGTGTAAGTATAAAAGTCAATAAAAAAATAATTAGAAACTCTGATCATCACCTAAGATTATTGGCAAAGCTATATAATATGGTCTTTGTCCATAGTAACCTGCCAACCTGGTCTTTATCACACAGTCACTCCTCATAAAAAAAAAAAAAAAAAATCCGAGTTCTGAGTCTTGAGGTGGGCTTCTCAAATCTCCTCTTGCTTCTCTGGGCAAGAGCTTTACCTTGCTTCATTCTCTTATGTTGTAGGTTTAAGCTCCCTTTTCTTTGTCCTTCTAAAGCTTTAAGCTATAAAAACTATTAAAATCTTTCTGAACCTTATCCTCTGGTCTGTAAATTTCATTCTTCAAATTCATAGGGCAAGGATCTGGGAACACCCCAAGTTATTGCTGCATTGGCATACAAAGAACAAAAATTTCTGTATCAAAAAATAAATTAAAGCAGGGCTAAAATCCCAAGAACTGGAACATGACTGATGGTACTCTAAGCCCACAGCCCTATTGTGGAGCATCACAGCTTCATCTGTGACTGAGAATACAAAGAAGGGGAAAGCTATGGGAAATCCATTTGGATCATGTGAAGATATAGGAAAGTAGTTTCCTGAAACCTCCTCAGAAGGCCATAATCTGTGTTTCTCAGTGATCTTTTATTAAGGAAAGACACAGGGACACCAAATCAATTACAAATAATTGAAGACATCTGTATTAAAGACTGCAGAACTGACTTACACTGCCTCATGCTGTATCAGTTACATCATTTTTGCTGTGAACAAACACCCAACTAGAATCAGCTTAGGAAGGAAAAAAATTATTTTACTTACAGAAGACAGAGTCCATCATGGTGGGGAAGTCTGGAAGGAGCAGGAAGCCATCATCACACTGTTACATAAGCAGGGAGAAGTAGAGAAAGAACAGCACTTAGAGCCAGGCCAGGGTATAACACCCCAAGACTCTCCTTCAGTGACACATTTCCTTTACCAAGGCTCTACCTCCTAAAGGTTCCACAACCTTTTTAAATAGTGCAACTTTGTTGGTGACCAAGTGTTCAAATACATGAGCCTACAAAGTGGAAGTTATTACATTCAAACCAACCACCACACATGGATGAGATAAAACAAAGTGGATTATGTTTTACTCAACAATCTTCATCAATATGGATTCCTATTAGGGCTGTAGGTACAGAGAAAACCTGATGATAAGGTAAGAGATGAAGGAAGTCTGGATTTCTGTTAGGCCTGTAGGGACATAGATGATCGGATAAAGTCAAAGTACAGACAGGAGATACTATCAGTGGTGGTTGATACTTGTTTGGAGGAAAAGAGAAAAACCAAGGAAGATTTCTAAAGCCCCTGGCTTTTTAGCTATAAGTAGTGCTGGAATCCTAGAAACAGAATTATCCAATGACAGAGACAATGTGTAACTAGACCAAGAACCTTCATGAATTGCAAACCCGAGATGAAGTTTAGCTTCCATTGAAATGTTCCCTTACATTCTCTTAGTCATACATTCATTCTCTTTTGTTTTGCTAACTCTCTTATTCATAATTTTCTATTGTGTAGATCTACCTTAAATAATCAGACCCTAAATTAAGATGCCTGTGCAGTGTTTATCCACACAAACATCAATCATTTTCTCAAAGGCCAATTATAACCCAATGACAATGATTTATGTGATTCAGAAATACAGGAGAACTTCTAAAATGGTTTTCAGTGAGGTCTGACACAGATGTCTCAATTTATTCCATTTAACTCTGACACATGCAAGAAAAAAATGCATGTCTTTGAAAGAAACCTTTTATCTCTTGATTTTAGTTGAAAGCTTTATAGAAAACAGTATGTCAAGTATGGGGTTGGTTAGACCTCATTAAATGTGGGATAGGAATATTACAGAATGCATTAAGCAGTCTGTCTTCAAGAGGAGAGAGGAAGCATCTGATCAAAAGCTGTGTATTCATTCTCTTCTGAGTTATTATCATTCCTCGATACTTAAATGTGTTTCTATACATTTCTGTAGATACTTTCCCCAAACATATTGTTTTCTGTAATTATTTTTAAATGAATTGATAAGTAAAAAGAGACAGACACCTCTAAATTGTCTAAGCTGGTGACAGGTCCCCTATGAGTGGCAGGTCCTCAGAACTCTGGCTGTGTGGTTGGCACTCATTTCAAAAATATATCTCACATCTCACAGTGGAACCTCCAGCTGCCTTGCCATGTGAACATGGGTAAAATTTACACCTCCCTCTCTTGTGTGCTTATTGATGGCTTGGTGTATTACCATTTCTGAATGTGTGCATGATGTATGATGTATATGCTTCTATGTGGGTGGGTGCATGCCATAGCTTATATGTCAAGGTCAGAGGAAACTTTGGGTATCTGTGTGTGTGTGTGTGTGTGTGTGTGTGTGTGTGTGTGTGTGTGTGTGTGTGTATTTGATGCATGATGTATGTATGTGCACTTTATTTACTGAGCTATCTTCTAGCCATGGCTGTTAGGGGTTGATGTCATTGCTATTTTTATATGCAATATTATCACCTCATATAATAAGTAAACCCTCTCCTGGAGAAGAATTCTGTAGCTTTTTTTGGTTCTGAGAACATGTTTTTTAGATAGTCCACAAAGCTTCACTCACAGGCTGTTGCAGAGTGCTGTCCTCTGAGCATGACAGACATTATCATCTGCATCACATCAGCAAATGTAATGGGTCTGGGGTCACTCAGAGATTCACCAGTCTGACATAAATATGATATTAATAAATAAAGGCATTTATTTCTGGCCAGGACTACACTTTCAGCCAGAAACTGAAGAGTGTAGCCTCGAGTTCCCTCTGGTCAGGGGTAATAAAGACAAAGTTTTTTCACCTTGTTAAACAAGTAAGTGACAATAGTCACAAGCTGAGCCTAGTTATAAAAGTGGAGGAACAAAACACAGTTAGGGGTTCTCTCACTCAAGTAGATGGCCTGGTATCATTTTGCATACCAAAGGTAATATTTGTAAGGCACTACATGCTGCATACCACAAGGCACCATATCCTGCCTAACAAAGGTAACATTTTCTTATGACATTTCCTTATACATCCCATTCCCTTATCCATCACATTCCCCCCTTGAGTTGGTGCACCAAGTCAAATCTTTGACTCTCCTATGGGAACCAGCTGGTATTGTGGTCTAATGACCATTAATTTTACTGAGGAAACTCTCTTTTGGATAAACTTGATTAGAGCATTTGAAATGCAAGGACCTACAATCAATCCTAAATGTAACAGAAATGGGTCTGGAGATGGCAGTAATCAGAATAGTGAATCAGGTGACCAAGAAAACAAATTTTTACACAAGCAAGGAGGCAGCTGGTTCACAGAAGTGGTATGTGACAGCTTCTGGAGTCTATATGATTCAAAACAATTTTTTTGATATCTCATGTTGAATTCCTTAAGCTTCTGCCATGCATAGACTAGTCAGCTTCAGGAGTGACTAGAACAGGGCTGTAGTATCCTTGTCATGGGCAGGTGTCCTCCAGAGCTTGACCTGAACCTCTGGGTTCTTGGTTATCTGTTAGCTGCTATAATCAGCTGAGTACATTGTCCTCTTGATTCTGGTGTGATGAATCTATACCCCTTGGCTGACGGGTACAGATCCAACTTCCTGAGGGTATGTGGGTCCCTTTGTATTATAAATTTGAGGGAGCACCATCAGTGATAGGACAGTCTGGCTTACCTCTATAAATCTGAACAAAGAGACTCCTTTGAACAACCAGCACCACCCACATCAGCAAGTACAAACAGCTAGAACTCTAAATTGCTTTTACATGTTAGGCTCGGGGTCCGAGCTCTGTCCTTAGTGATATTCCTCTTTAATAAGACATATGAAGGAGAGATCAGAGTAATATAAATCAATAACTAGCATGTAAACATAACCAGTGAGGACAATCTTTGGAATTTTCTATTTAAAAGGCAGCAGTGGCTGACTAATCAGGGACAGGCTGAGGCAGAAGGCATTAATTAAGGAGTTAATGTTAGAGTTTAGTATTATAAGCCAGCATATTAGTCTGAGTCTTTGTTTATATTGTAATATTTTGTAGTTATATTTTTCTTACTGGGTAAGCTGCTATATATTTGGGAGGTCAATAATCACACTGTAGGATAGACTTTTAAGGGCTTGTGAGGGGTTCTATGACTCTCAGCATTGTCATCTACTAGGATAAGTCAAGGCTGTACTGACCAAGTGGCCCTCCCTCTTTTGAGAAGCCTGGAGGACTGATTCTCATATGTGACTCTCTTGTGGCAGAAAAACCAAATTGGAATTCATCTCTGAGTCTCCATATTCTCCCTGATCAAGAATATAGGTAACTTACCAGAGGCTAGAAGTTAGCAAATGTCCCATCATCTCCTGTGGCTTTCTGACCTGGGAGCAGGAACCAAAATATTGGTTATCCTTTTAACTCCAATGTCTCTAATTGACTTTGGCCTCTGCATATAGTTATTAATCACTCAGACAGACTGTACCTATCTGCTTAGCAAAACAGATTCAGTTTAAAAGGTGCAGAGCATATCTGGTTAGCTGCTGGATCCTCTGGCAGGTAGAGCTGAAGAAGGAGCTGATCCAGTCGGTCCCTCCTTGGGGCTGAGCGGGATGGTGAGTGTAGACCACCCTGACCTCCCTCCTAGGCACCGGAGAGAAACCACACTGAGTCGGGAGACTTGTCGAAGCAGGATCTCGTTTTATTGTAGCAGGCAGGTGTTTATATAGCATTGAGAACGAAGGTGGGGATCTCAGGATGGGGTGAGGTGTAAAGGCCAATAATATTCTGTGACTTTTGAAATGATTAGTTCTAAGTGCGTGCACGCGGGAACTCTAACTTCCTACGTGGAAGTAGCAGGCCAGAGGCAATTTGGCGCCCTGCTGAGTCATAGTTGGCCAAAGACAGGTCGCCAAACTTTAGCTAGGCTCAGGGAGCTCCACTAGGCCTCACGTCTGGGCCTCTCAAGGCCCAACACTTAGCAAAGCAGATCTGGTCAGGGAATGATGCAATAGTTTAAAATCATTCTGATTAGTATGTAAGTTTAGTTCTCAGGTGACAATGTAAGCTATACCTGGAACTAAAAACACACACATTTTAAGTATCTGTCAGTTATAAGTACAGGCAGAACATTTTGTATCTCTGAAAACAATATTTTATCAATAACTTTAAGCCAATTAATTTAATCTAAAAATTGTATTTCAGGAAAAGACAAGACGGTATAAAAACTTGGCATCTGGGGCTGGAGAGATGGCTTAGCGGTTAAGGCGCCTGCCTGCTAAGCCTAAGAACCCAGTTCCAATCTCCAGGTCCCACGTTTAGCCAGATGCAAAGTGACACAAGGGCACAATGCCGCACTTGACCGCAAGGGGGCACACGCATCTGGATTTCGTTCACAGCAGCTGAGAGGCTGCTGGCGCGCCCATCTCTGTCTTCCTTTCCCTCTCTCTCTGTCTCTATCTGTGTCTCTCTCCCCCCCCACAAAAAAAAAAACCTTGGCATCTGTGGTTAAAAACATAGGTTCTTTGTGCAGCAACTTGAAAATCACTGCAACAGTACAATTGGTACCAGAGGAGTGGGGTATTGCTGCTAGAAACTGTGTGGCTTTTGGCCTTTTGGGATTGATTGGAGGGAGAAATATGGAAGGATTTGAAACTTTGGCCTAAGAGATGACTTGTGGTGCTGTAAGTACAGCTTAATGGACCATTCTGGTCAGAGTTGAAAGACCTGAATGTAGTAAAAACTATGGACTGTGAGGTTTGGATTATGATGTTGAGAAAGAGCTTTGCTGGCACTAGGCTATAAGCAGTTTGTATGAGAATTTGTGCAGAGTTGTGTACAAATGGTCTGGCATGAACAGATGGATATGGCACAGAAAGAAATGAAATTGTTGGGCTAAAACTCCTGCCCATTCAGCTGCAACTGTTTGAGAGATTACAGCCATTGCCTGTATTGGAACAAGAGGAATAATGCCGACTCATTTGAAGGGGCCTGCATACCTAAGGAGTGTCCTGTTCTTCAAAGTTGGGTTTATCCACACCCCTGTGGATAAATTGATTTCTCACCAGGTACTGTGGAGTATAAGAAATGCAGGAAAGAGAAGGTAATTGAATTTGCAATAAGGTTTTGTTTTTTGAAAATGGACATGGGCAGTGTGAAGCAGGTTTGTTGGATTACCTGTGTGGAGACCCAATGGAACCATGTGGATAAACCATGGGTTGCAGTGATATCCAATGGAGATACCAGGACTATGGAATGGCTGCCAAGAAGAGCTTCTGGCATCAGGTGAAGTTTTCTTGGACTGTGAGTAGCCTAGCTGGAAGGGTGGAATTGGAACTCCAGAGACTCATTACTGGTTAGAATTAACAGAATTGGAGACTTGTCACTGCTTAGAGTTATCTGACTTGAGCTACAAAATTTATATTTTCCCTGTTTGTTTTAAATCTTGTTTTGCTTCAGTTTTTTCTTGTTATGTCCAATTCCATCTTTTTCACTGTGAATGTTTATTCTGTGCCATTATGGGTTCTCTTCTGTTGGTATTATGGTTCAGTTAAAAGACCCTGGCCTATGGAGATATTTGAATAGCAATTAGATTGGTGAAAAACTATTGGGATTTTAAAGTTGAACTGAATGTATTGCATTTTACATCATGGAATGGTTACTCGTTTATAGGGGCTGGAGGTGCAATGTGGTGATTTGGTTCAGGTGGCCCCATAATCTTCTGTGTTCTGAATGCAAGGTCCCCAGCTGGTGGCAATTTGGGAATTGAAACCTTTTGGAGAACCCTAGCTCCTGAGCTATTGACTATCAAATAGTTGAGAAAGGCTCCGGTGCCCTCTAAGATATGCCAAAATTCCTATATCACATTTGGTGTGTTTGCCAGGAACTCAGAGCATGTTTTTCTTGCTTCCTGCCTTCCTCATGGGAGGTGATATAATTGGATCTGCCTTCTGATTCTTTCTCTCCTCTCTAAAACTCCTGTTTGCTTGGAAACTGTGCATATTTTATTTGAAACTAGATAAATCAGTTTCTGGAGAAATTTCAGAGGGAGACATATTAAACCTTCCTGGTTTTTCATTTCCATGCACCTGTAAAGCCAGAGCAGGATGTATATGCCTGTGGTCTGTGGAACATTGACTGAGCTTCTCAAGATATAAATATCTGTGCTTTGTAGAACACTGATTGAATTGGTACCTTGGCTAAAAGAAAAAAAAATAGACACACAAGTGGGCAATGAGGGTTTTAAGTGTGGGGCCCAAACATGAGTCTGGGGAAAATATAGATTCCATCCAGAAATGCTGTTAGAGTTTGTGCCTGGTAGATACTAAGGGAAAACTAATGTTTTGACAGTGGTGGTGGCTACCAGATCCTGCATGAAATCATGGCCAAACAAACCCCTGTGCACCTTCTAGATCAGGGGATGGATTATTTATTTATTTATTTATTTATTTATTTATTTATTTATTTATTTATTTATGAGAGAGGGGCACACAGCTACAGAGAGTGAGAGAAAGAGAGGGATTGAGAGAATGAGTATGCCAGGGCCTCTAGCCATTGCAAATGAACTCCAAACACATGAGCCACCTTGTGGATCTGGCTTAAGTGAGCACTGGGAAATTGAACTTGGTCCTTAGGTTTCTCAGGCAAGCACCTTAACTGCTAAGCCATCACTCCAGCTCATAGACCAGAGAATCTTTCTAGATCATTCACTCAGGATTTTTCCAAGGGGACCCAATAACAAAAATGCTCATCTCCCCCTGCCTATAGTGGCCTGTGTTGGCTTGGCTTCCTAAATATGCAATTAAAAGAAACAATAACTGACCCTAGGCTGTGCTTACTAGTAGAGCTGGGAGAGAGGAGAAGGGAGCTTTTTGTCTTAGCAGGACCTTGGGGCTTGGGAGCCAATCCCAGCATGATGATACTGAGAATAAACTCTGCTGGCCCAGCATGGACAATGACATTAGAAGGTGAGAACCCTAAACTCTACCCTGACCAAGGATCATGTGGGCGCCAATGTCCTGCTATTCCTGCCCCTGGTCAGTTAGATCTCAGCCTCTTCACTTGTCAGCTTGAGCCTTCCTGACAATTTCAGTCATTCAGTAAAGATGGATTATTTTGTGTGCCCCAAATATGTGCAGAGATTGTCCTGGAGGATCCAACAATTAAGTAGGAAAAGAAAATAGGAACAAGAGAAAAGACACACTAATTTTAAGGTAATGAATGCATGAGCTTTCACAGCCACCCTGCTTCTTCCTGGGGCACATATTTCTACAAAGGCAAACCAATCCCTCTACTTTGTGTCTTCTATTCTCCTCAACTTGTGACCCATGTTCATAAAATCAGAACTTTGGCCCTGACAATGTAAGTTCAGCCCCTTTGAGGCAATTTGGCGGTAGCACAGTCCCCAAAAGTAAACTAAAAGTAGTTAAAGCCAAGAAAAGTTCTCAAACATAGGGGAGTATCTGGTTTTCCCTTGTCTCTTTCTTTCCTCAAAGATCCTTTGATCCAAGAAGGACAATTCCCTTTCCTAAGATTATAAATGGGTTTCTTCCCTTTTCTGGAAACCTGCAGTGAGCACCGGGGACTCAGTTCCATCCAGGAAATTCAGTATCTCCAGGTGGGGTTTCCCATTTCCAGGAATCCTCTCCTGAGCAGGAGCTCTCACAGCTTTCCTTCTCTTAAGCTCCATAATAATTTTTTTTTGAGGTAGGGTCTCAATATGGCTCAGGCTGACCTGGAATTCACTATGTAGTTTCAAGGTGGCCTTGAACTCTCAGCAATCCTCCTACATCTGCCTCCTGAGTGCTGGGATTAAAGGAGTGTGCCACCATGTCCGGCTATAATAAAAATTTTCTAAACTTAACCAACTATGGACTATGAATTTCATGCATCCATATTTGTAAGACAAGAGCCTGGTTGCCACTACCTCAGTGAGTTTACAGTAGCCATGAGTATCTGGCACCTAACTTCAAAATTATAGCTCTAGAGTTGAGAAAAGCTCCATTGCTCTCAAAGACACCACAAATTCTGTTATCAACTTGTCTTCAATAGGCCAATTAAACAGACAAGCAATAGTAAAAATCAGAGAAAGGATATTTGTTCAATGTGGCCACAATGAGATGCTAGACAGAGGTACAGGGGCCCTCAAGTCCATCTTTGGGGTCCTGATATGAGTCTGTAAGTTTAAGTAGAGGGCAAAGGGTATGCATAACTAAGCAGTTCTGGTCAAAGCGTGGCTCCACATTCTACATGTCAAGTTATCAAAACAATGAGAAATCTGTTCCTAGAGACAAGTTCCCCTCTGGTCTGCACCAGGCATCAATCTTTTTCTCCCAAGAACAGTTTCCTGGGGAAATTCCAGCCTCTTGCAGACTATTGTTTCAATAATCTGATAGCCAAAGGAGTAGAAAGGGAGATAAATGTCTGTTTAGAATGTCTTCATTCCTATCAGGACAGTTAAAGACTTAGAACTCAGTTTTGCATGGATAAAGACTGTCACAATAATGGGATGACTGCAACCCAGTCCTATGCTGAAACCCTGGCAGGAGAGGAGATACCCCAGAGATAGACAATGAACCCTTCCTTCAGTTACCAAGACTATCACCTTTTTTCTCTTACAAAGTGAGAGTGTTTAACAGGCCTCCAGGAGTATAAGTTTGAAGCTCCTGCCCCACATCCCTTAAAGGAATGGACCAAGGAACAAAGAACTGCAGGCTTGGAACAGTGAGGATCATACATTCAACAACAATCCCTGTGATAATTTTCTCTTTCAAAAATGAGGGAACCTTTAAGACATAAAGCTGGCCCTATGTTCTCTGTTCTGACTTGAATTTAAAACAAACAAACAAACAAAAAAAAAACATCTCTTTAACAGAATAGAGACAGTGGAGGGAAACTGGGCTCCAACTTCGCTCCAAAAAAAAGGCACATAACCTGTCTCACAGCTAAATTTACATATGCTCTCACCTCTAGCTCCTTGCTTTCTGAAAACTATACAGGGCACAGACATGGTAAGGAAGTTTATCAGGTTTTTCTCCCTATGGGCTGTCAAACTGGAAATGAATCCATTTTAATTTACCAATTTTTGATTCCTAATTACACTTGGAATGCAGGGAAACTAAAGTGTTAAGTTTACTGGCCCAGGTGCCTGTTAACATGACTATGATCCTCAGTCTGCTGGAACTTCTGCCAAGCTGTGACGAGGCCATATTAGTGTTATGTTCAGGCTGGGGATTCACAATGGAGGACCAAGACATACATTTTCTTAAATCTAAGACCTTATTGTAATAAGGGAGAGAAGGGAACAGGAACAAAGAGGTAGAGAAGAGAGAGAAAGGGTCTGTGTGAACCAGAGAGAGAAAGAGAAGGAAAGGTGAATGTATGCAACTAGAGCCAGAGACCTGAAAAGGAGACAAAGAATGAGGATGAGGGAAGGACGGTTTATGGGGAGTAGAAAGCAACTTCCCTGCAAGGATGGGACCTTGGGTGGTGTAAGAGGTATAGAGATAGGAGGGAAAGTGGTCTTGCCTCCCCTTACCACAAAGGTATACCCAATTACAACACCAGGAGTTCTAGAGTCCCAGGGTTAGCATGGCCAGGTGGTAGGGGAGAGAGTGGGGGATATATAGAGTTCTGAGACTCTAACAATTGGTCATTGTTGGGGGTAGAACAGTGTTTATGGCAGGCCTGTGCCACCTTCTAGAAGTGTTTCAGTGATTATGGCAAAGTGAGGGAAAAAGAAGAAGGAGGAAGGGGGTGGGGGAAGAAGGGACAGGAAGGCAAAGGAGGGGTGAGGAGAGCAGGACAATATTTTATTCAGCCCAAAGAAACTGAGGGTTATAAAACCAAATGATAAATGGAACTTTGACCATCAGACACTTTATTTCGCAGTATTTTATAGTGATCCAGTTTTTGAAATATGTCCCTGCCTATTGGTTCTACTTAAGGATTCAACTGTAAGAATCATAGAGCAAGATGTTTTCCATTGTGAAGAAACAAACAAAAAAAAAAACAAAAAAACATTTCTAACACCAGGACTTGCAGGTCTATTTGAGATAATAAGGATTCTTTAGCCAACCCGAATTCCAGATAATGGAATGGAAATGCCCATGAGTTGAGGATGGATGGAGATGTGCATGTATAATTAGATTTATTAGTTTCAGATATGCATCTCAGTAACACCTGTTCAGAGGAGGAATGCATATTTTCCGAATCTTATTCTTTAAGCCCACTTCATTTAGGTACATACTGTCTTAAATATCATCTCAGTTGTCGCTATATTAAAATTTAATATGCAAAATAAGTAATTTAACACAGAGCTTTTCAATAGCCTTTCACATCTGGTCTGCTTGTAGCCATGAATGCAAAATAGCACTCTACAATTTCATCAGCTGAATGGGCAGGCAAGACTTAAATGCATGTGTAATTCTTTTGCATGGTAGACCTTGTAGCTCTGATTTTTCACACTGAATTTTCAAACAGAAAGTGTGGCTTATGAGGGAAACTTCATTTTTTCCATGTAAGTATAGCTGCAGAAGCATTTTTGAAAGTTGAGTGCAATGTATGCTGGGGATATTATATCACCTTTAAGGAAGGGAAAGGTAGTATTTTCATGAATGAATATGCTCAAATAAAATTTAAAAACTCATGGATTTTTGATGGTACTTCTATATGTTTTGTAGAGATCGCAAGATGAAACTTTTCTGATAAAACCTATCTTATGTTGTTTTCCTTTAAAAGGGTCTGTGTTTAAATTTTTACTTGATTATTTACTTTGGTTATCATTGTGATAAAATACCTGATAGAGAAACTTCAAAGAGAAAAAGGGCTATTTTTTTTTGGTCACAGTTTTAAAGGAAAGTTCCAAGGAGACAGCATGAGGGCAGCAGTGGCTCAGCCCATACCTGTGTGAGCCTGAGGTGGTTGGTAGCATCTTGACAGCCAACCAGAAAACCAAGAGCCTGGGACAGAACCAGAACAGTTCAAGTCTCCCTGCCCCCACCACCCATTTCTGCTAGCTAGGTCACAGAGTTCAGATTCCACCACCAGCCACAAGAGCTGAGGAACAGACATTCAAGCACATGTGCCTGTGAAAGACTTTTTTCATTCAAACTGTAATAGTTACCAACATATACTTTATTGTGTGTGAGTGTGTGTGTGTCTATGTGTATATGTGAGAGATTGTGTGTGTCTGTGTGTGTGTGCATAAGCAGTTGTGTGTGGATATCAGAGTGCAACTTTGGGTTTTAGTCCTTACTACCTTGTTTTAGGCAGGGTCTCTCATTTTTGATGTTCACTGCTGCATTTAGCAGGCTAGTTGGCCCATGAGAGTCTTATATTTTTACCTCTTTTCTCACTGTAGGGCTGTTGGGCATACAGATGCTAACACTACATCATCTGGCTTTGTGTGTGTGTGTGTGTGTGTGTGTGCACGCATGTGCGCACAGATGTACTCATACCATGAACATGTATGTGGTGGCCAGAGAACTTTAGGAGACCTCCATTGTTTATCTGTGAACTTCCTTGAGACAGGGTCTCTTGTAACACAAAGCTGCAGTTTTATTTTTGTCAGTGAGCCTCAGTGATACCCCCCCCCCCCACAGACTGGAGTTACAAATGTGTGTAACCATGCTATGCATTTTACATGGGTGCTGGGGCACTGAGCTTGGCAGTTACCGGCTCTCTCAGGCCCTCATACTTAAGTGGAAAGGGCTTGTCCCCCTCAGCCATCTCTCCAGCCCCAGCATCTGGCTCTTTATGTGGATCCTGGCAAGCTGAGATCAGGTTCTCATGCTTAAGCAACAATCACTTTATCAACTGAGTCATTTCCCAGCCTACCAACAAACCTACCCGAATGTTCAAATAGTAAAATTTCAGGTAAATTTTCACATTTCAACTCCTATCCTTGTATTGGATTTTCTTGATCTTAATTCCCAATAAGTAACAACCAGCTACAGCTGAGAAACTCCTACCTAAATGTCTGGAAGTGGGGAGGGGTGTGGAGCTCCCAGGTGACCACCCTCATATGCTTGGCACCAGGTCTTGGAATTTTACTATGCAAGGAGATTGCTACATTGACTGTGCAAGTCCGGAATGATGTACTGTTCAGAAACAAATCCAATACACAATTTACCCACATATCAGTTCCTGATATAATTTACAGCATAGTGGGTTTGAGGAATCACAACTGTTCTTTACTGCTGGTAATGATGAAGCCAGAGGAAGGCATGCTGTCTAAAGACACATGGAGAAAGGTTGTAGATTGACAGGATGCCTCTCAGCAAGAGCACAGCTCATCATACAAAGGAGGTGAGGAACTGATTTTTGTGCTTACACATGGTATGTTGGTTACTCTAGTAATTGCTGTGATCAAATATCTGACAAGAAGCAGAAAAAGGAAGGAAACATTTAGCCTGGTTCCCAGGATCTATATTTCATTATGACAGGGAAAGTATGGTGGCAAGAGCTGGAAGCCTGCTGGTTTATTACATTGCAAGGAGAGTGAGGAATCACAAAGTGAACAGGAAGTGGAACTGGGCTCTATTCAAGGCCTAGCCACAGTGACCAAATTTCTCCAGCAAGGTTCCACCTCCTGAACTTCCACAACCTTTCCAAACAGCACTGGCAGCTGGGGACTAAGTTTGAACACATGAACCTGTAGGGCATTTCACATTCAAACCCCTACAGATGGACAAGAAAATGAATTCAAATTCCAAACAGAGTGCCCAAAAAGGATGATGTTGACACATTGGGGAAGGGGGACTGGGAAACATTACAAGTATCCCAGTCCAACTAATCACTGCCCATAATGTTATTTTAAAACAGTTTTACAGTTGATGTGCCTACAAGGGAATCTAGCCAGCCCTGTTTATTATGTATAACATTGTTTATTATACCAAGTGTGAACGCTCATTATAGTTTAACTACTGGTCTGAGCTGGGTGATTGCTTCGTTCTTGAGCTCTCACTAACATTCCTGGACCCTTTAGTACTCTTGACATGGTGCTGATAGTACTGCTGAGCTCAATATCAGTCAACACATAGACCCTGGAAGGATGACCTCTAAGGATTACATACCATCAAATTGGCCTAAGAGGTTTTCGCAGCATAACTGCTCCTGAAAACAAAACAAACAGGGAAAAAAAGTTAACATGGTAGTAATGGTTAAGAAAGCACCTGGGGTCAGATGTTCTGGGTCTGCATGAGAACCTCCTTGATTACTCACTCAAATTGTGGGCCTTGGTTTCCTCCTTTGTACGATGGGATGGTGCTCATATCTACCTTAGCGGTCTGATGGGAGGATTAGATACAGTGATAGCTACATTTGCTTTGTTCATGCCAGGAGCAGAGCAAGTTTTCAGGAGCCTTAGTCTGATCCTCATGCTGAAGAAGGAGGGGCAGCTTTTCCACCTGCCTGTGCTTTCTAGGGAGGAATAGTAGTATCGGACCTTATAGCATTGTCAGAGCACATATCTTGCCTTTTGAGTAGAATAAAATGCAGAACAAATCTGATGACATGTTGTTGCAGTCACCTTCATGTTACTGGGACAAAACACCTGATCAAAAGCAGCTGACAAAAAGAGGGGAGGGTTTATTTTGGCTTACAGTCCAAGTGGAAGCTTCATCATGGTAGAGAAAGGATGGTAGAACAGAAACTGGACATAGCATCTTGTCACAGCAGCTGGCAGAAAGCAGCAAGATAGTGAGCTGAGATCTATCAGTGGGGAAGCTGGGCTGTAACACCCCAAAGTACACTCCTATCAACACACCTCTCCAGCAAGGCGTTACATTCTAAATTGCCACTAGCTGGGACCCAAGCATACAAAACACATGAGTCTATAAGGAGGCATCTGATTCAAATCACCACATTCTAACCCTGGTTCCCATACACTCAAAATGATCTCATGAGACAAACATTCAGTCCAACTTTAAAGTCCACATAGTTCTTTTTAGCAATCCCAATACTGTTTTAAAAAAAAATCCAGTCTCATTGGAGACAATCTTTTAACTCTGATTCTATAACACCAAAACACATGTTAAATACTTTCAGCACAAAAATGGCACAGAGGAAACATTCTCACTGAAAAAGAAGGCATTTAACATAAAATATTGAACCAATGAAAGACCTAAAATAAGCAGGGCAAACATAAAATCCATGTCTGGCATCTAGGACCCATGAAGAAATCTCTGTGATAAAATTATGCCCCTTCAGCTAGGCTACATACAGCTCAGGAAAAAATCCATCCAGCTCTCTGTTTACCTTGGCAGTCATCCCATAGTTCTTGCATCTCCCCCAAATCCTGAGTTCTCCCTTACAATCCATGGTTCACTTTCATGGTTCCTTGTCATGGTCCCCTCATGGTCTCTATTCAGGAACTGTGACCCTGTTCCACACCACACAGGTGACATTTCCAAAAAAGCTGTTTTGCAAATCTAATGACCCTCTCTTTTCTGCATGTGTCATATTTCCAAAATTAGCACCTGGTAGGCTATCCTTTTTTTAACCCAGAGGAAAATAAAGCTAGCTTTGAAGAGCAGGAAAAATACTTCAGCATTCTTCCTTTAAGCCCTCACTTTTCAAAAGGGAATCAGCACTCCTCCTACTATCCTAATGCAGAACAGGTGGCCCAATCTCATAAGTGTGTGTGACACACACACACACACACACACACACACACACACACACAAAGTTTTCCCTGGAAAACACTTCCCTTACTGTTAAATTTAACTTTAAGTTCTCAGGATGTGGAAAGAGTACAATCAAGCCAACAAACTACTTTTAGCCCATGCCAGGCTTCCACAGTTCACATTTCTTTCTTCATTTAGGTCTTTCAAATGCTCATCAGAATGTTTTGTCAAGCTCTGTTCATAGCACCACAATGCAACACTTAGTCCAAAGCTTCAAAATCCTTCCATATGCCTTTCACAAATTAGTTCCAAAAGACTAAAAGGAACACTATCAGGTTTCTAGCATCAAAAACATCACTTCCCAGTTATTCTTCATTGTAGTTACCTTCATGTTTCTAGGACAACTTGAGGAGAAGAGGGTTTATTTTGACTTACAATCCCAAGGAAAAGTTTCAGCACAGCAAGGAAAGGATGATAGAGCAGAAACTGGGCCTCAAGACTTGCCAGAGCAGCTGGCAGAAAGCAGCAAGAGAGTGAGCTGAGTTCTGACAAGGGGAAATCTGGGCTATAACACCCTTAAGCCTATCCCTAACAACACATCTCCTCCAGCAAGGCTGCAGCTCCTAAATTACTACCAGCTGAGGACCAAGCATTGAAAACACTTGAGTTTATGGGAGCCTCTTTTTCAAACCACCACACATGTCCTCAGTACTGAAGGCCTTCAGTGTAACTCTCCAGACATTCTCAATGAACCTCACCCTTCTGTGACTGTCCCTTCCTAAGGAGTGGCATGTGGTGACAAGAGAATGAATTTCAGAGTCTGATAAGCAGGTTAAATTTGACTCAACTACTTCTGGCTGATGCCAAATCCAGAGTTTTGTGTACAGGGTGCCATTGCTGATGTCACCCTTGTTTCTGTTGCTTAACTTCCTTTCCTAGATCTGTGAAGTCCCATTATGTGAGAAAATTAAGGATAATTTTTTAAATATCAGTCTTCTATGTGTTCAGATTTGGACTTCCTATCTTCAGGCACTCAGTTCAGAAGGGCTTTGTGTAATTTAATAGATAAGGTCAGTATTGGGAGTCCTCTAGCTACTGGCCATAGCTATGGAATTTTGCTGTCTTCTTGTGCAAAGCAGAATCTGTGATGGTTACACTTGATGGAAATTAGAATGTCCATGGAAACAAACCTATGGACATGTCTGTGAGAAACTTTATAGATTAGGTTAACTAAGGTAAGAAGACCCACTTAACTCTGGGCATCACCATTCCATGGACTACTATCCTGGACTGAATATAAAGGAAGAGGAAAGCTGAGCACTGAGATTGACTTCCTGCGTCCTGAATGCAGATGTAGTGTGACTAGCTACCTTTTGATTCTGTACCCTGCTTCCCTACTATGATGTACTGCATCCCCTCACACGCTTCCCTTAAGTTGCTTTGTCAGATAGTTTGTCAGAGCAATGAGTAAAGTAACTAAAACAGCATCCTAGTAGAAATTAGGGTGTGTTGGCTGGGATCTAATGACATTATGGTACTGCATATGAATTGCTTGCCTATGGACTGATCATGGAAATGCCATGATTAACTCATTGTGAAACCCTTCACCTTGTACAACAGACATACACTAATAAAAAATTAAAATAAATTTATAAACCTCTCATGTGACTTTGGCTTATTGAATCCCCCATCAAAATAGTAGTTTAGGAAAATAGCATTAAATTATCATGGTCCAATTGTTTCCATAATTTGGTCAAATTATGTTTTTTACTTCTATTGACCTTAGCTGACAAAAATAACTTCCTTATGAAAAATGTGATTAATAAAAGATGAGCATCTTTAATTCAGTTCTTGCTCTTCCATATCCTAATCATAATTATTTCTTGTATTAATGGAAAGATTTTTATTTTTAAAACAAGTAAAAACAAAATAATCATGGTTTAGTCAATTCAACATTGTTGAACAGTGATGCTGATCACATATATTTTTCCAGCTTTAGTTTACAAAACACTTCATTAAAATGAGTTCTGCTTGAGGTTGTACCCAGTGATTGGATCAGTGAAGCAGAATGAGATGACAGCTTCTTGTTACTCAGTTTTAATCAACTCCTTGCATATTACCTACCAGCACTTCTGGAAGCCATCAGCGCTTACTCATTAATGGATAAGAAGGTCAGAAACAAGTCTAAGGCTTTTTAAAAAGTGCTTTTCTCAATGTATTAAAAATATACACAGCATGGGCTGCATATAATAGTTGAGTTTAATAAAGGGCCTTTTGAAACATTGTCATGATACTCATTTGGTCAGATACAATGGAATGTTTTCTTAATTCAATCTTTTATTGAGGCATTATATGCATCACGCAATTAATTCATTAAAGTATAAAGTCCATAAGATCTAGTGTATTCACAAAGTTACACATTTATTTTCACAATCTATTTCCAAAATTTTTATTAACCCAAAAAGAAGCTCATTGACCAGCGTATTATTAGTTACTTTCTCTTTGCTGTGAACAAATGCCAGAATAGAAGTAATTTAAGGAAGGACAGGGTTTATTTTAGATGATGGTTCTAGGTGAGACAGTCCACCACAGCAAGGAAGGCATGGAAGCCAGAGTAGGAAGCCTGATGATCATATTGCATCCATATTTAGGAAGCAGAAGGCAAACAGGAAGTAAGGCCATGCTACAAAACTTTAAGACCCCAATGACCCACTTCCTCCAGCAAGACTCCACCTCTTAAAGGTTCTACAATCTTCCAAAACTATGCTACCAGCTGGAAACCAAGTGTTCAAACACATGAAAATAAGGTATATATTTTGCATTCAAAACACAATACCCATGAGTAGTCAGTTTTCATTACCACTCAACCCCATAACTCATATCCAACAACTAGTCCATTTCCCACCTCTGTATCTGTTCTAATATATCATACAAAAGGGATTGAACCTCAGATGGCATTTTCCTATAGCCTTTTGCTGTTGACATGGTATCTGTAAGACTCATTCACATTGGATGAATATTAGTCTGTGTAGCAGACAGCTTCAGGTTCGCTGAGATGAACTTTCAGACCAGGCACAGTTATGGAGGAAGGGATATTATTTATTGAAGCTTACAGATCCAGGGGAAGTTCCATAATGGCAGAAGAAGCTGACCTGCCTTCACAGGGCCAAGCAGAGAGAGAAAAAGCCAAGCCGCCAGCTACACAGCACACACAGAGCAAAAACTACAGCCAAAAAGTCACACAGCACACTTCAGGAACTCCTACTGGGCACACTTTGCATATCTTTACAATGGAATCTGAAACCCACCATTAACACCTTAAGACCAGCCCCCAGTGACATTGCCTCTAGGAAGGTGATTTCAGATTCAAACTATAAAGTAATAAAACATTGAATATATTGGGGGCCATATATTCAAACTACCACAGTCTGAAACATGGAAGAAGCACTTTTAAATTTATGTCATCATCCACATTCTAAGTTGTTCCCATTTGGGGTGATATTAATAATGTAGTCAGGGGTTGGGTAGAATGCTCACCATGTACCTGTGATGACTGGAGTTTCAATCCCCAATTCCCACATGAATACTGGATAGGGAAGGCAGCTGCCCATAATCCTAGCAGCAGGGGCAAGATGGCTAGCTAGACTAGTTGTATGGTGAACTCTGGGCTCAGATGAGAGATCCTGTATCAGCAAATAAGGAAGAATTCCATGGAAGAAGACATCTGATGTTGACCTCTGGCCTCGACATGGATACGCACATGCATGCACACCACACATAATAATGGACACTAATGCACAACTTTTGTGTAAATGTGTGCTCTCGTTTCTGGATTAAAAATTGTGATCAGAATCACTACTGAGTGATGATAAATGGACTAAACAGAAGCAGAATTACTAGGTTATGTTGGGTCTACATTTAGCATCTGGTGAAACTGCAAACGTTTCCAAACATGCCTGTACATCTTCAATCCTTTCTCATTGACACATGGCATTCCTGAGAGATATAGACTCTGGTCCATTGATCTGAATGTTTTACTTTATGCAAGGACCACATTGTCTTGAATACTGTCATTGTGTGGTAAGTTTCAAAATCAGAAAGTATTGAGTCCTCCTCAAGATAATGTCGTCTATTCTGGGATCTTCCATGTCCATATGCTTTTCAGCACTAGCATATTAATTTCTGCAAAGATGTATCCTAGGATTTTTATAGTTATTACATGGAATCCATAGATAAATTTAGGAAGTATTACCATCTTACAGTATTAAGTACTTTATGAGAATGTGATATCATTGTACTTATTAAGGTATACTTAAAAATCCATTTTAAAATCATAATGGTATTAAGCTTTTTTAAAGAAGTCATCATTACTTTTATGAATTATATTAAATTACTATCACATGTGTATAGTGTGAGTTCTTACCACAAATATTAAAAATCTGAAAACCTAGCAAATATATTTACTTCTCTTTAGAAATTCATATTCATTTCTGAACTTATTTATTCATTTGAGACAAATGTTCATTATGTAGTCAAGGTTCATGTTAAACTTATGATCCTTCTGCCCTGGTTCCCAAGTATTGGGATTATTGGTATACCTCACCATGCCTGGCTTATAAATTAACTATAACTCTTTGCTTTTGTTCTTCTAGGGATCAAACCCTACTGTTCATACATGCTGGTTAAGCCTCTGTCCTGAGCCATATCCTCAGCCCTAGAAATTAGTATTCATACTAGATGAATGGACTTAGAAATTAAAGGAAATTACTTTGTTAATATGACAGACACTTTGTCAGGAAAGGTATGTGGTACAGATGGCTTGGTAGTTTCTTTTTGCATCTACAAAGGTAAATTTATTGCTCAGGTTAGCTTTTAAGGAAGGCAGGGACCTATAGAGGCAAAAATCCTACACTTAAAGGGGAGAAAGTCAGCACCCATTTCAAGTATTGTACTGCAAAGTACACCAAAATTATTGTCTTTTTATTTTCATATAAAACTCTTTGGAGAAATTTACTAATATCTGGCCAACTTCACTAAGCCACTCTGACTTATTCCTCTAGCTGATCTAAATTAAATTCTGCTCACAGTAATTCTAACCTGAGCTTGCAAAAAGTCTTCTTCCTTGTCATTGGTCCTTTTTGAATATGTTCTCCATTGCCTTGAACTGAGCATGCCCACAAGCCTGATAGCCTTCTTTCCTTTACAGCTATTGCCTTGAAATGAGCATGCTCAGAGTTTTGACCACTCTCCTATATGACAACACACACACACACACACACACACTTATATATATGTATATATTCCCTGGATAAAATCCCCTTGTCTCTTTATTGGAGGCAACCATGGCTTTATAAGTAACCCCAGTGCTCTCCTTATGTACCTCAACCTCTTTCTCTGCTATTACATATCTAGCTGTGTGCAATGGCTTTGCACTCACCAAGAGAAGAGCCAATTTAATCTGGAACACTCACAAACTTCTCCCTTGGAGAGTGCCCATGGAGAGTGCATGGGGCGAGAAGCTGCCCTGGTGAGCAAGAGGCTGACCTTGCTAATGGCTGGCCCAGATAACTGCTGCTGGTTATCTGTCTGGCTCAGAATGCTTCTGTTCCTCACTCATCTTTTCAGAGAAGTCTGTTGGACTAACCTGAGTCACTCAGGGAAAACAGAACAAAAGGTATAAATTTATTAGCATGAAGATGTTAGTCATTGATTTTAAAAAAGCATTAAGAAATTGTACATTATCCAGCAAAAGAAACAACTAGCATGCAAATAGATAGCCTACAAAATGAAAGAAATCTATGCCACCTATACTTCAGACAGGGAGCTAATAACCAGAATTTACAAATAACAGCAAAAATTAAAACCAAAATAAATCTGCCAATCACCAAATAGCCTAATGAAATGAACAAACATGTCACAAAAGAAGAAACAAAAATAGTCAATAAGTACTTTTAAAAGTGTTCAACGTCCCTAGCCACCAGGTAAATGCAAATGAAAACAACGTTGAGATGCCATCTTACCCCAGTAAGAATGGCTATCATCAAGAAATCAG
The DNA here is from genome assembly GCA_036365145.1 of Orientallactaga sibirica. Taxonomy (NCBI): domain Eukaryota; kingdom Metazoa; phylum Chordata; class Mammalia; order Rodentia; family Dipodidae; genus Orientallactaga; species Orientallactaga sibirica. Next base: position 28,865,924 of record JAEOAD010000026.1, on the reverse strand, counting down.
ATAACAGTTGCTGGCGATGTGAGGAAAGAAGAACCCTCATCTACTGTTGGTGGGATTACAAACTAGTATAGTCATTATGAAAATCAATATGTAGGTAACTCAAAGTTAGAAACAGATGTTCCATAGCTCCAGTTATACCACTGCTGAGTATATCTCCTAAGGATGCAATGGAATTATACTCCAAAGTATGGAAAAATGAAATTATAAAATTTGCAGGAAATTAGATGTATCTCAAAAGAATCTTATTATTAAGTGAAGTGACTCAAACTCAGAAAAACCAAAACCATATATTCTCTCTGACATGCACGTGGTATCTACTACTATGTATATAGAGAGGGGCCAATGTAGGTAAACCCTATAAAGGTAAGATGATGACCAAATATAAATATAGAGGTGAACTTGGAGAAGGGTGATGAAGAGCAAAAGGACACATGTGACATGTGCACAGAGTGGGGAGATATTAGAGAAGGAAATTTGGGTTGGGAGAAGAGTTTGGGAATAGGATGGGAGATAGGAATCTATAAAAGCAAAGTATATTTGAAAATGCCATAATAAAAGATACCTAACTCTGTATGCCAGCTATAAAAATAAAAATTTAAAAATCTTATGCATTATCAATGAAGAGCAACTTCAACTTACTATTTAAAACCTTTTTGGAGGATGAGGAGACAGAATGAAGATTAGATAATAATTGCTAGAGTAGCATTGACTGAATGCCTGCAAAAGGCAAGTCTTGTGCTCAAATATGATTGTACAATATTGTAGCTAATTATATTATTAATCCTATTGTGGTCTAATTATTTCTCTCTTGTAATAATTTCAATAACATTTCCAACAGCTTTATTGAGATATAATTTGCATACAGCAAAAGTCACCCTTTCAAAGTGTATAGTTCAATGGCTGCTGGTGCATTCAAAGGGTATGTATCTTCCACTGCCCAGTAAGAGCCAGGACTCAGAGTAGTTGGTCAATACAGCAAAGTACTGGATATAAGTGCTTTCATCAGCTTCCCTGGAGGATTTTGGTCCTCCTGACCATCAATTCTCTCAACAGTGCTTGGGCTGCACACACCCATCTTGAGTTATGGTATTGGGAGCCCCACCCCTCCCAGCAAGGCCCAGACCCAGTGTGCAGTTGACCAGTTCCAGTGGTGTACACACTTCAGCAGAAGACAGAACATGCTGCTCTGACACAAAAAGACAGCACTACATAAGGTGAGAAGCACAGATTTTCTACTATATATAAAACTACTGGCAGGTCCAAGAATATTATGTCTTGTTTTCTAGAAGCATTTTGCAGTTTTAGCTATTTATAGGTGTTTGATTCATTTGAGTTCATTTTAGTACATGATGTGGGCAGGAGCCCACCTTCATTATTTTACATGTGAATAGTTTCTGAGGACTATTTGCTGAAAAACCTACATTTTCTCCAATTAAGTGGTCTTGAAATCTTATAGAAAGTCAATTAACCTTAAATGTGAAGTTTTGATCTCTAGGTTTCCACTTTGTTCAATGGGTCTACATTTAACTTTATGCCAGTGCTATTCTCATTTTTTTTAAATTAATGCTTTCTTTAAGTATTGAAAGTGAGAAGTGAGTCTCACAATTTGGTTCTTCCAAGATTGTTTTGGTTACACTGAGTATCTTTTATTTACATGTCAATTTCACAATTAGTTTCAGCTTCCACAAGAACTCAGCTGTATATTAGATAAGGATTTTAATTTCTGGATTAATCTGAGGGGATTGCCATTTTACATTATTAAAATCTTCAGCTCCACAAGCATGGAGTCTCACTCTATGTTTTAGGTCTTCTATCTCTCCCAACAATGTTGTCAATTCTGGGAGAGTATGCATTTCTATTTCCCTCTCTGCCACTGTAGGAATCCAGGCATTCTTTGCTTCCCTTCAGTTTGTTGTGCCTTTTTCTATCACAATTGATTTTTGTTTGCTATCCTTGTATCACACAATTTATTGAACTTATTGACTATTTCTGAAAGTTTTTAATGTAGATTCTTTAACTTTTCTTTTTATAAATTGCTTTCCATTTTAGTGTCTTTGATTCATTTTTCTTTACTAGTTGTTGTAAATTTCAAAATAGAAGTTTATGTCTCCCTAGTTACTGTTTTCAAGGATCTCATTCTAAAGTGGAATTGTTTTGTATGTAGAAATACACTTAAGTATTTATATTATTCTCCTGCTGGATGCCTGGACTCTATTATTGGCTCCAAAAGGTTTGTAAACCAATTCTTAGCATTTCCAAGTGGAGGACTATGCAGATATCATAGTTCTTCCTGCTTGCCCTAGCCAAAACCTCCAATGTCATGGTGAAAGCAGTTGCAGAAGCCCAGATATCTGGTCTCCCAAGACACTGGGATGGAGCATTCTGTACTCCACCACTACCTCTGATGTAGCTATGCAGAATGCTGCAGGAGGAAGAAATTGTCTTAGATTTAGAAACTTGAAAGAAATTGGAATTTCATTCTTTTTCTATGCTATGGAGATGATTAAATGGTCTTTGATTTTTATTCTGTTGATACGGCATTAATTTTCAGATGTTTAAATAACTTTTGATTGCTAGGAAAAGTCCCACCTGGCCGTGGTATATATGCCTTTCCACATAGTACTAGAGTATTTTTGTGTCTGTTGTTAGGTAGGACAAGAGTCCCAAGATGGAGTTGAAATGAAGGAAGAGAACAACAGCAGCCTGATTGATATAACTTTAGATGTTTATATTGCCTAACCCCAACTCCCCTGACCTAACAAACATCTAAAGTTGTATCAGTCAGGCTGCTGTTGTTCTCTTCCTTCATTTTGACTCCATCTTGGGACTCTACTCCTATCTAACATTCCAGCATTTTATTAAGGTTAAGGGGGTGTGGTCACATATCAGTAATACTTCCTGCTGTGAGGGTGTAGGGTCAGGTGTTTCAGGGAATGCTAGTGTCCACAGCTGGCAAGTCCACTTTGAGCAGGTGACAGGGAGTTGATTCTGAGGAGGCTAAAAGTTTGTATTGAGTGGAAAAGAGACAGGTTAATAAAAGGTGGTTGAACAAGTGATGTGTGAGATTTTGTACCTGTTTTTGAATGTATTTCTAAAGACAGGGGGCTATCAAGAGTAAAATAAATATCTCCATTAATGGCCCAAATGATGGTAGTAGTCAAGGCCAAGTAGCTCTAAAGATATCCCATGGTCCTGAGGACAGTGAGGTGTCAGGATAGAATCTTTCAGCCAGAGTTTGGAGTTTTTTTTATCTCTAATTTTACATTACCTGATTGGTTTATATGATAATATTTTTTGTTTATGAAGAGACAGCTTCCTCCCTTTTCAGCTATGATGAAGTTTAAGTCTTGATGAAGGACTATTGATGCCAGTGAGGTGAGCTGCTGCTGTAGCACGTGAATAGCCACAGCAGAGTCTTTAATGGCTGTACTCAGGTCTATGGAAGTTTCTGTTTGAAGTAATGTTTGGATTGTCTAGAAAGGTAACATGAAAGAAAAAGTTGAAGTTTGGATGGGGTTAGGATTTAAGTAGCCTCCATTTGAACCCAGGATTTTCACTAGCATTTTAGGCATTGAAGGGCATTCCAGGCAACCCAAGTAGATGGTACATTAAGTTGGATTGTCACAGAAACATCTGAGTGGGCTAATTGTAGAGAGAGGCTACCAGGATAAGATTGTAGTTAAATACAAAATCCCAAAATTAACAGATTTATTACCAGAAATGATAGACATTCTCATCATGAAGGTCTAGAAATTTACAAAATCATATGGCTTATATGTGTTCTTTTTACAGTGAGCACATGTATCTAAAGTTAAAGTCTGGGCTGTGATGATTAAATCTTTTAAGATATACCTTACTTTGGGCTGCATTTTTCTATTGAATGTTTAAGACTAAGTTGGTGACCAAACTTTAATTTTATATTGTAATTTTGAAGGTCAGTTGTGGCTCTTTAAGGGAGACTTTTAGGGACTTGGGAGGAGCTATATGGCTCTCTCAGCATTTGTGCCATCTCCTGGGATGAGTCAAGGCCATGCTGGCCATATGGCTCCCCTTCCCTTGGAAGCATTAAGGGTTTTTCCCTCTGTTCTGACTCTCCTTCTATAGACTGGATAGTGATTGGAATCCATGTTTTGGGTCTCCATGTCTTCTCTGATCAAGAATATAGGTGACTTACCAAGAGCTTTAGGATACTCTGGAGAAAGAAGTGTCCCATTGTCTCTTCTTCTGACCTGGAGAGGCTGGGACCAAAATATTTGGTATCCCCTTAACCCCAAATCCTCATTGGTTATGCCCACTGCATGTAGTTGTTAAACATCCAGGAGAAAAATGGGAATATAACATATGTTGATATCTTTTGTCTTTAACAAAACAGATCTAGATAAGACATAGTATTTAAAAAAACCTTAACATTCTGTTGTAACATTTAACGTATGTTCTCTGATGACATGGAAAGCCATATCTGAAAGACAGAATATCATACATACATACATATATATAACACACACACACACACACACACACACACACACACACACACATATATATATATATATATATATATAGAGAGAGAGAGAGAGAGAGAGAGAGAGAGAGAGATTTAAGCACAGACAAAACATGTCAACAAATGAAACGCTGACTTTTATTTTTGGTGAGAGCCAGTTTTGTTTTTACAATGGAGGATCTGAACTTGAATATGACACAAATCAATCAACAAACTCAAATCAAGTAATATGTCAGAAATTAAATTAAATTTTGAACTTTTAATTGAATCTGTCAGTCTAAAATCAGAGTTGAATTTGGGAATTTTTTTGTACCTAAAAACCTCTGGCTATTGTTATAGCAGACATAAACAAGCACGTCTGGTTTTAAAGTAGAAAATATACAAGCCTGTCTTTAGTAACTTAGAATCATATTTAAAATATGTCTATGTACCTGTGTACATTTTAGTGGTTTTAATCTTTTAGTCTAAACTGGATTAGACATCAACTTAATCCTCATAGAGAAATCTATAACAATCAATCTGATGCACCTTTTTTATGACTACCTTGATAAACAAACCAATTTTATGTCTCATTACTTTTGTTACTCATGACTATTAAATGAGGCTTGGATTAGATATCTGATAGTTTTATAACACATTTTGGGCCCAAGAATTGTGAATGGAGCTCCTCAAAAGCTCCTCAAAAGTTTACATAGTTAAAAGAATACAGGGAGACTTCGTTATCTCCCTAAGAAGAAAAGTTACAATGAATGAAGTTAGATTATATCATTTATAAAACTCGAGTTATAAACACAATGATTATTTAATAGAATTAGTTTTATAAAAGAAAATCAGAAACTAATAAATAAATATTAATCTTATTAAGACTTATTTTTGTAGTTAAAACTTAACATAAAAGCACTATTAGCTTAAACATTTTAAATTTTTTTATTGACAATGTCTATACTTACAGACAATAAATCATATTTCCCTCCCCTCCCCCTTTCCCCTTCAGAACTCCACTCTCCATCATATCACCTCCCTCCATTAGTCTCTCTTTTAATTTGATGTCATCATCTTTTTCTCCTATTATGAGGGTCTTGTAAAGGTATTGCTAGGCACTGTGAGGTCATGGATATTGAGGCCAATTTTTGTCTGGTCACTTGCATTGTAAGGAGTCATACCCTTCCTTTGGCTCTTCCATTCTTTCTGCCACCTCTTCTGCAATGGACCCTGAGCCTTGGAGGGTGTGATACAGATGTTTCAGGGCTGGACACTCCCTGTCTCTTCTCAGCACTATGTTGTCTTTTCGGTCATCCCAGCGATCATCGCCATCTAAAAAGAGAAACTTCTCTAACCAGAAGTGAGAGTAGCATTAATGTATGAATATGAACATTAAGGGTAGTATTTTCAGGGCAGTTTGGTGGGAATAATATATACATTTAGCCAGACAAGAGCAGGCTTTATACCCCTAAGGCTCATGACCTCCCCTGCCATTGGCTTTTAATCTGGTTTTTCAGTACCAGGCATGTATTCCTTCCCAAAGAGTAGGCCTCAAGTCCAGTTAGAGAGCAGTTGGTTTCCCCAGAGCAGATATGTCACTATTGCACCCATTCGGGCATTTGGTCTATGTGGCCAAACATGAGGTTTCCAGTGTCCACTCTTTTCACTGCTGATAACTTCTGTCTCCCATAAGGCTGCATGCAGTGCAGCTTTTACCAGCTTTCAGTTGGCTGGTCTACAGAGAGAAGGTTTTCTGCTTAGCACCAGTTTGATTTCTCAGTGATCTTGCTATGCAGGCAAGTGAAGTCTTCAGCAATAGGTTCTTAACATCTGTTTCTCAAGTGAATCCAAGGGCCTTGGCAATAACCTATAATGTTTTGGCCAAAAACTCACTGGAAGGTATCCCATCCCTGGCACTGAAAAATTTCTAGTAACAATCTATAGCTTCTGGATATGCCATTAATCAAAAAAGTAGGTTTACATAATGTCTTATTCAGAATATCTTGAATTTTGATTGACCACCCCCTCCCCCTACTGCCCTTCTTTTTTCCCCTGCCTATATGTTTTTGTATTTTGTATATATAATACCATCCCCTTGAGTCCTTCCCTCTCCCGCCCCCCCTTATAGCCTTTTCCTAGCTTACTGGCTTCTGCTTCCAATTTTTGGTTCCAGCTCACTCATAAATCTATACATTGGTAACTAGGATCCACATATGAGAAACAACATGATGTTTGGATTTTTGAGCCTCGTTTGCCTCACTTAGTATAATCCTTTCCAGACCCATCTACTTCCCAGAAAATTAGATAAATTGATTTTTCTTTACCACTGAGTTGTGTAAATGTACCACATCTTTATTATCCATTCATCTGTGGAGGGACATCTAGGCTGGTTCCACTTACTAGCTATTGTGAATAGAGCAGCAATAAACATGGTTGTGCAAGTATCTCTAAGGTAGTGAGAAGAGTCCTATGCCTTCGCGTGCTATAGATGGATCATATGGTAAATCTATTTTTAGCTGTCTCAAGAACCTTCACACTGATTTCCACAATGGCTGGACCAGATTACATTCCTACCAGCAGTGTAGAAGGGTTCCTCTTTTTCTGCATCTTTGCCAATATTTATTGCCATTTGTTTTCTGGATGGTAGCCATTCTGACAGGAGTGAGATGGAATTTCAAAGTAGTTTTAATTTGCATTTCCCTGATGGCTAAGGATGTGGAACACTTTTTTAGATGTTTATATACTGTGTATATGTCTTCTTCTGAGAGCTCTCTATTAGTTCCATAGCCCATTTTTTAACTGGGTTGTTTGATTTCTTATTGTTCTGTTTTTTGAGTCCTTTGTATATTCTGGATATTAATCCTCTGTCAGATGTGTAGATGGAAAAGATTTTCCCACATTCTGTAGGTTGTCTCTTTTCTCTATTCACAGTATCCTTTGATGTACAAAAGCTTTGTAATTTGATGAGATCCCAGTGGTTGATTAGTGGTTTTATTTCCTGAGCAATTGAGGTTATATTCAGAAAGTCATTGCCTATGCCAATATGTTGAAGGGTTTCCCCTAACTTTTCCTCTAGCAGTTTCAGAGTTTCAGGTCTGACATTAAGGTCCCTGATACACGTGGACTTGATTCTTGTGCCTGGGGAGAGAAAAGGATCTATTTTCATCCTTCTACATATAGATATCCAGTTTTCCCAGCATCACTTGTTGAAGAGGTTATCTTTCCTCCAATGAATATTTTTGGCATTTTTCTCAAAAATTAGATGGTGATAGCTGACTGGATTAACATCTAGGTACTCTATTCTGTTCCATCTATCTACATGTCTGTCTTTGTGCCAGTAATATGATGTTTTTGTTACAATGGCTTAGTAACATAACTTAAAATTGGGTGTGGTGATACCACCAGCCTGATTTTTGTTGCTCAAAATTGTTATGGCTATTTGAGGTTTTTTGTGCTTCCAGATGAATTTTAGGATTGTTTATATTTCTGTGAAGAATGCCATTGGAATTTTAATGGGGATTGCATTAAATGTGTAGATTGTTTTTGGTAAGATTGGCATTTTCACAATATTAATTCTTCCAATCCAAGAACAAGGGATGGCTTTCCATTTCCTAGTGTCTTCTACAATTACTTCTTGAGCGTCTTAAAGTTCTCATTGTAGAGATCCTTCACTTACTTGGTTAAGTTTATTCCAAGGTACTTTTTTTTTTTTTTTTTGAGGCAATGGTGAATTGAAGAGATTCCCTGATTTCATACTCTGCATGTTTGTTGTTAGTATATAGAAAAGCTACTGATTTCTGTGTGTTTATTTTGTATCCTGCTATACTGCTAAAAGTGTTTATCAGCTCTATCAGTTTGCTGGTAGAGTCTTTAGGGTCTTTTATGTATAGAATCATATCATCTACTAATAAAGAAAATTTGATCTCTTTCTTTCCAATTTCTATCCCTTATATGAGTGTCTCTTGCTTTATTGCTATAGCTATGACTTCCAGTACTATATTAAATAAAAGTGGGGAAAGTGGACACTCTTGTCTTGTTCCTGAATTTAGTGGAAAAGCTTCAAGTTTTTCCCCATTTATTATTATGTTAGCTGTAGGCTTGACATAAATAGCTTTTGTTATGTTGAGATATGTCTCTTCTATTCCCAGGTTCTGTAATGCTATTACCATGAAGGGATTTTGGATTTTGTTGAATGCCTTTTCTGCATCTATTGAGATGATCATGTGATTTTTGTGCTTCAGACCATTTATATGGTGTATTACATTTATCGATTTGCATATGTTGAACTACCTCTGCATCTCTGGGATAAAGCCTACATGGTTTGGGTGAATAATATTTCTGATATATTCTTGTATTCTGTTTGCCAATATTTTGTTGAGAATTTTACATCTATGTTCATGAGGGAGATAGGTCTGTAATTTTCTTTTTTGTTCTATTTTTACCTCCAGTTTTGGTATCAGGGTGATGTTGGCTTCAAAGGAGTTCAGTAGAATTCCTTTTCTATTTTATGGGAAAGTTGGAGATGCAGTGGTGTTAAACGTTCTTCCATGATGGTCTGGTAAAATTCACCAGTGAAACCATCCAGGCCTGGATTTTTTTTAGTTGGGAGATTTTTTATAACTACTTGGATCTCTGTACTTGTAATAGGTCTCATCTTGATTTAATTTTGGTAGGTCATATGAATCAAGGAAATCATCCATTTCTTTCATATTTTCAAACTTAGAGGCATATATATTCTTAAAGTATGTCTGTATAATTTCTTTAATTTTCTCGGTATCTGTTGTAATGGTGCCTTTTTCTTCTCTAATTTTATTATCTTTTGTCTCTTCTTTCTTTCTTCTGGTCAGAATTGCTAGGGGTTTATCAATCTTGTTTATCCTTTCAAAGAACCAACTCTTTGTTTCATTGATTCTCTGTATTGTGTTTTTAGTTTCAATTTCATTAATTCTGTCTTAATCTTTATTATTTCTTCCCATCTGCTGATTTTGGGTTTGCCTTGATCTTCTTTTTTTCAAGGCCTTAAAGTGAGGAATTGAATTGTTTACTTGTGAATTCTCTAATTTCTTAATATAGGCACTTAGATCTATAAATTTCCCTCTTACGACTGTCTTCATTGTATCCCAAAGGTTATGGTATGTTGTATTCTCATCATCATTTTGTTCTGTGAATTTATTGATTTCCTTTTTGATTTGTTCAATGACCCATTCATCATAAAATAGTGTACTGTTTAGTCTCCATGAATTTCTGTATGCTCTGTAGTTTTTCTTGTTGCTAATTTGCAGTTTAATCCCATTGTCAGAGTACAAGGGATTATTTCAATTTTCCTTATTTGTTAAGATTTGATTTGTGTCCTCATATATGGTCTATTTTAGAGAATGTTCCATATGCTGCTGATAAAAATGTATATTCTACAGCATTTGGATGAAATGTTCTAGATAGATAGATAGATAGATAGATAGATAGATAGATAGATAGATATCTGTTAGGCCCATTTGTTCCATGACATCATTTAATCCAGATATCTCTCTGTTTATTTTTTGCTGGGATGACCTGTCAATTGATGAGAGTGGGGGATTGAAGTCCCCCACTACAGTTGGGTTTGGTGTTATTGCTGACCTTAAGTTTAATAGTGTTTGTTTAATGAAATTGGTGGCCTCCCGTGTTAGGTGCATATATGTTTAGGATTGTAATGTCTTCCTGTTGGAGTGGTCCTTTAATCAGCATAAAGTGACCTTCATTATATTTCCTCAGTAATGGTGGTTTGAAGTCTATCCTGTCACATATTAGGATAGCAACCCCTGCTTGTTTTCTAGGCCCATTTGTTTGAAATACTGTTAATGATCCTTTCACCCTGCATTTTAATCTGGTCTGCAAGCTTGTGTGTTTTGATTAGGGCATTGAGGCCATTGGTATTAATCCAAGAGTTATTATTGAAAGGTTTGTATTTATTCTCACCATTCTTCTTATTTTGTAGTGCTTCCAGTTTTCCCTTTACTCACTTGTTTTAACTGTTAGTTGAGTATGGTTTATTTTTTCCTATTTCCTCCTGTGTGTTTTGCTTTCTCTTCAGTGTGAAGGATTCCTTCAAGTATTTTCTGTACAGTTGTCATAAAATCCTTTAGCCTGTTTTTGTTGAGTAATGTCCTTATTTCTCCCATCAATTTGGATAGATAGCTTTGCAGGATAAAGTAATCTTGGTTGACAGTTTTTATCTGTCAGAACTTGGAATACATCATTCCAAGCCCTTCTGGCTTTTAAAGTTTGTGTTGAGTAATCTGTTGTGATCCTTATAAGCTTGTCTTTGTAGGTAACTTGCTTTTTCTCTCTAAGTGCTTTCAATATATGTTCTTTGGTTTGTGTGTTTAGCAGTTTAATTATAACATGGCGAGGAGAGGTTCTTTCTAGGTTTTGTCTGTTTGATGCTCTAAAAGCTTCTTGTACCTGCATTGGCATTTCTTTCCCTATTTGGGGAAAATTTTCCTTCTATTATTTTGTTGAAAACACCTACTAAGCCTCTGGGTTGAAATTCTTCTCCTTTTACTATTACCTGAAATCTTATGTTTGATCTTTTTATAGTGTCCCAGATATCTTGGAATTCCCATTGATACCTTTCTGTTAGCTTGCCTTTCTCTTTGTTGGACTGTCTTAGGTCTGCCACCTGGTCTTCTAGTTTAGATATTCTGATCTTTCCTTCATCCACTCTACTGGTGAAACTTTCCACAGTTTTTTTTATTTTACTGACTGTGTTCTTCAGAGCTAGGATTTCAGTCTGGTTTTTATTCAGTATTTCTATTTCCTTATTCATGTCCTGTAATGACCTTTTTATTTCATTAATCTGGTTTCCTGTGTTCTCTTCCAGGAGTTTTTTTCTTCTTTAATTCCTTTGTTTTCTTCTTTGAATCCTTTCATTTCTTCTTTTATTGCTTTCAGTATAGATAACATCATTCTTTTGAAATCTTTGTCAGGAATTTCATCTAAAATAGTCTCATTGGTGATCATTTCTGTTGGATTTGTAATTTTTGGTGGGATTGCATTATCTTGATTTTTTGTGTTTCTTGTATTATAAAGTAGGGACATTTGCATCCTGAATTTATTTGATGCTTGTGTTTTCTACTTATCTGAAGTGTTCTTAGATGTGGTGACCCACCTTTATACACTTTCAAGATATGAGTTTAACATGGAAAATATAGCTCTTGTACCCCAATACAACTGCAGAAGTAATCCTACATATTGAGTTTGCTTGCTAAGCAAGTATTCTAGTATACTGGGTGGAAGAAAATACTGGCAAATTCTAAACTTCAACTGAGCAATATACGCATTCAATAAAAACCAGCACAGAGTATACAAGTTAGGAGATTAAAACAGATAGTCTTGGGCTGGAGAGATGGCTTAGCAGTTAAGCACTTGCCTATGAAGCCTAAGGACCCTGGTTTGAGGCTCGATTCTCCAGGACCCATGTAAGCCAGATGCACAAGGGGGTGCATGCATCTGGAGTTCGTTTGCAGTGGCTGGAGGCCCTGGCGCACCCATTCTCTCTCTCTCTCTCTCTCTCTCTCTCTCTACCTGCCTATTTCTGTATCTCTCTCTCTCTCTCTCTCTCTCTCAAATAAATAAATAAATAATAAAATATTAAAAAAAAAAAACAGATAGTCTTATAAAGCCAAAGTCCCTATGGGTGTGTGTTGCTCTACACCATTAATCCTGTCAGCTGGGGAGTAGAAAATTCTGTTGTGAATTGGGTTCCAGGTCAGCCTGGATCTGGATCAGACTCTGCCCCCAATAATGACAGAAGCAAAAGACAAAGGTCCCATAAATCTGAATACATTAAAGGCAATAGTATTCAACCCCCAAGTACAGCTTATTTGAAAATGGTAAAGCCAACCAAAAATATGTAACCCATAACCTGCCCTGATATGGAAAGAGAGATTAGCACTTCCAATGCAGGTCTATGTACATGTTTTTGTTGTTGTTGTTGTTGCTGTTGTTGTTTTATTAGTCAGCCTCGTTACCTTTTGGTGTGGCTTCCAATTCCCACCTCAATCCCTCTGTGTTGTGCTGTGGAGCTGGAGTTCTGTTCAGCTGTGCTACATGAGCTGTCACTGGGGGCTGAATGCCAGAGGTTCACCATTCTGATGGTTAGAGGATGGGGAGTTTAGGAAGAATGAAGTTTCTCACACAGTCCCCTGTATCTCTTTCAGTAGCTCCTTAGTTGATCTCAGCTGTCTTTCCTTTATATTTCTTGACTCTGTAAAGACTCTGATGAGGTTGGAAAGTCCCCTTGTTTGGTCTCTGCTGCTGCTGCTGCTGCTGCTAGCACCTGGTGGGTGGTGCCGGGTGTATGGATCACACAAATTGGGCAGATCGGGGCCATACACTCCTCAGTGGGAATCTGGCCATTTTTCTCCTTTCTGGTGGATCTTGGTCTCTCCTGATTCTCCCCTGTGTCTATGAAAAGCCTATACTCCTGCACTTTTCAGAAGAAGAGTGTATTTTGCTGTGGTTTTTCTTAAGTCTCTCCCTGGGCTGGTTTGGTGTGGCTCCTATGCCTATGTCCCTAGGCCAAGCAGACTGTGCAGAAAAGTCGCCCCTCAGGGCTCAGTGGGCCTGACAAAGAGAGTCCTGAGGTGTTGAGAGGATGGGTTTCTCAAGACCTGGAGAGCCCAGAAATGGGTGAGAATTGTGACCTGATATACCGGTGCAGTTTAGACAAGAGTGAGGGAGATCTCCAAGAGCAAGAGTAGACCAACCCAAGTCATGAGTGACACTCGGGGGTGGGGGGTGAAGAGTGAGGGAAAGTTTAAAGGAGAGAGAGGGAGGGAGAGAGAGAATGCCTCTGAGAGAATGAGAGCAGGCCAGACACTCTGAGGGGGAAAGGATGGGAGAAGGTTTAAAGAAGAGAGAGAAGGGAGAGAGAGAGAGAGAACTGAGAGCAAGCCAATTTGTGGAAAATACTCAGCAAGGGTAAAAGATGATGGAAGAGGACTGAAGCTGAACCATGGTGGGTGAGAGAGCCTTCACCTGGAAGATTGTCCAGGGCCATCAGAGGGTCAGTGGCAGCTCGGTGGTCTGGTCAGGGGGAAGGTAGGTCTGGCCACCCAAGAGAGCAACTGGGAGCCTTCTAACTGAGTTGCAGCACCAGATGTAAGGTTCAAGAAAAACCAAAGACCACACAGGACCACTCTGAGGCAGGGAAAAAGCTGTTTATTGCATCTTGAGCTGCCAGACTGTCTCACAGGAGGAAAAAGAGAACAGCTGGTGTGACTCTGGATAGTTTGGTTTTTTATAGAGTTTTTCCTTTTGGGAGGAGGATATAGAAGACAACAGATAGGGAATGCAGGGAATAGCAGTACCAGAGAAGCTAGATAGAGTGACAGAGATCAAACAGCAGAGGAGGAGGTGTCACCAGGAGAAGATCCAGGCTGTCTCTGATATCATATCAGCATTAAACTATGGCTGAGGGCATTGTTATGTCAGGGGTTGGGGGTTAAGCAATATAAACATCTAAAGTTGTATCAGTCAGGCTGATGTTGTTCTCTTCCTTCATTTCAACTCCATCTTGGGACTCTTGTCCTACCTAACATCTATGTTGATAAGATATTTGGTCTGCAATTTTCTGATGAGGGTTTCCTTTGAATAACTCCATCTTCATATGATGAAGCTTTCCTTTTTCTGCTAATTTTAGAAGAATTTTTAATTTTTATTATTTATTTATTTGCATGCAGACAGAGATAGAGAGAAAAGAAACAGAGAGAATTAAAATGGGTGTGCCAGGGCCTCTTACCACTGCAAACAAACTCCAGATATATTCACTACTCTGTGAATCTGGCTTTATGTGTGTACTGGGGAATTGAACCTGGGTTGTTGGGCTTTGTAGGCAAGTGCCTAATCACTGTTGCAGTCAGATTCCAATTTCTGGTAGAAATCACCTGACCAAGAGCAGATTTGGGGCAAAAGGAGTTTATTTTGGCTTACAGACTCGAGGGGAAGCTCCATGATGGCAGGGGAAAATGATGGCATGAACAGAGGTTGGCCATCACCCCCGGTCAACATTATGTGGATAACAGGAACAGTAGAGTGTGCCAAACACTGACATGGGGAAACTGGCTAAAATACTCATAAGCCCACCTCCAACAATACACTGCATCCAGGAGGCATTAATTCCCAAATCTCCATTAGCTGGGAACCTAGCATTCAAAACATCTAAGTTTATGGGGAACCCCTGAATCAAACCATCACAATCACTGAGTCACCTCTCCAGCCCCAAAAGGATTTTTTAAAGTAAAAAATTAGCATTCTTCTTAAGTATTTGATAGAATTTCATAGTGATGCTATTTAGGGGTGGAGCTTTACTCTGAGAAGTTTTAAAGTTTGTAATTCAATCTACATAGTAGACATAGATATATTTGCAAAATAATTATTCCCCATTCTGCCTTTTAACTTCTGTGTCCTGGTGAGTTGCACCCAGCTGGGCCCCAGTCATTGTCTTTGATGGTGCCATGCTTAGAGAAATATGCACTGAGGACTCACTTTTACTCTGACAGATTATGGTCTTCTGGTCCTACTGGGCACCTGAATTGACCTCCTGTTTTCCTCTGTGCATGCACATGTGTAGGAAATCTTGTGTATGTATAGGCTAAAGGACAGCTTTGGTTACCCTTCCTCTCTGGAGTTGTCCATCTATTTTGGAGATAGGGTCTTTTGCTGGTCTGGAGTTCACCTATTAGGCTGCATTGGCTGGACAGTGAGCCCCAGGGCTCTGCCTGTCTCTGACTCACCAGTGCTGGGATTACAAGCATTCGGTATCCCTCAACCCCCATGCATAGCTTTCTTATGAGGTTTAGAGGCTCAAACTCAGGTCCTCTTGCTGGCAAAGCAAGCATTTTACATTCTGAGCCATCTCCTCAGCTCATGAATCAACTTCAGTGTATATGGCTCTTTTCTGTTACATTCTGGACTTGATACTATGTGAAAATACATTTATTTTTTATGATGGCATTTGAGTTCAGCTTTGTGAAGCCTGAGTAAACCCTACAGACCTGTTGTACCACATTCACTTGGAGCTGACTTCTACAATCACCAAATTTGGGCCAGTTCTCTCTTGCTGTCTCCCATTAGCTTTATGGAAGACATTACCTCTGGTACAGGGGTTGCCTGCAAACAATATCTCTGGTATGGGGTTATGATGGCTGGAGTTGCCTGCATTGTCTTTCAGGAACTTAGATGTTATTTTTATCTCTCAATGTTTGAGACTACAAACCATTCACTTGGCCTATGCCAAGTACCACATGGGTGACTATCAAAGTGTCCATGACTCCACTCTCAGCTCATGCTAACACCATCATGTTCTGTGCATGTGTCTGGTGCAGTGCTGTGAAAGTGGAATACACATGCATAGGAACCTATCCATACTCCTTATACAATCCTGCTTCTTTGTCCCAAAGTATCCCTCTGCTTAGCTTCCAACAACCTCCCTAGGTGGGAGACTTACTCTTCTGTCCTTATGCTTGGATTCCTGCAGCTCTTGCTATATCAGGAATTAGCGTACTGTGTGGCAAACCATAGGCTTAGTTCAGAAATATTTCTGATATTTCCCTTTTATATTTGAATTTTAATCTGCAGATGAAATCAGAATACACTAGTGTATAACATGGGTGACCATAATGTTTCAAATATGCATAATTCACTGAGAAAGATCAGGGAATGCAGCAACATTAGGCTCTCATTTCTCCATGGTAACAACTGTCTGAGTCTTGCCTGGCTTCTTCTAAGAGCATGCGCAGTCTTTGCTTACACCTGGGTTCCAGTTCTCACTACAGAATGTATCTTTGCCCCATTTCCTGTGTTGTACTCTCTTCTGGGAACCTAGTTTAGAGTTTACCCCAAGAAATGATCCGTTCATGTCAGTATTTTCTTCCGATACCTCCCCTGTCCCTTGTGGGATCCTCCCCCTCCAGGAATGGAACTCTCTAGCCCAGCTATGTTATGGGGATGCATATGCTATGGGGATGCCTGACCATGAAGACACAGAAAGCAGCTGCAGTTGCAGATGATTATTACTCATAGGGTAGTGAAAAGAAGCAGGATACAGATACTAACATCCTGGTCCATCCACCAAAAGGAGGAAGGTGCTATAGCCTTGCTGATAAAGTCAGTCTTGACTACAGCTTAGGGGTCTTACACTCTGACAGTCAGTTCTGTAGAGGCAAAGCCCCTCAGAACTCATCAGAAGTTAGGGTTCCTAGCAGCATAGTTCCTCACAGGGACAACAGGGAGGTGAGCAAGAAGGAGAAGGCAGTTCCTATAGATCTGCCATCCACTGATGTCCCCATAGGATCCCATATTTTCTTCCAAAGTTCAGATCAGTGGTTGTTGGGCATTGCTAAACACAGGATGGGGCTGAGGAAGCTGGCCTGGGCTGTTGGACATGGCCAGGGACCTTGGGTTGTAGGGATTGCAGCTGGTCTTATCACTGGGAACCCACTCTGGCAATGGAGCTGGCCTTCCCTTTTCTCAAGGTCATAATGTGCCCTATCTTTGCCCAAAGGAGGTGGAACTGGTGGGCCCTCCCCCACCCCAAAGCACCTGACCATTCCATATTCAGGTTTTGTGCCCCCACTACACAGTTCCTGACCTTGTGTCCAGCTGCCCAAGAGGCCTTATATGGTAGTAAACAGTCTCCCTGCAGCTTTTCCCACAACTTCTGTTATCTCCCTTGCAGCTTCTCCCTTGTAACTTCTGCCTTCCAACACCAGCCAATTAGATAGCAACCCATAAACCTATGTATCCAATCACCTTATGATCTGTATTGCCTTCTCCACATTTCTCAAGTGTTTATAAACCCACTCCCCTTTGGGATAAATGAGAGAGCACTATCCATCAGACTGCCTCCTAGGTGATTCATTGCCTGATGCACTCACCCACTCCAAGACCCTGTTTCCCCCAGCTCCTCCTGCGCCTTGGATGCCAGTAGCTAATGACCCCCAGGAGTAGCAAGGAACCATAGCTGTCACCCAACATGGGGCTCTCTGGATGTGTGGTCAGTAGGTGAGTGCCCCCTTGAAGGACATCCTCCCCTTGGGGTTAACAGCCCCCTGTGGTCACCTCCCCACTGATGGCTGGCAAGTTTTGGTTTCTCCTTCCTCCATCAGAGGAATGCAGGCTCCTCTCTCCATCGGAGAGAGATAGGTTTCTCCTTTCTCCATCAGAGAGAGGCAGGTCTCTCTTTCCTCCATCAGAGGGAATCTATTTTCTCCTTTTCCTTCTGTACTTTCAGTTCACACCAATCCCCAGGCTTGCTGCCCTGTCCCTTATCCTCTCCCTCACTGACAATCACACAACAGCTATGCGAACTCTGAGATAACAACACAAATACATATAGTCAAGAAGTCACAGCTTTTCCTGTTAATGTCCAAATTCTCACTGATTTAGAAAACTTATGCCAACATACAGGAAAGTGGTCTGAAAATTTTCACTCTGCATGCAAGGCCTTCTCTCTGGTCTATCATGCTCCCACTAACAAGGTTTGGTTTTTGTCTCTGGAGTTGTAAATAGAATAGAAATTTAAAATGAAAATGCAGCTTCTGAATGAATTAATGAATATATGAAGGGAAAGTGTTGTCTGGAATCTGTATGAAAAGTGCACTTGAAATAATGTGTGTGTATGAGTGTGTACATGGTTCACATCCCTAAGGCTGCAAAGTGATTTCTGTCCTGGGCAGTGCATGCTCAGGAAGGCCTTGTCTTTGTGTATCTTTGTGTTTGTTCTGCAGCACCAACACAGTGGGAAATTCATTGTGGAGTAAGTCCTCCACCAAGCCCACTGTCCTAGATGGCATGGCCAGCTTTTAATGTTGAATGTCCCCCAGAAGAAACACTGAAAATAATTAAGATCATAGGCAGGGGAAAATGTAAGATTCTCCTATTCTTAATTTTTTTTTTTTTAAACTGGCAGAATCAGAGAGCTGCCTTGTAGCCCTGAGAAAAGTCCAAAATTCTTCCTGGGGGTGGGGAGGAAACACAGCTCAGCTAAAGTCAGACCAGAAGCATCAAGGCCAGAGATCACCCACTCACACAGTTACCACCTAACACACTCTCCAGTAATGAGGTACTGGCTGGCAGGACTTGAAAATGTCTAAACCAAAGGCCACAGAAAGGGAGGCGGAAAGAGAGATAGTGCTGTCTTGGCTACTGGGAAATTCCAACACTCCAGGGGTTAAACAATGGAAGGAGGCAAAACAAAGGTGAAAGTCTCTCTGCAAGGTTTTGCAAAGGTTTCTGAGCTAAAACAAACGTGAGTGGAAGCCACTAAAGCCATAAACCCAACCACATACTTACCAGAAGAGGAGGGAGAGCCCCTCCAGACTTGCAAAGAGTTATGCTGTCCCACTGTATTCCCTAGGGACAAAGAGTAGATCAAAAATAATTTAAGTTCTGGGCCACTCAAGGCAGATATACCTGTAATCTGTTACTTAGTGATTTCCCCTGAAGGGCTTGATCTGCAGAGAGCTGCAGGCACAGGAAATCTCAAGATTCTGGCCCCAATAGCATATTGGGTGAATGCCAATTGCTGTGAATAGATGGAGACTTCTTATAAGAATGTGGAACTGTTTTAAGTTTACTTTATCTCTCTATGCTTTTCTGGGACTACTAACAAAAAATCCAGTCTCAAGATTTATGTTAAATTTAAATGTGCTCAATACTAAATTTGTAAGAAAATTTCTAATAATGTTCGAATCTACTTTCATATTTAAAAAATGTGTTTCAGAAAAGTTATAAAAAACAAAGTTCCAAAATCAATGTGATAAAATATATGTTTATTCTAGATAAATAGTATAAGTCTGGTCTACTCTTTTATAAAAAAAGTTATTTCAAAAGGCCTCTTATTAAAAGTCTTACGGTAAAGACAATGAAAGTTTTTGCTGGTAGTAATGAGATGAACTGACTAAGATAGATAAACTGGAGAGGAAACTTTAAATGTTAGTAACTGTTTTTTGAAAAAGATTGTTACAGAGTGGTTACATAGATTGTAAGGTAAAAGTATGTGGATGAAGGTATGAGTAAAATATGTAGATGAAGGTATGAGTAAGCTTAAACAGAAGGTTAAAGACAAAGTACTTAATCAGATTATAGACTTCTTGAGATATATAAAATGATTATTAACTTAGGGTTTACATCAGACTAACAAAGTATGGCCCTGGGTGGTAGCAGGTTATTATGGTATTCAGGTTGTAAGCTTTAAACTTTAACTCATTGATATTAACCTGGTCATGATAATGGTTATGAAAGACTGAATTTAGAGTACCCAACCAAGTTAGTTAAGTTCCTCTATTTGTCAATGTTTTAAGAATATCTTAAGGTTAAATTGGCTCATTAGTATTTAATTCTCTCACGTGGTTAATATATCTAAAAAAAATCTCCCAGAAAAATTATCTACTCTCTTTTCTTATTCTGTAAGGCAAATAGGACATCTATTTGGAGATTGTTTGCAGTGGTAATAGCCCTGATAACGTTAAACATTTTCAATATATACAAAAACTCCCAGCATCCTCCTGTCTCCCTCGATTGGCACACACCAGTAGCTGCCCCCTCTATTCTGGTGCAATGGCAAAATCCTTTAGATGGAAAAGGGAAAGGGCCTGACCCCTCCTCACCAGGAGGAGAGGATTTGCTTGTGTCTTCCCACAGGACCAACCCAAACCTATTTGGGTACCAGCCAGAAATGTCTGATTCAACCCCTCCAACCAAGGAGGTGGCTCATCTGATACTGACACAGAAGCATCCCAGACCCCCCACAGGAAAACATGCCAACCTGGGGCCAAATTGAGGCCCTCTGCCAACAAGGAGTCATGCTGGTATGGAATTCACATCAGCCAATGTTGGGGTCCCCCTAGGCCAGCCCAGGAGGGATGGTAGGGTTTCTCCTGAGTTGGTGGTGAGAAGTATGGAATCATGACACAGACTCTGGGAGTTGGGTGAAAGCAGGCAAAGGGCGAGCTGCAGCAAACTCATTTATTCAAGAAAGTGTAGGGGATTTTAAAGGGGCTTGGCTGGCCAATCATTGTATGGGGTGGTCCCCTTTTTGTGACCAGACAGATCATCTTGTAGCATGTTTCTCATGAGCATGGGACTGTAGTTGTTGTCACGCCAGGCCTGCACAGGATGCCATGTTCACAGAAGCCACTTTCTGGTTTCTTTTGCCATGCGGTCTGCATTGTACCACACATATCCTCCTTTTTGTTTTTATTATTGGCAACCCTGGGAGGCATGGTTTTTTGCCAAGCCATTGTTGAACCCAGACCCCAAGGGATCATCACATGTAATGGTGCCTGTCTTAGGTTGCCCTATCTCATGGAGTTTACCTGTCATTGGCTCTTCATTACCCTAGTGAGAAAACCCGAGGGGTGTGGCCTGGTATGGTTTTTTGTCAAGCCACTATTAAACCTAGGCCCCAAGGGATCATCACATGTGAAGGTGCCTGTCTTAGGTTGCCCCATCTTACCACCGCCCTAGTGAGAAAACCCAAGGGGTGTGGCCTGGTTTCTTCTGACATGTGGCTTGGCTAGGGCCAGACCTGCATTGTGCCAAAACCCAAGGGGTGTGCCTGCCACCTAGGAGGCATGGGAGGGCCAAGTGGTGGTGGCTCGGTGGCATGTGAACGGTCCCAGTGAGTGAGAATTAACTATAGAACCTGAAAAAGACTAGGGTAGGACAGGTTGCTGGGTGACTGTTGTGAGCTCACCCTTCGCATCATAATTAGTAGCATTGAGTGTCATTAATGGTAGCAGATCAATGTAATCAAAGGAGTTGGAAAGGAATTTATGGCTGGTTGGAGGATAGCATTACCATAAGAGGCATTAATAAGCAAAAAAGGCAAAGGTGTGGCTAAGGAGAAGTATGTGCTTGGAGGGGAAGGAATACAGCAAAATAGAGTGGCTAAAATAAAGCCTAGGAAAAGTGTGGGAATCTAGTCCCACTGCACCAAACAAACATGGCCTAAGAATTGTGCAAAATGGTTTCTGGGAAGTTGTAATAGGGAACAAAGGAGATAAAAGGAGAAGGGACAATAAGTTTAAAGTCCCGTATCCTGCCTGAGGGGTTTGGCATCATCCTCTTCATCAAGGTCGATCCCTGTGTCAGTTGCTGGATGGATGTTTCTGGCAGGGATACAGATCAGGATCTGTAAAGTTTCTGGAAAGACACAAGCATACCCTCGGCCCTATATTAAAAGAGGGTGGGGTCCCTTCCAAATATTAGTAAGAGGATCCTTCCAGCGGACTAAGGGTAAGGGCATTGTGGTTGGTTGGGATCTCCAATGTTTGTAGGCTTGGGAGAGTCCTGCCTCATCAAAGGTGAGAAAATTGAGGGTGGAGAGAGCTTCCACCAGGTCCAAGTGGGGATCCTTGGGCGACATAGTGGACTTTTGTTTTATAATTCGTTCCTTTAGGATCTGGTTAGCTCTCTCCATGATGGCGTGTCCTTGTGGGTTGTAGGGGATCCCAAGGGAGTGTTTTATTCCCCAAAACTCCATGAAGGATGTGAATTGGGCAGATGTGTATGAGGGCCATTGTCAGTTTTAATTGACCAGGGTATACCCATGACCAACATAGCCATTTTTGTTGCCTTAAATGACATGGGACGCTTTCTCCCCTGAGAGAGCAATAGCAAAAGTAAGCTTAGAGTAAGTGTCCACAATGACATGGACATATTTGAGGTTACCAAAGGAAGGTATGTGGGTAACATCCATCTGCCAGATAGAATTTGGGGTAAGGCCTCTAGGATTGACTCCTTGAGGCTGTAGGGGGCCCAAGTGGGCTAGGGGGGGTGCATGACTTACAGGTATGGGTTAAATATTTGCATTGGCTAAGTGAGAGCTCAGGGTATAGGGTTTTTAGATTAGTTGGGGATAGATGGAACCTAAGGTGTAAACGTCTATCTTGTTCTAAAGGTGGAAAGGAGGAGACAGCCATAAATTTGTCTACCTGTGAATTCCCATCAGCAATAAAGCCAGGCAGACCAGTGTGCAAGTGAACATGCTCAATAAACCAAGGGTATGATCTGTTTTCCATCTGTAACTGTAAAGTGAAGATGGCAATGTCTATGGGATGATGAGAGGGCCTGGGATTGGCTAAGTACAGTACCTTTGTCATTTGAACAGCATAACTGCTGTCAGAGAAGATGTTGATGGGCTCTTGTTGACAGAGCTCTCTGATGATGGCATATAGTTCCCCTAGCTGTACTGAATGGGGGTTAGGTAACTTAAGGGCCTCATCTGGTCAATTGGCTCTCTTAATAACTAGTCCATAAATATGTTTATTGGCATCTGTAAAGGCCGAGGCTTTTGACCCATGGTCAGGGTTTGTATTGAGGCAGCCAGGGCCTCAAAGGGGGCAGACACGGGATTGATATATTTGGTAGCTACAATCCATTTTTGGAGATCCTCATTGCGCATGTGCAGCAATAGCATTATGTGCTGTCATGGATGCTCCCTCCCATGCCAGTTGCTTAACTAAATCATCCGTGGTGGGGCCAGGGGGAGTGTGTCAGTCCATGGACTCCATCACATGAGAGAGGAAATCCGTGAAGCCCTCGGATGGACTCTGGCCCAGGTTATGAAAATAGGTATCTGGCTTCTGCGGGAGGCAGGCCTTAAGCCCTTGGAGGGATAAAGATTTTACTTGGTCAAAGTAGGCATGTATGCCTACTGTGGCTTGTGATACAGGGTCTGTATAAAGTCCTGGGCCAAGGAGCATGTCCAGGGTAATTGGAATTCCACTCCTAAGATTTTGGTGGGCCTGGGATTCAGCCAGGTCACTGTAGGCAGCTTTCCATTGGAGGAATTCAGGGGGGAGAAGGACTGCCTTGAAGAGTGAGTACCAGTCATAGTAAGTCTGAAAGTGAATGACCCATTGTAAAAGGACTTGTTAAAAGTAAGAGGAGTCAATGCCAGATTCCTGGGCCGCCTTAAGGATGAGAGCCAGATCAGAGAGGGGGGTGGGGTACCATGGCCTGGCTGTCGCATCTGGCCATACATTAACTGGGAAGGCAGCAAAGGGGTGTGACAGGGAACTGGCAGTCCCCTGGGTATGTACAGGACTAAGTGGGAGGAGGTCCTTGCAAGGGTAAAGAGGCAGAGGGGTGGTTGTGAGTGTGGCTGTAGCAGGAGGGGGTTGAGGTGGCAGTCTATTATCATTTAAAGGTTTGACTTCCTCCTCATCTGAGTTATTGTAAGAGTGGGCTGGGAGGGATGAGCTTTGAAGAGCCAGTTTAGGTTCCTCCTTATAGCATTCTTTATGGGCAGAAATGACTTCCTCCACAGTGGAGCCTTTAAGGCCAGCAATTATGGCAAGGAGGATAGGAAAGAATGGGGCAGGGGTGTGTGCCTTTCGTAAACCTCGCGTTTCTTCATGAGGAAAAGAACCTGGGACCAAATGGAAGTGTCCTAGATGTTCTCCGAACTAATCCATGGGGCTAAAACAAGAGTTTCATCCCAAAAGCTATGGAGGTCTTTTTGTTTTACTTTTAAGCCACATTGCAGGAGGAGGGCCTTAAAAGCCTGCCATTGTGGTGTCCTCTGGTGGGGAGGGAAGTTTCCCATTATGGCGTGGTGTTGTTTGAAGGGGGGGGCTAGGCTGGGACACTCCTGAATCAAAGAGGCTGAGAAAATAATAACCTGGATCAAAAATGATAGACCAAAGGATAATCATGCAAACCACAAGTCCTAATGCCAGGGCCAGCTGAGACATATGGATAGAATGTTTAGGACCCATGTGTCTTGTGCTTAGTGGGGGACTTCTGTGGGTAGTTACTCCATGGCCATATGCCCACATGATGTCTCCAGGGAGGCTCAGCCAAAAGGCCTCACCTTGGTTCCAAAATTGGGCTGGTCAGACCCTTATGTGATTTCGCCAGGATGAACCAAATAATGGAGGGCTTTGGGGCTGTGCAGTGATGTGTGCCTTCCTACTGGGGACAAGGATGAACAAAGGAAAAGGGGGGAGGAGGGAGCTGCCTGCTCATCCTTGGGCAACCATCAGCACACAGAATAGCAAGGGGCTTTTCTAACCAATGATCAAGAAGGGGCATCTTGCAAATGCTGGAGGGGCTGCTCACTGATGATCAAGGGTGGGGCATCTCGCCAATGCAAATGGGGCAGAGGGTCCCTGTTCAGGCACCAGATGTTGGGGTCCCCTTTAGGCCAGCCCAGGAGGGATGGCAGGGTCTCTGCTGAGTTGGGGGTGAGCAGCGTGGAATCACAACACAGACTCCTGGAGTTGGGTGAAAGCAGACAGAGGGTGAGCTGCAGCAAACTCATTTATTCAAAAAAGTGTAGGGGGTTTTAAAGGGGCTTGGCTGGCCAATCATTGTATGGGGTGGTCCCCTTTTTGTGACCAATGACAGCCTGTCTCCAGAAAGATCATCTGGTAGCAGGTTTCTTGCAAGCATGGGACTGTAGCTATTGTTACACCAGGCCTGCGCAGAATGCCATGTTCACAGAAGCCACTTGCTGTTTTCTTTTGCCATGTGATCTGGCAAGGGCCAGAGATGCATTGTGCCATACATGCCTCTATTTCCAGAGACTCTGTTTATATCCTTACCCGCTATCCTGACCTTAAAAGTAGACCAGGCTCAACAAGCATATTGGGATTATGTACCCCTCTAGCTAGAGCTGCTCTTTGGGAAGAATGCTTATGAAAGATATTTTCCAATGCCTCCCTTACCACTGCCAATTATGACCTAAACCAATTAACTGGACCTCTCTCACAGCAGAGCCACCTATCTGATTTTCAAGCGATAGGTATCATGAGGGATGTTATATAATGTATACAAATCACCCATTAATTACAGATGGTGGATACCAAAATAAATTTAACTTAACAATTACAATTGGGCCCCTGGGGAGGCAAGCCATCAGAGATACCACCCATCTTGAGTCCCCAAGGGCATCCTCAACCAAAATTATGGAAAGTTGTAGTTACCCTAACAGAATCATTTTAAGTTTTGGACGTGTCTGCCCCTCCCTTACCTTTTTGTAGTTGGGCCTGGGTGGGTCTATCACCAAAATGGGATTTACCATCTTAGTTGTACCCAATGTATTATAATGTATTATCACCAATTGTATCAATTCTAAGGGAGGCACAGCTGCAGACTACTCCTACAGTGTAGTCTTGATTGTCATGCGGCCTCCTTACTTAATCATGCCAGTCAAAATGACTGAGCCCGGTATTCCAGCTTCAGAGCTCAAGTGTTCCAGCAGCTCAACAGATTGATGACATGATAAAGAAGATTCATAGAGTGGTTAATTGTGGGGATCATTGCTACTATCACCATCATCACCTCTTCCACCGTGTCAGCAATATCCCTAGCACAATCAATGAAGACAGCTGATCATGTTAATGGACTAACTAAAAATGTATCTCAAGCCCTTTCACCACTGATAGATATTGATAAAAACGTTAGTCTGATTAGATGCTCTAGAGGATGCTGTTATGTATCTAGGAAGACGGGTTGCCAATCTGGTGGCTGAAATGCAGTTGTTCTGTCATGCTAATTATCAATTCATATGTGTTACTCCTCTACCCTACAATGGGACTGCTACTGAATGGTGGAAAGTTGAAAATCATATTTGGGGTATTTGGAATCATAATAATCTCAGCATAGATTTACAAAGTTTACAAAAGGAAATATCTGTTATTTCACATAGTCACTTGTCTTTTGGTGATCCTGCTAAGGCAGCTAAAGGAATTTTTGATGCCTTACAGAACACATTACAAAAATTATCTCCCAACAGTTTCTTTCTCAGCTTTTCATTTGGCTACTATTGGTGTCAGGCACCCAGCTACTACTCTTATGCATATTTCCCTAATGTAATGTAAATTAGGGCTGAAACAATATAAACCAATCTTGACATATTGGGTCCTTATACATCATCTGTCTCTAACTGGCCACAAAAAAGCTTACCCAAGATGACACTGCCTCATTTTAAAAACAAAGGGGGAGCTGTTGGGCATTGCTAAACATGGGCTGGGACTGTGATGAAGCTGGCCTGGGCTGTTTATAAACCCACTCCACTTTTGAATGAATGAGAGTGCTATCCATCACACTGTCTCCCAGGTGGTTTATTGCCCACTGAACTCACATGCTCCAAGACTCTGTTCCCCCTCAGCTCCTCCTGTACCCAGGACTTCAGTGGCCAGTGATCCACTGGGAGTTGTGAAGACCCACAAGTGGTCTTGACTGCATGGACACTATAGTAGAGCTAGTTCCTCAAGCCATGACATAATTATAGGGCACCATGAAGCAAAGTGGCTGCAGGTACCTACAGAAGACTAAGGTGCGGCAATGAAACAAGTGGAATAATATAGAGAGTGGACTGAGTATGTGGTAATGAGGCTGTTAACTTCCTATTCAGAAAAGAAGAAGATGGAGAAAGAGCCAGACAATGCTCTGAGAGTTGCAGTTATGGAGACATTGCTCCACACTGTCACAGATGCCTACAGACTTCCCTTCATCATTTAGGGACCTCAACTCAGGTAAAAAGGGTCCTTAGCTTTAGAGTAGCAAAGAATTTCAGGATGAGCCAGCATGAAGTAGAGTTTGAGTTTATGAAAGACATTTCTAATGTATATCTTAACCACATGGACTAATAGAAAGAGAGACACTTGGGAAGAAAGCGAAACACGTCTGAAAGCATTGGTGTCACTTCTCAAAGGAGAGTCACACTTGAATATCTTAGGATTAATTATATATACTATTTTTATGGTTCTCAAACTGTATCTTAAAGGCCTTCTAAGAATATTTTTACCTTTTTTTCTCTTTTTAATAAGTGAGATTATAGAGTACCTACAGGTGCCTGGGTGGGGTTACAATTAGGTAAAATAAAAGCAGAAACCACTAAGGTTGCAGGGGGGGTTGGACATGTCCTTTTACTGTAAGTGTGACTTCTGGTGAGATCACTAGAAAACTGAATGTTTCTATCTGTGGTGGTTTGAATCAGATGCCTCCCTACAGATTTATAGGATTTGAATGCTTGGGAGGTGGAGACTTGTTGAAGGAGATGTGTTGCTGAGAGTAGGCTTGGGGGTGTTATAGCTAGATTCCTCCTTGCTAGATCTCGGATCACTCTCTTGCTGTTTTCTGCCAGCTACTGTGGCAAGAAGTTATGTCCAGCTTCTCTTCTACCATCCTTTCCATTCCATGCTGAAACTTATACTTGAAAAAGTTATAAGCCAAAGTAAACCCTGTCTTCCTCCCTTCTATTAGGTGCTTTTACTTGGATGATTTTTTTCCCCAGAAATGTAAAGATAACAATAATTTTGGAAAAGGAAGTAAGGCATTAAGTAAATGTTAACTGTGTTAGAATTCTTAATTATCAGTGACAAGAGGATTCAACCAAACTCAGGAGTTGAGGGGGGGGCTCTTTTCTCTTCCTATGTCCCCATAATTCTCCCTGCATTTTGATCTTGCCTTGTCTCCAGTCACTACTCCTTAGTGCCTGATGGCCACATATGGTCTTGGTAGGTTCTAGAGTACAATGGCACTGAACAATTGATTTGGGGTGGGCATAGCTTTTGTAAGTTTGTCTCTTATGGTGGAGTGGGATGCAGACAACTTTTTGTCACTCATGCTCCTGTAAATAACTGTAAATAACTGGTTTATCAAACTGGACTTGGATAGAATCCTTTCATTGGTCTATAGGTGCCTTATCTGCTGGGAAAAGATATTTCTTTTTCTCCCAGGAAAAGTCACACAGTGGTGGAAGGGCTCCTAACAAGGGCATGCCTCCATAGAAGGCCTGTCTGAGAATATTGTACAAATATTTGTCAACGTAAATTGAACTATGACACAGAAAAGAGTCAATATTTGTCTGACTTTTTGCTCCAATAGAACATTCAGAAGAAATACATATGCACAGGTATATTTAATTGTTGCCTGTTCTAATGGTCTAACCTTTTAAATAAAACCATCTTATTGTTGAAAAAGTATTAATATTTGGGCAGGAATTACAAATTTTCTTGTGCCTTTTTATAATGTTTTACTTTCAATTTCTGAAAATACCTGATATTAAAGTTGCCAAGGTTTTATTTCTTGATAGGTGAATCTAATTTTTGCAAAATTATCAAGGGTCAACTACAAATGTTTTCCATTTACTATATTAATTTGTGAACAAAGAACATTGATTTGCAATTTAGAAGTATAACAGAACACCACTAATAATTAGTCCCACTTGTTATCTAGAACAATCTTTAAAACAGTCTTTAACCCCTTCTGAACTAATTTAGAACTTTTCACTATAATTCACAGTAGGCCATTTAACCCACCACTAATCACCACAAAAATGTTTTCAGAACTTAAACTGCTTGTAAAGGAACCCAAGTTCATATTAGATAATAAAGAAATGTGGCTGATGTTCTGTAAGAATCTCTAGGACAAGAACTATGAGGACTCTTGTATGAACAGGATCTTACAACTGTTTTCATATTTTTAAAAATTTTGTACATAATGTATTTTGATTACAATCTCCCATTGCCTTCTTTTATCCCCTTATCTCTATCCCCTTTCACTGAACCCCTTCATCTTTCTTACTAGTCCCTCTTCTGTTTTGATATCTTATGTTGTCATTTTTAATTCCATAGCCATGATGACATGTTGGTGTTCCCACAATTGTGCAGGCCTGATGCAAGTAACAACAGCAACTATGAGGTAATGAATGCAATAACCACTTCATACAAAAGATAGCATTACAAAGCACTGCTCCCCATCCTCTGGATCTTACATTCTTTCCATCTCTTCTTCTGCAATGTTCCCTGAGCCTTTGAAGGTGCGATACAGATGTCTCAGTGCTTAAAATTCCACTGTCATGTATTATGAGTATTTTTATAAGGGTTTAATCTCCTTCATTTCTTTGATGAGTGCTGTTATTACAAGTAGGTTTTACAGCACTCCACTTTAGAGGTAGTTTTAATGCCTACTAAAGTATTGTGAATTCCTGTGACAATTATGAATGCTTTATATATAGTTTTTTGTTTAGTTTAATATTTTTAGTTTTAGTTTAGTATAGTTTATTTACAAAGTTCTATAATTTAGAGAGTAAAGTGCTTGCTTTGTAAATTTAGGACCTATATTTGATCCCCAGAATCCATAACTGGTATAACAATACTGACTGTGGTGGTGGATATTTGAAATCTCTAGTGCTGGAGAGGCAAAGGCAGGGGGATCCCTGGAGTTCATGAGCCAGCCAGTGTACCCTATTTGGTGAAGTCCAGGCCAGTGAGAGAACCCATCTCAAAAACAGTGTACAGACACCTGAGCAGATACTGTGTACAGGGTGCAGACACTGAGTTGTCTGCTGGCCACCACACACACACATATGCACACACACCGAAAATATCAAGTGCTGTAAGTGCTGTGGTTTGGTCTTGAATGTCCTTCAAAGCAATGTGCTAAAGTCTTGGTCTCAAGATGGTAATTTTGAGAGAAATTTTATGAAATGAGGCCTAGGGGTAGGAAATTAGGTCATTGGGGAGTATGCCCTGGAAACATATGTTTGGACTCTAACTATCTTTTGTATTCTTTTTCCTGACCATGAAATGAGCAATTTTCTTCCATTACACACCTTTTCCATGACATGCTGTCCCACCACCAGCCAAACATCAATACAATGCTGGAAAGTGACTAACACACAAGGAGAACTTAAGTACAATGTGTGGGCCTCATTCTGTGTAAGTAGACT
Source organism: Orientallactaga sibirica (assembly GCA_036365145.1). Lineage (NCBI taxonomy): Eukaryota > Metazoa > Chordata > Mammalia > Rodentia > Dipodidae > Orientallactaga > Orientallactaga sibirica. Next base: position 28,835,712 of record JAEOAD010000026.1, on the reverse strand, counting down.
TCTGTGGCTGCAGGCTGACTGCATAAAAACCTTCTCTGTATGGCAGGATGGAAGCTGATTTATGGAAATTTAGTGGAGCTTAGATGAAGCAGCATAACTACCTCATGGTCATATGTAGGAGGGAGCCAACCCGAAGTTGCCAGCTGGGTCCAAAACATTCCCACTCTTATTGCTGTGACCTCACCTCTTACCTAGCCTATGGCTTTCACAAGCAAATGGTGACATCCCCACTCTGGTGTAATCACAATTTCCTGTAGACTTCCATACTCAGCTAGCTTCTCTTGGGGTTTTATAAGGTGAGTGTTCAGTGTCAGCACTGTTGTTGACATATGGCTAGCTCAGCTCTGGCCTGGGCTGTGTCCTGACATTGACAACCCTGGGAGCATCTTTGTCTTTTTGGCTACTATATGCCAGGAGTGCTTAGCAATATCTCCCATCATTTCCAAATGTCCCCCCCCCCATGGGAAAACTGACCTGAAGAAATGAAAAATGAAAAAAATAAAAAGGAAAGGAAAGTCCTGGGTAGGAGGAGAACACATTTCACTAGTTTCTATGTTCTCTAAATTTCTGAAATCATAATATTCACATCATGTTAATATATGATATCAGCTTTTAGAATGCCAAGATAGATATTCATGAATCCATGATTGGTGCAGCCACCAGGATGTGTGATAAAGTAGCTCTGTGGGTTAAAAATGGTTAATTAGGGCTGGAGATATGCCATAGTGGTTAAGTAACTTACCTAAGGACCCAGGTTTGATTCCAAAGTACCCATGTAAGCCAGATACACAAGGTGGTACATATATCTGGAGTTTGTTTGTCATGGCCCTGGTGTGTGCATTCTCTTTCTCTAATAATAAATAAAAATAAAATATTTTTTAAAGTGGTGAATTACCAAGCCTGGTGACACATACGTATACCTATGATCTCAGTATTCATGAGACTGAGGCAGGAGGATTGCTATTTCAAGACCAACATGGATGACTACAGAGGGAGTTCAAGGCAAGCCTGAGCTATATAGCAATTTAGTAATAACATGTCTAAATAAATAAATAAATACACACACCAGGGGTACAACAGTAAATTGCTCTATTTCAGTTCATGCAAAAGGTAATAAATAGAAGCCAGGTGTGGTGGCGCACACCTTTAATCCAAGCACTCCAGAGGCAGAGTTAGGAGGATCACTGAGAGTTCAAGGCCACCCTGAGACTACATAGTGAATTACAGGTCAGCCTGGGCTAGAGTGAAACCCTATCTTGAAAAAACAAAAAACAAACAACAACAAAAAAAAGGTAATGGATTTACAAGCCATATTTGATTTTCTTTTCATTATGTTGGTAAGCCTATATTCCTGCCTCTAGTTAGACTTACAAGGGAGTCCACAGACAATAGTAAGTGGTAACATGCTGAGACAAGTTAGCTGGGTTTAGAGACAGTCTAGGACCCTGCGGGCTCTATTTGCATATGTAACTAGTCAAGTCAATGAGAGTAATGCCCACACATCAACAAGGGACCTGGCCAAGTCTAGTTCAGAAAGTATACACTAACTTAGTTATAATCACATCAACAGAAGAGTATATGAAGCACTGGCAAGGGGAAGCTGTATAAAACACCCATATGTCTGCCCCCAACAATATATTGCCTTCAGGAGAATTCAATTTCCAAACTGCCATCAGCTGGGGACCTAAGCATTCTGAACACATAAGTTTATGGAGGACACCTGAATATAATCACCACATATAGTGATACAAGGTTTGGGTGTTGCAACCGCCAATCCTGTGAACCCCAACTTTTAGGTTCTTAACAAAAAAATGAGAAAATGGACTCCAAGAAGTGTAAATTATGGACTATGTGTTTTACTGTGAAGCAGTATCCACCAGAAGACTAGAAAGACTCAAGCAAGAAGGGAATCCCCCCCTTGCTCAGCTAGGGAGTTGGAAGGGGAGAATGGGGAAGATTTCCCTTCACAGAGAAATCTCCCAGGGGAAGGATTAAAGGCTTAAAGAAATATCACACATGTAGTAGAGTAAGAAAGCATTCAAAAGGAAGGCATGAAAGTTCTTGGATGAGGAGAAATTCCCTTCCTTGTCTATCTGGGATAGGGAAGAGCTTACCAATGTAGGAATTAGAGAGTCAGGTGCCAGGAGATTACAGCTGTGAAACAAATTCCACATGTGGCACATGTGGCAGGCCCATTTATATGGGTCAGACATCAAATTATGATGAGCGTTGTCATCAGACTTATGTGTTTAAGTGATATATCTGATTGGTTGGTGGACTGAAGTTGGATTCAGGTGGGGCCATACCACCCCAGGTGTACTAAGCTGAAGAAGAAGATGAAATGATGTCAGGAAGTATTGCTTCCTGTATCTTGGGTGAGACTAGATCAAACATGGGTTCTAGCCCTGCCAGGGCAGGCAGGGTGGCATCTCATTGGTCTCCTTGGACCTTGACCCTAGCTCATTGCCTATAAAAAGCTATTTTTCTCTTGTTTCTCCCTCAGTAACAAGAGCTGTTGATCCCTGTGGCCTGGAGGGAGGAGGGTCCAAATTGTTATTGTGAGAACCCCCAGGGAAGACCACTCAGACACCAAGCAATAGGAAGTAATATTTATTGGCCAGCCAGTGACTACACCCAGGACTCAGGAGCCTGAATGCAGTGTCAACCTGTATTTCAGGGTTCCTTTTATAAGAGAAAACCATAAGATTTCACATCTTAGTTTTACAGTTCAGAAGTTCAGTAACCATAATCTTACAAAAATGAGTTAATTTCAGTTGATTTTAGAAAAAACGGGAACATTTCTGGACTCTCTCCTTCCTGCGTTTTCCCTCACCTGCAATTGCAAGAAAGCAGCAGTTAATACAAGAGCTAAAAATTGTATTTAGCAACAGCAAGGAAAACATGATCTTGTGGTAACACATTGTGTTAAAGCAAGCCAAGCATATAGTTCATGTGTAGGTGAGACTATGTCCTGAGGTACCAATTAAGATGAACTTCCTTGTATAAGTTAACAATATGAAGTCACTTATGCCCTTCTCCAGCTTAGGCTGTTGTCTTACTCCCCACTAATTTTATGGGCATGAGTCAAATTGTAGACTTATCTTTAATGGGTAGATGATTAAGTGATTAGTTATTTCTCCCTCAGTTACCTTTTTTAGTTTAGGGAGAAACATTATCTCATAAGGAGTGAAACCTTTCTGATACAATATGTATCCAATTCTAAGGAGAGCAAAAGGTAAGAGGCTGGCCCAACTTTTTCCTGTTTCTATAACTAGTTTAGTGAGATTTTTTTTAAACTTTTTTTTTTGGCTGATTTTTATTTATTTGAGAGCAACAGACAGAGAGAGATAGAGGCAGAGAGAGAGAGAGAGAGAGAGAGAGAGAATGGGCATACTAGGGCCTCCAGCCACTGCAAACAAACTCCAGATGCATGTGACACCTGTGCACCTGGCTTCTATGGGTCCTGGAGAATTGAAACTGGGTCCTTTGGCATTGCAGGCAAGTACCTTAACCACTAAGCCATCTCTCCAGCCTGTGAGATTTTTTTAAATGTCTTAGTTAATCTTTGCATTTGACCTGAACTCTGTGGTCTGTAAGCACAATGTAATTTCCAACTGATATTTAGTGCCTTTGCCAAATTTTGAGAGATTTCGGCTGTGAAGGCCAGGCCATTGTCAGACCCCAAGGTAAGGGGCAAGCTAGATCTAGGAGCTAATTCTTGAAGCAACTTCTTTGATAATATAGAAGTTTATGTTTAAGTAGGAAAAGCTTCCACCCATCCAGAAAATGTGTCTACAAAACTAGAAGACATTTATATCCAGAAGTAGTACATCTGATTTTAGTAAAGTCCAATTCCCAATGTTCTTTGGGTGCAGCATCTTTACCTGAGCACAGATCAGCCACCTGGACATAGTATCTTTCATGATCTGGTCCAGTCAGAGGATGTGATACCTGTGTCTGAGGAGTTCAGTCATCCTTGTGACTCTCAGATGTGTAGTTTGGTGAAGCTGAGTCACTAATTGTCTTCCCAGGGCTGCTGGGAGAATGGGTCTCCCATTTGGTACTAGCAAACATCCATTATCTTCTGAGTTGGCACCCTCTTGCTAAGCCCAGGTTTCTTCCTCAAAGGTATAGGTGGTCTTATGGGCAGGCTTAGTTCTGGCATCATGACAAGTATCTCAAAAGACCCCACTAGTTCTAGGGCCACCTATGGGGTGACTAAGTCTGCTGTTCTGTTTTCATGGGCTTTGGGGAAATCTCCTTTCTGATGACCCTTACAATGGACAATGGCCATCCTTCTTGGTAGCCAAATGGCCTCTAACAAGGCCAAAATCTTTCTTTTTCTTTCTCAGCTGAGGCAAGGAGCCCCCATTCTCAATATAATGTCCCATACACATCAGCCATGGCAAAAGCATATCATCTGGTAGCAAGCTGGCTGGTTTGAGGGCTAAAGTTTTGTAGAACCTTATGCAGGGCTGGTCCAAAAGCAGGGCCTGATAATGCATTCAGGGGTGCCTCTCAGAAGGGCTTCAACAAAGTGTGGAGTGATGAGGAGGAGTTCTTGTCCCAGGGTTTATTTATTGGCCTCTTTCACCAATATTGCAGTTGCTGTCAAAGCTTCCAGTTAGGCTGGCCAGCCTGCTGAAACAGAGTCCAGTTTTTTCGATAAATAAGCTACTGGTTGCTTGCAAAATCCCAATGTTTGAGCAAGAACTCCCTTTGTTATCCCTCAGACTTCAGATGAAAGGGCTTGGTGACTTCTGGAAGGGCTAGCACCAATAGAGACACAAGGGCCTCTTTTAGGTTCTTAAACACTTTTGTTCAATTTCCCTCCATTTGAGAGATTCTGTCCCTCTAAGACTAGCGTACAGGGTTTTGGATATTTCTGTAAATCCAAAGATCCATATGTAGTAGTAACCCATTGAAAGGCTTGGATGATGTGAAGAACCTGATCAGACCAAATTACCAAAGCTAGTTCAGATTTATTGGGGGCGGGTGGGCAGCTCTCAGGCGAGGTTCAAGGGTCTCAAGATGAGAGGCCAGGGAAGTCATGCTCAGGACCCAAGATGGAGGCTTTTTAAAGGGTGTGAGTGGAGGAAGAGACATATTGATTAAGAGCAGGTCTGTTTCCTTATAAGGCTATAACTAAGTACAGAGGCGGACTGTGGAATGGAACTGTTTCAAGGAAGTGAGGGAGTAGGGGCCTCCTTAAGAGGTCAAAGCTGGGGTATAGGATTGGCTGTTGCCTGGCCAGGGAGTCTTGAAACCACTAGCTCAAATCCCTCTGAGGAATGTGCGGAATGTGGTTGTCAGAGGGTACAGTCGCCATGTTGGCCCTTTGTTCTGAGCATGGTCCTGCTTAACATCCTGACCTCTTTGTGTATGTGGGCACTGACACAAGTCTTGGCTACATCAAGCTGGCCAGGGATGATGTGGGGGAGGGAGTGTTGGGCGTTGGAGGACCCATGTTCAAGGGAACACATGAGTGTAGGAGCATCTGATTGACTGATACTCTGGAAACTTCTCAGATTTGCTCCTGGAAGAAGCAAGGGGCAATGAGGAGAAAAAGACAGATCATTAATATTGGTCCCATAAGAGGGGTGAGCCACGGTAGAAGCATGGACTGCCACCAGCTAAGAGAGGGGGTCTGGCCATTGAAGCAATGTTTGAGGTCTTCTCCCAGTGTCTGGAGTGTTTTTACTCATGTTTCCACCAGATCTGACTCAAAGAGACACGTTCCCCCTTTTTTCTGCAGTTAAAAGGTATAGGGCCTTTCTGTTTTGTAAGGTTACCTGTGCCAGCAATGACAGTTGGAGTTGCAGGGATTGTATGGCCATTGTGGTGGTCTCGACCACATTGGTGAGCCTTCCAGTTAGGTCAGTTAGTTCTTGGGAGAGATGTTGAGTCATCATCAACCTATGTCCTAGGCCTCCAGCCAGTAGGCCTGAAGCCATGATTGATGTGATTAGGCTTACCCGAACCATAAAACCTAACTCATCAGCCCATTTTCCTCTGTAGTCTCTCCTGTCCCAGATCCTAAGTCTCACTCTCCCATTCTTAGGGTCACACTGATATTGACCACCTGGAGGAAGCAAGCTTTTAGGATCAAATCTATGCCCCTCACGAGTAGCCTGAGGGGGCTCCCACCATTTATTGTTGTTGTAATAAACCCATTATTTTTGTATTAGTCAGAGTTCTCTAGAGGAACAGAATGGACAGAATGAATTGTATTAAAAGGAAATTTATTGGATTAGCTTACACAGTCCAGAAATAGCAGGTTGCAGGTTCAAGAGTCAAGAAACCCGGTAGCTGCTCAGACCAAGAGGCTGGAGGCCTCAGCAGTCCCAATCCGGCACTGAAGGCCTGGAGGCTTCCTGGAGAGATGCTGCTCTTCAGTCCACCCTGGTCTTCAGTCCACACTGGAGAGCAGCAACACCAAGCAGCAAGTACCAAGCAGAAAACACCAAGCAGCTAGTACCCAGTAGCAAGCAGCTAGCAGCACTGGCAGCCAGGTGGGAGCGAGAGAGCCTTTCTTCCCAGAGCTCCTTTTTATCAACCAGCCCCCTCCTCCAAGAGGGGCCGCCCACTCTGGGCTGCCCACTCTGGGGGAAGGCTCACCCCTGGGGGAAGGATTCTTCCTTTAGTTAATCCTTCCTAGAGGCAGCCTCAGAGACACACTTATGAGGAATGTCTGTGGATTCCTAAACAAATCAAGTTGACACAAACTTAACCATCACAATTTTCCATTCCATTTTTGTTTGATCTGGGAACACATCTATTGCCTGCATAATACTATTCCACTAAATCACCTCATCAGAAGCTGGCAGTACGTCTAACTCCTGGAGGTCATGGCTGGCCTGCAGATCATTCACAGAAGAGAAAGAACAAGCCAAGATAAGGAGAGAAACCAGAAAGATCATGGCAACAAACATGAGCTGCACTGCTGAAAGAAGTAGATGTCTTTGCCAAGCTAAGTGAGCCGGAGGAAACCATGGGGTCAGATCCATGTCAAGCAACGCACAGGGTCTCGACTCAGTCTTTTTGGAGCATGCTGTCCCTGGCAACTATCTATGTGAGTGACACTTGTTATTATTGGGAGAGGGACAAAGGCAGGCCTTTGGAGAGCATAGCAAAGGAAGCATGGGTAATAAAGGTGTGTAATTCTGCAGGAGTCCCAGAGACACAGAGAGAATTGTGTCCCAAAAGAATTGGAGGGAGGAATGGAGGTGTTGTAGGGATAGGGAAGTGTCATGGCCAGTTTGGTTAAAGACTGCCAATGCATTTTGTGCCCTGAATTGTTGAAGAGTTATTATTATTATTATTATTATTATTATTATTATTATTATTATTGGTTTTTCGAGTTAGGGTTTCACTGTAGTTCAGGCTGACCTGGAATTCACTCTGTATTCTCAGGGTGGCCTTGAACTCATGATGACCCTCTTACCTCTGCCTCCCAAGTGCTGGGATTAAAGGTGTGTGCCACCATGCCCTGCTTGAGTTTTGATTATTTTGATCTTACCCCTCCCATCTGACCCAGAGGGGCAGTAAAATCTGACTGCTGTTATATGGCTCTGCCAGGCACTGGGGTTGTCCCCAATAAGGTGACATTTTTCCATTGACCTTGGCAATGATCCTGGGTCAGGGTTTGTGGTTTTTCAGATGGAGGCATACTGTATGCGTCGTGACCTTGAAATAATGACACAGGTGTGATGGAGTCCAACCCTCCTGGTCCCCCACTTGACTCCCCCTGGCAGAGTGGTATTTACATGACCATGACAGGCAGCCTTCCCATCCCCTAGGGTCTCAACAATTTGGGGAGACCTGGTACTCTTGAAAATAGAGGTATAGGGAACTTGCTATTTGGGTCCCCTCACTGGCACACTGATGACGACATGTGGAGACAGCATCCAAGGTCAAATGGACCTCGTTGCAGGAGCTAAATGGATACGAAGTGTAGTTGAGTAGGGCAACTTCTTGTCCCTTGTCATCTAGGGTCCAAACCTGAAATTGAAACTCACAGGGAGGTGAAGTACAGTCAGAGGCCCAGAGGGTGGGGGCCAGGTTAATTAGGAGAAGGATGACTAGAGAACCTAAGGGAGGTGGGACCCATTGGTTGAACAGACCAAACATTTTTTCCTGGGTCCCATTTGAGCCTGGAGATGTGGTGCCAGCAGGAATGTCCCAGGAGTTTGGTGGTGAGGCTCACTGTGTAGGGTCTGTCCCACCTGGGTTCAAGGGGTCTAAAGTCTCCTGCTGATCAGTTGTCATTGGGGCAGGCAGGGATATATCTGCATGAGAATGGAGGAGGGAGTGCAGGAAGGAGAAGTAGGGGAGATAGTTAACCAGTGGATTGGGGGTTGGACAGGGAGGTAAGTAAAGTTAGTAAGAATGGCTTCCCAACCAGTAATTCAAAGGGGCTGAGTCCAGCGGGAGAGCAAGGAGCAGCCTGTAAGCAGGTGAGAGTGAGAGGGAGAGGGAGGGCCAGGATAATTTAAGTTCAATAGAAAGTTTGGTGAACTGTTGTTTAATAAGGCCATTGGCCCATTCTACTTTACCTGATGACTGAAAGTGGTAGGGAATGTGCCATTTCCAAGATACGTTGAGTGCCTCTGATACTTGTGAGACAATTCTACATGTGAAGGCCAGACCATTGTATGACTGGATGGTCAATGAGACCCCAAATCTTGGTATGATGTGTTCCAAAAGTATCCAGGCCATGATATCAGTGGTCTCCTTGGAAGTCGGCAGGGCCTCAATCCAGCCTGTCAAAGAATCAACTAGAGTAAGGAGGTAGCGAAGTATTTTATGAGGTGGCATGTGGGTAAAGTCTATCTGCCAATCTTCACCTGACTGATGTCCCTGTAATTGGTGCAGAGGCTGGTGGAGATGTAGGGCCCCAATTGAATTGGCTTGGGCGCATATCCAGTAAGTGGACTGGGCCTGTGAGGTGTGTGTCCAGAGGCCATCGGGGTCCAGCAGGGGTTCCAGGAATCTGTAAAGGGCTTTGGGTCCAATGTGTAAGGAGTGATGGGTGTCAGAGATAATTGCACCAGCCTGCTTTGGGGGAAGAATCAGCCAGTTATTTTTAAAGATCCAACCATCCCTATCTCATGTGGCCCCCTTTTTGAGGAGTTTGCTTTCCTCTTCTGATGAGTAGTTGGGCTGGTATGTTGGGGACAGAAGACAGATTCCTCCTGTGTTGGGGCTAGGTGCCAGGGAAAGTTTCCATGCTACAGAGACAGCCCTGGCATTACCTTGGGCTACTGGGTCCTTAAAGATCTGATGTCCCCTGCAGTGAATAATGGCCACCTCTGCTGGGAGCTGGAGAGCCTTTAGGAGTTTGGCTATGAGGAGCCCATTAATGATGGGAGTACCTTTAGTAGTGAGGAATCCTCTCTGTTTCCAGAGAACTGAATGGGTGTGGGCTATGAAGAATGCATATTTAGAATCTGTATAAATGTTAGCTCTTAGGCCTTTTGAGATATGTAAAGCCTGAGTTACAGCAATTGGTTCAGCCTTTTGGGAGGTGGTGCCCACTGGCAGGTGAGCAGCATGTAGGGTATCAGCAGACATGACCACAGCATAGGCTGCTTGTCTATCAAGGCACTTCCATCTACAAAGAGAACTAATTGAGGTGATGTGAAGCATTTGTCTTGGAGACCTGGCCAAGGGGAGTGAATGACTTCTACTATTTATGGACATGAATGGGAGGGGGGCCCTAGGGAAGGGGAAGAAGGGAGGAGCATTGCTGGATTAAGAGTGGAGCATATTGCTAGGAAGACCTGAGGGTTATCCAAGAAAAGCACGTGGAAGGTATGTACTCATGAGGGCTCAAGCAGGAAAAGAGAGGAGTGGCTTAGATCTATTGGGGGTGAGAGAAGACAGAGATGGGTTCCAGTAATGTGATCTTGAGGGCCTCTCATGTCTGTTCTGCCACAGCCACCACGGCTACAAGTAGGCAGGGCTGGCATCTGAATATTGTGAGGTCTAACTGTTTAGACAAGAGAAAGCCACTGCCCAGTGGGTAGTTCCAATAGGCTGGGCAAGGACACCAGCTGTTGTTCCCAATCTTTCATCTGTAAAGAAGTGGTATGGTCAGGAGGGGTCTGGGAGAGCCAGAGCCAGGGCTGTCAAAAGAACATAGCGTCACAATAAGAAATGATGACAGACTACTATTGGGTGGGAAAGATGCCCTGTAGAGGTCTCCTTTGCTGCCAGATATAATGGTTTAGCTGTGACAGCAAAGTTAGGAATCCAGTGATGAAAAAATCCCATGAGGCCCCAAAAGGAGAGGATTTGGTCTGTGCTTTCTGGAGGCTGGAGATCATGGAGAGCCTGGACTCTATCAACTGTTAGGGTCTTGGAGCTGGGACTGAGCTGGATTCCCAGGTAGGCTACAGCAGGGGAGCAAAGTTGAGCTTTGGAGGGAGACACCCTATAGCGTTGGGTACCTAGAAAATTTAAAAGGGAGGCTGAAGCTTGTTGGGACAGAGTGAGGGAAGGGCTACAGAGTAGAAGGTCATCCACAGACTATAAGACAGTGCTAGGTTTAAGGTTGCATGTGGAGAGGTCTCTGACCAATGCTTGGCCAAAAAAGTGGGGGCTATCCCAGAAGCCGTGAGGATGAACCAGTCCCTCGTGGTAATGCCATCCTGGGTCTGGGTCTCAAACCTCCTGTGCCCCAGAAGGAAAAGCTAGGTTAATTAAGTGAGTTTGGTTCCCATATTGGTTAGCTGCTGTCTTTACTCATTCTGATTCTTCTGGGGTAAGGGTAGAAACAAGACTAACATGTAAATCATGCCAGGACAGGATATAGGCCTGAGTGAGGTATCGAAACTCCCTGATATAAGAAGTCAGGTTGGCAGAGAAATAAGTTGCTTTTCAATCTGGGACAAGTCCTGGAGAGAAAATGGAACATGTACCCAGGCCACACTTTCAGCTCTAGCCAATTCCCAGAGAGGAAGACACCCACCAGCTCTAAGGGGATGTCAGGACTAGGTATGAGAGGCAACCAGAGATGGGTCAGAAGGATTAGAAGTCTCAGGAGCCAACAAAATTGACAGGTGAGGGTCAGGGGGCATGGGGTAGATTTGAGTTGGGTGGGGTTGTGAGAAAAGAGGTTTGGGGGGAATTAGGGAGGAGTCCTGGGGAGTTGACTGGGACTTAGGGGGAAAGGCCAGGACCAGAAGAGAAGAGAGAGCAGTGGAGAGGGTTATAGGGTGGAGTGTAGGGGTGAAGAAAGAGGTGGGGTGTGGTGGGTAAGGCAGAGGAAGGGATAGAGGGAAGGGGAGGGTAAAGATGAAGATCTGAGTGGGGACCATGATTGAGAGAGAAACAGGAGATAGGGAAAGAGGAGCAGGAGAGGAGTGGAGAGGGAAGGAGGGGTGGGGCAGGAGAGGGGAGCAAGGAAGAGGCTGGGAGTCACTGAGAGGGCCATGTGGCGGGGGGCCAAGAGTTCCAGGAGTTCAGTTAGTGCTTAAGGCTCAGATTTGGGAGCCGTGTCCTGTGATTTTTGCTGGTAGATCAGCTTGTCTATCCTGGCTAGGAGAACTTGAGTTGTGGAACATTGGCTACAGAGGGTGGGACGACAGCATAGTTCCCCAAAACCCTGAACAGAAGGGAGCTCAGATCATTTGCCTGTACAGCAACAAAAATTGTCTAAATCTTGGAGGATGTTGAAATCTAGGGTGCCATCTAATGGCCAGTGTGACTGATTGTCAAGCTCGTAAAAGGGCCAACTTCTGTGAGAGTAAAAAATTAAGTGTTTAGGTTTAATGGTTTGGGAGAGCTCCAATTTAGATAAGTTTTGCAGCAGGCAGCCTAGAGGCAACGGAGGGCCTAGTATTGATTCAGAACTACCCATTTTAAAGCTGAAGCCAGTGGCTCTGAGCCAGGGGCCAGAGAACAGAGTGAGGCACCCCCAAAATAGCCTGGACCCAAACAGTGAGGAATGGATAGTCCTAAGGGGGGATGTCTCCCAATGCCATAGGATACTCAGCTGACTGGCAGCAAGAAAAAAATAAAAGGGCTTGTCTTGGCATGGCTGCGACTTCAGACAGGGGTCCCGGAAGGTAGAGACTAGAAAGCACGCAACTTACCCAGAATCAAAAGACAACCGGTCGTGTGGAATCCATAGCAGGGAGAAGAGAGGTTCCCAGTTGACCTGGGGCCAGGCCCCTCAGGACAGGTGGGGGCCCAACTCCTCCCAGTTTTCTGCACCAGTTGAAAGGCTTGTATGATGAGCACTCTATCAAACCAAATTACCAAAGCTAGGTAGTATTTATTGGGGGCGGGGCAACTTTCAGGAGAGGTTTGCCAGTCTAAAGATGAGAGGCCAGGGAAGTTGCACTCCCAACCCAAGATGGAGGCTTTTTAAAGGGTCTGAATGGAGGAAGATGACGTATTGACTAAAGCAGGTCTGTTTCCTTATAAGGCTATAACTAGGTATGGAGGCAGGCTGAGGAACTGAACTCTTTTGAGGAAGTGAGGGAGTAGGGGCCTCCTTAAGAGGTCAAAGCTGGGGTATGGGATTGGTTGTTGCTGGGCTGGGGAGTCTTGAAACCACTAGCTCAAATTCTGCTGAGGAATGTGGGGAGTGTGGCTGTCCGAGGGTACACTCGCCATGTTGGCCCTAACACCCATCACCCTCAGGAACTCATACCTGTTTCTTTGTCTTTGGGGTGGGAATTTTCAGGATGGCTGAGATGAAGCTCTAAGACAAAACACTTTCCTCCTTCTAGATTGTACCCCAGATAGGTAACTGAGGGTGAACAGAGTTGAGCTTTCTTAGCAGACACTTGATACTCCAGAGCTTGAAGTATTTCCAGAAGTCCCTCAGTTATTTTCCTGCATTAGTCCTCTGTTTCACTGGAGACAAACAGGTCATCTACAGATTGGAGAGGTGTGCTTGCTGGGTGTTTTTGGCATTCAGGGCCTCATTAAACAGAGTAGGTGAGTTTTTAAACCCTTGGGTATTCTAGTCCAAGTCAGCTGGCCTGGATGTCCTCAGGATCAGTCCATTCAAATGTAAAAAGAGGCTGACTTAGGCTGGAGGGATGACTTATCAGTTATGTCACTTGCCTACAAAGCCAAAGGACCCAGATTCAATTACCCAGGACCCATGTAAGTCAGAAGCACAAGGTAGTGTATGCATCTGGAGTTCATTTGCAGTGGCTAGAAGCCCTGGCACATCTCTCTCTCTCTTTATTTCTCAAATAAATAAAATAAAATAAAGGACACCTTCTAATCGGTGCCAGAGGCAAGGGAAAGGAAGCATCCTTCAGGTCCAGAACTGTTTTTCCTCTAACTGAAGGATCCAGGAGTCAGTATTTTTTCCCTGTTTAGGCTCATTGATACTTTTCTAATTTTGTTCTCCCCAAGAAAGGTCTTAGATTCTTGTCCCTGGGCTTTCTATATTATGTTTACCTTAGAGCTGCTCCTACTACCTTAGCCAATTTCTTGTTTTGCTTTTCTTCTACAGTATCCCTATTGTTATATACTTTTTGAGCAATTTCTAATAACTGAGACATGTTCATGCCTTCATATCCTTTTATCTTTTGTGATTTCCTTCTAATGTCTGGGGCCTACTGCATGACAAAGACAATATTTATGGCTCGCTAGTTTTCTGGGGTGTCTGGGTCTATGGGAGTAAAGACCTGATAAGCTCTCTGAGATGCTCCAGGAACCCAGTGGGTGATTCTTGAGGCTCTTGAGTCACCTCATTTACCTTAGTGTACACTTTCTAGCAGCTACTTTTATTCCTCCTAGAAGAGTTTGGTGAAAGTTGTCCAGACACTTTTTACCTAAATAAGAATTGGGATCCCAGTTAGGTCTCACAGAGGGAAAGATACGCTCTATTCAAGTTTCATTGTCTGGGAGTGAGGCTGCCCTGGTTTGAGAGTGATCTTTTTACTTTCAATTTTAATTTGGTCTCATTCTTCTGCTATGAAGAGAGTGGCCAGGAGTTGTTTACAATTATGCCAGGTGGGCTGGTGTGTATAAAAGACAGTCTCGAGGAAACTGTGGTTTTTCAGAGAAAATGGGATTGTGGGTTTTCCAATTGTGTAAATCATAATAGAGAAAGGAACATAAACCATAAACAGACATGGGGTTTCTGAAGGGTCTGAGGTATCCCTGCCCTGCACTGGTGGGGCTTCTCTGAGTGGAAGGAGAGATGCAGCCCCTTCCTCTCTGGGTTACCATGTCTCCCTGTAAACAGATCGATCTCATGTATGAGACAGGGAGAGTGGGAAGGGAAGGCTGAGTCTGGAGTGGAAGAGACCAGAACCCCATGCAATGTTTCCCTGGCACCAGGGCTGGGCAGAGGTCTGCCTGGTGCATATTGTGGGGGAAGTTCATTCTCCTCTGGTGAAGCCAAATTGGCTTTGCTTCCAGTTTTTTCCCCACTACTGCCTGGGCTAAAAGTACATGAGATTCTAGGAAGAGAGCACAGGTTTTAAGACATAGTGGAGGGTGGAGGACTGAGAGCAGCCAGTGGTCAATATAGGGGAACTGTTCTGGTGACCCCACACCAAATCACATAGACCATTTATGCATCTAAAGTTCCCTCATCTGGCCAGCCAACTCCTAAGGCCAACCAGTGTACCTCACAAAGAGTCCTGAGTTTTCCTAGGGAAAAAGAAATACCATAATTAGATCCACCTACAAAATCATCTTTGACGTTTTATAGCATGCACCCCAAAGGCATCTTGAGACAGCTTACTGAGCTCCCCATGAACCTACAGGTTACGTGGAAAAGCACAAGACAAATCAAGCAATAAGTATCAGCACACAGCACAATCATACAGAAGATACACAGCACAGTTACACAGAGGTCACTAATTCAATTACTCTGAATCAAAACCAGGGAGCCTGTGATGTCTCACTCAGGTCTCCAGACACTGGGGTTATTGTCACATCCGGCCCCCAAAGTGCCCCACAAGTTAGTTAACTAAAAGCAGACCTTCCTCCAGAGATTTTCCAGAAGAGTCCCTCCTTCTACTCTAGGCAGTTCTGGGAGAGTCCTGGGGGCCCTGGAATGTCTCAGGTAGTGCCTCCCCTCAGGATGGTCTCAGAAGCACTGTCCCCATGTCTGGGGGTCTTAAACCCTCTAGTGATCTCGCTGGGACCGCCAGAAATTATGGTGAAAACCCCCAGGAAAGGCCACTCAGACACCAAGAAACAGGAAGGAATCTTTATTGGCCATCTGTCGACTATACCCAGGACACATGAGCCTGAATGCAGTACCAACCTGTATTTCAGGACTCCTTTTATAGGAGAAAACAAAAAGATTTCACATCTTAGTTTTACACTTCGGAAGTTTAGTAATCATAATCTTAATCTTAATTATCTTAATCAAAATCTTACAAAAATAAGAGTTAATTTCAGTTGATTTTAGAAAACTCAGGAACATTTCTGGAATCTCTCCTCCCTGCATATTCCCTCACTTGCAACTGCAAGAAAGCAGAGGTTCATACATAATCTAAAAAATGCATTTAGCAACAGTGTAGAAAACATGTTGTCTGTGTTAAAGCAAGCCAAACATAAAGTTCAAGTGCAGGTGAGACCATATCCTGAAGTACCAGCTAAGCTGAACTTCCTTGTATAAGTTTGCAATATGGAGTCACTTATGTCCTTGCATGGCACAATGCAGTTTGGGCCCTAGCCAGACTGCATGCTAGAAGAAACCAGGCCTGGAGTGACAACAGCTACAGTTGCATGCTTGCGAGCAACCTGTTGCAAGATGATCTGCCTGGAGACAAGCTGTCATTGGTCACAAGAAGGGGACCACCCCATACAATGATTGGCTAGCAAAACCCTTTAAACCCCCTACACTTCCTTGAATAAACGAGTTTGCAGCAACTCGCCCCTCTGCCTGCTTCCACCCAACTCCCAGAGTCTGTGTTGTGACTCCACACCTCTCACCCCCTACCTGGCGGAGACCCTGCAGTCCCTCCTGGGCTGGCCCCAGGAGGGACTCCAACATCTGGCACCTGAACAGGGACCCCCTCCCCCCTTGGCATTGGTGAGACGCCCCCTCCTTGATTGTCAGTGAGTAGCCCTCTCGGCGTTGGCAAGACATCCCCTTCTTGATCATCAGTGAGTAGGCCCCTTTCTGTTCTGTGTGCTGACGGCTGCCCAAGGCTGAGCGGGCAGCCCCCTCCTCCCCCCTTTTCCTTTTGTTCATCCTTTTCCCCGGCAGGAAGGCACACATTGCCACATGGTCCTGAAGCCCATGTCGGCCCTTCCACTCTCGGTTCATCCTGGAGAAATCACATAAGGGTCTGATCCACCTGATTTCAGAACCAAGGCAAGGCCGTTGGCTGAGCTTCCCCAGAGACAACATGTGGGCATACAGCCATGGAGTAATGACCCATGGAAGTCCCCCTTTAAGCACAATACACATGGGTCCTAAACAATCTATTCATATATCTCAGCTGGCCCCGGCAATAGGTATTGTGGTTTGCATGATTATCCTTTGGGCTATCATTTTTGATTTGGGTTATCATTTTCTCAGTCTCCTTGATTCAGGAGTGTCCCAGCCTAGCCCCCCTCAAACACCACCACACCATAATCGGCAACCTCCCTCCCCATCAGAGGATGCCACAATTGCAAGCTATTAAGGCCCTCCTCCTGCAATGTGGCTTGAAAGTGAAACAAAAGGACCTCCATGGCTTTTGGGATGAAACTCTTGTTTTAGCCCCATGGATTAGTCTGGAGAACATCTGGGACACTTCCATTTGGTCCCAGGTTCTCTTCAACGCAAGGAAATGCGAGGTTTATAAAGGGCACACACACCCCTCCCCATTCTTTCCTATCCTCTTTGCTGTAATTACCAGCCTTAAAGGCTGCTCCATAGAGGAAGTCATTTCCACCCATAATGAAAGCTGTAAGGAGGAACCAAAACTAGATCTTCAAACCTCATCCCTCCCAGCCCCCTCTTATGATGATGATGAGGAAGACCAACCTTTCAATGATAAAAGACTACCACCCAAACAGCCTCCTACAGCAGCTGTGTGCACAGCCACCCCTCCTACTTTTACCCTTGGAAGGACCTCCATCAGATCCATCCTGGACACACCCAAGCAATGCCAGTTTGCTGACTTGACCCATTGCCCCACCCTTTGCTGCCTTCCATGTTAACATTAACGTAGAGCCAAATGCAATAGCCAGGCCCTGGTACTCCAACCCCCTCTGATCTGGCTCTCATCCGTGAGGTGACCTAGGAATCTGGTGTTGACTTCTACTTTGAACAAGTCCTTTTACAATGGGCCATCCACCTTCAGATTTATTGAGCACGTTTGCTCACACACTGGTCTGCTTGGCTTTATTGCTAATAGGAATTCACAGGTAGACAAGTTTATTGCTGTCTCATCCTTGCCACCTTTAAAACAAGCTAGACTACACCAAAATTTCCATCTATCCCCCACTAACCTATGAACCCTATAGCCCAAGCTCTCGCTTAGCCAATGCAAACATTTAACCCGTACCTATAAGGCATGCATCCCCTGCAGCCCCATTGGGCCCCCTATAGCCTCAAGGAGTGAATCCTAGAGGCCTTACCCCAAATTCTATCTGGCAGATGGAAGTTACCCACATACCTTCCTTTGGTAATCTCAAATCTTCCATGGTAATCTCCATGTCATTGTAGACACTTACTCTAAGCTTACTTTTGCTATTGCTCTCTCAGGGGAGAAGGCATCCCATGTCATTAAGATGACAAAAACCGCCAAGTTGGTCTGGGGCGTACCCTGGTCAATTAAAACTGACAATGGCCCTGCATACACATCTGCCCAATTCACATCCTTCATGGAATCTTGGGGAATAAAACACTCCCTTGGGATCCCCTACAACCCGCAATGACAGGCCATTGTGGAGAGAAATAACCAGACCCTAAAGGAACTAATTATAAAACAAAAGTCCACTATGTTGCCCAAGGATCCCCACTTGGCCCTGGTAGAAGCTCTCTCCACCCTCAATTTTCTCACCTTTGATGAGACAGGACTCTCCCCAGCCTATAAACATTGGAGATCCCAACCAACCACAATGCCCTTACCCTTAGTCTGCTGGAAGGATCCTCTTACTAATATCTGGAAGGGACCCTGCCCTCTTTTAACACAGGGCTGAGGGTATGCTTTTGTGTCTTTCCAGAAACTTCACAGACCCCGATCTGGATCCCTCCCAGAAACATCCAGCCAGCCACTGACTCGGGACAGACCCGATAGATGATAGATGAAGAGGATGATGTCAAACCCCTCAGTCTGGATATGGGACTGTAAACTTATTCCCCCTTTTTCTCCCTACTACCACTTCCCAGAAACCATTTTGGACAATTCTCCTTAGGCCATACTTGTTTTGTGTGGTGGGCATAGATTCCCATGCTTTTCCTAGGCTTCATTTTAGCCCCTCTATATCGCTGTATTCCTCCCCCTTCAAGCAAGTACTTCTCCTTAGCCATAACTTTGATTTTTTGCTTATTAATGCCTCTTATGGTAATGCTACCCTCAAACCAGCCATAAATTTCTTTGCAACTCCTTTGATTTGCACTGATCTGCTACCATTTAGGACATTCAGTTCTACTAATTATGGTGCTAAGGGTGAGCTCACGAAAGTCACCCAACAACCTGTTTATGTTAAAACCCCCTATTATTTTGTCTTGGTCCAAACCCTCAGTGCCTCTGCATTTTTACTGTTTTCCGGGGGCTTTCTCAACTGCTCCCTCCTTAGTTGTAGACTGAGCCCTTACAAGACTATTCACCTCCATGTTATCACTAGACAGGTTCCCATTGGCTTTGTAGCTGTTTCTCCTGATGATAACTTTACATTTCTTTCTTCAACCCTTTCTCCCTTCTTATCCTGATGGGAATCCTACTTATTCTCACAATCATGCTGATCCTTTTCAGATGTCTCAGAACTTTGGCTCAGCACATCATTGCCATCCAGACAAACCAGGTTCTACTACAGGGAACCATTTATCAATCAGAAGGGGCAACCCATTGTGAACCACCATATGATATCTTATCTGCCATTTCTCATTTGTAAACCTGTCCTACTCCAGTCTTTTTCAGGTTCTATAGTTGATTCTCATTCGCTGAGACTGTTCACACACCACAGAGCCACCACCACTTGGCCCTCCCATGCCTCCTAGGCAACAGCCACACCCTTTGGGTTTTCTCACCAGGATGGTGGGTAGTCGATGATGGGTAAGACTCCATGAGATGGGGCAACCTAAGACAGGCACTGTCACATGTGATGATCCCTTGGGCCTGGGGTCAAAAATGGCTTGGCAAAGAACCATGCCTCCCAGGGTCACCAATAATAAAAACAAAAAGGAGGATATGTATGGCACAATGCAGTTTGGGCCCTAGCCAGACCACATGCTAGAAGAAACCAGGAAGTGGCTTCTGTGGACGTGGCATCCTGCACAGGCCTGGTGTGACATCAGCTAAAGTCCCATGCTCATGAGCAACCTGCTGCGAGATGATATTCCCAGAGACTGGCTGTCATTGGTCACAAGAATGCGACCACCCCATACAATGATTGGCCAGCCAAACCCTATAAATCCCTATACTTCCTTGAATAAATGAGTTTGCAGCAGCTTGCCCTCTGCCTGCTTCTACCCAACTCCCAGAGTCTGTGTCATGACTCAGCACCTCTCACCCCCTACCCAGCAGAGACCCTGTGGTCCCTCCTGGACTGACCCTAGGAGAGACCCCAACATGTCCTTCCCCAGCTTAGGCCCTTGTCACACCATCAGGCCCTGGCACAGCATTCAGAGCTGCCTTCTGAGAGGTTTCTCTGCTTTAGTTAGAAGAACAGTCCCAAAATGGAGTTGAGATGAAGGCAGAGAATGACAGCAGCCTGACTGATGCAACTTTAGATATTTACATTGCCTAACCCTTTCTTCCCTGACCTAACAATGCCCTTGGCTACAGTTTCCTGCTGTTCTTATCTTAGCAACTACCTAGATATTCTGATGGCAATCCATCCTCTAATTGATTAGGTCCTCTGCTTGGTCCCTGTCCCCCTGATTAATTAGTTCCTCTATTTGATCCATGTTCTTCCCTGAATTCCTCAGTCATTTTGTCCCCAGTACCCCCTCCCCAATAGAAAAGCTCTATTAAAACCCAAACCATCCAGACTTAGGCTGGCTGCTCTCTCCTCCTGTGAGACAACCCAGCAGCCTATGCCCCAATAAAAAGCTCCTTTCCATGCCTCAGAGTGGTCTTTTGGTCTTGGTTGTTCACAAACCTTATACTGTGCATCTCTAACCCCCCAGAAACACAGATCTGCTCATCACCTCTTCTACTTTGACCAATCCATGTGGATCTGTCAAGATTTAAAGTTAACCTGAATGCAGTCCATATTTCTTGTCACAATAACAAGAATCAGGTCATAAGTCTTAAAACTGCACTTTCTTCAGAGAGCCAGCAATATGAGAAGATAGAAGATTAAAATACGTATAGTTCTTCTGAAACCAGCGGATACTATGGAAGTATAAACAAAAGCCTTCAAAGGCTGTCATTTATTCTAAAGCTTTTAGTCTTGTCCATCTGACTAGATGATCAATGCTGTCTCTGAGACTCAAGGTGTTATTTCTCTTCATTATCTTAATGTACTGGTGGTAGAAATATGCCAAAAAGTTGAATAGTGGAAAGCCCCCAAGATGAGATAAGAAAAGATTGAGGAGGGATGACTAGAGAGGCTGCCTCTGCCCCTGGTTGTTTACTGCCCTTGCCCTCCCCTTTGTAGTTTATTGCAGGCTTAACTTTAATTACCATTTATAACCCATTGTAATTTTTGTTTGCCTTTTACATTTTTGTAAATCTCCTTTATCCTGCTCCCTCAAGTGTCACATATGCACTATTGTTACCCATGCTTGCTTATGCTATAAAATCCCTAACAAACTTGAGTTTGGGGCTGACACCATTATGGAGAGATTTAGGCATCAATCCACCAGTGTAAATAAACTTCCACTCCTTCACCTGACTGTGCTGCTGGTCTCTTGACACCCACAAGTTTCTTTAACAGTCTTTTCTTTCCTGCACTTTTTCCTCCTTGTTGCCTGGTGTGGCAGGGTTTGCACTCTCCCAAGGCTGCGTTTATCCACAAGTGGTCATCTAGGTTAAAGGTTAACTCAACAAAAAACATTAGCTGTTTTATCTACAATGCATGCATGCATGCAGATTCTGTTCTATAATAGAATGGCTAATGTGCTATTATAATATGGAATGTAAACCTGCCTCTAAGCATCCCCTCCTGCTTCTTATCACATCCACAACATGTAGGGAGACAATATAATTTCCAACAGGACATTTCTGGTGGTCAGCTATACTTGAATTCTGTCTGTAAAATTCTGGAAGCAAGTAAAGCACATAACTATTGTAAATATATTTGTTAAAAGGTGCAATACTCCCAAGATAAAAAATTTTAGGCAGTAATTTATCAAATTGCATGTAGTTCAACAATATGTAAATGACAGTTAAGTTACCTTAGGGCATTTAAAATGGTAAGAGTCCTCAATCCTTGAGTAGATATGATCGAATAAAAATCTACCTGGGGCTGGAGAGATGGCTTAGTGTTTAAGACATTTGCCTACAAAGCCAAAGGACCCAGGTTCAATTTCCCAGGACCCATGTAAGTCAGATGTACAAGGTCGTACATGTGTCTGGAGTTCATTTGCAGCAGCTGGAGGCCCTGGTATGCCCATTCTTTTTCTCTCTCTTGCAAATAAATAAATAAATAAATAAAATATTTAAACAAATCTACCTAGACATTTTATATATGCCACTTTACATTCACAAAAGCCCTTTAAAACTAGGATGTTTTTATAGCTATGGTTCTAATGTGAAAACTGAGCCTCAAACACAGCCACATGCTCAAGATCATGTAGTAAATATATAATATATACTGTGCTTTGACTTGATCTGAGACAATTTCCTTTGAAAACTCCACCTGACCTGATTTATTTGGGTCCTTGTTGAAATGGCAACAAATTGGAGAAGATGTTTTTGAACACTTTAAAGATATTTTCAGTCATTCCCTAACCCCTTACACACCTACCCACCTAACTCAGTGAGTATTTATGTTGTTATGGGGTCCAGTGTCACACAAGACCATCAACTCACAGAATGTGTGGGAAAGTTTTGTTGGGTGAAAAAATAAAGAAAAGAAAAGAAGAAAAGCTGGTGCACACCAGGGCTATATCCACAGTTGGGATGCAGCATTGAATTGTTTGGAGTGTCAGCTTTTATTGAAAAAACTATACAATGTTTATTGCAAAAACAGGATGGGAGTTAAACCATAAATCACAATTTACATGTTGTAGTTACAGTCATAAAAGTAAGTTTAAATATAAAGGGGAATTGGGTGCATTAAGACAGGGGCATTCCATTTTTAGAAGATTAAACAAAGTTGTGAATAGGTCTGTTAGTCAGTTACAAAAGCACCTGGGGGGGGGGGTGTTAGGCCAGAGTCTCCAAATGTCCTGCTTATCTGCCCTTAAGGATGTTGCTTAACAATGCAAACCTAGGTTAATGCTATTCAGAGCAGCAGAGCATCCTGCTTATCTTCTATCCTCACCTGCTTAAGCAAGTGTTTCATTTCATTCTTTTATGGGCTCCGAAGTGACTTCTGTTTTTCCCTAAGCTTGATGTAAAGAAATAACAACATTTTGCTCTTTACAATGTGTCTTTATTTTTATTGGTTATGGAACAGGGGAAGTGGGGTTCTGCCTAGTTCACTGTTAACCAGCAAGGAGAAAAGAAAATGGACTGTCACATGCCCCAAAACATACTCACTGAATGGAGGGATGAGTGCATGAATGCACAGGAGATACTGCACTGAAAGCTCTGCTATATTGTCTGCACATTGCTGTAAATTCTCTATGTAGTAAGTGAAAAATTACACCATGAGTTATGATATACCTTGCCAATTAATCTCTCTTAACTTTAGCATCCGTCTGTTAATTGGAGGTTAGTACTACCTTTTAAAATTATACTGAAAGAAAATTTTATGGGCTGGGGAGATGGTTTGGTGGTAAATTGCTTGCTGTGCAAGCATGAGGCCTTTACTTCAGATTCCCAACACCTGTGTGAAAGCCAAAGTCAGTAGTCTGTGATCCCAGCACTGGGGAAGTGGAGGTAGGAGGATATCTAGGGCTTACTGGCTAGCTAGTCTAGCTGAATTTACAAGCTCTAGATTCAGCCAGTGACCCTGTCTCAGAAAATTAATATAGAGAGCAATTTAAGAGGGCACCTGCCCTCTGGTTCACATGTACACACATGCACATGAAGATACCCACACACTCACATGCACCCACACATATACAAATAAGCATTCACTCATACACAAATAAAGACAGTTTCATATGTGGAAGTAAAATACAATTCATCATGAGAATTCTATGAGATAGCTTACTGATCTTGTCTGTATGGCACAATACAGGCCTGGTCCTAGCCAGACCGCATGGCAGAAGACAACAGGAAGTGGCTTCTGTAAAATGGTGTTTTGTGCAGGCTTGATGTGACAACAGTTACAGCCCCATGCTTGCGAGAAGCCTACTACGAGATGTCCTGTCCAGAGGCAGGCTGTCATTGGTCACCAAAAGGGGACCGCCCCATACAAGGATTAACAGCCCCTTAAAACCTATGTGCATTGTGCTAAATAAACGAGTTTGTGGATTCTCGCTCCACTTTCACCCAACTCCCGGAGTCTGTGTCGTGACTCCGCGCTGCTCACCCCAATTCGGCAGAGACCCTATTGTCCATCCTGAGCTGGCCTTGGGGGGGGACCCCAACATCTGGTGCCTGAACAGGGACCCTCTGCCCCAACGTCAGTGTTAGTGAGACACCCCATCCGTGACCCCTGCCCCATCGGCATCTGGTGAGATGCCCCGTTGAACGTCCTGTGAGCCGGTGAGCAGCCCCCTCGGCGTTTGGCAAAACGCCCAGTACTTCGAGAAGTCCCCTCGGTGAGTAGCCCCCTCGGTGATGCCCCATCTTTGAAAGTCCGACGAGCAAAGCGCCCAGTTCTTCATTGGTGAGAGAAAAACGGCTAACGGTTGCCTGTGGGTGAGCAGGCAGCCCCTTCCCCCCCTTCTTCCTTTGTCCTCCCCTTCCCCCCCCAGTAAGGTACATACTGCCACACGGCCCTAAGCCTGTGTTGGCCCCCCCCCCACTAAGCACAAGACACGTGGGTCCTAAACAATCTATCCGTATGTCTCAGCTGGCCCCAGCATTAGGACTTGTGGTTTGCATGATTATCCTCTGGTCTATCATCTTTGATCTGGGTTATTATTTTCTCAGTCTCTTTGATTCAGGAGTTTCCCAGCCCAGCCCCCCCACCAAACAACACCACGCGGCAATGGGAAACCTCCCTCCGCACCAGAGGATGCCGCAATTGCAAGCTCTTAAGGCCCTCCTCCTGCAATGTGGCTTAAAATTAAAACAAAAAGACCTCCATAGCTTTTGGGATGAAACTCTTGTTTTAGCCCCATGGATTCTTATCCTCCTTGCCATAATTGCCGGCCTTAAAGACTCCACCATGGAGAACGTCATTTCTGCCCATAACGAACGCCATAAGGAGGATCCTAAACTGGCTCTTCAAAGTTCATTCCTCCCAGCCCCCTCTTATGGTAACTCGGATGAGGAGGAAGTCAAACTTTTAAATTACAATAGACTGCCACCACAACCCCCTCCTGCTACAGTCACACTCGCAACCACCCCTCCCCCTCGTTACCCTTCCAAGGACCTCCCCCCGCTCAGTCCTGGACACACCCAGGTGACTGCCGGTTCCCTGACACGCCCCTTCGCCCCCTTCCCTGTTAACATAGGGCCAGATGCGACAATCAGGCTGTGGCTCCCCACCCCCCTCTTTGATCTGGCCCTCATCCGTAAGGCAGCCCAGGAATCCGGTGTTGATTCTGCTTACTTTAAACAAGTCCTCTTACAATGGGCCATCCCGCCTATAGTGACCTGGCTGAATCCCAGGCCCGCCAAAATCTTAGGGATGAAATTCCAATTACCTTGGACATACTCCTTGAGACCCTATATCCTGAGCTCTCACTTGGCCAATTCAAGCATTTAACCCGTACTTGTAAGGCATGTGCCCCCCTAGCCCCCCTGCAGCCTCAAGGAGTCAATCCTAGAGGCCTTACCCCAAATTCTATCTGGCAGATGGATGTTACCCACATACCTTCCTTTGGTAACCTCAAATATGTCCATGTCATTGTGGACACTTACTCTAAGCTTACTTTTGCTATTGCTCTCTCTGGGGAAAAGGCATCCCATGTCATTAAAGCAACAAAAACCTCTATGTTGGTCATGGGCGTGCCCTGGTCAATTAAAACAGACAATGGCCCTGCATACACATCTGCCCAATTCACATCCTTCATGGAATCTTGGGGAATAAAACACTCCCTTGGAATCCCCTACAACCCACAAGGACAGGCCATCGTGGAAAGAACAAACCGGACCCTAAAGGAACTAATTATAAAACAAAAGTCCACTATGTCGCCCAAGGACCCCCACTTGGCCCTAGTGGAAGCTCTTTTCACCCTCAATTTTCTCACCTTTGATGAGGCAGGACTCTCCCCAGCCTACAAACATTGGAGATCCCAACCAACCACGACACCCTTACCCTTAGTCCGCTGGAAAGATCCTCTTACTAATATTTGGAAGGGGCCTCACCCTCTTTTAACGCAGGGCCGAGGGTATGCTTGTGTCTTTCCAGAAACTTCACAGATCCCAGTTTGGATTCCTGCCAAAAACGTCAGTCCAGCCACTGACTCAGCGACCAGCCTTGCTGAAGAGGATGATGCCAGACCCCTCACACTACATATGGGACTTTAAACTTATTTCCCCCCACTGGCCACTGACTCAGCGACCAGACTTGCTGAAGAGGATGATGCCAGATCCCTCAGACTACATATGGGACTTTAAACTTATTTCCCCCTACCAGCCACTGACTCAGCGACCAGCCTTGCTGAAGAAGATGATGCCAGACCCCTCAGACTACATATGGGACTTTAAACTTACCCCCCCACACACACACCTAGCTATAAATTCCTTTCCAACTCCTTTCATTATATTGAGCTGCTACCATTAAGGACACTCAATGCTACTGACTATGACGCTAGGGTGAACTCACCCAGCAACCTGTCCTACCCCAGTCCTCTTCAGGTTCTCTAGTTGATTCTCGCTTGCTGGGACTGTTCACATGCCACAGAGCCACGCCCACTTGGCCCTTCCATGCCTCCTAGGCAACAACCTCATATGTATGGTACAATACAGGTCTAGCCCCTAGCCAGACCTCATGCTAAAAGCCATACCAGGCCATACCCCTCGGGTTTTCTCACCAGGATGGCAGCCAGCCCATGACAGGTAAGATTCCATGAGATGGGGCAACCTAAGACAGGCACTGTCACATGTGATGATCCCTTGGGGCCTGTGTTCAACCATGGCTTTCCAAAAGCCATACCAGGCCATCCCCCTTGGGTTTTCTCAACTAGGTGGCATTTGGTCCATGACGGGTAAGACTCCATGAGATGGAACAACCTAAGACAGGCACTGTCACGTATGATGATCCCTTGGGGCCTGGGTTCAACAATGGCTTGGCAATAAACCATACCTCTCAGGGTTGCCAATAATAAAAACAAAAAGGAGGATATGTATGGCACAATACAGGCCTGGTCCTAGCCAGACCGCATGGCAGAAGAAAACAGGAAGTGGCTTCTGTAAAAATGGCGTTTTGCGCAGGCTTGATGTGACAACAGTTATAGCCCCATGCTCGCGAGAAGCCTACTATGAGATGTCCTGTCCAGAGACAGGCTGTCATTGGTCACCAAAAGGGGACCGCCCCATACAAGGATTAACAGCCCCTTAAAACCTATGTGCATTGTGCTAAATAAACGAGTTTGCGGATTCTCGCTCCGCTTTCACCCAACTCCCGGAGTCTGTGTCGTGACTCTGCGCTGCTCACCCCAATTCGGCAGAGACCCTATCGTCCCTCCAGAGCTGGCCTTGGGGGGGACACCAACACTTGTCCACTTTTAAAATAAGGTCATCATTTCTGGCTCTGGTGCAAATGGATGTGAGTCACTGAGACAGATGGATATCAAGCCTCCAATGACCAGTTGGTAACTGAGTCATGCACCTGTGGTGCAATATTTGTGTCACTTTCCCATGCTAACTGAATGCTATGTGCAGCTGAACATCTAGCACCCAGCAATTGTCTTTTGCTGGATGTCTGCTGCCTGCTTCCCCATGATCTCTGCACCTATCCCCACCATGCTCTGGTTCTTCCAGGAAGCCAATGTCTTTGTTCTATTGCTCCTGGAATTCCTACCATGTCAGCTTCTAGCTGTGCTGACCCAGTGGAGGTCCAGAAACAGACTACAGAGTATGTTGTGCTCCCTGCTTTTTCCCTGTGAAACCAGTTGGAATTGTTTGCCTTCCCCTGACAAAGGACACATCCCTTGACAGGCACATCCTGTGTTCTGGGGACAGCTTCTTCCTTACACTCCTTCACTCTGGAGGAGTAACTGCTGTTCTGGAGTGTTTCCATCATCTCTCCAGCAGCAGTGTAAGGAGCTCCTGTGCGTGCCATTGTCCCTGATTCCCCATTTGAGTGTGACATGGAGGATCACATTCTCAGTACAGTAGAGAAACTGATGCTAACGCATCACTCCTTTGTGCCATGCTGCTCTAAGTGCTTGGTGTTGTCAATACCATCACCATTTTATAGATGAAGAGGTTAAAGCCCAAACAGGGTAACTTGCCTCAAGTCTTAAAGCATGTTAGTAGCATATCTGGAATTTGAACTGAGAGTATTTGACTTCAGAAAATAGCAGCTTGCTACTCCCCAAATCTGGAATGAGGGCTATATGCAGTAACTTTGCCAATCACAGTGTCAGGAGTGGAGCATATTACACAACTTGCTCTTCATTCATTATCCACCATGCACTGTGAGAAGAACTTATTCTCAGTCATTAGCTGAGTTCTCCAATCACCCACTGGTCAATTAATCCAATACAAAAACCTTTTTGTACCACAGATAATTTGTGCTTGCTAATGTATAATTAGTTTTTGGATTCTAAGCTACTCTTATTTACACAATGCAAAAGCAAGCAGAAGCAGAAATGATTTGCACATAATCAGAGAAGATTACACAAACTTCTTTTCAAATTAATGGAAGTAATGAAAGATTTCCTGGCTATTTTTATACCTAAGACTTTCAATACTTTAAAATAAAGAAAGAGGGAAAAGGTTAGTAAGCTGACAGCTTCTCCCAACATGCAAGAGACAATTTTTCTAAATGTAGTGAACTCATTGTTAAATATCTCAATCATTAAATAATATAAACCAAAATGTGTTCCAATCTCTGAAGCTATTACAAAAGCAAAGACAATGGTTCTTTTGGACTGGACAGTGTTGAAGTTGAAAATAGCCTGAAAAGTTGATCATTTGTCAAATTTAATCATAGCACATTTGATGGGAAGAATAGAAGAGAATGCAATTCCACTGGTCCATTCATGGCTGAACAGATATCATGTTCATGTTTGTGTTCAGCAAAAAAAAAAAAGAAAACAAAAAATCAACAAAAAAACAAGTGAATTTGCAACAAATCCTTTTGTAATTTGTAACTAATTAAAAACAGCATCATCCTGTTTTATTCCATTCATTCATCATTTATCACATTCTATCAGTATAATTATTACTATATATATATATATATATATATATCTTATATGCATAGACATTTGTGTTGTTTCTGTTGATAAACATGTATGAGTAAACCATGATACTTTTAGGACAATATACTTATTGTATTCTACTTTTGTGTATTTAGGGGATAAGGAGTTGCACCCAGACAGTCCTGAAGGAAGCAAATTCCATTTGCCAGCACAGGATGTTCCTTTCATATCATGAGATCCTTGTTATGTTTCCTGATAAATCAAATGTGGTTAAAATAACCTGCTTGGATTCCATTTGCTTAGTACTAAGTACATAATTTCAAGAGATTGTTAGGTGTTAAGTACTCTTCTACACTTATAGGTCTCAGCCCATTTAATAATGTGACTGTCTTTTTGTACAAAGAAGATGAATTTGTTAGCTCAATATTCCATATGTGGAAAGAGGGGCTGAATCATAAAGAGGCACTAATCCCAAGGAAATGACACAGGAAGTAAGCATTGTTTCATATGACTCAATACAAAACCCGGGTTTCTACATGGATCAGATTCTACAGTCCTATGCACACAGCTTCCTTCTCCTTCAGGTGACATGTTCTATAGTTGAGGGCCAGCTAGACAGACAAAAGGCGTAGTGAACAAGACATCCTGCCTCAGTTAAGGTAGAAGGTGAGGATCAACACCTGAGGATATCCTTTGGTCTCCATACATACACCATGGTTCTCTCTCTCTCTCTCTCAAAGAATTAAAAAAAAAAACACAGCTTATAAAGATCTTAGAAAAATTTTGTGTCTGCACCGGACCAAAGGAAGCCTCCGGCAGAGCTTCCTGCTCTTACATTCACTGTGAACAACCTCAGGAAGCAGAAAAAGTCCCAAGGCTAAGCTTGCATCCTTCTGCTTTCTCCTGAATATGTCTCTTCTTTCTCTGATTGCCTTAGTAACCTCACATTCCATTTTCACTTTTTATCCTCTGGAGATAAGCCCTGACTGCTGCATATTCTTGGTGAGGATCTCTGTCTGACTTATCAACCTCTTGTTCAAGGTCACTCATGCCTGGAAAATCTTAGTAAAGTGACTATGTCTGTATCACTCCAATCAGCTTCTGATCTTTGGGATCCCTGGCCTCTCGTGCACTGGCTATATCTGTGGGTCCCTAATGTCAGCAAACAGAGTTTTGAAAAATGATTCCAACCTCTCTAGTTTCAGCTATTGCAGGTTCATGTAAGGGAAAGCCTGCCCATCACAGCACAAGCCTGTCTGCTTCTCACAGATTCTTTTATGCCACTACCTCTGAATTTTGCATTCTTCTTTGTATGTTTGCCTTGTTATAAAGATGCATGTATATTGAAGCCTCTTGTAAGTAAATTCCCAGCCTAAGCAACAGCGCCAGAGAAGGACTCATGCTTGAATATTCCCCTGGACCAAACAGAAAGTAAGCAATTGTAAAATAACAAGTTTCTGTCCCAGCATTTTATACAATCTATAGTAACTCATCATTGGCTTGGACTTCTTCAGATTTTGGGGTGTTGTATGCTTGTATGTGATGTGTGTGTGAGTCACGCCAGAGGACAATCTTGTCTCACATTGTGTGAGACAGGGTCTCTTGTTCACCACTGTGTATACCAGACTGACTGGTCTCTGAGCTTCTGGAGATCCTCCTGTCTCTACTATCTCACCACAGGCACCCTAGGATTATAGATGCTTACACTACTGCATTTTGCTTCCCATGGGTTCTGGGGTTCTGAACTCAGGGCCTCATGCTTGTAAAACAAGAGCTCTATCTTCTGTGCCATCTCTCCAGCCCTGGCTTGGACTTTTAGGCAGAGAAATATGAACAACATTTTTAGGTCTAATGGAATATATTTTTAAATGAGTTTCAAGAATTAGCTAATGGAAGTCACATTGGCTTCTGTGTGGTTGTTGAGATCTGTTCTCATGTAGCCAACTCCCTACCCCCCACCTGCCCAGTCTCTCTACTACTGATTCTCTTGCCTTCACTTTCCTCATCCTGGGATTATAGGCATGCACCACCACATCTAGCTCCACACTGAACTTTAAACTCGAGAAAACTGCAGAACAATGAGGGAATGTCTATAGTGATTAGACTTTTCAGAGAGCAATAAATACTGCTAGAGTAGAGAAATGCCACTGTATTGGGCAGTGATTTATTGCTATAGATGGGATAAGAGCAATCACAAACAAAATCAAATAAGCTCATCCACTACTTCTGCACCAAGGAAGAACTACTTCTTTGGAACTGTGCACACATTGGCTTACATTGTAAGTGAGGGCTATGGTGACGGATGTGTTTTTCTGTGGGAAGAATACCTTCCCATTAGCAGTGGCGTTGGAAACCCTGAGACTCCATGTGCTGCTGGAGTGGCAGACACAGGCATTGTTTACAGTCCCTGTTTGGGGTCGGTGCTGCAAGTAAGAATTATATATCTAAGAATATTCACAATGTTTCTGATTATAATTTGAATGTTTTTGTGCATAGCTCTTAGATTATAAAAGTATAATATGTTCATAGTATCCCAGAGGCTCTATTTCAAAATGTAGTTACACTTGGGACTAAGACTTCAGCATTTGAACTGGGGAGGGAGGTATATAATTCAAGTCAATATGACTTTGAGTGTACACACATGAACCCTGGGCATCCTTGCTTCTTCTCATGACTGTACTACTGTGTTAGCTTGTCCTCAGCATGCATCAGTCCTAGCCAAACCCCACACTTTACTGGCTTCTTGCTGTTTGGACTTCTGACTAAGGTTCTCCTCAGAAGCACCTGTACTGACCCACCTAGGTAAACTAGTTTCATCCTGTTGCTTAGTATCCATCAGGATCCTGCTTGGCTTCTTTACTCATCCTGGTATCACCTGCATAGTTCTCTTGCTCACATGACTTTCTGTCTCTCCACAGCATTGTGAGCACTGACAATATGAGCTGTTTGCTGGTTCACCAGTTTCCTGTTGCAGGCTCATACTAAATCATATGCACATATGTAATAAATACTGGGTGAATAAACAAAATGTTGCACTTACCACTCAATATCTATCAGAGGCCATATGTTTGCTGTTTATATTGTATTTGTATTGGCTAGTTGTATTTGTATTAATTCATGTTTTCTACCTAATATAACATGATTCCTAATCTGAGTCAGAATGAAGATTCAGTCTTAAAAAAAAAAAAAAAAAAAAACTCCCCTTCCCTTTTAAAATGTTTAAAAGGGAGCTATAAGCATGGAGCCTCTGCAGGCATGTACAAAGCCATAGGCAGCAGAGACTTCAGGACATCCTCCATGCCTCTTCATATATGTGGAAGCTATATGAAAAGGGAAACTAGAAACTAATGAATTTCTGGATTCCAGGTTAGTTGGTAGACTCCAAGCTGCTTCTGTGTTATCAGGTGAAGGATAACAGTCAGTATAAGGAAAAGTAGACACTATTCTGAAGAGAAAAAGAGCTTCCGAAATTCACAAAGGTTGTTGACAGGAGACCTGAAAAGTGCAGAGGGGAACATCAGCCATGCATGATAAATAAGCCAAGCTGAACACAACTCCAGCCACATGGCACTGTGGTGGGGAGAGGAGAAGCAGAAGATACACCCAAAGTTAAGCCAGGAAGCCCGGGTGCAAAGAGATTGGCATCCTCCCTTCAGGAGGTCACAAGCCTCACATCCAGTGTGGGTTTCATTGAGACCACGACCCTCAGGATAGCAGCGGAGAGGAATTCCATTTTGTCACTGTATGGCACAGAGGTCTGGGTTTGGTTTCCATATTGAGAGGTTATATGTTGTTTCAAACTGAGCTGCCCTGGGAGCATGAGAACAAGACAAAACCACATGTGAAGGAAACTAAATTTAACCTGCCACAGCCCGAGGAAGAGAGACACCTCTGGGAGGCAGCTATGGAGAGAAGGATTGCTAAACTGACAGCTGGGCTGGGGCAGTGAGGTGCACAGGTAGCTGTACCCTGAATGGATAGGTGAAGAGGGCAGGTCTTATCAACTCAGAATAGCTTTGAGCCGGAGGTTAGCAGGAGTATCAGCCTCTGGAGTCACCTCTGTCACATCTTCCAAGGCTCAGCACTAAGTTAGACATCTCTGCCACATCCTCCAAAGCTCAGCACTAAGTAAGACATCTCTATCTCATACCCCAAGGCTCAGCTCTAAGTGAGACCTCTATCTCACCCTCCAAGGCTCAGCACTGAGACATCTCTATCTCACCATCCCCCAAGGCTCTGAAATAATGGAGACATCTCTATTTCATACTCCAAGACTCAGCATTGAGTGACCTCTATCTCACCCTCCTCCAAGGCTCAGCACTAAGTGAGACATTTCTGACACACATTCTCAGGATCAAGGACCATTCCAGAAGAGGTAGAAGAAAGAATACAAGAGCCAAAAGATGAGGATGACTGCTTTGAAATACAGTCTTTTAGACATAAAGTGGTCATGGCATTCATGACTCCACAAAGGCTGACACTACTTACACAAGACCTTCATGGGGGGGGGGGGTTGACATCAAAATAGAACAGGGACTGGATGGAAAGAAGAATAGATTCAGTGGAGAGGGTGTAGGGAAGGAGGGATAGGGAAGGAATGTGGGAGGGCATTATAATAATGGATTTAAAAAAATTTTATTGACAACTTCTATACTTACAGACAATAAACCATGATATTCCCTTCCCTCCCCATTCCCCTTCAGAACTCCACTCTCCATCATATCCCCTCCCTCTCTCCATTAGTCTCTCTTTTAATTTGATGTCATCATCATTTTCTCCTGAGGGTCTTGTGAAGGTGTTGCTAGGCACTGCAAGGTCATGGGTATTGTAGCAGACTGCTTCAGAATCACTGAGATGAACTTCCAGACCAGGCACAGTTATGGAGGAAGGGATATTATTTATTGAAGCTTAATGGCAGGAGAAGTGGCCTGCTCTCCACAAGACCAAGCAGAGAGAGGAAAAAGCCAACCAGGCACACAGCATACCTCAGGAACTCCTGCTGGGCACACTTTGCACATCTTTACAATGGAATCTCAAGCCCACCACCACACCTGAAGATCTGCCCAGGGACATTGCCTCTAGCCAGGTGGCTGCAGATGCAAACAACAAACTAATAAAACACTGAATATATTGGGGGACATCTATTCAAACTACCACAGGTATCAAGGCTAATTTCTGTCTGGACAGTTGCAGTGTAAGGAGTTGTACACTTCCTTTGGCTCTTACATTCTTTCTTCTCCCTCTTCCACAATGGACCCTGAGCTTTGGTGGGTGTGACAGAGATGTTTCAGTGCTGGACACTCCTCCATCCCTTCTTCTCAGCACTATGTTGCCTTTTGGGTCATCCCAGCGGTCATCACCATCTGAAAAGAGAAGCTTCTCTAACCAGAAGTGAGAATAATATTAATGCCCAGGCCGGCGGGGTTCAACAGAGGCTGGAGGGGAGGCTAAACCTGGATGGGGGACAAACAGGGACAAATAAGGAAGCCCTGCCTCAGACTCCGGTCAAGGCTTCAAATTTATTATTATTCATACAGAGGTATATATAGGGGAGGCAGGAAGAAGGTATGTGGGCAAATGAAATTTATGGCTACCAGATGTTTTGATTGAGGAGAGAGGGGTGGGGGGTCTTTTGAGTGATGGACCTCACGGATGTTTACAAGGATGTCTGTGTTGAGATCACAGGCAGGGCGGAGTTACATCAATCCTGTTTGTTAAGATACATATCTTTAGGTTACACCTTGTTCTTATCTACAGATCAAAGTAGGCTTTTTGGGAAGGCTTGGTAATTTTCACAGGAACTCAGGAAGCTGAAATCTTAACACAAAAAGTGGAGGCTTCTTCCTCCAAATGGTTGCAGTTTGGCTCAAGGTCCCCAACACATTAATATGTAAATATGAATATTAAGTGTAGTGCTTCCAGGGGAGTTTGGTGGGAATAATATATACATTTTGCCAGACAAGAGCAGGCTTTATACACCTAAGGCTCATGATCTCCCCTGCCATAGACTTTTGATTAGTTTTTTCAGTACCAGGCATGCATTCCCTCCCATAGAGAGGGCCTTCAGTCCAATTATGGAGCAGTTGGCTTCCCCAAGAGCAGACATGCCACTATTGCACCTGTTCGGTCATTGGGCCTGTCTGGCCAAACTTGAATTTTCCAGTGTCCACTGTTTTCACCGCTGATGACTTCTGTCTCCCATGGCTGCATGCAGTGCAGCTTTTTCCAGCTTTCAGTTGGCTGGTCTATAGGGAGAAGGTTTTCTGCTCAGCACCAGCTTGCTGTTCTCAGTGACCTTGCCTCTCAGGCAAGAGATGTCTTTAGCAATAAGGTCTTACCATCTGTTTCTCAAGGGAAACCAAGGGCCTTGGCAATAGCCTTTAATGTTTTGGAGGCTACAGGGACCTCACTGTCCAACAACTCACTGGATGGTATCCCATCCCAGGCACTGAAAATTTTCTAGTAACAATCTATAGCTTCTTGATGTGCCATTATTCAAAAAAGTAGGTTTACACAAGTCTTATTCAGACTATGTTGAATTTTGATTGACTCTCCCCTTGCCCTTCTTTTACGCATTCTCTTCCCCTGGCCTCGCTTAGGCCTTTCCCCTCCCTGTAATCTGTTCTTCTGCTTACATATATAAAATACCATCCACTTAAGTCCTTCCCTCTCCTCCCTCCCTTACAGCCTTTTACCAGCTTACTGGCTTCTGCTACCAATTTTTGGATTTTGTATAGATGTATGGAGGTTGACAAAAAGCTTAAAAAATAAAGTAATGAATACAGTGGGAAGCATCACTAATAGACTCAAGTAAGCATAAGAAAGACATGGTTGAAGGAGGAAATGCTATAATATCAAGAAGGAAAAGTAATGAATGAGCATGGCAACAATATCCAAGCACCAGAGATTCAATCAACAGACCATATCTGAGAATCCATGAGGCAGAAAAAATGTTGACATTAAAACATTTAAGGACAAATAAAGGTAAGTTATTTAATGACTATAACAGAAAAATTTCCACATTGAGAGAAAGGGGAATTCAAATGAAAGAGGCCTTTAGTACCCCAAACAAGCATGACATGTTATAGTCAAGATATCAGAAAGCAAAGATACAATATTGAAAGCTGTAATGGAAAAATGCCAACTCAACAACAGTGGCAAACATATTAGAGTAACATCTGTTCTCTCCTCACCAACTCCAAAAGCCAGGAAAGCACAGAAAGGTATAGTTCAGACTCTGAAAGTAAATAAATGCCAACCAAGATTGCTTTATCCAGCAAATTTATCTTTTAAAATTGTGCTGAAATGAAGACATTTCTAGATAAACACAAGACAGTATATATATCATCAACCATATTTCTTTGGGACATATGCAACAAGAGGAGCTATGGAATAAAGGCTAAATATATCTTTAAGTGTTTTGATATATGTCTCTAATTGCCTTTAAAAACTGTAATTTTATTGTACTTACCTTCTTTGTATAATTTCTTTAAGTGGTGAAGAAATTTCTTCAAATAGTAAAAACAATGATTGAAATGTAAAATGACTTAATATATGCTGGGATGATTTTCAAATTATTAAAGACATACCATTAAGTTTATTAATCTAAAACTGTCCTTTACTTCATGTTTGGATAATGTGTAAAATGATGCCAAATTATTATTGTTAAAAGACAGAATTAAAAGAAAAAAATCAGCTTTAGAAAAATGCCCACCTCATGTGTCTTGCCATAGAAACTTAAAAAAATTTTTTTAAATTTATTTGAGACAGAGAGGCAGAGAGAGAAAGAGAGAGAGAGAGAGAGAGAGCACATCAGGGCCTCTAGCCACTGAAAATGAACTCAGGATGCATGCGTCACCTTGTGCATCTGACTTATGTGGGTATTCTGGAATCGAACCTGGGTCCTTAGACTTCATAAGCAAGTATTTAACCATTAAGCAACCTCTCCAGCCTGCCATAGAAATTTTCAATTACTTTATTCTCTTCCTAAAAGTGACCACAGCCTTCCCTTTTTTATGAGAGATGACCAATGCAACTTTGCCTTTCTTTTTAAGTGTTTTCCTGGGAACACAGCATCAACTCAAAGGAAATACACTAGGAAGAAGAAAATTGCTAACTTACAGCTTCAATGACAAATTTCCCAAAATAGAAATGACATAAATTTTCTCATATTTAATCACCAAGCACTGCAGACCTGCATTCCTTTCCTCATAGATCCAGCAGCTATACATCAAGATGTTCACCACTGTGATTTCTCAATGGTGCCCTGAAGGCAGTGTCTTCAGTTCTGAGCCCACTTTGAATGGAAGAAAGGAGTGTCTTCTAGAATGTGGCCCAAAGAGGTTACAATGTGGGTTAAATCTCAGAATTGTTGCTCTTCCTGAGAGGACTGTTCTAGCATCTTCTCTCATAATGTGGATCTTCAATATCCCACAAATGCAGATCAGAAGTTCATGGTGTTTTAGGAGGTGGTGAACCTTCACCTACTGAGAGGAAGTGAGGTCACTGGGGTGTGCCCTTAAAGGAGGTTGTTGGGTGCTGGCCTATTCCTGCCCTCCCTCTTTGCTTTCTGG
This sequence comes from Orientallactaga sibirica, assembly GCA_036365145.1. NCBI lineage: Eukaryota > Metazoa > Chordata > Mammalia > Rodentia > Dipodidae > Orientallactaga > Orientallactaga sibirica. The sequence continues at coordinate 28,798,446 of JAEOAD010000026.1, read as the reverse complement.
TAGACAGGAAATGAATGGCTTTTCTCCACCTTATGCTCCCTGCTGGGATATTCTGCTTTACCACAGATTCAAAATAAATGCAATAAAAAAATGGACTGAATCTGCACCACCCCCCAAAACTGGTTAACAAAAATAAACTTCTTTTTTGAAAACCTCACGTGTTTTGTCATCATGAGGGAATGCTATCTTATCTCCCCAAAGATAAGGAGAATACTTGGCCTCCTCAGTCTTGGGTTCTCTCCATGGTCTGCAGCAGACTCACAAACTGCTGGCCCTCCTTGACACAGTAACCTATGGACAGGAAGTTGGGTATTATCTGGTTTCTATGGTAACCATGGCTGACCAAAGCAAAACCAGTTTATTATCTGAAACCTCTAGATCACGAATCTGTGGAAACAAAATTGGATGGTGTCCCATAGAATTGATAGCTTACTTCTCATGATAAGCTCCACCTGAATCAGCTTGTCAGTATTTTGTCCTCACAGACACAGTGTAAGTTCAATACTAAATAAATGGACTGAAGATCATGCCAGGAATATAGACACTCCATACATAGACATGTGAGGCTCACTCTAATGGATATCATTCCTTCATGACAGAGAGCTCTGATGATACATGGAGAGATGGGCATCTCCCCGTTCAATGTCTGTGTTCTCCCAACTGCCTTTCCCTCCAAACCACCCAATTGCAGGTGTGTTTTGTTTTCCATTTTATTGTTTGTCATTTTTCATTTGACTATAAGCTCCCAAAAAGCATTACTGCATCTTCTTTATCCAGTGCTGCTCCCCACACTTAGGATTCTATGCTATGTGCTCCACACAGGTAAGTGGAGTGGTCTGGATGTAATGAAAGGTTAGATGCATACTGATCACCATGGGTCTCTCAACACTCTGGGCCTGTGATTATTATCACTGACTGCTCATAGCCCTTTCCTTCCCACTAATGCTAACAGATAAAGCTTTCTCCAGAAGGAAAACTATTGATCTTTTCTAAGGTAAGTTGAGAATCCTGAAATGTACAGAGTTCTGAAGTCAGTTAAATGTATTCTATTAAAATTAAAAAGTAATACCCTCCAAGAAGATAACTTTTCTAAGGTAAGTTGAGAATCCTGAAATGTACAGAGTTCTGAAGTCAGTTAAATGTATTCTATTAAAATTAAAAAGTAATAGCCTCCAAGAAGATAACTTTTATTAGATTGATAAAACTGCCCAGGATCAAGCAAGACTGAGCTAAAGAAGACAGTCTTGGATTCCTAGCTAGCATGCTACCTCTGAGATCTGAGGGATGACTTTGCTTTTCTGAGTTTCATGTACCTCACCTATAAAATTATGGGAATAATTCCCACTTATAGAACATTAATAATATAGCTACAGGAATTTGAGCACAGAACAGAAATTTGTAACTATATATAAATATTTAAAACTATTACTTTTAATTAATTGTCAAAATAACATGAACCCTTTCTGAATCAGCATAAATCTGGTTCAGTGTGTTTTTCTCAGGGTCCTCCTTATAAGCTTGAACCCTAGCCTAGCTCAGTGCTTCAGCCTCCATCCTGCAGGAAGGGTGCAACTCTTCACTGTACTTCAATAAACAGTCTCCGTCTGCTTGAGACCAAGTCTAGTGTTTCTCTTGTGCCTTTCTTTCACACTTTCATTATACAGCAATAAACATGTCAATGGTTGCTAGGTTGTGTGGGGTGGAGAGATGAGTGAAACAGGTGAGGCACAGAGGAGTTTTAGAAGTGAAACTGTTCTGACGGGTATTGCCATTGTGAACAGAGAAGAGCACATACATGTCAAACCCCACATAACTGCCACACAAAGAGTGAATCCTAATTGTGGTTTGAATGTAAAAAGTCCACCACAGGTTGTGTGTTTGAAAACTTGTTCCCCAGACAATAGTGCTGTTTGGGAGGGTTGGGGAACCTTTAGGAGATGGAATCTTTTTAAAGGAAGTGGGTCAATGGGGAGGGGCCCTAAAGTTTTGTAGCCCTATTCAACTTCTTGTTCATTCTCTGCTTCCTGTCTTTTGATGTGACACCTGCTCTATCCTGCTATGCCTTCCTTGCTATGATGGGCTCGATCCTCTGGTACTGTAAACCAGAACAAATCCTTCCATAATCTAAGTTGCTTCTGGTATTTTTTTTTCACAGCAATGAGAAAGTAACTGATATAGAAAATTGGTAATAGGATTGGGTAGGATATTTTGGCTTTCAATTAGATTAATAGGTGAAGTGCAGAGGATTTTTAGAATAGTAAAACTGTTCTATATGACTGTGCCATGACAAATGGAGGACACTGTCAAACCCCACATAAGTGCATTAGAGAGTGAACCCAATGTAAACTTTGGCTTTAGTTATTAATGATATATCAGTGATACTCTGTCAATAATCAATAATGATGCAAACTGTGTTGGAGGAAGATGGGAATATTCTATACACTGTGCCAAAAAAAGGTCTATAAATCAAAGCATGGTTCTGAAAAACAATACTGCTTATTTAAAATGCAAACCTGAATGCAAAATAAATGGAAGAATTAATGTAATGTGGAAATGCTTTTTGATGGAAAGGCACTCCTCCTATTTATGGGTGGTATTGTAATATGTTTCTCTCTCGCCCCAAGAGTTCTAAGAAATGGATTGCTCTATCTTAACAAGATGTTGTTCTATCTGTCCTTTCATAGGACATTTCTAAAAAAGAAATTATTTTGAGAGAGAGGAGAATATGAATGTGCAAGGGTCTTCAGCCACTGTAAATGAACTCCAGATGCATGAGTCACCATGTGCATCTGGCTTAAGTGGGTCCTGGGTAATTGAACCTCAGTTCTTTGGCTTTGTAGGCAAATGCCTTAACTGCTAAGGCATCTCTCCATGCCCTCATGTAACTTTTTTTAGATTGCAGAAAGAGGTAGAAAGTCATTAATGGTTTCAACAACATCAGCCTCCAAGTTACTGTGCATCTAAGCCTTTTCTTTTGATCTTTTTATCTGTGTGTCTTGATACCTTGTTTAAGAGAAGACCAAGAATATGGGGAAGTCCATCTGGGCAGACTCTGTCCTCTAAGCCCTTCCAGACTTGCTTTGTGGCCTCAATATCGAGTTTAAGTTACTAAGGGCACCTTGCCTGCTTCCACAGTGGGTTTTTTTTTTGGGGGGGGGACAGATTTTAAGCAGAAATTTGCAATGAAATGTTACATGCTCCTAGGAGGGAAACATTCAACAATAAAGGGAGGGAAATGTAATCAGTGAAAAGGAGCTAGGAGGACCAAAACAACTTAATGGAGGAGAAGAGCTAGGTCACTGGTAGAAAAGATTAAATCAGATTTAGGCTAATATAACTAAAAATGGAGGAGCACTTTATGAAGTTTGTCATTAATCACAGTTAAGTAAACCAGATTTGGGAAAGTGCAGAAACCCAAACAAGAGCTTCAGAGATGTCCAATGCAGTAAGGTGCATCCCAGGAACTTCACCAGTTTACCACTTGTATAACTCAAGGCAGGCATTCCAAATTGCCTGACATAATTCACATGCACCACAATCCTCTCCTGTCCAGGGGCTTGGGAACCTGGGGGACAATTGGTCCTGCTGAGCTTATCTTCTTCAATAGGGGAGTTCCTGACGGCACAATATATCCGTTAGAAGTTATGTCATAAATCAGTGGAATCCTCAACAAATCAATGAGGTGATCATTCACCCCACGAAGGCAGCGGGAAAGGAGCTCAGGCAGGTGGAACAAAAACAAAAGTACAACTTGTCAGTCAGCTGGAAAGTAGGACTTGGGTGGTATGAATAAGTCATGCACTTCAGTTGATATCATCCTGTTTAGTAGTTATCATCTGTGAGTTCCCATACGAACCCTGCGCTCCTAGTAGAAATACAGGCCTAAGTTCCTGTGAATTTCTGGATTTTTTTAGGCTGGGGGGGGGAGGTTCCGAGGTAGGGTCTCACTCTAGCTCAGGCTGACCTGGAATTCACTCTGTAGTCTCAGGGTGGCCTTGAACTCTCAGCAATCCTCCTACCTCTGCCTCCCAAGTGCTGGGATTAAAGGCGTGCGCCACCACACCCGGCCCAAATTTCTGGATATTTTTGATACATCAATACATAACATTATTTTATGTGTTTTTGCTTAAAATATTTAATAAATGTTCCATAAATATTGAGCTTGTAGCCAATAGCACTGTAACTATTGCCTAAACAATGTCAGTGATGTTATTAATACATATTCTTCCTCAGTAACACATAACACAGGCTTCTTGTGTGGAGGGGCTTCAGATAGCTGTTCAGTACTGTGCTGGTATGTCTCCTAAAGAGAAAAATCAACAACAAAAGCACACAAAACTGAAATCCATGAAAATATAACACTAAACCAGCAACAGAATCGGCACATGAATATTTGCTTATGATAGAACAGTGAAGGGAGGAAGGCACTCTCCGGCTTTGTGTGTGGCGGGGCTGATACGTTTATTTGACAATCAACATTTTGTGTGTGTGTGGCGGGGCTGATACGTTTACTTGACAATCAACATTTTGTGTGTGTGTGGCGGGGCTGATACATTTACTTGACAATCAACATTTTTTGTGTGTGGGCGGGCTGATACATTTACTTGACAATCAACATTTTTTGCCACTTTGGATATCTTTGAATGATCATGAAAGTTTACCAGTTGTAGATTTTGTGGCTATAAATGAATGTTAATGAGCAGGTGGATTCAAATTACCTATAAATAATGATGATTATAGATAATGTTGATGAATGTTTAGGAGCTGAGGGAAACAATAGAGCTGGCAGATGCCAGGGGCTGGAGAGAAAGACAAAAGGAAGAGATAAATATGAGGTCATGCATAGCAGGTGCAGCCTGCCTGCTCCATCCACAATACTGCATGCTCAGCAAAGGACACAGGACCATCAGGGAAGGTCTTGAGGCAAAACAAGGACATGATCTTGTTTGTGCACCAGATAGAGTGAGAATTGGAGGCAGGTGGGATGAACATCCACATCTTGATGATGATTTATGTTTTTGTCTGAACAATTTTTCTCCTACTTTACTTCTCTCATTCTTATGTATGCCATCCCATAAAAGGCCACCATTATATCATTTATACTACATCATTATAGCAGCAGCCAATGAATTTTCTCACATCAATTATAAGCATGGATTAAATGCTATACATTGGCATTTTTGTCCTTCCCTAAAAACATGCAAATAAGGATGAACAAGTAATTTAATGTAATAATCAAAAGCCTTGAATTTGGAGTAGATATGAACTGAGGTTATGGCTTTTGTGGGTACTGGAGATCCAGCCTGGGTTCTTAGCGCCTTCACAGGCAAGTACCTTAATGGCTAAGCCATCTCTCCAGCCCATTTTTAAAATTATATTTATTTATTAGAGAGAGAGAGAAAGAGGCAGAGAAAGGGAATGAGGGCAATCTTTTATGCTTATAAACTGAGTCCAAAGTTATCGCAAAAGAGCTTTAGGAAAATGAATGTTTCTAAAAACAAATGTGAATAAATCTACTTATCTATATGTCTATCTGCCTATCATATGTATCCATGTGTTTTATATATATATATATATATATATGTATATATATATATAATTTATTATTTATCTATATGTATCGATCATCTATCTATCCTCTACCTATAATTTATCTATTGTTAACCATCTACTGTCTATCTATCATCAAATGACATTTTTATGTTTTTTGTGTCTTATTGGCAAAATAAGAAATCAGTCCTCTACTTGTCTGTGGCCTTATTCTAGCCCAGCCAGCAGCTTCCCTCACCATTGTGGTCATAGAGCACACTGCCATGGGAACATCAAGTTCTAATGTTACCATAGAATTCCTCACATGACTAGGGCTCTGGCTATCTAAGATTGATTAAGTGTTCTGGAGCTCTAGCCTGTGATCACATGACATTCATGATCCCAGTTATGCAAGTGTTCCTTCTCGAGAATATGTAATATAGGATATTGTAATATCTACCCTAGCTAGGTGGGCCTATACTCTGGCTCTGTTATTTTATAATGCATGATCCCAGTATGTGCTTGTCTCTCTAGTGTGTGCTTACTTGTCTCACTGCCAGAGACTACATGCAATCAGTGTGAACTTGGCTCACTGCCAGAGACTGCATGCATCCACTGTGTGCTTCTGTCACTGCCAAAGACTGTCTATATCCACTGTGTGCTTATTTCACTGCCAGAGACTAGATGCATTCGCTGTTTGCATGTCTCACTACCAGAGACTTCATGGACCCACTGTCTGTTTTATTGACTGCTAGACTTCAGGTAGCCACCACATGATTGTCTCACTATCAGAGAGTGCATGCATCTTCTATGTGCTTTTCCCACTACCAGAAATTGCATACATCCACTTTGTGCCTATTTCATTGACAGACTGCATAAATCCACTGTGTGCTTCTCTCACTGCCAGACTGCATGCATGTTCTGTGTGCTTGTCTAACTGCCAGAGATTGCATGTATCCAATGTGTTATTGTCTTACTGCCAGACACTACATACATCCACTATGTGCTTGTCACACTGGCAGAGACTGTATGCATCCACTGTGTGCTTGTCTCACTCTAAGAGACTGCACAAACCTGCTGTGTGCTTGTCTAAATTCAAGTCTACATACACCCGCTGTATGCTTGTCTTACTGCCCCAGACTGCATGCCTCTGCTGTGTGCTTGCCCCACTGCCAGAAATCACATGCACTCACTGTGTGCTTATTCTCTTACTGTCAGAGACTGCTTGCATCAGCGGTATACTTGTCTCACTGCCAGACTTCATGCACCCACTGTGTGCTTGTCTCACTGTAAGACTGCATACATCTGTTTTATGATTGACTCAATGCCAGAAACTACATGCATCACTGGATTCTCTCACTGCCAAAACTGCATGCATCCAATGTGTGCTTGTTTTACTGGGAGACACTTAATTTATCTGCACTGTGCTTGTCTCACTACTAGAGACTGCATGTATCTGCTGTGTACTTGTCTCATTGCCAGAGATTGCATGTATCTGAAGTTCCCATGTCATACTGTCAGAGAGTATATGCATCCACTGGATGCTTATCTCACTACCAAAAATGCATATAACAACTGTGTGCTTTTCTCACTGCCAAACAGCATGCACACACTGTGTTCTTGTCTCACTGACAGAGACTGTATGCATCTGTTCTGCGCTTCTCTAACTGCCAGCATGCATTTATCCACTGTGTGTTTGTCTCCCTGCCACAGACTTCTTGCCTCTACGGTGAGCTTGTCTAACTGTTAGAGATGGTATGCATCCACTGTGTGCTTGTCTCACTGCCAGAGTCTGTATGTATATGTTGTGATGTCTCACTATCAGAGACTGCATGCATGCACTGTGTGCTTGTCTCACAGCCAGACTTCATGCATCTGCTGTATCTCACTGCCAGAAACAGCATGGACCCACTGTGTGCTTGTCTCAGTACCAGAGACTACATGCAAACACTGTGTGTTTGTCTCACTGTCAGACTGCATGCATCCACTGCTGTGCTTCTCTCACTGCCAGAGATTGCATGCATACAATGTGTGCTTGTCTTACTGCCAGAGACTGCATATATCTGCTGTTTACTTGTATCACTACCAGAGACTTCATGCTTCTCTCACTGTCAGAATTCATGCTCCCACTGTGTGCTTTTCTCACTACCAGAGACTGCAGGCATCTTGGGTTTGCTTACCTCATTGCCAGAGACTGCATGCACCCACTGTGTGCTTGTCTTACTGCCAGAGACTGTATGCATGCATTGTGTGCTTGTCTCATTGCCACAGACTTCATGCATCTGCTGTGTTCTTGTCTCACCATCACAGACTGCAAACATGCACTGTGTGCCTGTCTCACTGCATGAGACTGCATGCTTCATCTGTGTGTCTGTCTCTACCAGACTACATGCATCATCCATCGTGTACTTGTCTCAGTCTCAGAGACTGTATGAATACACTGTGGGCTTGTCCCACTGCTAGAAAATGCATGCACCTGCTGTATGCTTGTATCACTGCCAGAGACTGCATGCATCCAGTGTGTGCTTTTTTCACTTCCAGACACTGTACTTTTCTTACCAGCAGAGAGTGCACATTTCCACTGTGTCATTGTCTCACTATTAAAGACTTTAAACATCGACTGCGTGTTTGTCTCACTTTCAGGCTGCATGTACCCACTGTGTGCTTGTCTCAATATCAGAGACTGCATGCATCCACTATGTGCTTGTCTCAAAGCCGGAGACTTCATGCACCCACTGTGCTTCTCTCACTGCCAGAGACTGCATGCAGCCTCTTTGTTCCACGTCCAGAGACTGTCTGCACCCACAGTGTACTTATCTCACTGCTAGAGATTGTAGCCATCGTTTTGTGCTTGTTTAACTGCCAAATTGCATGCATCCACTCTGTGCTTGTCCTACTGGCAGAAACTTCAAGCACCCACTATAACCTTGTCTCACTACTAGAGACTGCAAGCACTGACTGTGAGCTTCTCTCACTGACAAACAGCATGCATCCACTGTGAGCATCTCTCACTGCCAGAGATTGCATACATCTGATGCGTGTTTGTTTCACTGTCAGAGAATACATGAATCCACTGTGTGCTTGTCTCACTGGGAGACAGTATATGCATCCATGTGTGCTTGTTTCACTGTTAGTCTGCATGCACCCAATGTATGCTTGTGTCATTGTCAGAGATTGTATGTATGAACTTTATAATGATCCACTGCCAGAGACTGCATGCGTCCATTGTGTTCTTATTCCATTGCCAGAATTCAGGCACCCCTTTGTGTGCTTGTCTCACTGTCAGAGACTGTATACATCTTCTGTGTGCTTGTCCCACTGCCAGATACTTCACAGATCCTCTGTGTGCTTTTCCCAGTGGCAGATAGTGCATGTAACCACTGTGTGCTTATCTCAGTGCCAGAGACTGCATGCATATAGTGTGTGCTTTTATCAATTCCAGAGAATGAATGCATTCACTGTGTGCTTTTTCTCACTACCAGAGACTGCATGTATCCACTGTGAGCTTGTCTCTCTCCTGCTCTCATTAAACCCTTTGTTCAGTGCCTCTATCCAGACCCTAACATCTAAAATGTATCAAAATGAGTTCTCTTTTCCAATAAAGATGAAATTAATTAATAGTGGATAAAATTCATTATAACTAAAAGTACACACTAACCCTAAGTGCTCCATGTTGTTTGGAGTGGTTCCCAGTTTAATTCAACTGGATGGTGGTCTAGAATGAAGTTGTTTTTTTTTTGTTTTTTTTTTTCCAAAATACTTCCAAAAACACTGTACTTTCCATCTCCTATTCCTTACTCATATTCTAATAAGAGGTGACATGCCTCTTTTCCTACAAGGTTCTCTTTGGTCATGTAACTGGCCTCGCACAAAGGAATATATTGTAAAGAGGCATTTATATCCCTGCCTTTGGCTATAAGATTTTTGGCACAGTGGACCTCAAGAAATTTGAGTTTCTCCATGAGTTTAATTCTGGGAGGACAAAAAGAAGAGTGTTAGGATAGAAGGGTGTTAGAGTAGGACGATGTTAGGATAGTAGGGTGTTAGTATGGGAAGGTGTTAGAATAGGAGGGTGTTAGAGTAGGAGGATGTTAGGATAGGAGGGTGTTAAGATAGGAGGATGTTAGGATAAGATAGTGTTAGACTAGAAGGGTGTTAGGATAGAAGGTTGTTAGGATAGGAGGGTTGTGGTGGTTTGATTCAGATGTCCACCATAAACTTATGCGTTCTGAATGCTAGATACCCAGCTGGTGGAAATTTGGGAACTGGAGCCTCCTGGAAGTGATTTATTATTGGATGTAGGCTTATAAGTGTTATAGCAAGCTTCCCCTTGCCAATGTTTGTGTGCTTTCTTGCTGCTGTGGTCCACATGATGCTGGCCAGGAGGTGATATCCACTCTCTTCTCATGCTATTGTTCTCCCCTGCCATCATGGATCTTCCCCTCTAGTTTGCAAACCAAAATAAATCTTTTCCTCCCACAAGCTGCAATTGGTTGGGTGTTTTCTGCTAGAAGCATGAAGCTGATGGCAACAAGGATGTTAGAGTAGAATGGAGTTAGGGTAGGAAGGTGCTAAGATAGGAGAGTGTTAGGTTAGGATGGTGTTAGGGTAGGAAGGTGTTAAGGTAGGAGGATGTTAGGGTAGGGGGTTGTTAGGATAGGAGGGTGTTAGGGTAGGATGTTGTTAGTGTAGAAAGGCGTTGGGATACGAGGGTATTAGGTCTCAGGCTCTAACTCTAATATCTTCAGTATCAGTGATCTGCCTAGAATGTAATCTTTTGTAGCATTCTCTCTCTCTCTCTCATCTCCCTCTTTCTCCCTTCTATCTCATGTGTGTGTGGGGGGTGTTGGTGTATAACTACTTAATGTATGAATGAGCAATAAAGGGATGACACTTGAGTAAAACAGAGGCTACACTGGTTATGAAGGGCCATGCCTTATTAAAATAAGGACATAGTGGTTTTCTTTTAATTATTGGCAATTTCTATACTTACAGATTATAAACCATGATAATTTCCCTGCCACTTTCCCCGTGACAACTCTACTCTCCATCATATCCCCTCCCTCTCTCCATTAGTCTCTTTATTTTGATGACATCATCTTTTTCTCCTATTATGAGGGTCTTGTGAAGGTATTTCTAGGTACTGTGAGGACATGGACATCAAGGCCAATTTCTGTCTGGACAGTTGCAGTGTGGAGTGGTACCCTTCCTTTGGCTGTTACATTCTTTCCACCAACTCTTCCACAATGAACCCTGAGGCTTGGAGGGTGTGATAGAGATATTTTAGTGCTGGACTCTCCTCCATCCCTTCTTCTCAGCACTATGCCAAGAAACATCCTTAGTTGCCATAGGTGGAAAGAGTGGTGCAGGAATACAGTGGATACAGTGATCCTGAATGCCACAGAGCACCAAGGACAAGACCTCTCCTGCTGCAAAATGTCATTCACGCCAAGACAGTGAAACTCTGCAGTAAAGGGTGTGCTGTCATATCCAATACACTTTTCATTAATCACTTAACAAGCCTGCAATGGCAGACTAGGCTGTTCTCAGCAACGAGGCTTTAAGTAGAGATAAGGTTGTTGCTACCCTGAAATCACATCCAAATATAATCTGAGCAAGATATTCCTGACCTGTAATACAGAAGTACATAGTAATATCTAAACTGCACAGATGTAGTAAGAATTAGGTCAAATGCATTTAGAGATAAGCTCTCTTGCTCATCTTCCTAGCATCTCTTTCAAATTCTTTGTAACGTCTTCTCTGAGGACCTTTTGGTTTAGGATGCTTGGATTGCTAAGAAGCTCCTGGTTGTGTTTAGAGAGAATATGCATTTTATTATTAATTACATCATGGCATACTTTTTATTCACTTGTCCACATCTGCATGGCAAAGGTTAATGCCAATAAATGACCAAGTGGAAATTCCAAATGCCGAAGACACAATAAATCATAAATATATATAGTTCAGTCTTCCATCTGGTCATGTTATTGGCAGAGAGGCTGGCATATGGCAGACCCTACACCAAGTGCTAGGCAGTGCAGTGGTCATTGCACAGCCCATGAAACCAGGGCCTCCCTGACTTACAACCCACCAAATCTTCTGCAATGTTTCAATTAGCCAAAGAGAAGAATAATCAGAATAAAATAAACTAGAATCAAAGAAAAGCATGCTTCAGTGATGGACAGATGGTTTGGGAGGAAAGGCACTAGCCTGTTAAGCCTGATGGCCCAGATTTGATTCCCTAGCCAGGTACACATAGAAGCACATGCGTCTGGAGTTCGTTTTCAGCAGTAGGAGGTCATGGAGTATTCTCTCTCTCACTCTCTCTCTCTCAAATGAATAAATATTAAATAATGAAAACATGATTCAGTCTGTTCTATAATCTTTGCACTGATGCCAAAGGAATGTTCTGTTAAATACCTGCAAGGGAAGACTCCCTTTAGAGTAACAACAGGAGAGCATCAATGCCTTGCCTTGAATCAGTGCTTGCAAATAGGCCTGGTGCTGTGATTCACAGAACTTCTATGGACAAGAAGGATATCTTCCAGGAAAGCAGAGGACCCAGTTTTGCTCTGTGGCTAGGATTCGTGCATGCTACCTTCAGTTCCAAAAATAGTACCTTAAATCATTGGTGTTCTTACTTTTTTATTATTCAGTAATGTCACATATGTCCTTTGCCCTCCCTGTACCTCTCTTTCTCCTCATTTCGTCATACTCATCCTTAGTTACCATTTTGTCTTTACAGGTTTTATTCACACTTGTATTTCCATATACATCTACTTATAGATAGCACAAGCTAGGATCCGCATATCAGAGAGAGAATGCGGTTTAGATTTTTCTCAGTTTGCATCACTTCACTTCCTGGGAGAAAAGAGAATTGGGAGTGAGACGACAGGACAGGGGTGAAAATCAACTAGAACAAATAGTATTTTTAAAAATTTTTAGTTTAATTAAAAAACACGAGTATGACCTATTTTCACTGGATCAAGAAAGACAGTATTGTTTCCAATTTATCCATTTTCAGATTGATGTATGTTTGCTTATAAAAAGCCTACTGGATTTTTACATTAAAGGTAGACTGGCAATGTTATACAATTCTTTGAAGGATGGTTTCCTAATTGAACAAACAAGACACTAAGATAGAAAGAGAGCATTTTTTGGACTCTTCACTGAAGGTAAAAATCACATTTGATAATAACATATTACTAATTCCCCTTTAATCAAGGAACAAAAGAGACCAGAGTATCAGGGAAAGGGCTTCAGAAATCTTCTTGGAGAGTGCAGTTTTTTAATTTTCCCTCTGTCACATTTGTGTACCTTGAACATCAAGGACTGCAAACTCTCTTTAGGGCTTCTTCTAGCTTTCATGGGAGAAATGACCCTTGAAGTATGAATTCTAAGGTAGCCAAGAGGGCTGTGGAATTATCAATCCACGAGATATAAGAGAAAAAAGACACCACATGGAAACCTGAGGAGAAAACTGAAAACTACAATATAATCATGGGTAAGGATTTTATTCTCCCTTCAGAATCTGGGGGGAAAAGCAGTGAGGTGTGACATAACACAACTTTTTCCTCCAGCTCATTTCTCAAGGGAACTGAAAATCAATTGGCTTCCCTCCAACAAGACCTGCCTCTAGATGTGTCTGTGGAGGCCTCAGACTTCAGGGCACAGGATAACAGGGAAACCCCGAGAGCAAAATGTAAAACTTGATTGTTCCACTGGCCAGGCTGTGGTAATCACAGAACCTTGATTTCATAGATTTAGTTTTAATTTAATAAAGATTCAACTAGCCACAACAAAAACACAGTTTCTGAAGAGTGGTGCCAATAGATGTAGAGAAGTCCAATTTACCAATGAATCTAATTCTAGCACTCAAGTAATTAATTTAAAATGGTTTCAATTCAAAGTAAAACCTAGTGCATACTGAAATTATATATGTGTGTATTTATATATGTGAATATATAAATTCATTCCCTTTGGTAATGATTATAAATTAAAATTTTGACTTTTGTTTCAACATTGAGCACAACACATTGGGACCAAATTTACTGTTAGAACACACAACATGAATCCAGTTTGATATAGGAATTCAGTGGCAAACATACATAAATTATTTTAGAAAATTGTCTAATAATCTAAACCCAATTTCTTTTCTCCTGTTACCTAGAATATTGTTGTTTTCAAAGCATCTTGCTTTGCAATAGTTTATCATCATACAGGTAAGCAAACCTAACTGTATTTTATCTTCTTAGTCAAATATTGGTTAAAGTGAAATTACTTTTAGTCATGGTAAAATATTAGCATAATTAATGTGGGCAGAAATTGCAACTGTTTCTCTCAAGAAAATAGAATTTACTTTAAGATCCAGGAGAAACATAAACTTGAAAACTTACTGATTACTCATGTTGGTGTAAAGTGTTAGGATACTCACAATACTTACTTCTCAAATACATTCCTGACAAAGAAGCAAGAGCCCTTATGTACTTGTGTTGAATACAAACTATAGAAATATAAAGTTTTCTAAATGAAATTAATGACCATTGTGATTATGGTTTTACATGTATCTCTCGTAGACTTTATCAAAAACATATTTTAGCTGGGTGTGGCAGAGCACACCTGTAATCTTAGCATCTGGAAGGTAGGGGCAGAAGTGGAAAGTGAAGGTCATTCTTGGCTATATAACAACTTGAAGGCAAGGTTGGGCTACATGAGACACTGTCTCAAAATAAGATAAAGAATGGGGCCACATTTTCATACATACTTTTAAATAACAATACACATGCTTCACTGTAACCTAACACATGACATTAGACCATAAGTATTTCTGCGGTATTAAGTTCTTTATCTATAACATCAACTTAATTTCATATTAACAGTATAATTATTGCTTAGGTGATGACTGTCCATTGAAAATATATCCAAATTCTTAGATTTTTGAAAACTTATCAAATTCTTCAATTTTTTATTCATTTTTACTTAGCATACAAAATGTGTTTCATTATAACAGTCTCACAGGTATATTATTGTATTTGGCTCATATCCACAGCCTTCCATTATCCTCTCTAGTTACCCTCTGCCATCCTGTGGGTTCATTTTCCTTCATATAAATCTAGATTTTGCATATGAGAAAAAGTACTTGATACTCATCTTTCTGAGTCCAATTTTACTTTTAGGATACTTATCTGCAATATCTATTTTTTTCTAATGGAAATGCACACATTTACAGCCCATTTCTTCATACACTGGCAATATTGATTTTAATGCTTCTCCTTTCCCACAAGCCTCCTTGGTTGCTGGTTAGCACTATGTGAAAAGCAGCAATTTGTGGCTTAACACCTAGACAAAGGCCCAGGTTCTCAGAGGAGGAGTCCATGAGGTAAGAGACTACTCCTAGCCACCACCTGCCCTCAGCTACAGACAAGAGCCAGAGGCTCTTGCCACAGAGGGAGGAAGTCACTTGGATACCCATCTCCCAAGGAGGCTAAAAAGTCTCCTCCAGTTAGCAGATTAGTTTAAACCCCATTCATGATCACCTGAGTGACAGAGAAAGATGAATTCCAAGGGGAGAAGTGCTTTATCACTGTGAGAAAAATTCCATTTTTATGAAGCACCATTACTGATGGGAGAGCCTCCATAAGGCCCATCTATCCTGAGAGAGCTATTGGAAGTCAATGGGTGCTTAATCAAGGGGATATGTTTTTAACTGGTATAGCCACTGGTATGTTGCCTAGACTTTAGTGAGTAATCCTTCACACAAGAAACCTTATTTTAATTCAGTGGGTTGTAAAAGTATGATATGAAAGTTGGAAGGGGATTAGATAGGAAGAAGAGGAAGGGGTTTAGCAACAGAAAGAGTATAAGAGAGGTGAATGGAGGATGAATCATGTCAAAAAATGTTATGAAATCATCAAAGATGAAATAAAATAATAATAAACCTGAAAATATTTTTTTAAAAAGGAAGGAGGTAAATATTATAGAAACAGGAAAATTGAGAATAATACAAAGAACAAAATCTCAAAGAGAAGAAATAGAGGGAAGGTCTCAATGTCCCCTGGCAAAGCCACCAGAAATGTACCTGTAATGAGCAAGTTTTGGTCATTGCTCTTTGTTGGGTGGCAGAACTGAGGCCACAGGGGCTGTGGGGTACATAACCAAAAGCATGCTAGAGTCTGTTTTTGTACATTGGAATTAGCGGTTGTGTCGACCAGTCCATAGTAATTGAGCTATAGATGGGAACACCAGAATTGCATCCAGCGAAGGCTTCTATTCATTTTATTAATGATTATAATTAGTTTTTATGTAATATTACTTTCTTGTCATGTTTTAAGATAACTTCAAAGAGGAACTTCAGCTATAGAATCTTACATTATTTGGGTTTATGTAGTAGTGAGGATTGAACTTTGTGCTAGGCAAACAGAGTTCTCTTTTTGTCATTTTGATGCATCTTTAGTCTCCCTGGTATTTGCCACTATCTGTAAAAAAGCCAGTCCTCCAACTAAAGAGATGGCTCAGCAGTTAAAGGGACTTGTTTGCAAAGCATGATGGACTGGGTTCAGTTTCCCAGTACCCACTCAAAGCCAGATGCACAAAGTGGCATATGTGTCTGAAGTTTGTTTGCAGTGGGAAGAAGTCCTTGAGTGACCATACTCTCTCTCTCCCTCTTTCTCTCTCTCTACCAAATAAAATATTTTTTAAGAGCAGGGATTTACCAAAAGTGAAAGCAGCATGGATCGAAGTGAACAGTAGACTTTTTGAATTTCTTGCTAGGGTCTATGACCTTCCAAGCCATATGCTTCTGACTTGGTTCTCAGTACCAGACATGAATTCCCTCCCAATGAGTTGGGCCCTTATCCAATCAGAGATCATTTGATTACCCCATAACATATGTGCCACTATTGTACCAGTGGGTAAATCTTGCCTGGCTAATTTACTTTGTAGCTCGTAGGAACTAACTTTTAGGATCTAGTATTTGTACACACTGTTGATGACTTTCATCCTCCAGCAGCGTGTGTGCTGCTTTTCAGCAGGAAGCTAACTTTCATCTTAGTTACAGCTTGATCTTTCAATATCCTACCACTGTAGTCTGTGGTGTGTTCAGCAACAGGGTCTTACTATCTAGTTCTGGTGGTTCAGGCACTTTGGTCATAACCTGCATTACTTTGGGAATCTCTCTGACCTATAACTCACTGTATGGAGAAAGGATGACCTCATTCTGGCACTGGGATTTACCAGCATATTGTTTTAGGGTAAAGCTTTCTCCACCAGAGTGGAGTACTTCCACACAATCTATATCTCCCCCCTCTTTCTTTTTCTCTCTTTGAGAAAGTTATATATTTAAATTAGCTAATGATGAAATAGGTTCCTATAATACACATAATTTTGTATCTCTCCTTCTTCCCTCCCTTTCCTTTGTCTCTCTTTAGACCTTTCTATTCCCCATATTCTCTCCCTCCACTTTCCTGTTTATAATCCCCTCTCCTATTCCCTTCCCACTTCCCCTCTCTGCAACCCTCATTGTAACATCCTGAACAGTACTACTAATACTACAACTAATGGT
This sequence comes from Orientallactaga sibirica, assembly GCA_036365145.1. Taxonomy (NCBI): domain Eukaryota; kingdom Metazoa; phylum Chordata; class Mammalia; order Rodentia; family Dipodidae; genus Orientallactaga; species Orientallactaga sibirica. The sequence continues at coordinate 28,781,357 of JAEOAD010000026.1, read as the reverse complement.
CCAATGAGACTATTCCAACTTATGATCTGTTATGAGAGAAAACATACAGTGTTTGTCTTTCTAAGCCTTGGTTACATCACTTAACATAATTTTTATGAAAATTCTGTAATTACATTTTTTCTTACTGCTGAATAAAAATATATTTGTGTGCTGGAGAAATGGCTTAGTGATTAAGGCACCTGCCTTCTAAGCCCAAGAACCCTGGTTCCAATCTCCAGTGGTTCCAATCTCCAGGTCCCACATTTAGCCAGATGCAAAAGGGGTAACAATGCCGCACTTGACCACAAGGGGGTGATTGCAACTGGATTTCATTCTCAGCAGCTGAGAGGCTGCTGGTGAGCCCATCTCTGTCTGTCTTCTTCTCCCTCTCTCTCTGTCTCTCTCTGTCTCTCTCCCCCAAAAAATACATTTGTTACCACAACTCCATTATCTACTCATCAGTTGATGGGCCTGGGCTGGTTTCATTTCCTAGCTAGTGTGAATAGAATAGCAACAAACATGGCTGAAAAAGTATCTCAGTAGTAAAGTATAGAGTTTTAAAGGATATGATATATGTTCAGGAGTGGTAATAGCTGTATAAAATGGTATGTCTGTTTTTAGATTTTCTTTGAATTTAACTTTCTTATATATTTTTTATTTCATTTGAGAGAGAGAGAGAGAGAGGTGTGCTGGGTCTCTAGCTTATGCGAATGAATTCCAGATGCATGCACTACCTTGTGCATATGGCTTATGTGGGTCCTGGAGAATAGAACCTGGGTCCTTTGACTTTGCCAGCAAGTGCCTTAACCATTAGGCCATCTCTCTAGCCCTGTTTTTATATTGTTGAGGACCTTCCATACTGACTTCCATAGTAGCCATACAAGTTTGTACTTCTACCAGAAGTAGATGAGGGTTACTCTTTCCATGCCAGCATTTTTTGTCCTTTATTTTTATTTTATTTATTTTTGTTTTTCAAGGTAGGGTCTCACTTTGGCTCAGGCTGACCTGGAATTCACTATAGTCTCAGGATGACCTTGAACTCACAGCAAATCTCCTACCTCTGCCTTCCAAGTGCTGGGATTAAAGGTGCACCATCGCGCCCAGTTTATCCTTTAATTTTTTGATGATAGCCATTCTGACCAGAATAAAATGAAATCTCAAAGTAGTTTTAATTAGTATTTCCCTGATGGCTAAGATGTTGGACTTTTTTTTTTTTTTTTTTTTTTTTTTTTTTTTTGGTTTTGCGAGGTAGGGTCTCACTCTGGTCCAGGCTGACCTGGAATTAACTATGTAGTCTCAGGGTGGCCTCGAACTCTCAGCAATCCTCCTACCTCTGCCTCCCGACTGCTGGGATTAAAGGCATGCGCCACCACGCCCAGCCCATGTTGGACATTTTTACATGCTTATTGTATTTCTTCCTTTGAGTGCTCTATTCAATTCTCTGCCCCATTTTTTTACTGTTTTTTTTTATTGCTTAGTTTTTTAAGTGCCTTCTGTAATCTAGACATTAAACCTGTCAGGTGTATAGCTAGTGAAGATATTCTTCCATTCTGCAGGTTATCTATGGACTCTGTTCATGGTTTGTTTAGCTGTACCGTAGTGTTTTCATTTCATGAGATCTCAATAGTTGAGAATTCGACTAAATCTCTGGGCTACTAGGGTCTTATTCAGAAGGTATTTCCCTAAACCTAATATTTCTTCTAGTTACTTTAGGGTTTCAGGTCTTATTTTGAAGTACATGATCCATTTTGGGTTGATTTTTGTACAGGGTTAGAGAAGATGGTCTAGATTCCTTCTTCCACACCACTTTCCATAACCATTTGTTGAAAATGCTCTCTTTTCTCTGGTGTGTCTTTTTGACCTCTTTAAAAAAGATGAGGTGGGACTGGAGAGATGGCTTAGTGGTTAAGCACTTGCCTGTGAAGCCTAAGGACCCCGGTTTGAAGCTTGATTCCCCAATCAGATATCCAGAGACACAGAGATGTCGGGAACCATTGGGCACTAGGTAACCAAAAGTGCCTTCTTCTTGAGTAGTGACTCCATTGATCTGTTCTGGGAAGTCGCAAGGTTTGCAGTTATCTATTAACCCATGCACAGACAAAGAACAATGACCCACAGAGATTGAGGAAGTCGTTATCTTGTGGTTTTAGGGCCGGATCCTTATCCTGTGAAACATCTTCTGGCTTTGGGGTCTTTGACCTGTGGTATTTGGAATTGTAGCAATACTAAAACTGTTGACAAACTTCCCTGTTCTGCTGTATAAAAGGCACCCTGGGATTAATAAAACTCGCAGCTTGATCAGAACTTTGTCTTGCTGTCGGTTCCTTGTGTCTCTTGTCCCTTTCATTTCAGGTTCTCTAGGGTCCTTGCTCCCGTTGAAGCCCCGCTGGCCGGGGCACAGAGACTCACAAAATCTCGTCACTGAAACAGACCTAAAATGAACCCAACATGGTTAAGGGAAATTAGCAGAAGAGGGGGTGGAAAGATTGTTAGAGCCATGAGTTGGGTCATTATATGCAGAGTCATTGCCTCTCCCGCATAACTGATGGCTACCCTCATAAGGCAAGACCCACATTACCCATGTGAGGAGGACAGGGAGAAGGCTAATGATGGTACCATCATGGGCTGTATATATACTGTATATATAACTAATAAAAATATGTTAAAAAAATTTTAAAAATTAATAAAATAAAAAAAAATAAAATTTACCATTAAAAAGAAGAGGTGGCTATAATAATAGAAAATAAATATGAATATTCTATTTTTTTAAACTTTTTATTGAGCTGGGCATGGTGGCACCCACCTTTAATCCCAGAACTCAGGAGGCAGAGGTAGGAGGACTGCCATAAGTTAGAGACCACCCTGAGACTACTGAGTGAATTCCAGGTCAGCCTGGGCTAGAGTGAGACCCTACCTTGAAAAACAAAAACAAAAAACCTTTTTATTGATAATTTCTATACATATAAACAATATATAATGATCAATATCCCCTCTAACCACCCTCTCTTTTCTTCCTCCCAAATCCCCAATCCACTGAATTGCTTCTTCCTTCCAAGCAGCCTCTCTTCTATTCTGAAATCATCATTTTTCCCTCCTATTGTGCAGGTGTTTTGTAGGTAATGTCTGTCACTATGAGATCATGGATATCAAGGTCACTTTGTGTCTAGAAAGTACTCTTGTCCTTTGTTTGGCTCTTACATGCTTTCAGCCACCTCTTCCACAATAGTTCTGAGCCTGCAAGCTTTACAGCTGACCAATGAGGCCAAATGTACCAAGTGGTTTGCCAGCCCTAAGGCTTTCAGTGTGAAGTTTTCAGCACTAGGTTCTTACCATATAGTTCTGGTGGTCAACCAAGAGCCTTAGCAATATCCTATTTTAAAGGACTCAGGAGCCCCTCTGACAAACAATTTACTGGAAGGTATTCTACTGCTGGCACTGAAATTTTTCTAATAACAATATATGGTTTCTGGGCACAATATTATCCACCTCTATAAGATACTTCTGCCCAAACCCTCACTTTTGTAACATATTTATTTTTATCTGCAAAGAGATAGGTTTCCATATGCCTTATTCATAAATCTTAAATTTTGATTAGCCCTAATTCTACCACCTCCTCTCTTCCATCCCCTCCTGTTAGGGCATCTTCTTCCCTAGTGTTCTGCCCCTCTACTTATATTCTACTATGCCCTTCCCTCATCCCAGTTATTTCTTTCCTCCCTCATAGCTGCCTTCTAGCTTCCTGGCCTCTAGTACTGACTTTTATTCCAACTCACAAACAAATCTGAACATTTGAATCTAGAATCCACACATGGGAGATAACTTGCAGTGTTTGACAATCTAATTCTGGGTTACTTTGCTCCATATATTCTTTTGCAAATACATCTAATTACCTGCAAATTTCATAATTTCACTTTTATTTACAGCTGAATAAAACTCCATTGTGTAAACATACCACATGGATGAGCAAGTAATAACTTGAGTCTTCATGGATATGCCAAGGAGTGGTATATCTGGGTCATATGGTAAACCTATTTTTAGCTGTCTAAAGAATATCCACAACTATTTCCACAATTCATGTACTTGTTTACTTTCCTATCAACCATTGCTCAAGGGTTCCTTTTTCTTCATACCCTTGCCAGCATTTATTGTCATTTTTATTTCTTGATGATAGCTATTCTGTCAGTGACATTGCTCTAGCAAGGTGATTGCAGAATCTCAAACCCACCATTAACACCTTTAGTGAGAATCACAAAGTAGTTTATTTATTTATTTATTTATTTATTTATTTATTTATTTATTTATTTATTTATTTATTTATTTAGAGAGGAAGAGAGACGAGAGAGAGAGAATGGGTGGTCCAGGGCATCCAGGCACTGCAAACAAATTCCAGATGCATGCACCACCTTGTGCATCTGGCTTATGTGTGTCCTGGGGAATTGAACCTGGGTCCTTTGAAGTTGCAGGCAAGTACCTTAACCACTAAGCCATCTCTCCAGCCCACAAAGTAGTTTTAATTAGCATTTCCCTAGTAGCTAAGAATGTAAAACATGTTTTTAGATATTTATTGGCATTTGTATTTCTTCTTTTGAGAACTCTCTATTTAGTTGTATAGCCCATATTTTGATTGGGTTATTTGATTTATTATTATTTAGGTTTTGAGTTATTTGTAGATTGTAGCAGACCACTTCAGGTTCACTGAGATGAACTTCCAGACCATGCACAGTTATGGAGGAAGGGATATATTGAAGTTTACAGATCCAGAGGAAGTTCCATAACGGCAGAAGTTGGCCTGCCTTCACAGGACCAAACACAGAGAGAAAAACCACAAGCTAAAAGCTACACAGCACAGCACACCTCAGGAACTCCAGCTAGGCACACTTTGCATAACTTTAGATTGAAATCTCAAACCCACCATCACACCTTAAGATCCACCCAGTGACATTGCTTCCAGCCAGGTGGATGCAGATGCAAATTATAAACTAACAAAAAAACTGAATATTTTGGAGGCCATCTATTCAAACTACCCTCTGTCAGATGGTGGTAAAGAATTACTCCTATTCTGTAGGCTTCTTGTCTGCTGTATTCACAGTGCCTTTGGATCATCTCTTCTATTCTGTTGATCTATGCATCTGGTTTTGTGCCAGTACCATGCTGCTTTTATTACTATGGCTTTGTAGTATATGTTGACATCAGGTATAGTGATGCCACCAGCAGTATTCTTTTTCCTTATAATATTTTTCTATCTGAGGCTTTTTGAGTTCGTATATGAATTTTGAGACTATTTTTTTTTTCTATTTCTGTGAAGAATGTTGCTGGAGTTTTAATTGGAATTGCATTGATGAGTCTATGTATTGCTTTTGATAGGACTGCCATTTTCACAATGTCCTTCCAATCCAAGAGCATGAGAGGTCTTTCCATCTTCTCATGTCTTTCTCAACTTCTTTCTTCAATGCCGTAATGGTTTCATTGGGCTATTTTAAGATATTTAAATTTTTGTGGCTATTATAAATGGGTCTGATTTCCTGATTTCTCCATATGTTTGACATTGATACATACCAGGTCTACTGATTTGGTTTCCTTTGTGCCACATTACTGAAAGAATTTATCACCTCCAGAGCTTTTTGTTTTTATTTATTTTGATTAGTATGTACATACTTAGTATGTAAACAACACATGATGGTATCATTGTTTCCCTCATCCCTGCCACTTTTATGTAGAGACCCACCTCATTGGGGATGCAGGTCAACCCCATGGGGATTGTGGGTCATGCATTGTGGGGCAGCAGTCAGTTACTGGAGAGAGGTAATGTCTCTGTGCATAATGTCCCAAGTTGTGGCTCTGACAATCTTTCTGCCCCCTCTTCTGCAAAATTCCTTGAGCCATGTTGGGTGCATTTTAAGACTACTTCAGTGATGTGCTTTAAGGAGCCTCTGGATCTCTGCTTTGGTAGGTGTTGAGAGTCCTCAGTGTCTATCTCCTTCACCCTTGTGTGATATCAGGTTCACCAAGAAAGCAGCACTCTTTCTCATCTCCCCAGTTCCTCATGCTTTCAGTGGGGATTGGGGTGAAGTGTGCTGGGTCATTTATCTCCTCCAGTAGTGCTCCCATCTACTCATTCCAAGCCACTGCACCCCCCTGCACACCTTCCTATTGACAGGTGCAGGGAACCTGGATCAGGGACCTGGGAGGAGCAGGGAAATAGGAGTCTGGCCTACTCACTCCAGGCCGCTGCCTCCAGGAGCTTTTTGGTGGAGTCTTTTGGGTCACTAATGTATACATTTATGAATCATATCAGCAGTAAATGGAGTAGTTTAGTTTCTTGCTTTTCCATTTGTATCTCTTTTGCTTCTTTATCTTGTTTTATTGCTTGAGTTAAGACTTCCAGTACCATGTTGAATAGCAATGGTGAGAGCGGACACCCATGTCTTGCTCCAGACCTTAGTGAGAGTGCTTGAAGTTTTTCCCTATTTAATATTATATGGGCCTTAGGTAGATTATATATAGCCTTTATTATGTTGTCATATGATCTCTCAATTCCTAGTCTCTCCAGTGATGACCTTTTTCTCTATAATAATGTGATTTGTGTCCTTTTGTTTATTTATGTGTTGTATGTCATGTATTGATTTCTGTATGTTGAACCATCCTTGCATCCCTGAGATGCAAACTACTTCACAGAGGTGAATTATACTTTTGATGTGTTCTTGGATTGATTCATAAGAAGTTTTGCACTTATGTTTATTGGGAATATTGACCTATAATTTTCTTTTTTTCTGTTTGTGTCTGGTTTTGTTATTAGAGCAGTACTGGCTTTAAGAAGTAGTTAGGGAGCATACCTTCCTTTTAAATTTTATGAAATAACTTGAAAAGCAGTGGTTTTAGTTCTTCTATAAAGGTCTGGTAGATTTTAGCAGTGAATCCATCTGGGCCTGGGCTATTTTGTTGGGGAAATATGTAATTATGCCTTCAATCTCATCAGGTGATTATATTCTATGTAGATTATTTCTTCTTGGTTTAACTTCAGTAGATCACATGTATCAAAAAATTCATCCATTTTCCCCCAAATTTTCCAATTTGGTGGAATATAGGTTTTTAAAACATGCCCTTGTTATTCTTGCAATTTCACTAGTTGTAATATCTCCTTTTTTCATCTCTAATTTTGTTGACTAGAGTTTTCTGTATCCTTCTTTTGGGTTATTTAGCTGAGGGGGGGGGTCATCAATCATGTGTGTTTTTCTGAAAGAACCATTCCTTTGTTTCATCAATTTTGTAATTATTTTCATCATTCTAATCCATTGCTTTCTGTACTGATCTTGGTTTTTTTTTCTATCTGCTAATTTTGAATTTGGATTGTTTTTGTATTCCAAAACTTTCAAATGGATGGCTAAGTTATTTATTAGAGATCTCTCTGTTTTCTTAATGTAGGCATTTAGAGCTATAAACTTCCCTCTTAGGACTGTTCTCATTGTGTTCCATATGTTTTGATATGTTGTGTTTTCATTTTTCATTCAGTTCTCAGAATTTTTTTATTTCCTTATTGATTTTCTCAACAACCCATGCATTGTTGAATAATGAGTTGTTCAGTCTCCAGAAAATGGTGTGCTTCCTGTTGTTTCTCTTGCTGATTTCTAGCTTCATTGTATTATGTTCAAATATAATACAATGAGTTATGTCAGTTTTCCTAAAGTTGTAAAGACTTGCTTTGTGTCCAAATATATCATCAATTTTGGAGAAGGTTCTATGAACTGCTGAGGAGAATGCGTATCCTGTAGGGTTTGGAAGGAATGTTCTTTAGATATCTGTTAAGTGCATTTGATCTAGGTTGTTCATTTTCTGATTAGATGATCTATCTATTGAGAATAATGGGGAATTAAAGTCACTCACTATTTTGTTGGTATTTACATTTGATTTAATGTCTACTAGATTCTGCTTTATAAAATTCAATGCATCTATTTTAGTGGATATATGTTTTTAAATATTATTTACTTGAGAGAGAAAGAGGGAAAGAGAGAGAGAGAGAGAAAGGAGAGAGAGAATGGGTGTGTCAAGGCCTCCAGCCACTGCAAAGAACTGCAGATGCATGTGCCACTTTGTGCATCTAGCTTGCATGGGTACTGCAGAATCATACCTGGGTCCTTTGGCTTCATAGACTTAGCCTTAACTGCTAAGTCACCACATATATGTTTAATGTTATACTAACCTCTTGTTGAATTGTTCCCTTGATGAGTATAAAGTGGCATTCTTTATCTCTTTCAATGACTTTTGTTTGAAAAAGTCTATTTTGTCAGATACTGGTAAGCCTTATCTGCTTGTTTCCTATTTCCCTTTGCTTGGAATATCATTTCCATCTTTTTTTTTCCTTAAGGTGATGTCTATCTTTAATGTTAAGGTACATTTATTAAAGATAGCAAAATTTTGGGGTCCTGTTTTGTGACCTAGCCTGTCAACCTGTGTCTTCAGGTTGGGGAGTTGAGTCTATTGATATTCAGAATTACAATTGAGAGGTGTAACTTAATCACTATAATGTTGGAGATTTGGTGGAGTTTGATGTTTTCTTGATCATAATTTGCTTTATCAGCTGTTGTAGTTTTGATTATTGTTTTTCTCTCCTGCAGTTTCTTGAGTATGTTTATTCTTCTCTTCAGTGAAAACTATTCATCCATTAGTTTCTGTAGGGATGGCTTAGTGCTAATGTATTCATATAGCCAGTTTTTATTGTGGAAAGTTTTTCCATCCATTATTATTTCTTATTATTATTAGGGTGGAAACTGTGGCAGTTTTCAATATTTGAAGTACTCCATTACAAGCCTCTACCCGCACCCTCCACCCCCCACCAGCTTTTAGAGTTCTCATTGAAAGACTGGATGTAATTCTAGTGGATTTAACCTTTGTAAGTGATGAGATTTTTTTTTTCTCTTGCAAATTTTAGTACTTGTTTGGTTTTCTGTAGTCATGTTTTGTTTGTTTTTTGTTTTTTGTTTTTTTGAGGTAGGGTTTCACTACAGTCCAGGCTGACCTGGAATTCATTATGTACTCTCAGGGTGGCCTTGAACTCACGGCGATCCTCCTACCTCTGCCTCCCAAGTGCTGGGATTAAAGGCATGCGCCACCATGCCCGGCTGTAGTCATGTTTTAAATATGTAATTATTTCTCTGGTCCTGTCCATGTGGCTCCTATACCTGGATGGGCCTTTTTGGTAAGGTTTGGAAGTTTTTCTTCTATAATTTTATGAAGATATTCTCTATGCTTTTAACTTGAAGTTTCCCCTTTCTTGTATGCCCACATTTCAAATGTTTGTTTTTTTAAAGGTGTACCATATTTCCCTCATGTTCTGTTCATACATTTTTGTTGTACTTGTCATTGATTTTGGTCTCCTGATCTATTTCCTCTGCCTTATCCTCAAGTCCTGATATTTCATGTTCTACATAATCTATTCCATTCAAAAAGCTTTTTGAGTTGTTTAACAGAATTATTTCATTTTTTTATTTCTATTTGATTTCTCTTCAGTATCTCTCCCTGTTTATTATGTTCCAATTTCCTTTCTTGGTTTGACATTTAATTGCATTTAGTTGATGGTGCTGTCTTTAAACTCATTCAGGTGTTCATTCAAGTCCTCTTCAAATTCATCCAGTTGGGTATTTAGTTCTTTTAGTTGATTTTCTTGTATTTCATTTTTATTTATTTATTATTTATTTTTAGTTTTTTATTTTTTTGGTTTTTCGAGGTAGGGTCTCACTCTGGTCCAGGCTGACCTGGAATTCATTCTGTAGTCTCAGAGTGGCCTTGAACTCATGGCAATCCTCCTACCTCTGCCTCCCAAGTGCTGGGATTAAAGGTGTGTGCCACCGCTCCCTGCATATTTCATTTTTAAAAATAAAAATGTCTTTATTCAAGAAGAATTCTAGGACTGGTTTTTGATTTTTTGGGCCATCCATTTCCCTTCCTATCAACTTCCTCAGAGATGGAATAAATGTCCACATGCTGATCTTTAATGTTGTAAGATTACAGTTACTAGGCTCACAGGCAAACCTCATTTGAAAAGAAAAGTATTTGTGCTAAAAAAAGAAGCATTGACTCTGTTCACAATCTGTGGTCACAACAGGATTTATGAAAAGGAAGATCCTACAACTTGCTTGTTGTAAATAGTGCCACAATAAACACCAGCTTGCAGGTATCTCTATGAAAGGACTTGGATTCTTTTGAGAGTGTGCCCAGGAATGGCATAGCTGGCTCATATGTTGTTCTACTTCTGAGTTTTTGAGGGTTCTCCATACTGATTCCATAGTGGCTATAGTAAGTTTACAATCCCACCAACATTGTAGGAGGGAACTGACTTGTAATTCAGGAGTTATTTCTCTTTCAGAAGGTCAGTGATACCTACAATAATCTATGCTACAACATATAGAGAAGTGCCTCACTAGTGCATGAACACCATGGCTTTTTTCCTTTAGCCATCAGAGTCAACAGTCCACACAAGACATGGCACACATCAAACAATGCCACATCATGACTCCCACATAGGGCTTCTGTGGCAAACTATAGGCATGTAGGAAATTAATCACACACAGAAGTAGATGAGTCTAAATTAAAATTAAGCTTTTATTCAAATTCAGGAATATTTTAAAAGGCTTTGTTGCTTCTGTCAATATAAGTTAATACTTGTCTTTGAGGATTCAAAAGCTGTTAAATCACTGAGCTTGTAACATACTGTTGTAAATTACTGTTTGTCATGATCAATGTTAATTCATTTCTATCTCTGTTTACATTTCAGCTGGGGGTGGTGGCACACGCCTTTAGTTCCAGCACTTGGGAGGCAGAGGTAGGAGGATCTCTAAGAGTTCAAGGCCACCCTGAGACTACACAGGGAATTCCAGGTCAGCCTGTGCTAGAGTGAGACCCTACCTCAGAAAACCAAAAAAAAAAAAAAAAAAAAAAAAAAGAGGCCTTCCATTTACATTTCAAATGGGAAATGTGTTTTAAAGTATTAGAATGCATTTTGTTCCAATATTTTCATACAGACATACATGCCCACCATCACTACCACTACACGTACATACACACATATCAAATCAAATTATAATCAACCCTGGTCTTAAACCCTCCAGTAGCTTCTCATTCCTTTTATGATGCATTTTAAACTCCTCATGAGGTCCCATGGGACCAGCTTCTGCTTCTGCTTTTCATTCACTCACTCTTCTCCCACTCACTCTTACAGCTAAAGCCACAGCCACAGCCACAGCCACAACCACAACCACATTGACTTCTCTGTGCCCGCTCAAATAGAAAACCTTCAGTGGGGACTATTAAACAAGATGACTGAGGAGGATGTGACTTTTTTGTTTAGTTTAGTTGTTTTGTTTTGTTGTTTTTCCAGGTAAGATCTTGTGCTAGTCCAGGCTGACCTGGAATTCACTATGTAGCCTTAGGTTGGCCATGAACTCACAGCTATCCTCCTACTTCAGCCTCCCAAATGCTGGGTTTAAAAATGTGTGCCACAACACCGGGAGAAGGTAAGACATTTTTTTACATTATATTTTTATTTATTTATTTATTTATTTATTTATTTATTTATTTAAGAAAGAGACAGAAAGACAGACAGGCAGAGAACATGAGCATGGGCATGTCAGAGGCTCATGCATCACTTTGTGCATCTGGCTTTACATGGGAACTGGAGAATTGAACCCAGGCTGTCAGACTTTGCAAGCAAGAGCCTTTAGCTGCTGAGCCATCTCTCATCCCAGGGTGTAACAGTTTTGCATAGAATCTTCATTAGTATAAACTGCTCTTAGGTGATGGAATGGAAATTTCCATGGGCAACTATGCAAAGGCCCTAAGAGGTAAAGTGCTCTGCAGGGTCATCATGCCCATTATGATCTCAGATTCTCTTATTTAATGTTCTCCAAACACTTGGTGCTATTGGAAATGAACTGATTTGTTTGTATGCTGTTTGCTTTGTTGCCTTGGAGCAAAGTTGCATGAGGAGAGGCTGAGTGTATTTTGCCCTATGTTACACTCTAGACCATGATACCCTATGTGCACCTCTGGTCCCCATATGTATGCATGCATAACATCACACACTTGTGTGCTGACATGCATATAAACATGCATGCACACATGCACTTTAAATGCCTGGGGAATAATTTGATCATTGTATATTGAAATTTTCTAAACACCACTTGAAGAAACTCTTTGATGCTCTCCCTCCACACCCACATTCACTTGTTCACTGGCCTCATGCTGATCTCTGCAGATGCCTTCTCCTTGCTCCCTCCTTTTGTCTGTACCTTGCACAGCCAGGCCCATCTATCAGCTGTTCTACAGCCTTTTTTTATTCCTCGTAGGTAATATGATCCTTGGAGCACCTGGTTGGTACCTCTGGGACCAGCATTTTCACATAGAACAAACATGTCTAGGTTTGATTTCTGCTTCTATCACTCTTCAACTTTTGGCAAGAAACTCATTTCTGTGTGTCTGTTTTCTCACTACAATGCTGTAGAACACAATATTACTTGACTCCTTGTGCCATTAGGAGAATTAAATGAGGTTATATTATAAATGAAGTAGAAAATTGTTTGACATATTATTAGCATTTGATATTCACTTTAAAAATTATAATTGCTGGGCTGGAGAGATGGCTTAGCAGTTAAGGCGCCTGCCTGCTAAGCCTAAGAACCCGGTTCCAATCTCCAGGTCCCACGTTTAACTAGATGCAAAGTGACACAAGGGCACAATGCCGCACTTGCCCACAAGGGGGAGCACACATCTGGATTTCGTTCACAGCAGCTGAGAGACTGCTGGCATGCCCACTCTCTCTGTCTCCCTCTCCCTCTCTCTCTGTCTGTCTCTCTCTGTGTCTCTCTCCAAAATAAAAAATATATATAATTGCTGTGATGAAAAAATTATAATTGCCATGCTGATAATGGTTTGACTCATCAGCCTTCTACCAGACTAAAATATATTGGCATGTAGGAATAGTATTTCATATACTGGAGATCACTTTTGCAGAATTTTTCCTACATTCTAGCAAAATAAAGTCATATATCATATACATGTAATTTCATTCCCTTAGCCATTAAACAAAATGAAAATTATTCTTGGTCAAAACTAACCTTGAAACTCTTCTACATCAATCAAAAACATTTTGGTACATGTAAATTTGTTTTATAATATAATATACACAATGTAATAGGTTATATAATAATAATAGATATGCCCCTCAGAGTTGAAAGTCTCTGAGATAGGTCAAAACAATAACAAAAGAGAAAGTTCTTGGGTATTGAAATTGTCCTGCCACTAAGGAGCATGATCTAGGAATCATAGAAAAGTCCGACGACTTCTCTCTTGCCTGCAAGGGTGAGTCCATCTGATGCACTGCTCACCTTAGCTTCCATCCCATGTGATCTCAGTGTGAGGAGTAGAGGTCTCATAAGAACCTTTGCCTCAGCTGGAGTTTAAATCTGATAACTAATTATCCTGCCATCATACAAAAGGCAGGATATTAACATCAAAGATTCCAAAATGAGACATAAAAATCATAATGTAAATTTCCAAACAAAACTCTGTGTAATACCACTTACCCTTTTCCAGAAGAGAGAAGGGTCAGAGAAATGAGTGAAAGGTGGAAAGCTGGAAACCAACTATCCAACCACATGAGCTTGTGAGGTCATTACAAATTCAAACCATAATACCATGTTTCTGTAAAGCCTCAGTGCAGACACGCTGGGCATTCCTGAAGCAAGCTTTTACCTGTAGTTCCCTACTTATGTAAGTGTGTGAGCAGACAGCCTCTTCTCCCTCCTCTTAGCTATACAGTATACTCACCCCTGTGCATTTAGAAGAATCAACTTAGAGTTAGTGAAGCCATCAGGGAATAATATTGGTAGAAGACAGCCAGCTGCATGGATGGAGATGAACTTGAGGACTAGAGCAAGTGAATGGCTACAGCTGCCCAATGCTGTGCCTTATTTACATCAGAGGGTCCAGATCAATTGATGACTATTGCTCTACTTACTTTTTTAATCTTTTTAAAGTCTTCTCTAAGGTTCCCCTCCTTAACTCCTTTAGTTCCTAAAATAGATGTGGCTCAAAAGCAGTATTTTCAGCTACTCTGCTTGCTGCCACCATGCAAAGACTTATGACCCTTGAAGCCCTTTTTAACCTTTTGGCTAAGGTCAAGTATAGCACAGTGGCTCTTTTACTTCTGTCCAAATTACCAGCTTTATTTGTTGGTATAATGTTCTATAAAAAATTTTATTCAAAAGAAACATTTGTTTTCTTTAACAAATTCTTGTTAATATGTCTCTCCTGCTGCCTCCTAAGGCTATAATCTTTTTGTTCTATTATATCAACAAACGTTTTTTGTGATCTACAATTTATTTCTCCTTGAATGAAGAACCATCTGTCCATGCACCATTCCACCATGAACATGAGAATTTCACCCCTGAATTCTCTCACTATTATCCTGAACTTTTGGAAGAGGGCTTGGTCATAGCAGCTTTCCAAACACAAAGAGAGCGGGAGATGGGGAAGGATCTAGACGCTTAATGCTCTGAATGTGAGTTATTCTGTGTTGTGTTTTCCCTGAGTTTGAGGTAAGATTATAGGGATGGCCAGTTGTATGAGTCTGGATTTGAGTCTGGATTTAACTAAGTCTGACATCCATGACTGACAGCTCTTTCTGCTAGTCTCCATAGAATAACTACATTCAGGATCTCACTCCAATTCAACTTAGCACATGTACAGGGTCTCCTAGAATTATTTTCTAACCATGTCTCAACATTTATGGAAAGTCATTCCCTCTGTGTGTTCTATGCATTTGAAAAGACAAAACTGTCCTTCAATGTCCCCTCCTCACATCTCCTGACTTCCATTTCTTCATAGGTCAAAGTCAAAGAAAAAGACTGCCTTGACAACTATTCTTCATAATGGCTTTATCTTCCTCCTCCTTATCTTTCTCCTCTTCCTTGTGGTTATTGTAGATTGAAACTAGAGTCTCATATATGCTAGATTAGGCAAAAGCTCTATCACTGAGCTATTTTCCAGGACACTTTTTTGCTTCTGAATTTTTGAGACTGGGTCTCACTATGTTTTCCACATTGACTTTGAACTTGTAGTTCTCCTTCACTGGTATCCTGAATAGCTGGGATTACAGACCAGCACCACCAAGTCTAGTGGATTCTTCATCACTTTTTGCCCAATGAATCTTCTCTGGTCTGCTTCCTAAACTTACAATGATCACAAACACTTCCTACACTTTCCATGATCACAAATACTCCCTACATTTATTATGATCCTAGTCACTTGCAAAATACAGCTGCTGTTTGAGATAACTGCACATACAATGTGCTGGAAGGTTGTGATCTGGTCAAGGTTTGTATACCCAAACACTAGCTGCCTAAAGATGCAGTGTGTGGTAGTTTAAATAGATGGCCCCTAATATGTTCAGTGTTTTATTAGACTGTAATTTGGATCTGCAGCCCCCTGGCTGGAGGAGGTGTCACTGGGCAGATCTAAAGTGTGGTGGTGGGTCTGAGATTTCAATCTAAAGATATGCAAAGTGTGCCTAGCTGGAATTCCTGAGGTGTGCTGTGCTGTGTGGCTTTTGGCTTTCTCTCTCTCTTGCCTGGTCCTGTAAGAGCAGGCCAGCATCTTTTGCCATTATGGGACTTCCCTTGGATCTTTAAGCTTCAATAAATCCCTTTCTCCATAACTGTCTGGTTTGGAAGTTAATCACAGTGAACCTGAAGCTGTCTGCTGCACAGTGCATGACTGTGAATATCAATATCTCAACCTAAGTTCACCTGCACATCTACTTGAAATCTATATCTATACCTAATTATCTATATGTCTATAATTATACCTAATTCTTACTACATGGGATAGAAATGTGTCCCTATCTCTATCTTCTTCTCCTTTTTTTTTCCAGAGGAGATAAACTTCCTTGTGACCTCAGTCCCTGAGAATTTCCTGTCCACAGCTATTCTATCCAAGGTCTTATTTTTGGCCCCTTTTGGTCTTATTACTCTGAAAATATTAGACAAGTGATGCTCTGACAGCAAGCTGAGTCCCTCCTGGGTTGTGTTTGGTGTCAGAGCAGGACGCCTTGACAGTGCCCCTCATGCCCCCTCTGCAGTAGGGATGCCTCTTAGTTAGATCTGACAGTTATTGACAAGCAATGCCTGGAGATGTTATGATTTGCAAAAGTTTTGTCATCTCTCCCTTAACAGCACAGCTCCCACAGTAAGACAGAGGTAAGGGGGTTGTGAGAGGACTGTAGTAGCAAAGGCAGGTCCTTTTTGACATTTATTTTTCGTTCTCACAATTCTTTTTGAAAACTTCAGAGATTTATTCAGGGCCCCAGTTTCAATTTTCTTCAAAAGAAACATGGATTAGGGAGTGACCAACTTTAGTTTGATAGGAGGATAAGAAGAAGCCAGGGCTGTATTAGACATAGAACAGACAAGGTGTCAGTATGGAAAGGAGGAACCACAAAATCTGGTGCAAAGATGAGCAGGGCTAACATGTGGTGAGACTTATGGTTAAGAAACTGCAGAGAAAATATATTCCAGGTAACTAGCATAGCAGACAGCTACCTCAGCATTCCTGCTGGAAAGGCAAGAAAGAAAGAATGCATAAACCAAGGGGCCGTGAAGAAAGCCAGATGGGTGGCAATGTGCTCAACTTCTCACTGAGATTAGCAACCCAAGATTAAAGACAAAACTAGGCCATTGTGAAAACCAAGAACAAAGGCTTCATGTTATGAGACTAGAAATCAATTTCAACACTTCTGTCTACATTTGAGTGGTTTTATCAGCATCCTTTAAATAAAGAAATTGGCTGAAATAATAGTCTAAAATAAGGACCAACTGAATCAGTGGAAATCAAATGGTGTCTAATATACTCATTCACTTGTTTTATTAGAAAGTTCATCAGAGGGGAAATCAGCCTATTGCACCTCACCAGGGCCCCAACTGAAACCATAGAGTAACAGGGGAAATGGTAGGAGTGCAGCTTTCTTGGTGAACCTAACACCAGAACAAGGCTGAAGGAGATAAACATAGAGAACATTAATCTCCTACTAAGCCAGATATCCAGAGACACAGAGGCTCCCAAGTCCTCATCACTGAAGTAGAACTAAAATGATCCTAACATGGCTCAGGGAAATTCGGGGAAGAGGGGGCGGAAAGAGTGTTAGAGCCACAAGTTGAGTCATTATGCACAGACACATTGCCATAACTGTTGGCTACCCCTATAATGTGCAACCCACATTCCCCAATGAGGAGGGTCCCTTTGGAGGGGGGAGGACAGGGAGAAGGTACCAACATGGATGTAAAATTAAAATAAATAAATAAATAAATATATAAAAAAGGAAAGTGGAAAAATAAAAAAGTTCATCAGAAAAACTAAATTAAGACTCTTCTAAATACAGAAAGATAAATAATACTAGACTATGATTTCTAAACAAAATATAAGACTTAGATAATTATGATAGCACATTTCTTTATTTTTCAAAAGTTTCTTATTTACTTTTGAGTGCTACCGAGAAAACATTCCAAAGTACCAGCCCTACACAGCGTGCCTCAGGTTTAAAGGCTCATTGAAAATGGTTAGAATAGTAGTTCCACCACTGATTATATAACAGAGCAATTTAATAACTCAGTATTCAAGCAGTCCAGAAAGAGATCCTTTTCTGTGTCCTGACAAACTCAGAGAGTGCTTTTGTCCCTTTGAAGAAGCATGAAAAGCTACATGCCCCAATCCTAGAGGCTCCATGGAGCTGGGGCAGAGGAGTGGCTCCTACAGGGTCAGAGCTGGGAAGGTTCCCTGGTCCCTGAATGGAACTGGAATTTGCCTCTGCATGGTATAAAAGTGGTTGAAGAATTTACAGCAGGAACAGCTCTCCTGGCTTCATATTCTTCATCTGAAGTATATGGGTTATGTGTTTAAGATGTGGTTTGAGAGAAATGAGGGAGATCAACCTTCAAGCAAATGGCTTATTAATGCTGGCCTTGTAGTAAGGGCTGAAGGAAAGTTTCAGCCCACCTAGGGAGAGCAGAAGGCTCTTGTGAATGAGAGGCTGAGAGCAGGGATGCTGGGTCAGGAGAAACCAGCCAAAGGTCTGTTGATATCACCTAACCAAACTAAGAGACACTCAGCTTGTTTTCTTGTATTTCTACCTGAGATAGGAGTTTGAAAGGTCCAAGGACATTCCTAGATAAGGAGTACCAGGAAAATATTCATCCTAGTTAGTACACAATGTAACAGGGATTTCATGTTCTGCCTGCAGTCCCTTCTCTTCTCAGCAATGGATTTTGCTATCGGGAAGAGCCAGTTCTCTTGCTGCAGCTGTGGGAAGAGACAGACTCGGCATCTGTCTGATTTGTGTTCTAATAGGGACATATATTATTTGCTTTTAATCTGTATTTGGCAGGGTTCTGCAGAAAAACAGAACATGTATATGTGTATATACATATATGTATATATGTATACATTCTTATAATTCCATATATGTAACCATATATGTATACAACTGGAGGCTGAATAGCCCCACAATGGCCTCTGCTTGTGGAGAGTCTGGGACAGTGTGAGCTGTTCCAGTGCAAGATCACAGAAGACTCAGAGTGAGTTCAATGAGGCAACCCCAGTCTGAGGCCTGGAAGTCCCCTAGAGTACTACTGATTCAATTTCATGTTCAAAGGTTGAAGAACCTGATGTCCACAGGTGGCTGAAGGATTTGCTGTCCCACAGGTGGCAGCAACAAAAAAAATGTCCATTTGAGCACTGCTGACTGTGGGCTAACAGGAGTGTCCACTTCTTCCATGGTTTTGTTCCATCTGGATCCCTAGTTTTTTTGGAAGGCGCTATGCTATTTATTGTAAGTGCCACACACAGGGAAAGTGTTCCCTACCCATATTTAGGGCAGACCTTTGCTGACCCGTATCACAGTCTTCTCTGGAAACACCTCAGAAGTATGATTTACCAGTGTTCTAGGATTCCTTCCATCCAGTCGAGTTGACAGCCAAGATCATCCATGACACCATATCAAATATTTATAAATTAAGGAAGCAGAAAGAGCTGAAGCACAGAATGACACCATGTCAAACATTTGTAAATCCAGGAAGCTGATGAGCAACATGAGAAGATAGCATGGTTTATGATCCAGAAGATAAGTTAGTTACTGTTCTTATCACTGACAAAACACCTGACAAAATCAATTTAAGGAAAGAAGGTTTTGTTGGGGGCACCTTTTTGAGGGATGATGGCAGGAATATGGGCAGGTGGTTATAATGCATCTGTACTCCACAAGCAGAGAGATGAACACTGGTTTCATCTTGCCTCCTCTTTTTTAATCAGTCCAACACTTCAGAACATGGGATGGTGCTGCTTACACTCAGGGTAAATCTCTCCTTAGTTAAACCTTTCTCTGGAAGCACCATCATGCACATGTCCAGGTATATGCCTCTCAGGTGATTTTAAATGCATTCAATTTGTTAATCAAGATTAACTATTATAGAAATAGAGTTAGCAGAACTATATAGAGGGGTGTGTATACATGGATAAATCTATATAGGCTCAGTAAGAGCCTACTTGTTAGATACTTGTGTGCTCAATGACTGAATGCTGAGTATACTGGTGCATATGCAGATTACAAGCATTGAAGAATGCTCAGGGAACCTTGAGTTCAGACAAAGAAGGTTACCTTTTTCCTCTCTTTCTTTCTCTCTCTCGTTTTTTCTCTTTTTTTTCTGAAATGACATCTTGTTCTACTGCCCAGATTGGTCTGAAACTCATGTGCTCAAGGAACCCCAGTACATTAGCCTCCAGGTAACTGAGACCACTGAGAGTCTAAGCTCATGTCTCTACACATCAGTCATGCCTGACATATGGTTCTGAAACACTGGATGTCAAACATTTGGCCCTGCATGGTGTGGATTGAGTATGCCAGGCATCTGTTCCCTGGATCCTCCCAGTCCCCTGGTCATGGTAGGTCCCATTGTGCCTTGCTTCAGGAGATCTGGTTCCTGTGTGAGCTATGGAATTAGTCCATTGGCTCTGGTATCGTGAGTGGCCACTGGGTACCAACATCCCTGTTCACCTGAGTCAGAGGGTGCACAAGCCAAAGGACAAAAACTTGCCTCCTCCTCAATAAAATAGTCTCCCTAAAATAAGTACACAACAAAGCAGAAAAGCCAACAAAAGTCAGAAAACTGAGAGATCTCCACCAAGGATACCTAGTCCTACAATGGAAGCCTCCAATGAAATCATACAGAAATCAACAGAAATTCCTTCCCAAAATGAAAACACAATAACCAATGACACCCTGAGCAAAAGCATCGCTGAACTAGAAGCAAACCATCAAAGAACCAACAATCATATCAATGAAATTGAACAGAATCATCTCTTAGAGTGTTCAGCTTTTGACAGTAGGCCTAACGTAATTGAAGAAAAAGTTAGAACCCTCCAAAGAGATATGAATAAATTGAATTGAGTCAACAACCAGTTGATTCAGCTTAATGAAGACTTGATCAAATGCAAGAATGACTTCCAGGAAGCATCAAGAAAATAAGAACTTGAAGTGAAATCATACTTCATAAAAGAGATGGACACAATGCAAAATAACATAACAGAAAACAAAACTCAAATAAAAATTATAAAAACCTATTTGGAATCCCTCACCAACAGAGTTACTCATGTGGAAGACAGAACCTCTGACCTGAAGACAAGACAGAAGAAATAGATCAGGAGTCCAAAAACCTTGCTAAGTTCAAAAAATCAAGTGAACAGAATACAAGGGAGCTGTGGAATACCCTAAAGCAATCAAACATCTGGATAATCTAGCAGAAAGAGAGGAAATCCAGGTGAGAGGTATAGAGGACATATTCAATAAAATCACTGAAGAAAATTTTCTGAATCTATCAAAAGAGAGGCCATGGAGATATAAGAAGCCCACAGAGAGGACCAAAGAAAACCTCTCCAAGACATATCATAGTTAAAATTCTTAACAATGAAAACAAAGAGAGAGTGTTAAAAGCAGTAAGAGAGAAACAACTCACAACAACAAAGACAATCCCATCAGAATTATGTCAGATTTCTTAATGGAACCCTTGAAAGCCAGAAGGGCCTATAATGGAACACAACAAAGTCTAAAAAATTATGGCTTCAAACCCAAGATACTCTACCCAGCAAGGTGTCACTAATAATAGATGATGAAAGAAAAACTTTTCTTGAAAAAAAGGCAACTCTATGATTATATGAACACAAAGTGTGGGTCCTCACCGTCCCCACGGGTCATTGGTCACTGATGGCCCGGGCAAAGGAAGAGTTGGGGGGGAAGCAGGATCTGCCTTCAAGCATCAAGTGAGTGTGATGATGGGCAATGAACACCCAGGAGACCGTCTGATGGATAGCACTCATTTATTCAACAGGAGAGTGAGTTTATAAACACTTGAGAAATGTTGACACAACACATACAGACTATATGGACGATGTATACATAGTTTATGAACTGCTATCTAATTGGTTGAAAGGCAGAAGTGTAAGAGATATAACAAGAATGGTGGAAAGGCTATGCAACTTCAGAGCTGTGAGAGAGAGAACAGGAATGGTGGGAAAAGCTATGTGACTTTAGCTACATAGGGGGCTCTTGGGCAGCTAGCCACAAGGCCAGGAATTGTGGGGGAAGGGCAAAGCCTGACTTATGGGATGCTCAGAGCTTTTGGGATCAAGAAGGGGGGAGGGCCTTGTCATTTCTGCCCACCCTGGGCAATTACAGGGCACACTACAACCTTGCCTAAGGGTAGAGAAGGCCAGTCACTGTCACCAGGGTGTGTTCCCAATGATAAGGCCAGCTGCAACCCCCACAGCCCAAGGTCACTGGCCATGTCCAACAGTTCAGGCCAGCATCCTCACAGTCCCAGCCCATTTTTAGCAATGCCCAACACCTCCCCCTTTGTTTTTTAAAATGTGGCAGTGTCATCTTGGGTAAGTTTTTTGTGGCTTATTGCAGGTCCAGTTAAACCCAGATGATGGATAAGGACCTGATCAGTCAAGATTTGTCTATATTAGTTGAGCCCTAATTTACACATACAGGGAATTATGCATAAGAGGAATAGCAGGGTGCCTGACACCAATAGTAGCCAAATGAAATTCTGAGAAATAAATTGTTTGGGAGATAATTTTTTAATGTGTTTTATAAGGCATCAAAAAATCCTTTTGCTGCCTTAGCTGGATCACCAAAAGACAAGTGATATGTGAAATAACAGATATTTCTTTTTGTAAACTTTGTAAATCTATGCTGAGATTATTATGATTCCAAATACCCTGAGTATGATTTTCAACCTTCCACCATTCAGTAGCAGTCCCATTGTAGGGTAAAGGAGTAACACATATGAATTGATAATTAGCATGACAGACCAATTGCATTTGATCCACTAGATTGACAACCCGTCTTCCTAAATACATAACAGCATCCTCTAGAGCATCTAACTGGACTAACACCTTTTTATCAATATCTATCAGTGACAAAAGGGCTTGAGATACATTTTTAGTCAGTCCATTAACATGATCAGCTGTCTTCATTGATTGTGCTAGGGACATTGTTGCCACGGTGGAAGAAGCAATGATTGTAGCAATGATCCCCACAATTAGCCATTCTATGAATCTTCTTTTCCTTGTCAGCAATCTTTTGAGCTGTGGGAACACTTGAGCTCCAAAGCTGGAATACCAGGGCTCAGTCATTTTGACTGGCATAATTAAGTAAGGAGGCCACATGACAATAAAGACTACATTGCAGGAGTAATCTGCAGCTGTGTCTCCCTTAGAATTGATACAATTGGTGATAATACACCGGGTACAACTAAGATAGTAAATCCCATTTTAGTGATTGACTCACTCAGGCCCAACTATGAAAAGATAAGGGAGGGGCAGACACATACAAAACTTAAAATGATTTTCTTTTAGGTTAACTACTACTTTCCATAATTCTGGTTGTGGCTGCCTTTGGGGACTCAAGATGGGCAGTACCTCTGATTGTTTACTTTCCTGGGGACCCAATTGTAATCATAAGTTATATTTATTTTGGTATTTACCATCCATAATTAATGGGTAGTTTGTATACACTAAATAACATCCCTAATGATACCTATTACTTGAAAAGCAGATAGGTGGCTCTGCTATGAGAGAGGTTCAATTAATTGGTTTAGTCACTTCTTGCAAGAATTCTAGGTCATAATTGGCAGTGGTAAGGGAAGCACTGGAAAATATCTTAGGTAAGGGTTCTTCCCAAAAAGCAGCCTTACCTAGGAGGTGGTCAGGTACATAAACCCAATATGCTTGTTGAGCCTGTGCTACTTTTAAGGTCAGGATAGCAAGTAAGGATATAAATAGAGTCTCTTGTTATAGAGGCTGTTGTGAATTTCGTACCAGCATGACTTCTTGCTGGCATAGGGCCTCAATATGGCCCCAAGATGGTATGTTTTTCTCCTGGGGGGCCTGGAATGCTTCTGTTTCAGTGTCAGATGAGCCATCTCCTTGGTTGGTGGGATTGAATCAGTCATTTTGCGGTGGGACCCAGGTAAGCCTGGGCTGGTCCTGTGAAAATAGAAGCAAATCCTTTCCCCATAATTAGAGGGTCTGGTCCCTTTCCACCTAAAGGATTTTGTAATTGCACTAGAATAGAGGATGCAGCTACTGGTGTGTGTCAATGGAGGGAGATAGAGGGATGCTGGGAGTTTATGTATATTAGATATATTAATCATGTGATAGAATTAAATACTAATGAGCCAATTTTAACCTTAAGATATAGTTAAAACATTGCAAATAGAGCAACTTAACTAACTTGGTTGGGTACAATAAATTCAGTGTCTCAACCATTATCATGACCAGATTAACATCAACAAGTTAAAGTTTTAAGTTTACAACCTGAATACCATAGTAACGTGCTACCAACCAAAGCCATGCTTGGTTAGTCTGATGTAAGCTCTAGGTTAATAATCATTTTAATATATCTCAAGAAGTCTGTAATTTAAGTATTTTGTCTTTAACCTTCTGTTTAAGTTTATTAATAAATTCATCCTTATACTTTTTCCTTACAATCTATGTAACCACTCTGTAACAATCTTTTTTAACAAATTTTTACCAACATTTAAAGTTTTCTCTTCAGTTTAACTTTCATAGTTCATCTCATTACTACCAGCAAAATTTTTCATTGTCCTTACCATAAGACTTTGAATAAAAGGCCTTTTGAAATAACTTTTTTATAAAAGAGTAGACCAGACTTGACATCTTAAACACACTTTTTAAATATGAAAGTAGATTCGAACATTATTAGAAATTTTTTTTTACAAATTTAGTATCAAGCATGTTTAAATTTAAATATAAATCTTGAGATTTTTTTTTGTTAGTAGCCCCAGAGAAGCATAGAGAGACAAAGTAAACTTAAAATAGTTGTAAAATTCTTATAAAAAGTGCACATCTATTCACAGCAATTTGGCATTCACCCAGATTTTGAGATTTTATGTGCTTGCAGTCCCAAGGCTCTCCAACCCAGGGATGCTAAGAAAGAGCCACTTTTTTTTTTTTTTTTTTTAATTACAGGGAGGGTTTTGGACTTCCATCAGTCTATAAGGCAGCATTCTGATCTTGCCATTTTACAACTCTTTAAGAGTGGAGAATCTTGCTTTTAAAAAAAAATACATTATCTCCTTGCCCACCATGCTTGATGGGTGTGGCTGGAAGGCATCAGGCCTCCTGCCCCTGAGCTCACATGGTCAACCATGGCCCCAGGAGCCTGGGTCATGAACCCATCAGTGATCAGGGAGAAAAGCAGGGCATGGGGGAGGGGCCTTCTTCTGCTCAGCTGATTCTGTTGCAGCCTCGGCTGCCTGTGGTGGCTTTGGGGCATGGGTCAGCAGTCATGGAGACATGGCAGCTGCAATCTGGAGGACTTTTTCCCAGAATGAATTGACCTCTTTCTGAGAGAGTTTTATTTCCCTAATTTTAAGAAATGTCCTCAATCTGGTGATTTGGGATCCCTTTTTTATGGGAGGTAGTGTTTCCCATGATAGAGAAAGACCAGAAATGCCAAGAGCAGAGGGCAATGTTCCTGGGCTATCACACCACGGGGGGTTCTCCAAAGATCTAGACTCAAGCCTGTCCACAAGTTTAAGAGACCAGAAACTGCCCCAGAGGCTTTTACTGGTCAATAGGTTACCAGTTTGTTGGTCATGAAGAGAAATAGAAAGTTGTTGCCAACACCTGAACAGGCTGTTGGGGTTTAAACAGTGAGCTAGGGGCCTTCAGTCAATACCAGAGTGTAGCCCTGGCCAAATGACTTCAATTGCCCATTCACTCTGCTTCAAATCCATGTGATGGCACAAACCAAAAGTAAACAAGGAAAAAGAGAAGATAGCATCCTTCTGATGGAGGAAAGAGAGACCTTCCTTCCTCTGATGGAGAAAGGTGAAACCTGCCTCTCTCTTATGGAGAGAAGAGCTGCCTTCCTCTGATGGAGGAAGGAGAAACCGAACTTTGCCAGCCCTTGATGGGGAGGCAGCCACAGAGGGCCATTAACCCCGAGGGGAGGATGTCCCTCAAGGGGGCACTCACCTATTAACCACGCATCCAGAGGGTCCCTGTTCAGGTGCCATCTGTGGGTCCTCACATCTTCGGGGGTCATTTGCCACTGACATCCCAGGCTCAGGAGGAGTTGGGCGGGGGGAAGCAGGGTCTGTCCTGGAGCAGCAGGTGAGTGTGATGATGGGCAATGAACACCCGGGAGACCATCTGATGTACTCAATTTATTCAACAGGGGAGTGAGTTTATAAACATTTGATAAAGTTTGAGATGGCACATACAGACTATACGGATTGCTATCTAATTGGTTGAAAGGCAGAAGTGTAAGGGAGATAACAGGAATGGCAGAAAAACTACATGAATTCAGAGCTGTGAGGGAGGAGCTGTGAGAGAGATAACAGGAATGGTGGGAAAAGCTATGTGACTTAAGCCACATAAGGGTCTCTTGGGCAGCTAGCAACAAGACCAGGAAATGTGGGGGAAGGGCAAAGCCTGACTTATAGGATGGTCAGAGCTTTTGGGATCAAAAAGGGGGGAGGGCCTCACCAGTTCTGCCCACTCTGGGTAATGACAGGGCACACTACAACCTTGCTCAAGGGCAGGGAAGGCCAATCACCATCATTAGGGTGGGTTCCTGATGATAAGGCTAGCTGCAACCCCCACAGCCCAAGGTCCCTAGACATGTCCAACAGTTCAGGCCAGCCTCCTCACAGTCCCAGCCCTTTTTTTAGCAATGCCCAACAACAAAGCCAAACAGAGAATACTTGAGGGAATACTCAACACAGAACAGTCAAACAACCAATCTCAAGAACCAACAAGATGATGATCACAAAAAACAAAATAGATCAGGCTCAAAATAGTACAAAACACAAGAAAGAAAGCACAAAACACCACAAAAATTCTCATCATGGCAGGGATAAATTCAAAACTCACAGTAATAACTTTAAATTTAATGATCTTAACTCACCCATCAAAAGACAGGTTATCAGTGTGGATCAATAAACTGGACCCTTCTATCTGCTTTCTTCAAGAAAACCCACCTCACCAATAAAGATAGACATTTCCTCAGGGTGAGAGGTTGGAAAATGATATTCCAAGCAAATGGAAATTTAAAAAAAGTGGTTTTTGCTATATTAATATATGATAAAATAGACTTCAAACCAAAAGAAATCAAAAACAAAAAAGGCCACTTCTTACTCATGAGCACATCACAATCATAAATATGTGCCAAACACAAGTGCATCACAGTTTATAACACAAAAATCTACTCAACAATAAAAGAGAAATAAACACCAACATCAGCATAGTTGAAGACTTCAATAATCCATTATCATCAATAGACAGATCATCCAAGCAGAAAATCAAAAGGGAAATAATAGGGCTCAACAATAACATAAATCAACTAGACCTAATACATATCTACAGGAATTTCCTCTCCAGATCTACAGAATACAAATTCTTCTCAGCAGTGCATGGAACCTTCTCCAAAATTGACAATTTATTAGTCCATAAAGGGTTCCTCCATAAAGTCAGAAAAATTTAAGTAACTTCCTGCATCATGTTAGATCACATTGGATTAAAGCCAGAAATTAACAACAAGAGACACATCAAGAACTGCACCAGCTCTTGGAGAATAAATAACACACTTTTAAACAATGAACGGGTCATGAAAGAAATCAACAAAAAATTGTAAAGTAACTAGAATTGAATGATAATGAAAACACAACCTACCAAAACTTATGGGGCATAATGAAGACAGTCCTAAGTGGAACATTCATAGCCATAAATTCCTTCATTACAAAGACAGAGAGATCCCAAATTAATAATCTGACTGTCCACCTAAAGACACTGGAAAAACAAGAAGAATCCAATCCAAAGAGCTCCAGACAGAAAGAAATAATCGATATTAGAGGACAAATTAATGAATTGGGTTGGCT
Organism: Orientallactaga sibirica; assembly: GCA_036365145.1. Lineage (NCBI taxonomy): Eukaryota > Metazoa > Chordata > Mammalia > Rodentia > Dipodidae > Orientallactaga > Orientallactaga sibirica. The sequence goes on along the minus strand of JAEOAD010000026.1, from coordinate 28,753,872 downwards.
TCCAGTTAAGATGGTGGCATAGGAACCATGCCACAACAGGCTAGAGGAAAAAAAGCCAAAACAAAGGCAAAAAAAAAAAAATAAAATAAAACCAGTAAAATACACTCTTCTACTAAAAAGTGAGGTGTATAGTAAATTATCAACTGCAACAGAGAAGTAGGAGAAATCCAGAGCATCTAGAGCCCACAGAAGCAGACAGAAGTGGCTCTAGCAGTGGCGGTGAGTTCCACGTGGCTGCAGCCACCAGGCACCACTTAAGCCACAGGATTTTAAAGCCAGGTGAAGGGATTTTCCAATCACACCGGCCTCCTCACAAACTCAAGAAATGTAGAAAGAGGAAGGCAGAGACCAACGGAGCAGGTTGTGAGGAAAGGGATCACCTGGATGAGCAGATGGACTTCAGCCACCATAACACAGCATCCCCTCCCCCACCACCAGCCCAAGCACCAGCAAGCACCAGAGACCTGGGGAAGAAAGCTCACCAACCCAGCATCTGGCATGATTAAAGCAGTGACCCACAGATGCAGCTGGCCTTCCTGAGCCCACTACACAGCAAAGAAGGACCCAAGCAGCTGTGCAGCATAGCTGAGATCAAAATCGTCCCAAAAGGTAAATGGGATTATACCAGGTCAGTACCAACCAAATCAACCTGGTGTATAGGCTTGCATTGGAAGGGCTAATTGCACCTTCCATGTCAGGGTAAATTATATGTTAAACCTGATGATGGTCAGATCTGACATTTGTAAATAAGCTATATTTGGGGCTGCTCATTTGTTGCTTCCTGATTTATAGTGCCTTTGTTCCCTCTTCTGTCATTCATTGGGGAAGGGTCTCACTTGGTCACAAGCTGACCTTGGAACCCTCTACAGACCAGAAATCTTAGCCTCCCAGTTGACAGGATTAAGGGTGTGGGGCAACACACATCCTTAGGGACTGTGATGGTGTTAAAGGATCTGTTTGTCATAATACCTACTTTTGTACAAATACTCTGTGCTGTATTTCATTGAATGGGTGCATTGTTTAGTTAAATCTTTAGAATTTGACTGTATTCTGTTCCATTCAGCCCACTTGAATACTCTAATAGCAGGCAAAACCAACACCTAGTGTCACTTTTGTGATTACTCTGAGTCTTAAGAGCCACACCTAGCACCTTAAGCTCCTACTCTGAAGATATATAACATCAGATTGATGGATACCTCTAATATTACTGCAGATAATTAGAAAACCCAAGCATTAAATTAATCCAAGTTGCAAAAATCTCTACATTATAATACAAGAAACACAAAAAAATCAAGACAATATAAACCCGCTGAAAAGTATTAATGTATTAGAAATGACATTCAGTGAGACTGAATTAAAGGAAATGCCTGAGAAAGATTTCAAAAGAATGATTATAAATATGTTCAAAGAACTCAAAGAGGAAATGAAAGGGTTCAAAGACCTCAAAGAGGAAATCAAAGGATTCAAAGAACATACAGAAAACCAATTTAATGAAATAAGGAGGTCAATACTAGACATAAATAAGGAAATAGAAATAATAAAGAAAACCCAGTAGAAATACTAGCAATAAAGAACACAGTCAGTGAAAAAAAGAACTCTGTAGAAAATCTCTCTAGTAGAATGGATGAAGTAGACAACAGAATATTTAAACTAGAAGACTAGGTGGCAGATCTAATGCAGTCCAACAAAGAGAAAGACAAAATAATAGGAAGGTATGAATGGGAATTTCAAGATATTCAGGACACTATGAAAAGATCAAACATAAGAATTGAAGGTATAGTAGAAGGAGAAGAATTTCACTCCAAAGGGATAGTAGGTGTTTTCAACAAAATCATAGAAGAAAACTTCCCCCAAATTGGGAAAGAGATGCCAGTGCAGATACAGGAAGCCTTTAGAACACCAAACAGACAAAACATGGAAAGAACCTCTCCCCGCCATATTATAATTAAACTACAAAACATACAAACCAAAGAAAATATATTGAAAGCAGCTAGAGAAAAGGCAAGTCATCTACAAAGGCAAGCCCATCAGAATCAAGCAGATTACTCAACACAAACTTTAAAAGCCAGAAGGGCTTGGAGTGATGTATTCCAAGTTCTGAAAGATAACAACTGTCAACCAAGGTTACTTTATCCTGCAAAGCTATCCATTCAAATAGATGGAGAACTAAGGACATTCCACAACAAAAGCAGGCTAAAGGAATATTTGAAGACAAAACCAGCTCTACAGAAAATACTTGAAAGAATCCTACATGCTGAAGAGAAAGAAAAGCACACATATAAGGAACCTGGAAAAAACAAACCATACTCCAATACTAGTTGATACAAGGGAGCAAAGGTAAAACCAGAAGAACTACAAAACAAGAAAAATGGCAAAAATAAATACACACCTTTCAAAAATAACTCTTAATATCAATGGACTGAATGTCCCAACCAAGAGACATAGGTTTGCAGACTGGGTTAAAAAGCAGGATCCTTCAATTTGTTGCCTCCAAGAAACTCACCTTTCTACAAAGGATAGACATTATCTTAGGGTGAAAGGCTGGAAAATGGTGTTTCAAGCAAATGGGCCTAGAAAACAAGCAGGGGTTGCTATCCTAATATCTGACAGGGTATACTTCAGACCAACATTAATTAGGAAAGATAAGGAAGGTCACTTTATATTGATTAAAGGAATGCTTTAATAGGAGGACATTACAATCCTAAAGACACTAGGAAATGGAAAAACATCCCCTGTTCTTGGATCAGAAGAATCAATATTGTGAAAATGACAATCCTATGAAAAGCAATCTACACATTTAATGCAATCCCCATCAAAATTCCAAAAGCATTCTTCACAGAAATAGAAAAAACAATCCAAAAATTCATTTGGAAGCACAAAAAAACTCAGATATCTAAAATAATTTTGAGCAACAAAAATAAGGCTGGCAGTATAACCATACCTGATTTTAACTTATATTACAGAGTCATAGTAACAAAAACAGCATGGTACTGACACAAAAACAGACATGTAGGTCAATGGAACAGAATAGAGGACCCTGACATAAGTCCAGGTAGCTATAGCCACCTGATCTTTGACAAAAATGCCAATAATCCTCCTTGGAGAAAAGACAGCCTCTTCAGCAAATGGTGCTGGGAAAACTGGATATGCATCTGTAGAAGGAAGAAAATATATCCTTATCTCTCTCCATGCACAAGAATCAAGTCCAAATGGATCAAAGACCTTAATATCAGACCTGAAACTCTGAAGCTGCTAGGGGAAAAAGTAAGGGAAACCCTTCAACATATTGGTCTTGGCAAAGACTTTCTGAATATAACCCCAATAGCTCAGGAAATAAAGCCACAGATCAACTGCTGGGACCTCATGAAATTACAAAGCTTTTGTACAGCTAAGGACACTGTGAATAGAGCAAAGAGGCAACCTACAGAATGGGAGAAAATCTTTGCCAGCTATACATCTGACAGAGGGTTAATATCTAGAATATATAAAGAACTCATTCTTTGTACATGGTTTTGACTTATTTCCCAGTTCCAGCAATGAGTTCCATTCCACTGAGTGGATCTATTAGTCAAATCAAGAGCAGTTGGTTACCCACCATGGCTGTGTGCCACTACTGCACTTGTTTGAGCATTACGTCAGGTTGTTTCCTGCTAGGTATCTTATACTGCAGGTGGTTTGGATAGATGTCAGCCATTATCCCCCAGTTGCTCATGTAGCACCCTCTGGCACTAGACTAGCTAACTGTCTGGGGACTGACCCTCTTCCACATTCTGCCAGGTCTCTCCATGTTTGATCTCACACACATATGCTGTCTTTGACAGTAGGGTCTTTCCATTAACCTTGGTGGGTCATCAAGAACTCTGACAGAAATCTTTTTTTTGAAAACTTGTAGGTGTCTCAGATCAACAGCTCATTGTGGAAATTAACCCTGTGCTGGCACTGGGAGTTGTAAGTCAGCACCTAGGAAGGTGAGGGAAGAAAAAGATAGGTAATATAAAAGAGAAAGTGAGTATAGAGAGCAGAGGGAGAGAGAGAGAAGAGAGAGAGAGAAGCAGGAAAAGATTAAGGTTGGTCTTCATGATGTTCTCTGCAGTTTCCTGTGGTTCAGGTGTTCCCTCTGTGGGCCTGCTGAAGGATCAATGTTTTAGCCTGTTGTTCAGAATAAAGGGTTTTATAGTATCTTTTCCTTTTGGATCCCTATTTGTAACCCCCCACCCTTGTCCTCCTTCCCACCCTCTCGTTCCCTCCCACCTTTGCCCTCCCTCCATCCCACCCTCTCTATTATCTGGTCCTCCAAGTGTTTATTAGGTTTGGCAGCATCTCAGGTAGAATCAGGTTAGGAGCAACAGATAAATGAGACCATGCAACGATTATCATTTGTGATTGGGTGAGCTCACTAGAAGAGAGCCTATGCATAAAAAATTCCCTCCAAAATATCTATGGCCATCTCTTCTATCTAGTACTAACTTCTCTCTCCATTGGAGAATTTGCTTATCTTTTTTAGATAGAGAACACAGCCTGAAGGGAGGATCCACCAATCACACTTCACCAGGGCCCCAGCTGAAACCATAGAGTAATGCGGGGCACAGGCAAGAATACAGCATTCCTGGGGATCACGACACCAAAAAAAAAAAAAAAGGCTGAAGGAGATAGACACAGAGAACATCCAACTCCAACTAAGCCAGATATCCAGAGTCATAGAGGCTCCCAAAACCTTATCACTGAAGTAGAACTAAAATGACCCCAATGTGGCTCAGGGAAATTCGTGGAAGAGGGGGTGGAAAGAATGTTAGAGCCACAAGTTGGGGCATTATGCACAGAGACTTGGCCTACCCCCCAGAACTCTTGACTACCCCCACAATGCATGACCCTCATTCCCCATTGATGAGGGTCCCTTTGGAAGAGGGAGGACAGGACACTATGAATGTAAAATCAGAATAATATAAATAAAAATAAATTATGGAAAAAAAGAACTCAAAAAATTAAATAATAAGAAATCAAACAACTATATTTTAAAATGGGCTATGGAACTAAATAGAGAGTTCTCAGAAGAAGAAATACAGATGACATATAAACATTTTTAAAAATGTTCTACATCCCTAGTCATCAAGGAAATGCAGATTAAAACTACCTTGAGATTCCATCTCACTCCTATCAGACTGGCTACCATCATGAAACAAATGATTATAAATGCTGGCAAGGATGCAGAAAAAGAGGAACCCTTCTACACTGTTGGTGGGAATGTATTCTGGTACAGCCATTGTGGAAATCATTGTGGAGGTTCCTGAGACAGCTAAATATAGATCTCCCGTATGACCCAGCTATACCATTCGTAGGCATATATCCTAAGGACTCGTCTCACTACCTTAGAGATACTTGCTCATCCATGTTTATGGCTGCTCTATTCACAATAGCTAGGAAATGGAACCAGCCTAGATGTCCCTCAACTGATGAGTGGATAATAAAGATGTGGCACATTTACACAACGGTGTTCTACTCAGCAGTAAAGGAAAATGAAGTTATGAAATTTGCTGGAAAATGGATGGCTCTGGAAAGAATTATACTTAGTGAGGTAACCCAGGCTCAGAAAGCCAAATGTCACATGTTTGCTCTCATATGTGGATCCTAGCTACAAATAATTGGACTTCTAATTGAGTGAAAATAAAACTCAGTAGCAGAAGCCAGTAAGCTAGAAAGGGGATATAAAGGGAATAGAAAGGGAGGGAGGGGGGACTTAATTGGATGGTACTGTATATATGTAAGTAGAAGAACAGATTAATGGGGGTAAAAAGGCCTAAGTGAGGTCAGGGGAAGAGATTGAGTAAAGGAACGTGGAGGGAGGGCTAATCAAAATCTAAGAGGATATAAAAAAGTCAAATGGAAACCTACTTTTCTGGACAATGGAACACCCAGAAGCCATAGATTGTTACTAGAAACTTTTCAGTGCCAGGGATGGGATACCTTCCAGTGAGTTGTTGGCCAGAGAGGTCACAACTACCTCCAAAACATTATAGACCATTGCCAAGGCCCTTGGATTTCCACAGGAATAGATGGTAAGACCCTATTGCTGAAGACTCCACATACCTGGGCGGCAAGTTCACCGAGAAGTCCTGCTGGAGCTGAGCTGAAAGCCTCCTCCATGAGGACCAGTTGGCAGAAAGTTGGAAAAAGCTACACTGTATGCAGGTCAATGGGAGAGAGAAAACACCAGTGAAGGTACTCAACAGTGAACACTGCAAGCTTTAAATTTGGCCAGCCAGGCCAAATGAACCAACAGGTGTAATAGTGGCATGTCTGTTATGGGGGAAACCAACTGCTCTCTAATAGGACTGGAGCTCTGCTCCATGGGAGGGAACACATCCCTGATACTGAAAACGTACAACAGGGGCAGTCATGAGCCCTAAGGGTGTAATGTTTGCTGGTGTCTTGCTAAATGTATATACTATATTCACCAAACTGCCCAGTAAGCACTTCTCTTAATGTCCACACCCATGTATTAATGCTACTCTCACTTTTGGTTAGAGAAGCTTCTTTTTCAGACTGTGGCAACCTTGGGATGATTCAGAAGCACCATAGTGCTGAGAAGAAGTGACAGAGGAGTGCTCAGCACTGAAATGTCTCAAACCTGACTTCCAAGGCTCAGGGTCCATTGCAGAAGAGGGGGCGGAAAGAATGTAAGAGCCAAAGGAAGAGTAGGACTCCTTACAATGTGCTCCTCCAGACACAAAATGGCCTGGATATCCATGACCTCACAGTGACTGACACTACCTACATAAGACCATCATAATAGGAGGAAAAGATCATGACATCAAACTGAAAAGAGAGACTGATTGAGAGGAGGAGGGGATATGATGGAGAGTGAAGATTCAAAGGTGAAAGTGGGGGGAGAGGGAGAGAAATACCATGGGATATTGTCTACAATTAAAGAAGTTGTAAATAAAAATAAATTAATGAATTGGAAACTAAGGAAACAATTTAAAAACAATGAAACAAAGAGGTTGTTCTTTGAAAAAATAAACAAGGTAGACAAACCCCTGGCCAACTGGATCAAGCAAAAAAAGAGAAGTGTCATATTAACAAAATAAGAAGTGAAAAAAGGAGAGGTCACAACAGACATCAATGAAATTGGAAGAATCATCAGGGCATACTTCCAAAACCTCTACTCCACAGAATTGTACACTCTGGAAGAAATGGATGAATTCCTAGACACATACAACCTAAACTAAATGAGACTCAGAGTCAGTTAATCTCCTAAACAAACCTATTACATCAATGGAGATTGAAAAGGTAATCAAAAAACTCCCCCCTACCCCCCAAAAACTCCAGGACCAAATGGCTTCTCAGCAAAATTCTATCAAACCTTAATTGAAGAAATGAAACCAATTTTTCTCAAACTGTTTTGCATAATCAGAGAACAGGGAATCCTCTCTGACTCCTTTTATAAAGCTAGCATCACCCTAATACCAAAACCAGACAGAGATGCCACAAGGAAAGAAAAGTATAGGCCTATATCCCTAATGAACTTAAATGTAAAGATCATGAACAAAGTCCTTGCAAACCGAATACAACAACACATCAAAAGCATTATCCACCTTGATTGAATAGGCTTCATCCCAGGGATGGTTTAACATATGGAAATTGGTCAACATAGTACACCACATAAATAAACTTAACCAGAAGAACCAAATGATCATCTTAATTGATACAGAGAAGGCCTTTGACAAAATACAACACCACTTCATGATTAAAACACTGGAAAGAATAGGCATGGAGGGTTTATATCTCAACAAAATAAAGGCTATATAGAAAGCTCCTAGAGCCTAAATAATACTCGATGGGGAAAAACTCAAGGAGTTCCCATTGAAATCAGGAACAAGACAAGGGTGCCCACTCTCACCACTGTTCTTCAATGTAGTACTAGAAGTACTAGCCCAAGCCATAAGACAGGAGAAAGAAATAAAAGGGATTCAAATCGGAAAGGAAGAAGTCAAATCACCCCTATTTGCAGATGACATTTATATACAGAAATTCTCCATCTCAAAACTTCTAATGGTGATAAATTCCTTCAGAAAAGTGGCAAGATACAAAATCAATGTACAAAAATCAGAAACTTTTCTATATGCAAAGGATAAATATACAAACAATGAAATCAGTGAGGCTGTCTCATTTTCAATAGCAACAAAAATTTGAATACCTTGGAATAACACTAAGAATATGAAAGACCTACATAATGAAAGCATAAAAAAATCTCAATAAATAAATTGAGGAGGACTTGAGAAGATGGAAAGACCTCCCATGCTCCTGGATAGCAAGAATACTGTGAAAATGGCAGTTTTACCAAAAGCAATATACAGATTTAATGCAATACCAATAAAAATGCCATCATCATTCTTCACAGAAATTGAAAAAATGATCTCAAAATTCATATGCAATGGCAGCAGACCTTGGATATCCAAACATATCCTCAGCAAAAGCAAAACAAAACAAAACAAAACAAAAACAAAACAAAAAAAAAACAACACCTCTGGAAGTATCACCATACCTGATCTAAAGCTATATTACAAAGCCAAACAGCCTGCTACTGGAGAAAAAACAGAGTTCTGTCTCCATAATGCATCACCCACAATCCCCATGGGGTTGACCTGCATCCCCAAAGAGGAGGCCTCTTCAGAAAAGGAGCAGGGAGGGGGGGGAAGATAGTACCAACATGTGTTGTTTACATACTAAATATGTCCATATCTAATAAAATAAAATTAAAAATAAATTATGGATTCCAAAAACGTCTTGTCTTGGTTAAAAATTGAAAGCCTATTCTGATTTAAAAGGAATTTAAATTAGGCACAGTATCAAGAGACTATAGTTCCAGATAATGGGAAGTTTTACATAAAGATCACTTGACTCAGGACTTTGGGGCAACTTGGGAAACAAGTGAGTCTCTAAAAATTAATAAACAAATAAATAATTATCCCTTAAAAAATTTGGCCCTGAGGTTCCTTCAAACTGTATGCCATTGCTAATTATTCCAAAGAGTGTTGGCTCTAGTGATTCAGCATATTAGGCATTAACATTGATAAATGGTTTCAATGTTTTTAGTTTTTTTTTTTAACTCTGAGCTCACTACATGATGATATAAAGAATATATTTTATAAGGATAATGATATTATTCCAAAAACAATTGTGCATGAGAATGGAAGTGCTTTAACATTTCTGCTAATATTTTCATTACCAGGCAAAACAGGAAGCAGCTGTGTTTGCTCAGCCTGTTGCTCATCTTGCATATGGGAAACCACCACTTTGTGCTTGGGAGAGGAGCCCTAGGAAAAGCAAATATCATCTTAGCATGCATGCTGAAAGGACATTACCCTTATTCTTCAGGGACAGAGTATTGCTTATGTCTCTAATTCACAAGGCTACTGTGCTTTACAAATTTCTAAATTAAATTCTAAAATTTCTAAAATTTCTATTCACTTATTTTTAATTTGTATTCAACTGATGTATCAAAAGATAAACATTGGTGCTAGATAGATGGTTCAGTGGTTAAGATGTGTGCCTGAAAAGCCTAAGGATCCTGGTTTCATTCCCCAATACCCATGTAAAGCCAGATGCACAAAGTGCCTCATGTATCTGAAGTTCATTTGCAGTGGTTGGAGGTCATGGAACACCCATTCTCTCTCTGTCTCTTCTCTCTCTCTCTCTCTCTTTCTCTCTGCTTGCAAATAAATAAATATTTCATTAATGGGAGCATGTAATATTAGACACATACACACATTCTGTGATGTTTACATCATGCTAAGATACATATTCACCCAAATATTTACCAAATTCTTCCTTCTAGGCTTTTGAAATATATAGTAATGGCTGCTATCTGCAGTCACTCTATCAAGCAATAGCTCACTAGAACTTCTGGTTCCTATTTCACTGTCTAGAACATATTGATCAACCTTTCTCCACCCCTTCTGACTCTTCTTAGCCTCTGGTCACTACCATTCTGCTTCCAACTAAATACAATATCAACATTTTTGATTGTACGTATACATGAGATCATGAAGTATCTATCATTCTGTGCCTGTCTTATTTTGCTTAACAAAATACACTCTTATTCTGAAAAGTTAAGATCAAATATTTTTTGTTAGCAATAGTGGAGAAGCTGGAGAGACCAAGATTCACCAAAAATGAGAAAAATAGCCAAAAGCACACTGAGGCACTTGCGGCCCTGATCTGTGTGATCTGCACATGTGCCAGTCACCAAGCTGCAAGAGCAGAGAGCAAACTAGGGGATTTTCCAACCTGATCAGCTTCCTTGCAAAGTCAAGAAACATGAAGGAAAGACAGCAGAGATCAGCTAAGAAGCCACACAAAGAGGTAGGGCCAGCTAAGCAGTTCCAGTATGACTCCAGCCTTCTTACACATTCCCATTCCCCAACCATCAGAACCACAAACCTCTGGAAAACACATTCAGCACCCTACTGCAGGGCATCCAGCACAGCTGACCAGAACACAAGCTCCACAGCACAACATGGAGGGATCAAGGTGAGCACACAGCATTGGTGAGATTTGAAGCCACCTCCAAAGGTAATGAGGCTGACTGACAAAAATGCAGGTACAGGGCTGGAGAGATTGCTTAGTGGTTAAGGTGCTTACCTTCTAAGCCTAAATAATTCTGGTTCCAATCTCCAGGTCCCATGTTTAGACAGATGCAAAATGATGCAAAGGCGCAATGCCACACTTGACCACAAGGGGGTGCATGCATCTGGATTTCTTTCACAACAGCTGAGAGGTTGCTAAAGTGCCCATCTCTATCTGTCTTCCTCTCCCTCTCTCTCTGTCTCTCTCTGTGTTTCTCTCCAAAAAAAAAAAAAAATTGCAGGTACATAGGCTTGCACTGAAAGTGCTAATCTGTCCATCCAAGTCAGGACAGGTTATGGGTTACATATTCTTGGTTTGCTTTACCATTCTCAATTAAGCTGTGTTTGGGGGTTGACTAGTATTGCCTTTGATGCTTTCAGGTTTATAGGTCATTTGTCTTTTGCTTCTGTCATTATTGGGAGCAGGGTCTGTTTCAGATCCAGGCTGACCTGGAACCCCATTGAGAACAGAAATCTCAACCTCCCAGCTGACAGGATTAAGGGTGTAGAGCAAAACACACCCTTAGGGATTACAGCTTTATAAAGCTATCTGTTAATTTTAATCTCACACCTGCATACTGTGTGCTGCTTTTTATTGAATGTGTATATTGCTCAGTTGTATTTTTAAATTTGCCAGTAAATTGTTCCATCCAGCCCACTAGAATACTTGAATAGCAGGAAAAATCATCACCTAGGAGTACTTCTATAGTTGGATTAGAGTACAAGAACTACATTTGGCACCTTAAACTCCTACTCTGAAGGTACATAAAGTTGGATTTCCAAATCTAAAAGCACAGCAGATTATTAAAACACCCAAGAATCAAATCAACTGAGGATAGAAAAATTGCAACATTATAATGTAGGAAAAACAAAGAATCAAGACAGTACTATCCCACCAAAAATTATAAATCCATTAGAAATGGCATCAGTAAGGCTGTTTTAGATGAAATGCCTGGCAAAGATTAAAAAAAAAAAAAAAGTTTTATCTATACTCAAAGAAATCACAGAAGAAATCAAAGGAAGCAAAGAAGAAAACAAAGGAATTAAAGAAAAAAAAAAACTCCTGAAGGAATTCCAAGAAAACACAGGAAACCAGTTTAATGAAATAAGGAGGTCATTACAAGACATGAGTAAGGAAATAGAAATACTGAAGAAAAATCAGGCAGAAATTCTAGCTTTCAAAAATATAGTCAGTCAAATAAAAAATCTTTGGAAAGTCTTACCAGTAGAATAGATGAAGGAGAGAACAGAATATCTAAACTAGAAGACCAGGAAGCAGATCTAATACAGTCCAACAAAGAGAAAGACAAGGTAATAGAAGGCATGAATGGGAATTTAAAGATATCCAGGACACTATGAAAAGATCAAACATAAGAATTCACAGTATAGTAGAAGAAGGATAATTTCAATCCAGAGGCTTAGTAGGTATTTTTAACAAAATCATAGAAGAAAATTTTCCCCATATTGGGAATTAAATGTCAATGCAGATACAGGAAGCTTTTAGAACACCACATAGACAAAACATGAAAAGAACCTCTCCTCACAATGTTATACTTAAACTAGTAACATACAAACACAGAAAATATATTAAAAGCTGTTAGAAAGAAAAACCAAGTCACCTACAAAGGCAAACACATCAGAATAACAGCAGATTACTCAAAACAAACTCAAAACAAAACAAAGCCAGAAATGGTTGGAATGATGTATTCCAAGTTCTAAAAGATAATAACTGTCAACCAAGATTATTTTATCCTGATAAGTTATCTATCCAAATTGATGGAGAAATAAGGACATTACACAACAAAAAATGGGCTAAAGGAATTTATGGCAACTAAGCCAGCTCTACAGAAAATAATTGAAGCAATCCTTCATGCTGAAGAGAAAGCAAAACATGCTCATGAGGAAAAAGGTAAAAATAAATCATACTGAAATAACAGTTAAAACAAGCAAGTAAAGGAAAAATAAGAAGCACAACAAACCAAGAAGAATGGAGAGAATAAATACATCTTTCAATAATAACTCTTAATGTCAATAGTCTCAATGCCCCAACCAAAAGGCACAGGCTTGTAGTATGGATTAAAAGGCAGGATCCTGACTTTTGTTGCCTTTTGTCTTAGGGTGATGCAGGGAAAAATTGAAGCAGATTAAAGATGGCAGGATATTAGGCAGTGCCTGAACTGTATTTGTTGCCTGTCCCAGCCTATCCCGAAAAGCTGGTCATCTCAGTCACTAAAATAAAAGACAGACTTGGGCCCTGTTTCCTGTTAACCAAGGGCTCTCCAAAGTGATGGAAAATGGTATTTTCCTGCTGGTCGGGAGGGACGCTCAAATGGAAAATGGTATTTCAGTCAAATGGGCCTAGGAAGCAAGCAGGAGTTGCTATTCTAATATCTGACAGGATAGACTTCAAATGAACATTTGTGAGGAAAGATAAAGAAGGTCACTTTATACTGGTTAAAGGAATACTCCAACATGAGGTCATTACAATCCTAAACGTATATGCACCTAACATGGGGGCTCCCAATTTCATCAAACCAACACTATTAGACTTAAGGTCACAGATAACACAAAACACAATTGTAATGGGTGACTTCAATCACACATTCTCATCAATTGACAAGTCATCCCAGCAATAAATAAATAGAGACAGCTTCAATAAATGATGTACTGGAACAAATGGACCTAACAGATATCTACAGAACATTCCATCCAAATTCTGCAAAAAAATACATTTTTTTCAGCAGCACATGGAACATTCTCTAAAATAGACCATATATTAGGATACAAAGCAAATTTTAACAAATACAGGAAAATTGAAAAGAATCCCTTGTACTCTATCTGACCACAATGGGATTAAACTGCAAATCAGCAACAAGAAAAACTACAGAGCATACAGAAATTCATGGAGACAAAACAGTACTCTATTGAATGATGAATGGGTCATTGAAGAAATCAAAAAGGAAGGTTCTAGTCAAGATGGCATCCATGTAAACATGCCTCACCTGGCATGGAAGGAAAGTCAAGACCTTTAGGGTTCTTTAGGGTTCAATAGGGTTTGGCAAAGGGCACATTAGGGTTTGGGAGGGCACTGAATAGCAAAGCAGAGAATCCTCAGATTCCTATACTCTTGGGGAAACCACCAGTCCCCCAAATCCCCCTCAAATAACCACCCTAGCCATGGTCCCAACCACAGATTCCTCCTGCACTAGGTAAATGGACCCAGACCAGCAGGCTAGTGTTCCCCTGCCCTAGGTTTCCTCCACTGCAGAGCTCCACAAGCAAGCTCCATCACCTGTGCCATCTGAACCACCCATAGGGTCACCACTCTGCCCTGCCCCCCACCCTCTGCACCAGCAGCCCCCTCTGGGTGCCCTGCAGTCCCACCCCCTGTGCCTGTGGGGAGTGTTATCCACTGGGTCCATGCCACCCCGCCACCCCAGTGCTGGTGGGGAACCTCACCTTCTGGATCTGGGATCTGCTTTGACCCATTGCCCCCCACCCTCTGCCCCTCAGGCCACCTGACCATGCACTCCCATACCCTGAACCTTCAGAGCCTCACCAGACCCTCACAGGCTCCCACTGTCTGAGCAGACAGACCCCACTGCCAGCAGAAGACTAATAGAAATGAACATTAAAAGGAATAATCACTGAAGACACTTCAAGGTAAGCTATAGCTTCCTATTACAGTTAACAAGATTCCTACACTGTGATGGGCAGACCACAGCACAAAAGGAATAACATGAAAAATCAAATGCAAGTAAATCCAATAAGACTGCCCAGTCCCACAATGGATGTCTCTAATCAAAACATAGAAGAGATAATTGGATCAGAACCCCAAAATGAAGACATAAGCAATACAACCTAGCCAAGAAAATAGGAGAACTTGCAGAAAATCAACAAAGGGCCAATAATTGCATGAATGCTGTTCTCATGAGATTAGACCTAATAGAAAAGAACCAGGAAGGGCTTCAAAAATAGTTAAATGACCTGAAGGAGAGCAATAAAGGAGAGAGACCTCAATAACCAGCTGGATATGCTCAATGAAGACATAAATAAATGCAAATATGAATTCCAAGAAGCACTTAAAACTCAGAAAATGATGGGAAAAGGGAACTCAACAGAGGATTGGAAACTATACATTAAAAAGCAGTAGAAAATACTAACCAAATTGAACAAACCCAAAACTCTATAGATGCTCTCAAGAATAGAGTCAGGGCTAGAGTGATGGCTTAGCAGTTAAGGTGCTTGCCTGCTAAGCCTAAGAACCTGGTTCCAATCTCCAGGTCCCATGTTTAGCCAGATGCAAAGTGACACAAGGGCATAATGCTGTACTTGCCCACATGGGGGCGCATGCATTTGGATTTCATTCACAGCAGCTGACAGACTGTTGGCACACCCATTTCTATCTGTCTTCCTCTCCCTCTATCTTTGTCTGTCTGTCTCTCTCTGTGTTTTTCTCAAAAAAAAAAAAAAGAATAGAGTCAGCCATGTGGAAGATAGAAACTTAGAACTAGAAGACATAACAGAAGAGACAGCACATGAAACCAAAGTTTCAATAAGTTCAAAAATTTTTGTGAACAGAACATGAGAGAAATGTGGGATAGCATTAAATGTTCCAGCATTAGGATCATGGGGATACTAGAAGGGGAGAAATTCAGAACAAAGGAATCAAAAACTTACACAACAAAATTCTTGAAGAGAACTTTCCCAATCACTCAAAAGAAAGTCCATCCCATCAAAGTACAAGAAGCTAACAGAACTCCAAACAGACTGGACCAAAGGAGAAATTCTCCAATACATACTATCATTAAAACCCTAAATATTGATAACAAGGAGAAAGTCCTAAAAGCATCTAGGGAGAAACAACACATTACATATAAAGGTAACCCCATCAGAATTACCTCAGACACCTCAATGGAAACACTCAAAGCCAGAAGGGCCTGGAATGGAACACTGCAAAGTCTAAGCACTTATGGTTTCCAACCCAAACTACTCTACCCAGCAAAAATATCCCTCATAATAGGTGGTGAAAGAAAAACATTCCATGATAAAACCCAGCTGAACAACTTTATGAACATAAAGCCAAATCTACAGAGAGTACTTCAGGGAATTCTCCACACAGAAAAATCAAATAACCAACCTCAAGAACCTACAAGAAGCAGATCACAATAACCAAACTCAGAGAAGGCACTTAAAACAACCCTTCTAAGTCCAGAAAAATACCAAGCCACCACAACATGGCAGGGATTAAAAAAACCTCAGGGCTGGACCCAGGACATTAATGGCCTTAATTCCTCCCATCAAGCTCAGTGGATCATGCCCAGGATGGATCAGAGGTTGGGGGGGTCAATCTGCTGTGCCAAGAAACCGCACCACCACTCCAGTAACAACACAGGGATCAGGGTGAAACCCAGCCACCACAGAAGCAAGAAAACAAAAACATCAACTATCAGCTTTACAGCCCCATATCAGATAAAATGACTTCAAACCAAAAAATAAAAAAGACTCTGAAGCCCTATGGGGTGTTTGAAGGGAAGAGGAACAAGAGCACAGGATTTTAATTTTTACAAAATTAAATAACCTGGCAAAAGAGTGGATTCAGGAAATCAGTGAAAGCAAGAATCTTCCACAATCTGTAACAGAAAATGTTGGAGGAAAATTTTTACATTTGGATCTTTACAGATTAGGGTACATACAAAAAGTGCTGATAGAGATGTGTTGTGTGTTTCACAGGGACATGTTGATTGAAGTGACTTTTTCAATCTTTCACCATAAGTTGAAATCACAGGAAAAGTAAAGACTTAAGAGCTGTTGAAGAAGCTTTTGTGCACTTATCAAACAGTGTTTTGATGGGATACATTTGATATTTTGTTTGCAAGAATAGCAAACCATCACCACACCTTAAGACAGACTAGTGACCTTGCCTTGGACAAGGAGATAACAGTCTGCTTCAAAATTTAGATATAAAATGCACTGAATATATTAATGGTTGCAGGGTAACTGATGAAATCTTACATCTAGTACCAAACATTGAGCTCTTGGGTTAACTCTTTATAACTCTCAAACTATTGGCCAAACGTACAACATCTATTCCAATATATTAGGTTTCTTGATCAACTTCCTGATAGCAGTCCTGTAAAAGCAAACAACTTGCCAGCTTTATCCAAATGCAAAGGCACTCTTGTAAACATTTTTGGTGTTTTATAAATGGTATGTTTTTAGATTATAAACAATAAAATTGGTTGTAACACTGAAAAACCATCAGTTATTGTTTTTAATATGAATGGCCTTAATTCATCCAACAAGAGACATAAGCTCTTCAGGATGGATCAGAAAATTCCACCCCTCAGCTGGGCTGTCATCAAGGAAAACACCTCACCCATGCCAACACTGCACTCCATGGTGAAAGGGGTTGCACAGTCCTGGTATATCCAAAACATCTTCAGGTCTCCATGCAAAACCACGGTCCATCTTCCAAAAAAGGCTCTTCCAGCCTATTCCTGAGGGTCTTCATGCCAAAATAGACATGCCAAATGATCTCAGCAGCAGCTCCTGGAACCGTGTGCAACCTCATGACCACTTCTATGCATTTTTCATGCTTCCAAAACCATTCCAGGTGTCATTGGACACAGATATTCTTAATCCAGGGACAAAATTGGAAGGGATAGCAGCAGGTTCTTTCCTGGAGCAGTGGGTGAATTGACAATGAACATGATGGGCATTTCACCTGGGAGACCATCTGATGGACATCACTCATTTGTTTTAATGTCAAATCAAGTCGGGTTTATAAACACTTAAGATTGGTTGAGATGGCAACAGACTATATGGCAACCGGAAACATAGTCTATGTGCTATTATCTAGGTTACTTGAACTTAACTTCAAACCTTTGGGGGAACTTAAAATCTCAGTCCGGGATATCTTTAGGGAAGAGAGATGGTGAAGTCCATTACAAATTTAACCTAAAGGGGGGAGAGATTGATCAAACTGTTCAGCCACTGGATAGCAGGTCAGGAACTGGGGCAAAGTCCCTTATGGAAGAGCCAGAGCCAACAAAGTCTCTGGGAGGGCCTTGCCAGTTCTGCCCACTCTGGACAATGACAGCACACTCAAACCTACAACATAGGGAAAAACAGTCACCATCGCCAGAAGACATCTTGATGATAGGGCCATGCAATTCCCCAAAACCCAGTGTCCTGACCATGTCCAATAGTTCAGGCCAGCTCTCCTCACAGCTCTATACCATTTCTAGCAAGTCCCAATAAGGTTCAGATTCTCCAGATGAACATAAGACCAGATGTGCAAGGGGTGGAGGAAGGGAAATCATTTGCAGTGGCTGGAGGCTCTAGCAGTTCCATTCTCTCTGTCCCCTCTCTCTTTCCCTCTCTCTGTCTCAAATAAATAAATAAATAAAAAGCCACCAAACATAAATAAAACTAATAAAAATAAATAAATAAATAGCAAATAAAATATATTTAAAATGGAATCTCAAACCAAAAACACCTGAAAAAAAACAAAAGAAGGTGACTTTGCTTATCTAGGTGAACAATCCAACAAGAGTATAACACAATCATCAATCTTTATACACCAAACACAGGTGTACAACTATTCATAAAACAAAACCTACTTGACAACAAAACAGAAGTAATCACCAACACCATCATAGTCGGGGACTTCAGTACTCCACTATCAGCAATAGATAGATAATCCAAACATAAAATTAATAGGGAAGTAAGAGAGCTCAACATCACCATAGAGCAACTAGACCTAACAGATATATACAGATCATTCTACCCAAAATCAACACATTACACATTCTTTTCAGCAGTCCATGGAACCTTCTCTAAAGTAGATCATATAATGGGCCACAAAGCCTGCCTCCATATTTTCAGGAAAATCAATGTAATTTTCTGCATGATATCAGACCACAATGCTATAATGATAGAAATTAACAACAAAGGGTATGCCAGGAATCCATCCAGCTCTTAGAAACTGAACAACTCACTTTTAAACAATAAATGGGTTATGGATGAAATAAAAAAATGAAATTGCAAAATTTCTAGAATTGAACAAGAATGAGAATACATCATACCAAAATTAATGAAGGCAGTCTTTAGGGAGAAATCATAGCACTAAATGCCTTCATAACAAATCAATAACCTAACCATCCACCTAAAGGCATTGGAAAAACAAGAAGAAGCCACCCAAAAGCTCCAGATGGAAAGAGATAGTTAAGATCAGAGCAGAAATTAATGAATTGGAAACTAAGAAGCCAATTAAGAAAATTGAAACAAAGAGCTGGTTCTTTGAAAAAATTAACAAGATTGATAAACCCCTGGCCAATTTGATCGAGCAAAAAAAGAGAGAGACACTTTAAAATAACAAAATTAGAAATGAAAAAGGAAAGATAACCACATACATAAGTGAAATTGGGAGAATCATCAGGACTTATTTCAAAAACCTCTACTGCACAAAACTGGAGAATATGGAGGAAATGGATGAATCCCTGGACACATTCCACCTACCAAAGCTAAACCCAGAGCAGATTAATCTCTTAAACAAACTTATCGCACCCTTTGAGATTGAAGAGGTAATCAAACACCTCCCCAAAAAGAAGAGTCCAGGACCAGATGGCTTCTCAGCTGAATTCTGTCAAACCTTCATGGAAGAATTGAAACCAATTTTTCTCAAACTGTGCCACACATTTGGAGAACAGGAAAAGATCCCCAACTCATTCTATGAAGCTGCTATCACCCTAATTCGAAAACCAGGAAGAGATGCCACAAGAAAAGAAAATTATAGGCTTATTTCCCTGATGAACATAGACACAAAGATCCTGAACAAAATCCTTGCAAACCAAATTCAACAGTACATAAAAAGCATTATCCACCTTGATCAAGTAGGCTTCATGCCTGGAACACAGGGGTGGTTCAACATTCAGAAATCTGTCAATGCAATACACCACATAAAAAATCTTAAACACAAAAACCACATGATCATTTCAATAGATGCAGAAAAGGCCTTTGAAAAAATACAACATCACTTCATCATCAAAACATTGGAGAGAATAGGCATGGATGGTTTATATCTCAATATAATAAAGGCTATATATAAAGCTCCTAAAGCCCAATTAATACTTAATTGGGAGAGACTGAAGGAATTCTCATTGAGATCAGGAACAAGGCAGTGGTGTCCACTCTCTCCTTTGCTCTTCAACATAGTCCTAGAAGTACTAGCTCAAGCAATAAGACAGGAGAAAAAAATAAAAGGGCTAAAAATTGGAAAGGAAGAAGTTAAGTTAACCATATTTGCAGTCGACATGATTCTATACATAAGTGACCTGAGTACCTCCATCTCAAAACTCTTAAAGCTGATTAACTCCTTCAACAAAGTAGTAGGATATAAGATTAATGCACAGAAATCAGTAGCCTTTCTGTATGCAAAAGATAAAAATACAGAAAAAGAAATAAGCAACATTGTCCCATTTTCAATAGTAACAAGAAAATTAAATACCTTGGAATAACATTAACCAAGGAAGTTAAAGACCTATACAATGAAAACATCAAAACGCTCAAGACAGTAATTGAGGAGGATCTGCGAGAATGGAAAGACCTCCCATGCTCCTGGATAGGCAGAATTAACATTGTGAAAATGGCAAGCTTACCAAAAGTATTATATATATTTAACAAAATACCAATAAAAATCCCAACTTCTTTCTTCACAGAGATAGAAAAAATGATCTCAAAATTCATATGGAAAGGCAGAAGGCCTCAGATATCTAAGCATATCCTTAGCAAAAGAAACTCCTCTGGAGGCATCACTGCTCTGGGGGAAACCAACTGCTTTCTAATTGGACTTGAGACCTGCTCTAAGGGAATACATGCCTTGTACTGAAAACCTAATCAAAAGTCTATGGCAGGGGAGGTCATGGGCCTTAGGCGTATAAAGCCTGCTCTTGTCTGGCTAAATGCATATATTATTGTCACCAGCTGCCCTGAAAGCACCACACTAAATGTTCATATTCATATATTAATGCTACTCTCACTTTTGGCCAGAGAAGCTTCTCTTTTGCAATGGTGGTGACCACTGGGAAGACTGAAACGTCAACATAGTGCTGAGAAGAACTGACAGAGGAGTGTCCAGCACTAAAACATCTCTACTACACCCTCCAAGCCTCAGGGTCCATTGTTGAAGAGTTGGTAGAAAGAATGAAAGAGCCAAACGAAGGGCACCACTCCTTACAATGCAACTGTCCAGACAGAAATTGGCCTTGATATGCATGTCCTCACAGTGTCTAGCAATACATTCACAAGACCCTCATAATAGGAGACAAAGACAATGACATCAAAATAAAGGAAAGACTAACGGAGATAGGGAGGGGATATGATGGAAAGCATGGTTGTGAAGGGGAAAATGGGGGAGGGGAGGGAACTATCATGGTTTATTGTCTGTAAGTATAGAAGTTGTCAATACAAAGAATATGAGGCCTGGAGAGATGGCTTAGTGGTTAAGGCACCTGCCTGTGAAGCCCAAGAATGCTTGTTCAAATCTCCAGGTTCCTTATTTAGCCAGATGCAAAAGTGATGCAAGCTTGCAATGTAGCACATGCACACAGGAGGCACCCATGTCTGGAGTTCATTCACAGCACCTGAAAAGGCCCTGGCATGCCCATTCTCTCTCTGCCTCTGCCTCTCTCTCTATCTCCGTCTCTCTTAAATAAAAAAACATTAAAAAAATTAAAAACATTAAAATAATAATCTATAATTCCACCCATGTGGTCACATGAAATGATTTCATTCTTTTTTTTTTTTTTTTTTTCAGGTAGGGTCTCACTCTAGTCCAGGCTGACCTGGAATTAGTCTCAGGGTGGCCTTGAACTCACAGTGATCCTCCTCCTCTGCCTCCAGAGGGCTGGCATTAAAGGCATAGGTCAGATTTGCTAAGGATTTATCAATATTGTTTATCCTTTCAAAGAGCCAACTCTGTTTCATTGATTATTTTTGTATTTTTTTGTGGTTTACATTTCATTAATTTATGCCCTAATGTTTATTATTTCTTCCTGTCTACTGATTTTGGTTTTTCTGGTTCTTCTTTTTCCAAGGCCTTAAGGTGAACCATTAAGTTGTTGATTTGCAACCATTTTAAGTTCTTAATTTAGGCACTTAAAGCTATACATTTCCCTCTTAGAATTGCCTTCAGTGTGTCCCAAATGTTTTGGTATGTTGAGTTCTCATTAAAATTTGATTCTATGAATTTTTAATTTCCTTCTTGATTTCCTCATTGATCCATTCATCATTTAGTAGTGTATTGTTTAGTTTACATGATTTTGTGCAAGCTCTATAGCTTTTTTTCTCTTTCTGATGATTTTTAGTTTCATTCCATTGTGATCAGATAGAGTGCAAGGAATTATTTCAATTTTCCTGTATTTGTTAATGTTTGATTTGCATCCTAACATATAGTGTATTTTAGAAAATGTTCCATGTATTCTGTTGAATTTGGATGGAATGTTCTGTAGATATCTATTTGTTCCATTTGTTCTATGAGGTCATTGACTCCACATGCTTTTCTGTTTAATTTTTTCTGGGATGACTTGTCAATTGATAAGAGTGAGGTATTGAAGTCACCAACTACAATTGTGTCTGCTGTTATCTTTCACCTTAATTCTAGTAGTGTTTGTTTGATGAAATCAGGAGCCTCCATGTTAGGTGCATATATGTCTAGAATCATAATGTCCTCCTGTTGGAGTGTTCCTTTAATCAATATAAAGTGACCTTCTTTATATTTCCTAACTAATGTTGGTTTGAATTCTACCTTGTCAGATATTAGGATAGAGAGATCTGCTTGTTTCTAGGCTCATTTGCTTGAAACCCCATTTCCCAACCTTTTACTCTAAGACAGTGTCCATCAAGTTTCATGGAGGTAACAAATAGAATGATTCTGGTTTTTAACTCAGTCTGCAAACCTTTGTCTTTTGGTTGGGGCATTGAGGCTATTGATGTTAACAGTTATTGAAAGGTATGTATTTATTCTTGCCATTCTTCTTGTTTTGTAGTTTTTCCAGTTTTTCCTTTACTATCTTGTATTAAGTATTATTTGAGTATGGTTTATTTTTTCCAGGTTCCTTTTGTGTGTGCTTTTCTTTCTCTTCCATGTGGAGGACCCTTTCAAGTTTTTTCTGTAGTGCTGGTTTAGTGATAATATATTCCTTTAGCTTGCTTTTGTTATAGAATATCCTTATTTCTCCATCTATTTGAATGGATAGCTTTGCAGGATAAAGTAATCTTGGTTGACAGATGTTATCTTTCAGAATTTAGAATATATCATTCCAAGCCCTTCTGGTTTTTAAAGTTTGTTTTGAGTAACCTGCTATCATCCTGATATGCTTGCCTTTGTATGTGACTTGATTTTTCTCTC
Source organism: Orientallactaga sibirica (assembly GCA_036365145.1). Lineage (NCBI taxonomy): Eukaryota > Metazoa > Chordata > Mammalia > Rodentia > Dipodidae > Orientallactaga > Orientallactaga sibirica. Next base: position 28,730,835 of record JAEOAD010000026.1, on the reverse strand, counting down.
TAACTGCTTTCAACATATTTTCTTTCATTTGTGTGTTTTGTAGTTTAATTATGGTAGTGAGAGGTTCTTTCTGGATTTTGCCTGTTTTGCATTATAAAGGCTTTCTGTATCTGCTTTGATATCACTTTCCCTATTTGGGGGAAGTTTTTGTGTATGATTTTATTGAAAATACTTCCTTTGACTTGGGAGTGAAATTCTTTTCCTTCTCCTATGCCCTGAATTATGTTTAATCTCTTTATAGTGAGCTGAATGTCTTGAAATTTCCATTCATGCCTTTCCTATTAATTTGTCATTCTCTTTGTTGGACTGTATTAGATCTACCATCTGGTCTTCTAGTTTAGATATTCCATTCTTTCCTTGATTCATTCTTCTGGTGAGACTATCTATAGAGTTTTCTATTTGACTTATTCTTTTTTTCATTTCTAATATTTCTGATTAGTATTTTTTCACTATTTCCATTTCTTTACTCATGTTTTGTATTGACCTCCTTATTTCATTGAGTTGGTTTCCTGTGTTCTCCTTCAGCAGTTTGTTTTCTTCTTTGATTCTTTTGTTTTCTTCTTTAATTCCTTTTATTTCTTCTTTGATTTCTTTGAACATAGATGTAAACATTTTTTTTTGAAACCTTTGTCAGGCATTTCATCTAAAACTGCCTCACTAGGTATCATTTCTGATAAATTTATAATTTTTGGTGGGACTGTATTGTCTTGACTTTTTGTGTTTCTTGTATTATAATGTAGAGATTTTTGCATCTTGAGTTAATTTGATGGTTGGGTTTTCTAATTATCTACAGTGTTCTTAGTTGTTTAATTCCAACTTTATATATCTTCAGGGTACAAGTTTAAGGTGCCAAGTGTAGCTCTTACACCCCAAGAAAGCAGCAAAAATGACCATAGGTGTTGAATTTGCCTGCTACTCATGTATTCTAGTAGACTGGGTAGAGCAATTTACTTGCAAATTCTAAAATTCAACTGAGCAATATACACATTCAATCTAAACCCACACAGAATATTTATGCAAGATTGGGGATTGAAACAAACAGATAGTCTATTAAAGCCAAAGTCCCTAAGGGTGTGTGTTTTCTCACACTCTTAATCCTGTTAAGTGGGAGATTGAGATTTCTTGTCTGAAATTTCAGGCCAAGTCAGACCCTGCCCCCAATAATGACAGAAGAAAAAGTCAAAGGTACTATGAATCAGGATATATCAAAGGCAACAATAGCCAACAACAAAATACAGCTTATTTGAGTATGGTAAAGCCAACCAAGAATATGTGACACATAACCTCTCCTCGTATGGAAAGATGTAATAGCACTTCCACTGCAAGCCTATGTGCCTACATGCCTTTTGGGATGGCTTCCAATCTCACCAATGCTAGGTGCCCACCTCAATCCCTCTTTGTTGCACTGTGGATCTAGTGTTCTGATCAGCTGTGCTGGATGCCCTGTGGCCAGGGGTTAATGAGTTTTCTGGAGGTTCATGGCATTGATGGTTGGAGGATGGGAGGCTGTACAGGGTTCCTGGAGGTGTACTGGAGCTGTTCAGCTGGCTCCATTTGTGTTCTTCTTCAGCAGCTGCTCAGTTCTTCCCTGATGTCTTCTCCTTCAGGTTTCTTAACTTTACAAGGAGGCTGATATGAGCAGAAAATTCCTAAACCTAGTTTCTGCTCCTACAGCTCTATGCTGGCCATGCAGGCAGGGGTACAGACTGGGGCTTCTGGTGCCTTGGCAGAATTCTGGCTGGTTTCCTACTTTCTGGAAGATTTTAGTCTCTCCTGCTTCTCTGCTGTAGTTAATAATAACTTATACACCTTTACTTTTAAGAAGAGTGTATTTTGCTGTTTTTCTGTTCATTTCCCTCCCTAGACTGTTTTGGCATGGCTACTCTGCCACCATCTGAGTAATTTTAGTATCGCACATCTTTGTTTGTTAGGAATTGTTTGAGTAATACTGTTTTGTGACTGACAAATGCTCCATGCAGTAGTTAGTCTTGATTGTCAGTCTGAATGGATTAAGAGATCCCTAGTGTGGTGAAACATTCTTATGTGTCTGTGGGAGCATTTTCAGAGATGATTAGTATGTGGACCCAGACAAAAGGGAAAGACCCACCCTCAGTGTGGGTGTCACCTTCTAATGCATGACCACTCCAGGTGAAAAAGGAAGGTGAAGAGGACATCAGTTGTTACTGCCAGCCCCTTTCTTCTCTGAGTGCATGATATCACTACCTCCAACAAACACCACTTTCTTCTGATGTTAAAGTGACTTCAGCACTAGCAACTCTCCAGAGAGCAGCTAGGCTTTCTGCTTCCAGTGGGGACACTGAGTCATCCCACTTTCTGGACTGGCAACCTAGAATCTGTATGCCTTTCCAGCATACAGATGACCATTGAGGGGCTTCCCATCTTCTCATCAGGTTATCCAATAAACCCCCTTTTACAATGCATATGTGTATACATTCTACTAGTTTTTGTTCCTCTACAGAACCTAACAGATTATATTGCACACATGAACTTGGACCCATAAATTCCAGCATGTCCCAGGATCCAGACAGTAGAGAATATATTTGGGTCTAGACCACAAAGGAGTAGTGGGTGCAAGGTGAAGACTAAATAGTCTAATCTAAGTGCAGAGTTGACAAAGATTCTGGTCTTTCAAGGCAATTCAACACTCTAGAGCTCATTTCAGAAGCTCTTGTTTTGTTTGTTTGTTTGTTTGTTTGTTTGTTTGTTTGTTTGTTTGTTTGTTTTGGAGAGAGACAGAGAGAGAGGGAGGAGAAGACAGATAGAGATGTGGGCACGCGAGCATCCTCTCAGCTGCTATGAATGAAATCCAGAAGTGTGTGTTCCCCTTGTGGTCAAGTGCGGCATTGTGCCCTTGCATCACTTTGCATCTGGCTAAACATGGGACCTGGAGATTGGAACTGCTGGAGATTGGAACCAGCGTTCTTAGGTTTAGGAGGCAGGTGCCTTAACCACTAAACCATCTCTCCAGCCCATCAGAAGCTCATTTTAAAGCACTGGCCAATCATTTAATTTTAATCTTAATCAATGGGTTAGGCAAAGAGGAAAGCCCCCCAAGGCTAGTCTATCCTGTGGACTTTGTGATTTATGGTTCCTGAAAAGCAGCTATTTCTACTTCAAACCAGACTAATTGATGGATTAAAACTTCTAGACTTGTGGATAGATGGAATATTGCAGGTTTAGACAAATGACTATATGTAATATAAAATTTGTTCTATGTAGGATTATGATTAGACAGCTCAATTAATGGTTAAGCACTGGTTGCAGTTTTGAAGCTCAGTGTGAAGTGAACACAAAATTCTTATGCTAATATAGAATCTATCCAGCTATTTGTACTGTACAAGCAATCTATTTTACTACTGTAAGCTATATCTTCTGTATGTATAATTTTAAAAATTACTTACAATATAAGCATAGATTGTATCTTTGGTATATTTTGTTTTCAGAATATTTAAAGTGTACTTCTTTCTGCATGCTCAGCATGTGTGGTAGTGTTGGGTAGTGCATGCACATGTGTGTGCAGATGCATGTGAAGACAAAGGGAGTACAAAGAAGAATGTTGGGTGTCCTCCTTCCTCCATCATTCATCTGCATATTTCCTTGAGATGGAGTCATAACTCAGAACTGTGGTTTATAGCTGCTGCAGAAATTCTCCAGTCTCTACTCCCCACAAGACTGGATTTAAAGATGTATGTAATAACACATGGATGTTTATATGAGTCTTGGGGAATTGAACTCAGGTGGTCTCAACCCTGATTAGGCCTCATGCTTGTGGGAAGCATTCTTATCTGCTAAGCCATCTCCCCAAGCCCAAAGTTTGCTTTTCAATACTGCCTCTTCTTGGAAAATTATTGGTTCATATACTGTTTTCATTTTTGTCTTTTCACTTTTTTAGAGTTCTTAGTGTAAGGATAGTTAAGATATTGTATACCATATTTAGAGGATACATAAAGTTCCAACTCAACAAAGATTTAATATTTACCCATATATGGATACAATAGTTCTTAAAATGATGTTTCTCCTCATTGAAAATATTCCAACATTTAAAACATATGACATTTATTACTGAAATTTTATTTAAGAATCAGTCCATCCACAGATAATCAGAGATGCTCTCACACTCACTCTTGCTATTTTCACAGGTTGAATATGTTGTGCCTGGATAAAAACCATAGAAAAGCACATGGAGCAAGGCATGGTGGCGCACGCCTTTGATCCCAGCACTCGGGAGGCAGAGGTAGGAGGATCACCATGAGTTCGAGGCCACCCTGAGAATACAGAGTGAATTCCAGGTCAGCCTGGGCTAGAGTGAGCCCTACCTCTACAAACCAAAAAAAAAAAAAAGAAGAAGAAGAAGAAGAAAAAAGAAAGAAAGAAAGAAATGAAAAGAAAAGAAAAAAGAAAAGAAAAGCACATGGAAAACACTAAGGTAGACTAAAGTCTTGCTTCCCCCAGTGCAACAGCATAGGATTACTCATCTTGAGGTGATTACAGGGGTTTAAATGCTTGTGTATACATATTACATGGAACCTATTTCAGAGGACCTGTTGCAAAGTTTTCTAAAAGGCAAGGGGGTATTCTTTCATCAGGAAACCCTGTAAGTGTTCAACTTTATGGCCCCCTGACCTTCCTGCCTCCCCATGTGACTGCAGAACATCAGGCTCACATGATCCTAACCTCTCCTCCAGCTCTGTACATATTAACCACCCAGGACCTTTTCCTAGGGTTCCTAGGTTTTTTTTTTTTTTTTTTTTTTTTTTAACTGACACTCCTCTCAACTACACCTAAGTTGCTCTGTGTGGAATAGGCAACCTGTTGTTTTATGGCACTGCTTGCCTCTACTCTCTTCTTTTGATATTTGCTCTCATCAGTGTGAGAAGGAGACCTTTTAATAATGTTCATCCAGAGATGCTTATATAATTATGTCCCCTTGACTAAGGCATCTCTAGCCAGTTGCACTTCAGTTTCATACCTAGTTCACTTAATGTGTCTGATGTTAATGTTGTGGCACTGGGGATGAAACCCAAGCCTTCAGCATGACAAAGAAGTGCTCTACCATTGTACTAAACTTTGGCTCACTTAAAATTTGTCATTAGAAGAGTGTGTAATTGCCTCTCAGTTTCTGCTTTATTCCTCTGTCTGTGTTTACACACATATATCTTGCCAAGCTGATCTTCCTTAAGCCAACTGAATAAGGCAACCTATTTAAATACCATGGAGTGTTCTTGGCCATGTACTATTAAATGCTCATGACTTTAATGCCCTTTTAACAAATTAACCATTTAGTAATAACCTATGCATCCCATATTCAGAGAGTTATATTTATCTTATGGTCAACACTGCCCAAATTTTTACCATGTCATTTCTCCACTTTTGATTTCAGAATATTCAACAAAATTATCATTACTTATAGAGTTCATGCATAGAAAGAATTTGAGCTGGGTGTGGTGGTGCACACCTTTTAACCCAGCACTCAGGAGGCAGAGGTAAAAGGATCACCTTGAGTTTAAGACCATCCTGAGACTACATAGTGAATTCCATATCAGCCTGGACTAGAATGAGATCCTACTTCAAAAAACCCAAAAAAAGGTGAATAATCAAAAAAAAAAACTTTTTTAAAAAAGAATTTGAAACAAGGATGAGAGAAAGCTGAGTCAGTAAAGTGCTTGCCTTGTAAGCATGAGGACCTGAATTCAATCCTCAGAACCCACCTAAAATAAACCAGATGTGATGGTAAGTTTTGTTATCCCACTTTTGAGGAGGTAGAGGCAGAAGATCTCTGGAGATTTCTGGCCAGCCACTCTTGCCTACTTGGTGGGATCCAGGCCAGTTAGAGACCCTGTCTCAGAAAAGGTGGTTGGCACCTGAGGAACAATACCCAAAGTTGTTCTCTGACCTCCACATGCACATGCATGTGTATATGCACACAGCTACATATGTGGATGTGCACCTACACACACCCACCCACCCACATATATATGCACACACAGAGAATATAAACAAGCTCTAAAGCCTAGAAAACACCATTCTTCTTTCCTTATACACCATGCTATTTATTTCTGAATTCCTTTGCTCATAAACTCCCTCTGCTTAGACTATCTTCCCTGTTTGTTTGCCTGCCATCTTTCATGATCTAGCTTTTTGTGGACACCAAGATAATGAAGCATCCCTCTTCTCTAAGCCTTGGAGTACCGTTTACATAGATCTAATGCATGCATCTTTAAATTTTGAGTTTTCAGATTAGTTTTGCTTAAAATCAGAAGCTCCTTGGTGAAAGGAAATGGGTTTCACTTATCCCTGCATCTTCAGTATCCATTGCAGTCCAGGGAACATAAAAAATACTTGGATTAAGTTAAAAGGATTCATAGGATCATTTTTAAAGTCCCTTCAGTTCCTGTATTTTATTCTACCTATTGGGTAAATGATCAACGAAGGAACCATTATTCTTCATTTAAGATGTGTGAAATGCCAGGCTTCAGGCTCAAGCTTCAGTCACAATAAAGTCAGTAAAAATTTCAAATGATTTATTGGGTCTACTTAGCCCATGTGAGCATCATCCATCACCACCAGCCCACAGCTCCAGTGCTCTGCTCACTTTGGGAATTGTGCCACTATGAATGCACCAAGTCTGTTTTAGAATCTGTAACTAACATTTCTGCCACCTCCACAGCAGCCTGTGGCTGAACACATAAATTCTATTTTTGTGTTGTGTTGTCTAAAAATTGGAAGTGTGTGTGTGTGTGTGTGTGTGTGTGTCTACTTTAGTGAGATCTGGGGGACATTGGGAAGAAACATTATAGATTAGTGAGGGCATTGCTCTATGGTGAACACAGCTTGCTTGGAAACCTTAATGCCTTGAAATTTTAAAGCTTTACCCCCCCCCCCATGAACCTGAATCTTGGTTCTGATAACTGTCTTCTGCCTTGTAGCTGAGTTCTGGGGAAAGTGACTTATCAGGGAAAGAGAGAGAGATGGGGAAAATACCTCAGTGTTATGTACTTCCTTCCAGAAGTGATATATTCTACTCATTCTTCCAAAAACACTCATGTGACACCAATGCTGTTGCAGTCAAGCTTGGAAAATACAGAAGCACATAGTGATATGTGGAAGATCCCCTTGGTCTCAGGTACATGTTCCTAGATATTGAAGAAGTTATCCAATGTATTTTAGTAGCTCATAGAAGATACTCTATGTGGAGAAGATAGAGATAGATGATAGATAGATGACTGATAGATCAATGATTGATAGAAAGAAAATAGATAGATGATGTATATAGAGATAGATAGATGATAGATAGATAGATAAATAGATAGATAGATGATAGATAATTTTAGACTCTAGAATACAGGGCCTGGAAATATAAATTTCCCCAGTCTATTGTTGGTCTTGAATATGAAATGCCCCCTGCATGCTCATAGGAACCCTTGGCCCCCAGTTAGTGGTGCTATTTTGGGAAGCGGTGCCTAGCTGGAAAAAGTTGGTTATTAAGGGTGTGCCTTTGAAGGTTCAACCTGATCCCTTATCCCTTCCTGTCTTTATGCTTCTTATCCACCATGAGGTGAGTACCTTCTGTCACATCCCCGTGCTGCCATTGATGTTCTGCTTCACAGTATCCTTGACTCAAAGGAGCTAAGGGGTATTGTCTGAGCCCTCTGAGACTTTGAGCCAAAAGGGACTCTGTCCCCTTTACAGTGTCTATATCAGATGTTTTGTCACAGCAATACAAAGGTTGACTAATACCTTTAAAGAAGGACTTATGGCTTCAAATATAGAAATGGTGAACACCAAGCTGCTGTGTTGAGTTAATTATTTCAGGTAAAACAAAAAAGGAAGGATGCTATGTGAGGAAATCCATTCAGATGGTGCTTATGGAGAAGAAGCTTTATCCACTCTCTTGGCTTGTTCCACCGGTTACCAGGATCTATTCTCTAACAAGCATTAATGATGATTCTGCTTCATATCTGAGTGTGAGTCATACTGTCCTAACCTTAATTTCCTAGTAGGAAATTCAATTAGCTCCAGGCCTCTTTGGCATTGCCTTGTCTTCTGTCTTATCCTGACAACTTATCTTTCATTAGCACAGTTGGAAAGGGCTCACCCCAGTTTGTCTCTCCAAATGTCATCTCATGTCAGAGTAAGATAAATCGTGTGTGAAGCAGTCCACTGGTTTACATTACATGAGGTGAAATATTGTCAGGGATGGAGATTACTCCTTCCAGGTGGACAACTATTGCTGAACTTACCAGGGTTTCTGAGGTTTGTGATAGTCCCTTCAGGGAGCCTGGTGTCTTTAGATACTCTGGGATCTAGGATAGCTTACATCATAGGTACTCAAAGTAACTGTGGTCCAAGTGGAGGGTATCACCATGTTGGGATCTGTGAACCACACATGCTCCATCCTATATGTGATGAATTGTGCAAATGGTAAACAATAGAAACTTCCTTTCAAAATGTATCCACAGAGTGCAAAGACCATGTCTGTTTCATACAGTGTGTTCACTGATATGTGGGAGGATCTCAGTAAAGAGTGATGTGTGCATGAATGCACTGTGAATGAATATGAAAAATGCCCCCTGCATGCTCATAAGAACCCTTGGCCCCCAGCTGGTAGTGCTCTTTTGGGAGGTGGTACCTAACTGAAGGAAGTTGGTCATTAAGGGTATGCCTTTGAAGGCTCAGCCTGGTTCCCTGTCCCATCCTCTCTTTCTGATTCTCATCCACCATGAAGTCAGGATCTTCTGTCACATTCCCCTGCTGCCATTAATGTTCTGCTTCACAATATCCTTGACTCAATGGAGCCAAGGGGTATTGTGGGGACTCTCTAAGACTATGAGCAAAAGGAAATCTGTGTCCCTTTACAGTGTCTATATCAGGTGTTTTGTATTATTTTGGGGCTGGGGAGATTGCCCAGTGGTTAAGGTAATTATTTCACAAGTCTACCAACCCCAATACCCACATAAATCCTGATGCAAAGAGTGGTACACATTTGTAATATCAATGCACCTAGGGCAATAGGAGACAGAGTAGGGATAACCCCAAAGCTACACTGACTTTCATAGAATATAAAAATATTAAAATAGCGATGGTTAACACTATGAACTTTGAAAACCATCAAGAGAGACTCTGTCTCAAAGAAGGTGGCAAGGACAGACACCATGAGTTTGTCCTCTGACCTCCATATGTGCCATGGCACAGGTGCACCCATATATAGACAAATACTTTCTAAAAATTATTTTAGTTATTTGATAGAGAGAAATAGAGAGAGATGATGGGTGTGCCAGGGCCTCTAGCCACTGCAAATGAACTCCACATGCATGTGCCACCTTGTGCATCTGGCTTATATGGGTTCTGGGAAATTGAACCTGGGTCTTTTGGCCTCTCAGGCAAGTGCCTTGACCACTAAGCCATCTCTCCAGCCCAAATATGTTTTTATTCAAATGTAAAAACATAAAAATTTATGATTTTGATTTTTGTCCCCCAGAGTTACAATAGCTCACAGCTCTCATTAAGAAATTTGGTGTGTGGGGGGTGGAGAGATGGCTTAGCAATTATGGCGTTTGCCTGCAAAGCCAAAAGATCCTGGTTCGACTCTCCAGGGTCCATGTAAGCCAGATGCACAAGGGGGCACATGCATCTGGAGTTCATTTGCAGTGGCTGGAGGCCCTGGTGAGCCCATTCTTTCTCTCTCTTTCTGTGTCTTTCTCTCTCTGAAATAAATAAATTAATTAATTAAATATAAAATATTAAAAAAAGAAATTTGGTGGGAAATTTATGTTTCATTCCTAAATAAATATGTGAATACTTTTGTGTATCTTGGGAACTCAAAGAACTCCTGTGTTTATGATTTAGCTACTGTGTCTTGATGGACCAGGCAATGTACAGTCTTACCAGTGGAGTAAAGGAGGTCACTTTCAAAACCTGATTGCCTCAGTTTTTGTTTTTATTCTGCTGTCTCCCATGTAGTTGCATGACCTTCAATAAGTTATTTAATATCTGTTTTGGAAAACTAACACAGAAGGAAGGTCATAAATACTTCTGAGTTTCATTGAGAGTAATGGTTGATGAGGCCCTCATGTAAAGCACTTAGGGGAATGCCCAGCACACATCAATGGGAAGGCAACCCTTGTGCCTTGCTGTTAAACTGTGTAACCAAACTTGAACTATCTTCTGTTGGACATACAGCTCAAGGATGTCTGACTATAGAGATTTCAAACACTTCTGAGCTCCCAGGAGACTTTGAGTGAATCCTGAGTAACCCAGAGTCTCTATTACACTTGGCACCAGAAATACTCCTTTAATAATGTTTTATAGTTTAACAAGATAGGTGTGGCAAGAAATAGTCCAATATCAGTGACTTAATATTAAAAATTATATATAAGGTAATATGCAGGATATATTGAGTTCATAAGTCATAAAATATTTCTTGAATGGTAAATAAAATGGAAAAATTGCAAGGCTTTTTATGTGGTTATTTTTTGACAATTTTACATATGTATTAAATGTATTTCAATTGTATTTATTCTCATTACCTTATCCACCCCCTCCTTTCCACTGACCACCTTCTTCATCCAAACTAATTCTATTTTTACATTGATAGCATTTTGGGGGAAGGGTGACCCACTGAGTTTAATTAGGGTTGCATGCATGAGTATAGGTGGGAGTTATTTACAATACCATGAGAAATTTACCAGTGGATACACTGAATAAAAATGTCTCCCCTCATCCCAGCAACCATTAGCAGCCAATACTTCCCCAATAAGGGCCTCATGAAGCCTTCCACCATCGATGACAGAAGTTGAAGGGCCCAATCTTATGCAAGTATTGATACCTGCTGTGATCCCCTGAATGTAACAGGACATGTCATGCCCAGAAGACTGCTTTCCACAGCACCCTTCCTCATGATTTAGCTTTCACATTCTTTCTGCCCTTCTTCTGTAATGGTCCCTGAGCCTTGGAGGATGTGATATAGATGTCCTGTTTAGTGCTGAGCACTCAGCAGTCACTTTTTCCCAGCACTTTGAGGTTAGTTTTTAATCTCCCTAGTAACCACAACTCATTGCAAAGAAGCTTCTCTGATCAGAGCTGAGAGAAGTCATATAGCATATGGAATAATTATGCCCACAGGCATAGGCATAAACATTTAGAAGGCAACTTGATAGGCATATCATATCCATTTATCCAAACAATAGTAGAAGCTTCCCAATAGGATTTTGACTAATTTTTGTAAAACATTAACTCCCATCCATGGAGAAGGCCTCACCCAATGAGATAGCAGTTGTTTACCCCCAAAGCAGTCATGCCACTGTTGCAAAAGTAGGCACATCTTGCCTGTCAGGTTGGTTGTAAAGCACACAGTGTCTACTGCTGGGTAAGACTCTTGATGACTTTTCTTTCTCTGACACCCAGAGAGTACCTACCAGCACTATGGAAGTTCACCAGCATGGAAGAAGCTTGATTTCTCTGTGTGCTACAACTGAAATGTGTGGTCACATTCACCTTTAGCAACAGGGTCTTACCATTTAATTCTGGTGGACAGCGAACAGCAGTTATAATAACCTGTATTTTTTGAGGACCTTCCTAACCAACAAAAAAAAGGATCATCCCCTAGCACTAGGGTTTTATTTTTCAGTGAATGTATGGATATGTGTGTATACATATATGTATACATATAAATATCTGACACAATCACTAATAGTGAAGTAAAAGTAAAATTTTAGCAGTGCTATCACTGTTCTTGAGATTTTAACATTTTTTATTTTATGTTTTGTATTTGAAGTTTTCTACAATGGACTTTCACATGTTTATAACTTAAAATAGTTCAAAGTTAAATATAAGCTTCCTTCAGTAGATTGCATGCATTTGGAGGTTCAGAATAACAATAGCCTGTGAGATCATTCTTACATGGCTGTAATACTTTGATTGCTCCCAAGGAACAGGGCCAGCATACACTCCTTCCTACTGACTGGTTGCAGACTGTAACTTATGACTGCATTGCTAGAGGACAATATGTAATATTGTCTCATTTGAAAATATTTTTCTTTTAACTTTCATCTTTGAGCAAGATTCTAGGACCCACTTGTGAGCCATAGCACTTCTTGACTGCTGGTCAGCAAGCTGCAAAGACAGAGAAGTTCATTCACCACTGATGCTTTTGCTGGTGAGCCTGTGGTTCTGGCTGTCTCTGCCCATCTCTGTTCTTTACCAAATGCAGACAGATACTTGTAAAACCCCACATAAGCAGGATACTCTTCCTGGTACTTCAGCAACATTCCATGTTGAAAATACACACACAGTGCATCAATTATCTGCAGCACCACCTCAGCACTTTCTGACCCTCCTAGGCCTTGTCTTCTAATATCACTGTGGAAAGGAAGGCTGGGCCTGTGCTCAAGCCAGGATTAGTGTGACCATCTTTGCAAGTTGTAGCTGTAAGAGTTAGTATATTTGTTATTTGTTTCAATACTATAACAAAACACCAGACGAGCAACTCAATGGAGGAGAGGTTAAGTTTGGCTTGCAGTTCAGAGGGTGCAGTACATCTTAGTAGAGAATGCTAGATGACAGGATGGCCCTGTTTGTGGTGACAGAACAGCACTGTTCATGGTGGCAGTATGACTCTGTTCATAGTGACAGGACATCACTGTTAAAGGTGACAGAATGGCATTGTTCATGGTGACAGGACAGCACTGTTCACAGTGACAGTATGGCTCCTGTTTGCTGTGGCAGGGGCATGTGGCAGTGAGGTCTTCCCATTCCAGATCATCAAGAAGCAGAGAGCCTGGACTAGAAGCAGGGTTCGGCTATAAACGTCAAGGCACATGTCCTAGTACCCTTCCTCCCTGAACAAGGCACCATGTCGCAAAAGTTCCACACCTCCCAAAACAGGGCCACCTGCTGGGCACCAAATGTTCACACACAGGAGCCTGTTGGAGACACTACATATGCCAATCATAAATAGACAGGAGTGGGATAGAGGGATGGCTTAGTGGTAAAGGCATTTGCCTGCAAAGCAAAAGGGCCCAGGTTTGATTCCCCAGGACCCACATCAGCCAGATGCACAAGGGGGCACATGCATCTGGAGTTCGTTTGCAGTGGCTGGAGGCCCTGGCACATCCATTCTCTCTTTCTCTCTCTCTCTCTCTCCCCCCCTCTCTATCAAATAAATAAATAAATAAAATATAGATAGATGGAAGTATTTTTCAAAATTTCAAGCAACTAAGTGCATCAGTGTACACAAATCCTAAAGATGCAGGTGACACACACAGCAGAAAGTCAAGTGTAAAATACTGACCTCCAGTCTTTGTGATTCACAAGTTTAGATTTGTATGTATACACATTTGTGCATAAAACAAGTTTTCTTAAGAATTTTCCTTCATTAGAATAATCTCTGATCAGTGTCCTATTTAAGTAAGGATGTTATGCAAAAGTGGTCCAGTTTGGATAGGCATGCCAAAAAGAACTGTTACTTGGAAACAATCAATGTATGAAAAGAGAGCAAAAGGAGTTGCCTAAGTGGTTTTCTGCAAGGCAGAATGTCTCGAATTACTTCAGTTCCTCAGAACTTTCTGAATGAAAGAAAGTTCATCAATCTTTCATGAAGAAAGTCCATCAACAAAAAGAAATTGGGAAGGTACATAGAATCCATTTGCAACCACTTCCTGCTGACAGGTGGGACAGTGACAAGGGGTCTGTTTTTCTGGGTCCAGAGTAGGGCTGTGAGCTGGATTGAGGGCATTGATCCTGTCTGAAACATCTGCAGTGAGGATCCTGTGTAGGTAGTAGAACAAGTGATGGCATTAAGATGTTCCAGAAGAAATCACTGCACAAAATTTAGAAGACAAAAATGTAAGTAGGATTATCATTAGGAGGAAGGGCATAAGTATGGGGGTAACCCCATAGTGACTCAAAACCCCATCTTGAGACATTGTCATGTTGCTGTTGAAGCTTTGTTTGTCTGGTCCCAGAGTCACTCAACCCATTGGCAGTGGTTAAGAGGTTAAGTCTTCTGTGATTTGGGGGTTTTATAGAAGCCAGGGAATCAATGTGATCTTTGATGGAGTCATCTGATCTTATATTTCTTTTAAGCTTTTTGACAGGTGGCATTATAGGAAATTTTTTATGTATAGGCACTCTGAGTCTAGTTGCTCCTATGGCCACACCTGTAATGATACTTAATCTTGTGAGCAAAGGGAGAACAATTACATCTATTTTAGGCTTTATATTAGTGGTTATGAGAATTGGAATAGGGGAGTCAAGTGGTATAAAATATATAGCAGGAGACAGAAGGTCCAGAGTGCATATGTCACTCCAGTTAGTAGGGATATAGATAGATGGATATAAGATAGATGATAGATAGATAGATGATAGATAGATAGATGATAAGATAGATAGATGATAGATGATACACAGACAGACAGAGAAGAGGGGGGGGTTACATATCCAGAAGGCACCATGTGACTGATCACAAGCAGTTTTGTTTTTTTGTTTTGTTTTGTTTTGTTTTGTTTTGTTTTAGGTATGTTGGAAATCTTGAAAGTAGAGCTCAAGAGGTGTGAACAAGGAAACCAGTGAAATCTGGAGAATGGGCTGGGGAGCATTTTTCAAGGCCAGTTTTGCAGCTGTATTTTGAAGAGGAACAGGTTATAGAAGGAGGTTACAGTCACATGGATCTGGCCATTGGGGTCAAGGTGAATGTATGGCTTGGTGGGACTGTAGCAGGAACATAGACTTGATCTTGTCCCAAGAGGTAGCTCTGGAAACAACATGGTGCTAGGAAGCAGTCTCAGAGTTCCAAGTAACAACAGGCATTTTTGAAACTGTTTGAAATTGGAGCTGTGTAAACAAACTGTTTTAGTAGGCAAATAAAAGATTGACTGATGGAAAGTAGAAAAACAGTAATTGTGAGGGAGCCCTGGCACACAAGAAAATGAGTTTTACCTCAGAGGAAATAAGCAAGATTTCATGTATTGGTGTAGCTTAATAGGAATAGCAATGGTAACTTTAAACAACAGGTGTTTTAGCTGGTCACAGATATGTCAGGGCCCACACAGAAAAAGATAATAAATTGGCTATTTTAAAAGGCTAATATAGACCAAAATAATTTTGGCTCTGGATTGGTAACTTTTACTTCTCCACAACTGTTGACTCTATGGTCGAAGTCCTGGTACACAGACATAGCTTCTGGAGACTTGATTTTTGGTTTTTCATTTGATAAACATCACTCTGCACTTTGTGTAAATGACAAGCTGTTTTCCCATGTGGCTAGGTTGCTTTCTTCTAAAGTCTGTTATAGATGATGTTGAACAGGCAGGAAGCAACTCTTCAGACAATATCCTTTGTTTCCTTACCTACCGATTGTGTTATGTCTAAGGATGAAAATAGTAACATAAGCGGTAGGTAAGGAAACAAGGAATATTGTCTGTAGAAGTAAGGAAGAAGGCATTTTTGGATGAAAAGAGTTAATTGAACTTTCTAGAAATATGAAAATTTGGCTTAGGTAAGTTAGGAAGTTTAAGAAACTAGTTTTGAAGGAATACTTGAAATATTTTGAACAATGTTAAAGTTAAACTTAACAGAAATTAGGAACTTGATTTTGAAGTTTAGATATCAACTGTAAAAGATTTTTATAAGTCTTTAATATAGATGGCTTGTAATTTTTACTTACATGGTTCAGAGATCAAGAGGTCATAAACTTAGATAAAGTAATGAAAGTATGTCAAGCTGAAAAAGCTAGAAATTTTGATTAATCTTGATAATGTAATATTATCAGTTTGTTTTATAAGTTGACATGAATTTTTATATCATTAGGCCCAATTTTTATCCATTAGAACAAAGTTTTATCAAACAAATCTTTATCTAATTGGAGACCATAGAAGTTCAAAATATGTAATAAATTTATTGTAAACAGAAAATCAGATGTTCTATTAAACACAATGAAGACTGTGTCCATTGGAAAACATGTAAGCTTAGCATTTGTATATAATTTAATGATAAGCCTTAACTATCTTATTTAACATAAAATTCTTATTTGTAAACTATTTGTGAACATTAGTATACAAGTACAGCAATATGTAGATCTATTGTTATAAGCAGCAATCAGACATTTGTAAACACTATTAAGAGCAGAATCATATTTTAAAAAACTTGGTTCAACCTGTGAAATTAAAAAAATTGATAGTATACTTACATCATCTTTTTTATCTGATCTTTAAATATATCTTAATCATAAACTTAACAGCTTTTTCTCCAAACCTCTGCTTTTATGGTTTTCTGTCCCTGTGGTTAATTATAAATAGACTTTCTGCATTCTGATTGTCTGCCTTCCCATGTCCCTGAGTCAGCAGTCCCCTAGGCCCAGTTTTTGTTTTTTTTTTTTAATATCCAGAAGGTCAGTTATATTTTTATATTTTTGACTTTTATGTTACATTTAGAGAAAGTTTAAATAAAACAAAAAATCTTTTAAAATGAATCTTGATTTTGTTAAACATTCAGCTTTTTCAGTAATCAGAGCTTAACAGTAGGACATATAGGTATAGCTCGATTTTAACCTTGATTGAGACATGGCAGTATAAATAAACTTATCAACTTATTACAAAGAGTAAAGTCTGAATTATATGAATAATTAAGGTGAGAGATAATATGG
This sequence comes from Orientallactaga sibirica, assembly GCA_036365145.1. NCBI lineage: Eukaryota > Metazoa > Chordata > Mammalia > Rodentia > Dipodidae > Orientallactaga > Orientallactaga sibirica. Next base: position 28,714,175 of record JAEOAD010000026.1, on the reverse strand, counting down.
ACAATGAAAACTTTTAAGATAACCTATTTTACCACAGGAACTCAAACCTTTTTCAGTTTAAGTCACACAACCTTTTTATGTCAACTTTTATACCCTTTTAACAACATACCTTAGAACAATTTTTTACCTCATGAAAACTTCTGATCTAAAAACATGTCTCTTTCTGTAGAAGCAGGATTAAAATTTGATATACAAACATGTTTAGTTGTAGTAGGCATGAACAAGCATATTGTCAAAACATAGAGGTTAATTATTTTAAATATGTTATAAATCTATTTGTAGTAACTTAGTATCATCTTAAAGCACTTTAGATGCTTTGTGTATTTTAGAACCCTTAATGATCATGTTTTAGTTGTACATAATGACAGACTACATGAAACATAAAAACATATGACAGTGTGATGAGTGGTTGGCCAGCAGTAGACATCTGACAGATATGTAACACATATAAAAATATTATTAAAGTGAGAGATTATTTTCTTTAATATTGTAGTTCAGTTTAAATTGATAAGGACTTAAGTTAAATTGTTTTGTTTTGTTTTTCAAAGTAGAGTCTCACTCTAACCCAGGCTGACCTGGAATTCACTAGATAGTCTCAGGGTGGCCTTGAACTCATGGTGATCCTCCTACCTCTGCCTCCTGAGTGCTGGGATTAAAGGCATACACCACCATGCTCAGCTATTTGATATGTCTTTTAATTATATGAGTACTTACTTAAGAGTTGATGTCATCATACCAGCAATATAAACAATATATTTATATCCTTAGCCATAAAGACTGTCACAAAGACAGTTACTAGCAGTTTGAAGTTAAAACTTTTTTGCCTCTGGGAAGGCATGGAGTTAATGAGTAGGTCTTATTAACTTTATGTGGTGCTACAAAAAACAACATATGTGGCCACTGTTTATGACTGCTAAGTGTTTAGAGATTGAGGGATGAGAAAGAGTTTGGTGTAATGAGGCTGAAGCTCAGACAGGATTGAGAGTAGGGTGCTTAAGGGGGTGAACATGACTAGTTTATGAACTTGAGTCAGGCAGAGAGGGAGGGTAAAGAAAAGGAGAAGTCATGTAGGTTTGGCTGAGAAAGAAAAGGAGTGGCAAATGGGTGAAAAGTAGATGTTGTTCAGGGAGTAAACAGGAAAGGGGAAGTTTGATCAAGATGAGGGTTTGTCAGTTGGTTTGTGACTGAGAGTGGGTACTGACATGGGCATTTTAGAAGGTTTTTTTGTGGCACAGGGGGATTTGGTGAATAGAGTAAGAAGTACAGAGAGAGGAGAGAGAGGAGCATGGGTGGAAGGCAATAAAGCTCTGGATGTGGGGAACTTCAGACCATTTCCCATTTCATCAGAGAAAGTTATCAAGCTGAGTGAGAGTGTTGAAATGAAAAGTACCAAATTCTGGCCAGTGGCTGCCATTCATTTGAATGGATAGTCAGAGTAATTTGGTGGGTAGGAGCTCAGTTAGTCCAAGTTCCTTTAAATTATCACTGAGACATGCCAATGAAGTTTCTTTTGGAATAGATAGTTTAGAACCCATTTTGGAGGATAAGGACTAAATAGAATGTCCAGTCCCACCACCAGGGATGTCTCTGAGGCTTAGGGAGCACTGAGGAGTAATGCAAGAATTAGGAGAGAGCATCCCCACATTCTAATTCTTGTCCTATCATCTGGAATTCAAAATTCTGGGAGAAGAGGGGAAGGGAGAGAAAGAAGTGTGACCTGATGGATTACCCAAAGGGCTGTCAGAGATTTAGCTGAGCTCAGAGAGGGATTTCAAATATTCACCAGAGTGTGAATGTGAGTGTGGAAAGCATCTGTGCTCCCAAGGGAGTGAAACACCAGCAGGGAGGTAGATAAAGAAGGGAAGAGAAAGAGAGGGCACATGGCCCAAAAAGCCCCTAAGGGTTTGGATAGGAGTCATGGCACCAGAAATGTAAAGAAAGTGAAAGAGAAAAGCAAACTGGACTTGATCTCAACAGACAGACACTGTTTATTGAAGCACAGCAAGGGGTTACAACACTCCACCCCCATGGAGGCTGAAGCACTGAGCAGGGGAGAGGGCTGAGCTTATAAGGGCACTATCTGAGGAATCAGGTACAGTCTGGTGTGGGTAGACAAGTAACTGAATAACAACAACATCTTGATTTTGCATCTGGTTCAGTTAGTAAAAGTGCTTTCTGTAGGTTGGGTGTGGTGGTGCATGGCTTTAATCCCAGCACTCGGGAGGCAGAGGTAGGAGGATCGCCAAGAGTTTGAGGCTACTCTGAGACTACATAGTGAATTCCAGGTCAGCCTGAGCTAGAATGAGACCCTAACTCATAAAACAAACAAAAAAAGTGCTTTCTGTGCAAATATGATGACCTGAGTTCAGATATCCAGAATTCATGTATAGCCAGACATGGCACTACATATCTACAACCCCAGTATGCTTATGATGAGATGGGAGGCAGAGACAGGAGACTGCTGGAAGCTGGTAGGCAAGATACATTGATGTACAGAATAGTGTGTTCTCTTGTTAGAGACCCTGCCTCAAAATGAAGTTGAAGACAGACTGACACTTTGTTTTGTTTCTGATGTCCTTGCATGATCCCATCCTCACATACACATCATATAAATAAATAAATAAATAAATAAATAAATAAATAAATAAACCCACAAATCCACAAACAAGGTATTTTAAGTTAGAAAATTAGATTTCAGGATTGTTTATTGTTGGTATTTATTTCATACCAACCTGCTTGAAACTGTGACTCACTGAAGGGTTGATGGACTTTTTTCATGAAAGATTGTTGAACTTTCTTTAACTCAGAGAGCTCTGAGGAACTGAAATAATTTGAGACATTTTGCCCTGTAGAAAACCACTGGGGCAGCTCCTCACCAAGTCCTCTGCAAATGCATTGTCTATGTGGGATAGCACAAGTTTTACATTTCTTGGAACTTGGGCAACTTGGTGTTTTGCTGAGTACACATCCAAGTTCTCCCTTTGAAACCCAAGTATTGCAGAAGACAGCCTGACCTTGAGTATGTGCCCAGTCCTCTCTTCCTACTAGATTCCACATCTTGGACCAGACAATATTTTAGGTTCCTTCCAATTTGAAATATTTGTGATAATATTTTCAATAAAGCAATATCTATAGATTCTTACTGGCAAAATGAGCATTGTAATATGGAAAGTTGTGTTTTCTAAACTTGCACCAGAAGGGAATGCATATGTATAGAATCCACTTTGCTAATATGTGTAAAAATATGTAAATATGAATATACATATGTCTAGTATTTGTATAATCTGAGACCATTATTCATTCATTCATTCCATAAATATTTACTGTGTGTCAGTTCACTTTTCCTGCATCACAGGCTACAGTATCTTCAAAGAAGCTTTAAAGATAAACAGTCACTCACTCACAATTACCATGCCTCTTCTTGAAGCAGTTTATTCAATGGAAAATAACATCATAGATGGTCATTTTGAAGGTGCTATTGTTGTGGCCTCCAATCCTTTTTATTAAAATTATTTTTGGAGCCTGGCATGGTGGCTCACGCCTTTAATCCCAGCACTTGGGAGGCAGAGGTAGGAGGATCGCCCCCTACCTCAAAAAACCAAAAAAAAAAAAAAATTGTTTTTGGAGCAGTTAAATCCACAGCAAAAAGGTCAAGCATGCCCAGTGCTCCACAGCACCTCCATCACAGTGCCCAATATAAAGCCTTGCCTGGTCAATCAGCAGTAGCCACGCTGCCTTGCGGTCTGATCATAGGCTACAGACAGCCACCTGACGGTGGACTGGTATGACGTACTCAGGTGCATGCGCACAACTACCAAAAGTACGTGACAAACAGCAGGATTCTGCCTAGTCATTCTAACTTGGCAAGCATCCAAGGCGCCATCTTAGAATGGTCACCTAATGTCGGCTCTCCACAGTTCCCCCTTTTCTATTAAATACAATGACAATGAACAAGCTCCATATTCCATTGATGACATGGTGGGCTTATAACCGACTGGGGAGCAGGGACCTGGCTCCTCCCGTGAGTTCTCATGAACACACTATGTGGGCCCTTGGTACCTTTTGGGAGGAGAGGCAGGGCCGAGAACATGAAGATACAAGAAGCAGTACCAACCTCCTTGCAAGCCAGGTGCTACTCTCAGGGAAGTCAGAAGTGGTCAGATAAGGACCTTCCCTTGCGGTGCTTTGCCTCGCACCCATGTCGGTACCCATATTGCACTCACACATGTGAGTCAATATGCATAGATCTGACTCCTTATGCTGTTCCCGGAGGAGAGCTCCAGCCATGTAGATTCAATATACTCAGGGGGAAAGAGAATACCAAACTAAGTTTTAAGCATATTTAACCAAATTTGTGGTGAGTTGCCATGATCGATTGTGGCGACAGCCTGAACCAAGACCATATTATCTCTACGATGTGCGGACTTCATTCTACAGATACACCAGAGAAGCACACCACTGACCAAGATCAGGCAAAAAGCTAAACTTCCCAGACCCGCCCACTCCTTCAAGTGATGCATGGCACGCTGGATCCATTGTGATAGTCCGATCGCTAGGGACGCATCCACTCGAGTGGAGTTGATGTGTGTAATGGAGGTCCGCAGCGCACTCACAAGGCGATCCATTTCCCTGGACCAATTGCCTGTAAGATATCCAGAGAGCTCTCGTGATAGATTAGCAGCTCTGCTAGCATTATGAAAAGGCACAGAAGTCACACATAACCCAGCCATCTTCCATTCACAACCCAATTGGGCTACTTCCAGAAGAATATCCACTTGTTCTTGGACTAGATCTACCCTTTGATTGAGTAGCATAATGCCTGCTCGCAATTAAGCATTTATTTGAGTTTGTGTAGAGAGGGCTTCAGCCACACCAGCAGAAAGATTATTTACAGCTGTTGCTGTCTGTACTGTCTGAGTTAAGGAAACTGCAGCCGCGGTAGCCGCAGCAGCAGAGACAGCTATGGCAGCTACAATTGCAGCTGAAATGCCAAAATCTCTTTTTTGTCTAAACAAGGTCATGGCAGAGGGGGCTTCTACTGGCCAAGGAATAAATCTTGGCATTCTAGCAATCACTTCAAAAGGAAACTGTGTAGCGTTCCAACTGGTTGCATAAAAACAGGTGTTATTATCACAGGACAAGATACTATCATTAAAGGTGCCATTATATAGCAGAAAGATGAAAGAAGGCCATACACACACCGGGGTGGCGCTAAAGGTGATATTTGTGCCTGTGTTGATTCTACTTGTAGAGGACTCAAATGTCTCCGATGCATTCCACTGAAAGGTAGCATCACCTACCATTCCCCCTATTAGCATACTCATGGGTGACAAATCAGTACAACTGCCATTCACCCCACACAACATCCACAGATCAAAAACATTGCTGGATTTCTGTTGAGTGGGACTTTGAAAAGTCCAGTTATATCCTTTGAAGGTGGAGTTTACTAATGTACCTATGTAAGGGGAAAAGGTAAAATAATCCTTAACAACCCATCCATTCTTACGTAACTGACATCCTGTCCATGGGAACAACAGCTCACGGATACCTGAGCAGAATGGAGCCCATTTAGGCTGTTGTGGGATGGTACTATTCCCCTTGGCGACAATGCTGGGCCAAATTCCTTGAAGCCAAGTGGCATTTGTGGCGTTGGCGCTTCCTTGAGGCCTATCAAACGAACCTCCAACTTGAGGGTACAAGTGAATACGACTGCTAAGCTGAGAATGATTGGATATAATTTGAAAACAAAGAATTCCTTTAAGGGGCACCTGTCCTATCTCTTGTACTACAGCGAGTTCTTCATCATAGGGCAAATAAGGAAGTTGAAGAGATTAATTGCAAGTGAAAAATCGAGGGAAAACCTGGACCAAATGAGCAACGGGTAGGGGTCTAGGAAACACTGGCAGGATTCCCCATCTCAGGTTCTGGCTGATCACCTCCCCCGGAAGCGTCATCAACATCAGGAGCAGGAGCATCTTGATCACTGGACAACACCGCACGGGTTAACCGCTCCGGGACCCGGATTGGCTTGTCTTGATTCTGTGGAAACACACAAACAGATCCTCTTGCCCATATTAATACAGGATCCGGACCATGCCAAGCACCTGTAAGTATATCTCTCCACATCACTTGTCCTTTTTCTGTATTATGGGGATGCATATGGCGATCAGCAGCACAGCGGCCTTGCTTATCCAATTGAAAAAAATTCAAGGTTAAAAGGGCAAGGGAAAGACGCTCTCTTGATGTCCTACCATACCCAATTCCCCCTTTTTGTTTAGTTAGACATTCCTTTATTGTGCGATGAGCACGCTCCACTATACCCTGTCCCTGAGGGTTGTAGGGCAACCCGTGGTTTAAGTAGACTCCCATCTGTGTACAGAACAATTGAAAAGATTTAGATGTATATGTGGGGCCATTATCAGTTTTGAGAGATGAGGGTATGCCCCAAGCCCCCCAAGCTTCCAGACAGTGAGCAATGACATGTATAGTATTTTCCCCAGAATGGGGAGAGGCAAAGATAATACCTGAAGCTGTATCCACAGAAACATGAACATACTTTAATTTACCAAATTCAGCAATATGGGTCACATCCATCTGCCAAATGTGTAGTGGACGTAAGCCACGGGAATTCACCCCCAAAGTAGGTTGAAGGCGGAGAGGGGCACAAGAAGTGCATTGCTTAACTATATCTTGGGCATTTGCTCGTGAAATAGCAAATCTAGAAGCCAGTGTTTTTGAGTTGACATGGAATTGAGAATGAAATTGGCGCGCACTATCCAATGGGGAAATGGCAGTGAATATAAGAATAGCACGCGTAGCTCGATCCACTAAATCATTTCCTTTAGATAAAGGGCCAGGCAAGCCTGTATGAGCCCGAATATGCTGAATAAAAAAGGGGGCTGCTCTCTGCCAAATCAGAGCTTGCAATTTTAATAACAAAGCCCCTATTGTACTTTTCATATTAATTTTTCCTGTGATCTCCAATACATTAAGGATATTAACAACATACAAAGAATCTGAAAGTAGATTAAAAAGGCATGAAAATTGTTCAAAGACATGAGTTATTATCTGCAATTCCACAACTTGTGGGGATGCAGATGGAAAGGGTACAATAACTGGGTCAGATCCCATAATAACATATGCTCCAGTACCTATCTTAGACCCATCTGTAAATATAGTCAAGCAATCTAAGAGAGTCATTTTGGAAGTTACCTGAGGAAAGACTATGGGATTAGCACTTGCCAACTGCAGAATAGGATCTTTAGGATAATGATTGTCTATATTGCCCTGATAAGTACAGCGGAGAATAGCCCAGTCATCCACTGTGGCTGTGAGAACTTCCCATTGTTGTGTATTATAAGGTATCACTAATGAATCAGGTGCTAGGCCAAAATATTGATAACATTGTTGAATTCTGGTCAGGGCCAACTGTGCCACTGCTGTAGGATAATGAAGCAAGGTCTTAGCAGGAGATATTCTAGGGTGGATCCAAAGCAGAGGAGCTCCTTGTCATAAAACTCCAGTAGGCTGCTTTTCAGTGGATAATATACATAAAAGAATAGGACTATTTTCTTCTCTCCTAGCTAGAGCAGCTTCCTCAATACTCTGTTCAACCAAATGAAGAGCTGCTTTGGCCTCCACTGTAAGTTGTCGAGGAGATGTTAGTTCCGGGTCCCCTGGCAGGATGTCATACAAAGGTTGCAACTGCTTATTAGTTAACTTTAGATAGGGTCTGACCCATTGGATGTCGCCCCCCAATTTCTGAAAGTCATTGAGTGTACTTAAGGAATCTCGTCTAATCTGGATCTTTTGTGGCCATACCTTTTCTGAGGAGATTTTAGTACCCAAATAATCCACTACTGTATCCTTTTGTACCTTTTCTGGGGCAATATATAAATGCTTAGAATTTAAATCCTGAACCATTTTGCTATAAGCAGAATCTAGCAGCGCCTCATCAGACCCCACTAGAAGAATATCATCCATATAATGGAGGCATCTAATGGTTGGGAATTCTTGTCGCATTTTTTCTAATGCTTTTCCAACATACAGCTGACACATAGTAGGGCTGTTGGCCATCCCTTGGGGTAAGACTACCCACTCATAGCGTTGATCTGGGAATTCATGATTTATAGACGGGACGGTAAAAGCAAGTCTTTTGGTATCATCTTCATGTAGAGGAATAGAGAAAAAACAATCTTTTATATCAACAACTATTAAAGGCCAATGTTTTGGAATTGTAGATGGAAGGGGTAGACCTCTTTGAACTGGGCCCATAGGTATCATTTGATTATTGATGGCTCATAGATCATGCAATAGACGCCATTTTCCAGATTTTTTCTTTATCACAAAAATGGGCGTATTCCAGGGGGAAGTAGATGATTGCAAATGGCCCATGGCTACCTGTTCCTTAACTAAATCATGCACAGCTTGTAATTTTTCTGAGGGGAGAGGCCACTGAGGAACCCACACCGGATCCTCAGACTTCCAGGTAATGGGGATTGCTTCCTCAGTGGCAGCTATGAAAAACCCAGCCCCTGCCTGTTTAATTTAGGTTCTGTCATTAATAGAGATCTACGCCCTTGAGAGTGCCTTCCTAAACCTTGCCCTGCTTTATATCCCATCCTCTGCATCATAGCCTGAGCCTTAGAGCTGTAGATCCCTTCATTAGTTAGAACAAAGCCCATCTCTTTCATCAGGTCTCTTCCCCATAAAGAGATAGGGACTTCAAGAATATAGGGCTGAAAGGAGCCTGAATGTCCTTCATTGTCCTGCCACTGCAAACTTTGTGCACTCATTTCAGGCTCTTTAGCATAACCTAAGCCCCTTAGCACCTGCTCAGATGCCTGCTTAGGCCAATTCTGAGGCCAATCTGCTTGACTTATGATACTTCTGTCTGCTCCTGTGTCGAGTAATCCTGATATGCTTCTCCCATTAATTTTAAGTGTGACTATAGGACGTGATCCAAGCTCCATGGAACAGAATACAGCGGAGGTCCCTGTAGATCCAAACCCTTTATCCCCCCGTTGTCTCTGATTGGATGGGTATGCCTCATGACAGCTAGGGATGATCAAGAGCTGAGCTATTCTGTCCCCTGGGGAAATAGCAGAAACTCCTCTTGGGGAAGAAACCATAATTTTGACTACTCCTGTGTAATCTGGATCAATGACCCCAGGATGAACAATTAAACCTTGCATTGTTATAGAACTTCTGCCTATTAATAAGCCAACGGTTCCCGTTGGAAGAGGGCCTGAAAAATCTGTTTCAATCAGCTGAGGCCCCATCCAAGGGGTCAAAATGAGTCTGGTGGTGGAATGGAGGTCAAGTCCTGCGCTCCCTGCTGTGGCTCTTCTGGGCAAGTCCACTGCATCGGCAGGCACAGAGTGGGCCATCTCTCTGTCATTGCCCCATATATGTGAGGGCCCTGGGGTCGAGGGCCCCTCATCCCATTTTTTGGCCTTGCACCAGTTTGCTCCGCCAGAGGCTGTCCATCTATATCCTTCACTGATCTACACTCATTAGCCCAATGATTTCCCTTTCTACATCTTGGGCACAGACCTGGCATTCTAGGTTGACTTCCATCTATCTTTCTTTGCTGTGGGCACTGGCGCTTCATGTGACCAGGCTGGCCACATTTGAAGCAATTTCCTGCTTTTGTTCTAACTCGTGCTCTTGTTTGGGTCATTTGCACAACAGCGGCTGCGAGGCCTGCATTAGATAAGGGACCCCCTATCTCTCTACAAATCTTTAACCATACCTCAATTCCTCTAGCCTTGTATGGATTAATAGCTTGTCTACACTCTTTTGTGCACTGCTCAAACACCAATTGCTTTATGAGTGGCATAGCTGTGTCATGATCTCCAAAAATCCTTCCCGCTGCCTCAACCATGCACGCCACAAAATCAGCAAAAGGCTCAGTGGGTCCCTGCACAATCTTTGTAAGATTTCCTGCTACCTCACCTCTATTAGGAAGTGCTTTCCATGCTTTCGTGCCAATGGTATTAATTTGCGCATACACCTGTTGCGGGTATCCTATTTGTGCATTGGCAAATCTGCCTTGTCCTAGCAGCATATCACGATCCCATGCCTGCTGTCCTGTGCAGGCATTCTCAGCCGCTTGTTCAGCAGCGAACTCAACTACAAAAGCCTTCCAATCCAAGTATTGCCCTGAGGTTAAACAAGCCTTGGCTAAATTTTGCCAATCAGTAGGAGTCATACAATATCTGTGAAGACTCTCCAGCAAGGCTATAACATATGCTGCACTAGTGCCATAGGCACGCACTCCTTCAGCAAGTCTTTGTACTACCTTCCAATCAAGAGGATCATGATATCTATTCCCCTGCGCATCAGTAAACACTGGGAAGGCCCCTTGCGCATGCAATTCTCTCCATACCTCTGGACATAAGCTCCGGCCACTTGTCACCGTGGCTCTTTTAGCCTGGCCTGGAGCATACGGCGGAGGGCGGGGCGGCCCAGGGGCTGAAGGGGAAATGCTCATCTTCACTGTACTGAATCTGTCTGTTACTTCCTCTATTTCCTCTTCAATCGATTCTTCATCTGAGCTTTCTGCCTCTCCTCTTTCAGACTCCAATGACCGCTCCTCTTTCAACTGCTCTAAGGCCTCACTTCCTCTTTCTATTTCGGCTGCGCACAACCCTTCTGTGTCTGTTGAACAAGATCGTACCAACTTCCAAATCGACTGAGTCCCGGGGGGTATGCAGCCCTGATCATGGGCAAAATCAATATCTCTTCCCAGTTTGTCCCAACTAGCAAGTGTCAAATGCCCCGAGGTGGCAAACCATGGAGCAATTTCATCTACAGCCGTCATGAATCTCTTTATCGTGGCACTTTTCAACCCTGGTCCTTTCACTTTCAAGAGATCTTTCAATGCGGATGCCACAGTTTTACTAGAATGCGTATTGCCCATCTTAACACGGGACTTTATCGTCTCTCTACCGGAGAACTTGCTTTTACCTCTTTTAGTCCACTTACCTGGAACTTACCAGCTAGCTGCCCTGACTGCTTCAAGTTCTGGGTCCCCGTACAGGCCACCACTTGTCGCCGCCCAATCCTTCCAGCAGAATAAGGCAACGACCACAGGAACTCTTCTTGAAGCAGTTTATTCAGGAACCGTTTACATCAGGAAGCCCCCGAGCTCAAGCCCGCCACCCTATATAAAGCCTTGCCTGGTCAATCAGCACCTGATAGACTGGTACGCTCAGGCGCATGATCAAAAGTAGGACAAACAGACATTCTGCCACATTCCACTGGCAAGCATCCAAGGTGGAATGGTCTGGTATCATACATGCCCAGTGCTCCCAATTCCAGCACCTCCATCACAGTGGTCATACATGCCCAGATCCCCACACTACCAGCACCTCCATCACAGTGGTCATACATGCCCAGCTCCCCAGACTACCAGTATCTCTATTAAAGTGATACATTTGTTATAACCAATGCACTGACATGAACACATAACTGTTACCCAAAGTCTATTGTGTCCAGTGGTGTTCATTCTTGGTTTTTAATCCTATGGAAAGAGGCAAAGATGAAATGCCAGGAAGAAACTAAGACCAGAGGAAGAATAGGATTGACTCGTTCCTCAAGCAAAAAGCACCACTTGTGGGAGACTCTGGGTCAGGAGGGAAGCTGTGTGTAAGAAAGAACAGTTTGGCAAGAAGGGGTGAAAGGCAGACTGAATACATGAAGTCAGGGATTTGGAGCCAGGGAAAGTCATGGACCTAAGCATACAGTGGAAAGCTCTAAATGGTATGTTAAAGCTAAGAGCCTCACAATGGCACTTTCTTAGACTATTATGAAAGGAAAAGGTGGGGATGAAAACCAAAGGAGACAAATATCAAAATAGTATAACCTCATCTTTGTTCCCTTACTTCTGCCTTAATGACCACTGAGGATAGATGAACCTGGAAGTTAGCTCCATTGTTTCTGTCACCTCCTGTGAGCAGAGTGTGTGGGACATATAGTCCATGTTGCTCCAGAGAGCTCTGGGAAGGGAAGCTGCTCAGTGCATGTGAGGCCTCTGAGATACTCAGAGCCTGCAGATCTATGTTCCTTGAGTGGCTTCTCCTGGGAGTGCTAAAGGGGTCTGATGCTCATTCTAACTGAGATATTTTAGAATGACAGCTCAATTTTCCCTCAGTTCTAATGTCCAGGAGAGTACCCCCATCGCCCAATGTGAACAAGCATGAGACTCGGTACTATCCTCAGACAATGGTATTTGTTATTTTGCAGACAGAGGGACTCATGAACAGAGAAGTTTAAAGAGTAAATAGACTAATTTCTGTTGCTTTTATTTTTATTTATTTTTAATATAGTATTTATTTATATATTTGAGAGAGAGAAAGGCAGATAGAATTGGTGGGCCAATACCTCTAGCCACTGCAAACAACCTCCAGATGCATGTGCCACCTTGTACAGCTTGCTTATGTGGGTACTGGGGAATCAAACCTGGGTCCTTAGACTTCACAGGCAAACACCTTAACCACTAAGCCATCTCTCCAGCCCTTTTTTATAATAACAGGATTTCAGGTTGCCCAGACTGTCCTCAAACTCACTATGTAACCAAGGATGACCTTGAAGTTCTGATCTTTCTGCCTCCACTTCCTGAGTGCTGAGACTACAGGTATACACAACTCTGCCTGAATTATGGGGTGGTAATACTAGGGTTTGAAACTGAGCTATATTCCCATGCCAAAATATAAGCTTTTGTATCTTCTCACACACCAAAAAGACAAATATTAAAGTAATGAATATGTTTAATTGTCTGATTTGCTCTATCTACAATGTTGGCATATATCACAACATCATGCAGGAGGTCATATACATATGTTTTTATTGTCAATTAAGATTTAAAATTAAGAGTTAATTAAAATTTAAAATCCGGGTATTTAGGGCTGGAGGATAACTCCATTGTTAAAAGTGCTTGCCTTATAAACATAAGGTCCTGACTTTGATCCCCAATACACATGTCAGCTGCCAGGAATGGTAGTGTGCTGGAGAAGTAGAAACAGGTGGATCCTTGGAGCTTGCTTGTCAGCTACTAGCCTGGGTGATGAACTTCAGGCTAACAAGAGACCCAAACATGTAGCTCAGGTGGCTTTGAACCCCTGATTCTCTTGCCTCTACCTCCTTAGGAATTTATTACTGGTGTGCACCACCATAGCCAGTTGTTTTAAATATGTTTGAAAACATACTTGAAGCCTGATTATAATCATCTCAGAACTTTGATTCATGCCAGTATGACATAATGCCCTTTTCATGGGATGAACATGGTATGGCACACTTTAATATGTATGATGCTAAACTTTTTTGTTATTGTTTGTGTTTTGTTTTTGAGAAATGGTCTCAAACTATCACATAGTGAAGGATGACCTTGAATTCCTGATCTTTCCACTTCCTTCTCCAGTGTGCTTAGATTACAGACATGTACCACCATCAACTCTGTTTTGTTTTTATGTTTTGCCTGTATGTGTGAGAGAGAGAGAGTGAGAGAGAGAGAGAGAGAGAGAGAGGTAGTATGTGTGGTGTGTGTGGCAAGATGTGATGTGGTATTGTGAGGTATGAACATGTATATGACCTTGCAGCACCCCATATACTCACCTTTGGTGGCAAGGGTGGACTGTGGGGTCTCCTGCTCAATCCATCCCTCTCCTGCCTGGTCTTGTTTTGAGCCCAGGTCTAATCTTACTGATTCAGAGGCTTTCAGGACTCTAAAGATTCTTCCGTGTCTGCTCCCCCGTGGGTCTGGAGTTTCAGACTCCTCTAGCATCCCAAGCTACTTAGCTACTTCAGGCAGGATCTGGAGATTTGTACTCGGGCAGTCTCGGGCCTTCTCAGGCCTCCATGCTTGTGCAAATAGCACACTTACCTACTGAGCCAGCTGTCCAGCCCTTTGCCTGTTTTTTTTTTTTTTTTTTAATTTTATTTGAGAGTGACAGACCGAGAGAGAAAGAGGCAGATAGAGAGAGAGAGAGAATGGGCATGCCAGGGACTCCAGCCACTGCAAACGAACTCCAGATGCGTGAGGCCCCCTTGTGCATCTGGCTTACGTGGGTCCTGGGGAATTGAGCCTCGAACCAGGGTCCTTAGGCTTCATAGGCAAGCGTTTAACCACTAAGCCATCTCTCCAGCCCCCTTTGCCTGGTTTTGATGCCAAATTTTGTTTTGTTTTGGTTTTGGTTTTTTGAGGTAGGGTCTTGCTCTAGCCCAGGCTGACCTGGAATTTACTATGTAGTCTCAGGATGGCCTCAAACTCAGAACAATCCTCTTATCCCTGTCTCCCCAGTGCTGAAATTAAAGGTGTGCACCACCATGCCCAGCTAATGATGCCAAATTTTTAAAAATAAAATACAAATTATTCTTAATAATTTCTTTACTTTAATCATCACATTATAGTATATATTTGAATTTTTTCTTAATGGAATACTTTGGCACAAATATAGTTTGTGGTTTTTTAATGAATATAGTAACAATACAGAATTCAAATGAATTTGTGTGATCTCCAGAGATTTTTTCTGTGAATAAAATTATCTTCTATTTATAGAAGGGGGAGCTTTCTGTGAGAGGGCACATTCATGGTCAGATAGGGTTTTTCTGAGGTCTTCAATTAATCTCATTTTAAAGATGATCAAAATGTGTCTCTCTTGAATTATCTTTAAATAAATGTTCATTATTTGTTTTAAAAAATTCAGGTTTTTGTTTTGTTTGAATTATATTAAGGTCTGCTTGGGAATGTGGTCCTTTCTGTATAAACACATTTAAGGGCAACTTGAAGTCACCGTGGCCTATTCCATGCATAAATCATGCACTTACAGACCTCTGTAAATATTGTTCAGCTCTTCTTCCTTCCTCTCTGACCACAAAGCTACAGGTCAGGGCCTGCATCCCTAATTTTTCTCAGTTTAGAGTTCTTCCAAGCATCTGAAATGAAGTGATCTATTAAAACACCATCAAGCAAAGGACCCCGAAAGAAATGTATAATTAGAATGGTGAGATCATTTATTATCCACACAGGGACATTTCTAAGCATAAAAGGAGAGCACCATGAATAACCAGCTGGGAAGAAGGCACAGACAGGGCTGGACCACATGGAGCTGATGAATGGGTAGATCCCATTACCTGGCTACAGCTTTCCTGTCAATAAGAACAATTCTATGCCCCTCTAAATTGGGTGATGGGGATCTGGGTATCACTTCTTAGCTTTGAAATCATTTTACTAAAGTTAGAGAGGCAACAATAACATGGAAAACAAAATATATAGTGCATTAATAACCAAAAATAAGAGAGCTATGAATCACACAGGAGCCTAGGCCTGCTTAGAGAAAGTGTATCCCCCCAATATACACAGTAGCATCTTTGTCACTTAAGAAGGCAGAGTTGGTAGATTAATGTGCAAGCTGGGTTCAGAATATTCACAGTTGTGCCTTTTGTTCTGAGACATGTCATCCTTGATGTCTAGCTTTCTCCTTTCTTACAATTTTCAAACGTGACAAGAAAAATCTTGATAATAGGGCTGAATAATACTCACCTAAAATGAATCTTTTTTATATTTTTATTTATCTCTTTGCAAGCAGAGAGAGATAAAGTGAAAGAGAAAGACAGAAAGAAAGAGAGACTAAATGTTCATGTCAGGACCTCCTGTTACTGCAAAGGAACTCCAGATTCATGTGCCACTTTGTGCATCTGGCTTTACATGGGTACTGAGAAAGTGAAATTGGAATGTTGGGCTTTGCACGCAAGCACCTTTTAACACTGATTAACCTCTCCAGGCCTGCATCATGTTTTAATTGCCAACTGTAGCCCTGTTGATTGTGTCTAGAAATGTGTGAGGTATAATGTTCACACAACTATACTCTATTAACTGTTCCAGACTCTGAGTCTCAGGGACCACTGCTCAGGAAAGCCATCAGATCCCATGACACTAGCTGAGGGTGTGTCTGAACAATCCTCACCTCTATGTAGAAATCCAGGGTCACACTGTCCCTATATTTGTAAATCAAACATTTAACCCCAGTGATTCACTTTATTTCAGAAACCACTGGTCCTGAGAACCAAATATGTGACCATTTATAAATAACTGTCAGTCATTCATATGAAGTTAAAAAAAAATCAGGGCCTTTCTGAATATCAAAGGTTTGCACACATAACATGTTTTCTAAAATGCCTGCCCATGTATACATTTCTTAATGTTTCCAGAGATTCAAAAAAACAGGTAAGTCAGGTGTCATGTCTACTTCTGGCAAAATTGTGAAGACTGGAAGTCAAAAACCTGAATTGCATAGAACTTGGGGGGCTAATATTAGGGAATAGCAGGAACCCAGTGGAAAGAGGAAGGGAATGTGTGTGTGTGTGTGTGTGTGTGTGTATGAGTACACACGAGTGCACATTGATGGGGGGGATGATATGACCAGATACTTTATATACATGTATGAAAATGTCAAAATGAAACCACTATTTTCTACAATTAATATGTACTAATAAAAAAATCTTAATTGTAGAGCAAGTTCACATTATCCAATGGTGGTTTTTACTAGATAGAAGAATGGTAGAGCTTCAACTAAATTACCTGTGAGAAGAGTCTGGGAAAAAGAAGGACTCCAATCCATGTACAGCTAGCAGAGAGCTTAGGACCAAATAATCTTTCTAAGAGGATGCACCTGCTCAGCTCCACTCTGTCCCCTCCTGCCTCTAGAGAAGATAGCACTATTGCTTTCTTGGAAAGCATCCTACCTGAGGTCCATATACCAGACATTATAGAAAAACACAAGAATCCTTGTTTTCAGTTCACCTAAAATGGCCTTATATCTCTTCCTTGAAGTCTCATTGTATGGTCTATTCTTTGGCTACAAAAAAATTGGTCCCCATCCATCTGGCCCAATTCTTATTGCACAGCAGCAGGAGAGGAAACTGTCTTTCAAATGCCTCATTGTTTTCTATTGGATCCACAGCATATGATGAATCTCCATAGCTACAAGCTGCTCACCCTTTTAAAGACTGGGAAAAAAAGATTTATGGGAAAACAGTGGTTGGTAGCACCCTAGGCTGAGTGCTCTGTGTGTCGAGCAGGAAGAAAAAAGGGAGAGAAGTCCACTGATATTCTGATAAACAAGCCCCTGAAACCAATTTGAGAATGAATAATATTATTTAGAATGGGAAATTGAAAAAAAAAAAAGTAACATTACATCCAGGAATCTTTTTGAGATAGTCTCATGTATCCTAGGTTGGCCTCAGACCCACTAAACAGCTAAGGCCGGAAGTTGGCTTTATCCCTCAGATAGGTACCACTATGCCTGTTATAACTGGTTTATTTATGTTTTATTTTGTTTGAGGAATAATTGCATGTATTCCAGGCTGGACATGAACTTGCTATGTTGCCAAAAGTAATCTTCAACTTCTGACCCTATTGTCTTTACCTCCCAGGTGCTGGGATTACAGTCATGTACCATCACACCCAGTCACAGCAAGAGCTTTTAATGCGATGCCATTCATTATTCATCACTTCTTCTTACAACCCCACAATTAAGGAAATATGTGGATAAGATGTTGAAGAAGGTCACTAGAATGATCACCCTGGACTTCTGATGGTGATGTCAGTGGGTTTTTCTGTTAGCTGGTATTTCCAAACTGCAACTATTTATACCTATAGGCCATGGAAACAGCATACAGTGAATAAATAGAAAAACATTATCAGGAAAACACTACCATTTGGTGATTTAGGGTACATGGAAACTGACCAAAGACATGTGATAAATGGATGAATGTTTCATCATGGAAAAACAGTGCTATGTATAATGGTAATTTATAAAATGTATGCCTTCTTGACTATTATGATGAAATATTATGTCATCACACTCTGTCTCCTCAAGACATGGATATTCCCTTAGTCCACTGTGTCCCCACAGTATACGTTACCCATCTGTCAGTCAACTAGGTCACATCTCAGTTATCAGAGCCACTGTCATGGTAACTCAGTGGCAGTGTTCAGGTAACTCTTACATTGCTAGACTCTGGTGGATTCCTGAAACCATGTGACTAAACTGCTATGTACTATGTTATATCCTTTATATAGTGTATCTCTACACACATATCCAAGCATAGATTTATCACCATTTCCATCTTTGCTAAACAATTATCATACACTAGGTGTAACTGTTGTAGTCTAAGTTATGACAGCAAAACTGCCATATTTCTTTTTCTCCTATTTTAATATTTGTGTGTATGTGACGTGTGTATATGTGACATGTGTGTATGTGACATGTGTGTGTATGTATGTACATGTGCGGATGTAGGTGTATGTGTGCCATGGCACATATGTAGAGGTCAGAGGATGATTTCCTTGGGTATTAGTTCGAACCTGCCACCTAATTTAAGACAGGGTCTGTTATTGTTCACCACTGCAATATGCTAGGCTAACTGGCCTGTGAGCTTCTGGGAATTATCTGTCTCTACCTCCCATCACACCATAGGATAACTGGGATTTCAGATGTGTGCCACCATGTCTGGATTTACATGGGTTCTGGGGTTTTCAGAAGCATTTCATCCATAGAGCTATTTCATCAACCCATGTTTATTTTTTCTTCATCCACAATATCATGGGGAGGAGATTCACTCTTAACATATGACCTTGGTATACATATTTTTCTTATAAAATCAAGAAATTTCACATTTTCACTTAAAAACACTTATGGCTTCTCTTTAACAGATCTAAATTGCCATCACTATTGCTCTTGTGCAATAGGGGGTAAATAGTGTGGTGGTTTGAGTCAGGTGTCCCCCATAAACTTAGGTATTCTGAAAGCCATGTCCCTAGCTTATGGCAGTTTGGGAACTAAACCCTCCTAGAGACTGTGTATTGTTGGGAGTGGGCTTATGGATGTTAAAACCATGCTTCTGCTGGTAATGGTGGTGCACACCTTTAATTCCAGAACTTGGGAGGCAGAGGTTGGAGGATAGCCATGAGTTCGAGGCCACCCTGAGACTACAGAGTGAGTTCCAGGTCAACCTGGGCTAGAGTGAAACCCTACTTCAAAAAATTTAAAAAACAAAAATTATTCCTCTTGACAGTGTTTGGCACACTCTCCTATTACTCTTGTCCATCTAATGGTGCCCAGGAGGTGATGTGCATCCTCTGCTCATGACATCATTTTCCCCTGTCATCATGGAGCTTCCCCTCTAGTCTGTAAGTCAAAAACAAATCTTTTTTCCCACAAGCTGCTATTGTGCCAGCAATGTGAACCTGACTTCAACAGTAAAATTGGGACTGAGAAGTGGGAGCATTACTGCTAGAAACCTGACTGTATGGCTTTTGCCTTTTTGAAAGGGCTTTGTAGGAGGAATGTGGGCAAATTTGCAATCTTGGCCTCAGAGATGCATTTCAGTGCTCTAAGTACAGCTTGATGGACCATTCTGGTCAGTGTTGAAAGACCTGAATGCAGTAATAACTATGGACTGTGAAGTTTGGCTTGTGAGAGTGAGAAAGAACTTTGTAGGGACTGGGCTAGAAGCAGTGTGTGTGAGAGGCTTGCTTTTATGCCCTTGTCTTGAAAACTTGTGCAGGGTTGCATTGAGTAGAAATGGACTGGTGTGAGCAAAGGAACCAGAAAGCAATGAAATCTTTGGGCCAAACTTCTAACTAATCAGCTGCAATTGTTTGAGAGATTACAACCATTGAGATTGGGCCAGCTGACCTGCATTGGAATAACAGAAAGATTGCAGTCATGTTTTGAAGGGGCTTGAATGCTGAAGGAGTGTCCTGTTCTCCAAAGTCTGCTTTATTCCCCCCTGGATTAATATCTTGGTAGCCCAGCTGGTATTATGGAGTATAACAAATGCAGAAAAGTGAGGGTCATTGAATTTGCAACAGTGTGAAGCAGGTTTATTTAATTACCTCATGGAGCTCAGTAGAACCATTATGATGAACCATGGGTTGCAGCTGTAGACCTAATGGAGATGCCAGGACTATGGGATGGTTGCCAAGGATTGCTGCTGGCACTGGATGAAGTTTTCAGGGGCTGTGAGTAGCCTAGCTGGATGGATGGATGGAATTGGAACTTGAGAGTTGTCACTGGTTAAATTTATTGGACTTCGAGATTTGTCACTAACTAGAATTGTTGGACTTGAAGCTACAGAGTTTGCCCTTTTAAAATCTTGAATTGGTTAAATGTTTCTTTGCTATGCCCAATGCCACCCTTTGCAGTGTGTTTATTCTGTGCCATTATGGGTTTTTTGGATTTTTTGGTATTCTGGCTCAGTTAAAAGACCTTCAATTATGAAGATGTTTGAACATCATTGGGATTGATAAAAACTGTGGGAACTTTGAAAGTTGGACTGAATGCATTGCATTTTACATCATGTATGGTTATCAATTTATGGTGGCCAGCGGCAGAATGTGGTGATTTGACTCAGGTGTCCCCCATAAACTTAGGTGTTCTGAATGCCATGTCCCCAGCTGATGGCAATTTGGGAATTAAACCCTCCTGAAAGCAGTGTATTGTTGGGTGCAGGCTTATGGATGTTAAAACTATGCTTTTTCTTGCCAGAGTTTGACACACTCTCCTGTTGTGATTGTCCATCTGTTGTTGCCCAGGAAGGGATGTCCACCCTCTGCTCATGCCATCATATTCCCCTGCCATCATGGAGCTTGCCCTTAAGCCTATAAACAAAATTAAACCTTTTTGTCTCACAAGCTACTCTTGGTTGGGTTTTTCTGCCAGTTATGTGAACTTGATTACAGCAGTAAGAAAACCAAGGTTATTTGAAAACAAGCCTAGACATCTATGAAAGCAACTCTGGTGAAAGATGGCTCCTAGGTGGCTGATTGGCAGGTAGAATATCAGTGTGGACATAGGGAAGATTCACAGTAGTCAAGAAGAAGACATACCCCTTCTAAATTATGATTAATTTATTTCTGAAAAGTTCCATTCTAGAATCATATAGTTGTCCATGTGCAACTGAATCCACATTTGGTGGTTTGAACACATGGACTTATGTGTTCAAATACCCAATCCTCTGTTGGTGGCACTGTTTGAGAAGGTTGTGGAACCTTTAGTAGGTGAAGCTTACTACAGGAAGTGTGTCACTAAGGGTGGGCCTTAAGCTTTTATAAGCAGGATCCACTTTCTGTGTTTTCTCTCTTGAATTCCTTCCTGCAGGTGTGGAAATATGATTTCGGCTTTCGGTTCCTACTATCGAAACTTATAAACTGAAATAAACTTTATTTTTCCCTAAATTGCTTTGTTCACAGCAAGGAGAAAGTAGCTGATCCACATAGAACTGTGGACAGGGTGGAATACTATTACTACGTTGTTATCTCTCCTGTCAGACCTGCTGAGCAGAAACTTTCCAATTAAGCTCTGGTTGTTAGTGTTATTGCTGTTAAGTGGTGAATATAGTGGCTGACATGGCTGGTTTGTTCAGTATAAATAAAATTAACTTAAGCAACCTTTTACCTTGTCTCTCTCCCACTTGAATTTATCTGCTTCTTCTCTGTATAAGGATGTGTAATATTGAAAAAGAAATGACATGAGAACTGGAAAATGTCATCCTGGTCATATCCTCAAATCTCTCACTTTCAGTTCATAGATCATGTCCATCAGAGTACATCTATGTACACCATATGTGATAGAAAAGAAGATAAAAGTTGAACTGATTCATTGAGTTACTGTGAGAGTTAATTACTGAGGAGCCAAAACTTATCTTTGTCAGCAGATGGAAAAATCCCAAAGAAGGGACTGTCCAGAAAGAGCCCAAAGGAATGATAATAAGGAAAGACAGTTTAGGCTAAAACAAAGTAATATGGAGTTCATTGTTAGGGTGGCCTAACTCAGAAATGATTGATATGCAAATTGCCACATCCCCTTCGTTCTCTTACCCTCTCCCCTTGGCTATGAAAACTATAAAATGGAAATAAAAATCTCAGGAACCAAAAATCTTCTTTGGTGGGCTACCTAAAGCTTTTTGGGCCCTGAGGTAATAAATTCCTCTACTTTTACTCATTCTGGTGTTGGAGTGATCTTTCCAGAGAATTTCTACAACATCTGTAGAGGTCCCAGCAAGATTTTCCTTCACCAAAATCCCAGTTGGTAAGGAAGGATTGATGCTGCTGGGCTTCCCAGCTTGCCAAAAGTCCCTGGAACTGGGAATCATGCACCCCTGACATAGTAACCCAAGGAGACTGTGAAGCCCTGGACCAGAATTCCTGAACAGAAAGAAACAAGGCTGAGTCAGATGTCTGGACCAGGTAAGAATTCCCCAGGGAAACTCAAAATTGGGATTGTGACTAGTCAGGTCTAGAGGAGCTGGTTAGGACTGATCCTTACAAACGGAGGAATCCCCGAGCCTCAATACTACTGTGAGATGACAGCCCTCTTTCCATCAGGCTGACCGATGGCATTTGGTCTCAGTATCTAGGTAGATAAGACTGATGTTGCTTGGTCTCTGTAATGAGCTTGATCAGGGTTATGAATGGTATGAGATAAGAAAATTTTTTTTAAATCTGAATGAATGAAAGAATGAATGTGTGGGAGAGATGGCCATCTGGTGTCTATATGAAAAGTGCATTTGATATGAATGTGTAGATAAGTACGCATGTGGCTCACAGCCCCAAGGCTGCAGAATGGCTTTGTCTTTGTGTCTGTTCTGCAGCACTAACACAGTGGGAAGTTCATTTTGGGGGAAGTCTTCCACCAAGCCCACTGTCCTAAACTGCATGGTCAGAAACAAAACATACTTCAGAAGGGAATATTCAGGAGATTATAATACTAAGATGACAACAGAAAAAGTAAAGGCTTCTGTAAATTATGAAGGCCAGCTTTTAATGTTGAATGCCCCCAGAAGAAACACTGAAAGTATCTAAGATTATAGATGGGGAAAAATCCAAGATTCTCCTACTCCCAAAAGTTATAAAATGGAAAGATCAGGGAGCTTCCCTGTAGCCCAGAAAGAAATCTAAAACTTTCCCTGGGAAAGATAAAAACAAAATGCTCAACTAGAGTCAGAACAGAAGCTTCAAGGCCAGACATCACACCCACACAGCTGTCTCCTAACACACTCTCCAATAATGAGGTACTGGTTGGAAGAACTTAAAACTGGCAAAACCCAAGCCCACAGAAAAAGGGGGTGAAGGGAGATAATGTTTGCCTGGGCTAGTGAGAAATTCCACCACTCTGGGGCCTGACACTGAGGATGAAATTAAATGATAGAAAATACAAACCAGATAAAAGTCTCACTGCAAGGTTTTACAAATGCTTCTGAATTAAACTAATGTGATGAAAGTCACTCAAGCCCTAAACCCAACCTTTTATCTACCAGAAGAGGAGGGAAAACCCCTCCACACTTGCAGAGAAGCGTTATGCTGTCCTGCTGTGTTCCCCAGGGGCAAAGGTCAATCAGGAATAGCTAAATACTGGGGGCAGCCTCAGAAAAATACTAAAACCCTAGGGAAACTCATCTGTCTTGCTCTCAAATGCTGCAACTGGGGCAGCTCTCCAAGGCAAGGACAAAAAGGGGACTACACATGAACAGGCACCTGCAATTGCAATGTGTCACTTAGTGCTTCCCCTGCAGTGCTTGCCCTACATATGATGGCCAGGTGGAATGGGAGGGGGAATCTGACACACAAATCTCATTGGACAGGGAGACAAGGCATAAACCTCTCTAAGCTTATGTAATCCCCAGGGAAATCTCAATGGCTCTTCTTTCTTGGCTTCCTTGCCTTTCAGAGCCAGGGGGAGCTACATGCACAGGGAATCTCAGGGCCCTGGTCCAAACATGATGATGGGTGAGTCCCAAATTGCTACAAACAGATGGAGACTTCTTATAAGACATGTGGAACTGTTTTAAGTTTACTTTATCCCTCTATGCTTCTATGGAACTGATAACAGACAACAGTCCCAAGTGGTTAGATTGAGATACTCAATACTGAGTTTGTCTAATCTTTTATAAAAGATTATTTCAAAGAGCCTTTTGAGGGTAAAAAAGACCTTTAATGGTCATATTAAAAGGGCTTGCATAGCTGGGCATGGTGGCACACTCCTTTAATCCTAGCACTTGGGATGCAGAGGTAGGAGGACTTCTGTGAGTTCAAGGCCAGCCTGAGACTACAGAGTGATTTCAAGGTCAGCCTGGGCCACAGCCAGACCATACCTCAAAAAGAGAAAAAGAGTCCCGCACCCCCGAATGATGGCATGGGAGCCACGCCAAACCAGATCAGGGAGGGATTTAAACAAAACTACACTCTTCTTCGGAAAAGATCAGAATATTTTTTTCCGGGAAACAGCGGAAATCTCACTTTGGGGATTGTGGCCTGACACGCTCCACAGCGGCTGGAGCAGCCGCCCCAATCCATGGCGCCAAGCCGCTGCTCAGATCAGCTGAGACTCGCTGAGCTTCCCCTGCAGCCGCTGCCGCCACCGCCACCACAGAAACAAACAACAACAACAAAAAAAATAATAAATAAACGGGGAACTTTCCAACCTCATCAGTCTCCTCTCAGAGCCCAGAAAGTGAAGAAAAGTCTGCTGAACTACTGAAAGAGCTACAGGAGAACACGGTGAGGCACTACAAGCTTCCTGAACTCGCCCATCCCCCAACCATCAGATCCCCAGCAAATTGGCAGAAATCAACCATTAGCAGCAGCCTGTACTACATCACCAACACCTGACCCAGCACAGCTAAGCCAAGCTCCACAGCTCAGGGAACGAGGTGGGCACTCAGCATCGGTGAGTTTGGAAGCCACACCAAAAGGTAACAAAGGCCTGCATTGGAAGTGCTAACCTCCCTATCCAGGTCAGGGCAGGTTATGGGTTACATATTGGTGGTTGGCCTTACCATTTTCAAATAAGCTGAATATGAGGTGTTGAATATTGCTGCCTGTAATACTTTTGGAATTAAAGGGCCTTTATCTTTTGCTTCTGTCATTATTGGGGGCAGGGTCTGATTCCTAGCTGACAAGATTAAAGGTGTGGAAGAAACACACCCTTAGGGATTTTGACATTATAAGACTCTTTGTTTCAATTCCCACACTTGTATACTAATTGTATGCTAATTGAATGTGCATTTGGCTCAATTGAAGTTTAGAACTTGCTACTAAATTGTTCCACCAGTCCACTACAATACTTGCTTACCAAGCAAAGTCAACATCTAGGATTACCTCTGAGGTGGACATGGGTACAAGTGCTACACTTGGCAAGTTAAACCCATATCCACACATAAGAACACTGCAGATAACTAGAAACCCTAAGCATTAAATCAATCCAGGATGCAAAAATCACTACATTATAATACAAGAAACACAAAGAATCAAGACAATGCAATCCCACCAAAAATTACAAATCCATCAGAATTGTTCACCAATGAAACAGTTTTAGATGAAATTCCTGACAAAGATTTCAAAGGAAAGATGTTATCTATACTCAAAGAAATAAAAGAAGAAATGAAAGCAATACGAGAAGAAAACAAAGGAATTAAAGAAGAAAACAAACTCTTGAAAGAGATTACAGAAAAACAGCTTGAGGAAATAAAAAGGTCATTAGAGGACATGAATAAGGAAATAGAACTACTGAAGAAAAACCAGGCTGAAATCCTAGCTCTGAAGAATACAGTCAGTGAAATAAAAAACTCTGTGGAAAGTCTCACTAGTAGAATGGATGAAGGAGAGGACAGAATATCTAAATTAGAAGACCAGATGGCAGACCTATCACAGTCCAACAAAGAGAAAGACAAGCTAATAGAAAGGTATGAATGGGAACTGCAAGACTTGCGGGACTCTATGAAAAGATCAAACATAAGAATTCAAGGTATAGCAGAAGGGGAAGAATTTCAATCCAGAGGCTTAGTAGGTGTTTTCCACAAAATCATAGAAGAAAATTTTCCCCAAATTGGGAAAGAAATGCCAATGCAGATACAGGAAGCATTTAGAACACCAAACAGACAAAACCTAGAAAGATCCTCTTATCGCCATGTTATAATTAAACTACTAAATACGCAAACCAAAGAAAATATATTGAAAGCAGTTAGAGAGAAAAAGCAAATGACCTACAAGGGGAAAACCATTAGGGTCACAGCAGATTACTCAACACAAACTTTAAAAGCCAGAAGGGCCTGGATTGATGTATTCCAAGTCCTGAAAGATAAAAACTGCCAACCAAGATTACTTTATCCTGCAAAGCTTTCTATCCAAATTGATGGAGAAACAAGGACATTCCAAAACAAAGACAGGCTAAAGGAATTTATGACAACTAAACCAGCTCTACAGAAAATACTTGCAGGAATCATTCATGCTGAAGAAAAAGCAAAACACACACAGCAGGAAATAGGAAAAAAGAAATCATACTCAACAGTTAGAACAAGTGAGTAAAACGAAAACCAGGAAGAACTACAAAACAAGAAAAATGGAGAGATCAAATACATATCTTTCAATAATAACTCTCGATATCAATGGCCTCAATGCCCCAACCAAAAGACCTAGACTGGCAGATTGGATTAAAAAGCAGGATCCTACCATCTGTTGCCTCCAGAAAACTCACCTCTCATTAAAAGATAGAAACATTCTTAGGGTGAAAGGTTGGAAAAAGACATATCAAGCAAATGGACCTAGAAAACAAGCAGGGGTTGCCATCCTAATTTCTGACAGGATAGACTTCAAACCAACATTAGTGAGGAAAGATAAAGCAGGTCACTTTATATTGATTAAAGGAATACTCCAACAGGAGGACATCACAATCCTAAACATATATGCTCCCAACACAGGGGCCCCCAATTTCATCAAACAAACACTATCGGACTTAAGGTCAAAGATAACCCCTAACACAATAGTAGTGGGTGACTTCAATACCCCGCTCTCACCACTTGACAGGTCTACCCAAAAAAAAATAATAAACAGAGAGACATCTGCATTAAATGATATCATGGAACAAATGGACCTAACAGATATATACAGAACATTCCATCCAAATGCTGCAGAATATACATTCTTCTCAGCAGCACATGGGACATTCTCTAAAATAGACCATATGATAGGGCACAAATCAAACCTTAACAAATACAGGAAAATTGAAATAATCCCTTGTATGCTATCTGACCACAACAGGATTAAACTGCAAATCAACAACAAGAAAAACTACAGAACATACAGAAATTCATGGAGACTAAACAGTACATTATTGAACGATGTATGGGTCATTGAAGAAATTAAAAAGGAAATCAAGAAATTCATAGAGTCAAATGATGATGAGAATACAACATACCAAAACCTATGGGACACAATGAAGGCTGTCCTACGAGGGAAATTTATAGCTCTAAGTGCTTATATTAAGAAATCAGAGAGTTCACAACTAAACAATTTGATGCTCCACCTTAAGGCCTTGGAAAGAGAGGAACAAGGCAAACCAAAAATCAGTAGACGGGAAGAAATAATAAAGGTTAGGGCAGAAATTAATGAAATAGAAACCAAAAAAAACAATCAAAAAAATCAATGAAACAAAAAGTTGGTTCTTTGAAAGGATAAACAAGATTGACGAACCCTTAGCAAATCTGACCAAAAGAAAAAGAGAAGAGACAAAAATTGATAAAATTAGAGATGAAAAAGGCAACATCACAACAGATACCAAAGAAATTCAGAAAATCATACGGACATACTTTAAGAATATATATGCCTCTAAGTTTGAAACCCTGAAAGAAATGGATGATTTCCTTGATTTATATGACCTACCAAAATTAAATCAAGATGAGATAAACCATTTAAATAGACCTATAACAACCACAGAGATCCAGGCAGTCATAAAAAGTCTCCCAACTAAAAAAAGCCCAGGCCCAGATGGATTCACTGCTGAATTTTACCAGACATTCCTGGAAGATCTAACACAAATGCTTCTCAAACTTTTCCAGAAAATAGAAAAGGAAGGAATTCTACCGAAATCCTTCTATGAAGCCAGCATCACCCTGATACAAAAACCAGACAAAGACAGATCAAAAAAAGAAAACTATAGACCAATATCCCTCATGAACATAGATGTAAAAATTCTCAACAAAATACTGGCAAACAGAATACAAGAATATATCAGAAAGATTATTCACCCTGACCAAGTAGGCTTTATCCCAGAGATGCAGGGATGGTTCAACATACGCAAATCTATAAATGTAATACACCATATTAATGGTCTGAAGGACAAAAATCATATGGTCATCTTAATAGATGCAGAAAAGGCATTTGACAAAATCCAACACCCCTTCATGGTGAAAGTATTACAGAAACTGGGAATAGAAGGAACATATCTCAACATAATAAAAGCTATTTATGACAACCTACAGCCAACATAATACTAAATGGGGAAAAACTTGAAGCTTTTCCTCTAAATTCAGGAATAAGACAAGGGTGTCCACTTTCCCCCCTACTACTTAATATAGTACTGGAAGTCTTAGCCATAGCAATAAGGCAAGAGACACTCATAAAGGGGATACAAATCAGAAGGGAAGAGATCAAATTATCATTATTTGCAGACGATATGATTCTATACATACAGACCCTAAAGACTCTACCAGCAAACTGTTAGAGCTGATAAACACTTTTAGCAATGTAGCAGGATACAAAATAAACACACAGAAATCAGTAGTTTTTCTATACACTAACAACAAACATGCAGAGGATGAAATCAGGAAATCTCTCCCATTCACAATTGCCTTAAAAAAAAAAAATACCTTGGAATAAACTTAACCAAGGAAGTGAAGGACCTCTACAATGAGAACTTTAAAAACCTCGAGCGAAAAATTACAGAAGACACAAGGAAATGGAAAGACATTCCATGCTCCTGGATTGGAAGAATCAATATTGTGAAAATGTCAATCTTACCAAAAGCAATCTACACATTTAATGCGATCCCCATTAAAATTCCAATAGCATTCTTCACAGAAATAGAAAAAACAATACTAAAATTCATCTGGAAACACAAAAAACCTCGAATAGCCAAAACAAATTTGCAGAACAAAAATCAGGCAGGGGGTATAACCATACCCGATTTTAAGTTATACTACAAAGTCATAGTAACAAAAACAGCATGGTACTGGCACAAGGACAGACATGTAGATCAATGGAACAGAATAGAAGACCCAAATATTAATCCAAGCAGCTACAGATACCTGATCTTTGACAAAAATGCCCAAAATATTCATTGGAGAAAAGATAGCCTCTTTAACAAGTGGTGCTGGGAAAACTGGACATCGGTATGTAAAAGGATAAACATAGATCCTTGTCTCTCTCCAAGCACAAGATTCAAGTCCAAATGGATCAGAGACCTTAATATCAGAACTGAAACTCTGAACTGCTAGAGGAAAAAGTAGGGGAAACTCTTCAACATATTGGAATAGGCAAAGACTTTCTGAATATAACTCCAATTGCTCAGGGAATAAAACCACTAATCAACCACTGGAACCTTATGAAATTACAAAGCTTTTGTACAGCAAAGGATACTGTGAATAGAGCAAAAGACAACCCACAGAATGGGAGAAAATCTTTGCCAGCTATACATCTGACAGAGGATTAATATCCAGAATATACAAAGAACTCAAAAAACAGAATAATATGAGTTCAAACAACCCAGTTTAAAAATGGGCTATGGAACTAAATAGAGAATTCATGGAAGATGAAATACAGATGGCATATAAACATCTAAAAAATGTTCCACATCCTTAGCCATCAGGGAAATGCAAATTAAAACCACTTTGAGATTCCATTTCACTCCTGTCAGAATGGCTACCATCAAGAAAAAAAATGACAATAAGTGTTGGCGTGGATGAGGAAAAACAGGAACACTTCTACACTGTTGGTGGGAATGTAAGCTGTTCCAGCCATTGTGGAAATCAGTGTGGAGGTTCTTGAGACAGCTATAGATAGATTTACCATATGATCCAGCTATAGCACTCGTAGGCATATATCCAGAGGACTCTTCTCACTACCTTAGAGATACTTGCCAAACCATGTTTATTGCTGCTCTATTCACAATAGCTAGGAAATGGAAGCAGCCTAGATGTCCCTCCACAGATGAGTGGATAATAAAGATGTGGTACATTTACACAATGGAGTTCTATTCAGCAGTAAAGAAAAACAAAATTATGCAATTTGCAGGGAAATGGATGGATCTGGAAAGGATTATACTAAGTGAGGTAACCCAGGCTCAGAAAGCCAAACGTCACATGTTCTTTCTCATATGTGGATCCTACCTACCAATGTATAGACTTGTGTGTGAACTGGAACCAAAAATAGGTACCAGAAACCAGTAAGCTGGTAAAAGGCTATAAGGGAGGGAGGAAAGGGAAGGACTTAAGTGTATGGTAATGCACATATGTAAGTAGAAGAACTGATTTCAGGGAGGGGAATGTCCTAAGTGAGGCCATGGGAAGAGAATGCATACAAGAAGGGCAGGGGGAGGGTCAATCTAAACTCAAGATATTGTAAATAAGACATATGTAAAATTATTTTTTTGAATAAGGGCACGTCTAGAAGCTGTAGACTGTTTCTAGATAATTTTCAGTACTTGGGATGGAATATCTTCCAGTGAGTTTTTGGCCAAGGAGGTCCCGGTAGCCTCCAAAACATTAAAGGCTCTTGCCAAAGCCCTTGGTTTCCCTAGAGAAACAGATAGTAAGACCCTATTGCTGAAGACATCTCATGCCTGAGAAGCATGGTCACTGAGAAAGTAACCTGGTGTGGAGCAGAAAATCTTCTCCCTGTAGACCAGCCAACTGAAAGCTGGAAAAAGCTGCATTTCATGCAGTGTATGGGAGACAGAAGTCATCTACAGTGAAAACAGTGGACGCTGAATATTCAAGCTTGGCCAGACAGGCCCAATGACTGAACGGGTGCAATAGTGGCATGTCTATTCTTGGGGTAACCAACTGCTCCATAATTGGACTGAAGGCCCTCTCTACGGGAGGGAATACATACCTGGTACTGAAAAACCTAAGTAAAAGTCTTTGGTAGGGGAGGTCATGAGCCTTAGGGGTATAAGTCTGCTCATGTCTGACTAAATGTATATATTATTCCCACCAAGCTGCCCTGAAAGCACTACACTTAATGTTCATATTCACATATTAACGCTACTCTCACTTCTGGTTAGAGAAGCTTCTCTTTTCAGATGGTGATGACCACTGGGATGACCCAAAAGGCCACATAGTGCTGAGAAGAAGGGATGGAGGAGTGCCCAGCACTGAAACACCTCGGTCACACCCTACAAGGCTCAGGGACCATTGTGGAAGAGGGGGCGGATAGAATGGAAGAGCCAAAGGAAGGGTATAACCTCTTACAATGCAACTGTCCAGACAGAAACTGGCCTCGATATCCATGACCTTGCAGTGCCTAGCAATACCTTTGCAAAACCCTCAAAATAGAAGAAAAAGATGATGACATCAAATTAAAAGAGAGACTAATGGAGAAAGGGAGGGGATATGATGGAGACTTGAGTTCTAAAGGGGAATGGGGGAAGGGAAGGGAAATATCACGTGGGTTTTTTCTTTGTATGTGAGTATAAAAGTCAATAAAAAACAATAATAAAAAATTTTTTAAAGAGAAAAAGAAAAACTGTAGAATAAGCATTAAATGTTTGATAAAGAAGATTATTACAGAATGGTTACACAGATTGTAAGGTAAAAGTATGTAAATGAAGGTATGAGTAAACATAAACAGAAAGCTAAAAGGCAAAGTTGATTAACTGAGTGCTTGATCAGATTGCAAACTACTTGAGATTAAGATTACTATTAGGGGTTCCAGTCAACATGGCGTCTGTGTAAACATGACTCATCTGGTGTGGAAGGAAAAGCAAGACCTTTAGGGTAATTTAGGGTTCATTGGGGTTTGGTGGAGGGCACATTAGGGTTTGGGAGGGCACTGAGTACCAAACCATGGAATCCTCAGATTCCCACGCTCTTTCCCACACTCTTGGGGGAAGCATCAGTCCCCCAATTCCCACTCAAACAGCCACCCTACCCATGGTCTCACCGCAGATTCCTCCTGCACTAGGTAAATGGACCCAGGCCAGCAGGCTAGTGTTCCTGTGCCCTAGGTTTCCTCCATGGTGGAGCTCCATAAGCAAGCTCAATAACCAGTGCTGTCTGAACCCCCCATGGTGTACCAGCACCACCCCACACACCACCCTCTGTGTTGGTTGGGAGCCCAGACCACCATGTTCCTGCACCACCACACCCCACACATTCCATGCTGGAGGGTAGCCCTGACCACCTGGTCCCCATGCTGCCCTGCCCCCACCCTCCACGCTGGAGGCCAGCCCTCCCCAACAGGTCCCAACACTGCCCTGCCCCCCTCTGTCCTTGCAGGTGAGGAGCTTGGCCCACTGGCTCCCCACAACACCCTGCACCCCACCCTCCACTCTGGCAGAGAGCTCTGCCCACCCAGTCCCTGCACCACCCTGCCCACCACCCTCACGCTGGTGGGGAACCTCACCCTCTGGATCTGGGATCTGCCCCCCAACCCCTGCCACTCAGGCCACCAGACCACACACTTGATATCCTGAACCAACAAAGAACAAGTCCCTTCATGAGACCCTCAGAGCCTCACCAGATCCACACGGGCTCCCACTCTCTGAGCAGGCATAACCCACTTCCATCGGAAGCCTAATTGAAATAATCAAAAAAGGAAATAATCACTGAAGATACTTCAAGGTAAACTACAGCTTCCTGCTACAGTTAACAAGAATCCTATGCTGTGATGGGCAGACCACAGCACAAAAGGAATAACATGAAAGATCAAATGCAAGTAAATCCAACAAGATTGCCCAGTCCCACAGTGGATGTCTCTCACCAAAACATAGAAGAGAAAATTGGATCCGAACCCCAAAATGAAAAAATAAGCAATGCAACCCGAGCCAAGAAAAAGCAGAACTTTCAGAAAATCAAAAAGGGCCAATAATGGTATGAATGCTATTCTCATGAGATTAGACCTAATAGAAAAGAACCAGGAAGGGCTCCAAAAACAGTTAATGACCTGAAGGAGAGCAAAAAAACCAATAACCAGCTGTCTAAGTTCAATGAAGACATAAATAAATGCAAGGATTAATTCTAAGAACCACTAAAAAAATCAGAAAATATGTGAAAGGGGAATTCACAGAGAACTGGAAACTACACATAAAAAAAAAAAAAAAAAGCAGTAGAAAGTACAAACCAAATGGAACAAACCCAAAACTCTATAGAAGCTCTCAGGAATAGAGTCATCCATGTAGAAAACAGAAACTCAGAAGTGGAAGACAGAACAAAAGAAAGAGCATGTGACTCCAAAAGTTTCAATAAGTTCAATTTTTTTTGTGGACAGAACATGTAAGAAATGTTGGATAGCATTAAATGTTTCAATATTAGGTTGATGGGAACCAGAAGGGGAAGAAATTCAGACCAAAGGAATTGAGAACTTACTCAACAAAATTATTGAAGAGAACTTTCCCAATCTCTCAAAAGAAAGTCCATCCCATCAAAGTACAAGAAGCTAACAGAACTCCAAACACACAGGACTAAAGGAGAAGTTCTCCAAGACATATTATCATTAAAACCCTAAATATTGATAACAAGGAGAAAGTCCTAAAAGCAGCTAGGGAGAAACAACACATTACATATAAAGGTAACCCCATCAGAGTTACCTCAGACTTCTCAATGGAAACACTCAAAGCCAGAAGGGCCAGAAATGGAACACTACATAGTCTAACAACTTATGGCTTCCAACCCCAACTGTTCTACCCAGCAAAAATATCCCTCATAATAGATGGTGAAAGAAAATCATTCCATCATAAAACCCAGCTGTACAACTTTATGAACACAAAGCCAAATCTACAGAGAGTACTTCAGGGAATTCTCCACACAGAAGAATCAAATAACCAGCCTCAAGAACCTACAAGAAGTAGATCACAATAGCCAAACTCAGAGAAAGCACCTAAAAACATAACAACCCTTCAAAGTCCAGAAAAACACCAAACCACCACAACATGGCAGGAATTAAATCAAACCTCACAGTTCTTACTCTTAACATTAATGGCCTTAATTCACCCATCAAGAGACATAAGCTTACAGGATGTATCAGAAAATTTGACCCCTCAATCTGTTGTCTTCAAGAAACCTACTTCACCACTAAAGATAGACACTTTCTCAGGGTGAAAGGGTGGAAATTTATATTCTAAGCAAACAAAAAGAATAAACAAGCAGGTGTCACTATACTAATATCAGATAAAATAGACTTCAAACCAAAAGTAATCAAAAAAGACAAAGAAGGCTACTTCTTACTTATGAAGGGACCCACCAACAAGAGGATTGCATCAATCATTACACACCAAACACAGGTACACCACAATTCATAAAACAAAAACTACTTGATAACAAAACAGAAATAACCACTAGTAACATCATAGCTGGAGACTTCAATACTCCACCATCAGCAATACATAGGTCATCCAAACAGAAAATTAATAGGGAAATAAGAGAGCTCAACATCACCATAGAGCAACTAGACCTAAAAGATATGTACAGAACATTCTACCCCAAATCAACACATTACACATTCTTTTCAGCAGCCCATGGAACCTTCTCTAAAATAGATCATATATTGGGCCACAAAGCCTGCCTCCATATTTTCAGGAAAATCAATATAATTTTGTGCATGATATCAGACCACAATGCTATAATGCTAGAAATTAACAACAAAGGGTACACCAGGATTCCCTCCAGTTCCTGGTAATTGAACAACACACTTTTAAACAATAAATGGGTTGTGGATATAATAAAAAATGAAATTGCAAAATTTCTAGAATTGAATGACAATGAGAACACATCATACCAAAACTTATGGGACATAATGAAGGCAGACCATAGGGGAAAAATCATAGCACTAAATGTCTCATAACAAAGACAGAGAGATCCCAAATCAATACCCTAACCATCCACCTAAAGGCACTGGAAAAACAAGAAGAAGCCAACCCAAAAAGCTCCAGATGGAAAGAAATAATTAAGATCAGAGAAAAAATTAATGAATTGGAAACTAAGAAGACAATTAAGAAAATTGAAACTATCACCCTAATTCGAAAACCAGGAAGAGATGCCACAAGAAAAGGAAATTATAGGCTTATTTCCCTGATTAACATAGACACAAAGATCCTGAACAAAATCCTTGCAAACCAAATTCAACAGTACATGAAAAGCATTATCCACCTTAATCAAGTAGGCTTCATGCCTGGAACACAGGGGTGGTTCAACATTCGGAAATCTGTCAATGTAATACACCACATAAATAAACTTAAACACAAAAACCACACGATCATTTCAATAGATGCAGAAAAGGCCTTTGACAAAATACAACATCACTTCATGATCAAAACATTGGAAGGAATAGACATGGATGGTTTATATCTCAACATAATAAAGGCTATATATAAAGCTCCTAAAGCCCAAGTAATACTTAATGGGGAGAGACTGAAGGAATTCCCATTGATATCAGGAACAAGGAAGGGGTGCCCACTCTCTCCTCTGCTCTTCAACATAGTCCTACAAGTACTAGCTCAAGCAATAAGGCAGGAGAAAGAAATAAAAGGGATACGAATTGGAAAGGAAGAAGTTAAGTTAGGCCTATTTGCAGATGACATGATTCTATACATAAGCGACCCAAGAACCTCCATCTCAAAACTCTTAAAGGTGATTAATTCCTTCAGTAAAGTAGTAGGATCAATGCACAACAGAAATCAGTAGACTTTCTGTATGTAAAAGACAAAGAGACAGAAAAAGAAAAAAGCAACATTGTCCTATTTTCAATAGCAACAAAAAATTAAATACCTTGCAATAACATTAACCAAGAAAGTGAAAGACCTATACAATGAAAATATGAAAAACACTCAAGAAAGAAATTGAGGAGGACCTGCGAGAATGGAAAGAACTCCCATGCTCCTGGATAGGCAGAGTTAACAATGTGAAAATGGCAATCTTACCAAAAGCATTATATAGATTTAATGCAATACCAATAAAAATCCCAACTTCTTTCTTCACAGAGATAGTAAAAATGATCTCAAAATTCATATAGAAAGGCATAAGGCCTAGGATATCCAAGCATATCCTCAGCAAAAGAAACTCTTCAGGAGACATCACCATACCTGATCTAAAGCTATACTACAAAGCCATAGTAATAAAAACAACATGGTAGTGGCAAAAAAAAAAAAAAAAAAAAAAACAAAAAAAACAGGAATATAGACCAATGGAACAGGATAAAGGACCCAGACTTTGGGTCAAGTAACTACAGCTACCTGATGTTTGACAAAGACCCTACCAATGTAGACTGGAAGAAAAGACAGCATCTTCAACAAATGGTGCTGTACAAACTGGACAACCATATGTGGAAAAAAGAAACTCCATCCATACATCTTGCGATGCACAAAAATCAAGTCCATATGGATCAAAGACCTCAATATAAAACCAGAAACTCCTACTACTGGAAGAAAAGATAGGAGGAACCTTCCATGATAGAGGAGTGGGAAAAGACTTCCCTAACGAAACCCCAGCAGCTCAGGAAATTAAACAATCACTCAACCATTGGGATCTCATCAAGCTGAAAAGTTTTTTTTTTCATAGGCAAATATACAATAACCAAAGCCTATAGATTACCCACAGAATGGGAGAAAATTTTTCCAGTTATACAACTGACAGAGGCCTAATTTCTAGAATTTACAAAGAACTCCAAAGCCTACACAATATCGTCAAACAACCCACTCACAAAATGGGTCAGAGAACTGCACAGGGAGTTCTCAGAGGAAGAAATGCAAATGTCAAACACACACTTATGAAAAGGTTCATCATCCCTAATCATCAGGGAAATGCAAATTAAAACAACTATGAGATTCCACCTTACTCCAGTAAGGATAGCTAACATTAAAAAAAAACTAATGAAAACAAATGCTGGTGAGGCTGTGGAGAAATAGGAACACTCTTTCACTGTTGGTGAGAATGTAAAATGGTACAACCATTATGGAAAGCTATATGGAGACTCCTGAAAAGGATGACTACAGACCTACCAACAGATCCAGTTATTCCCTTACTAGGCATTTACCCTAAAAGCCTCATATCAGAGAGATTTGCTCAACCATGTTTATAGCTGCTCAATTCATAATAACTAAGAGGTGGAATCAACCCAGATGTCCATCGTTAGATGAATCGATAACAAAGATGTGATATATCTACACTATGGAATTCTACACAGCAGTAAGGAAAAATGGAACAATAAAATTTGAAGACAAATGGTCAAACATGGAACAGATCATTCTCAGTGAGCTCATCCAATCACAAAAAGATAATTGTCACATGGTCTCATTCATCTGTGGCTTCTAACCTGAATCCACCTGAGATGCTGTCATAAGTACCTTGAGGACCAGACAATAGGGAAGGGTAAGGGTGGGAGGGAAGGTAAGGGTGGGGGACACAAATAGGGACCCAAATGGAAATGGTACCATAAAATCCTATATTCTGAACAACAGGCTAAAACACTGATTCTTCAGCAGGACCATAGAAAGAACAACTGAACCACAGGGACCTAGAGAGGACATCATGAAGACTAACCTTAATCTTTTCATGTTTCTCTCTCTCTCTTTCTATCTATCTATCTCTATCTATCTATCTATCTATCTATCTATCTATCTATCTATCTATCTCTCTTCTCTCTATGCTCTCTTTCTCTTTAATATTACCTATCTTTTTCCTCCTTCACCTTCCCTGGTACTGACTTGTAACTCCCAGTACCAGCATGGGGTTAGTTTTCACAATGATCTGTTGATCAGAGAGACCTACAAGGTTTCCCCCCAAAAGACAGATTTTTGTCAGAATTCTTGATGACCCACCAAAGGTTAATGGTAAGACCCTACTGTCGAAGACATCATATGATGTTGGGATGAAACATGGAGTGACCTGGTCAGAATCTGGAAGGTCAGTCCCCAGACAGTTAGATTGTCTACTGTCAGAGGGTGCTATATGAGCAACTGGGAGAAAATGACCAACATCTCTCCAACCTGATGTGATGCTCAAACAAGTGCAGTAATGGCACACAGCCATGGTGGGTAACCAAATGCTCTTGATTTGGCTAACAGATCTACTCAGTGGAATGGAACTCATAGCTGGAACTGGAAAACAAGTCAAAACCATGTACAAAAACTGAGCCCATTCTCCAAGATCAAGCTCTCACCAAATGTGGGCCAGAAGAGGGCCTATGCATATAAAATTCTCTCTAAAATAACAATGGCCATCCTATCTATTTGGTATTAACTTCTCTCTCCATTGGAGAATTGGCTTCTCTTTTTCAGATAGACACTGAACCTAAAGGGAGGATCAGCCTATTGCACCTCACCAGGGCCCCAGCTGAAACCATAGAGTAATGGGGGAAATGGACAAGAGTGCAGCTTTCTTGGTGAATCCAACATCAGAACAAGGCTGAAGGAGATAAACACAGAGAACATTCAAGTCCTACTTAGCCAGTATCCAGAGACACAGAAGCTCCCAAGACCTCATCAATGAAGTAGAACTAAAATGAACCCAATGTGGCTCAGGGAAATTCATGGAAGAAGAGGCAGAAAGAGTGTTAGAGCCACAAGTTGGGTCATTATGCACAGAGACTTTGCCTCTCCTCCATAACTGTTGGCTACCCCAATATGCACAACCCACATTCCCCAATGAGGAGGGTCCCTTCAGAGGGGGGAGGACAGGGAGGAGGCTACTGGAGGCACCAACATGAATGTAAAATTAAAATAAATAATATTTTTTAAAGATGGCTATTAGCCTAAAGCTTATATCAGACTAACAAAGGATGGCCCTAGCTGGTTGCAGGATGTTACGACAGTTTGTGAACTTAAAACCAACTTACTGATGTTAATCTGATAATAATAACAGTTACAAGGTTGTAGAAGACTGGCTTTAAAGTTCTCAACCAAGTTTGCTATGTTCCTCTATTTGTCAACCTTTTACTATTTAATAAGCTTATTACACCTTTAAAAAAACCCACTGTAACCGTAAGACGGTTCCTGTCTTGTTCATACTATTTTACTGGGGGATTATCACTGAAATTATTGCCTAAGTCTTATAAAAGGTGATTTAGTCATTGTGACTTTGTTTTTAGGGAAACTGAGGAAACTCCTCCTGTCCTAGGAAATCCTGCAATATACAATGTTAATATAGTTTGTCTACATTTCATATATTCTACCAGTCATAAATATTGCCTTATATTAAACTAAAAACATAGTTCAATAATTAAAGATACTTGATGAAGAAATCACTTTATGTTTATTATAATGTCTGTAATGTATGTTAAAATCAGACTAATTTAGCTCAACAATGACCAGGTTTGGCTTTATTCTTAAGCTATGTATAATCAGTCTCAGTCAAGGTTTTTCTTAACTGTCTCATTTCTTGTATATTAAGTTCATTGCTTATACATATATTGATACTTAAAACATGGTCCCTGCTCTGGAAAAATCATTTTAAAAGCTACTGTTCTGCTTCCAGTTTGTGGGATAATTGGTACCTACACAGGTATACAGACTAGCCAAAGTTGTTTTCAAACACAGATGACAAGTTTTTATACTGTATTGTATTTTCCTGAGATACAGTTTCTAGATCAAATCAAATGATTTAAATTTGTGGATAAAATATTGTTTCCAGGGTTGCTACATGTCCTGCCTACACTTATAACTGACAGATACTTAAAAGATAAAATGTGTATGTTTTCAGATATAGCTCACACTGTCACCTGACAACTAAACTTACATGATAATCAGAGTTATTTTAAACTACTGTTCATTCTCTGACCAGATCTGCTTTGCTAACCAAATATGTTCTGCACCTTTTAAATAAATGTTGTGTTAATCAGATATCTACAATCTCTCTGAGTGATTAATAACCATATGTAGAAGCCAAGGTCAATTGGAAACATCAAAGTTAAAAAGATAATCAATATTTTGATTCCTGCTCCCAGGTCAGAAGGCCACAGGAGATAATGGAACACTTGCTAATTTCTAGCCTCGGGTAAATTGCCTGTGTTCTTGATCAGGGAGGACATGGAGGCCTGGAAATGGACTCCAAATCAATGTATCAGCAACAGAAGAGTCAAATCAGAGGAAAATCAGTCCTCCAGGCTTCTTAAAAGAAGGAAGGCTACTTAGTCAGCACAGCCTTGGCTTATCCTAGCAGATGACAATGCTGAGAGTCATAGAACCCCTCACAGGTCCCTAAAGTCTCTCCCACAGAGCCATGAATGCCCTCTAAAATATAGTACATAGTTAATTTTTGCTGCCAACCTGGTCTTAAACACCAAGTATGTCACCGTCCAGCGGGACAAAAAGGCCATACGCTTGGTCAAGAAGCAGGAACCTTTATAGCGGAACAACTTACGTTCTTTTATACAGTACAACAGCCAATTGCAACAGCAGATTCTGGTTACATAACTGACATTTAGTGAAGATAGGTTGGGCCTCAAGCCAGTCAACATCACCCGATTTAGCAACCAGGCACATGACACTTCCTGGTTTGCTGTCCCTCCTCCTGGCTCATTGCCAGCCGCCATCTTTAGGGTAAGACGTTTGTGAGGCAGCGCCGGACGCCACCCCCTACACAAGTACAAGAATGTAACTACAAGATATTACAATATAAACCAAGACTCAGACAAACAGACGGCCCTGCCTGATGCTGGCTTACAGTACTAAACTATTAACTCATGCCTTCTGACTCTGCCTAGCCTGATTAGTCAGCCACTGCTTGCCTTTAAATCAAAGATCCAAAGTTGTCCTCACTGATTATATTTACTTTATAGTTATTGATTTGTATTAGTCCATTCTTTCCTTGATATGTCTTATTAAAAGGAGGCATATCACTAAGGATAGATCTCAGAGCCAAGTCCTAAAGTACATTTAGGGCAAATCTAAAGCCTAACCCTAAGATGTAAAATCAATTTAGGGTTAAGGCTCCTGCCCACTAAGCATAAGAATGCCAGTTCCAATCTCCAGGTCCCACGTTTAGCCAGATGCAAAGCGACACAAGGGCGCAATGCCCCACTTGTCTACAAGGGGGAGCACACATCTGGAGTTCATTTGCAGAAGCTGAGAGGCTGCTGGTGCTCCCATTCTCTGTCTGCCTCCTTCTTTGTCTGTCTCTGTGTCTCTCTCAAAAAAAAAAAAAAAAAATTCAATTTGGGATTCTGGCTGTTTGTACTTGCTAATGTTGGTGGTGCTGATTGTTTGATGGTACTTGTTTGCTTAGACTTATAGAGTTAAGCCAGATTCTCCTGCCATTGAAGATGCTTCCTTAAAATTTGTAATACAAGGGGACCTCCATACCCATGGGAATTTGGTCCACACCCATTAGCTAAGTGATATAAACTCATCACACCAAAATCAAGAAGACAGTATCCTCAGACAATTATAATAGCTAACAGGTCACCAGGGACCCAGAGCGTCCCCTCAAAGTCAAACTCTTGAGGACATCTGTTCCTGCCAAAAAGACTGTGGCCCTGCTCCACGCATTACAGAAGCCTGAGGACTGCAACATGAGATGCTGAAAAATCAGACACATGGGTAGGATCCTAGCCCCTTCCATTTGCTGGATGAATGAGCTCATTTGATAACCTTGTGGAATCCATAGAGAAACTTTGGTTCCAAGAAACTTTTATGTCTTTCAGCCCTGAACAGATACAGTTCTTTACTCTTGCCTCATATTGCATCCCTTACCTTCCACAGGAATGCCTGTCCCTTTGGAGGAAGGTGGTGCAACCTTCCCCACCCTTTCTACTACAGGAATGTCCTGTGTTCTTCTCCTAACAATAGGATTAGTCACAGTCACTCCTGCTGACTAATCTTCTAATCTTGTACAGAGAAGGCCCTCCAGGCTCTCTTTCTCTTATTATAATAATTCTTTTGTGTTGCCATCCATATTTTCAAGGACAATAATCATGAACCACTTCCTGCTGCTGATAATTAAATACAACATTTAATGGTAATGGTATCAGCATTCTCAGTGACAACTGGCACACCCTTGGCCCTCAAGATCATGTTTACCCAAGACTCTGGAGGTCTCACAGCTGATGTACCCCAGACCTTGGGCCTGCCCCCTATGTGGACTGCATGGGGACACTGGCTGGCTCCTTTAATGGAGCATCTCATAACAATTATCCTGGGACTCGTGTTAAAAATCGTATGCGCTAAATGTTCTGTCCAGGTTCATCCAATCTAGGATAGAAATAATTAAAATACAGATGATACTCCAGGTATACCAGCCATTACATACAAAATCATAAGTTGTTATGATGACAAAGAGTAAGGAAGTGATACAAAATAAGGTGAATGTTGAACTGATTCACAGAGTAAATTGCTGAGGAGCTAAAACTTATCTTTGTCAATAGATGGAAAAATCCCAAAGAAGGAACTGTCCAGAAAGGGCACAAAAGGATGGTAAAAAGGAAAGACAGTTTAGGCTAAAACAAAGTAAAATGGAGTTCATTGTTAGGGTGGTCCGACTACAGAAATGATTGATATGCAAATTGCCATATCTTGTTTGTTCACTTACCCCCTCCTGGCTATGAAAACTATCAAATGGAAATAAAATCTCAGCTAGGGGCCAAAGCTTCCTTGGAGGGCTACCTCAAGCTTATTGGCCCCTGGGTAATAAACTCCTCTACTTTCACTCATACTGGCATTGCAGTGATCTTTCCAGAGAATTTCTATGACACATAGATGAATGACTGGCATGGGAGGGTTTGGAATTTATTTATTCATCTTATTTTTTTTTCATCCAAAATGCATTGTTTGCTTATTTTTTTTTCTTTGATTTTTTAAAACCTTTTTATTTTTATTATTTTTTTGGAGGGAGACACAGGGAGAGAGAGAGAGAGAGAGGAAGACAGAGATGGGCGTGCCAGCAGTGTCTCAGCTGCTGCAAACGAAATCCAGATGTGTGCGCCCCCTTGTGGTCAAGTGTGGCATTGCACCCTTGCGTCACTTTGCATCTGGCTAAACATGGGACCTGGAGATTGGAACCACTGGAGATTGGAACCAGTGTTCTTAGGCTTGGGAGGCAGGCGCCTTAACCCCTAAGCCATCTCTCCAGCCCTTTCTTTAATTTTTTTTTTGTGTGTGTGTTTCCTTCTTTGAAACAAGGTCCCCTACAGGATACTAGGATGGTATTGAATTCATCATTCAGCTGAAGCTGGCCTTGAACTCCTTATCCTCCTATCTCTCTTCCAGAGTGCTGAGTATTTCATAATCAGATAGTGTATTCCACTTTTTTTTTTCCGGTTTTTAGAGGTAGGGTCTCACTCTAGTTCAGGCTGACCTAAAATTCACAATGTAGTCTCAGGGTGGCCTTGAACTTCATGGTGATCCTCCTACCTCTGCTTCCTGTGTGTTGGGATTAAAGACATATGCCACCACTCCCAGCTTGTTCCATTATGTTTTGTTACTTGTTCTAATCAATCATTTGCTAACAGGAACATAGACAAGATACCTTTTATAAGTCTGTAGTAATTCTACCCTATGTTCATTCTAACTTACACAAAAGTCCAGAATAACCAAAAATCGGTAGCAGAGGCCAGTAAGATAGAAAAAGGCTAAAAGGGAGGAAGGAAAGGGAAAGACTTAAGGGGATGGTATTGTATATATGAAGTAGAAGAACAAATTACAGGAAGGGGAAAAGCCTAAGCAAGGCCAGGGGGAAAGACTGTGTAAAAAATGGTGTGGGGGGGGGAAGGTCAATCAAAATTCAAGATATTCTGAATAAGTCATATGGAAACCTATTTTTTTTGAATAATGGCACATCCAGAAGCCATAGATTGTTAGCAGAAAATTTTCAGTGCCAGGAATGGTATACCTTCCAGTGAGTTGTTGGCCAGGGAGGTCACTTTTGCCTCAAAAAACTTGCAGGCTATTGCCAAGGCCCTTGGTTTCCCTTCAGAAACAGATAGTAAGACCCT
This sequence comes from Orientallactaga sibirica, assembly GCA_036365145.1. NCBI lineage: Eukaryota > Metazoa > Chordata > Mammalia > Rodentia > Dipodidae > Orientallactaga > Orientallactaga sibirica. The sequence goes on along the minus strand of JAEOAD010000026.1, from coordinate 28,670,197 downwards.
ATTGCTGAAGACATCTCTTGCCTGAGAAATCAAGGTGGTGCTGAGCTGAAAACCTTCTCCTTGTAGACCAGCCAACTGAAAGCTGGAAAAAGCTGCCCTGAATGCAGCCCTATGGGAGACAGAAGTCATCAGCCATGAAATCAGTGGACACTGGAAGCCTCAAGCTTGGTCAGACAGGCCAAATGATCAAACAAATGCAATAGTGACATGTCTGCTCTGGAAGAAACCAACTTCTCTCTTATTTGACTGAAGGCCCACTCTATGGGAGGGAACACATGCCTGGTACTGAAAAACATAATCAAAAGCCTAGGGCAGGTCTGGAGAGATGGTTTAGTGGTTAAGGCGCCAGCCTGGGAAGCCTACAAATGCCCATTAGATTCTTCAGGTCCCACATTTAGCCAGATGCAAAAAGTGCAGATGCAGGTGGGCAATGCCACACTTGCCCACAAGGGGGTGCACATGTCTGGAGTTCATTCACAGCAGCTGGTGCACCCATTCTCTCTTTCTCAAATAGGGGAAGTCATGAGCCTTAGGGGTATAAAACCTACTCTTGCCTGGCTAAATGTGTATATTATTCCCACCAAACTGCCCTAAAAGCACTACACTTAATGTTCATATTCATGTATTAATGCTACACTCACTTCTGGTTAGAGAAGCTTCTCTTTTCAGATGGCAATGACCACTGGGATGCCCCAAAAGGCTGAGAAGAAGGGACAGAGAAGTGTCCAGCACTGAAACATATCTATCACACCCTCCAAGGCTCAGGGCCCATTGCAGAAGAGATGGTGGAAAGAATGTAAGAGCCAAAGGAAGGGCAACATTACTTACAATGCAACTGTCCAGACAGAAATTGGACTTGATATCCATGAACTTGCAGTACCTAGCAATACCTTCACAAGACCCTCCCTCCATAATAGGAGAAAAAGATGATGACATCAAATTAAAAGAGAGACTAATGGAGAGAGGGCAGGGAAGGGGAAGGAGAAGGAAATGTCATGGTTTATTGTCTGTAAGAACAGAAGTTGTCAATAAAAATAAATAAAATTTTTAAAAAATCACTCATTAGTAAATAAATAAAATGAAAATTTAAAGGCAAAACCCCCTGAAAGTCCAGAACCTACTTCTGCATTACATAATGAAAAATAAATCTGTTATTTGAGTTAATGTTGACTTAAAATGTGACACATGGCTTGTTTCTATTGAATGGAAGGGTTTGTTTGAGAACAATAAAATACTTTTATCTAATTATAGATTGTCATCATGTAAATTTATGTGAAGTTTTCCAATGATACACAGCTGGTGGCTCATTTGATATAGGAAATAATTATAAATATTTTGTGATGTTGCCAGTATGGAGAATTAGTGGAAATGCATAAGAAAATCACAGAGCTGATAGGGTGATTCAGAGAGCTCAATTCATAAAAAAATAGATTATATTCATGGTGACTAATGGCGTGTAACTTACCAAAAAAACTTTGAGGTGAAAAGTTTACATTTATTTTGTAATGTGCACTGATGTGAGAGTGGGATGGTGCAAGGGAAGGATCCACATGATATTCTGGAAGGGATAATTAATACACCTGAAGTAAGTGAAAATGTCTTCAAAGTATCTGAGCTGGGGAGATGGGTCAGTGGGCAAAGTGCCAACTGAGCAAGCATGAGAATCTTGAGTTCAGGTCCTCAGCACCCATGTAAAAGCCAAGCATGATGCACATGCCTGTAATCCCAGCATTGAAGATAGGCAGATCCCTAGGGCTTAATGGATAGCTAGTATAGTTGAAACAGTGATGTCTAAATTGAGTATGAGACCCTGTTTCAAAAAAGAATATGGAGAGAGACTAAAGAGGTCATGTGAAATCAACCTCTGGCCTTCAATGCATGCATACTTGCATACATACAGATGAACATGCATATATACACCAAAACATGTGAACATAAATATACAGATGCACACAAACACATGCCAATAAAAGCTTACTTAGGCTTCAAGGAATGTGAATAAAATTTTATTTAGAAATATCTGACTAATATTCTGCTTTAGAAAACAGAAGAGAGCCTTCTGACAATTTGCTCAAGGAAACAAATACTGAACATGAATTGAGGTATATGAGTTTCAGAAGAAAAAAAATTCCATCACTGTCAGTGTTTCATGTTCAAAAATGTTCATGTTTGCTCTGACTGATGATGTGAGAAGTATTGTGTTAAAACATATAAACATGCCATTATACTATAGGATGCAAGTATTTGACCATCTGTGAAAGTGGCTATGGTCAGTATTTCATTTGTTTTGAAGTAGGGATATCCCTCTCTCTAAAATGGAGCTCATCAAATGTGTTCATTATGACAGTGAGGAATGTTACAAGTTTGATGGGCACATGTGATATCTAGACCAACACATCTGCCAAGGCTGAAGCCATGGTGAGTTGTATCTCTGAGCCTAGCAGCCAGAGCTCAGAGTTGTGTCCCCACCCTCCCCTTAGAGTGCAGTGTGGGCAGATGGGGGAGCAAAGTGAGAATAGGCCTTGTAGTTGGGTGGCACCCTACCCAACCCTGTTCTGTGCTGAACAAGGAATGCCCCCTTGCCCTCATCCTCTCTACCAGTAGAGATGAGGCTCTCCCTCGTCTCATGATAGACAAGAGAGGCTCTGAACAAAAGAAAATGAGGCAGCTAGGGTTCCAGGCTTCTGTTGTGAGTTCTCCTGGGCTTATGTGTGGTATAACCAAGAGGCTATATTGGGACAAGCAAACATTGAGCATGGCCTGCATTTTTCCACACCCTGGTACTAATGACCTATCCCTAACAGTTTTCATCACATGTGCATAGCTCACGCATGGAATCAGGCCCCTCAAAGGTTAATAGAGGCACAAACAATAACAGTTTTGACCTGACAAATTATTTCTTTTAATAATGAAATAGCATCACAGAAACAAATGTAGTTGAGATACTTACATCCTCTATATCATGAACATATGTGCATATACTTATGCTAGTTATATATCAGTATGCTATTTATCAGATAGTGATTCGCAATGTGGTATGGACTATGTGGTGTGGAACTATACATATCCTTTATTTGTGTGTGACAACCACAACCAGCCTTCTCACCATGCTTCTGATGACCTGTGGTGACACCATCTCCCTGGCAGATGATGTCTTACATCTGCCTCTGTCATTCTTCTTGAATGACAGACACCACCAAACACCTTCTCCTTGGTCCTTCCACCTTCATGTTGCTGGGAATGGATTGTTTCCTTTTTTTTTTTTTTTTTTTTTTTTTTTTTCTGCCTGGATAAAGAGCATAGCTCAGCTGGAGAGGCCTAGGGCTGGTCCTCAGTGCTGCTGTGAGCTGACCTTAGACATACTACCTTTCCTCACCTGCAAAATGATATAATAACAATCTCTGTTTTAAATAATCACCAGATGCAATGCATTAGACGGTGTTCACCACAAAATTACCATAGTGTCTAGTTCTTGAGTTCTTATCAGGTTTTTAATATTCAGTACTGGGGATTGAACTCAGGGACCCATGTAGATGTTAGATAAATGCTCGACCACTGAGCTATATTCCAAATCCTTTTCTTACATTTTGTTTTGAGACAGGATTTCACCAAGCTTTCCAGGCTGGCCTTGGACTTATTCTGTAGCTCAGGCAGTCTTTGAACTTATGATTCTTCTGACTTCACCTCCTGAGTAGCTAGAATTACAGGTCTGTGCCATCAAGCCAAACTATTATTATTAAAAGTAATAATATTAATATAAATCAAGTAATAATATTTATTATCCAAAGTAAATGCTATGGATAAATATATGTTTTCATTTATATGTATCTATAAACATGCACATTTAATATACATTTACAAATATGTACATACATAAAACTACTTTCACAAACATATATATATATATATATATGTACATATATGTATATATATATATATATATATATATATATATATATATATACACATATAACATGGCTTTCTAAAGATCATAGGCTACCTTGAAATCTGGCAAAGTAATATGTTCAGTAGTATGTAGGATTTGTAGAGTGCTTAGAGCAAGATCTATGTTAGAAGATGAATAAAAACAACTTTATGTTTTAAAACATAGTTATTGGGTTGGGGAAATAGCTTAGTGGTTAAAGCACTTGCTGCACAAGCCTGATGACTAGAGTTTGGATTTCCAGAACCTAGGTAAAGCCAGATGCAAGAATATACACCTCTGTGATTGGAGTGCACCTATAGAAATGAGAGATGGAGTGAGGCGAATTTTGAAGCTTTGGGCCAGAAATTCTGGTGTTTGCAGTGGCAAAAAATAAGACAGACCCTGTCTCAAATAATGTGGAAACCATGGACCTAAACCCCAGGGTCCATGTATCATGGCATACATACCACAAACACAACAAAGAAAAACAGTTAACTGGCTCAATATAGCAATGAGAGTATTTAGTGTTTTTTCAAAATTTCTTTGCTTCAAAATAAAGCTCCATCATGGTCAATCACATGATTGAAAAGAACTGTTAAATTATTAGAACATGATACTATAAACATAATGCTAGCATGTTTTCTTCTTTTCTTTCTTTTTTTTATTTATTATGGACAGAGTATGGATACATCATGAGTTGGTAACATCCTTTCCCTCATCCCTGCCCCATTCCACTGGGGGCTGTGTTCAGCAGGGTTTCAGGAATTCCTCATGAAGTTATGGTTTATGCATTGTGGAAGCAGCAGTCCATTGTTGAGGGAGGTAATGACTCTGGGAATGATGTCTCAATATGTGGCTATAAAAACCTTTCTACCCCCTCTTTCACAAAATTCCTTGAGCTGTTGTGGCTGTGTTTGAAGTCTACTTCAGCCTGGTGCTTGCACCTTTGTTGGCCACTTTCCTCCAGTAGCTCATGTAGCACTTTCCAGCACTAGATGGGCCTCCTGGGGTCGGCCTCTCTTCCAGATTCCAGCCAGGTCTCTAAATGTCTACCATATGGTGTCTTCATCAATAGGGTCTTACCTTTTACCTCAGGTGGGTAATCAAGTGCTTTGACAGATGACTGTCTTATAGATCTCTTCAATTAATAGCTCATTGTGGGTAAAAATTTCTTACTGGTGGTGGAAGTTACAGGCCAAAGCAAAAAAAAAAAAAAAAAAAAAAATTAAAATTAAGGTTAAGATTCATCCCACCTTCTCCAGGGCCCTTCTTTTCAGGTGCTCCCTTCATACTCCTATTGAGGATTCAATCTTTAGTCTATCTTCAAGCATAAAGGTTGCTAGGGTACCAGTTCATTTTGGTTTAGTTTTGTGTTTTACCCCACCCTCCACTTCCCCTCCCCCAAACCCTGCTATCCTTATTGTCTGGGTCTGGAGTTGTCTATCAGGTCAGCAACTCAAGTTGGTCCAGGATAGGAACAACAGATGAGTGAGTCCACACAGTGATTGTCTTTCTGAGATTATGTATTTGCTGATTTATGAGCTGTTCCAATGCTGACCATTTTTCTACAAATTTCATTGTACCATTTTTTTCTTACTGCTGAATAGAATTTCACTGTGTACATGTACTACAACTGCATTATCTATTCATCCAATGATGGGCACCTGGGTTGATTCCAGTTCTTAGCTATTATGAATTGAACAGCTATAAACATGATTGAGCAAATATCTCTGTCGTGAAGCATGGAGCATTTAAGGTAAATTCCCAGATAGGGAATAACTGGACATGTTGGCAGCTCTATATTCATCCTTTTCAAGGATCTCCATATTGATTTCTATAGTGGTTGTACAAGTTTACATTTCCACCAGCAGTGAATGAGGGTGTCTCTTTCTCCACATCCTTGTCAACATTTGCTGACATTTAATATTTTTAATGTTAGCCATCCTTACTGTAGTAAGGTGGAATCTCATGGTTGTTTTCATTTGCATTTCCCTGATGATTTTTTCGAGGTAGGGTCTCACTCTGGCCCAGGCTGACCTGGAATTAACTATGTAATCTCAGGGTGGCCTTGAACTCACAGCAATCCTCCTACCTCTGCCTCCCGAGTGCTGGGATTAAAGGCGTGCGCCACCATGTCCGGCTGAACATGTTCTTAAGTGTGTGTTAACCGTTTGTAATTGATCCTCTGAAAACTCCCTATTCAATTCTCTGCCCCATTTGTTTTGAGTAGGCTATTTGATTTTTTATTGTTTACTTTCTTTTGAGTTCTTTCTGGATTCGACATATTAGGCCTCTGTCAGTGGTATAGATGGCAAAATTTTCCTCCCATTCTGTCAGTAATCTATTGGCTTTGATTATGGTATGTTTGTCTGTGCAAAAGCTTTTTAGCTTCATGAGATCCCATTGATTCAGTAATTTTTTTATATTTTATTTTTTATTTATTTATTTGAGAGAGAGAGAGAGATACAGAAATAGGCAGGTAGAGAGAGAGAGAGAGAGAGAGAGAGAGAGAATGGGTACGCCAGGGCCTCCAGCCACTGCAAACGAACTCCAAATGCATGCACCCCCCCCCTTGTACATCTGGCTTACGTGGGTCCTGGAGAATCAAGCCTCGAACCGGGGTCCTTAGGCTTCATAGGCAAGCGTTTAACTGCTAAGCCATCTCTCCAGCCCAGTGGTTTGTTTTTTTTTTTAATTTCCCAGGCTACTAGGATTTTCTTCAGGGAGTCTTTCCCGACTTCTATATCATGGAAAGTTCTTCTATTTTTTTCTTCCAGTAGGAGAAGAGTTTCGGGTCTTATATCAGGGTCATTAATGCATTTGAATTTGATTTTTGTGTATGGTGAGATGAGTGGGTCTAGTTTCATTTTTTTACATATGGTCATCCAGTTTGTCCAGCACTATTTGTTGAAGATACTGTATTTTCTCCACTCTATGTTATTGGCACTGCTGTCAAAGATCAAGTGGCTGTAGTTACTTGACCTAAAGTTTGGGTCTTCAATTCTGTTCCATTGCTCTATAATTCTGTTTTATGCCAGTCTCATGCTGTTTGTGTTACTGTGGCTTTGTAATATAGCTTTACATTGGGTATGGTGATACCTCCAGAGGCGTTCTGAGGCCTGCTGCCATTCCATATGAATTTTGAGATCCTTTTTTCTATCTATGTGAAGAATGGTGCTGGGATTTTTATTGGTATTGCATTAAATCTTTATATTGCCTTTTGTAGAGTTGCCATTTTCACAATATTAATTCTACGTAATGCATGGGAGGTCTTTCCATCATCTCAGGTCCTCCTCAATTTCTTTCTTGAGTGTTTTTATGTTTTCACTATATAAATCTTTCACATCCTTGGTTAGTGTTATTCCAAGGTATTCAATTTCTTGATATTGAAAACTGGGACAACCTTGCTAATGATTTCTTTCTCTGTATATTTGTCCTTTGCATATAGAAAGGCTACTGTTTTTTGGTGGTTGTGTGTGTGTGTGTGTGTGTGTGTGTGTGTGTGTGTGTTGACTTGGCATCCTGCACCTTACTAAAGGAATTAATCACCTTTAGAAATGTTGAGATAGAGACTTTCAGGTCACTTATATATAAGATCATGTCATCTGCAAATAGGGCCAACTTGTCTTCTTCCTTTCCAATTTGTATCCCTTTTATTTCTTTCTCCTAACTTATTGGTTGAACTAGGACTTCTAGTACTATGTTGAATATCAGTGGTGAGCAGGCACCCCTGTCTTTTTCCCGATCTCAATGGGATCTCCTTGAGTCTTTCCCCATTGTTATTTGGGCTTTAGGAGCTATATATATAATCTTTATTGTGTTGAGATATAAACTGTTGATGCCCATTCTCTCCAGTGGTTTTAATTATGAAGTTATGCTGTATTTTGTCAAAGGCCTTCTCTGAGTCTATTGATGTGGTTCTTGTGATTAAGTTTATTTATGTGCTTTATAGGATTTGGTGTTTTCTTGGACTTTTTACTTTTCTGAGCCTGCTCTATATTTGGTTATTGTGATATTCTTCTTGTAGGCTCTTGAGCTTGGTCATTTGACTCTTCTGTGTGGAGATTTCCCTCAAGTATTCTCTGCTCTCCTGTCACTTCACAGCAGGGGAGAGCTCACAGGTATGGCATGCACTGCCAGAGGTTCACAGTTAACCATGGCAGAATGCATTGTCCCATGAATGGTACTGTTAAGTATTAGAAGAGTAAAAAGAAGAGATGGAAGTTCCTGCATAGCAGTCTGTAAAAGTTTTTCATGAAAGTTTTCATGAGACCTCCAGACGGTGGTTCCCAATTTACCATTCCATTGCAAGGAGGTTCCCAAATACCAAGTAGGTGAGCACCACTCAGTGGTTCTTCTACCTCTGCAGTTTGTACACCTTACTCTTCACCCAAGCCCTCCAGGGTGACAGCAATTAATTTGTTTGTGTGAGATTGCTTAGCTCCTCTTTCTTAGGAAACTAGATTGCACTCACTATAAAATGAAGAGGAAATCAAAGTAAGGCCACACATGAAGGAGAGAGAAGGAGAGAGAGAGATAAATATGTATTGCACAATGTGTGGCTTCAAATGCAAAGAGAGGCTAGAAAAGAAGATGTGTGGTTTATAATTCACAAGGATGAATTAGACATATTAAAAGTTCCATTTCCCCTTTGGATTCTCTTTTTCTTACTTTTTTCTTGCTCTTTCTGCCCCCCCCCAGATCAAATACTGAAAAAGACAGGAAGGAAGATAATGAAAGAGAAAGGATTGAATGGAAGGGAAGGAGAGAAGAGTGGGGAGAGAAGAAGAAAAGATATATTTTGTTTGTTGTGTATATTTTAATTTAGACAATAAATTATGAACTCAATTGGTCTAAAACTCATAATACATAAAAGCTATCACTTTGTAGACATATGATTCCCCATGCCAGGGTGTGGAGGGGAGCCACTGAGGCAGGGCTGCAGAGGAGATGCAGAGGAGATGCAGAGGAGAGAGAGAGGGAAAGGAAGACAGATAGAGATGGGAGTGCCAGCAGCCTCTCAGCTGCTGCTAAGGAAATCCAGATGCGTGTGCCCCCTTGTTGTTAAGTGCAGCATTGCGTCACTTTGCATCTGGCTAAACGTGGGACCTGGAGATTGGAACCGCTGGAGATTGGAACCAGCATTCTTAGGCTTAGGAGGCAGGAGCCTTAACCACTAAGCCATCTCTCCAGCCCAGATCTGACATCTTTAATCTACAGATTGGTCATCATTTGGCATAAAAGTTTACCTGATAAATGTTGCTGGACTGTAGGAGCTGTGCTGTGTTCCTTGATCAGTATATACTTTTATTTTTGCTGGACTGAGAGAAGGGAAAACATATCTAGCAAGTCAAGAAAAACTAAATAATCAAGTAAGTTCCTCCATGGTCACTGTGCATTTTTCCCTTAGAAATGCTTGCTTTCTTTCTATTTGGGTGAACTTAAGAAAAAAAGAAAATTAAAATGACTTCTTCCAGAACTAAATATTAATGCCATTATAGTTCTAATTTATTATTATGTATATACATATGTATTTTATATGTTATATGCTTATATACCTAAGGTCACATAAAAACTTCTCAGGGAAAAGGAACTCTCAGATAGTAAGGTTTAAGATATAGGTTTTTCCTGGTTTTTTTGGGTACAAAGCAGAGCACTGATGGTTCCCATCACTACAGAGTGACATAACTGTGTTTTGGAAATAAGGTCCCACTCTAGTCCAGGTTGACCTGGAACTTACTGTGTTGCCCCAGGCTGGTCTCATACTCAAAGTGATCCTCCTACCTTTTCCTCCAAAGTGCTGGAATTAAAGGCATATACCACCATGCCCAGAATAATTATCTTTTCTGTCCCTCTGGTAAGGTAGTTTTTTTTCTTTTGTATATTCAAGTCCAGAACCATTAGAACACAGCCAGCAAAGGTAAGAAAGTGACATTGTAAATCTGCCACACATAGTAAGCTGGGGTACTCCCATAACCTAACCTCTTCTGACAGAAACAATCTCAAATTTTCTCCAAGTGACACAACCAATGCTTATCAGATCAACACTAAAGAGTAAATGTGAAGCACATAATCATCCTGTAACTGACATGAAAACACACTCATTCATAATGAAAAATATTCATTTGTAATAAAACCTGCTTCTCATACTCTGCCCACAAGAACCATGAAATAATAGTATATTACTAGGAATTTTGGAAAGTACAGATAGTCAAAGCAGTGAAATTATCCCTATGCCAGTGCTACACACTGCAGGGGAGCCATTAAACAGAATATTTATGCAAAGTGATTGTTTTAATGGTTTCCACAATATATTTTAAGTCATAAGTGGTGGCACTTGTTGAAAACAAAAAGTAACATGTCATAAACTTTTGGGGAAATCTCTGCAAGCTAAGTCCTTGAATGGGTGGCTAAGCACCTGACTCGCAGTGACATCAGTCTGGTAGCTGACCTCCCAGCTCACTCAGCTGGGGCCAACCAAGACCCAGAAAGACTTTAAGTATGGGAGAAAGAAAGTGAAGTTATTGACCAAAACATGTGTTTGTGTGTGTGTGTGTGTGTGTGTGTGTACTTGCACACATACATGCGGGCACCACCCACTCCTAGCAAGCATCAAGGAGAACCTAGCAAAGTCATGACAGTCAAAACTTATAGTCATGGGACTGGGGATGTAGCTCAGCAGTTAAAATTGCTTGCTTGCAAGTCTGCCTACCCTTATTCAATCCCCCTCAGAGCCCAGTGTAAAGCCAGATGGAAAATGGCACACTTGTCTGTAACCACAAGGCACCTATAGCAATGAGAGGTGGAGCCAAGAGCATCCATAAGCTCATCAACAGCAGTGGCAAGAAAGACTCTGTCCAAAAGGGTAGAATGAGAAGAGAAACACACCAAGGCTGTCCCCTGACTGCCACATATGCACTGTGGCAATATACAACTATACCTACATTTCAAAAACTCACATCATATAATATACACACATACATCACATTCTTAGACACACATTACACATATACACACAAAAAGGGACAATTGTCAAAACAGGCCTAATGTGGATTTTTTTTTTGTCCCTTTCTCGGCCTGAAGTGCTATGCCCAAAACTATTCCTTATAGATCTAGCTCACCCCCAACAACAGAGACTGAAAACAGCAGCTGGTCAATTTTCCAATCTCCTTTGAGGCAGGCATAGGTTGTCACATGTCCCAATTTTAGCTGCTACAATGTAAATAAGCCTGTTCTGGATGCTTCTTGGAATGCTGTTTTTTCTCTGATATGGACAAGGCACAATCTGTGATATTATCTCACCATTCCCCATCTTCCTCTTAGTTATTCTGTGAGGAGTCATTTCTCAGCGTAGCTGAAGCAACTTTGGAATCATGAGAGCACAAGTTTAAGAGTAAAATTATAGGATAAAAGATGGACTGGTTGAAGAGCTGGCTCAACTAGTAAAGTGCTTACAACATAAGCATGAAAACCTGAGTTCAGATCCCCAGCACTCAAATAAAAAGTTAAGGGTGGTGGCATGGTCCCATCACTGGGGAGGCAGAAACAGAAAGATGTCAGGAACTTGATGTCTCGCTATTCTAGCCATATCAGTGAGCCCTAGCTTCAGTGAGACTCCCTGTCTCAAAAAAAAAAAAAGAAAAAAGTAAGCTAGAAGAGCAACTAAGGAAGACTCCCCATGTCAACCTCTGGAATCTGCATTCATGTACACACATGTGTGCATACAATTGCACAAACATACCAACATTACACACACGACACACACACACAAACACACACACACACATAGACACAAATGAAAAAATAAAAACTTGGTACATGTCTCTGTGCTGGTCTCCATCCACTGAGCACATGATTCGTTTTCAGCCAAGCCATCACATGAAGAATCTTTATGAATATCCTACATCTACTTAATAGGTATTAAAGGAAAAGGCATGTGGCTGAGGAAGACTCACAGATGGCAGTGTGAGTTATAGATATGATCTTTCTGCCTTTAAAAGGCACACTTTGACATAATTGAATTACCTCAGGAGGCATTATCCTGGGTAGTAAGGAGTGTGGCTTGTTGTCTCTTCCTGTCTTCTCTTGGGTTGTTATGACCATCTGTCACCTGGCCAAGGAATTTCTTGCCAGAAAACTCACATGTTTGCTTAGCCAGACCATAAAGACAAATCAACTCATCCCAAGGTGTCCTACTAAAAACCTGGGTTGGTTCTTTCAGAAAAGGATATCATTCTGAGACTCCAAAGCATGTAACATATCTTTATCAGTCCATCTTGCTTGGATGACCTCCCAAAGCCCTACTTATACCTCCATCCACCTCCCAAAGCAACTTAAAGCCTGGTAGACTTAACACATGGGGTGGGGGCGGACTGGGGCCAGCTTCTGGGTGATGATACAAAGTGCTCAGACCATGTGAATGGGGTCACGGTTAAGATGAATCTCAGGACTTGATGGAAGCTATGGTGAAACAAAGGAACAAATACAAGCAAAAGTTAGATGGACTGAATATTTACCTACACACCTAATAAAGGAGGACCCAGTGTGAGAAGAAAGGAAGGAAGACCCAGTGTAAGAACACTCAACACAGACAACACACAGGTGAAACACAAATGGAAAGTGTCAACTGCAAAGCTACCACACCAACTACCCCTGCATGCCAGGTCAAGGTACACCCTTTCAGCTTTATCAAGCAGCATACTCCACCTTCAAAAGAAAATCTCGAGCTGGAGAGATGGCTTAGCGGTTAAGGCACCTGCCTCCTAAGCCTAGGAAGGCTGGTTCCAAACTCGGAGGTTCCAATCTTCAGGTCCCACATTTAGCGAAATGCAAAGTGATGCAAGAGCGCAATGCCTCACTTGACCACAGGGGGTACACGCATCTGGATTTCGTTTGCAGCAGTTGAGAGGCTGCTGGCGCGCCCATCTCTATCTGTCTTCCTCTCTCTCTCTATCTCTCTCTCCAAAAAAAAAAAGAAAAGAAAAGAAAACCTCAAGTCAGATATTTAGTTTTATGTCTCTTCATACAAAGAAACCTAATTGATTAAAATCTAATTATGAAACTCAATTCCATAAAGTCAAGAGTAGGCATCATTTATCGTGATCTTCAGGATTCCTAGACTAGTATCTGACAAGAAAGAAAGAAAAATAAAGAGGAGATAGGGAGGGAGAATCGGGGAAGGAAGGAAATAAAGTAAAGGAATACTTGAGAGTTAAAGGAAGAAAATGAGGGAAAAAGGAAGTTAACATTATGAATGCCACCTGGAGGAGGGAGGTTATATATTTATGTAAGTTTATATTTATACGTGTGTTTCTGTGTGTGCATGTGTGTGTGTGTGTGTGTGTCCTATTACTCTGGTACTTCATGAAAATTTTTTCTCTAATCAACCTAGTACTGGCCATGAAATAAATTTCACTTACTGGAAGAATCCATCTCCATACACAGCTGTTTCCCAAACAAACAAGCTCATGCAAAAGCCTAAGTGTTATGAAGAAAAGTAATTTTATTTGGAGTACAAATTATACAGCTCAAGAAATTTGATAAAGGATCTTGTTCTCAAGCAGCACTCTAGGAAAATCTTTTCTACAAACAATTAGCATTGAATTAAATTCCATGCTTCAAGAGAAGTTAGGGTGGAGTTCCCAGAAAAGACCCACACCATAACTCTCATGCAGACAGTCCACCACAGTACATGTGGCCTTCTTGCCAAATTTCTCCCTGTGAACAGAGAGGAGAAAGCAGAATTAAGCATTTTCCCCTGAATTGAGGCATTTTCCCCTGAATTATTTTAGAAAAAAAAAAAATCTGTTTTTTAAATAGCTAATATTCATGACAAAAGCACGGAAAAGTTATGAATGAATAAAACTTATGAAAGCCTAGTTTTCAAACTTGATATATATGTTGACAGCTTTTAAAGATAAAAGTGATGACCGGATATAGTGGCCCTCAGGAAGGTGAAGCAGGAGGATCATGAGTTTGAAGCAAGTCTGGGCTATATAAGAACACCCTATATCAATTTTTTAAATTATATGAATGGTGATTCTAATGTTGGGGATAGCAATTCACAAGATGACAAGGGACTCGCCACATGTAAAGTTAGAAATTGGAGTACACTAATATGTGGCTGTCATGCCCCAATTCCTCTTTTCCTGGGTGCACAGCCACAGTGCATGTCTAGTTCCCTTAGAGTGTGGCAAAGTCATTCCATTAGGCTCTATCTAGTGATACCTTAATACTGAGCCCATAAAATCTTCACGCATAATTATCTCCATTTTCACTCCCCATTGCCTAGCAGGAAGCTAACATACAGCAGACTACACTTCAAACAGAACCACAGAATAAAAGGAACTTTGGTCCTGCCTGTGTGTGGCAGGATTCTCTACCCCCACAGACATGGGGATCTCATGTGGCTAAAGTGCAGGATTTAAGGGTGTCTATGTCTGCATCTTGCATCATTTCAGGTGGACCATCTATTAATACTTAGTCCATATACCGACACAAGAAGATTCCTGAAGATGGTGTTGTAGCTTGGACATAAAATGTGCCTCATAGGTTCATGTGTTTAAATACTTGTCTCAAAGCTGGTGGTACTGTTTTGCAAGGTTGTGGACTCTTTGGGAGGGAGACTCAACTAAATGAAGTGTGTCAGTGGGAGGTCTCACATCCTGTCTCATCTCTGTTTCCTGACAGGTACAAATAGTAACAAGCTCCTACCACCCCAGTTGGGAACTGCTCCTGCTGTGATGCCTTCCCCACCATGATGTACTGTGTCATCTCAAACCATGAGCCAAAACCCTTCCTCCAAAAATCCTTCTTGTCTGGCATTAGGACATAGCCAGAAGCAAAGGACAAACAAAACTTTAAAAACCTTATAACATCTCCATCAGGACAATGCACCAGGCTCACCTTGTGAGCTGCTCTATAGGGTATCAAAATTTTCACAAATTTAAAAGCTTTCATGGTAGAAAAAACCATTTCTTTTTCGTTATGGGCCATTTACTTCTCTACATGTTACATTAACAAGGAAGATAGAGGGGGGAAATGATGTGACATTTACTCTAATATGCTACTTGATATAAATATGTATGAGTTTCAAATCCACTTTACTCATCAATGCAGGATGTGTGAATTGAAGATATTTCATCCCTAAGGCACCAGGAAAGCTTCTTGTAATTGTAAGGTTCAGGAGTGACCACAACCATGCATACCACTCTGAGGTAAAGATGAAAGCTTTTATTTGGGAAAAGCAGGAGCTGCCAGGACTGACTCTCAAAAGAAGAGCACAGCCAACCTGAGTTTCTCAAGTAGTGGGAGTTATAGGTTTCTTCAGTTGGGGGAAGGTGAGGAAGGGAAAAGAACTACTTTGTTCTTTACCTTAGCCATTTCAAATAGCTAGAATGTGAAACCAGAACAGTGACCGGGAAACTTATGAGATAAGGGGGCAGGAAACCATGACCTGGGGGCATTGTTAGGCAAGGAAGGGATAATGGTGGGGAGGTTTCTTGAGGAATGTCAATAACTGTTACCTTTCTCTGTTGCCATCCTGCTATCCTTGCTGACTCCATTTTTGGGGGAGCTTGTGCTGATGTAACATTCCAGCCTTTTGTTAATGATAAGATACTTAGGTTAATTTCTTCATGCTGATCATAGGGCCGATGAGTTCTTATGGGACAGGCCTGCTTATGTGGTCAATGGGTCTCCCTTCAGAGGAGGCAGTTCCATGGTGGCTGTTACAACTTGGTCCTGAATGAAACAGAGACTTCTCTCATACCATCCTTGTATTGAGCTGGCTTCAGGCAGTTGCTGGTGACATCTGTTATAAAGAAGGTGAGGGAGATGGGCTCTGCTCACCCCATGAGAGGAAAGAAGGAAGAATTAAGGAGCTTGTTATGACGTCAAAACTCCAGGTGAAAGAGGAAGATGAGCACTCAGAAGCAAGAGATAGAGGGCTTGTGGCAAGAGATTGGAGGCAGAGGGGCATCAGAGTATTCAAGCAGAGCATTTTGGGATCAAGGGAAGAGTAGGAACATGAGAGAATTTAAGTTTGAGAGTGCCCATTGGAGTGGCAATGTACTTATCCCTGGATGAGGTAGAGTAAGGACGAAGGAAGGAGGGGGCCTGAGGAATAATTCTGATTCTGGCTAAGGCAAGTGGGAGGAGCTGGGGTAGGGGTAGGTGAAGTTAATCAGGGACAGGCAGAGGCAGAAGGCAATGAGTTAATGTTAGAGTTTAGTATTGTAAGTCAGCATCAGATAGGGAGTCTGTTAGTCTGAATCCTTGTTTATATTGTAGTTATATTTTGTAGATATTTTTCTTACTGGGTGATTAATACCATGGAGCCTGCCA
This sequence comes from Orientallactaga sibirica, assembly GCA_036365145.1. NCBI lineage: Eukaryota > Metazoa > Chordata > Mammalia > Rodentia > Dipodidae > Orientallactaga > Orientallactaga sibirica. The sequence continues at coordinate 28,653,927 of JAEOAD010000026.1, read as the reverse complement.
GAATTAAGTGTATATTTTGAAGGTCAATAACAGTGCTGTATTTTTTTCTGGTCAAGATGGTGTCTGCCTAACCAATCCTCACTTTACAGGGAAGTAAAAGCAAGACCCTTAAGATTTAAAAGATTTTTTTAAAGGGTTTGCTGGCTCTTGCATGCTGCCAGAGGGAGGGGTGGATAAAAAAATAGGGAATCCACTGATTCCCACACTCTTGGGGCAGGGGCCACCTCAGGTTAGGTCCCACTGGGCCGGTGTGACCTGCATCACCAGTCAGATCCCTCCTGCACCAGCCAGAGTCCTGGGTGACTCGCCTGAGCCACATCAGCTCCCGCCGGGCCTGACTGACTGGTCAGATCCCTCCCCCACTGGCCAGAGCCCTGGGTGACCCACCTGAGCCACATCGGCTCCAACCAGGCCTGACTGACCAGTCAGATACCCCTCACTGGCCAGAGCCATGGACTGCCCGCCTAAGCCACATCAAGCCCCAGAGGGCCTGCCTGAGCTTCATCACTAGTCAGATCCCTCTCTCACTGGCCACAGCCCCATCATTGGTCAGGTGCCTCCCTAGCCTTCCTGAACCCCATTGCCAGTCAGGTGCCACCACTCCCCCTCCTAGGGCAGATCAGGGATCCAGGGAAGTAGGCCAGTGTTCCTGTCCTACCCTGCCTGAGCCCAACTAGGGTGGTTGTGGTCCCCTACCCCTCCCACCTCCATAGGGAACCCAGGCCAGCAGGCCAGTGTCCCCCACCCCAGCCTATCAGAACTCCGGGGCCACCGCCCTGATACTCACCACTGCACCTCACCCCAGCGCAGCAGGCTAGCATTTCACACCCTAGGCTTTCTGAACCATTGTGATGGGCAGACTACAGCAAAAAAGGAATAGCATGAAAAACCAGATACAAGTAAATCCAGCTAGACTATCTAGTCCCACAATGGATGTCTCAAATCAAAGCATAGAAGAGACAATAGAATCAGAACCCCAAAATGAAGAGACAAGCTATGCAACCCTGGCCAAGTGAATAGTACAACTCTCAGAAACTCAACAAAGAGCCAACAATTATATGAATGTTATCCTTGCTAGATTAGACTTAATAGAAAAGAACCAGGGAGGGCTCCAAAGACAGTTAAATGATCTGAAGGAGAATGAAAAAAAGAGGTATTCAATAACCAACTGGCTAAGTTCAATGAAGACATAAAAAAAAAAATGCAAGGATGAACTCCAAGAAGCATTAAAAAAGTCAGAAAATGACACAAAAAGGGAACTGGACAGAGGGATGGAAACTATACATTAAAAAAAAGTAGAAAATATGAACCAAATTTAACAAGCCCAAAACTCTTTAGAAGCTCTTAAGAATAGAGTCAGTCAAGTGGAGAATAGAAACTCAGAACTGGAAGACAAAACAGAAGAAATAGTTCATGAGTCAAAAATTTCAACAAGATCAAAAATTTCTGTGAACAGAACATGAGGGAAATGTGGGAAACCCTTAAGCATCCAAACATTAGATTCATGGGTATACCAGAGGGGGAAGAAACATAGACCAAAGGAATGGAAAGCTTATTCAACAAAATAATTGAAGAAAACTTTCCTGCTCTCTCAAAAGAAAATCCCATCAAGTTAGAAGAAGCTAGCTGAACTCCAAACAGATTGGACAAAAGGAGAAATTTTCCAAGACACGTTATCTTTAAGACTCTAAACATCAAGCACAAAGAGAAAATCCTAAAAGCAGCCAGGGAGAAACAACACATTACATATAAAGGGAACCCCATCAGAATTACCTCAGATTTCTCAATGGAAACCCTAAAAGCCAGAATGGCCTGGAATGGAATACTACAAACTCTAAGAACCTATGGCTTCCAACCCCAACTAGTCTAACCAGCAAAACTATAGATGGTGAAAGAAAAACTTTTCATGATAAATCTCATCTTTATAATTATATGAACACAAAGCCAAAACTACAGAGAGTACTTCAGGGAATTCTTCACACAGAAGAATCAAATAACCAATCTCAAGTGACACCAAGAAGCAGTCCACATCAACCCCAAAAAAAAAAAAAAAAAAACACCAACACCAAACCAGATCAGGGAGGGATTTAAACAAAACTACACTTGTCTTCGGAAAAGATCAGAATATTTTTTTCCGGGAAACAGCGGAATTCTCACTTTGGGGATTGTGGCCTGACACGCTCCACAGCGGCTGGAGCAACCACCCCAATCTGCGGCTCTAAGCCGCTGCTCAGATCAGCGGGACTCCTGAGCTTCACCTGCAGCCACTGCTGCTGCCGCTGCCGCCGCCGCCGCCGCCTCCACACAGAAACAAACGACAACAACAACAAAAATAATAAATAAACGGGGAACTTTCAAACCTCATCAGTCTCCTCTCAGAGCCCAGAAAGTGAAGAAAAGTCTGCTGAACTACTGAAAGAGCTACAGGAGAACATGGTGAGCCACTACAAGCTTCCTGAACTCGCCCATCCCCCAACCATCAGATCCCCAGCAAATTGGCAGAAATCAACCATTAGCAGCAGCCTGTACTACATCACCAACACCTGACCCAGCACAGCTAAGCCAAGCTCCACAGCTCAGGGAATGAGGTGGGCACTCAGCATCGGTGAGTTTGGAAGCCACAGCAAAAGGTAACAAAGGCCTGCATTGGAAGTGCTAACCTCCCTTTCCAGGTCAGGGCAGGTTATGGGTTACATATTGGTGGTTGGCCTTACCATTTTCAAATAAGCTGAATATGAGGTGTTGAATATTGCTGCCTGTAATACTTTTGGAATTAAAGGGCCTTTATCTTTTGCTTCTGTCATTATTGGGGGCAGGGTCTGATTCCTAGCTGACAAGATTAAAGGTGTGGAAGAAACACACCCTTAGGGATTTTGACATTATAAGACTCTTTGTTTCAATTCCCACACTTGTATACTAATTGTATGCTAATTGAATGTGCATTTGGCTCAATTGAAGTTTAGAACTTGCTACTAAATTGTTCCACCAGTCCACTACAATACTTGCTTACCAAGCAAAGTCAACATCTAGGATTACCTCTGAGGTGGACCTGGGTACAAGTGCTACACTTGGCAAGTTAAACCATATCCACACATAAGAACACTGCAGATAACTAGAAACCCTAAGCATTAAATCAATCCAGGATGCAAAAATCACTACATTATAATACAAGAAACACAAAGAATCAAGACAATGCAATCCCACCAAAAATTACAAATCCATCAGAATTGTTCACCAATGAAACAGTTTTAGATGAAATTCCTGACAAAGATTTCAAAGGAATGATGTTATCTATACTCAAAGAAATAAAAGAAGAAATGAAAGCAATACGAGAAGAAAACAAAGGAATTAAAGAAGAAAACAAACTCTTGAAAGAGATTACAGAAAAACAGCTTCAGGAAATAAAAAGGTCATTAGAGGACATGAATAAGGAAATAGAACTACTGAAGAAAAACCAGGCTGAAATCCTAGCCCTGAAGAACACAGTCAGTGAAATAAAAAACTCTGTGGAAAGTCTCACTAGTAGAATGGATGAAGGAGAGGACAGACTATCTAAACTAGAAGACTAGATGGCAGACCTATCACAGTCCAACAAAGAGAAAGACAAGCTAATAGAAAGGTATGAATGGGAACTCCAAGACATGCGGGACTCTATGAAAAGATCAAACATAAGAATTCAAGGTATAGCAGAAGGAGAAAAATTTCAATCCAGAGGCTTAGTAGGTGTTTTCCACAAAATCATAGAAGAAAATTTTCTCCAAATTGGGAAAGAAATGCCAATGCAGATACAGGAAGCATTTAGAACACCAAACAGACAAACCTAGAAAGATCCTCTTCTCGCCATGTAATAATTAAACTACTAAATACACAAACCAAAGAAAATATATTGAAAGCAGTTAGAGAGAAAAAGCAAATGACCTACAAGGGGAAACCCATCAAGGTCACAGCAGATTACTCAACACAAACCTTAAAAGCCAGAAGGGCCTGGAGTGATGTATTCCAAGTCCTGAAAGATAAAAACTGCCAACCAAGATTACTTTATCCTGCAAAGCTTTCTATCCAAATTGATGGAGAAACAAGGACATTCCACAACAAAAACAGGCTAAAGGAATTTATGACAACTAAACCAGCTCTACAGAAAATACTTGCAGGAATCATTCATGCTGAAGAAAAAGCAAAACACACACAGCAGGAAATAGGAAAAAAGAAATCATACTCAACAGTTAGAACAAGTGAGTAAAACGAAAACCAGGAAGAACTACAAAACAAGAAAAATGGACAGATCAAATACATATCTTTCAATAATAACTCTCGATATCAATGGCCTCAATGCCCCAACCAAAAGACATAGACTGGCAGACTGGATTAAAAAGCAGGATCCTACCATCTGTTGCCTCCAGGAAACTCACCTCTCATTAAAAGATAGAAACATTCTTAGGGTGAAAGGTTGGAAAAAGACATATCAAGCAAATGGACCTAGAAAACAAGCAGGGGTTGCCATCCTAATTTCTGACAGGATAGACTTCAAACCAACATTAGTGAGGAAAGATACAGCAGGTCACTTTATATTGATTAAAGGAATACTCCAACAGGAGGACATCACAATCCTAAACATATATGCTCCCAACACAGGGGCCCCCAATTTCATCAAACAAACACTATCGGACTTAAGGTCAGAGATAACCCCTAACGCAATAGTAGTGGGTGACTTCAATACCCCGCTCTCACCACTTGACAGGTCTACCCAAAAAAAATAAATAAACAGAGAGACATCTGCATTAAATGATATCATGGAACAAATGGACCTAACAGATATATACAGAACATTCCACCCAAATGCTGCAGAATATACATTCTTCTCAGCAGCACATGGGACATTCTCTAAAATAGACCATATGATAGGGCACAAATCAAATCTTAACAAATACAGGAAAATTGAAATAATCCCTTTATGCTATCTGACCACAACAGGATTAAACTGCAAATCAACAACAAGAAAAACTACAGAGCATACAGAAATTCATGGAGACTAAACAGTACATTATTGAACGATGTATGGGTCATTGAAGAAATTAAAAAGGAAATCAAGATATTCATAGAATCAAATGATGATGAGAATACAACATACCAAAACCTATGGGACACAATGAAGGCTGCCCTATGAGGGAAATTTATAGCTCTAATTGCTTATATTAAGAAATCAGAGAGTACACAACTAAACAATTTAATGCTCCACCTTAAGGCCTTGGAAAGAGAGGAACAAGGCAAACCAAAAATCAGTAGATGGGAAGAAATAATAAAGGTTAGGGCAGAAATTAATGAAATAGAAACCAAAAAAAAATCAAAAAAATCAATGAAACAAAAAGTTGGTTTTTTGAAAGGACAAACAAGATTGAAAAACCCTTAGCAAATCTGACCAAAAGAAAAAGAGACAAAAATTGATAAGATTAGAGATGAGAAAGGCAACATCACAACAGATACCAAAGAAATTCAAAAAATCATACGGACATACTTTAAGAATATATATGCCTCTAAGTTTGAAAACCTGAAAGAAATGGATGATTTCCTTGATTCATATGACCTACCAAAATTAAATCAAGATGAGATAAACCATTTAAATAGACCTATAACAACCACAGAGATCCAGGCAGTCATAAAAAGTCTCCCAACTAAAAAAGCCCAGGCCCAGATGGATTCACTGCTGAATTTTACCAGACATTCCTGGAAGATCTAACACAAATGCTTCTCAAACTTTTCCAGAAAATAGAAAAGGAAGGAATTCTACCAAAATCTTCTATGAAGCCAGCATCACCCTGATACAAAAACCGAACAAAGACAGAGCAAAAAAAAAGAAAATTATAGACCGATCTCCCTCATGAACATAGATGCAAAAATTCTCCACAAAATACTGGCAAACAGAATACAAAAATATATCAGACAGATTATTCACCCTGACCAAGTAGGCTTTATCCCAGAGATGCAGGGATGGTTCAACATACACAAATCCATAAATATAATACACCATATTAATGGTCTGAAGGACAAAAATCATATGGTCATCTTAATAGATGCAGAAAAGGCATTTGACAAAATCCAACACCCCTTCATGGTGAAAGTATTACAGAAACTGGGAATAGAAGGAACATATCTCAACAAATAAAAGCTATTTATGACAAACCTACAGCCAACATAATACTAAATGGGGAAAAACTTGAAGCTTTTCCTCTAAATTCAGGAACAAGACAAGGGTGTCCACTTTCCCCACTACTATTTAATATAGTACTGGAAGTCTTAGCCACAGCAATAAGGCAAGAGACACTCATAAAGGGGATACAAATCGGAAGGGAAGAGATCAAATTATCATTATTTGCAGACGATATGATTCTATACATAACAGACCCTAAAGACTCTACCACCAAACTGTTAGAGCTGATAAACACTTTTAGCAATGTAGCAGGATACAAAGTAAACACACAGAAATCAGTAGCTTTTCTATACACTAACAACAAACATGCAGAGGATGAAATCAGGAAATCTCTCCCATTCACAATTGCCTCAAAAAAAAAAATACCTTGGAATAAACTTAACCAAGGAAGTGAAGGACCTCTACAATGAGAACTTTAAAAAACTCGAGCGACAAATTACAGAAGACACAAGGAAATGGAAAGACATTCCATGCTCCTGGATTGGAAGAATCAATATTGTGAAAATGTCAATCTTACCAGAAGCAATCTATACATTTAATGCAATCCCCATTAAAATTCCAACAGCATTCTTCACAGAAATAGAAAAAACAATACTAAAATTCATCTGGAAACACAAAAAACCTCGAATAGCCAAAACAATTTTGCGCAACAAAAATCAGGCAGGTGGTATAACCATACCCGATTTTGAGTTATACTACAAAGCCATAGTAACAAAAACAGCATGGTGCTGGCACAAGGACAGACAGGTAGATGAATGGAACAGAATAAAAGACCCAAATATTAATCCAAGCAGCTACAGACACCTGATCTTTGACAAAAATGCCAAAAATATTCATTGGAGAAAAGATAGCCACTTTAACAAGTGGTGCTGGGAAAACTGGACATCAGTATGTAAAAGGATAAACATAGATCCTTGTCTCTCTCCATGCACAAGAGTCAAGTCCAAATGGATCAGAGACTTTAATATCAGACCTGAAACTCTGAAACTGCTACAGGAAAAAGTAGGGGAAACTCTTCAACATATTGGAATAGGCAAAGACTTCCTGAATATAACTCCAATTGCTCAGAGAATAAATCCACTAATCAACCACTGGAACCTTATGAAATTACAAAGCTTTAGTACAGCAAAGGATACTGTGAATAGAGCAAAAAGACAACCTACAGAATGGGAGAAAACCTTTCCAGCTATACATCTGACAAAGGATTAATATCCAGAATATACAAAGAACTCAAAAAACAGAATAATATGAATTCAAACAACCCAGTTAAAAAATGGGCTAAATAGAGAATTCACGGAAGATGAAATACAGATGGCATATAAACATGTAAAAAAATGTTCCACATCCTTAGCCATCAGGGAAATGCAAATTAAAACCACTTTGAGATTCCATTTCACTCCTGTCAGAATGGCTACCATCAAGAAAACAAATGACAGTAAGTGTTGGTGTGGATACGGAAAAACAGGAACACTTCTACACTGTTGGTGGGAATGTAAGCTGGTCCAGCCACTGTGGAAATCAGTGTGGAGGTTCTTGAGACAGCTAGAGATAGATTTACCATATGATCCAGCTATAGCACTCTTAGGCATATATCCAGAGGACTCTTCTCACTACCTTAGAGATACTTGCCAAACCATGTTTATTGCTGCTCTATTCACAATAGCTAGGAAATGGAAGCAGCCTAGATGTCCTTCCACAGATGAGTGGATAATAAAGATGTGGTACATTTACACAATGGAGTTCTATTCAGCAGTAAAGAAAAACAAAATTATGCAATTTGCAGTGAAATGGATGGATCTGGAAAGGATTATACTAAGTGAGGTAACCCAGGCTCAGAAAGCCAAACATCACATGTTCTCTCTCATATGTGGGTCCTAGCTACCAATGTATAGACTTGTGTGTGAACTGGAACCAAAAATAGGTACCAGAAACCAGTAAGCTGGTAAAAGGCTATAAGGGAGGGAGGAAAGGGAAGGACTTAAGTGTATGGTAATGCACATATGTAAGTAGAAGAACTGATTTCAGGGAGGGGAATGTCCTAAGTGAGACCATGGGAAGAGAATGCATACAAGAAGGGCAGGGGGAGGGTCAATCTAAACTCAAGATATTGTAAATAAGACATATATAAAATTATTTTTTTTGAATAAGGGCATGTCTAGAAGCTGTAGACTGTTTCTAGAAAATTTTCAGTACTTAGGATGGAATACTTTCCAGTGAGTTGTTGGCCAAGGAGGTCCCGGTAGCCTCCAAAACATTAAAGGCTCTTGCCAAAGCCCTTGGTTTCCCTAGAGAAACAGATAGTAAGACCCTATTGCTGAAGACATCTCATGCCTGAGAAGCATGGTCACTGAGAAAGCAACCTGGTGTGGAGCAGAAAATCTTCTCCCTGTAGACCAGCCAACTGAAAGCTGGAAAAAGTGGCATTGCATGCAGCGTATGGGAGACAGAAGTCATCTACAGTGAAAACAGTGGACACTGAATATTCAAGCTTGGCCAGACAGGCCCAATGACTGAACGGGTGCAATAGTGGCATGTCTATTCTTGGGGTAACCAACTGCTCCATAATTGGACTGAAGGCCCTCTCTACAGGAGGGAATACATACCTGGTACTGAAAAACCTAAGTAAAAGTCTTTGGTAGGTGAGGTCATGAGCCTTAGGGGTATAAGTCTGCTCTCATCTGACTAAATGTATATATTATTCCCACCAAGCTGCCCTGAAAGCACTACACTTAATGTTCATATTCACATATTAACGCTACTCTCACTTCTGGTTAGAGAAGCTTCTCTTTTCAGATGGTGATGACCACTGGGATCCCCCAAAAGGCAACATAGTGCTGAGAAGAAGGGATGGAGGAGTGCCCAGCACTGAAACACCTCGGTCACACCATACTAGGCTCAGGGACCTTTGCGGAAGAGGGGGCAGATAGAATGGAAGAGCCAAAGGAAGGGTATAACCTCTTACAATGCAACTGTCCAAACAGAAACTGGCCTCGATATCCATGACCTTGCAGTGCCTAGCAATACCTTTGCAAAACCCTCAAAATAGAAGAAAAAGATGATGACATCAAATTAAAAGAGAGACTAATGGAGAGAGGGAGGGGATATGATGGAGACTTGAGTTCTAAAGGGGAATGGGGGGAGGGAAGGGAAATATCACGTGGGTTTTTTCTTTATATGTGAGGATAAAAGTCAAAAAAACAATAATAAAAAAAAACACCAAACCACATAATCCACCACAATATGGCAGGGATTAAACCAAACCTCACAGTTATATCTCTGAATATTAATGGTCTTAATTCGCCCATCAAAAGACATAAGCTAATAGAAACCCACCTCTCACCACTAATGACAGACACCTCCTCAGGGTGAAAGGGTGGAAAATGACATTCCAAGCAAACACAAATAAGAAAAAAGCAGGTGTAGTAAAGAAGGGATTATTTCAATTTTCCTGTATTTGTTAAGATTAGATTTGTTTCCTATCATATGGTCTATTTTAGAGAATGTCCCATGTGCCACTAAGAAAAATGTATATTCTGCAGTATTTGGGTGGAATGTTCTGTATATATCTGTTAGGTCTATTTGTTCCATGATATCATTTAATGCAGATGTCTCTCTGTTTATTTTTTGTTGGGTAGACCTGTCAAGTGATGAGAGCAGTGTATTGAAGTCACCCACTACTATTGTGTTAGGTGTTATCTCTGACCTTAAGTCCGATAGTGTTTGTTTGATGTAATTGGGGGCCCAGTGTTGGGAGCATATATGTTTAGGATTGTGATATCCTCCTGTTGGAGTATTCCTTTAATCAATATAAAGTGACCTGCTGTATCTTTCCTCACTAATGTTGGTTTGAAGTCTATCCTGTCAGAAATTAGGATGGCAACCCCTGCTTGTTTTCTAGGTCCATTTGCTTGATATGTCTTTTTCCAACCTTTCACCCTAAGAATGTTTCTATCTTTTAATGAGAGGTGAGTTTCCTGGAGGCAACAGATGGTAGGATCCTGCTTTTTAATCCAGTCTGAAAGTCTATGTCTTTTGGTTGGGGCATTGAGGCCATTGATATTAAGAGTTATTATTGAAAGATATGTATTTGATCTGTCCATTTTTCTTGTTTTGTAGTTCTTCCTGGTTTTCGTTTTACTCACTTGTTCTAACTGTTGAGTATGATTTCTTTTTTCCTAATTCCTGCTGTGTGTGTTTTTGCTTTTTCTTCAGCATGAATGGTTCCTGCAAGTATTTTCTGTAGAGCTGGTTTAGTTGCCAAAAATTCCTTTAGCCTGTCTTTGTTGTGGAATGTCCTTATTTCTCCATCAATTTGGATAGAAAGCTTTGCAGGATAAAGTAATCTTGGTTGACAGTTTTATCTTTCAGGACTTGGAATACATCACTCCAGGCCCTTCTGGCTTTTAAGGTTTGTGTTGAGTAATCTGCTGTGACCCTGATGGGTTTCCCCTTGTAGGTCATTTGCTTTTTCTCTCTAACTGCTTTCAATATATTTTCTTTGGTTTGCGTATTTAGTAGTTTAATTATAACATGGTGAGAAGAGGATCTTTCTAGGTTTTGTCTGTTTGGTGTTCTAAATGCTTCTTGTATCTGCCTTGGCATTTCTTTCCCAATTTCTAGAAAATTTTCTTCTATGATTTTGTGGAAAACACCTACTAAGCCTCTGGATTGAAATTCTTCCCCTTCTGCTATACGTTGAATTCTTATGTTTGATCTTTTCATAGTGTCCCGCATGTCTTGGAGTTCCCATTCATACCTTTCTATTAGCTTGTCTTTCTCTTTGTTGGACTGTGATAGATCTGCCACCTGGTCTTCTAGTTTATATATTCTGTCTCACCAGAGACTTTCCACAGAGTTTTTTATTTCACTCACTGTGTTCTTCAGGGCTAGGATTTCAGCCTGGTTTTTCTTCAGTAGTTCTATTTCCTTATTCATGTCCTCTAATTACCTTTTTATTTCATTAAACTGTTTCTCTGTAATCTCCTTCAACAGTTTGTTTTCTTCTTTAATTCCTTTGTTTTCTTCTCGTATTGCTTTCATTTCTTCTTTCATTTCTTTGAGCATAGATATCATCATTCCCTTGAAATCTTTGTCAGGAATTTCATCTAAAACATTCTCATTGGTGAACCCTTCTGATGGATTTGTAATTTTTGGTGGGATTGCATTGTCTTGATTCTTTGTGTTTCTTGTATTATAATGTAGTGACTTATGCATCCTGGATTGATTTGATGCTTAGGTTTCCTATTTATCTTCAGTGTTCTTAGGTGTTGTGATCCACCTTTATATAATTTCAGGATATGAGTTTAAGGTGTCAAGTGTAGCACTTGTACCTAAGTAGAAGTACTCCTAGCTGTTGAGTTTGCTTGTTAAGCAAGTATTGTAGTGGACTGGTGGAACAATTTAGAGGCAAGTTCTAAACTTCAACAGAGCAAAATACACATTCAATTAACATGAACACGGAGTATACAAGTGTGAGAATTGAGACAAACAGTCCTAAAGGGTCAAAATCCCTAAGGGCATGTGATGGTCCATGCCCTTAGTCCTGTCAGCTTGGGAATCAGACCCTGTCCTCAATAATAACTGAAGCAAAAGATAAAGGCCCTTTAAATCTATGAGTACTACAGATAGCAATATTCAACCCCTCATATTCAGCTTATTTGAAAATGGTAAAGCCACCCACAAATATGTAATATATACCCTGCCTTGACCTGGAAAGAGTGGTTAGCACTTCCAATGCAGGCCTTTGTTATCTTTTGGTGTGGCTTTTAAACTCACCAATGCTGGGTGCTCACCTCGTTCCCTGAGCTGTGGAGCTTGGGTCAGGTTTGCTGGGTCCGGTGTTGGCAATGTGGATCAGATCTGCCACTAGGTGCTCGATTCTACCAACACCCTGGGGAAACTGATGGTTGGGGCATGGGGGAGTTCAGGAAGCCTGCAGCAGCTCACGGTATGTGTCTCTTTCAGTAGCTCCGCAGATTTTTCTTTGATTTCTGGGCTCTGTGAGGAGACTGATGAGGTTGAAAAGTCCTATTTTTTTGTTGTTGTTGTTGTTTGGACAGCGTTTGCAGTGGAAGCTCAGCAGGGCTTAGCTGATCTGGGTGGCAGCTTTGAACCGAGGGTTGGAGCCTTGGCGTGGATCCGCTGGGGAGCCCGCTGAGTGAAGCGGAGCTGCTGGGGTGCCCTTGGCGTGGAGCAGAGCCGCTGGGAGCCTGCGGATGGGGAGCCCATGGATGGGGAGCCAGTGGATGGGGAGCCCACTTGATGGGGAGCGAGCTGCCAGGGGCCGCACTCTCCACAGTGGGTTTCTGGCTGTCTTCTGCTTTTCCACTATTTCCTGGAGAAAATATTTTGCTCTCTTCCTCAGAAGAGTGTAGTTTTTCTTGATTTCCTCCCTGATCCGGTTTGGCGTGAATCCTATGCCACCATCTTACCCAGAACTGCCTCCATATTTTCAAGAAAGTTGATGTAATTTCCTGCATGATATCAGACCACAATGGTGTAATGCTAGAAATTAACAACAAAAAGTAAGCCAGGAGTCACTCTAGCTCCTGGAAACTGAACAACACACTTTTAAACAATAAATGTGTTGTGGATGAAATAAAAAGTGAAATTGCAAAATTTCTAGAATTCAATAACAAGAACACATCATACCAATACCTATGGGACACAATGAAGGCAGTTCTTAGGGGAAAAATCATAGCACTAAATGCCCTCATAACAAAAACAGAGAGATCCTAAATCAATAACCTAACCATCCACCTAAAGGCATTGGAAAAACAAGAATAAGCCAACCCAAAAAGCTCCAGATGGAAAGAAATAATTAAGATCAGAGCAGAAATTAATGAATTGGAAACTAAGAGAACAATTAAGAAAATTGATGAAACAAAGAGCTGGTTCTTTGAAAAAATTAACAAGATTGATACAGCCCTGGCCAATCTGATCAAGTGAAAGAAAGAAATGCTTCAAATTAATAAAATTAGAAATTAAAAAGGAGAGATCACAACAGACATCAATGAAATAGGAAGAATTATTAGGACTTATTTCAAAAACCTCTACTCCACAAAACAGGAGAATATGGAGGAAATGGATGAATTCCTAGACACATACCACCTACCAAAGCTAAGCCCAGAGCAGATTAATCTCCTAAACAAACCCATTATACCTTTTGAGATTGAAGAGGTAATCAAACACCTCCCCAAAAAGAAGAGTCCAGGACCAGATGGTTTCTCAGCTGAATTCTATCAAACCTTCATGGAAGAACTGAAACCAATTCTTCTCAAACTGTGCCACACAATCGGAGAACAGGGAGAGAGCCCCAACTCCTTCTTTGAATCTAGTATCACCCTAATTCCAAAACCAGGCAGAGATGCCACAAGAAAGGAAAATTATAGGCCCATTTCCCTGATGAACATATTTGCAAAGATCCTGAACAACATCCTTGCAAACCGAATTCAACAGTACATCAAAAGCATTATACACCTTGATCAAGTAGGCTTCATCCCTGGAATGCAGGGGTGGTTCAACATATGGAAATCTGTCAATGTAATACACCACATAAACAAGCTTAAACACAAAAACCACATGATCATTTTGATAGATGCAGAATACAACATCACTTCATGATCAAAACATTGGCGAGAATAAGCATGGACAGCTCATATCTCCACATAGTAAAGGCTATATATAAAACTCCTAAAGCCCAAGTAATTCTAAATGGAGAGAGACTGAAGGAATTCCCACTGAGGTCAGGAACAAGGCAGGGGTATCCACTCTCACCTCTGCTCTTCAACATAGTGTTAGAAGTATTAGCTCAAGCAATAAGATAGGAGCGAGAAATAAAAGAGTTGCCAATTGGAAAGGAAAAAATTAAGTTAGCCCTATTTGCTGAGGACATGATTTTATACATAAGTGACCCGAGAACCTCCATCTCAAAAGGTGATTAGCGCCTTCAGCAAAGTAGCAGGATATAATATCAATGCAAGAAATCAGTAGCCTTTCTGTATGCAAAAGACAGACAGAAAAAGAAATAACTAACATTGTCCCATTTTCAATTGCAACAAAGAAAATAAAATACCTTGGCAATAACTTTAACCAAGGAAGTGAAAGACCTATACAATGAAAACATAAAAGCACTCAAGAAAGAAATTGAGGAGGTTTTAGCAGACAGCTTCAGGTTCGCTGAGATGAACTTCCAGATCAGGCACAGTTATGGAGAAAGAGATATTATTTATTGAAGCTTACAGATCCTGGGGAAGTTCCAATAATGGGAGAAGAAGCTGGCCTGCCTTCACAGGGCCAAGCAGAGAGAGAAAAACCAAGCCACCAGCTACACAGCACACAGAGCAAAAACTACAGCCAAAAGCCCAGCACACTTCAGGATCTCCTGCTAGGCACACTTTGCATATCTTTACAATGGAATCTCAAACCCACCTTAAGACCAGCCCCCAGTGACATTGCCTCTAGCAAGGTGATTGCAGATGCAAACTATAACTAATAAAATACTGAATATATAGGGGGACATATATTCAAACTACCACATTCAGCCCCTGGCCCCCAATAGATTTAGCTCCTGGCCCCCAATAGATTTATAACTATCACACATTGTAAATTGTATTCAGTCCAATTTCAAAGGTTCTCATGGTCTTGATCAACTTAAGATAGTGAGTCCTGTAAGATCAAACAAGTTAAATACTTTCAACATGTAAAGGCACAGAGTAAACATTTTTAACTGGTATAAGGCATAGCAAGGAGAGACTAGAACAATGCAAACTCAACCACCATCAACAGTCATCAAAGTTCTGCAATTCAAGTTCAATATAACCAGAGACTGACTGTCTCCAGGTTTTCCAATTCCACCCCTCCAGCTGGGCAGAGTTGCCAGGGAAAACTTTGATCCCAGGCCAACACTGCACTACATGGGAGTCCTTGCATAGTCCTGGTATATCCAAAATATCTTCAGGTCTCCATGCAAACCATGGTCCATCCTCCAAAGGCTCTGTCAGCCTATTCCTAAGGGTCTTCATGCCCTGCCTCATGCCGCATCTCAGCAGCTGCTCCTGGAACCGTGTGCAGTTCATGACTACTCCATGCATTTTTCATGCTTCCAAAACTAATACCAGGTGTGAAGGACACAGCCATATTCTTAATCCAGGGATGAAATAAATCATAGTCTTGAAAAGCAGGTTCCTTCTCCAGTCAAGCTCTTTCCAAGAGTTTGCATTTCTAACAGTCTTTCCTCAGGCATCCTCTCCATTGTTTTAATGTAAAGCAGTCAGGCCACCTTCCTTCCACCTTCCTTAAGATTGCTAATGTGTTTGACAATAGCAGCTCTAGTAACTTAAAACCAGTCTGAGTGCCTCTATAATTTTAACTTGCTTGAGGTTTTCCAACTTAAAATCCTAAAATCTTCAGTTATCTTTAGCCACATTCCATTACAAATTTAACCTTGATAATGTTTTTGGGCAATAGTGGCTCCAGTAACCTAAAACAAAGTCTCAGTTCCAACAAATTTTAACTTGCTTGAGTTTTTCAAAAAATCTTAAGTCTTTTAGTCCAATAATCTTTAGCCAATGGGTTTGACATCAGTCCATTACAAATTTAACCTTGATCAAAGTTTTCTGGGCCTGGAGCAGGCAGAATGCAGTCATCCCTTATGCCAGTAGGCCAGTTCCCTGGAACAAAATCCTCTGCATAACTCTTTCCTTTCCTTCCCTGAAGCTGTCTGAAAGATCAAAGCCAAGCCTCGAAGTTCAATACTGTCTGCACTTAGCATTCTCAAAGTCTCATCAGAATAGTCCATAAAACTTGGCTTACCACTCCAGAAGGCATCTTCAGTTGCAAGCACCAAGTCCATGCCCATTCCTCCAAAAGAAAGGTTCCAAAAGATGAACATCCACACAATCTGGTTCATTTCACCACACACTCCTAGGTACCACTTTACTGTAGCAGACAGCTTCAGGTTCACTGAGATGAACTTCCAGATCAGGCACAGTTATGGAGAAAGAGATATTATTTATTGAAGCTTACAAATCCAGGGGAAGTTCCAATAATGGCAGAAGAAGCTGGCCTGCCTTCACAGGGCCAAGCAGAGAGAGTAAAACCAAGCCACCAGCTACACAGCACACAGAGCAAAAACTACAGCCAAAAGACCAGCACACTTCAGGATCTCCTGCTAGGCACACTTTGCATATCTTTACAATGGAATGCAGATCAAACCCAAACATCAAAACACTTAAGACCAGCCCCACAGTGACATTGTCCTCTTCAGCAACAAAGATTGCAGATAACAAACTATAACTAGTAAAATACTGAATATATTGGGGGACATATATTCAAACTACCACAGAGGTCCTACAAAAATGGAAAGACCTCCCATGCTCCTGGATTGGTACAATTAACATCATGAAAATGGCAATCGTACCAAAAGCACTATATAGATGCAATCCAATGCCGATAAAAATCCCAACTTCTTTCTTCACTGAGATAGAAAAAACTATCTCAAAATTCATATGGAAAGGCAGAAGGCCTCCGATATCCAAGCATATCCTTAGCAAAAGAAACACCTCTGGAGGCATCACCATATCTGATCTAAAGCTATACTACAAAGCCATTGTAATAAAAACAACATGGTACTGGCATAAAAACAGGAATATAGACCAATGGAACGGAATAGAAGACCCAGACTTTGGGTCAAGTAACTACAGCTACCTCATATTTGACAAAGGCCCTACCAATGGAAAAAAAGATAGCATCTTCAACAAATGGTGCTGAACAAACTGGGCAACCATATGTAGGAAAATAAAACTTAACCCACACCTCTGTCCATGCACAAAAATCAAGTCCAGATGGATCAAAGACCTTAATATAAAACCAGAAACTCTGCTACTACTAGAAGAAAAAATAGGAGGAATCTTCTGCAACATAGGAGTAGGGAAACACTTCCTGAACAAAACTCCAGCAGCCCAGGAAATTAAACAATCACTCAACCATTGGGATCTCATGAAGCTGAAAAGCTTTTTCACTGACAAATATACTATAACCAAAGTCAGCAGATTACCCACAGAATGGGAGAAAATTTTCACCAGCTATGCAACTGACAGAGGCCTAATTTCTAGAATTTACAAAGAACTCCAATGCCTAAACAATAAATCATCAAACAATCCACTCACAAAATGGGGCAGAGAATTGCACAGGTAGTTCTCAGATTAAAAAATACAAATAGAAAACACACATTTAATAAAATGTTCAACATCCTTAATCATCAGGGAAATGCAAATTAAAATAACTATGAGATTCCACCTTACCCCAGTAAGGATGGCTAACATTTAAAAAAACAATGAAAACAAATGCTGGTGAGGCTGTGGAGAAATAGGAACAAGCTTTCACTGCTGGTGGGAATGTAAAATGGTTCAACCATTATGGAAAGCTATATGGAGACTCCTGAAAAGGATGACCATAGACCTACCAATGGATCCAGCTATTCTCTTACTGGGCATTTACCCTAAAGACTCCAAGCCTCAGATCAAAGACATTTGCTCAACCATGTTCATACCTGCTCAATTCAAAATAGCAAAGAGCTGGAATCAACCCAGGTGTCCATCACTAGATGAATGGATAACCAAGATGTGGTATATCTATACTATGGAATTGTACATAGCAGTAAGGAAAGATGAAATTAGGAAATTAGAAAAAAAATGGTCAAACATGGAACAGATCATCCTCAGTGAACTCACTCAATCACAAAAAGATAATTATCTGTTGCTCCTAACCTGAAGTCACCTGAGATGCTGCCAAACCTAATAAGCACTCTGAGGACCAGACATTAGGGAGGGTGGAATGGAGGGAGGGTAAGGGTGGGAGCAAACAAGATGGTGGGAGGGAGGACAAGGGTGGGGAGCTACAAATAGGGACCCACAAGGAAATGATACTATAAAACACTTTATTCTGAACAACAGGCCAAAACATTGATCCTTCAGCAGGCCCACAGAGGGAACACCTGAACCACAGGAAACTGGAGAGAACATCATGAAGACCAACCTTAATCTTTTCCTGCTTCTCTCTCTCTTCTCTCTCTCTTTCTTTATCTCTCTCCCCCTCTCCTCTTTATACTCACTTTCTCTTTTATATTATCTATCTTTGTCTTCCCTCACCTTCCTAGGCGCTGACTTATAGCTCCCAGTGCCAGCACGGGGTTAACTTCCACAATGAGCTGTTGATCCAAGACACCTACAAGGTTTCCCAAAAAACCAGATTTCTGTCAGAGCTCTTGATGACCCACCAAAGGTTAATGGTAAGACCCTACTGTCGAAGACAGCATATGTGTGTGAGATCAAACATGGAGAGACCTGGCAGAATCTGGAAGAGGGTCAGTCTCCAGACAGTTAGCTAGTCTAGTGCCAGAGGGTGCTACATGAGCAACTGGGGGATAATGGCCAACATCTGTCCAAACAACTTGCAGTATAAGATACCCAGCAGGAAACAACCTGATGTAATGCTCAAACAAGTGCAGTAGTGGCACACAGTCATGGTGGGTCACCAACTGCTCTTAATTTGGCTAATAGATCCACTCAGTGGAATGGAACTCATTGCTAGAACTGGGAAATAAGTCAAAACCATGTACAAAAAATGAGCTCAGTCTCCAAGATCAAGATACCACCAAATGTGGGTTAGAAGAGAGCCTACGCATATAAAATTCCCTCCAAAATATCTATGGACATCCCTTCTATCTAGTACTAACTTCTCTCTCCATTGGAGAACTTGCTTATCTTTTTCAGATGGACAATGAACCTGAAGGGAGGATCCGCCAATCACACCTCAGGGCCCCAGCTGAAACCATACAGTAATGCTGGGGAAAAGGCAAGAATACAGTGCTCTTGGTGATCATGGCACCAGAAAAAGGCTAAAGGAGATAAACACAGAGAACATCCAACTCCAACTAAGCCAGATATCCAGAGACACAGAGGCTCCCAAAACCTCATCACTGAAGTAGAACTAAAATGACCCCAATGTGGCTCAGGAAAATTTGTGGAAGAGGGGGTGGAAAGAATGTTAGAGCCACAAGTTGGGGCATTATACACAGAGACTTGGCCTACCCCCCAGAACTCTTGACTACCTCCACAATCCATCACCCACATTCCCCATTGATGAGGGTCCCTTTGGAAGAGGGAGGACAGGAAGGAGGATAAGGGAGCCAATACTATGAATGTAAAATCAGAATAATATAAATAAAAATAAATTATTAAAAAAATAATGGTGCTGTAAGAGAGACTTTTAGGGACCTATGAGGAGTTCTATGACTCTCAGCATTATCATCTGCTAGAATAAATCAAGGTTGTGCTGACCAAGTGGCCCTACATCTTTTGGGAGGCCTAGAGGACTGATTTTCCTCCGATGTGACTCTCTTGTTGCAGATACACTGACTTGGAGTTTATCTGCCTGAACTTCACAGTAATATCTTCACTGGAGAAAGTCTTCTAAAATAAATTTCTAGCTCATATTTTTCTATGAGGTCATCCATTGAGCAGAAACCATGGGGCATACCCTCAACAAAAGGTTTAAATAATACTTAAAAGATCACACACATAATTGTTACTAAATTTTTATGTATGTAAAAAAGTCAAAGTTTATTGATTTTTTTATTTCTGTAAGTTTCAAATACAATTTGTTTTGTTGATTCTTTTTCCCACTCCTACCCCATCCTACTTTTCTCCTATTACCCTCTCCCTGTATTTTCCCTCCTTCTGTTTAAATGTCACATATATTCATTTGCCCACCTCTCCCCCATTCCAGCTCATTTCTTTATAATCACTTCTGTTTGTGGTTCTATTTTTATAGATGTTATCCACATTTTCCCCTTATATGTGTACATTTACAGATATTACAACCTAAGACCTGCATAGCAGATAGAGCAAGTGCTTTTGGTCTTTCTGCGTCACTTCACTTAATACTATTCTTTCCAAATCTGTCCATTTTCCTGAATTTTCCACTTTTCCACATTGCCAAATAAATTCTATTGAGTATATGCACCACATTTTCATTACCCATTCATCTGTGACTAGGTATTTAGGCCATTTCCAACTCTTAGTTATTGTAAATATACATGCAATAAACATGGATGTGTAAATGTCTCTGAAGCCCTTAGGGCATATGCCCAGGAGTGGTATAGCTGGGTCATATGAGAGGTCTATTTCTAATTTTTTGAAGAACCTAATACTAATACCCATAATTGCTATACTAGTTTTCATTCCTACACACAGTGAATGGGGGTTACTCTTTCCTCACAATCTCACCAGCATTTCTTGTCTGATTTCTTGATGGTAGCCCTTCTGATTGGGGTAAAATTATATCTCAAGTTGCTTTGATTTGCATTTGTCTGGGGTCTAAAAAGGTGAAGAATCTCTTACATAATTGTTGACCATTTCTGCTTCTTTTGTGAACTTTCTGTTAATTTCATTTGCCCGATTGGTGATTGGAAAATTAATTTTTTTGGTATTTATTTGGAGGGGGAGGTTTGAGGTAGTGTCTCACTGTACTCCAGACTGACCTGGAACACATTCTGTAGTCCCAGGCTGGCCTCAAACTCAAAGTGATCCTCCTACTTCTGTTCCTGAGTGGTGGTATTAAAGGTGTGTGGTACCATGCCTGCATTAGTACTTAATTTTTGTAGTTCTTTATAAACTCTGGTTATTAGCCCCTGTTTGAAGTATAGGTGAAAAACATTTTCTCCTATTCAGTATGTAGGCTGTCTGTTGGCCTTATTGACAGTTTATTTTTCTATGCAAAACTTTTTAATTTCAAGGTGTCCTATTTGTTGAGTCTTGGGGTTATTTTGTATGTTACTTAAGTCCTGTTTAGAAAGTTTTGCTGATGCCTATATCCTGCAGGATGTTTCCTATTGTTAACTCTAGCACTTTCTGTGTTTCCAGTTTTAAAGGGAGGTCTTGGTTTCATTGTGACTTGATATTGGTACAAAAGAGAGAGAAAGGGGGGAGGGGTATGGATCTAATTTCTGCAGTGAGATACCCAGTTTTGCCAGGACCATTTGTTGAATAAACTGTTCTCTTTCCACTGAATATTTTTGGCCCACTTGTCAAAGATTAGGAAGTCAAAGCACTGTGGATTAATTTCTGTGTACTCTATTGTGTTTACATGTCTTATTTGGTGCCAATACCATTTTGTTTTGAAGAATATTGTCCTATATTATAGTTTGAGATAAGGTATTGTGTTACCTCCTAGTATGTCCCTTATCATTAATATTGCTTTGGCTATTCATAGTCTTTTGTGGTTCTATTGCAAATTCCTGGATGATTTTATAGCTCTAGGAAAAAATGTCCTTGGATTTTTCACACATTGACTTTGTAGAATACTTTTAGTAGAACATCCATTTATACAATGTTAACATTGCCGATGCAGGAGCATGGAAGGTCTTCCCATCGCGTAGTGTTTTCTTTGACTTCATTTTTTAGTGTCTTGAAATTTTCCTTGTAGAAGTCTTTAAATTTTAGTTAGGCTTATTTCCTAGTATTAATTTTTTTGGTAACTATTGTGAATGGGGTGTTTTCCTTGATTTCTTTCTCCATGAGTTCTTTATTGGTGAATATGAAGGCTACTGATTTTTGTGTATTGATCTTGTATCCTGCAACTTTACTGAAGGTATTTATTAACTATAGTAATTTTCTTGTAGATTCTATTGGATACTTGAAGTATAGAATCATATCATCTACAAACAGGGATAGTTTGACTCCTTCCTTTCTTATTTTATTCATTTTATATCTCCTTTTGTCTAATTGATCTACCTAGGACATTGAGCACAATATTGAAGAGAAATGGTAAGAGTGGGCATCTTTGTCTCATTCCTGACTTTATAGGAAATGGTCTCAGCAGTCCTCCATTTCATATAATGTTGCCTGTGGGTTTGTCATATGTGGCATTTAATATTTTGATGTATGTTCCACCTATGCGAAATTTCTGTAGGACTTCCATCATGAAGGTGTGGTTGGGCTTTGTAAAATGCCTTTGAGGAGATCATGTGATTTCTATAATTAAATTATTTATTTGCTGTATGGCATTTATTGATTTGCATATGTCCAACTAACCTTACATCTGGTATGAAACCCACTTGCTCATTATAGATAATATTCTTACTATGTTCATAGATTAAGTTTGCTAGAATCTTGTTAAAGTTGACATATAAACATCTAAAAACATGTTCTACATCCTTAGCCATTAGGGAAATACAAATTAAAACTGATTTGAGGTTCCATCTCACTCCTGTCAGAATGGCTATCATCAAGAAAATAAATCAATGAAAATAAATGTTGGTAAGGATGTGGAAAAGGAGGAACCTTTCTACACTGTTGGTGGGAATATAATCTGGTACAGCCATTGTGGAAATCAGTGTAGAGGTTCTTAAGACAGCTAAAAATAGATTTACCATATGACCCAGCTATAGCACTCCTAGGTATATATCCTAAGAACTTTTCTCACTGCTTTAGAGATAAATGCACAACCATGATTATTGCCACTCTATTCACAATAGCTAGGAAATGGAACCAGCCTGATGAATGGATAATGAAAATATGGTACATTTATACAATGTGTTTCTATTCAGCAATAAAGAAAATAAAATTATGAAATTTTCAGAGAAATGGATGGATCTGGAAAGGATTATACTAAGTGAGGTAATCCAGGCCTAGAAATCCAAACATCACATGTTTTTTCTCATATGTGGATCCTATCTACAAATGTTTAGACTTGTGTGTGAGTTGGAGTAAAAAATCAGTAGCAGAGTCCAGTAAGCTAGAAAGAGGCTATAACAGAGGGAGGAGAGTGGAGGATTTAAGGGGATGGTATTGTATATATGTAAGTAGATGAACAGATTACTGTGGGTAGAATGGCCTAAGTAAGGTCAGGGGAGAGATTGAATAATAGAAGGGCGGGAGGAAGGTTAAGCAAAATTCAGGATATTTTGAATAAGCCATATGAAAACCTACTGTTTTGGATAATGGCACACCCAGAAGCCATAGATTGTTACTAGAAAAATTTCAGTGCCAGGGATAAGATACCTTCCAGTGAGTTGTTGGCCAGGGAGGTCCTTGATGCCCTCAAAACATTACAAGTTATTGCCAAGGCTCTTGATTTCCCACAAGGAATAGATGGTAAGACCTTATTGCTGAAGACTCCACATACCTGGGCTACAAGGTCACTGAGAAATGAAGCTGGGACTGAACTGTAAACCTCCTCCCTATGGACCAGCTGACAGAAAGCTGGAAAAAGCTGCAGAGCATGCAGCCCTATGGATGAGAAACAGAAGTCATCAGTGGTGAATATGGTGAGCACTGCAAGCCCCAAGTTTGGCCAGCAAGGACAAATGACTGAACAGGTGCAATAGTGGCATGTCTGTTGTGGGGAAAACCATCTGCTCTCTAATTCAACTGGAGGCCTGCTCTATGGGAGGGAATGCATGCCTAGTACTGAAAACCTAATCAAAAGCCTATGGTAAGGGAGGTCATGAGCCTTAGGGGTATAATGCCTGCTCTTGTCTTGTGAAATGCATAAATTATGCTCACCAAACTGCCCTGTAAGCATTTTACTTAGTGTTCATACCCATATATTAATGCCACCCTCACTTTTGGTTAGAGAAGCTTCTCTGTTCAGATTATGACGACTACTGTGATGACCCAAAAGGCACTATAGTGATGAGAAGAAGTGATGGAGGAGTGTTCTTCATGGAAAAGTGTCTATCACACCTTCTAAGGTTCAGGGTCCATTGCAGAAGAATTAGCAGAAAGAATGTAAGAGCCAATGGAAGGGGAGAACTGCTTACAATGCAATCATCCAGACAGAAATTGGCCTCAATATCCTTGACCTCACAGTGCCTAGCACTACCATCACAAGACCCTCATAATAGGGGAAAAAATTATGACATCAAAATAAAAGAGAGATTAATGGAGAGAAGGAGGGGATATGGTGGAGTGTGGATTTGTGAAAGTGAAAGTGGGGGAGAGGAGGGAATTATCATGGTTTATTGTCTATAAGTATGGAAGCTATTAATAAAAAATAAATAATTAATTAAATAGAATCTCATTGCAAATTTTCTATTGGGGATATTCTCTTTCAGTTGAAATTTTATCCAGTTTAGGAATTGGTAGTGCTGGCATCATGGAATTAATTTATAAGTCTTCCTTCCTTTTCTGTATTGTGTAACACCTTGAGAATTGCCAGTATTTTGTCATCTTTAAAAATCTGATTGAATTTCACTATGAATCCAGCCTTTTCTGGGCTTTTCTTTGTGTTTTTTTTTTTTTTTTTTTTTTTTTTTTTTTCGAGGTAGGGTCTCACTCTGGCCCAGGCTGACCTGGAATTAACTAACTATGTCTCTGCCTCCTGAGGGCTGGGATTAAAGGCGTGCACCACCACACCTGGCTTGTGGGGTTTTAATTGCAGGTTCAATCTCATTGCTTGGAATAAATTTTAGTTTTAGAAGATCACATGTGCTTAGAAATTTGTATATTTTTTCTAGATTTTCTAACTTTTAGGAATATAAATTTTCAAAATATTCACTAATGGGTTTTTTAATTTCATTGGAGTCTGCAGTAACAACTCCATTTTTGTCTCTATTTGTTAATTTGGGTTTTCTCTCTTCTTCTTATTATTATTACCTTAGCTAAGAGTTTATCTGTAATGGGGTCTGGTGTTGAACAAGTAAGGCCATCGACTCACAGTATGTGAGACAAAAGTTTTATTGGGTAAAAAAAAAGAAAGAAAAGAAAAATAAGAAAAGCTAGTGCACACCAGGGTTACATCCATAGTCAGGATGCAGCCTTGAGTTGTTTGGAGCATCAGCTTTTATTGGAAAAGACTACCCAATGTTTATTGCAAAAGCAGGATGGGAGTTAAACCATAAATCATAATTCACATGTTGCAATTACAGCCATAAAGGTAACTTTAAACATAAAGGGGAATTTGGTGCATTACGGCAGGGGCATTCCATTCTTAGAAGATTAAACAAACTTGTGAATCAGTTACAGAAGTGCCAGGGCCAGAATCTCCAAGTGTCTTGCTTAGCTGCCCTTAAGGATTTTACTTAACAATGCAGGCCCAGGGTAATGCTACTCAGACCAGCAGAGCATCCTGTTTATCTACTATCCCCACCTGCTCAAGCAAGTGTAAAGTGACTTCTATTTTTCTCTAAGCTTTATGTAAAGAAATAATAACATTTTGCTCTCTTTACATTTCCCCTTCATATATGGCACTGAGTTAAATCTTTGACTCATGAGGGATAACGTCTAAGATTTGTTTAGTTTTACATGGGGGAGGGGGTACACTGTGTCTGTAATACCATAAGCTTAAGGAAACTAATTTGTTTTTAACATATCTGACCAAAGTATTAATAATGTAGGGTCCTATGGTAAGGCATAGTAATACTGACAAATAGGGGCCAGCAACCACATAAATAAGAGTAGCTAACCATGGAGATCAATCATACATAGATTGAACCAGTTTCCAGTAGCCTGTCTTTGGAGTTTTCTTTTTTTAAGGTTTTTTTTTTCTAATTAAAGCCAGTGTATTTTGGATTATTTCTGACTGATTGGCATAAAAGCAATGTTTTATTTAAAGTCATACATAGGCCTCCTTGTTTTATAGAAAGTAAGTGTCTTCTATTTTGTCCCCTCCATTTTCATGGCCTTTGGAGTGGTTAGGATGACCTGGTGGGGGCCTTTCCAATGTCCAAATATGGTGTCTCTTCATCAGAACTCTGGATTCAGACT
Source organism: Orientallactaga sibirica (assembly GCA_036365145.1). Classification (NCBI taxonomy): domain Eukaryota; kingdom Metazoa; phylum Chordata; class Mammalia; order Rodentia; family Dipodidae; genus Orientallactaga; species Orientallactaga sibirica. The sequence continues at coordinate 28,627,953 of JAEOAD010000026.1, read as the reverse complement.
GAAAGGGATGGGGGCAAATAGGGTGTCTCTGAAAAGCAGCCTTGACTGCCAGAACAATGGACTCCTGGACACTTTGTAAGACTTGGATAGAAAGAAGCCTTTCATTAGTAAAGTCAGTTATCTGTTTAACATCCATCCGGGGAATGATGGGGGGAGGGGATCCATACAGTTACATAAAGGATAAAGCTGGCCCTTAACAGGGCAAAGGGAGGTCCCACCCATCTTTTGCCAGTCTGTGGTAGTTTGAATATATGTCCCCCAATATATTCAGTGTTTTATTACTTTATAGTTTGCATCTGCAATCACCTTGCTAGAGGCAATGTCATTGGGGGCCGGTCTTAAGGTGTTAATGGTGTAGGTTTGAGATTCCATTGTAAAGATATGAAAATGTGCCTAGCAGGAGTTCCTGAAGTGTGCTGTGTGACCTTTTGGCTGTAGTTTTGCTCTGTGTGCTGTGGTGGCTGGTTGGCTTTTGCTCTCTCTGCCTGGCCTTGGAGAGCAGGCCGCTTCTCTTGCCATTATGGAACTTCCCCTGGATCTGTAAGCTTCAATAAGTAATATCCCTTCCTCCATAACTGTGCCTGGTCTGGAAGTTCATCTCAGCGAACCTGAAGCTGTCTGCTACACAGTCTCTAGGGTTAATTTATTTAAAGTCTCCTTTAGAGTCCAATTTATTTGGGGGAGGGGGAAATGATAGGCACAATGTAGTTTCCAATTAATCTTGATCAATTTCCTAGTGATTTTCTTTAATATAAATGCAGGTCCATTATCTGATCTTATCTTGAGGCACAACCCATACCAGGGATTATTTTAATAATTTCTTAGTTATTATTTGGGTTGTCTCAGAATTTGTGGACAAAGGTTTTATTTATCTTGAAAAGGTATCAACATTAGCAAATATTTATATCCATACTGACCTGGCTTTACCTCTGTGAAATTAACTTTCCAATATCTGCCTGGCTCTGTTCCCTGCTCTCTCACCCCCATTGGGGTACCTTACCAAAAGAGGCATTTTTCTGTTGGCATGCCTGACAGCAGGTGGTGGTGTCCTTGATGACTGAGTCCATACCTGGGAAGAAAAGCTCTTCCCTTATTAGCTTGGCTTGCTTGTTGCTGTCTAAGTGAGTTCCTTCATGTAGTTGTTTAACCAGTCTCTGCCCTAGGGCTTGGGACAGCAACAGTTGTCCATTCCTCAGTTGATACCATCCTTATGGGGTCTGTTTCTTTATTAGATGAGAGGTGAGCTATAGGTCCTGTTCCATGTATGTTGGTCATTCAGGAAGAGTGGGTGCTGGGAGGGTGACCAGACAATCTGATGGATGCTGAGAGGCAGCACTCTTTGTTGATAGGTCTGCCAGTCTGCTCCCTCTTATTTCTGTGGTCTCCCCTTTCTGATGATCTGATTATGTCCATGATAAAGCTGCTGCCATTAGAATACATCCAGGTCAGGGTCCAAACAAGCCACATCTGTCAGGTCTGGGAGGAGTCCATGAAAGGCAGAGGCGATCTCTAGGCAGTCGTGTAGAGGAATTGATACCTTATTGGTTTCAGGCAGCAGGGAGGCTGGATTCAAAGATGCAGTTTGGCAAAACTGTATCCTTGGCTGATCTAAGAGCAAAATGTGATAGTGGGTTATGTGGGAATTGGAGAGCCATCAGTTGGGAGGTTTGTTTTTAAAAGAGTCTCTATCACATGTGGGGCCATAATTAATAAAGTTTGGCTCAAGGTTAATTTGTCAGTGTCCTTTGTCAGAATAGAAGCAGCTTCAATAGCCAAGAGACAAGGGGGCCACTCAGAGGCTACTGGGTCTAACTTCTTAGATAAGTAGGCCACTGGGCAATGCCATGGCCCCAGTCTTTGGGTTAGGATGCCCCTGGCTGTCCCCTTTTTTAAATCCATGTACAGATAGAAGGGTTTGGTTAAGTCTGTAAGCACCAGGACATGGGCTTTACTCAGTTTACCTATTTAATTTTTTGTTTACTGATAAATTTCATCTAACAGATGCAACTTTAGGTGTTTAAAAGAACTATAAAGAGAAACAAAGTTATATTCTGCTTGTTGTTTCCTTTTCCTTGATAGACACAATTGGCCATTTTGTCTCTGGTCAGGGTCAGGGGAACACATGGCTTAAACTTGCATGGGGGCATCATCCTTTTTTTCAGAGTCCAGATTTCCATGACTTTAAGTGTCATATAACAGTAAGCAAGAGAAAATGAAATGACAAAGCAGAGAGCTAAACATCCTGGCATTCCTTGACTTACTCTGAAGTTGTTTGTTTTTACCTAGGAAATTTATTTTACACATTTGTAATACATAAGGTGATAGGGTCTTGTCTATGTCTAACCTGGTTATACCTCCAAAGAATATGAATTACATCTGTGCTTATGACTTTTTGACTCACCTAGCATAGGACATCACCTGTGTCTAATGTAAGCAAAATTTACATTAAGTCTATGTCCCTATATAAAACCTTTTAGAGCTTCCTTAAAAGTCTGTAAACAGTTAAAAAAAAAATCTTTAACTTTAGGCATGGTGTTTAGGTTTAGCCTGAAAATTAGCTTTTTGTTCCTTCTAAAAGGAAATCAATGTGAGGCAAAATTTGGTCTTTTTAGATCTCTTACATCCTTCCTACATATGCACATCTTCATCCATATATTTTAATATCCTGATCTACATTCCATTCATAAAAAGCATTCTATGTCCAAAATTGAAAAATACCTTCCCAGCTCCTTAATCATCTCATCTCAACCCATAATTAACCACCTTTTTTTACAAGACTAAAAACTACACCAAATTGATTAATCTTATTACACATTGATAAAGAAGCAAGTAGTTTGGCTTCAAAGAGTTAACCATGTTTCTACTGGAAATTTTTAGAGAAAAAGCCTTCCTTAGTATTTAGGTCACCAAAAAATCTCTACCTGACAACCAGACTTCCTTTAAAAAATATATATATATATATATGATCTGAGATAGCTCCTATTAATAAACTCCATGAAATACACTTTTTATGAATACAGGCAAAACATGATAACCTTTTGGGGATCATCTTTATCAATATCTCTAACACATTTGGAAATGCTTTTATGAGGAGTAACTAAGGCAAATTTTTGTTTCTGTCTTGGGGCAAGGCTGGCCTAGAACTCAGGCCAGTTTCCATCTCCTTTTAAGTAACAGGACATTACAATCTTTTTAAATACCTGGCAAATTATGAGCCTCAACCTCAGAAAGAATTTTGTAACTTTTAATAATCCTCTATGTAGGTTGAAGTAGACTAAGAACATAAACTCAGTAATTATATTTAGGAGATCATGCAACAAAATATGGCTCTGTTGACATAAAATTTCAGCTCATCATAGGTTTAGTTAAATCTGACTTTTAAAGACAAAAGCCAAACAACCTTGAGACATAATATGGCAACAAAAACTTTAGGAGAGACCTGTTGGACTATTTGAATTAATAAAGAAACCAAAAGGTGTCTATAAACAATGTCTTATTTGTTTAAAGCCCAAACAAAAGAGGAAATATCAGGCACAGTTCAAATTAAAATTATGTACTTACTTCTATCAAGCAATTTAAAAGTCACATGGTTTAAAATGTGGAGACAGGCTATCACATTGGAACCTTGAATTGGAAAACCTTCTATCTCATCTTCCCAAGTAGTTAGGATAATAGGCCTAGCTCATTTTATTATTATTTTTTTTGAAGATCATTATAGTGCTTTTTAACCAGTTTTAAAGGAGATTTTTCAACAGAATGATCTTGACTCATATCTTCAAAGACAAGGATGAGACAGATGAACACAACACCAAACACAAACATGCAAGCAATAACAGTTCTCTTGACACTGCCATGAGACTGACAAACCAAAACTGAAACAGAAACAGGTGCAGCTGTCAAACCAGAAACAGACCTCCATTCAAGATCTCCAAATGGAGCCAGAGAGGGTCAAGGGCAGCCACTTGATCCCTCATTCAGGGCAATTAATGCTGCATTCAGCTTCTTGGACCCAGAAAAGCATACAAAACCAGAAAACCAGAAAAACCAGGGGGGGATTTGAAAAACAAAAAGAAGAGTGGAAAAAGTACCTCTGGAGGTTTCATACCCAATAAAGGAGGGGGCCAGCAGTACCAAGCAAAAGTTCCCCATCAACAGCTTGCTACCAACTCCAAAACCAGGAACATGCAGATGGATGGAGATTTGGTTCTTCGGCTGAGATTAGAGGTCCTTCCCTGGTTCAGTTGCCCCAGAGTCAGTGAGGGAGGTCTTGAAATGTGGATCCCAACTTCTATACTTACAGACAAAAAACCATGACATTTCCCTCCCCTCCCCCCACTCCCCTTCAGAACTCCATTCTCCATCACATCCCCTCCCTCTCTTCATTAGTCTCTCTTTTAATTGATGTCATCATCTTTCTCTTCTATTATGAGAGTCTTGCGAAGATATTGTTAGGCACTGCAAGGTTATGGATATCAAGGCCAATTTCTGTCTGGACAGTTGCATTGTAAGGAGTTGTACCCTTCCCTTGGTTCTTACATTCTTTCCATCCCCTCTTCTGCAATTGACCCTGAGCCTTGGAGGGTGTGACAGAGATGTTTCAATGCTGGACACTCCTCTGTCCCTACTTCTCAGGACTATGTTGCGTTTTGGGTCATCCCAGTAGTCATTACCATCTAAAAAGATAAACTTCTCTAACCAGAAGTGTTGCGGTCCCCCCCCCAAGGCCAGCTCAGGAAGGACGATAGGGTCTCTGCCGAGTTGGGGTGAGCAGCGTGGAGTCACAACACAAACTCCGGGAGTTGGGTGAAAGCGGAAGCAAGAATCCACAAACCCATTTATTTAGCACAATGTACATAGGGTTTAAGGGGCTGCTAATCCTTGTATGGGGTGGTCCCCTATTTGTGACCAATGACAGCCTGTCTCTGGACAGGACATCTCGTAGCAGACTTCTCACGAGCATGGGACTGTAACTGTTGTCACACCAAGCCTGCGCAGAATGCCATTTTCACAGAAGCCACTTCCTGTTTTCTTCTGCCATGCAGTCTGGCTAGGACTAGGCCTATATTGTGCCATACAAAGAAGTGAGAGTAGCATTAATATGTGAGTATAAACATTAAGAGTAGTGCTTTCAGGGTAGCTTGGTGGGAATAATATATACATTTAGCCAGACAAGAGCAGGCTTTATACCCCTAAGGCTATGACCTCCTTAGTTTTTTCAATACCAGGTAGGTATTCCCTCCCATAGAGAGGACCTTTGGTCCAATTAGGGAACAGTTGTTTTCTCCAAGAGCAGACATGCCACTATTTCATCTGTTCAGTCATTGGGCCTGTCTGGCCAAACTTGAGTTTTCCAGTGTCCACTATTTTCACCGCTGATGACTTCTGTCTCCCATACAGCTGCATGCAGTGCAGTTTTTTCCAACTTTCAGTTGGCTGGTCTTCAGGGAGAAGGTGTTCTGCTCAGCACCAGCTTGCTTTCTCAGGGACCTTGCCTCTCAGGCAAGAGATGTCTTCAGCAATAGGGTCTTACCATGTGTTTCTCAAGGGAAACCAAGGCCTTGGCAACAGCCTTTAATGTTTTGGAGGCTACAGGGACCTCATTGGCCAACAAATCACTGGAAGGTATCCCGTCCCTGGCACTGAAAATTTTCTAGTAACAGTCTATAGCTTCTGGATGTGCCATTATTCAAAAAAGTAGGTTTACATAAGTCTTATTCAGACTATCTTAAATTTTGATTGACCCTCCCCCTGCCCTTCTTTTACACATTCTCTTCCCATGGTCTTGCTTAGGCCTTTCTCCTCCCTGTAATCTGTTCTTCTACTGACATATGTACAATACCATCCACTTAAGTCCTTCCCTCTCCTCCCTCCCTTATAGACTTTTAACAGTTTACTGGCTTCTGCTACAAATTTTTGGTTCCAGTTCACAAACAAGTCTATACATTTGTAGCTAGGATCCACATATAAGAGAGAAGATGGGATGTTTGGCTTTCTGAGCCTGGGTTACCTCACTTAGTATAATCCTTTCCAGACCATTCATTTCCCAGAAAATTTCATAATTTAATTTTTCTTTACCACTGAATAGAACTCCATTGTGTAAATGTACTACATCTTTATTGTCCATTCATCTGTGGAGGGACATCTAGGCTGGTTGTATTTCCTAGCTATTGTGATTAGAGCAGCAATAAACATGGTTGTGCAAGTATCTCTAAGGTAGTGAGAAGAGTTCCTTGGATATATGCCTAGGAGTGCTATAGCTGGATCATATGGTAAATCTATTTTTAGCTGTCTCAAGAACCTCCACACTGATTTCCACAATGGCTGGACGAGATTACATTCCCACCAACAGTGTAGACGTGTTACTCTTTTTCCACATCCACACCAACACTTATTGTCATTTGTTTTCTTGATGCTAGCCATTCTGACAGGAGTGAAATGGAATCTCAAAGTGGTTTTAATTTGCATTTCCATGATGGCTCAAGATGTGGAACACTTTTTTAGATATTTATATGCCATCTGTATTTCTTCTTCTGAAAACTCTCTAGTTCTATAGCCCATTTTTTTAACTGGGTTGTTTGGTTTCTAATTTCTGTTTTTTTATTTTTTATTTTATTATATTTATTTATTATATTCTGGATATTAATCCTCTGTCAGATGTATACCTGTAAATATTTTCTCCCATTCTGTAGGTTGTCTCTTTGCTCTATTCACAGTGTCCTTTGCTGTACAAAAGCTTTGTAATTTCATGAGGTCCCAGTGGTTGATTAGTGGTTTTATTCCCTGAGCAATTGGGGTTATATTCAGAAAGTCCTTGCCTATGCCAATATGTTGAAGGGTTTTCCCTACCTTTTCCTCTTGTAGATTCAGAGTTTCAGGTCTGATATTAAGGTCCCTGATCCACTTGGACTTGACTCTTGTGCATGGAGAAAGACAAGGATCTATTTGTATCCTTTTACATACAGATCCAATTTTCCAGCACCACTTGTTGAAGAGGCTATCTTTTCTCCAATGAATATTTTTGGCATTTTTGTCAAAAACCACGTGGCTGCAACTGCCTGGATTAGTATTTGGGTCTTCTGTTCTGTTTCATTGATCTACCTGTCTGTCCTTGTGCCAGTATCATGCTGTTTTTGTTACTATGGCTTTGTAATATAACTTAAAATCGGGTATGGTAATACCACCAGCCTGATTTTTGTTGCACAAAATTGTTTTGGCTATTTGAGTTTTTTTGTGTTTCCAGATGAATTTTAGGATTGTTTTATCTATTTCTGTGAAGAATGCTATTGGGATTTTAATGGAGATTGCATTAAATGTGTAGATTGCTTTTGACATTTTCACAATATTGATTCTTCCAATCCAAGAATATGGGATGTATTTCCATTTCCCTGTGTCAAAAGTGTTTATCAGCTCTATCAGTTTCCTGGTAGAGTCTTTGGGATCAGTGTAATGCTGTCTTCATAGAAGGATTTTGGTAGAATTCCTTCCTTTTCTATTTTATGGAAAGTTTGAGAAGCATTGGTGTTAATTCTTCCATGAATGTCTGGTAAAATGGAGCAGTGAATCCATTTGGGCCTGAACTTTTTTTAGTTTGGAGATTTTTTATAACTACTTGGATCTCTTTAGTTGTTATAGGTCTATTTAAATGGTTTATGTCATCTTGATTTAAATTTTTTAGGTCATATGAATCAAGGAAATCATCCATTTCCTTCAGGTTTTCAAACTGAGAGGCACATATATTCTGAAAGTATGTCTGTATGATTTTCTGAATTTCTTTGGTATCTGTTGTGATGTTGCCTTTTTCATCTCTAATTTTATTATTTTTTGTCTCCTTCTCTCTTTTGGTCAGATTTGCTAATGGTTTATCAATCTTGTTTATCCTTTCAAAGAACCAACTCTTTGTTTCATTGATTTTTTTGATTGTTTTTTTTTTTGTTTGTTTGTTTCCATTTCATTAATTTCTGCCCTAATCTTTATTCTTTCTTCCTGTGAACTGATTTTTGGTTTGCCTTGTTCTTCTCTTTCCAAGGCCTTAAGGTGAAGCATTAAATTGTTTACTTGTGAACTCTCTAATTTCTTAATATAGGCACTTAGAGCTATAAGTTTCCCTCTTAGGACTGCTTTCATTGTGTCCCAAAGGTTTTGGTATGTTGTATTCTCATCATCATTTGATTCTATGAATTTCTTGATTTCCTTTTTAATTTATTCAATAACCCATACATCATTCAATCTTGTACTGTTTAGTCTCCATGAATTTTTGTATGCTCTGTCATTTTTCTTGTTGCTGATTTGCAGTTTAATCCCATTGTGGTCAGCTAGCATACAAAGGATTATTTTAATTTTTCTGTATTTGTTAAGATTTATTTGTGTACTATTTATGGTCTATTTTAGAGAATGTTCCATGTACTGCTAAGAAAAATGTATATTCTGCAGCATTTGGATGGAATGTTCTGTATATGTTAGTTCCATTTGTTCTATGACATCATTTAATGCAGATGTCTATCTGTTTATTTTTTGCTTTGTAGACCTGTCAAGTGATAAGAGTGGGGTATTGAAGTCACCTGCTACTATTGTGTTTGGAGTTATCTCTGACCTTAAGTCTAATAGTGTTTGTTTGATGAAATTGGGAGCCCCCATGTTAGGAGCATATATGTTTAGTATTGTACTGTCCTCCTGTTGGAGTGTTCCTTTTATCAGTATAAAGTGACCTTCTTTACCTTTCCTCACTAATGTTGGTTTGAGTCTATCCTGTCAGAAATTAGGACAGTAACTCCTGCTTGTTTTGTAGGCCCATTTGTTTGAAATACCATTTTCCAACCTTTCACCCTAAAAAGGTTTCTATTTTTTATTGAGAGGTGAATTTCCTGGAGGCAACAGATGGTAGGATCCTGCTTTTTAATACAGTCTGCAAATCTGTGTCTTTTGGTTGGGGCATTGAGGCCATTGAAATTAAGAGTTATTATTGAAAGATATGTATTTAGTTTCACCATTCTTCTTATTTTGTAGTTCTTCCAGTTTTCACTTTACTCACTTGTTTTAACTGTTATTTGATTATGGTTTATTTTTTCCTATTTCCTGCTGTGTGTGTTTTGCTTTCTCTTCAGTGTGAATGAGTCCTTCAAGTATTTTCTGTAGAGTTGGTTTAGTTGCCATAAATTCCTTTAGCCTGTTTTTGTTGTGGAATGTCCTTATTTCTCCATGAATTTGCAGGATAAAGCTTTGCAGGATAAAGTAATGTTGGTTGATAGTTTTTATCTTTCAGAACTTGGAATACATCATTCCAAGCCCTTCTGGGTTTTAAAGTTTGTGTTGAGTAATCTGTTGTGATCCTGATGGGTTTCCCTTTGAAGGTCATTTGCTTTTTCTCTCTAACTGCTTTCAATATATTTTCTTTGGTTTGTGTGTTTAGTAGTCTAATTTATAACATGGTGAGGAGAGGATCTTTCTAGGTTTTATATGTTTGGTGTTCTAAAAGCTTCTTGTATCTGCATTGGCATTTCTTTCCCAAATTGGGTGTATTAGTCAGGGTTCTCTAGAGGAACAGAATGGACAGAATGAATCGTATTAGAAGGGGATTTATTGGATTAGCTTACACAGTCCAGCAATAGCAGGTTAACCATCACAAGTCCACCCCTTGTCAGCTTAACATGAAACCATATCGCCTTACATCATACTTAATTTCCAAATTAAGACAGTAACAAGGTCATAATTCCACCTAACATGATATAACTATCCCTCATATAACGAAATGCACAATCTCCCCCCACACACACAAAAAGCAAGGTTCCCTGAGGAATGCTCAGTCACTAATATAATAAGTCAAATATAAATTCAACAGTGGTTAACTAGCAATATGGTCTTAATCAGTATTAATTACCTAATGGAGAAATAGAGGAAGAACAAAAGCATCTTAATATTGGTGTAGATATGCACACTCTTAACAAGGTAAGACAGAAACACTCATGGCAATTACAGTCCTTGTTTTTGTTACTGGTCCCGTGGCCTTAGCTGGTATTTGTAACTGCCTTCTTCTACTACCCATTCTGTATTTCCTCCACCTTCAGCAAGCACCTCAGCAGGTCTTGGTTCTTTACCTGGAGGGGTGACCCATACCTTCATTCCTGAAGGATCTGGGCCATTTATCACACTGCCTTGTTTGGGTTGTTGCAGTTGTCCATTGACTTTGATAACAGGGCATGGTAACACCAAGAGATGCCCTAAAGGATCTCCTGCACTCCAGACATCCTCTTCCTTACCTCCAGTGTGGAGGAGCAGTCCAATTTCCCCCTGTTGATCAATCACCCCTGCTAACACTGTAACTCCTTTCTCAGCCTGTGCACTCAAGGGCATCAGGATCCCAAAGTGGCCAGGGGAAGTCTTAGCTTCCAGTTCAATGGAATGTTCTTTGTGCCTCCTGGTGAAAGCACTCCCCCCCTCTGAAACCAGGACTTCTAGGCCAGCAAAGCATAAGGTTGTGGGAACAGGAAGCAAAGTTTTGGCTAATGGGTCACTTGAGGTGATGGTAAGTTGGTACCATTCCCATTTTTACCCCTTGATTCCTGGACCCATAAATACGGACTATAGGAGAAATAGCAACATATATAGCACGCTGATTCAGAGTGTATACAGCCTGCTGGAGGACACTCTCCCAGCCCTCCAAGCTATTGCCACCTAATTGGTGCAGTAGCTATTTCTTTAAAAGGCCATTCCACCACTCTATCAAGCCAGCTGCTTCAGGGTGGTGGGGCACATGGTAAGACCAGTGAATTCCATGATCATGAGCCCACTGCCTTACTTCCTTGGCTGTGAAATGAGTTCCTTGATCAGAAGCAATGCTGTGTGGAATACCATGACGGTGGATAAGGCATTCTGTAAGCCCATGGATGGTAGTTTTGGCAGAAGCATTACATGCAGGAAAAGCAAATGCATACCCAGAATAAGTGTCTATTCCAGTAAGGACAAAACGCTGCCCTTTCCATGATGGAAGAAGTCCAATATAGTCAACCTGCCACCAAGTTGCTGGCTGGTCACCCCGAGGAATGCTACCATATTGGGGGCTCAGAGTTGGTCTCTGCTGCTGGCAGATTTGGCAGTCAACAGCAGACATAGGCAGGTCAGCCTTAGTTAGTGGAAATCCATGTTGTTGGGCCCATGTATAACCTGCATCCCTGCCACCATGGCCACTTTGTTTATGCGCCCATTGGGCAATGACAGGGGTGGCTGAGGAAAGAGGTTGACCACTATCCACAGAACAGGTCAGCTTACCTACTTGATTATTAAAGTCATCCTCTGATGAGGTCACCTTCTGATGAGCATTAACATGGACACAAGTATCTTTATATCCTTTGCCCATTCAGAGAGTTCTATCCACATACACCTTCCCCAGATGTCCTCGTCACCAATTTTCCAATTGTGTTCCTTCCAAGTCCCAGACCATTCAGCCAAACCATTGGCTACAGCCCATGAATCAGTGTATAACCACACATCTGGCCATTTTTCCTTCCAAGCAAAATACAAAACCATGCGTGCTGCCCAAAGTTCTGCCCATTGTGAAGACTTGCCTTCACCACAGTCCTTCAGAGTTGTCCCAGAAAGGGGCTATAATGCTGCAGCTGTCCACTGGTGGGAGGTGCCCACATAACATGCTGAACCATCTGTAAACCATGCCCTTGTCCTCTTCTCCTCAGTCAATTGATCATAGGGCACACCCCATGATGCCATAGGTGCATGCTTGGGGACAGAAGGTATAGTAACAGAAGTAGCAACCACAGGCAATTGGGAAACCTCTTCGTGTAACTTCCTTGTGTCTTCAGGGCCTGCTCAAGCCCGATCACGGATATACCACTTCCACTTGATGATGGACTGTTGCTGTGCACGTCCAACTTTATGGCCTGGTGAGTCAGATAACACCCAGCTCATAATGGGCAGTTCAAGTCACATAGTAACTTGATGGCCCATTGTCAAACATTCAAGGCTCAATAGCAGGCCAAGAACTATCTCTCAAAGGGAGAATAATTGTCCGCAGATGATGGCAGGGTCTTGCTCCAGAATCCCAAAGGTCTCCGCTGTGATTCACCTATGGGGGCCTGCCAAAGGCTCCAAACAGCATGCTATCTGCCACTGACACCTCAAGTACTGTCAGATCCACTGGATCATATACCCAAGGGGCAGAGCAGCCTTCACAGCAGCCTGGACTTGTTGAAGAGCCTTCTCTTATTCTGAGCCCCACTGAAACTAGTAGCTTCCTGAGTCACTTGGTATATGGGATGGAGTAACACACCCAAGTGAGGAATGTGCTGTCTCCAAAATCCAAATAGGCTTCTTTCTTAGTGGTAGGAGGGGCCAGGTGCAACAACTTATCCTTCACCTTAGACGGAATATCCCTGCATGCCCCACACCACTGAACTAGAAATTTCACAGAGGTGGAAGGTCCTTGAATTTTGGATGGATTTATTTCTCATCCTCTGATGTGCATATGCTGTACCAGCAACTCCAGAGTTTCTGCCACCTCCTGCTCATTTGATTCAGTCAGCATAATGTCATCGATATAATGGACCAATGTGACATTTTTAAGGGACAGGTGATCAAGATTCCTGTGAACTAAGCTATGACACAGGGCTGGAGAGTTAATATAACCTTGAGGTAAAACAGTAAAAGTGTACTGCTGACCTTGCCATCTGAAGGCAAATTGCTTTGGGTGGTCCTTATGGACAGGTATAGAGAATAAGGCATTTTCAAGATCAATAGCTGCATACCAGGAACAAGGAGATGTGTTAATCTGCTCAAGTAAAGAAACCACATCTGGTACAGCAGCTGCAATTGGAGTCACCACCTGATTATGTTTCCGATAATCCACTGCCATTCTCCAGGATCCATCTGTCTTCTGAAAAGGCCAAACAGGAGAGTTAAAGGGAGACGTGGTGGGAACCACCACCCTTGCATCCTTCAAGTCCTTTATAGTGGCATTAATTTCTGCAATTTCTCCAGGGATGCGATACTGTTTCTGGTTCACTATTTTCCCTGGTGGAGGGAGCTCCAATGGCTTCCATTTGGCCTTTCCAACCATAATAGCCCTCACTCCACAAGTCAGGGAACCAATGTGGGGGTTCTGCCAACTCCTAAGTATATCTATCCCAATTATGCATTCTGGGACTGGGGAAATAACCACAGGATGAGTTTGGGGACCCACTGGACACACTGTCAGTCTAACATTTGCCAAAACTCTATTGATCACCTGACCTCCATAAGCACGTACTTTAACTGGAGGGCCATGATGCTGTTTGGGGTCTCCTGGAATCAATGTCAATTCAGAGCCAGTGTCCAATAAGCCCCAAAAGGTCTGATTATTTCCTTTTCCCCAGTGTACAGTTACCCTGGCAAAAGGCTGCAGGTCCCTCTGAGGAAGGATAGGACTATGCATAATATTGAAACTTTTGGGGATTGTGGGAGGGTCCTTCCTCAAGGGGACCTGGGCACCCCTTCAATCAAGGGGCTCAGGATCTGTAAACTGGCTCAAGTCTGGAAACTGGTTAAGAGGCCTTGATTCTCTGTTGCTATAATTCAAAGTGGCCTTTCAGTCCTTTGCTCTGGAACTTTGCTGCTTATACAGATCAAGCAGGAACTTAGTAAGCTCTATTTCACTTCTGGGAAGACCATGATTTATCAGACATTACCAAAGGTCTACACGAGTCATACTGTTATGAGCATTGTTTTGCCTATGCTGTCCTTTACAGTAAACATGCTCACCTTGTCTTTGGTGATTCAGTGCTGATACTTGGCCCTTGTTACCCTGGAGATCCAGTTAGACCCATTGCATCTAAGTCACCTAATGCAGCAACTGCAGCTCCCACTGTGATGTCTTCTTTACATAAAATGGCAATGACTGGCAACTTTAAGTATGCTGGTGCTCCCTCACAAATCTGTTTCTTATAGTCTTAGTGAAGGGCACATCTTCTGGACTCCCATTGTGGGGTTAAAGATGAGTTTACATGGCAAATCCACTCCAGCATTCCAAGTTCTCTGAGCCTTTTAATCCCTTCATCAACATTAATCCAAGGAATATCAGGCAGCTTGAGCTCATTCACAGTAGACCATCTTTGGATCCATACTTCAGCCAACTAATCAAATAAACTCTTGGCACCTCTTCCAACTGCATGAGCTGCAGTGTTAAATCTAAAACCTCTGCTCAGTGGGCCCATTTCAATAAATTCAGCCTGGTCTAATCTTATGTTCCTTCCTCCATCATCCCATGTCCTTAAAATCCATTCCCACACATATTCCCCATGGTTCTGCCTTACAAGTTAGAAAACTCCTGAAGTTCTTTAGGGGTGTACCTCACTTCCTCTTGAGTCGCACTTTCTATCTCACCTTTAGGGGCATGCCTAACATTAAGCCTTGTTATATATAGGCCTAGAGGCAAAGATGAGTGGGCACTGAGAAGCATCAGCACCTCCTGCAGGGAGAGTCATTGTTGGTTTCTCAAAGGAGTAATTCCCTCAGGCAAGGGTGGAGACAGCAATACTTCAGGGTTTGGGGGTAGGAATACAACTGCTGCTAAAAGAGGGGAAGCCACATTCTCATGCAAAACAACTTCTTCAGAATCTGAGAGTTCAATGTTCCCAGATTCTTTAGGGTCTTCCCATACATCCCCATCCCAAGTCATAGGATCCCACTCTTTTCCAATCAGTGCCCTCACTTTAACTTCTGATAGCCTGTGAGGCTGGGAATTGAGCTTACATTGTAAGTTAGCCAATCTTACAATGAGAGCTTGGATTTGGTTTTCTATAATTTGATCCCCATTTTGACTCTCCTCCAGGGCATCCTTAGAAACCTTTAGATCATGTATGTGGGTCTTAAGTTTGGAAATTTCCTTTCTGAGCTTCTGCTTTTCTTTCAATAGTTTATCCAGAGATGCTGGAAGTAACCAACCAGCACCATCATTCATCTTACTTTTCCACAAATATTCAAAAGTTCTAGATACAGAGTCACTAAATTCCTTGCTCTTCACAAGATATGACTCAGAATCACTAAATACATCTATCTCATGGAGTTCTTTAAATAGTTCACACCATGGATTATTAGTGCCCTCCTTATTACCAGTTAAAGTGCTCTCCTTATTACCAGCAGAGCCTTTAGTGGCACTGAAGTTGGAGAACCAACTCCACAGAGCACCAAGCCCACTAGGGAAATCCATCCTTACAATTCTGTTTCTCTAGAACCACTCCTGGTACCAGAATCTGTATTAGTCAGGGTTCTCTAGAGGAACAGAATGGACAGAATGAATCATATTAGAAGGGGGATTTATTGGATTAGCTTACACAGTCCAGCAATAGCAGGTTGCAGGTCCGAAAGTCAAGAAACCCGGTAGCTGCTCAGTGCCACGAGGCTGGAGGCCTCAGCAGTCCCAATCTGGCACTGAAGGCCTGGGGAAGGGCTTACCCCTGGGGGAAGGATTCTTCCTTTAGTTAATCCTTCCTAGAGGCAGCCTCAGAGACACACTTATGAGGAATGTCTGTGGATTCCTAAACAAATCAAGTTGATACAAACTTAACCATCACATTGGGGAAATTTTTCTTCTATGATTTTGTGGAAAACACCTACTAAGCCTCTGAATTGGAATTCTTCTCCTTCTGCTATACCCTGAATTCTTATGTTTGATCTTTGCATAGTATCCTGCATGTCTTGGAATTCCCATTCATACCTTTCTATTACCTTGTCATTCTTTTTGTTTGACTATCTTAGGTCTGTCACCTGGTCTTCTAGTTTAGATATTCTGTTCTCTCCTTCATCCATTCTACTAGTGAGACTTTCCACAGAGTTTTTTATTTCACTGACTGAGTTCTTCAGAGCTAGGATTTCAGCCTGGTTTTTCTTCAGTATTTCTATTTCCTTACTCATGTCGTGTAATGATCTTTTAATTTCATTAAGCTGGTTTCCTGTGTTCTCTTTCAGGAGTTTGTTTTCTTCTTTAATTCCTTTGTTTTCTTCTCTGATTCCTTTAATTTATTCTTTCATTTTTTGAGTATAGATAACATCATTCTTTTGAAATCTTTGTCAGGAACTTCATCTAAAACAGTCTCATTGATCAGCATTTCTGATGGATTTGTAATTTTTGGTGGGATTGCATTGTCTTGATTCTTTGTGTTTCTTGTATTATAATGTAGTGACTTTTGCATCCTTGATTGATTTGATGCTTAGGTTTTCTATTTATCTGCAGTGTTCTTAGATGTGGTGATCCACCTTTATATACTTTCAGGATATTAGTTTAAGGTGCCAAGTGTAGCACTTGTACCCAAATCCACCCTAGAAGTAATCCTAAGTGTTGAGTTTGCCTGTTTAGTAAGTATTGTAGTGGACTGGGTGGAACAATTTACTGGCTAATTCTAAACTTCAACTGAGCAAAATACATATTCAATTAAAACCAGCACAGAGTATACAAGTGTGGGGGTTTGTTGCTCTACACCCTTAATCCTGTCAGCTAGGAGGTAGAGAATTCAGTTCTGAATTGGGTTCCAGGTCAGCCAGAATCTGGATCAAACCCTGCCCCCAATAATGACAAAAGCAAAATACAAAGGCCCTATAAATCTAAAAATATTAAAGGCAGCAATATTCAACAACCAATGTTCAGTTTATTTGAAAATGGTAAAGCCAACCACAAATATATAGCCCATAACCTGCCCTGACATGGACAGAGAGATTAGCACTTCCAAATGTAACTGGTTTTTTGTTTTTTTTTTTTTTTTTTTTTTACGTCAGTCAGCTTGCCTTGTACCATTTGGTGCGGCTTCCAATCTCACCAATGCTGAGTTACCATCTAGTTCCCTGAGCTGTGGAGCTTGAGCTTGGCTCAGCTGTGCTGGATACATTGCTGGTGTTGAGCTTTGGACCTTGAGTTTGGCTCAGTTGTGCTGGATGCGCTGGGCTCAGTTGTTCTGGATGCACTAGGCTCATTTGTGCTGGATGCATTGCTGGTGTTGTGCTGTGGAGCTTGAGCTTGGCTCAGCTGTGCTGGATGCACTGCCGCTGAGAGCTGATGCTGGAGGTTCACAGTTCTGATGGTTGGGGGATGGGTGAGTTCAGGAAGCCTGTAGTTGCTCACACTGTTCCCCTGTATCTCCTTCAGTAGCTCAGCAGACTTTTCTTTAGATTTCTGGGCTCTGCAAGGAGGCTGATGAGGTTGGAAAGTCCCCTTGTTTGGTCTCTATTGCTGCTGCTAGGCATGCCTGGAGGGTGGTGCCTGGTGCACTGATCGGTGCCATGGTGGAGCAAGGCCATGGCACCCCAAGCTCTTCAGTGGCATTTTGGCCATCTCTTGCTTCTCTGCTGTTTCTCCGGAAAAACTATTCTTCACTTTTCAGAAGAAGAGTGTATTTTGCTGTAGTTTTGCTTAAATCCCTCCCTGATCTTGTTTGGCATGGCCCATATGCCACCATCTTACCCAGCTCAAGAACAAACTCTTCACCTGATTTCTTCTATGTATTGTTCTTTTACTATCAATTCATTAATTTCCTCCTGAAGTTTTGTTATCACTTGCTGTCTACTGGGTTTGGGGTTTGGTGTTGGCTTTTCATTTTTTTCTATAGCCCTGAGGTCAACAGGTAGTTTATTGGAGAGCTCTCATTTCTTGATATGGACACTTCTAGCCAGAAAATTTTTTAGCACTGCCTTGGCTGTGTCCCATAGGACCTGGCAGGTTCTACTATCATTTTTATTTGTTTCTAGCAACTTCTACATTTCTCCTTGATCTTCAATAATCCATGTTCACTCAAAAGTATATTGTTTAATTTACAAGTAATTGTGTAATTTTTTCATTCTTGTTGTTGAATTCTACTTTAATTTCACTGTGATATGATAGGGTACAGGGTATGACCTTATTTTTTTTTCATTTGTTAAGGTTTATCTTGTGACCTATTATGCAATAAATTTTTGAGAAGTTTCCATGAGCCACTGAGAATTTGCAAGGTGTCACATTTTTAGTCAGAAGTTATGTGTCTTCAGAGCTTGGAACATATCATTTAATTCTTTGCTGGCTTTCAGAGTCACTAATACAAGGTGTGAAGTTATTCTGGTATTCCTACTTTTGTAACTGAGTTGGCATTTTTCCCTTGCAGCTTTTAGTATTGCTTCATTGTTTTGGATACTTGACATTGTTACTATGATTACTATGATATACCTGTGGTCCTTCTCTGCACAAGTGCATTTGGCATTCTATATGCCTCTTGTTTGGGGTATCAGCTTATTTCTGTAGAGTCAGAAAATTTTCTCTTACAGTTTATTAAACCATAAATTCCTCTGGATTTATCTCAGCTCTTTCTCCCACCCAATATAACCTGAGCTTTGGGATCTTGAATTTATCTCAGCATTCTTGGAAATGTTGGTTATTTTATTTCTATATGTCCATGTGTATTATTTTCTAGACTTTGTCCTCTATCCCTGAGATTCCTTCTTCTGCATGATCATGTCTTTAGTATGACAGTCTGATGTGGCTTTTTTAAAAATAAAATATTTTATTTTTATTTATTTATTTGAGAGAGGGAAAGAGGCAGAGTGAAAAAGAGAGAGAGAATGATGTGGCTTTTACATAACAATCATCACTTCCCTCTTCATGACTTCTGTTTTATTTGTTTGGCATTTTAACTCTCTTGCTAAATTTTCCTTTGTTTATGACATTTTCCTCTAATTTACTCGCCATTTCATTCACTTGGGAGATTGTGTTGTTGAAATCTTGGATTTGTTTTGTTTTAGGTCTTTAATCTGCCTATTTGAAAAGTCTACATGGTTGTTGGTTGTTTTTAGAAGTAATACTCTAAATTCTTTCTCTGGCATCTCAGCTGCCTCATTTTTTGTTCCTATTATTGGGGGAGGGAGGTTCAGACTTTGGTGGTTTGTTGTGGTGAGTTGCTGTCCCTTACTCTTTGATTTTCTTTGTTGAGATTTGGTCATTTTTAGAGATGGATGTTTATGCCTGATCTCTTATTCCATTTCATTTGGTTGTTGCTTTTGTCTTGTATGGGTTTTCTTCTTATAGTTTCTTCTATTAGTTTTCTTCAGAGGTGTATTTCTATCAGCTTTCTAGGCAGCATATGCAGCATTGAAACCCAAAAAGTTGTTCCTAGCTTAATTTTGCTCAACTGAATGGCAATCTTTGTGTCACTGTTCTGTGATCTTTGTATAATTTAATAAGTAATGTGTAGTAACCCAGATACTAATACCAATATACTGTGAGTGCGGCTTAGCTACTAGGGTTCAGACATCCGTGTTGAAGAACAACCACCACCTCAATATCTTTATAATATAAGAAAACTGGAGAACTATAAAAGCCCAATTAGTAGGCAAAAAAAGAAAATGAGAGAGTGAGAAGATACAGGAAAAGGATGGAGAAAAGAATATCAATAAATAAGAGGAAACAAAACAAAAGCAGATATCAAACAAACAAAGTTTTTAAAAGGAAAGAAAAAGAATTAAAAAAATCTAACAACACCAACAACAAAACCAGTAAGCAAAACAACTCCAAGAAAAAAATGAGAATAAAATAAACATAAAATAACAATAAAAATTAAATTAAAAACCCAGAAAAGGAAAGATAAAAGAAATAAAGGGAGGGGACTTGTAGATTGCACTGTCTTGTTCTCTGGTGTGTCTTTGTTTTGTAGCATGGAGAGTGAGTCCCAGCCATGCTTTCAGTGGTCAGTGGCCTGTGGACTAAAGCTAGGGACTTTTCCACCCAATCAGTGTTTCTTGTTCTACCTATTCTGGAGTTTGCACTGGTGGTTTAGCTCAGCATAGAAACTCTCTGAATCCTCTGTTTAGTCCCTCCTCTGTTCTCTCCACCATGGTTTGTATCCCACCATCTTCCAAGTCCTGAGGTCTTTAATGCATGATTCCTTTATGCTCTAAAATTATGCCTTTCAGATTTTATAGTCAGTGCCTGAGCCCTGTGCAAACTTCACTGTACAATTGGCCCTCTACCCCATTTCTAGGACCCATGAATCAAGGCTGAGGAAGGAAAATGAGACATAGAAACTTGTTCTGTAGAGAAGGGGAACATTCCATGTTAACTGACTCATCTTCAAAAGGTCCTTTAAGAGTAAGTCCTCTGTGGGCTTATAGCCCACATACAGCCCTTATACAGTACTGACAAAATGCCAGTGGAGAAAGCTTTGCTTATACCAGACCTTCATTCTCTCAACAATCCACACACACCTCCATTCCGAAGATGGCAAAGTTGAGCCACAGGCTTGGTGTGTTTTGGGTATAACTCACCAGAAGATTCTTCCAAAGCTAGGCAATGTAGCCAGGCATGGTGGAGCACACCTTTAATCTTTAATCCCAGCACTTGGAAGGCAGAGGTAGGAGGATTGCCATGAGTTTGAGGCCACCCTGAGACTACATAGTGAATTCTAGGTCAGCCTGAGCTAGAGTGAGACCCTATCTCAAAAAAAAAAAAAAAAAAAAAAAAAAAAAAAGCTAGGCAATGTGCCTCTAGGAACCATGATTTTAGAGACCATGGTATTCTATTCCCTACAGTGACTTTGTTGATTTTGGGCAAACATAGACAAAAGTAAAATAGAAAGAGATAAAACATGGGCTGGAAAAGGCAAAGAAATGGATTTTCTTCTGGAGACTCCAGAGAACTCCTTTGCTGACACTTTAATTTTTCCCTGAAAGACTCATTAAAAATCTCTGTCATCCAGGCCTAAAAGCAAATAGATTTATGCTGCTGTTGTTGTTTTTAAGACTTGCTTCTTTTCTCCAATGTAATTATTTCCTCATTTATTTATATTAATATGATCTTGTGTGGTCATTATTATTTTTGCATTATAATCCAATAACATGTTATTTCTGTTTTGTTGCATTAAAAGAAAAGGAAAGAGATGAAATCTGGAAGCAGAGCCCACATGATAAAGTTTCCACTTTGGAGACTTGGAGACCTCTGCTGTGATGCTTTAAATCAGATGTTCCCCATAAAATGTGTTTGTTTTTAGCTTATATTATAATCATTATTTTAGTATTTATATTGCAGTATATTATTTCCCAGTAGCTTATCATATTAAACACTCTCCATCTTCATTTCTTGGCTTAACAAATTATTTAATCTTAGACTTGGCAAAATGTAAGTTGATCTTGGACCATATAAATTGATTAGCAATTCTGTGTAAATAATGGTTTTAAATTAACACTGGCTCATTGGATTAGAAACATCATAATGATCAGTGACTCACACTAGACATAAACATATACTATTCTTAGGGAAAAAATGTCCTTTTCTTGTTTGAGTTAGTTCAAATTAAGTTTTATATACATGATTCTAGCCAGATATGCACAAGTATCTAGGCTTTGTTTAGTTTTGCTTTTTCAGAAATTCTAAAATTCCTCTTGTGGTAGTTGGTGCATGGTCTGGAAGTTTATCTCAGTGAACTGGATGTTGTCTGGTATAGAAGTTGGTACCAGGAGTGAGGTGAGATGAAAGTGCCCATGAGGATTTTGGTCTTGGAACCTTTGTTTTGGAGGAACAGGCATGGATTTGGTGCTTGCAACTAAAGATGCCTTCTGGAGTGGTAAGCCAAGTTTTATGGACTATTCAGATGGGAGTTTGAGAATGCTAAGTGCAGACAGTATTGAACTTTGAGGCTTGGCTTATGAGCATTCAAGTGGAAGGAAAGACTACAGAAGACATTGTTGGAACTGGGATACTGGCATAAGGAATGGAAGCATTCTGCTGCCCAGGCCCAGAGAGTTTCATCAAGGTTAAATTTGTAATGGACTGATGTGCTTGTCTAAAGATATTGGACCAAGGGATTTAAGATTTTAAATTGGAAAACCTCAAGCAAATTAAAATTATAGACATTGAGACTGGTTTTAGGTTGCTGAACCTACTATTGTGAAACACATTAGCAATCTTAAGGAAGGTTGACCAACTTGCTTTACATTAAAACAATGGAGAAGATGCCTAAGGAAAGACTGTTAGAAATGCAAACTCTTTGGGGAAGGAGTTGACTGGAGAAGGAACCTGCTTTTCAAGGTTATGATTTATTTTGTCCCTGAATTAAGAATATGGCTGTGTCCTGCACACCTGGTATTAGTTTTGGAAGTAGTGCACTATTGGCCTGGGATGGAAGTTTTCCCTGGCTACTCTACCCAGCTGGAGGGGCAGAATTGGAAAACTTGGAGACTGCCAGTCTCTGGTTACACTGAACTTGAACTGCAGAAGTTTGATGATTGCCGATGGAGGTTGAATTTGCATTATTCTAGTCTCTCCTTGCTATGCTTTATACCAGTTGAGAATGTTTACTGTGTACCTTTATATGTTGAAAGTATTTAACTTGTTTGATTTTACAGGACTCACTATCATAAGTTGGTCAAGACCACAGGGACCTTTGAAACTGGACTGAATACAATTTATAATATGTAATGGTTTAAAATCTATTGGGGACCAGGGGCAGAATGTGGTAGTTTGATTAGATGGCCCCCAATATTTTCAGTGTTTTATTAGTTTATAGTTTGTATCTGCAGCCACCTGACTGGAGGCAGTGTCACTGGGCAGATCTTAAGGTGTGGTGGTGTGTTTGAGATTTCAATATAAAGATATATGCAAAGTGTGCCTTGCTGGAGTTCCTGAAGTATGTTATGCTGTGTGGGGTTTGGCTTGTGGTTTTGCTTTCTCTCTGCTTGGACCTGTAAAGGCAAGCCAACTTCTTCTGCCATTAAGGAACTTCCCGTGGATCTGTAAACTTCAATAAATACCCCTTCCTCCATAACTGTGCATGGTCTGGAAGTTAATCTCAGTGAACCTGAAGCTGTCTGGTACACTCCTGATGTCCCACCTTTATCCTTTAGCCTAAGTCTTCTTTCCCAGGCAACTCTAGGAGTTGACTCAAAGTTAAGCCTGCTCTAATACCAGTGTGGACCACTCTGATCTTCTGTCTGAATGCTTTATGTGGACCTGTTTGGAAGAACAGCTGTGTGTAATTTCTGGCTTGTTTCCAGTTAGACACAGAACACATTGGTTCACATTGCTCTTACTGAGCCAGTCCTGGAAGTGCAACAATATAGGTGACAGTAATAGTTGATTATCCCAATGATCTTCTATTTCTCCCAGGTCCCTGATGTCATATGCTGAGTTCTCCAGTTTTGCTCCTGCTCCATCTCACAGAGTGTGAATGGTAAGAGGATGATGATGTAAAGGAGAAAGATGGAGCCAGGGGTTTGCAGAGTAGGTAGAGCTAGAGCTGACTCCATCTTTCTATTACTTGAGCTCCCAGACAAGATCACAATGCCCCCTTCATACTTCATCTTCAGTCCTCACTCAGAACACATATCCTTCCCACTCTCCAGTGGGCATTAAGCAAAAGTTTTTAACATCAGCAGTCCCTATGCTACCTAGCCATCTTTTAGTGCCAAGTGCCTTCTTTTATCTGTGAAGTCTTCCTTTTGTCTTCAGTGAAATTTTATTTTAGTGGGGTCTTATTGCCATTGCCTTCCTTCCTACAAAGCAATGTAATGTCACTCAGCCAGTGTGTCATGAACTTGACACATGAATTAACTGTGATACTGGAACTAAAGGTTGAGGAATATTTCTACTGAAGACATTTTCCTTTAAAAGCTCCATAAAATGGGCAGCAGAATTAATAGTTGCTTGTAAAGTGGTCATTTTCAAGTTGCTGGATGTAGCAAATACATGACTGATGGCACCCAGCATCTGCCATGATAAAGAAAGGATTTCTTAGAAGGACAGGGTGGTTATCCCAAAGCTTATCATAAGAAAGAAAAGGCAAGCCAGGCATGGTGGCAAATGCCTTTAATCCCAACACTTGGGAGGCAGAGGTAGGAGGATCATCGAGAGTTCGAGGCCACCCTGAGACTACATAGTGAATTCCAGGTCAGCCTGAGCTAGAGTGAGACCCTATCTCAGAAAACAAAAACAAAAACAAAAACAAAAAAAGAAAGAAAGAAAGAAAGAAAGAAAAA
Organism: Orientallactaga sibirica; assembly: GCA_036365145.1. NCBI lineage: Eukaryota > Metazoa > Chordata > Mammalia > Rodentia > Dipodidae > Orientallactaga > Orientallactaga sibirica. The sequence continues at coordinate 28,603,989 of JAEOAD010000026.1, read as the reverse complement.
AGAAAGAAAAGGTTCTTGAGGACCGTCTAGTGAGGAACACCTCCACAGATGGTAAACACCATGTGGAGTGAATGCCCGGCTCTGTGTAAGCCTACTTGAAGGCTAATGCAGAGTCTGTTGTGTTAGACACTGTGCTAGACATGCAGACAGAGCAGGGGGTGAAGCACATTGCTTTCAGGGAGCTTGGGTTTGAAAGGAGGAAGACAGAAAAGCTAATAAGGATATAAAATATAGGAAAAAAAAGTTTTAAAACTGTTAGGAACTCTGGCAGGTAAGCACTAGGTAAGGGAGGAAGGAAATTCTTTCCTGAGAAGAAAATTTATGGGCTGTGCTTGTGTCCTTACAAACTCACTATGACAGTACTAGAACATCAGAAGATCACTAACTCAGGAGGGAGGAATCTTCATGATGGGGTCAGTGCCTTTATAAGAAGGTTGGAGGACTGGAGATGTAGCTCAGTTGTCAGAGTGCTTGTCTAGCATGCATAAATCCCTAGTTCAATCCCCAGTATCATATAAACTGGGTATATCTTTGCATGCCCATAATTCCAGCACTCAGGAAGTAGATGAAGAAGGATGAGAAGTTCAAGGTCATCCTCAGCTGCATAGTGAGTTTGAGTTCAGCCTGAGCTGTAGGAGATCATTATCAAACAAAAAACGTAAGGTGGTGATGGTAAAGATAATACCTGTGCAGTATTTAACATTATGCGCCAGGTACTATTCTAACACTGAATGCCAGTGACATTCAGTGACATTTAATGGTGACAAGTAAATAAACCAAGGCCCACATTTAAGAACCTCATCAAAGGGACACAGGCAGTAAGCTGCAGGCAGGCATTGATACAAGCAGTCTGGCTTACAGCACATGCTCCACAGTTAAAGGTCTCTTCCTAACCATCTTGTAACAGGGACACATTTATGTCTCTAGAAATATATAGACATGCTTAGTCATCCTTCCTCTGCTGCTGGCTAGCCATGAGGAATCACAGAATTGCTCCTGAGTCTTCATCAATACATTGGGGAACTAATTAATATCACCTGTTTTGAACAGCTGTTATTAAATTAAAATGAATTATGAGTAAAAAAGCTCTGAAATGAATTCCTAACACATGGAAACTGCTCAGAAAATAATTTTAGTATTGTTATTGTGATTATTACTTTTCACTAATGGGCAGAGCATAGGGAAAGAAGCAGTCACATTTAGAGAAGGCCAGGGACCACTGGTACGTCATCTCCTCTACATGTCCCTTATATTAGCTACTGACAAACATATTCAGGGACCAGGGAGGAGTGAGCTACAGCCCACTGTCACCAGGGAGGGCTGCAGTGAACTAAAAGGAAGAAAGTGAGCAGAGATGAAATCCTATGATATCCAGTTGACCCCATGAAGAGACAGGAAGAATGAGTATTCAGAGATGAACCTGGGAATAGAATCCCCTGATTGATCACAGGAAGACACAGGTTGTGAAAGTTTAAACATCTCTGTGGAACCACTATTCATCATCATCTTCATTCATGAATCTTCCTTCATTCATTTTTTTTACCTCATTCTTTAATTCACTACTGAGATACTGGTTATGATGGAAACATAAACCATGAACTATCTTGTTATGTGAATAGTAGAGTCAGTCCCACTCACATACTGGTAATGGTTGTCATACAGTAAAAATATGAAAATACCTGGGCATGGTAGTCCATGCCTTTAATCTCAGCAGTCAGGAGGCAAAGGTAGGAGATTGCCATGAGTTCAAGTCAACTCTGAGACCACATAGTAAATTCTAGGTCAGGCTGGGCTAGAGTGAGACCCTACATGGAAAAACCAAAACAGTACTAAAATAAATATAAATATATGTATATATGTGTATGTGTAAATATGTGCTTATTGAATTCTAATTTTTAAAGTTGCAACCCTTTTATATCTGATACTTTAGCTGAAAAAAATTTTAATTTCTCATCCTATGATTGAATCCTAATATAGCACATAAATGTTACTCTCAGGAGAAAACTGAATTCATCAGTATATAATAAAAAGCAGTTACAGGAATCACTGCTGTTTTATTAAGCAAAATGTTGAAGAGTGCTATTTTTTAAAAAATGCCTTAGACTTCAATTTTCCAAAATGTCCTGAGATTACTCTCAGAATTTAACTAGGTGGAAGATAAATAAGAAAAGAAAGAGATAAATTGGACATTAAAAGGAAAAGAATGGAATTCTAACTAACACTATTGACTTTGCATTTTATGAGAAATATAAGCAATTTAAAGGCACATTTTTGCAATAAAAGTTACCAAGTTAGAGATGCTTCATAAAGAGACAAATTATGTGACCCTGAGGACAATACTATATTGTACTGTGACCAGTTGGTAAGGCTACCAGATAAAATACATGATAAGTGTACTTTCGGAGTTTCTTTTATAGAGAGATGTAATTTTAGGGGAAAAATATAAGTATATTAAAAATGATGAAGGTGAGCCTGCAGAGATGCTCAGTGGATAAAGTGCTTGTCATACAACCAGGAGAACTGGAGTTCAGCTCCTAGTGTCCACATACATGCCAGGTGGGAACAGTGGCCTACCTGTAGTCCCAGCTCTTGAGAGGAAGAGAGAGGATCCCAAGGGCTCACTGAGTAGCTGGACTAACCATATTGCTGAGCTCCAGATTGAGTAAGTTACCCTGCCTCAAAAAATTGTGTAGAGGATTTCTGGTCAAGATGGCATTCACCTGACCATACTTCACCTCCTGGGGCAATAATAGGCAAGATCTATGGATATTTAAGGTCAACAAGTCCTACCAGACCTACAGTGGAGGGCATGGAGGACCCAAGTAGGAAATCCACTGATTCCCACACTCTAAGGTAGCCCACCAGTCCCCCAAACCCCTCAAGCAGCTATCTCAGCTGCCATTCCAGCTGCCACATCAGTTTCCACACCATGGATGAGGTTCTTTCCTGAGCTACCTGTAGGATCTGTGGATCAGGCCTAGGTACCTCTCACTTTCCCTGCTCCAACTGGCTCTCATTTCTTTCTTCCTCCAGTGGCTTTCCACTCTTTCCCCACCACCAGGTCTGCTGTCCCATCACCCACCCACCCCACCATGCCATCAGACTGTGCCATCCGATCACCCCATCCCACCCCACCATGCCACTAGACCATGCTGTCCCATACCCCTGCAATGCCAATGGACTGGCCATCAAATCTCCTACACCTGGCTGCAATACCAGACCATGCCATCCCATAACCCTGCCCCACCATGCCACTGGACCATACCCCCTTACCCACTGTGTCACCAGACTGTGCCATTCCATCCCCCAGTCCCACCACCTGCCAACAGAACCTGCCATTGGGTCTCTGGGTCCCCACAAGGACTGTGTCAATTCTTCCTGTCTGAGCAGACAGGGCTCTTGCCTTCAATAGCCTAATCTAGTCAAACATAAAAGGGAAAATCACTGAAGACACTTTAAGGGTAAACTGCAGCTTTCTCCTCATTAAATAAGATTCTCACACTATTTTTGGCAGACCACAGCACAAAAGGAATAGCATGAAACATCAAATGGAAGTAACCCCAACAAGGTTGCCTAGTCCCACAATGGAAATTTGTAATCAAAACACAGAAGAGACAACAGGATCCAAACCCTGAAATGAAAACACAACATATGTGACCCTGACCAAGCAATTGGCAGAACTTGCAGAAAATCAAAACAACCAACAATTGTGTGAATGCTGTCCTTGCTAGGTTGAACCTGATAGAAAAAAGCAGGGAGTCTTCCAAAGAGAATTAAGTGATATTAAGGAGATCAAAAAAACAAACAAAAAAAAGAGGATCTCAATAATCTTCTGGCTAAGCTCAATGAAGACATAAATAAGTGCAAGGATAAATTCCAAGAGACATTAAGAAAATCAGCAAATGACCTGAAAAAGGGAACTTGACAAAGGAATGAATACTGTAAAGAAAAAGGCAATAGAAAATACAAACCAAATTGAACAAGTACAAATCTCTCTAGAAGCCCTCAAGAACAGAGTTAGTCATGTGGAGGACAGAATCTCAGAAGTGGAAAACAAGACAAAAGAAACAGTTCATGCATTCAAAAACTTGAACAAGTTCAAAAACTTTTGTGAACAGAACATGAAGGAACTGTGGGATACCCTTAAATGTCCCAACATTCAAATCATGAGTATACCAGAAGGGGAAGAAATTCAGACCAAAGGCATGAAGAACTTATTCAAAAGAGAGTCCCATCAAGATACAAGAAGAAAACAGAACTCCAAACAGACTGGACCAAAGGAGAGACTCTCCAAGACATAATATCATTAAGAGTCTAAACAACAAAAACAAAGAGAAAGTCCTAAAAGCAGCAAGAGAGAAACAACACATTGCATATAAAAGTTACCCCATCAGAATTACCTCAGACTTCTCAATGGAAATCCTGAAAGCCAGGAGGGGCCTGGACTGGAACACTACAAAGTATAAGAACTTATGGCTTCCAACCCAAAGTACTATACCCACAAAAATATCCCTCAAAATAGATGGCAAAAGAAAAACTTTGCATGATATAAGTCAGTTCTACAACTATATGAACACAAAGCCAAACCTACAGAGAGTACTTCAGGGAATTCTCCACACAGAAGAGTCAATCAACCTCAAGAGCATACAAGAGGCAGACCACAATAACTGAACCCAGAGAAGGCTCAAAAAACTACAAAGCCCAAGAAAACACCAAACCACATAAAGCACTATATATGGCATGGATTAAATCAAATCTCACAGTTATTACACTAAACATTCATGGCATTAATTCACCCACCAAGAGACACAAATTAACAGGGCAGATTAAAAAAAAAATAGACCCCTCAATCTGCTGTCTTCAGGAAACCCACATTACCACTAAAGACAAGATACTTCCTCAGAGTGAAAGAGTGTAAAATTATACACCAAATGAATGTAAATAAGAAACAAGCAGGCATTGCTATACTAATATTGGATAAAATAGACTTCAAACCAAAAGTAATCAAAAAAGACAAAGAAGGCCACTTCTTACTTACCAAAGGAATGATCCAACAAGAGGAGATCACAATCATCAATCTTTATGCACCAAACACAGGTGCACCACAATTCATAAAACAAAACCTACTTGATAACAAAACAGAAATAAACATCAACACCATCACAGTTGGTAACTTCAATACTCCACTATCAGCAATAGATAGATCATCCAAACATAAAATCAATAGGGAAGTAAGAGAGCTCAACAGTGCCATAGATCAACTAGACCAAACAGACATCTACAGAACATTCTACCCAAAATCTACAGACTACCCATTCTTCTCAGCAGCCCATGGAACCTTCTCCAAAATAGATCATATACGGGGATAAAGCCTGCCTCCATATATTTAGAAAAATTGACATAATTTCCTGCATGATAACAGAAAACAATGCTGTAAAGCTAGAAATTAACAACAAGAGATGCTCAAGGAACTCCATCAACTCCTGGAAACTGAACAACACACTTTAAAACTATAAATGGGTAGTGAATGAAATAAAAAATAAACTTACAAAATTTCTAGTATTAAATGACAATGAGAACACATTGTACCAAAACTTATAAGATACAATGAAGGCAGTCTCCTTAGAGAAAAATTCATAGCACTAAATGCCTTCATAACAAAGACAAAGAGATCCCAAAATCAATAACCTAACCCTCTATCTAATGACATTGATGAAATTGATGAAACAAAGAGCTGGTTCTTTGAAAAATAAACAAGATTGATAAACTGGTGGCCAATTTGATTAAGCAAAAAAAGGGGGGGATGTTTCAAATTAACAAAATTAGGGATGAAAAAGGAGACATCACAGCAGACATAACTGAAATTGGAAGAATTATCTGGACTTATTTCCAAAACTTCTACTCCACAAAATTGGATAATCTAGAAGAAATGATAAATTTCTGGACACATACAACCTACCAAAACCAAACTCAGAGCAGATTAATCTCCTAAACAACCTATCACACCCATTGAGATTGAAAAGGAAATCAAAAGCTCCCCAAACAGAAGTGTCCAAGACCTGATGGTTTCTCAGCCAAATTCTATTTAATCTTCATGGAAAAATTGAAACCATTTTTTCTCAAACTATTCCACATAATCAGAGAACAGGGAAACCTCCCCAATGCCATTTATGAAGCTAGTATCACCCTAATACCCAAACCAGACAGATATACAACAAGAAAAGAAAACAATTGGTCTGTATTCCTGATGAACTAAGACAGAAAGATCCTGAACAAAATCTTCACAAACCAAATTCAACAACACATCAAAAGCATTATCCACCTTGATCAAGTAGGGTTTATCCCAGGAACATAGGGTTGGTTCAACATATGGAAGTCTGTCAATGAAATGCATCACACAAATCAACTTAATCACAAAAACCATATGATCATTTCAATAGATACAGAAAAGGACTTTGAAAAATACAACATCACTTCATGATCAAAATGTTGGAGAGAATAGGTATGGATGTGTTTATATCTCAACATAATTAAGGATATATATATATATATATCTCAAATAAAGCCCAAGTAATACTTAATGGGGAAAGACTCAAGTAACTCCCATTGAGATCAGGAACAAGACAGGGGTGCCCACTCTCACCTCTGCTCTTCAACATAGTACTAGAAATCCTAGCCCAAGCAATAAGACAGAAGAAAGATATAAAAGGGATAAAAATTGGAAAGGAAGAAGTTAAATTAGCCCTATTTGCAGATAGCATGATTCTATACATAAGTGACCTGAGAGCCTCCATCTGAAAACTCTTAAAGGTGATTAATTCCTTCAGCAAACCAGCAGGATACAAAATCAACACACAAAAAAATCAGTAGCCTTTCTATATGGAAAGGACAAAGATTACAGAGAAAGAAATTAGCGACATTATCCCATTTTCAATAGCAACAACAACAAAAATACCTTGAAATAACACTAACCAAGGATGTGAAAGGCATATATAATGAAAAAATAAAAACACTCAAGAAACAAATTGAGGAGGACTTGAGAAGATGGAAAGTCTCCCATGCTACTGGATGGGCAGAATTAACATTGTGACAATGGCAAATCTACCAAAAGCAATATACATATTTAACCCAATACAAATAAAAATACCAGCATTATTCTTCAGAGAGATAGAAAAAAAATGATCTCAAAATTTATATGGAATGGCCGCAGGCCTGAGATATACAAGTATATCCTCAGGCAAAGCAACACCTTTGGGGTCATCACCATACCTTATCTAAAGCTATATTACAAAGCCATAGTAACAAAAACAGCATGGTACTGGCATAATTACAGGATTATAAACCAATTGAACAGAATTGAGGATCCAGACTTTAGGTCAAGTAACTACAGCTACTTGATCTTTGTCAATGGCCCTAATAATGTAGACTGGAAAAAAGACAGCATCTTCAACAAATGGTGCTGGACAAACTGGATAATCATATGCAGAAAAATGAAACTAGACTCACAGATATCACCATGCACAAAAATCAAGTCTAAATGGATCAAAGACCTCAATATAAGACCAGAAACTCTGCTACTACTGGAAGAAAAAATAGGAGGAACTTTCCATGATATAGGAATCAGGAAAGACTTCCTTAACAAAACCCCAGTAGCTCAGGAACTTAAACAATCACTCAATCATTGGGCTCTCATGAAGCTGAAAATGTTTTTCACAGACAAATTTACCATACACAAAGCCAATAAACTGCCCACAGAATGGGAGAAAATTTTTGCCAGCTATACAACTGACAGAGGCCTAATTTCTAGAATCTACAAAACTCAAAAACCTAAACAATAAAAAAAAAAAAATCAAACAACCCATTCACAAAGTGGATCAGAGAACTAAATAGGGAGGTCTCAGAGGAAGAAATTCAAATAGTAAACACACACTTAAGAAAATGTTCAACATCCCTAACCATCAAGGAAATGCAAATTAAAGCAACTATGAGATTCCAACTTACCCCAGTAAGGATCAAATGAAAAAAATCAAATGAAAGCAAATGTTGGTGAGGATGTGGATAAATAGGAACCCTGATTCACTGTTGGTGGCAATGTAAGCTGGTACAACCAGTATGGAAAGCAATATGGAGGCTCCTAAAAAGGTTGACTATAGAGTAACCAACAGACACATTTATTCCCTTACTGGGCATTTATCCTAAAAGCTCCACAACTCAATTCAGAGATATTTGCTCAACCATGTTTATAGCTGCTCAATTCATAATAGCTAAGAACTGGAATCAACTCAGATGCCCATACTTGGACAAATGGATACCCAAGATGTAGAATATCTACACAATGGAATTCTACTTGGCAGTTAGGAAAAATGACACAATGAAATTTGTAGAAAAAATGGCTAAACTTGGAACATATCATGCTCAGTGAACTCACCCAATTACATAAAGACACTCATCACATGGTCTCACTCATCTCTGAGTCCTAACCTGAATAAGCCTGAGATGCTGACATGCCTAATAGGCATCTCAAGGACTGGACAATAGGAAGGATAGAGCTTGAGGGGAGGGTAAGAGTGGGGGAAGCACAAAGGTGTACCCAAATGGAACTAGTATCATAAAATCATATATCCTGGAAAACAGACTAGGCCCTGGAGAGGATGAGATGAGGGTTAACCTTAACTTTCTCTTGTTTCTCTCTCTTTTTTTCTTTCTTTTTAATATCTTCTTTCTTTTTCTTCTTTCTTTTCCCTTAGCACTAGCCTGTAACTCCCAGTACCAGGATATGGTTAATACCCACAATGAGCTATTGATCAGAGAGACCTACAAGGTTTCCCAAAAGAAGAAAGTCTTCTGTCAGAGCACTTGATTACCCACCAGAGGTGGTTAATGGTAAGACCCTACTGCCAAAGATACCATATGCTGTTGGTACAGAGCATGGAAAGACCTGACTGGAATATTGAAGAGAGCCAGACTCCAGATAGTTAGCCTGTCTAGTGCTAGAAGGTGCTACATGAGCTACTGGGGGAAAGTGACCAACATCTGTCAAAGCAACTTGAGGTCTAAGCAGCTCAGAAGCAGATAACCTGATGTGATGCTGACACATGTGCAATAGTGGCACACAGCCATGGTGGGTAACCAGCTGTTCTTGGATTGGCTAACAGATACACTCTGTGGAAAGGAACCCATATTTGGAACTGGGAAACAAGTCAGAATCATATCCAGATAATTATTTTGCTTTCCAATATCAAGCTCCCACAAATCTTGGGTTACAAAAGTGCCTACGCCCATTAAATTCTCTCTAAACTACTAATAGTTATCCCATTTAACCTGTGCTGACTTCACTCCCCATTGGAGAATGTGCTTCTCTTTTTTAGTTGGAAGTGGGACCTGAGGAGAGAAACAGCCCACTGCACTTCACCAGGGCCCCAGCTGAAACCATAGAGAAAGTGGGGAAATGAACAAGAGTGCTGCTTTCTCAGTGATATCATCATAAGGGTGAAAGAGATACACTAAAGACACTCAACTCCCACCAAATCAGAGATAAAGAGGATCCTAAGAGCCCATCACTGAAGTAGACTTAAAATGAACCCAACATGGCTCAGGGAAATTCATGGAAGAGGGCGTGAAAAGATTGTAAGTCACAAGTTGGGACATTATGCAGAGACATTGCCTGTCCCCCACAATTGTTGGATACCCCCACAATGCACGACCCACAATCCCCATTGTGATAACCAGCATCCCCTAGGAGGAGGGTTCCTTTGGAGGGGGGCAGGGGTGAGGGTAAGGATGGTACCAACATGTACTGTTTACATGCTGAGTATGTCCATAACTAATAAAAATAGAAAAAATAATGTAGAAAATGTTTAAATACATCTGTTATCAACTTCAGTCTTCCATGTGCACACACCTGCATGTATATATACAGACATACACATACACAATACACACATAAAAAAAATTAAGAACAGCACAAATAACAGCAAATGTACACTTGGGGTGTTCAATAGCTATGGGTTTCTGTTTTATTTTAATTATGCTGGTTTTTTTGGCAGCTTAAAACAATGCACTTGAAGTCTCACTTGCTGTCCTACAGAAAATGAATTTATTTACCAAAGAGAACCTTGTACCATCACCACTGTGTTCAAGAACTAATTATAGTTAAGTCTCAACTATTAAGTATCAACTATTTATTCCATAAAGTATTGGACTCACACCACAGTGGAAAGTGAAGCAATTGTCATAATCATGACTTTTTAAAATAACTCATTAAACAATTTTAGTTTCATTTCCTTTTAATGCCTTGTAGGACTATAAGAAGAAAACCTAATTTTCATTCTAGGACTACATTAATAATGCCTCTCTTTACACATTTAAGAAGAAAACAGGTCTTATGGTCAGGACTTATAGTAGACAACAAAATTTTATAAAACTTATTATTATTTAAGGGAGGTATTTCATCATTAGAAAGATAATGTTGTTTGCTTTTATAGGTGATGCTAACTTTGCATTTTCCTATAGTGACATAAAGTTTCCTATTAAATGTTTTCATTTACATAGAACAATGGGACATATGTATGCTGAAATTACTTTATTTCATTGAGATTCATATGTGTAATATATCTTCATTGTTTTAGAAATGTATCTGTTTTATTCTTATCATTGTATATAATTCCACCATATACATTTATTGCAAAAGAAATTACTGTGTTCTTCATTGTTATTTGGCCATGACACATAGAAATGACATGTGCAGGCTAATACTTTGTGCATTTCTAGGGTGTCATAACCTCTGGAGGTAAGTGGCTGCTTCAGAAGTTATACCTATGTACAGCTAGGAATTCCCAAAGAGCTTGCATATTACATAATATTATGATATATTATGAAGTATTAAATATTTGGTGGGTGGATGAATAAACACATGCATCTTTATCATTTGAAATGAACAGCCTGGTTAGTGGGTGTGTGATCAGAATTGTTTCCTCTATGATTCATATATTGAAACCATAACCACCAACATGATATATGAATATGGAGCCTTGGAGAGGTGATTGGATTTAGATGAGGTCTTGAGAATGTATTAATGGTCATAAGACCATAAGACAACAGCTCTCTCTTTCTCCCATGATGGCACAGTGAGAAGCTGAGACCTTTCAAAAGGTACTCAATTCACTAATACCTTGATCTTGGACTTCCAGTCTCTATAACTATGAGAAATAAATTTCTATGGTATAAGCAACCAAGCCTATAGCATTTTGTTGCATCAATTTATGCTGATGATATATACATGATCCTGTTCAGAAAAACATTCATCACAGAGGATTGAGGGGGACTGCATATGAGGAAGTAAGAATAGAAAGCTGAATTCCATTCAAGATCATGTAGCCCAAAATTAATGACCACAGAAACCATCAATCCTAGCCATGTAAGGACAGTGGAAGAAATACCTGTGCCCAGGTGTCAGAGACAAATTAGAATCCTGCCAGAAGGACCATTCTCAGAGCTGGAGTACAAATGGAAATGGTCTAAGTCAGCTAGGACCATGGAGGGACATTTCATGGGAAATGAAAGACGCCAAGAGATTCTGTACCAGCAGCCTTGTCCAGCGTAGAGCATGAACCCAGGAAAATGTTTAGTTCTCTTCTCTACCCCAGTCTCTCTCCATCAGCCAAATCTCCCAGATCAGTGATCAGGGAGTCTTAATTTAGCCTGCAAGAATTAGGACCTATGACACAGAGAGGAGCCATAGAAGGGTGGGTATAGTAAACATAGGTGGGGATAGTAGTAACAACCAACATATACATCACCCCTGTGCCCTTAGCACAGGGACAAAAGAGGAGATGTAGAATAGCACCTTCACATTTTTTTTTCAAGTGTAGTTTGTGCCTCTTATTCCACGGAATGAGAATCACATGTATGCTCTATGAAAATGAACATAAGTTGGGAAGGGGAAAGTGAAAGATGAGGGAATTATCATGGTTTATTGTCTATAATTATGAAAAATGTCAATAATAAAAAATAAAAATAAAAAATGTTTAAAAAATGAACTTAAAGTCTCTCATTCTAAATTACATTAAATTCTTCTTTACAGAAAGGAGTCAGTTCAGTACAGAACATACTGAAGTGAGAACTGGCTCTCAGGATGTCACAGCTGAATCAAAGCTTGACCACAATCCCACATCTTCTCTGTGAGAAGAAAGAACAAGGATTCAGGCTGCCTATGAAGATCTCATGGGAGCATGTCTCAAGCCCTTACCAGCAGCCTCAATTTCCACAGGTTAGCAGTGATGCTGGCTTCTTCCTTGAGCTCAGGAAAGCATTAGCTTTTACCAGATGAAGAATCTCCCACTGCAGCCTTCAGAGCTGACAGAAGCACCAGATGCTACACTAAAGACAGTCCAATATTCTCCCAGTTCTCACCCTCTAGGGAGATGACATGTAATCTCTGTCTTTGAAGTTCAACATGACCTTCAGATCTACAGTCTATATAGGTAATTATTTGGTAAATGGCTGAAAAAAGAACACAGTAGCGAGGTGCTTGGGGTCCTGGAAAGCCCTTTAACCCTAAACCCTAGGCTTGTTTCTAATTTTTTTTTGGGGGGGAGCGAGAGAGACACAGAGAGAGACAGCGAGAGGGGGAGAGGAAGACAGATACAGATGGGCACGCCAGCAACCTCTCAGCTGCTGCAAACGAAATCCAGATGTGTGCGCCCCCTTGTGGTCAAGTCCAGCATTGCACCCTTGCATCACTTTGCATCTGGCTAAACGTGGGACCTGGAGATTGGAACCGGAGTTCTTAGGATTAGGAGGCAGGCGCCTTAACCGCTAAGCCATCTCTCCAGCCCTTGTTTCTAATTTTAATCAAAGAATTGAATAAAAAAGACTGAGAAGGATAATTATTAAATTATTATATTTATTATATTTATTGAGGGAAGTACACAGCAAGGAAAGGGGCCCACATAGCTTGAGATCCCACATGGAGGGCCTAGAAAAACTGTGGAAAGAAAAGAGAGAAAAGAAACTTCAAGGAGTTCTTGCCATCAGGGGAGTTCGAGGGGATAACCCATGTGGAGATTAAAGGATATGGGAGGTCCTCCCCTCAGCTCAACCTTGGGGCTTGGGGCAAGCCAGCCCTGGCCCAGCCAAGGGAAAAACCCATAGCTGGAAGTTCCCAGGTAGTCAGAGAGCCTGCCCTCCCCTAGCAAAGGTATTTATAACCTTACAGTTGTGAGCTTCTTTGGCTCAGGTGAATCATAGTGACAGCTTGTTGGGTAGGGCTAGGGGCTATCTCAGGAAGAGGCTAGCCCTGACACCAAGATCCAGGGGCTGAACGTGACCAACCACAATGTTTAAATCCTAGGAAAGTCTTCTCTTAAAGACCAGGAGAGGTCCTAGTAAAACATATTTGACTCATAGTTATTGTTCTGAGGCCAAAATGCCTCTGACTTATAACCTCCATTTGGTTCCCATATTAAGTCAGTGTGATGTTAATTTCCAGCCCTGCATTAGTAGAATCCTCCTAGCAATAAAAGAGGATGGGAGAAATAAGAAGTCTGGCCAGACCCCCCCTGTCATCCCTTCCCATTGCACCTGTCACAACACAGAGCATAGCAAATGTCACAGGCTTCTGTATAGTTCTATAACTAGCCCAGAAATGACAGGTGTCCCAGCCCATCATTCTCACGTGTGTGTGTGTGTGTGTGTGTGTGTGTGTGTGTGTGTGTGTGTCACAACACAGAGCATAGCAAATGTCACAGGCTTCTGTATAGTTCTCTAACGCCCATGCTATATATGTATAGTGTTTGCACATGTGTGTGCACAGTTGCATATACCCTATGAAGAGGCCTGAGAGAACATGGAGTGTTCTCTATTGCTTATTCGCTTGATTTTCTTGAGATGGAGTCTCTCACCAAACCCACAGATGCCATTTTCAGTTGATCAATAAGCCCTAGGCTGGCTTTCTTTCTTTCTTTCTTTCTTTCTTTCTTTTTTTTTAAGCCCTGGGCTTTCTGATTTCCATCCCTCACAGAGGTGGGGTTAGAGGCCTGTGTGGACACACCTAGCCACATGTGTGCTCACACACCTACACATATGCATGTGCATACTACACATACACCCCCACACATGTGTTTCACATACATATAAGCACATACATGTACCGCTACACATGTGTTCACATATACCTACACAAATATACTCCCACCCCCAAACATGTGCTCCCACACACCTACACATATGCATGTGCATACTACACATGTGTTCCCACACATACACACATGCATGCACCCCTATTATATGTGTTCCCACACACCTGCACATGTGCATGCATACCACATATGCATAAATAAAAGAAAAAAACAAATTTTAAATAGATTTGTGATATGATCTATAAACCTAGATATATGTTGTGGTCAGGTTCGCATTGCTGGCAGAAATCAATCACCCAACCAAGAGCAGCTTGTGGGAAAAAGGTTTATTTTGGCTTACAGACTCAGGGGGAAGCTCCATGATAGCAGCAAAAGGACGGGATGAGTAGAGGGTGGACATCACCTCCTGGCCAACATCAGGTGGACAACAGGAACAGGAGAGTGTGCCAAACGCTGGCATGGGGAAACCGGCTATAACACCCATAAACCCATTACCAACAATACGCTGCCTCCAGGAGGTTTTAATTTCCAATTGTCATCAGCTGGGAAACCTAGCATTCAGAACACCTAAGATTATGGGTGCCACCTTAATCAAACCACCACAGTATATGTACATAGAATATGCAATCAATATATCAAAAAGGTATTTGCTCCCCCATGTTTTAGAAGCAGTATTCACAACAGCCAAGAGATGGAATGAACTTGTGTTCACGGTAGATGAATGAAAGAGAAAATGGTATGCATAAGTAGTGGGAGTACATGAAATAAACCAGGAGAAAGCAAGTGACCACTATGATTTTCACTGTGTGGATCTAAAGCAGCTGTGTGACAGACCTAGAGAGGAGGTGTAGTGGGGTCCAGTGTCACACAAGTAAGACCACTGACTCACAAAGTGCTGAATGTGAACCAACACACCGGGACTGCACATCAGAATTTGGGATCTCAGAGAGCAGCCCCAAACTGCTTGGATCATCAGCTTTTATTGGAGAAAACTACAAAATGGTTATTGCAAAAACAGGATGGGAGTTAAACCATAAATCACAACTCATATGTTACAGTTATAGCTATAAAAGTAATTTTAAACATAAAGGGGAATTCAGCGCACTACAGCAGGGACATTCCATTCTTAGATTATAGGGAAGAAAAAACAAAACAAACTCATGAACAGATATGTTGGTCAGGTACAGGAAGCACCTGGGGGGGTGAGAGATAGGCCTGTGACCAAGAGTCTCTGAATGTCCCTTTTATCTTCCCTTAAGGATTTTGTTTAACAATGTAGGTCCAGGGTAATGCTATTCAAACCAGCAGAGCATCCTGTTTATCTACCACCCCCATCTGCGTAAGCAAGTGTTTCATTCCATTCTTTTATGAGCTCCTACAAGGAAGTGACTTCTAGTTTTCTCTAAGCTTGATATAAAAAAATGTAGAGAAATATAACATTTTTCTCCTTTTACATTTCCCTCTTTGATATGGCCCTGAGTTAAATCTTTGATTCATGAAGGATAATGTCTAGGGTTTGTTCAGTTTCAGATAGGGGGATATACTGTGTCTGTAATACCATAAGCTTAACAGAACTAATTCTATTTTTAACATATCTGACCAAAGTATTAATAATGCAGGGTTCTATGGTGAGGCCTAGAAATATTAACAAAAGTGGGCTGGTGACTGCAGAAATAAGAGTAGTTAACTATGAAGACCAATTGTACATAGACTAAAACCAGTTTCCAGTAGCCTGTCTTTGGAGTTCTCTAAGGTGTTTCTGGTTATTCTGGACTGGTTAGCATAAAAGCAACAAGTGTCACCTAGGGCCATACATACACCCCCATGTTTCATGAAGAGTAAATCAAGCCCCTGTAATGCCCAGTTCACGATGCCCCCAGTGACCACCAAGGAAGACCAAACACTTATACAAACACAAAGAGCTTTACTTGGGCTTAAGCTCGGTCTCTTGCCTTCACCAACACAGTGGATCCATGCAAGAGCCCGGAGAAGCAGAAAAGTAGGCTTTTTATTGAGGTTTGAGCAAGAGGGAGAGGACTATCACCTACGCAACTACATGATTGGCTAATTTGAACATTAACTGTACTTGGGGGTTCTTGATTGGTCTTAGGATTTTGGTGGGCTAGGTCTAGGGGAATTTCAAACTTAATTGGCTCAGCAAGCAGTGGTTACATTTGAACAGGTTGGCACACACGGTTACATTCATTTGATTGGTTGACATTTACAAAACTCTGAGACGGTGGATCTTATTGGGCCATCCAGCCCAGGACCATAAGAATGTTGAGTCATGCTCACACAGCAAGTTTATGGTTTTTCCTGGTACTGCTTGTTCTTCCCTTGATTCTGAGAACTCGCCCTTGTGGCCTACAGAGTGACTGAGGCCTGTCATGGTGCTATTGTGGCCTGGGTCTTTCACCCCCTTCTAGTTTGTAACACAACCTCAGCTAATGAATCTACCTGTTGTTCTAAGCCAGTTTTAGAGCTTTCTAAGTGGCCCCGATCTTGATTTATTTGTTCACTAAGTAGTCTAAGATTTTTGGCTCCTATTACTAGAGAGGCAATGCCTAAGACAGCTCATCCTGCAATACCAACCCCTAGCAAGAGTGGAACCAGTATTGGGGCAGCTCTTTTGACTCTCCCTGATACAGTGGAAATCAAAACCATATGTTCTCTACCTGATGTTCCATCATACAAGTAAACTTGTGGGATAATATGGGTCAGTATACATAGCTCATTAGGATCTTTGAAAAACTCTAAACTTATTCAGGGAGTAAGGCCATTAGTACATGCAAACCAGGTAGTAGGTGGGCTCTTAAGAAGGGTTTCTTCTGGTTTTAGATTTAAAGGGGAAGGGGTTAGAGGGCTTGAGACATAGTGCTTTCCCTAACATCTCCTAGTGTTAACACTGGCTTAGGTCCTCCCCAAGGGCATTCTTTGTCTGCCTTGTACATTTGAGCTTTCTTATTTGTAGTTCTCCCTCTCCTATTGTACTATTAGTACTTATTCCCACATAATAGGGAGGTTTTAGGTTTAAGCAGAACCAAGATTCCTTGGTTAAATTCACATCAGTTGCATTGACAAAGGGACATATTGTGTTTAACCTAAAAAGGATAGGATTGGGGGGTGGGGACACTCCCAGGGAAGGAGGGACAGAGGTGGGGCCATTTTTATTTTTATTGATGACTTGAAGGGGAGGGATTAGAGTGTCTTGTGTTTTAGGAATAGTAGGCCTGACTTCAGGAGGATCCAGGAATATATCCCATTTGGGTCCTATAAGCTGTATTGGGGGAACTACTTTCTTTGGATGGTAAACTTGGTGCCTGGGTCTCCCCCTGTTGATACTTCCAGATTCCCCAAGTCCTTCCTTCCTTCCTGTTAAGGAGAAAGGGTCCCAGCTGTAAAGGGTAATAGTAACTGGATTACAATACCCAAGGGCTTTACAGCTATCATTGGACTCTATCTTAAGGGATATGAAGGGGTTCTTATCTATCCAGGGTGATATGGTTTCACATTTCAAACTTGCACAGTGGTATTGGTTTTCCCCTTGACAAGATGGTCCCCTATTTGCAGGGCAGGCATAGTATTGGGCTCCCCTTATGGCTTTTTCAAAGGGGAGACAACCACATCCATTCCAACATGTTAAGTGGCTTCCAGTCCCTGTAATTGCCCATAGAGGATTCCTATTACCCCCAATCTTGCCTAAGTCCCAAGATTGGGCCATAGTTTACAGAGATCTAGTTTAAATACTGGAGGGGCATTAAGGGTCCTTTCTGCTAACTTGGTCCTTATTTCCCTTGTCATGGTATCTTTTAATTCCCATTCCCAAACCCTAGGAGTGTAGACATTTTCTTGTGTGGTAAACTTTAGAGAGTTTAGTAACAACAAGTTCATGAACAAAAGAGTCTTATCTTTAGTGCATCCCTTGGAGGTTTTAGGATTCACCATCTAGTCTGGGATGTTCTCAGGTAGTGTTGTCTTTTTAACTTGAGAGTGGTGGACCGAGGTGTGAATTCTGTCCACTTTCACAGCCATTGGTGTGGTCAGGATGACTTGATGAAGACCTTTTCCAATGAGGATCCATGCCTCAGAACAATGTTTTCTCATGCAGACTCTGTCTCTCTGCTAAAAAGGATGGGGGCAAACAGGAGATAACTGAAAAGCAGCCCTGACTGAAGAGGCAATGGACCTTTTGTAAGGCTTGTACAGACTGGAGGAGTTTTTCATTATTAAACTTAGTCACTGGTTGAAGTCCCATTCTAGGTAGGATGGGAGGGGGTTTTCCAAACGCAATTTCAAATGGAGTAATTCATTTGATGTATAGAGTACATCTGGCCCTTAATGGGGCAAAGGGAAGGAGTCCCACCCAACCTTTGCCATTCTTCAGGGTTAATTTAGTTAATGTCTCCTTTAAAGTCCGATTCATCCTCTCTATCTGTTCTGAACTCTGGGGATGGTAAGCACAATGTAATTTCCAATTAATCCCCAATGTTTTAGTTAATTCTTTAATAACTTTGGATACAAAGGCAAGTCAGTTTTCTGATCCTATCATGAGGGGCAATCCATATCGGAGAATTATTTCATCTAGTAATTTCTTTGCTACTATCTGGGCTGTCTCAGACTTGATTGGAAATGCCTCTACCCATCCCAAGAAAGTATCAACATACAGAAGCAGATACTTAAACCCATATTGGCCTGGCTTTACCTCAGTAAAATCAACTTCCCAGTATCTTCCTGGCTCCATCCCTCTTTCTCTTGACCCCACTGGTGGCACCTTACCAGAGGAGGCATTTGTCTGTTATCAGGCCTGACAGTGAGTGGTGGTGTCCTTGATGATTGAGTCCAAACCTGGGAAGAAAAACTATTTCCTCAGTTCAGATAGTTTGTTGCTGCCTAAGTAGATTCCTTCATGTAGTTTTCTAGCCAGTCTCCATCCCGGAGGTTGGGGCAGCAACAGCCTTCCATCCTGCAGTATACCATCCTTGTGGAGTCTGCTCCTTCATCAGATGAGAGATCAGCCATATGTCCTGTTTTGTGTATGTCGGTCTCTCAGGAAGATTGGGTGCTGGGAGGGTGACCAGACAATCTGACATATGCTGAGAGGCTGCACTTTTGCTGCTAGGTCTGCCAGTCTGTTCCCTCTTGCTTCTGTGGTCTCCCAGTTCTGATGGCCTGGACAATGAATTATAGCCACTTTGGCAGGCACCCAAATGGCAGCCAATAAGTCCAGAATTTTATTTTTATTTTTGATATCTTTACCTTCTGCTAATAGCCTCATTCCCAGTAGATGGCCCCATGGACACAAGCTGTGGCAAAAGCATAATGGCTGTCTGTGTAAATATTCACTGTCTTGTCTTTTCCCAATATCAGAGCCTTAGTCAATGCTATCAGTTCAGCTTTCTGAGCTGATGTACCCTGAGGCAGAGCCTCAGCCCACAGAATTTCTTCCAAAGTAACCACAGCTGCCCCTGCATATCTGATTCTATCCATGACAATGGAGACCCTGTCTCAAACAAAATAAATGAATAAATAAGAAGAACTTAGGAATTTGCAATAATTTTCTAGGATGATACATCTATGCTATGCTTGTCTTCTTACAGTAATGATGCGGACTTTCCATTTGTATTATGGACATCATTTCATCATTTTCTCTAATCCATATGTATGTATATTTATAAATATATTTCTATATTAGAAGATAAATAAATGGCAATTATATTCTATACTACAATGTGGCAAGTATTTTGTAATAAAGATACATAGAAATATTTACATAAAATGCCAAAAATTAATAAATGTCACCTTTAGAAAGGAGGGAGAAAAAGTATGGGAACAATAGGCTTTCAGAAACCCTCAGAATCTAGAGGATAGACCTGGAAGCTCCCTTAAGACTAAAATTTTCAGGAAGAAAGTATATTGAGATCTGAGTCATTGCATAGACTTTCTGCTTCCAACACCACCCTGCCCTTAAGAGAGTCCACAATATGATCTCCAGCTGGAATGAGTTCTGTCATTAACAGACTCTCATTATTTCATTATTTGTAAATGTCATGGTGGCATTTCTCACTGCTGGCTATTGATACAATTACTTTCATTTCAGAAAATAAGTGGAGATATTTGAGATCATGATTAATGATATACTGATTGTTTGAATTTGTATTTGTTGCTAAATACAGAAATCTACAGCATAGGTGAGTGTGTACATTATACACAAATGTGTACTTGTGCATAAATGTCTATGCATCTGTTCATATGTGTTTGTGTTCATGTGTGTGTCACATTTTAATAGTTATTACAATTTCATCTTCCTGTTTCATAACAGTTATAGAAACATCTACTACAATGCTACTACTACTAACCATATGTTCTCATTTTATTATCTTTTAATGTCCATTCTGTTCACTAAGTTGCATGTTAGAACAGGGGAATATGCAGTGGGCTGTAGGTTACCCCAGACAGAACATTAGAACACAAGATCACTGTCTGGGGGATTTCCTTTCCTTTTCTTTTTCAAATCTTTCCTTTTATAATGAGGAAAACAATTCACTCTGAGGACTTGAAAGCTGTCCAGTTTTAACACTCACTAATATCCACTTTTCAAACTGAAGAGACATGGTGCTGCCTGAAGTTGTAGCATAGATCAGAGTCTGACTAGGACAGCTGTTCTATTGCTATGGTCACTTTTTCCAACTCATCACCCAAAGAGCAGCCTGCAAGGGCAGCAGACGTTTCCAGCCAGGGCCTCTGTGTCCCTGTATTTCTGCTGGGCTGTGCCCAATGTCATTCCACTCTGAGCCATCATCCTTGTGATCATGAAATGAAGTGTGTTGCAAAGGGCTGCAGGATGAAGGGCTCCCAGGCAGTGTGCAGCAACTCCCAACTCAGCACAGGTCAGCACACAAATCTCAGGTTTAGGCTGTGAAACCTCCCTTTCCCTTTGCTGTTCTGGAGTCCAACTTCATTCAAAGAGTGTGAACCAAGTGTTCTGGATGAGATTGTAAGCTCCACACACACAAACACACACTGAGGCAGACAAAGAAATTGTTTGTAGGAAGAAATTTAGTTTTGTCTATCGTGTTTTCAAAGAAAACTCTATGAGAACTCAGTTCAGCTAGTTCTCTTCAAGGGTTATGGATGAAAGAAAGAAGAGCCTGTTTGTTAAAGTGTGAATCATTAAGTTTTGAAGAGAAACGTGATTTGTAATGCTAAGTGCTACAATCTCATTCTAATCTAATACAATTTTGGTGCTATGTGTAATGGCTACAATCATTCCATCAGGTTATCCAGCACTGAAAATCAACTTCTAATGATCCCATTGTAGACTCATCAGTACCTCTTCAGGTCATATAAGTAGTAATGTGTTTTTATATTTGTTTTCATGTTCATTTTCTCTTATTATGTTACATAGTTCTCTCTATATACTCCCATTTATAGTGCTAATTTGTGTATTTGCCAAGTATTATTTAATGAACTTTTTGTTTGTTTTTTCAAGGTAGGGTCTCACTGTAGCCCAGGCTGACCTGGAACTATGTAGGCTCAGGGTGGCCTCAAACTCACAGTGATCTTCCTACCTCTGCCTCCTGAGTTCCGGGTTTATTAAAGGCATGTGCCACCATGCCTGACTTAATGAACTTTTAACATGACCCTCTCTATTTTGGCATATGTATTTTAGTGTATGTGTGTGCATACAACATGACCTTCTTGGCTGTGGTAATGATGCAGGATTTGGAGGTTCACGAGGGGCCCCAAAATTTATGAAACCCTGTTTGGATTCTATACTATCTCTAACAAAGAAATGATAAAGATTAACTCAAGAGGGATAAATTATGTATTATTAATTATATTTAGGGAGAAATCACAAATTCTGGGGTTTATTTAAGGGAGATTGGGATCTAGAAAAGATAGCTAGGGTCATAAACATGTGGGAAGTAGAAAACATGCTGTCATGTGGAAAACAATGCATAGAAAAATTGAGGTCTTTATGGAAATAATGAAGTGGAACCACAAGCACATGGAGGGAAGTTAGGCTAAGGCTTTCAAGGAAAGACTGAGGTACAGCCACAAGAACATGGAGGATAGTTCATAAAGCTCATTTAAAAGAAACTTAGGCTTTTCAACAGAGATTGGAGTAGAGCTGCAAGCACATTGAAGGTAGAACTTAGGTGTATATTATTAGGAGCAACAGGAGTAAAATAGGGCACTACCTCAGCAGTGACAATATCACCATGGCAACCAGGGGCCACCATCAGAGACTGACCAGAGACCAGCTGCATGCTGATATGTGAATGAGCTAACCCTAAGGTGGCTATCAGTAGCCAGGATGACTGAGAAAAAATGGGTATAAAAACCCCAGCAAAAGCTCAGAACACTGTCACTCAGCTCAGACAGGCAGACTCCACGCCCCTCTCTGTGTTGACACCCACTGTGAGAAGCAGAAGCCCATGGGACCCCTTAGCAGCCTGGCACACACAGAGTGGAAAGAGTAGGACCTGGACCCTGGACGCCGCCTGCAGGCCAAGTGATGTTGCAAGTGAGTGCCTCAGGGCTTTAGGCTAGTTGAGAGGATAAAGGAGAAAGGGGCCTGGCTTAAATGACATGTGTGAAGAGTGAATAAAGTGTGGCAACCGAACTAACATAATCTGCCTCATTACTACTGAGTTTAGTGCTTGAGACAGGTGGCATAGTGGATGAGCTAAAGTGGAACTAAATTACATGTTTCTCACAGTGCAATTGGCATAAGGCGAACCACTACCCCAGCAATAGGCAGTTTCCTGAAGGGGTTTCTTGTTGCCCTCCTTCATGGTCCTCCAATGACACAGGTAGCAGTTAGCCACACAGTGGCGCTGTAGTCCTAAAATCAGGCACTGGAACTTGTCCAGAGATGTTTCAGGTCACTCTGAGGGAAGCAAAGTGCATGAATGCCACCCAAGGCAGTGCACAGACACCACGACTACGTGGTCGCAGGGAGCCACCCTGGATGAGAGACTGGACCCTATGATGGTATTATGGGCTTGTAAAGGTCCTAAGATGCGGTAGCTGGAGTAGGACCATGGCACTCAGGCAAGAGCAATCACCATATGGGAAAATGGTTTGCAAAAAGAATATTCAGGTTGGCTGAAAAAAAATTGGACCCCCTATTGGATCACAGGGCTTGAAGGAAGCTGATATCTCCCGCATCCCTCTCCCTCCCTCCTCCCTGCCTATACCTCACAAGCCAGTGCGGCCCCAGCTATGACCAATCAGATGGCCCCATGTAAGCTGAGGGGGGCAGAGAGTAATAGAAAGTCATGGCTCGCAGAGCTTCTCTTCATCTGCACCGGCCCCCTCCCTTCTGCCCACCGCCTTCCACTCCGCTCCTGGCGGAGGAAGTGAGATCAGAGGCCCCACGTGAGCGGGTTGCAACACGTGCAGCTGCCTAGAGAGAGGGAGCTGGTAGAGCGGGTATCCTAAGTCAGAGCCGCCACTGCCTGGCATCCGCTGCAGGGGAGGAGCAGCAGCTGCCGCCCAAGACTGGGCCCATAGGGAGGAGAAGGTGAGAAGATGGCAAGCGACCCCAGCACTGCCGATAGGAACTTGGAGATCTGGAAGATCAAGAAGCTCATTGAGAGCTTGGAGGCGGCCTGCAGAAACTTTTACTGCACTGTGGCCCTAGAAAAGTACAACCGGATCATTCTTACATGTGGAAAGTTAAATTCAGCATAAAATTTGACATTCTGGTTTTCAGGCCAAGGTTATCACGGATTGGTAGATTTACAGTGATAGGATGACCACCTTCAATGGCCCGAGAATGATATCGTTGATCATTCCTCCCAAAGTCCAGATTTCACGAGTGGCAAAAATGAATTTGGAACTGCATCTAACATTAAGTCACGAGTAAACCGCCTTTCAGTTCTGGGAGACATTACATCTGTACAACAGAGACTCAGACTTTATAGCAAAGTACCTCCAAATTGTCTGGTTGTTTACTGTGGAACAATTGTAAAAGAAGAAGAAAAGGAAAAGAAAGTCAACATTGACTTTGAGCCTTTCAAACCAATTAATACATCCTTGTATTTGTGTGACAACAAATTCCATACAGAGGCTCTTACAGCACTACTTTCAGATGACAGAAAGTTTGGTCTTACTGTAATAGATGGCAGTGGTGCTCTTTTGGGTACACTACACGGAAACACAAGAGAAGTACTGCACAAATTCACTGTGGATCTTCCAAAGAAACATGGCAGAGGAGGTCAGTCAGCCCTGCATTTTCCCCTTTAAAGAATGGAAAAGTGACATAACTATGTTCGGAAATTAGGAAACTGAATTAAGTCAATCTGATATGTTTGATCAGAGGTTGCAATCAAAATTTTTTAAATTAGTTGATATTTCCTATGGTAGTGAAAATGGATTCAACCAAGCTACTGAGTTATCTACTGACATCCTCTCCAACATGAAGTTCATTCAAGAGAAGAAATTAATAGGGTGATACTTTGATGGAATTATCCAGGACACAGGCAAGTCCTGCTTTGTAGCTGAAGGCTTTGGAAATGGGAGCTGTAGAAATTCTACTAGTCTATGAAAATTTGGATGTAATGAGATATGTTCTTCATTGCCAAGGCACAGAAGAGAACATTCTCTGTTTAACTCCAGAACAAGGATAAATTTCACTTCACAGACAAAGAGATTGCACAGGAACATGAGCCAATTGAGAGCATTCCCCTCTTGGAATGGTTTGCTAACAACTATAAAAAATTTGGAGCTACATTAGAAATTGTCACAGATAAGTCACAAGAAGGATTCCAATTTGTGAAAGGATTTGGTGGAATTGGAGGTATCTTGGGGGTACCAAGTAGATTTCCAGGGAATGGAATACCAATGAGGAGATGATGAATTTTTTAACCTTGATGACTACTAGGTAGTCGACATGGGTCCTGCAAATCGTGCCTCACCCTCCAGCATCCAATCTAAGGATCATACCCGTGGTGAAATCCAAACAGATCCCTGTCTTATAATTGGAACATTTCCAGAACTCAATCCATGAGCATTGGATACAGAAAGAAAAGTGAAACAAACCAGACCCAACCCACACTTTGGTTTGTCATGGTGTCAGCTCAGTAGCCTACAACTAAATTCCCAAATGCCAATTTGGACTAATTTTTTTAAAAAAGAAAAGAAAAAAGAATCCCAGTTTTTACTTTTACTTGATGGTGAAATTGGTTGCTCTTGTATTTAATAACAAATGATTTTTTTAACCATATTAGAAGCAAAAATACTTTAACTGTTGTAAACCTTCAAAAGTTAATAGAGGTGAGATCATACTGGTTTTTCTTATTTTTGATTGGGAAAAATTAAATTGCTGCATTTTTCAGTGACCCACTTACATGGCATACTCATCTTAGACTGCATATGAAGAATTACATGTGGTTAAATGTTGGAACCATTTCTCTCTTGGTCTCTGCTTAATGTTGAAAGGGTGAGCTAATAAGAGGCAATATTAATGTCACTCCTTCATACTCCCTCCACCTCCCAGACTGTCAGTTTCAGAGATGCAGCTTGCATTGCAAAGTTAAATTGAATGAGGAAGCATTGGGGCCGGTATATTGTTTACCTCCATCTATTTGGCAGGCACATTTGTGCCCAGCATTTGGGAACCCTTTGTGTCACTAGCTTTGATACGGGTTCCTATAATCTCAGCCTACTATAAACCAGTATGGGGATATGATGGGGCTTCTGTGCTCTTGCTGGGATTGGGAAAAATAAAACATGCAATTTAAATGGAAGCCAAAAATTTAAAGATTATTTTATTTTGCTTGGGTCTACTCTCAGTAAAGGGTGGGGGTCATGTTTCCTTGTGTTGGATAGAATGAGATTATGTGAATGTTTTTTTTTTTTTTTTTTTTTTTTTTACAATGAACTGCAAGATTTTTCACAGGAATGGCAGACATGTATGACCATGTATATAATTATAAGCCCCTGGTAGGGTTGGAGCATCCTTTCAAATATGGGACTTAAATGAACCTCTTAGATGAGAAATTATGGGAGGGTGAGAAGGGCAGGGGTGGGATGGGACAGGACATAGTTTCTGGCACCATAGACTAAACTATGTTGGATCCAAAAGTTGCCCAGAAAACCTGAAGCTTATGCTTCACAGCTGGGCTGTAAGTCAGACTTGAACCTAGCTAAAGTGCAAGGTCATGGTGTGTTCAAGGTGGTGGCAGTGAACAAAGTGTATAGGATGTGTCCAGTGGTAGCAACAGACAAAAAAAGTATACTGAATGGATGTTGAAGGAACAAAGGTTTTAAAAGTCAATTGGTATCACCTTCACACTGACTTAGAGTAGTGGGGTTTGTTTTCAAATTGGGTACATTTAACACTTTAGTGTCTGACTACTGTTCTTCACTGACTCAATTCAGTCACTTGTAGCTTTATTGGTGTGAACCAACTCCTTGTTTCCAGGTTACAGACCTGCCTACTGTTCCAATAATCCTGTTTTACTTGAATGGAATATGTCTTAAATGTAAAGCTTCTGATTCTCACTCTGTACTCTGAGGTCCAAATGACTGTCATGTAACCTGATGTCTCAGCCCCCAAATGATAAGAGTCAATTCTGTGGTGTTCGATGGCATGTGTGATGTCACTGGAACAGGCTTTTGCTTTGGGCTCTGCTGTTTCTTTGCAGAACACCCAAGAGCAAGCAAACATGTTTTCTTGCCAGCAGTGCCTTAAGGTTTTGCCATTGTAAATGGGTCTAATGTGAGAAAATGGAAGTAAATTTATATTTTTGAATATGCTTGTTGTTTCACATGATACATTTAGGGTATGAACCTCCTTTTGTAGTTTTTATTTTTACTATTTAAGTTTGGAAATGATGCCAAGTTTTTGTATTTCTGTAATCAATATGTTCTTTTTGGTGATATATGTTGCATTATATATTGATGTGCATATCAATATATACTAATATATATTACACATACACATACAGACATACTAAGGGGGTGAAACTGTAGTCTTTGCATTCTCTATAGTCTCTGCAGAGAGAGCCTGAGTAAGCAGTGAAATCTTGGTGTTGTGATGTACAGAAATGAAGAAGAGTATTTAACCATATTTAAGAATAATAAAAAAAAAGAAAACTGGAAACTCTAACCTCAGAAATATACAGTGAAAATTCCTGTAGCTGGTATTTCAGGAAGAAGTGCATGAAATTATTTAGTCTTGCCACAAAATGTACCTCCTTAAGGAATGGTGGAGATGAAGGTATACAGAGAAGAAATAGATTAAGCCACAATCGAAACGGAGAAAAACAAAAAAATAGTTTAAGAAAAATTACCATGGTGTGAGAAAGGGACTAAGATAGAAATTCTGCTCCACAAGCCAGAAGTTATAGAATCAATCATAGCTTGAGCTGAGAAAAAGGAAATACCCACCATTTTATGTAAAATTATAAATGATATTGAAGAAGACAGAATGAAAGGGAAAAGACTGGCCAGACAAGTGTGCAAGAGATGTAAAAATAACCCATTCTTGAAGGCTTCCATTGAAGAATGGGAAGGGGACAAAACCACGCTGACTAACCTACCAATTTCAACTCAGAAAGTGGTGAATACCTTCCCCCCCCCCACACACACACACAGTAGAGCAGCTAAAGGAGTAGAAGTAGAACAAATAGTGGAAACCAGAAACTTAACTAGAGTGGAATTACAAACATACAGCAACAGTGTGCTCAAAGAGCAGAAAAGGATGTCACTTATATAACTAGAATTTGGGAAAAAGGCAGTGACATGTTAATTCTGATGGCAGATGAAATGTGCCTGGCATAGTGAAAAATCCACGTATTCATGAAAGTCTTAGCATGATCCTTGAGGATCAGCATTCGTTGTTTGCTTGGGTAGCATTTGTATAGGTCTGTGCCTTCCCTAGTTTAGATTTTGCAGCATTAGAGGCTAAGGGACCGTGGAGGACTATGCAAAAGAAGCCATGGAGCTATGTCACAAGTTAAGGATTTTATACAAAATTCATAATATGGGGATAATTACCCCACAAGCAACACCATTCTTGCCAGGAATCTAGAAAATAGTGATGAAAGGGGCACCTCAGCCTATGAGAATAACCCTGGCTAGCCCAGCCCTGGCTACATGCCAGACTATAGCCACAACTGTTGAGTTCTTTTAAAAAAAAAATACAAGAGAGTTAGAAACAAATAATGTGGTGACCTTAACTGCTAAGCCTACACAGGAAAGAGGCACCTTTATGGTCCAAGAGCACAATCTAATGGTGCAAGCAGCAGGCAGACTGTGTAAATATCCCCATGTAATCAAGTATGCTCTAAATGCAGGAGAGAAAAAATAGGCAGGGTCCCTGGGAATGCGATGTTCCCCAGGGATTTTCAAGAACATCATGCCATTTGGGGACCACTGCCCCCCAAGAGGAGGAAGAACCGTTGTTTTCAGACAGGCCTAGCAGGCATAGGCCATGGATGCTCCTGAGCCCTGTCATGGGGAATCCAAGAGAGCCACATGAGACCCTCACCACTATGTACAGCTATGCTGCTAGGTAAGAGGTAATCTTAGCTGCTTCACATTTCTGGTGGGCACAGAGAGCCAAGTTCTGATAATAGCTAGCCTGTCAGCCAGGGAAACTGGAAAGGAAATAGAAATTGAAGGCATCCACCAAACTAGCCAGGGGGCTTCCATAGTGAGAATAAATTTTTAAGTGTTTGATACCAATATACCTTGTATTGCTGTTTTTATCATAGATCCAACAGACATATTAGGGATGGATATGATAAATATAATCTTCCCTCAATGGATACCATAAAAGTAGTTAAAGGAGGCCAGTGCACTGCTGAGTACCATCCACCTGCTGCCATAGAACTACTGAAAGTCCCTCCATCTTTTATTAAATAGTATCCATTGAAAGGGCAGTATGATGAAATAATTGAGAATGTGAAGCAACTTTTAGAGGAAGGTATTATTAAACTCACCCAATCCTTTTCATATAATAGTCCAGTATGGCCAATGATGAAGTCTAATGGGCAATACAGGTTCATAGTGGACTACAGAAATTTAAACACAGAAGCCTCAGCCATGTCTGGGAATTTACCTGACGTGGAGGAAATTTTTAACAAAATCAGAAATTTCAATGTGCAATATTTTACAGCAGTGGATTTGTCAGATATGTTCCTTTGCATTCCTCTGCATCCTAATAGTAGAGAATATAGATTCACATGGCAAAATAAAGAGTACCAGTTTACTAGAGTCCCACAGAGATATTACAACAGCCCAATCATTGCACATGTCAGTCTACAGTGGAGCCTGGATAAGGTGACACTCTCACCTAATATCCTGATATTCTCTTATGTTGTTGTGGGTATACCGAGGAGGAGATGCAGGAGATATTAGATGCACTAGTAAAAACTTTGAAGTGGGATGGATGGATGATTAATAATGAAAAGGTCCACCCCCCACAGACTAGCATTAAATTCTTACCAGTGAGGGCCCCAAGATTCCCTTTGGTATTATCAATAAAATTGCTAATTTAAGATCACCTGAAAATAAAACACAAATGCAGCATTTGATTGGATTATTTGGATATTGGTGCCTCCATATACCATATTTGCAATTAACATTGAAACCACTATATGATGTTAACAGAAAGGCTACTGACCTCCAATGGTGAGAACAGCAACAACAAGCTTTTGATCAAGCATGTGCAAGTATATATCTGAGTTTTGTCAACTATATACTGTACAACTATATACTATACAAGGATGGATATACTGTTTCTTAACAATTATGGTAATGAGCATTTTAAAAAAAAAAACCCACAGGGAATTAGATGACCAGTGGCATTCTTTTGCAAAAGGTTTCCACTTTCAGACAATAAGTATTCTTTCTTTTAAAAATTAGCATGGACTCTGTATGAGGCCTTAAGGATGTTTAGCCCCAATATCCAGGATCAATAAATTCAGGCACTTATTAGGGGCTATACAGTGTCAGCCAAAGTGAAGATACCTGGCTGGATAGAAGAGTTCGCACAGCTACCTCTGATACCCAGGCCATTATTCGTCATGAAAGCCCCTCCACCAAAAGAGGCATCAATCAGAACACGGGGGACTACCAAATGGGACCCTATGTAAATGCACAGTTCACAGATGGCTCATCTGCAAACAGAGGGGGGCAAGCTGTGATGGAAATCTGCAGCCTGGAGACTGTCTGACAGGTAAATCCTGATGGATGAGGGAGTAGCAAAGTCTGTGCAACATGCATAAGTGCATGCAGACTTGCTGGCATCACATCAGTCAGCAAAGGAAAGAAAGCAGTTAATCCACATTTACTCTGACTGATGGTGCCTGGTTAATGGAATAGCCCTCTGGTCAGCTAAATGGAAACAAACTAATTGGAAGATCAATGACAGGGATATTTGGTCTAACAAAGATTGGATAGAGATTAGTAAATTGGCAGAAGGTATAAAAGTCCTTATAACACATGTGGATGCACAAATGGGTAGGCAAGACACCACTAGTATTCATAATGGTAAAACAGACCAGTTAGCTCAAATTATGACTCTAAGAATTACAAATAAAGCCCCATAGAAGATTGTAGATAATAGAGACTTGTACATGACACTTAAACACCCTAGGCAATGGCAAATAGTACAGGAGAATGAGGTCCCAATTAGTAGAGAGGAATTAATAAAGATGCAAAAGACATTGGGACACTTGGGAATACATGCCGTGACTACATGGATGCAATGCAGAAATCTCATGGTAACTTGGAGGAATGCAAAAGAATAATTGCATGGTGTGAGGACTATCCTGAAGCCAAGCTGAGGTTTAGGCATAACCCACCTAGTGAGATCTCCAAGCCTGAAAGATTTAATTATGCTACTCGGATTTTTATTGGCCCTTTTTCTTCTTTTGATAATTAATATGCATGTACTATCATAAATATAGCTACAGGTTTGGGAAGGGCCAAGGCATGTGACAAACCAAATCAGATGGCAACCATTTATGCATTATGGACTTGAAGTGTACATCATGCCCCCCCACCTGTGCTAATTATTTCATATCAGGGATCTCACTTTACAGGGAGTGTAGTAAAAAATGGGCATGTGTAATGGATACACTCTGGGATTTTCATTTACCATATAACCCAACAGCAGCAGGGAATGTAGAACGTTTTAATGGCCTTTTAAAACATAAACTTTAAACATTAGTTAAAACCCCTTTTAAGAAGGCATTGGAAATAGCCTGTTTTGAGTTAAATCCTAGACATAGGCAACACAGAGTCAGCCCCTTGGAGGAGGTATACAATCATGGTGTCTTTGACCTACCCAAAATAAGTGATAAACCTGTTATGTTATTATCATACAAATTTCACACCACAATGCCAACAAGTCTCTCTCCCCACAGGAAATTGTGGCTTCCAGAGACATAAACACAGTTTGGACAATAGGGGGAAAGGGTGATCTACACATGACAAAATTAAAAGATATCATTGGATGACATTCAGCATGAAAATAGTGGGACTAATTAGCTGGGTCATGGGTGCAGTGTGTATATTGATAGTAGTGGTCCCACTGCTGGGGCACTATTCCTTCTGAGGCAACAGAAAATATAATAACAAGGCCACTCAGTGGATCCATATTTGGGTAACCAATTACACCTTCTGTATTATAGACACTTTTACACCATGTTTTATAGAGCCTATGGAACAAGAGTATGGGTATGGATGGTTTTTATATTATTGCTATTATTATTCATGATAAGTGGGCTGTTGACAGTGACACCATAGCCAACACAGTCACCACCACAGCTGCACCACCAGTAATACCAACTAAACCCCATCCAGAATTACAGGCTCCTGAAGACTTGGTTCCACAATATTGGAACCATTACCATATCGGTCTCAATGTTACATATCCAAGACGCTCCTTTTGGACTAAATATGCCTGGTGCCAATACGTGGACCACCATGTGTACTATCATTATTATGAACAGTACAGAAAGGCAACTGCCCAGCATGGCCCAATAGTCAGAGCTTCTCTAAAAGATATAGATCAAATGAATCTTCATGATGAAAAAACTCATTATGTTGCCATGGTACTGAATTCTGGCACCAGGCAGCTTCTGCAATTTATGTTATGCACATGTGCAAGATTGATGTCCGCACAAGATGCTTCACAGAAGCTCACCACAATGGGGGAGTCTCCAGATACACTTTTGAATGGAACAATGAAAACACGGATCAAACCTTCACATGCAAATATGGAGGAGAGACAAAATTTTTGTCAGTTTTCTTTGTGCCATGGATGAAACAGATGCTTGACCCTGCTGATTGTTTTTATGATTATGATGACATCACAGATGAGATGATGACTGACAATCCACCAGCTACCACCACTGCTTATCCCTGGCCTTCTCATTTGGAGGCTAAGCAACCACTTGACAGTGTTAAGTGGGCACCAATCCCATCACCATATGGGGCTTCTTGCCCCATGGAACTATTTGAATTATACCCAAGGTTAAATTTGACTAACTACTATTTTATGGGTAGCTGGCTTCCCCAATTTGCCACATGATGGCAAATTAGAGCAATGGATTTCACAGGTAATAGATGTCAATAGATGTCATTAATGACAGTTTCCTACCAGTACCAAATTGGCATAAGATACTGACCTAGGATACCCAGCATTATAAATTCCAAATCCTTACTGACCCAATACCACAATCTTACAGCACTTACGATATTGATCCCCAGATAAATTATAAAGGCTTTGTATATGATACCTTATGTATCATGGCTCTGGCAGCCCCTGGGTTATATAAATCTACCCTGCAGCCCTTTGTGTGCAGCATCCAGAGACTTTACCTTTTACCATGAAATATTTGTGTATGGCACATAATGTGATGATTATGTCCAAGGGCAATTATTGCTCCTTATTTCCAAACAATAAGACAGCTACTTTTATCAGCCCCAATCGGTTTCATTTAAATGGGACAGCTGTAGGTTGGATGCTCACAATGACCCAACCATACCTATGACGTTATGTCAACATGACATATAATGCCACCTACATGTTTGTACACAATGGCAAGAACCAGAAAAGCAGTTATACTTTGTCAACCTTACTATACCAACAGAATCAACAAAACCTGTGATGCTGTATAAGGTCACAAATTCTGCTCCTCCCTTTATGAGTACTCCATGTTTTTTTTTTTTTTTTATCTGATCTGGCTCAAGCATAACCAATTGGAGGCATCATGGATATAGGTTTCTTCTAGCAGACAGTTAAAACTTTATGTGATAACATCCACATTACAGCACAACATTCATCTGCGCCTCACCCTGTGCCTTTTGGATGTGCATTTGAACAATGACATAATACATTATAAATCATGCAGAAGTTGCAATAACATGAATTACAACATGTCTATGATTGAATATATCTTTCCCAGACTGTATGTCACCCGATAGCCTTTCCAAAGATTTGTCCCATTGGGCATTCTACAAGTGAGTTACTCCATTAAACAAGCTGACCATAAAACTCTGCATTGGTGGAACTTGGTTGGAATGTGGTTTGGATCACCATGACCTCCTATACTATTTTTATATGATTTTGGCTGTACCTAGGGTGCACAAATGGGGAATCATGGATTTAGTGACTCATTCACCTTTCATCAATACTTCCTTCCCACAGTGATAAGAGACACCACTTATGAGTTTGACTCAATATGGACTTTCCCAATATCATTTAAAACTTGTGACATTAAAGATGATAGTGACATTCCTTGAATCCTAGATATAGGTGGATTCAACCAGTCAAATAAATTCATTACAGCCCATTACAAGCCAGTAGTTTTGTGAACAATGGACTTGCTAGATCCACCTAAAGTCACAGAGGTACTGATGTTGGGTCCTCACCTATTGACCCTGGTAAGACATGTAGTTCAACCTCATATACAACCCATTATGGTGACTTTTAATTTGAAGGACTGAGCACCACCTAAGGTGCTATACCCAGAACAGCCTCTTCCAGTATTTTCCTGCTCTTTGACTAATAGATGGTCAGCAAGAAAGCCCTTTGATTCTTGGCAGTTGGTGCATTCATAGGAGACATAGCTTTAGGCACTAGCATTGCATCAGCCATGATGGTACCCATACAAGCAGATATCAAAGATATTAAACATCTGACACATGAATAGGCACAAGCAATTACAGCATTGTCAGATGCTCTGCAGACTACTCATTCTTTAGTTGCTCAAATGCAGAATGAAGTACAACTGTTGCAGTAATCTATGAAGTCATATGTAAAGTCTACTCATGATTCTCTGGACAATTTATTGACACTTGTTAAGGACTCCAGATCCATGCAATGATGCATGCAATTTCAATTAATTATGAATAAAGTAGAAATGGAATTAAAGACTTTGTTCATTACTGGCATGGGTGCAGAAACCCTGACATTTAAATCTATTCTGGATGGCCACAAAACTTTATATTGAGAAAATAGTATATGCGTAATAAATTACCTACAGGTCTTCCTGGAAGAGCAATACCTGCATACCTGACTGTGCCATTACCACAGAAGCTGGCCAATGTGTTTGTCCAATCTGTACCATCATACATCTGAGTGAACATTTCTAACAAACCCCAGTACTATCCTTTAGATGACACTTTGCATCTTGGGGCTAATACCTGCATAGCCACCAAACCTCTGCTTACTGACTTGGAGATTTCAGGAGTCTTGTTGACATCCTGAATTATCTAGATAACTTTGTATTCTCAATTTGTGGAACTATGCCATTTAACTTCACACTTATTTTTTGCAATGTTACATCTTGGGAATACTCATCATCCTTATGGCAGTTATCAGAAGGATGCCATTTGGCTTCTAACACATATAAAGTGACTGCCAGTTTCTCAACCAAGTCCATGACTCATATCTCCATAATTACTGTACCACAATCTCATGTCTTTGATTCCACAATGTATGAAGCTAACCAATTTAATGATGCCAGGTATTATAGGGAGGCAGAAGCCTCTATACAAAAGTTAACAGGCCTCCTACAAGGTGGGATGGCATCTCCTGGTTCTTTCTGGGCCACAATTCTAACTGAAACTGCCTAAA
Source organism: Orientallactaga sibirica (assembly GCA_036365145.1). Taxonomy (NCBI): domain Eukaryota; kingdom Metazoa; phylum Chordata; class Mammalia; order Rodentia; family Dipodidae; genus Orientallactaga; species Orientallactaga sibirica. The sequence goes on along the minus strand of JAEOAD010000026.1, from coordinate 28,568,745 downwards.
AGAAGCTAGCTTTCTCCTATTCTCCTTCATTAAGTTTAATGTCACCAGAACTGATAGGCTGACAACATTCTGAATGTGATAGGGACCTAAGGTGGAAAAGGACATAAGTGACTCTGTATTGTCAACTTATACAAGCAAGTTCTACTTAGTTGGTACTTCAGGATGAGGTCTCACCTACATTTGAACCTTATGCTTGTCTTGCACAATGGGTCACCACAAGAAAAGATGTTTTTCTCACTGTTTCTAAATGCAGTTTTTTAGCTTCTGTCTTAACAGATGTTTGCTTGCAGTTGCAAGGGAGGGAAAATACAGGGAGAGTGAGATTCCAGGAAAGTTCCTGTTTTTTTTTTTTCTTCTAAAAATCAATTAAAACTAACTCTTGCTTTTATAATATTATGGTTACTGAACTTCTGAACTGTAAAACCAAGGGGTAAAATCTTGTGGTTTTCTCCAAAAACAGAGTCCTGAAGTAAAGCCTGTCACTGCATTCAGGTTCCTGAGTCCCAGATGTAGTCATTGGCCAGCCAATAAAGATTCCCCTCCTACTGTTTGGTGTCCCTGTTGTCTTCCCTAGGGGTCCTCACCATAACACTGAAAAGCAAGTCCATGTCTTGAAGAGACATGGAACCATTCACAGCCTGTGCTGGAACAGCCCTTGGTCATGACAGCCATTGTGAGATGGGCACAACTCTGGCACCTTCATGGATGGAGAACCTCAAATCAGGAGGTACCATGGTGGGCAGAAGAATTCAAGGATTCCTCACACTGCAGCTACCCTCTCCTCAGACCCCTTGGGCCCTTCACACTAGATCCTCATATGGAATCAGCCATGTCCACAACTCAGAGTCCAAGGCCCATGCTCATGCTGTCCCTGGAAAGGTTTCTTGGCCAGGACTTGAAAACTGTGGGCCACAGACCCAGAGCTGAGTCTTCTTACAGATGAAAGGATGTGCTTCAACTTTCCAACACCCCAGCCTTCTCATCTGTGAACAAGGTTCCTCACGATATGGTCACTGAAGACATGAGGACCCACCTTACAGGATTACAGGTGTGTGTGCTGTGGGTGGAAGCTTCACAAAACATAGCATATGTATCACTCTCCTCCATTCTCTGGCCCAGGGACAGAGGCTGTGATAAGTTCCCATTTACCTACAGGAGCCACAGTCCTGACTGGGCTCTCTCTATGTCCTGTTCCAAATGCTTGGCCTTCCCCTCACACTCAGCAGAGATGTAGAGAGAAGTGTGTCTCTCATAGCCAGGAGAGGAGGCTGGGAGTAGGAGTAAGGAATGGAGGATGGTGGTGACCCCTGGGAGCCAGGACCCACCTGAAATCCCCTTGTATCCTTTATTAAAAGAGGTTTACTATCTCAATTTTACAAGCTCCAGACCAATGAGAGACTCTGTCTCAAAAAAGATAGATGGAGCCTGAGAAGTAACACCTGAAGTTTTCCTCTGGCCTCCACACACTTTTGCACACATGGGCATGCTCAACCAAGACACATTTGTGCATACCCACACATGGATACACACACACACACACACACACACACACAAAACCTTTGATGCTTACTCTGAACTTAAACATATGTGACATGGGCAGTTTGGCAGCCATCGTATGAGTAAAAGAAGACAGAATGAAGGCAATAAATGCATGGTAGAGCTTGGATTCTTGGAAACCTGGCAACTATCAAACCAAACACAAAACTGCCAGAGTTTTCTTGGCAAGTGAAACGATAAACATTCTTGTTAAAAATGTTCCAGGTGGCCAGGCATGGTGGCTCATGCCTTTAATCCAGCACTTGGGAGGCAGAGGTAGGAGGATTGCCATGAGTTTGAGGTCATCCTGAGACTACATAGTGAATTCCAGGTCAGCCTGAGCTAGAGTGAGACTCTACCTCAAAAAAAAAAAAAAAAAAAAAAAAAAAAAAAACCACACACACACAAAAAAGTTCCAGGTGAATGTCCTGTTACTATGACAATATCTGTAGTTTGTATGAAGCTTCACAATCATCTGGGTGAGTAAAGAAGATAGGCAAGGTTAAACAGAACCTTCCCTGATGCCCTAAACATGCCAAGTGTTGGGTATTGCCTCTGTAGGTGATTCATAAATGTGTCCCTAGTCCAGTGTTTCTGTTCTCCCATGCACTTTCTATGTACTCTCCCTTGCTGGTGTGAGTCTTCTTGAGTGCTAGCGTGTGTGCGCTTGGCATACACATTTGTGAAAGTACAGTGACAGTGACTCCTTGAATGCTTTGGGCTAGACTGAGGGGGTAAACCTTTACAATGAAGGAAGACAGCCAGATGCCCAATACCAGAGGTGTATGAAAATGAACAAGTTCAGGAATGCGTGCAGCAGGTGCTATGACTCTCCACCACCATGGTGAGAAGCTCCTATGGAAAATAAACACAGGAAGCATCCTTCTGTCAACTTGGTAAATGGCTCTATAAAAAGACTCCCATTAAAGTGTAACTACAAATGATTTCTTCCTACTGGGGAGTATCTAGGGAGTAGCTAACACCTCACTCTCCAGACAGTTTCTGTGTCATAACCCATTGCTCCCAGCTGTCTCCTCCTTCACTTTCTGTTGTGTGCCTTTGCTTGAGCAGACATGCAAAAATGTCTATTCATCCCAGATCAGTCCCCAACAGACAAAAGAAACAATTCCATCCAAGTTTAGAGTGAGTTTATTGGAGTTACTTCCAGGGTTGTGGGTGACTCAAAGGCAGCTGCAACACTGGAGTCTACCACCAAAGGTTCTCCTCCTTACTCCAGGTGACTCCAAGACCAGGATGCAGACTGAAAGCAGGAGGGAGTGGTGGATGAAAACCCAGGTCTGGCAATGCTCGCTAGCCTCCTTCCATAGGAAATGTTAACAGTTCTATCACCATTACCATAGACTTCCCCAGCACTGTATTATTTTGCTTATTTTATAATCATGACTGTGGGACCAGGATCTTCTGTTGTTATCCCAGCAACCCTGCTCCACGAGTGCAGTGGTCAGGGTAAACCCTGAGGAGTCAGCCACCCCACACCCCAGAATGTCACAAACCTTAGTCTCTGTCTGACAAAAGTAGGTATTGCATTAAACAAGCACTCCATGACAAACTGAGAAGATATAATTTATAAAGATTAAGGGATCCAGATCTGATACCCCCAAGTATTTATAGTGTCAAAATAGATGGGAAATAATGAGTGGCCAACCCCAGGCCATGTCTCACTAGAACAGCTGGCAGCCACCCCCACAATGTTTCTGATGTGTCTCTGCCAATAATGGGGAGTTAAAAATAACACTTCCTCCCAGGGACAAGCAACATCGCCAGGCATTCACAAGACAGTATAGTCGAGGATGACAGACAGGATCGAGAACACAATAAATAACCATGTGCTCATTTTTCAAATGAAATTTTAATTAATTCAGAAGTCACTCCTACACTTTCTAAGACTGCCTATGAACTCCCAAGCTTAGCTCCTTCCAGTTCCCTCCTCCCCCAGCTGAACAAACTATGTCTAACAGTGTTGATGGAAGGAAAGCTCATGAAGTCTGGGCTGGCTCTGTGGCTTTAGGCCATGCTGAAGCATCTCAGCCTCCTGTCTGCCAACCCCAGAGTACTCCTTCCTCCCATGAGCCTGCTTTGTCCTCCCAGAGCCTGCTTCAACCTCCCAGAGCCTGCTCTATCCTCCCAGAGCCCGCTCTGTCCTGCCAGAGCCTGCTTTGTCTTCCCAGAGCCTGTTTCATCATCCATTTTCCCAGCATCCACTTCATCCTCCCAGAGCCCATTTTGTCCTGCTGGAACCTGGTTTGTCATCTCAAAGCCTATTTCATCCTCCAGGAGCCTGCTCCATCCTCCTAGAACCTGCCTTGTCCTCCCAGAGCCTGTTCCTTCCTTCTAGTCTTTTTCATCCTTCAGGAGACTGCTCCATCCTCCTAGAGTGTACTCTGTCTCCAAGAGCTGGCTCCATCCTCCCAGGACCTGCTTCATTCTCTCAGAGCCTTCTTTGTCCTCCCAGAGTCAGTTTCATCCTCCTAGAGCCTGACTTGCCCTCCTTGGTGGGTGACATAGAAGGGCTTTGCATTGGCTTTCATAGCTACGTGAAGAGTCAGCATTCATTTCAGGATGCTGCCTTTCTGGTTTTAATTAACTTGCTACTGTGTGGGGAACCATTGGGCACTAGGTAACCAAAAGTGCCTCCATCTTGAGTAGTGACTCCATTTTGTGATAAGTTGTCTGTTCTGGAAAGTCACCCATGCACAGAGAAAGAACAACGTAACCCACAGAGAATGAGGAAGTTGTTATCTTATGGCTTTGGGGCTGGGACCTTGTCCTGTTGAAATATCTTATGGCTTTGGGGCTGGGGTCTTATCCTGTTGAAACATAATTATAGTAATACCTAAGCTACTTCCCTGTTCTGCTGTATAAAAGGCACCCTGAGATTAATAAAAATCACAGCTTGATCAGATTACTGTCTTGCTGTCGGTTCCTTGTGTCTCTTGTCCCTTTCATTTCAGGTTCTCTAGGGTCCTTGCTCCTGTTGAAGCCCCGCTGGCCGGGGCAACTGGCGCCCAACATAGGGGCTCGAACCCAGGATCGCCTGAAACACCGTCTGCTACCTGCCCATTGGGATCCCGCACTGAGGCCGCTGCAACCCAAAGAGGGGGTTAGACACTGGCCCGCTGGTGATCTCCACGGAGTTGCCCGCCCGTGAGACAGATCCACTTGAACACTTGGACGGTGAGGTAAGAATTTTTTACCATGGGACAAGCATTTACAAAAGAAGACTCTTTTGTGACTGGGCTAAAACAAGGTCTCAAGGTACGAGGAACCAGGGTTAAGAGAAAGGCAAATCAACAGGCCCATAGTGGCCGCCTCCCCAGTGAGGGATTAGGCGAGATATAATGTAAAAAAAAAAGACGACTTTTCCTTTCTCCATCAGAGAAAGACAAATCTCTCTCTCAAAAAGAGACCAATTTATTCTAAAAGAAAGTCCTCCAGGTCTCAAGGTGTTGTGGCCCCTGGCCCGTGCCCCAAAGCTGTAACAAGCTGACAGGCAGAACTGCTAAAAAAAAAAAAAAAAAAAAACAAAAAAAAAAAACCACAGGCAGAAGCAAAGACAAAAGCTGCGCCTAAGGAGAAAAAGTTCCCCCACCCCTGCTTACATTAAAACAAACAGGAATTGTTTATTCAAGGGCTTAAGGAATCTCTCAAGATGCAGGGGAGTTAAATTTTTGTTCTCTTAGAAAAATGTTTGTCCATGGTTCCCCCAAAAAGACACTATCGGTGAGGAACAATGGAGTTACATGGGTGATTGTTTAAAAAATTTTTTATCGCCTTCTCCTATTGAAACCTGATTAGTGACATCCTTCAGTCTCACTATTAGATAAGCCCCTTCCCCCTTGCTTCTCCGCTCACAGCTGGGTGCAAAGCCCAGGATCCAGGGGCGTGCCTACCCCACGTGGGCTCAGGTGGCCTCCAGCCACACCTGCCCACTGCCCAACAGGGTAAACAAGGAGATAATAAATCAAAAAAAAAAAAAAACAGTCTCAAGAATTATATTTAAATTTGAATATGTGCTTAATACTAAATTTGTTAAAAAAATTTTTTGATAATGTTCAAATCTACTTTCATAATTTAAATGTGTGTCAGAAGTCAAGTCTGATCTACTCTTTAAAGATATTTCATAAGGCCTTTTTTAAAAGCCTCATGGTAAAAACAATAAAAGTTATCGCTGGTAATAATAAGATAAACTAACTAAAAAAGTTAAACTGGAGAAAAAACTTTAAATGTTGGTAACTATTTAATGAAAAAGATTATTACAGAGTGGTTACATAGTTTGTAAGATAAAAATATGTAACTGTAGATATTAAGTAAACTTGAACAAGGTTAAAGACAAAACACTTAACCAGATTGCAGATCTTTTAAGATACAATAAAGTGATTATTAACCTAGGGCTTACATCAGACTAATAAAAGCATGGCTCTAGGTGATAGAAGGTTACTATGGTATTCAGTTTGTAAACTTAAAACTTTAACTTGTTGATATTAATCTGGTCATGATGATGGTTAAAAAAGACTAAATTTAGAGTACCCAATAAAGTTAATTAAGTTCCTATTTGTCAACATTTTAACTATATCTTAAGGTTAAAATTGACTCATTAATATTTAATTCTCTCACATGGTTGATATAACTAATATACAAAAAATTCCTAACATCTCCCTCCATTGCCTGTGATAATTGTTTCCTATCCAACTGTGTTTTCAAAACATCCAACCCTGGGGATCCCCAGCACTCAGACCGGTCTGGTGAGTATCTGAGCGCTCTCTCGCTCTCTCTTTCTCCTTTTTAAATTTGGTTCTAAAGCGCGCATAGCTTTCTTGGGCCCTCTGTTTCTGTCATATTCATGTGTCTATGTTATTGGGCCCTCTGTTTCTGTCATATTCTTGTGTCTGTGTTATTGGGCCCTATGTGTTTCTGTCATATTTGTGTGTCTATATGTTAATTGTTTCCCTATGGACGGACACTTCTCCCTTGACTTAATAACATGGGACAGTTCCCTTCCCCCTTTTTTCACTCCTTTCTTCACAGGTGTTGGCAGCCACAGCCAAAAGAGACATCAAGCCCACCGCTGAAGCCTCGGTCCCAATTTTTGTGTGGGGGAGGGAGTGGGGACTGGGAGTTACATCTCAGGTCAATAAATGGTTTGTTACAAGGACCAGAGGCTCCCATGGCTGAGTATCTCTAAAAGGTCCTACAGGTGTGAAAACTCCCCAAAAGCTATGTTATTGGACTGATTAAAATTTTTCTCAAACTTTTTCATCACAGATAGATATTGATAAAAAGCTGTCAGTCAGGTTAGATGCTCTAGAAAATGCTGTTATGTATTTAAAAAGGCAGGTTGTCAATCTGGTGGTTCAAAAGCAATTGTTCTGTCATGTAAATTATCAATTCATAAGTATTACTCCTTTATCCTACAATGGGACTGCTACTGTATGGTAAAAGGTTAAAAATCATATTTGGGGTATTTAAAATCATAATAATCTTAACATAGATTTACAAGGTTTACAAAAGAAAATATCTGTTATTTCATATAGTCATTTGTCTTTTGGTGATCCTGCTAAGGCTGCAAAAGGATTTTTTTTGATGCCTTAAGTATCTCCCAAGCAGTTTCTTTCTCAGATTCTCATTTGGCTTAAGCAGGGGGGAATTTACTGCTGGGCAAACAAACAAACAAGCATAGATTACAGAGTTAGAGGTCAGCACATTCCTTAGCTAGTTAGGCCTGGGTTTAATAAATGTCTGATTCTATAAAGACAGTACTGTCATCTGGCTATTAAATGATATCTCCTAAGTAAAAATAAATAAATAAATAAATAAATAAATAAATAAATAAATAAAAAAAATTAAAAAAACTTAACAGGAGGTTTTTCAACAGTTTCAACATGCAACTTACATGGCTGTGCCTGAGTCAGGCGAGCAAACAATGTTACAGAGGCTAAATGTAGCGGTTTCCAGAGCTCAAGTGTTCCAGCAGCTCAACAGATTGCTGATCACAGACTGGAGCTGACAAGCCGAGGAATCGCGACTGAGGACCTGCCTCCGGCTGAGACCCTCCCTGTTACTGCTCTCCACTCCTCGCATGCCAATCCCGCATTACCCCCATTATCCCCGTCCCTCCATCTGTCATATCCTTCTCCTCCCCCGTACCGGCTCTGGTTACACTCCCGCCTCCTCCTTCTCCACCCCTGACAACCACTGACCTGGTCCTTAACCTGGTCAAGGGCACTTTTAATGTACTCAATTCTTCTTCTCCCAATCTTACTCAATCTTGCTGGCTTTGCATTCATACCTCACTCCCTCTTTATGATGGCATGGCTCAATCCCTCCCACTTCCTTTCAATACAACTACTGATTATACTCACTGCCCCTGGTCTCAACGCCCTAACATTTCCCTCCCCATCCCCTATGTCCTTGGCTCTGGAACCTGTCTTCATACCCCAAACCTCTCCAATTCTTCCATGCCTTCTACCCTTTGTGAAAACTCTGTCTCTGTTAATTCCTCTCTTACTGGTTCCTATTATCTCCTCCCCCAGGGCTATTGGTGGGCCTGCCACGACAGCCTAACAGCTTGTGCTTCCATGGATCACCTGCTCTCTTCCCCTCAGTTCTGTGTCCCTGTCCGACTCTTCCCTCGCATTTCCTACCGTCCTGCTCCAGACTTTGACACTTCCCTTGCTTCATCTCTCCCCTATCCACATAGGACCAAATGTGAACCCATTACTGGCACTGCTATTTCGCTTGCCTTGCTTCTGGGTGTTGGCGCCATGGGCGCCGGCACAGGTATTGCTCCTCTTGTACAGGGAAACGCCCAATATGAAATCCTGCGTTCCCAACTAGATAAGGACATTCAAAACCTAGAAAAGGGAATTACTGCTTTAGAAAAGTCCTTAGTCTCTTTCTCTGAGGTGGTACTTCAAAATCGCCGGGGCCTCGACCTCCTTCTTTTGAAGGAGGGGGGACTATGTGCTGCCTTACGGGAAGAATGCTGTTTTTACACTGACCATACAGGTGTCACAAGGGATAGTATGGCTAAGGTCAGAGAATCCTTGGAGAAAAGAAAAAATAATAGAGGCATGACAGAAAAATCTGGTTGGTTCTTTTCTCATCCTTGGCTGTCCTCAATCCTCCCCTCTATCCTAGGTTCTTTGGTTGGCCTACTCCTCTTACTAAGTTTTGGCCCATGGTTGTTTAAAAAGCTAACATCCTTTATTAAGGAACAGATTGATTCAGCCACAGCACGACCAATTCAAGTGCACTACCATCGCCTGGCCCTTGAAGACCAAGACCTGCCTTATGACCGCCCACTGCGACCGCCCCCTGGCCTAGGTGCCGAACCTTTGCCCTAGTTTGCAGGTGTACCCCATATCTCCTCCCTTATTGGCACTTGTCTAAACTTAAAATAATCTGAGCGACTCCCCTCCGACAGGAACCGCATAGGCAGACAGACCTATATGACTCATAAATGTGTGAGTACAATATGGGCACCAACGTGGGTGTAGAAAATACTGCAAGGGAAGGTCCCTTTGACCGCTTCTGAATTCCCTGAGAGTCAAACCTGACTTGCATGGAGGTTGGTACCGTATTTTCTGTGTTGGCTCTGCCTCCCCTCCCAAAAGTACCAAGAGCCAAAAGAGGTGGGATAAGAATCCCACGGGAGGAGTCAGGTCAATGCTCCCCCAGTTGGTTACAGGCCCACCGTGAAATCACGGAACCCTGGGAGTCCTAATAAAGTTTACAAAAATTGGCCACCACAAAAACACCTTCTAAAACTAATAGAAAGGGAGGAGATGTGGGGAACCATTGGGCACTAGGTAACCAAAAGTGCCTCCATCTTGAGTAGTGACTCCATTTTGTGATAAGTTGTCTGTTCTGGAAAGTCACCCATGCACAGAGAAAGAACAACGTAACCCACAGAGAATGAGGAAGTCATTATCTTATGGCTTTGGGGCTGGGACCTTGTCCTGTTGAAACATCTTATGGCTTTGGGGCTGGAGCCTTATCCTGTGGAACATCTTATGGCTTTGGGGCTGGGGTCTTATCCTGTTGAAACATAATTATAGTAATACCTAAGCTACTTCCCTGTTCTGCTGTATAAAAGGCACCCTGAGATTAATAAAAATCACAGCTTGATCAGATTACTGTCTTGCTGTCGGTTCCTTGTGTCTCTTGTCCCTTTCATTTCAGGTTCTCTAGGGTCCTTGCTCCCATTGAAGCCCTGCTGGCTGGGGCACTACTGAAAGTGGCCCAAGTCTTTCCTCCACCCTGTATGTCATGGGTGACCCAGAGAGTGATGCTGGATTTAACTAATAAGGTGGCAAACAGCTCTCACCTCAAAAGGAACAGAAGAAAGTTTATTCTGGAACCAAATATGAGTGGCCATGGCTTGGGAACACAGATGTAGATTACTTTAAATTCCATGTTATGGGCTGGAGAGATGGCTTAGCAGTTAAGGTGCTTAACTTCAAAAGCTAAGAACCAGAGTTCAGTTCCACAATACCTACATAAAGCCAGATGCACTAAGTGGTGTATACATCTGGAGTGTGTTTACACTGGGAGGAAGACCTGGCACACCGATACTGATTTGTATATGCCTCTGTCTGTCTCTAATAAATAAATAAACAAAATAGGTAAGTAAATATTTTTTTAAAAATCCATATACCAACATGGTAACAGTTTTGTGTTTTTATAGTTACAGAACAAAAGAAGTCATAAATTCAGACACTTTTCAAATACATTGGTGGAAACATCAGCAGAGCTGGGCCTGGTCCATGTGTAACTTCAAAAACTCAGTATCATAAGTAATATTATGGTATAAAATATTTAAAAGTTAATGCAAAATTACCCGAGATGACAAATGTCAGTGTTTTAGGTAGGGCTCTGTATGGATTCTGCCTTTACTCACCTTACCTAATCCTGGCAAACACAGTGTTGTGGCTGGCCACAGGTGCAGGGAATGCAGATATGTGGGTGTCTTCCTGAGAACTCTGTTTATGACAAGTATGGCAGACAGCTTCAGGTTCATTGAGATGAACTTCCAGACCAGGCACAGTTATGGAGGAAGGGATATTTATTGAATCTTACAGATCCAGGGGAGGTTTCATAATGGCAGAAGAAGGGCCAAGCAGGGAGAGAGAAGCCCCAAGCCAAAAGCCACACAGCACACTTTAGGAACTCCAGCTAGGCACTTTGCATATATTGAGCTTGGAATCTCAAACCCACCACCATATCTTAGGGCTGGACCACTCAGTTACATCTCCTCCAACCAGGTGGCTGAAGATCCAAACTACAAACTAATAAAACACTGAATATATTTGGGGCCATCTATTCAAACTACCACAGGAAGAAATGCAGACTTCCCCCTGGAGTAAATCCTAGATCTACACAGCTCATCATCCTGAACATTGTTCCATTATCAGTTCATAATTAGGTTTAACTATTTATCCAATTATTTAGACTTTTAATGAGACTCTCACATAGAGTGACAGAGACCACTCTGACGTGCTTTGAAAACCTACCTGCTGGGCAAGGGAAAGCCATTAACAGTGTGGGATTCTCTGAGACAGGCTAGTTTCACTTTCCATCAAACCCTAAATAACTACAGAGGTAATAGACATTCTACACTATATTAAACCCCAATGAAGTGAAACAGTGAGCTAATTCCTGACCAAAGAATAAGAATCATCAATTAAGTATGGAAGCTAACTCTCATCTCCTGGACCTTGTTTATGATCTTGAAACATTCTTCAAAGTGCATTTGCAAGTGTGAAAAAGTGTCATCATCACTTTCCTGGGGAGACCTTCCATCAGTTTGTCTCCTGGTTCTAAGAAGAAAGAAAGGGAGTGTCTGGGCAGATGAAATGGGGTGTTTCTGCTCAATGATGGAAGCATAATAAATAAGAATGAAATGGAGGCACTAAAGAGTGACAGAGCTCATGGCACCATGTGGCATAGGGTTTCTTGAATTTATATTCAGTAAATGATGTTCTTTTGGGTGGGGAGTGCTATGGGGTCAAATAACCTTAGATGACCTTCACTGTAGTCATAAATGAAAACACATGTCCTCATAAATATTTGTACAAAGATGATGAGAGTAGCGCTCCCTCCCTCCCTCTCTCTCTCTCTCTCTCTCTCTCTCTCTCCCCTCTTTCTCTGCAAATTTAAAATTTATGCTCTGGCCTCCCTTTCTCATTTGCCCAAAGCTGCTTTCAGAGATAACATTACTATGTATGTCATGTTATTTTTCATAATTCCCTATAAATATTTGTAACCCTTAAGGCTGACTGACAATAAAGGGTCTGTCATCTACTTAAGAAGGTAGAAGTTTCTTGGAAGCTGTGGCATGGGACAACTCACCTTACACCACATCTCTCCCAGTAAAAGCCTAGGGGAATTGGTTTCACCCAAGCCCTGATGGTGACTGCAGAACTGACATTTGTCCAGTAAGCAATATAGTAAGTGACTGCTATTAAGGTAAGAAAAATGACTGCTCCCTCTTGAAAAGCCAAATTTAGTGCAATTCTCTATCTTTAATGGGAAAATTCCCAACTGATATAACTGAATACTATATTTGGTGTACAGTTGAAGAACATTTTTTTAAGATGTTAGCAAATGTAAAACATTTGTGAAGCAGGAAAAACTGAGTAAGAAGTTGAAGCAAACATGATGGCTGCATTCATAAGTGTGTATACCAAATTTCCTATTTAAAATCCATGTAAACTCCTAGTGTCAAATCACAAACTCCCACATTAAATTCTAAACTATAAAGACCGAATTTAGAACTGAATACATATTAGTAGGGATTGCAAAAAAATGGGTCATATACCAACTCTATCCTTGAGAAGGGTAATTCAGTGGAAGGAGAAGGTAAATATTACATGGAAAACAATACATGGCAGGTACATGTGATCCAACCCGTTAGTGGTGAAATGTTATGCAAATGTTAGCAGTTTTGAGAAACAGAAGGAGTTATAAGGGGAGGAATTCTGGGAAAGTGAATGAGAGAGTAAGAAGAGAAAAATGCTTAACATGGGATCATCTTCCAGCTCAGAATGAATGCAAGATGATGATGACAGTGATGATGAAACTGATGATGGTGATGATACAATGATAGTGCTGGTAGTGATAAGAGCAGGTAGAGTTAGGGACCCCTGAAGGTGAAAAGCACAGGAAAATTTTTTACTTGCTAGAAATCAAAGATGGTCTGATTTCTTGTCTCTCTTGCCTAGTTCCCTAGACCTGTTTTTACACCAACAGCCAGGAACCCTCCTGGGAGGGAGGTCTTTCACAGTATTTAAACATTATCATTGGTCAAGTTCAGCCCCCAGAACTTGGTATCAGGGCTAACTTCTTCCTGAGACAGCCCCTAGCCCTAACCAACCAGTTGTCCCTCTGGTTGACCTGAGCTGGAAAACAGCTCACCTCAACTAAAAGGTTATAAATATCTTTGCAAGGAGAATGTAGGCTCTCTTGGGAACTTCCAGCAGTGTGTGGGGCATTGCTAAAAATGGGCTGGGACTGTGAGGAAGCAAGCATGAACTGTCAGACATGGCGAGAGACCTTGGGCTGTGGGGGTTGCAGCTGGCCCTATCATCAAGAACCCACCCCAACTAATGGGGATAGGAGGTCCTTCACAAGCATATGTTACCAAAGAGGCTTGCAAATGGAAGGACTCACATGGCACTATGGGCCTTATTAGACTCCTAGTGGCTCATGTGACAACTAACCACTAGGAAGAGATATTCGTGAAGCCCTAGATGGAGTTATTGCCAGCAACATTGAAGGAGAATGCATTAAAACAGAGGATTATGAGAGGTATTTCTGCTGATGTCACCCCCAATCCTAAAGGCCACTGTTAAATATGAAACTCTCTGCCTAGAATGGCTCTCTACTGAGCCAGTCTGGGTTGAACAGTGGCCTCTAACAAGAGAGAAACTTGAAATTTTAAATCAGCTAGTAACAGAACAACTTCAGCTTAACCATATCTGCCCTTCTCAAAGCCCATGGAATACTCCTGTATTTGTAATTAAAAAGAACCTCATGAGGATGGAGGTTATTACAAGACCTTAGGGCCATTAACAAGGCCATGCTCATTTGGGGCACCCCTCAAAGGGGACTTCCCCTTGTCTTGGCCATACTGGCCAATTACCCCCTTCTTGCTATTGACATCAAGGATTGCTTCTTTTCCATCCCTCTGCACCCTAGGAACTGACAGTGCTTTGCATTTTCAGTTCCCCCTGTCAATAATTCAGGACCTTCCAAATGTTTCAAATGGATGGTCCTGCCTCAAGGCATGGCTAGCAGTCCTACCATATGCCAAGAGGCAGTTGCTACAGCATTAAGGTCTCATTTAAACCAAGGCCTTAACATTTATCATTACATGGATGATATTCTTGTTTAGAAAGCCTCCTCCACTTCACCAATAGAATTAAGAGACCAACTGCTACCTTCCTTCACTGAGGCAGGCTTTAAAATTGCCCCAAATAAAGTCCAACTAATCCCACCCATGGCCTTTCTGGGAACAGAGCTCTCCCTTACTTCTCCCTCTCCCTAAAGTCCACCCTCTCCTTCCCCCAAAAGCTCACACTAGCCTCACTCCAGAGCTTTCTGGGAAATCTCAAATGGCTTTGGCCATGGCTCCCCATCCCTACCAGTGATTTACAGCCCCTATTTGACATGTTAAAGGGTGACAAGGACCCATCCTCCCCTCCCTAAGCCCAGAAGCAAAACAGGCATGAACCAAGATTAATAACATCTTCTCAGATATGGCCCTTGCCTTATAGTTTCCAGACAAACTGATCAAATTTTAGTATTTAATTCTTCCCTGACCATTATGGGGGTGCTACATCAACCCCAAGGAGTCCTAGAATGGTTCCACACCTCTATTGGTGGAACCCCATGCATATTAACAGAAATTGACATCCTTGCAACCATGATTAGAACTGGGGGCTCTCTAGACCTTGGGCAAAGAACCTGACACTATCATAACCCCCTTCCCCCTCTCTGACATACAATGGCTACACATGAATCACTCCACATTTGCTATTAGTCTACTGGGCTTCCCTGGTCAAATTGACAACCATTATCCTAATGAAAAATGGATCCCTGCAATACCCCTATTGAAATGGCTCCCACCCCACCTTTTTAAAGAAAACCCATCCCCAGAACACCCCCCATTTTTACAGATGGGGGAAAAGGGGGAGCAGCTGTAATTCTCTACCACCCAGGGGATCAACCCCCCACCATTCGCTTTAGGGAACTTCCTAATAGGTCCTCACAATACAAAGAATTATATGCCATTTATCTGGCACTATTAGAGGATTATGGCCCTTTCAATCATTTCTCTGATAGTTAACTTGCTCCCCTGGCTTGCAGAGCCTGGAGACTGCAAGCACATAAAAATCTCAAAATCTGGGTGAATGCCAAATTGCTATGAATAGATGTGGACATCTTATAAGAATTTGCAACTGTTTTAAGTTTACTTTGTCTCTCTATGCTTCTCTGGGACTACTAACAAAAAACAGTTTCAAGATTTATATTTAAATTTAAACGTCCTTAATACTAAATTTGAAACAAAATTTCCAATAATGTTAGAATCTTTCATATTTAAAAATTGTGTTTCAGAAGTCAAGTCTGGTCTATTCTTTCATAAAAAAGTTATTTCCAAAGGCCTTTTATTAAAAGTCTTAAGCTAAGGACAATGAAAGTTTTTCTTTTTTAATTTTTTAAATTTCTTTTATTTATTTTTGGAGAGAGACACAGAGAGAAACAGAGAGGGAGAGGAAGACAGATAGAGATGGGCGAGCCATCAGTCTCTCAGCTGCTGTGAATAAAATCCAGATGTGTGCGCCCCCTTGTGGGCAAGTGTGGCATTGCGCCCTTTCACTTTGCATCTGGCTAAACTTGGGACCTGGAGATTGGAAGCAGCGTTCTTAGGCTTAACAGGCAGGCTCCTTAACCACGAAGCCAACTCTCCAGCCCTGAAAGTTTTTGTTGGTAGTAATGAAGTGAACTGACTAAAAAAGATAAATGAGAGGAAACTTTAAATGTTGGTAACTGATGAAAAAGATTGTTACAGAATGGTTACATAGATTGTAAGGAAAAAGTATGTAGATGAAGGTATGAGTAAAGTATGTGGATAAAGGTATGAGTAAACTTAAACAGAGGTTAATGACAAAATACTTAATGAAATTACAGACTTCTTGAGATATAGTGAAATGATTATTAACCTAGGGCTTACATCAGATTAACCAAGCATGGCCCTAGCTGATAGTAGGTTACTATGGTATTCAGTATTGTAAACCTAAAACTTTAACTTGTTGATGTTAATCTGGTCATGGTAATGGTTATGAGAGACTGAATTTAGAGTACCCAACCAAGTTAGTTAAGTTTCTCTATTTGTCAACATTTTAACTATATCTTAAGGTTAAAATTGGCTCACTACTATTTAATTCTTTCACATTGTTCATATATCTAATATACAAAAACTCCCAGCATCCCTCTATCTCCTTCCATTGACACACACCAGTAGTTGCATCCTCTATTCTGGTGCGATGGTGAAACCCTTTAGATGGAACATGAAAGGGACCAGACCCCTCCTAACTATCGGGAGAGGATTTGCTTCTATTTTCACAGGACCAGCCCAGGCCTACCTGGGTCCCAGCTCAAAATGTCCAATTCAATCCCACTGACCAAGGTAATGGCTCATCTGACACTGAAAGTGGAAGTGTTCCAGGCCCCCCATGAGAAAAACGTGCTGGTCTGGGGCCAAATTGAGGCCCTGTGCCAACAAGGAATCATGCTGGTATGAAGTTCACAACAGCCTCTATCACCAGAGATTCTGTTTATATCCTTACTGGCTGTCCTGACCTTAAAAGTAGCACAGGCTCAACAAGCATATTGGGCTTATGTACCTGACCCCTCCCCCCCCAGCTAGGGATGCTTTTTGGGAAGAATCCCTACCTAAGATATTTTCCAATGCTTCCCTTACCACTGCCAATTATGACCTAGAATTCTTGTAAGAAGCAACTAAACAAATTAACTGGACCTCTCTCACAGCAGAGCCACCTATCTGCTTTTCAAGTGATAGGTATCATGAGGGATGTTATTTAATATATACAAACCATCCATTAATTACAGATGGTGAATACCAGAATAAATATAAGTTATGATTACACTTGGGTCCCAAGGAAAGTAAACAATCAGAGGTACTGCCCATCTTGAGTCCCCAAGGGCGGCCTCAACCAGAATTATGGAAAGTAGTAGTTACGCTAAAAGAAAATCATTTTAAGTTTTGGACGTGCCTGCCCCTCCCTTATTTTTTCGTAGTTGGGCCTGGGTGGGTCTATCACTAAAATGGGATTTACTATCTTAGTTGCACCCAGTGTATTATCACCAATTGTATCAATTCTAAGGGAGACATAGCTGCAGATTACTCCTGCAATGTAGTCTTTATTGTCATGCGGCCTCCTTACTTAATTATGCCAGTCAAAATGACTGAGCCCTGGTACTCCAGCTTCAGAGCTCAAGTGTTCCAGCAGCTCAACAGATTGATGGCATGCAAAAGAAGATTCACAGAATGGCTAATTGTGGGGATCATTGCTACTATCACCATCATCACTTCTTCCACCACAGCAGCAATATCCCTGGCAAAGTCAATGAAGACAGCTGATCATGTTAATGGACTGACTAAAAATGTATCTCAAGCCATTTTGTCACTGATAGATATTGATAAAAAGGTGTTAGTCCTGTTAGATGCTCTAGATGATGCTGTTATATATTTAGGAAGATGGGTTGTCAATCTGGTGTCTCAAATGCAGTTGGTCTGTCATGCTAATTATCAATTCATATGTGTTACTCCTTTACCCTACAATGAGACTGCTACTGAATGGTGGCAGGTGGGAAATCATATTCAGGGTATTTGGAATCATAATAATCTCAGCATAGATTTACAAAGTTTACAAAACAATCCGTTTTTTCACATAGTCACTTTTCTTTTGGTGATCCTCCTAAGGCAGCAAAAGGATTTTTTGATGCCTTATAAAACACATTAAAAAATTATCTCCCAAACAGTTTCTTTCTCAGATTTTTGTTTGGCTACTATTGGTGTCAGGCACCCTGCTACTACTCTTATGCATAATTCCCTGTATGTGTAAATTAGGGCTCAAACAATATACACAAATCTTGACCGATCAAGTCCTTATACAT
Source organism: Orientallactaga sibirica (assembly GCA_036365145.1). Taxonomy (NCBI): domain Eukaryota; kingdom Metazoa; phylum Chordata; class Mammalia; order Rodentia; family Dipodidae; genus Orientallactaga; species Orientallactaga sibirica. Next base: position 28,550,988 of record JAEOAD010000026.1, on the reverse strand, counting down.
CATCTGGCTCTAACTGGACCCACAATAAGCCACAAAAAACTTATATAAGATGACACTGCCCCATTTTTAAAAACAAAGGGGGAGTTGTTGGGCATTGCTAAAAATGGGCTGGGACTGTGAGGAAGCTGGCCTGAACTGTCGGACATGACCAGAAGACCTTGGGCTGTGGGGCTTGCAGCTGGCCCTATTGTTGGGAACCCATCCTGGTGATGGTGACTGGCCTTCCCTACTCTCGGGCAAAGTGGTAGTGTGTCCTGTCATCACCCAAAGGGGGCAGAACTAGTGAGGATCTCCCCTGTTCTTGATCTCAAAAGCTCTGAGCATCCCATAAGTCAGGCTTTGCCCTTCCCCCTCAGTTCCTGACCTTGTGGCTAGCTGCCCAAGAGATCCTTATGTGCCTGAAGTCACACAAAGCTTTTTCCACCAGCTCCTCCATCACAGCTCTGAAATTGCAATAGCTTTTCTGCAATCTCTCTCACAGCTCCTCCCTCAAAAGTTGGAAGTCACAGTAGCTTTTCTTATCAGCTTTCTCACAGCTCCTCCCTCACAGCTTTGAAGCCACATAGCTCTTCCACCACTATCTCCCTTACAACCAATTAGATAGCAACCCATAAAATATGTATCTGATCGCTATATAGTCTGTATGTGCCATCTCAACCTTCCTCAAGTGTTTATAAACCCACTTCCCTTTTAAAGAAATGAGTACTGTCCATCAGATGGTCTTCTGGGTGACCATTGCCCATCAGCACATTCACCTCTGCTCTAGGACCCTGCTTCTTTCCCCCAACTCCTCCTGTGCCCCGGATATCAGTGGCCAGCGACCCCAGGGAACTGGAATGGCAAGTACTGACAGCTGTGGTTGAGTTTTTCCCTCAGCTGGTCCTGAGCTGGCTCAGACCAGGCGCAGTCCCAGAATGGAGACTCCCTAGCCCTTATTCTGTACTTGGGCTCCTTTATACCCTCCAGCTCCCCATATGGCAGGAGCTCCTTGAAGTTTCTTTTCACTTTTCTTTCCATGCTTTTTTCCATGCCCTACACATGGAATCTCTAGCCATGTAGGTGCCTTTCCTTGGTTCTGTACTTCCCCAATAAATATAATAATTTAATAATTATCCTTCTACTCTTCTTTTTTATTCAATTCTTTGATTAAAATTAGAAACTAACCTAGGGTTTGGGTTTCAAGGACTTTCCTGGATCCCTAGCATCCTGTTACAGTGATGATGGTGACAATAGGTTCTGATGGGTAAGGGAATAAGAAAATGTGATGGATAAGGAAATGTTATAAAGAAATGTTACCTTTAGTATGCAGAATGTGATACCTCTCAAATGTTACCTTTGCTATGCAGGATGTGGTGCCTTGCAAATGTTACCTTTGGTATTCAGGATGATACCAGGTCACCTGCTTGAGTGATGTAACTGCTAACCATTTTTTTCTCTCCAATTTTGTAGTAAGCTTGTGACTGTTATCATGTAGACTTGTTTAGCAATTTGTCCTTTAACTCCTGACCAGATGTAACTGGGGGCTGAACTATTGAGTTCCTGACTCAAAGTGTAGTGCTGGCCAGAAAAATAAATGTCTCTCTTTTTACTAATATCATATTCATGTCAGACTGGTGAATCTCTGAGAAACTCCAGACCCATTACAATTGGGTGGCTCATCTGGGATCCACCAGGGGCACTCAGCATGATTTACTCCTGCATTTTTCTGACTGAACTTAAGGCCTGAGAAATGTCCAGTTAAGCACCAGAGGCTGAGCCCCTAAGGGCAACTGATGAAGCAATTTTTGCTTCTGCCCAAGTAGGGCATCAGTAAGGCCTGACACTGGCAAGGTGTCTGGGATCTTAACACCTAGATGTCTTCTGTGGAGCCTCCATCCTCTTTAGAGACAGAGACAGGGAGTCTCTATGGAGGTAAGTTTTGTTTCTGTTTCTTGTAGTTCACATATTTGAGACTCATGAAGAGCTGGACACAGTGTTAACTCCTAAGTCAGTGGGAGAGGCAGTATGCCTACCTGCTGCTCAGTCCAGCCAGTTCACTTTGTATGATCTGGAATCTGGTTCTGAGAGGCAGCTGCCAGCTCATAGTCCTTCATGGCCACCAAATCAAAAAGTCTATTTGTGACTTGTCTAATTGTTTTGTCATTGCTTGTCTGGGAAAAAATGGGCCAAAAGGTATTAACTCAGAAAACACTTTTCGAACTAATGAAAAATACTTTTCGGAGTTTCAGAAGAAGGAAAGCAAGTCTGGAGACCACGTGTTTATTGGAAGACTAACCACTCTTTGAACCCTAGAGTGGCCAGCTTTTCAGGTTGGCTGGTACAAAGAAGGAACCTTTGATCTTCCACTTATTAACAGGGTACAAAATGTCATCTTTGGAAAGGACACCCCAACCAGGTCCCCTACATCATAGCTTGGAAGTTCCTGGTAGAGTCTTCCTCGTGGATTAAATCAAACAAACCCGCCCCTCCTATTAATTAATAATGTGTCAAAGGCAGAAAAGATTCCCCCCCCTACTCTCACAGGTCTTGTCAGATGCACCAGAAGAAGAAACACTGCCACCCTATGTACCTGGGGAAATAGAGGCCCCACCACCAAACCCAGGGACATGCCCCAGGAAGCCCTTTGTAGGCCCACTCATACTCAATGTGGGTCTTCCTATCAACCAGTAACCCCACATGGACATCCCTGGTGCTATACCTGCCATGGGAGTCCCCTTAAGAGGCTAGCTCACATTCTTCTCCATTGCTTGAGTCTACCACTGGGGCTCCAACCCCAGTGATGCTTCCTTTAAGGCAGGACTTTACCTGGGGGTGACATTTCCAGGGGGAAAGAGATGCCCATCCCTTCTCTACTAGTGATCTTTATAACTGGAAAAGTCAGAATCCTTCTTTTTCAGAAAAACCACAGGGACTAATCTTCTTATTAGAAACTGGCTTTTATATGCATCAGCCCACATGGGAGGACACTATTCACCACTATTCACCACTGAAGAGAGAGAGAGGATCCATAATGAGGCATAAAAACTAGTTCTTGGGCCTGATGGGAGACCCACCAATGTGCCTCAGCTAATAGAACATGTTTTTCCTTCCACCCACCCATACTGGGACCTGAACACTGAGGAAGGTAGGGAGTCTCTTAACCACTTTCAGCAGACTGTTAGGGAGTATCTGGGATGCTGCAAAGTGCCCTACAAATTTGTCGAAGGTATGCAAGATAATTCAGGTCCCAAATCAGTCACCCTCCACTTTTCTGGAATGCCTCCAAGAGGCTTATTGGACCTGTACTCCATTTGACCCAGAGGCCCCTAGCCTTTATTTCACAGTCAGCACCAGACATTAGGAGGAAAATTCAAAACATAGAAGGTTTTGAAGGAAAGTTATTGTCAAAATTGGTAGAGATTGCTGCAAGGGTTTACAATAATATGGGCAGTCCAGAGGAGAAACAGGCAAAGAAAATAGCTAGAGTCATGGTGACAACCTTCCAGGGAAAAAAACCACAGTAGGAAGGATTCATGGAGGAGAAACAGAGTACAAAAAAAAAGATAGACATAAACGGGAAGCCCCATTTAAAAAAAGACCAGTATATTTATTGCAAGGAGACAGGCCATTGGAAAAATGAAAGAAAGCTGCATCTGTGCTCCAAGTAGACACAGACTGATGGGGTCTAGGCTCAACTGCCCCCTCAGAGCACAGGATAATGCTAAAAGTAGGGTGGACTCCCATCAGATTCCTGGTTGATACTGGCACCAGTTATTCAGGTTTAACCCAAGCAGGTGGTTCTCTGAGTAAGAAGCAGACTGTAAGTCAAGGGGCCACAGGTTCACAGGCTTGTTCCTGGACCACTAAAAGGACTGTAGATTTGGGAAAGGGGACAGTGACTCACTCCTTCTTAGTCATGCCTGAGTGCCCATGTCCCCTATTGGGACATTATTTGCTACACAAATTAAGGGCAGAGATACAGTTTGAAAAAGGTGAAATTAGATTGGACTTGAAAAATCCTAAAGTTATGAACAAAATTCTGTTGACTGTCCCCTTAGGAGAGAGATATATTTTACTGAACAACCCTCCCCAGGAGGAGAAATCCAGTTTATTGGATTTCTTCTTGTTTAGGCTGAAACAAACCCACCAGGATTGGCAGCTCACCAACTCCCCCATCATAGTGGAACTAAAAAGTAATGCCATGCTTCCCAAGGTAAAGCAATATGACACTGGAGGCAAAATAGGGAATTAAGATTCATATTAACAGACTACTTGAATCTGGCATACTGGTCCCATGTGACTCCCCCTGAAATACTGCACTGTTGCCTGTCAACGATTACTGGCCAATTCAGTGTCTTCAAGAGGTAAACAGGAGAGTACAAGACATCCATCCAATGGTCCCAAATCCATACACCCTCCTGAGTTTGCTTTCCCCTGAAAAACAGGCATATACTCTACTGGATTTGAAGGATACTTTCTTTAGTATTCCCTTGGCAAAATCAAGCCAAGCTATATTTGCCTTCAAATGGGTGGCTATGGATAAAGGGGCCAGTGGTCAATTGACATGGTCTAGGCTGCCACAAGGGTTATTCAGTTATTCAACCTTATTCAGTGAGGCATTCCACTGAGACTTGCAGATTTTCAGATCTGCCATTGAAATGTGACCCTTCTGCAATATGTTGATGACCTCCTCCTGGCAGCTGAAACAGGAAGATTGCCTCTGTGTGACAGAACAACTATTAGAAACACTGCAACATCTGGGATATCGAGTCTCCAACATCTGGGATATCGAGTCTCCACGAAAAAGGCTCAACTTTGCTCCTGTAAGGCAACAGGCCTGGGGTATGAACTGCAGGAAGGTAAAAGACTATTTTCTTCATGGAGAATCCAGGTGATTACCCAGATCCCAGCCCCCAAGACAAAGAGGCAACTATGGGAATTCCTCAAGGCTGTAGGATATTGTAGGCTTTAGATACCCAGGTTTGCTGAACTGGCCAAGCCTCTATACAGAGCCACCTGAGGTACTGAAAAAACTTTTAACTGGCCCCAATGGAAGAACAAGTCTTAGAAAAACTGAGACAGGCACTGATCTCAGCACCAGCATTAGGCCTGCCCGATATTACCAAACCTTTCCACTTGTTTGTGGATGAGAGGGAGGGTGTTGCCTGGGGTGTCCTACCACAAAAACTTGGGCCCCTGAAGTGACCTGTTGCCTACCTCTCTAAGAGATTAGATCCTGTGGTGGCCAGATGGCCAGCATGCTTAACGGCTAAAGCAGCCATAGTCCTGCTATCAAAGGAAGCAGATAAACTGACCCTGGGGCAAGATTTGATGATCACCACTCTACATTCAGTAGGAAGTCTTTTAAGATGCACTCTGGACAGATGGATGACAAATTTCTGAATAACTCATTATCAAGCTTTGCTCCTAGATCAGCCAAGGATCAAGTTCCATCAGACTGCAGCCCTGAACCCAGCCACTCTGCTGCCAGTAACAGGTGACGCTACTATCCAACATGACTGCTTGGAGATCACCACCACTTTCTGGGGCTACAACCAGACCTAATAGACATCCCCTGGACATAACCAGATCTGGTAATGTTCTCAGATGGCAGCGGTTTCATTCATAATGGCACCAACTATGCTGAGGCAGCTGTAGTGACTGTGGAATGCATCCTCTGGGCAGGAACTCTTCCCCCGGGGTCATCAACTCAAAAGACTGAACTCATTTCACTCACTGAAGCCCTTAAGCTGGGAAAAGGAAAAATTATAAATATGTACACTGACAGTAGGTATGCTTTTTAAATTATTTATTTATTTATTTATTTATTTATTTATTTATTTATTTGCAAGCAGAGAGATAGAGAGAAGAGAGACAAATAGAGAAGAATGGGCATGTCAGGGCCTCTAGCCATTACAAACGAACTTCAATCTCATGTGCCCCTTGTGCATCTGGCTTATGTGGGTCCTGGGGACTCAAACCTGGGTCCTTTGGCTTTGTAGGCAAATGCCTTAACTGCTAAGCCATCTCTCCAGCCCTATGTACACTATTGCTACTGCTCACATGCACGGAATCATCTACCAAGAAAGAGACCTTTGACAGCAGAGGGAAAAAAATATTAAAAATAAGACAGAAATTCTAGATTTATTGGCTGCAGCCTAGGCAAAGCAAGTGGCTATCATCCACTGTCCTGGACATCAGAAAAGAGATTCACTAGAGGCAACTGGGAACCAAATGGCTGACAGAGTGGCCAAAGAAGCTGCTCTAGGAATGACACAGTGCTTATTTACCATCCCAGAACCCATCCTTCCCAACAAACCCCAATATTCAGAAGATGATTTAAAGGCAACTGAGAAACTGAATACAGAAGGTACCCTCCAAGGGTGCCTTAAACTAGCTGATGGCTGGATAGTACTCCCACCAGCATTAGGAAGATACTTGGCACATCAACTCCACAAAGGAACCCATTTGGGAAAATCCAGACTGACCGAGCTCATAAGAAAAAGATTCTATTTTCCAGAAATGGACCAGATGGTGTGAGAAATTGTTTCCAGGTGCCAACCCTGCCAACAGACCAATGCTTCCTCAGGTAAGGTGCCACCCCCAAGGATTAGGACAAGGTAGATGTTGGGAAATAGATTTTACAGAAGTCAAGCCAGGACAATATGGACACAGGTACCTATTCATTTTCATGGATACCTTCTTGGGATGGGTGAAGGCTTACCCCACAAAGACAGAAATGGCTCAGATCACAACCAAAAACTTTTAAATGAGATTGTGCCTAGATTTTGGCTTCCACTGACTATAGGGTCAGATAACAGGCCAGGTTTTGTTTCAAAGATCCCAAAGGGTATTTCTAAGGCCCTGGGAATAATTTGGAAATTACATTGTGTTTATCATCCTCAGAGTTCAGGGCAGGTGGAGAGGATTAATCAGACTGTAAAGGAGACTTTGACCAAATTAGCCCTAGAGACCAGTGAGGAATGGGTGGGGCTCCTTCCATTTGCTCTATTCAGGGCCTGATGCACCCCTTTTGTAAAAGGTTTAACCCGTTTTGAAATTTGGCAGGCCCCAGCCTATTTTAACCCAATGGGACAGGAAACAATTGTTGAAATCTCTAACCAGCAGCTACTTTAGCACATCCAGGCTCTGCAGCTGATACAGGAAGCAGTAATTTAGTCAGTGTGCACTGCATTCCAATCTCCCCCACCTTATCCACATTCTTTTCAACCAGGAGACAAGGTGTGGATAAGGAGACATCAGACTGAGACCCTAGTGCCCTGCTGGAAAGGACCATACCCAGTGATCCTGACAACTCTGGCTGCCATTAAGATGGAAGGTGTCCAGACTTGGATCCCCCACTCACAGGCCAAATGAGCCATTGGTCCAGAGAGTGACAATGAAGAGATGGACCATCAACAGGACACCCGGAGATACTCTAAAGATAAGACTGTTAAGGCAGTAAGTCTACTTTTCCTTTGGGTGACTCCCATAATCTCATAGGATATCTGTAAAGACAACTTGACCAGGGGCTATCCTCCCTTTTTGGCTTCATCCCCCAGAAATGCTGGATATATAGAAGAAACGCATGGCTAACTTTCAGGCATACTGTGCCATGAATCTCTTATGAGGAACCTCCAATGGATGTCCAAGGGTAATGAGAAACTTTGTATGCTGGAAATGGCACATACTGCCTCCTGCTCCTGCTCCTGGGGTGCCCCCGCCTTGCACTAAATGTACAGAAAACGATGTTTTCTAATACCTAACCTATCTCCAAGCAAACTGTTATGAGTCAGCTACTTTGTGTACTTACAATGGTACCAAATATTGGTAAGGAATAGCTCTGGGAATTCATGCAGGTTACATATGCCCTGATCCAGAAAAATTTATCTGCTAGAACTTTAGATTCCCCCCCTCATTTGTCTATCAGAAGAGGAAGGACACAAGTCCATACACATAAAAAAGGTTGAAAAAAATCACACAGCAACTAGAGTCAAGCCAGCAGTCAGCCTAAGCCCCTGCATATGCCCAAACCCAAAAGGTCCCTACACTGGACCCAAGTACTCAACTGGTATTAGAGACCACCCATACCCTACTTAATAGAACAAACTCCAGGCTAGCTAAAGATTGTTGGATGTGTCTCAGGATGGGCCCTCTATGGGCCTCGTCCACACCTCTGGCTTATAGATGGACCTCTCCTCCCTTTCCAACTGGATGCCCCAAGTCTCCCCCTCTTCCTGATGTCTCCATCATTCCCAGGACATCCCTAGTACCCTGCCTACACGGAAATGGCACAAAACAAGTGGGAATGGTACAGTCAACCCTATGTGAAAACATTACTACCATCCTGCCCACCTATAAATGGCACTACCTTCCTGTGTGTAAATACAGCTTATAGCATTCTTCCCCAAAACTGGGCAGGAATATGCATACTGGCACTAATGTTGCCAGAGCTAGAAATTGCCCCTGGAGACCAAAGCCTTCCCATATGCCTTCTCGGCCACTCCCTAGAACAAAACAAACGAATTGTACAGCTCATGGCCCCGCTGATAGGTTTGGGAATAACAGCGGCATCATACTGGTACAGGAGCAGCTGGCATTGGAACTTCTCTCCATTATTATAAATAACTGTCTGCCAAGATGATTGATGACATCCAACAAGTATCAGATACAGTCTTAGATGTACAGGTTCAGTTGGACTCTCTAGCTGACATGGTCCTCCAAAATCAAAGGGTATAGACCTCTAAACAGCTAAAGAAGCGGGCATATGTCTGTTTCTAAAGGAAGAATGTTGCTTTTATGCTCATAGACCAGGCATAGTAAAAGATAAAAATCAGGCAATTACAGGAGAATCTACAAAGGAGAAAGGAGGATCTGAACACTTCCTTCCTTTGGACCGGACTGAATGGATAGATGCCATACCTATTACCATTTATAGGACCCTTAGTAACAATGTTCCTACTACTCTTGATTGGTCCCAATGTGATAAAAATGCCCTGGCCAGATGCATAAACTCTAGGCTAGGAGATAGCAAATTAATGGTCTTTAGATCCCAATACCAGCCAGTTTCCACAGGAAAGTCAAAGGTTTGACTTGGTGCACCAACTCAAGGGGGGAATGTGATGGATAAGGGAATAGGGGAATGTGATGGGTAAGGGAATAAGGAAATGTGATGGACATGGAAATGTTATAAGGAAATGTTACCTTTAGTATGCAGAATGTGGTACCTTGCAAATGTTACCTTTGCTATGCAGGATGATACCAGGCCATCTGCTTGAGTGAGATAAATGTTAACCAATTTTTTCTCTCCACTTTTGTAGCGAGGCTCATGACTGTTGTCACATAGATTTGTTTAGCAATTTGTCCTTATAAACCCTGACCGGTTGTAATGGGGGGCTGTACTCTTGAGTTCTGGTCTAGAAGTGTAGTCCTAGCCAGAACAATAAATGCCTCTATTTTTACTAATATCATATTCATGTCGGACTGGTGAATCTCTGAGTGACCCCACACCCATTACATAGGTGATGTTAATGATGAAAAAGATGGTGGCAGTTTTGATAACGGTGATGGTGATAGTGGTGAAAATGATGATGGCGATATGCTTGATATTGCAGATGATGATGGTGAAGGTACAGATGGTTGATTGTGGTTACCATGGTAAATTGGATTATTTCCTTCATAAACATTTCATTCACTAACTTTGGATTTGGTACCTTTTACAGGAGTTGAATTGGCCATGGGAATATGAATAAAAAGAATGAATGGAATAATTGTGCAGCAGTGTTTGGAAGTGCAGCTTCTTATCTTACACTACAAAAAAACACACATGAAAGACAAGAAGTGGTTGCTAGGCAACCATATACACACACCAAAAATTGGCAGACAAAGGGCTAGCCCTGCTTTTGAAATGTAAATTGGCCTCTTCTTTGCCCTTTCTCCAACTAAAAACAAAAAGAGGGGTGGAGAGATAACTCAGCGGTTAAGGGGCTTACCAGTAAAGTCTAATAATCCTTTTTGATTCTCCAATACTCACATATAGCCAGATGCACAAAATAGTGCATATACCTGGAGTTTGCAGCAGCTAAGAGGCCCTGGTGCACCCATTCTCTCTCTTCTGTTCTTTCTTTCTCCTTTAAAATAAATAAATAAAATTTTTAGAAAAAAGGAAGTATTACATAGTATGTTAGCAAAGTTTTCATAGAAACAACTATTGTTTTCAAGAAATTTAGGAAAAGAGAAACAAATCAAATTCCTATGAAATACTGAAGAGTGTTCCTTCTTTGGGTTTTGATCTCCAATAGATGCCCAGCCTCCTAGAGCTGCCTATGGGATGATAGGGGTCCCAGCAATCATTAGCATCACAGAAATTAGTGGGATGTACTGGCCCTGGCTTTAGCACAGAGGAAACTCTTTTGGGTTCTAAATAACTTCCCAAACCACAGCCTGATAAGGTCACCATGGCGCAGGAGACATGAAAACCTGCTATCATCAATGAACTAGTCCAAACCTAAGAGTCCTGCGTGGGAAAACAAGTCAACAAAGGAACGGCCCTGTTAATCTCTTTTCCTTCTCCCTTCCCCCATTATTTGCCCTGCTTGTTCCTTCCCTTTAAATACCGAGTTCAGCTGTTTCTGAGTGCAGCAGCCTCAAACCCGCAAAATGGGGCTGGCTGCTATTCACTTGCTCTCCAATAAAGAACACCTGCTATTGATGTCATATGTTCTCTCTATTTCCACATTGCTCTAGTTTGTTCAGCCGCATTGACTCTGATCCAACAAGGACAGCTCCGTAAAGCTCAGACTTAACCTTTAGCCTAGCTGATCTCTGCCTGATCTGGGCCTTTCCTTCTTGTCATTGAGCTTGCTCTGGTGGACAGGTACAAACCTATTATATCATATTTGAGTTTTTTTCTTTTCTTTTTTCTTTTTTTTTTTTTTGGCCTTATGCTCAATAATTTGGCTTCATAAAAAGAGTATTTTCTAGCATAGAGTTGTTTGCTATCTCCTATTTCTTCTTCCAGTCCTTCAGCTCCTGGTGGGTCTCAGCCTGTAATAAACATGGCTAACATGATCAAAGGCCTTATGATGGTTCTCATCATCTTTCTGGTCCCAGTGTTAATGCACATTGACCATAACAAGAGTAAACAGTTTCTCCAGGGCACCTTCTGTCTGATGATCCAGCTACTGTACATTTTCTAACCTAGTCTTCAATTCCATGTGGCCATTCCTGAACTCCATGTGGCCCTATTAAAATGGAGGGAAGAGCTGCAATCTTCAGCAAGATTTCCACAAATTAACCTGAGAGGGAGTCAGGTAGCTTTGTTAGGCAGTTTAGGAAAAGGCTTACAAGAGAGAAATCCTACGTCACCCAACTGTCCTACTGCTGCAGCAGCACTGGAATTCAGCATCTGCTCCAGTCTCATCAAGTTAGTTCACTTGCTCTCATTCTGTTTCTCTATTTCTCTGTCTCTTTCTCTCCTTACCTTTTCCAGCTCTATAGCTGTTCATCTCTCCATGTCTAAATAGGGGGGAGGGTGTCCCAACAGTGGTATGAAAGACCATGTCCTTCTTATTCTGGTGGCCTGGCTGCCAGAATGGATAAGGATATTCCCCAGGCCCATGCTCAACTCCCACATGGGCTGTCATACCACATAGGTGAATCCATTCTCCTTTCCCTGGTTCATGTATCTCCTCATTCCCCTGAGTTCCCTGAATAAATATAATAGTTTATATTTCCTTCTCAGTCTGTTTATTCCAGTTCTTCAAAACAGCTAAGAACTCAGGGTTTGGAGTTTGACCTTTCCTGAACCACCCTCCCATTATAAATCCTTTCTGTAAGCAGAGCTCTTTCCTAAGTGTGTGAGAGTTTTGAAGATTTTTCTTTGCTGTTCAATTGTGCCCTTCACTTTTTTATCAATCCTCACCTCGTGAGTCAAGAATTTAATAGTTTCCTAAGTGAATTAATTTTCATCCAAACCTTCTATTGGTGATTTTGATATTCTTTCTTTCTTCTCAGATACTTTTTCGGGATTCTTGGCTCCAAGCTTTTCAGGTTAGAAACCTTATGTTTCATCTTCCAGTAACTATATCTGACTTCTGATGTGAGACATGAGAACACTCCAACCAGTCTAACTTCAAGTAAAAAAAGAAAATCCAAAGAAAATTTTATCACCTACACCTGAGCCTAAAATAAACAGGCAAGCTTTCTGGAGAAGGAGAGAAATGTGATCTTTGAAGAAAGGGCTAGGCATGTGAAAACACAAGAAGAGCTTAAGTGAGGAGAGGAATAGCCTTTGACAATGGTAGGGACAAAATGGATTATTTATTATTATTTTTAGGTTTCTATTTCTTGGTGCCAAACCTAGAACTCTGAACTCCTTCAAAGATCTAGACTCCACTGGAAGTGACTCTGGGCCTCCATGTACCTATGTTACTATGACTCACTAATCATGGCTCTCACAATCCTCCTCTGCCTGGAAGAAGGTCACTGGGTACTTCTTACATCTGAAGTTATTTTGGTCTCTTATGAAAATGATCAGCATCACTTACCAGCATCTCTCAAGCAAACAAGGAGACCTGCCCTAAGTCCTCCCACAGTCTCACCAGATTCTCCAAGAAAAAACAGAAAGAGCAGGTGGGGATATTGTGTCTAAAGGATCTTGTAGACCCACTCTGGTTTCCAGGACCCCGCTGGTCACAATAGGTCTTACAGAATTCTGTGGAACATTCTACTTGGAACCTACATGAGAGCCTGGCTACCAGGGAGAAACCTAAGTTAGGAAGGATGGAGAAGGCTAAGCCAAATAGTGTTGTCCAAGCTTCCTCCATTAACACCCGCAAACACAACACAAATAGTATTTGTGTGTCAAATTGGAAAAAAGTAGATAAAGCCGGTTACAGCTAGAGATAACAACCATGGGAATGGGCCTCTGGCCATGCCCCAAAGTAACATCAACTAGACTCAACTGGCTGTAAAGTTAAGCCATGTTTTCACCCTGTGCTGCATGTGTGCCTGCCCAGATATCAAAGGTGGGTGACATTCTGCCCTGCCATGGTAGGGATATGGAGCCATGTCACTGTCTGATGCTACTCCCTCCTTATGTAATCTCTTCCCATGTTTTCAAATGCCTAGTACTGCAGAGATCTCCCTCCAAAAACAGTTGTTGTGTATTTGATTTGAGCCCAGGTGAAGGAAAAGGTAAATTATTCTCCTGATATTACCATTTTGACTGAGGCATAATCTGAGCAATGAAATTCACACATTTTTATAGTGTCCATTGAGTGTTGAAAAGGGCAATACATGTAATGCACAAACCTTATCACAACAGAGAGCATACATATGCTCCTCTACATGGCTGAATGTGGCATTTTTGCAATATGCCAGTACATAATTTTCTTCCAATAATGGAAACCCATTTGCTTTCCTTGAATATGGCTTACATTTATTGAGTTGTGTGTAATAAACAAAATGTGACAGTCACAATGCTTGTGAGTTGTAAGGGGCTCTTCCTGTCTGCCTGGCTGTCTTGAATTGACTGCTCATTCTTAGAAAAGCTAAGAATCATGTGGCAAGAAGACACAGAGAGGAACAGAAGGCTCCTGCCACATTGCCAGCAGTGTGAGTCTACACGTGCATACACCAGCCCTAATTCAAGTGATTGTGGCCTGGATTATCCCTTTCCTGCAGCCTCCTGAGGCCTTGTGGGAGGCAGCTTCCAAAACTGTGATCTATAGAAAGTAACTTTTAATTGTGTTGTTGCTGTCCTAAACCACTAAAACAGAAAAACCTTTCATTTGTGTCATATAAGAGGTAATGAGCACATTTCATCTGCAGTTTGTTTAATGATAATTAGCACACTTCATGGCTACACAGTTCATTTATTCAATCTTTTCATAATGATTCATTTGGTTGTTCTTTTTGGGGTGACCATCAATGAAGCTTATATGAACATCCCTGTGTAGGTCTTCTAGCAAACTTATTGTGTATGATCATGTAGAAAGCATTCTGAGAGCACAAATATTGAGATCCTATTGAGAGTGAATTTGTTATGATGTAAAATATAACAAAACTCTGGTAAATAATCCTCCATGTCCATGCAGACAACCCTAATTAATTACACTTAGTGGGGCAAGATATCAAAATGGGAAAGTTAGAAAGTAGAGGGTATTCTGTGGAAAGAGGCCAAGGAGGGAAGATCAAGAGAACTAACAGATTATGATCAAAATACATTATATAAATATACAAAAAACTTATCAGTCAGTAAGAATTTAACAAAATCTAATTAATAAGAGCTCCATGTAGCTAAAACATAGTAATATGAGGAAAATATTAGCTGAGATTTTCTCCTGCTTCAAGGTAATTGCCCTTCACGTTGTGAGAGCCACACATCAGATACTAGAAGCATCACAAATAGCAGAATTAAGCAGAAGGTTGGCCATCTCATCCATGCACTCTTTTATTTAAACATGTTCCTGATGTGTGACTCTTAGTGATCCAGTGTATTTAACCTTTCATGCATGGTATTCTCTAATTTATATTTCAGCATAACTTTTCAACGTGCTTTTAAAATATTTCTCTTTGTGAACATCTAGCCCATATATAGGACTTATTTCACAGGAAGAATGCTGCCTGGTTTACTATCTACACTGTGCAACATGGAAAATGAATAACACAGTTATCTTGTGGAGCTGTCTTGTTTGGGGTCCAGATGGAAGTATGCATGTGTACTTATTGCTCTTAAGTGAGTCTTTCCTCTAGACACACAGCCCTCTTTGTAAGCCAGCATTTTGCCAGGAAATGTAAAGACACCTTTCATATGTCTGTGGCTTGCTGTTCTTCCTTGCAAAAAAAAAAAAAAAAAAAAAAAAACATCTGCTTCCACCCTTTATCTTTTCTCTAATTCCACGCAGCCATGAGTATAAACACTGGTGTTTACCAGGGCTTCACCTCCCCTTTCCAGTACTGACGAGGAGGGATGCAGTCTCTGTAGAGGAATCTCGGCCATGGGAACAAAGCTCAGCATGCCATTTTTTCAACAGTGTTGTCATTTTGTGTCACCCCACCTACTGCCTTGTGACCAAGGAGATCATAGGTATGGAATCCTCTCAAGCAAGAGATTCTAGTGTCTGCTGGAGGATTAGCTTAAGACTTTCTGTACAATAGTATAGAAATTTTATGTATTCATTTCAGGAGGGGGTGTCAAACTGTTTACTTTTCCAATCGATAATTGGATAACTCAACTACTAAA
This sequence comes from Orientallactaga sibirica, assembly GCA_036365145.1. NCBI lineage: Eukaryota > Metazoa > Chordata > Mammalia > Rodentia > Dipodidae > Orientallactaga > Orientallactaga sibirica. The sequence goes on along the minus strand of JAEOAD010000026.1, from coordinate 28,535,762 downwards.
AAGCTTCATAAACTCAATGAAAAAAATTCTATGACTCCCTGAAAACTACATCAAAGAACTATCTGAGGAGACAGCTCATTAGGCAAAGTATTTGCTTTGCAAAAAATAAGGAAACATTTTTTAAACCCATGTAAAACACCATGAGTGGTGGTATGTGTTTGTAATTCCAGAACCAGTGAGGCAGACAGAAAGATCCCTGCTCCTTGCTGACCATTTAGTCTCGCCTCATTGGTGAGTTCCAGGCCAATGAGTGACGTGTGTCAAGGGTACTTCTTACATCTGAAGTTATTTTGGTCTCTTATGAAAATGATCAGCATCACTTACCAGCATCTCTCAAGCAAACAAGGAGACCTGCCCTAAGTCCTCCCACAGTCTCACCAGATTCTCCAAGAAAAAACAGAAAGAGCAGGTGGGGATATTGTGTCTAAAGGATCTTGTAGACCCACTCTGGTTTCCAGGACCCCGCTGGTCACAATAGGTCTTACAGAATTCTGTGGAACATTCTACTTGGAACCTACATGAGAGCCTGGCTACCAGGAGAAACCTAAGTTAAGAAGGATGGAGAAGGCTAAGCCAAATAGTGTTGTCCAAGCTTCCTCCATTAACACCCAGAAACACAACACAAATAGTATTTGTGTGTCAAATTGGAAAAAAAGTAGATAAAGCCGGTTACAGCTAGAGATAACAACCATGGAATGGGCCTCTGGCCATGCCCCAAAGTAACATCAACTAGACTCAACTGGCTGTAAAGTTAAGCCATGTTTTCACCCTGTGCTGCATGTGTGCCTGCCCAGATATCAAAGGTGGGTGACATTCTGCCCTGCCATGGTAGGGATATGGAGCCATGTCACTGTCTGATGCTACTCCCTCCTTATGTAATCTCTTCCCATGTTTTCAAATGCCTAGTACTGCAGAGATCTCCTCCAAAAACAGTTGTTGTGTATTTGATTTGAGCCCAGGTGTGAAGGAAAAGGTAAATTATTCTCCTGATATTACCATTTTGACTGAGGCATAATCTGAGCAATGAAATTCACACATTTTTATAGTGTCCATTGAGTGTTGAAAAGGGCAATACATGTAATGCACAAACCTTATCACAACAGAGAGCATACATATGCTCCTCTACATGGCTGAATGTGGCATTTTTGCAATATGCCAGTACATAATTTTCTTCCAATAATGGAAACCCATTTGCTTTCCTTGAATATGGCTTACATTTATTGAGTTGTGTGTAATAAACAAAATGTGACAGTCACAATGCTTGTGAGTTGTAAGGGGCTCTTCCTGTCTGCCTGGCTGTCTTGAATTGACTGCTCATTCTTAGAAAAGCTAAGAATCATGTGGCAAGAAGACACAGAGAGGAACAGAAGGCTCCTGCCACATTGCCAGCAGTGTGAGTCTACACGTGCATACACCAGCCCTAATTCAAGTGATTGTGGCCTGGATTATCCCTTTCCTGCAGCCTCCTGAGGCCTTGTGGGAGGCAGCTTCCAAAACTGTGATCTATAGAAAGTAACTTTTAATTGTGTTGTTGCTGTCCTAAACCACTAAAACAGAAAAACCTTTCATTTGTGTCATATAAGAGGTAATGAGCACATTTCATCTGCAGTTTGTTTAATGATAATTAGCACACTTCATGGCTACACAGTTCATTTATTCAATCTTTTCATAATGATTCATTTGGTTGTTCTTTTTGGGGTGACCATCAATGAAGCTTATATGAACATCCCTGTGTAGGTCTTCTAGCAAACTTATTGTGTATGATCATGTAGAAAGCATTCTGAGAGCACAAATATTGAGATCCTATTGAGAGTGAATTTGTTATGATGTAAAATATAACAAAACTCTGGTAAATAATCCTCCATGTCCATGCAGACAACCCTAATTAATTACACTTAGTGGGGCAAGATATCAAAATGGGAAAGTTAGAAAGTAGAGGGTATTCTGTGGAAAGAGGCCAAGGAGGGAAGATCAAGAGAACTAACAGATTATGATCAAAATACATTATATAAATATACAAAAAACTTATCAGTCAGTAAGAATTTAACAAAATCTAATTAATAAGAGCTCCATGTAGCTAAAACATAGTAATATGAGGAAAATATTAGCTGAGATTTTCTCCTGCTTCAAGGTAATTGCCCTTCACGTTGTGAGAGCCACACATCAGATACTAGAAGCATCACAAATAGCAGAATTAAGCAGAAGGTTGGCCATCTCATCCATGCACTCTTTTATTTAAACATGTTCCTGATGTGTGACTCTTAGTGATCCAGTGTATTTAACCTTTCATGCATGGTATTCTCTAATTTATATTTCAGCATAACTTTTCAACGTGCTTTTAAAATATTTCTCTTTGTGAACATCTAGCCCATATATAGGACTTATTTCACAGGAAGAATGCTGCCTGGTTTACTATCTACACTGTGCAACATGGAAAATGAATAACACAGTTATCTTGTGGAGCTGTCTTGTTTGGGGTCCAGATGGAAGTATGCATGTGTACTTATTGCTCTTAAGTGAGTCTTTCCTCTAGACACACAGCCCTCTTTGTAAGCCAGCATTTTGCCAGGAAATGTAAAGACACCTTTCATATGTCTGTGGCTTGCTGTTCTTCCTTGCAAAAAAAAAAAAAAAACATCTGCTTCCACCCTTTATCTTTTCTCTAATTCCACGCAGCCATGAGTATAAACACTGGTGTTTACCAGGGCTTCACCTCCCCTTTCCAGTACTGACGAGGAGGGATGCAGTCTCTGTAGAGGAATCTCGGCCATGGGAACAAAGCTCAGCATGCCATTTTTTCAACAGTGTTGTCATTTTGTGTCACCCCACCTACTGCCTTGTGACCAAGGAGATCATAGGTATGGAATCCTCTCAAGCAAGAGATTCTAGTGTCTGCTGGAGGATTAGCTTAAGACTTTCTGTACAATAGTATAGAAATTTTATGTATTCATTTCAGGGAGGGGGTGTCAAACTGTTTACTTTTCCAATCGATAATTGGATAACTCAACTACTAAAAAGCTTCATAAACTCAATGAAAAAAATTCTATGACTCCCTGAAAACTACATCAAAGAACTATCTGAGGAGACAGCTCATTAGGCAAAGTATTTGCTTTGCAAAAAATAAGGAAACATTTTTTAAACCCATGTAAAACACCATGAGTGGTGGTATGTGTTTGTAATTCCAGAACCAGTGAGGCAGACAGAAAGATCCCTGCTCCTTGCTGACCATTTAGTCTCGCCTCATTGGTGAGTTCCAGGCCAATGAGTGACGTGTGTCAAAAGGGTAGATGGCACCTGAAGAACAACATCCAGGGTTGTTTTCTTCTGGCCTCTACACGTATGTACAAATATGCATGTACACAAGCATGTATACACACACACAAAAAAAAAAATTTCTATCTTTTTTTCCAGCTTTAGTTAAAATACAATGCAGTGCAGTGTCTGCTTTACATTGACTTGTTGGGGAAGAAAACAAAGGAATGCATGCACTTGACTCTGGGCCTCATTAGCTGGAAACAATTATAACAGATCTTCATGTAATGACTTTATGTTTTGTTGATTGCTATCCATGTTGTGTCTGAGTGAATCCCTGCTACAAGATGTTAACCTGGCTTCCTGCATCACCCTGTGTCATGTATACATATGTGTGTTGCATGTTTTTTCAGTCATGTTCCTTATGGCTAAGTCATAACCATTGCCTCCTCCTCCAGCATTGTGCTCCTCTACCAACAAAGCCTCTTCCAGAAGAGTATGACTGTATGTAGTGTAGCTCTGTTTTGAAAGGAGACAGGGAAGGAGGTTGGTCAGTACATGTAAAGTTTAGTGCTGTCCTTGGCCTCTACTCGTATGATTACAGTAGCATCCATTTCAGCCCTCACTATTCACCTCAATTCTGACATCAAAGATGTGTCCAGATATTGGAAGTGTCTCTAGTATCCCTGAGGGTAAGACCAATGCTCTAGTCAAACTAGAAATCTACTGACACTACTCACCTAAGTTTCCATTCCAGTTATAACACTGCAGAACCACTTTGTCATTTGTGATCTGTGGTTGGTTCACAAGCACATGGTAATCACATGAACAAGACAAAAGGGAGAACTTCTTGTCTATTAACATGATAAACCACAGGAGATACCCGGCTGTGGCATCTAAGCCATGAAAATGAGTAAGAAGGTGGCTGAGCCCTTCTCCATCTCTTAGTTATGGGCCACCCAGAGTCAGAGAAGTGGCTGTGAACTCATCTGGATACCCTTTCCAATCCTGCTCCTTAATGTTCAGCTTTTCAGAGCTGATAAAGGCCCACCTGACCCCAGAATAAGCCATTGTTGGCCAGCACTTGCTTTAGTGTCTGTCCACCATAAGCAATAGCCATGTTGTATCACATTCCTGGTATGGAATCCATTGCTGTCCTTCAAATGTGGATGATATTCTTACAGCAATATCTGTTTCAGTATTTTGCATTCATACTGAATGCTCTTTACTTTTCACTGTAATTTTCCATTCTTTGCATTTTTCATAAGATTGATTCTTACACTTTGGGAAAGCCATATCCATTTTGTGAGTTTTGAAAATACCTACTGTTTTTATGCCCCAGTCCACACCAGAGAAAGTTCTATCTCTTCCAGAAACACAGTTTTGATAATTAGATGGATGTATATGAGCACACAAGAAAATGGAGTCATCACTCTTTGTTTCTGGCATATTGGCAACTTGATAGGAAGTTATTTCCTAGGCAATTTCCCTTTCATACACATCACAGGATAGGTTGACTGCAAAGTGGTTGCATACATCCAGTGGCTACAATGAAAGGATTTTGGTCCTCCTTTTACCCATGTTTTCCAACTTTCCAAGGACAAAATTAAGTCTGCTGGAAATTCACAGTGGTTTTCCCAACACATAAAGTTGCATACCAAAAAGAATTTAAAAAGGCAGTCCTGACTTCCAGTCAAAATGGCATCTGCCTAACCACACCTCACCTCGTGGGGAAGGAAAGTCAGGACATTTAGGGTTAAAGGGTTTTTAATGGTCTGAAGATTCTAGTAGACCTCCAGTGGAAGGGTGCAGAGGAGCAAAGTAGGGAATCTCCTGATTCCCATGCTCTCAGGTAGCCCATCAGCTTCCCAGTCCCCCCCAAGCAGCTGTCTAAGCAGGTTCCTCCTGCACTAACTGCAGGCTCAGTGGACCCAGCAGGCTATCATTCGACCCTCCCCACCCCAACCTAGGTTTTTTCTCCCACAGAGCTCCACATGTGGTCACCATCCCACTCACTGCCACAGCTGCGCCACCCACTCACCCACTCTGTGCATTGACCCAGGCCAACAAGCTAGGTTTCCTTCCACTACACCCTGACCTAGGCTTTCCAACTCCCACAGAACTCCACACGCAAAAGCCATCCCACTCTCTGCCACCAAATAGGCCAGAGTTCACCCTGCTCCACCCTGACCTAGGCTTTCCCATCCCCTTGGAGCTCCATGCATGAAAGCCATCCCACTCACCACCACCCCCATGCGTGGAACCCGACCAACAGGCTTGAATTCGCCCTGCCCCACCCCAACCTAGGCTTTTACACACCCACAGGGATCCACATGTGAAAGCCATCCCACTCACCACCCCAAACCATGTGCAGACCCAGGCCAAAAGGCTAGCATTTGCACCACCCCACCCAGAAATAGGCTGTCCTGCCCCACAGAGCTCCACGTGCAAAAGTCATCCCACTCACTGCCTCTTTTATGCACTCACAGGGATCTACACGTGAAAGCCACCCCACTCACCACCCCAACCTCTGTGTGGATCCAGGCCAAAAGGCTAGCATTCACTCTGCCCCACCCCAAACTAGGCTGTCCAGCCCCTGCAGAGCTCCACGTGTGAAAACCATCCCATTCACCACCGCCCACCCCTGCACAGACCCAGGTCAATGGTAAACTATAGCTTCCTCCTAAATTTAATAAGATTCTTTCACTGTTATGGGCAGACCACAGTGCAAAATGAATAACATGAAAAATCAAATGCAAGTAAATCCAAAAAGATTGCCCAGTCCCACAATGGATGTCTCTAATCAAAATATAGAAGAGATAATAGGATCAGAGCCCCAAAATGAAGACATAAACAATGCAACCCTGGAAAAGAAAATAGCAGAACTTGCAGAAAATCAACAAAGGGCCAATAATTGTATGAACACTATTCTTTCTAGGTTAGACCTAATACAAAAGAACCAGGAAGGGCTCCAAAGACAGTTAAATGACCCAAAGGAGAGCAAAAAAAAAAAAAAAAAAAAGAGGACCTCAATGACCAGCTGGCTAAGCTCAATGAAGACATAAATATATGCAAGGATGAACTCCATGAAGCATTCAGAAAATCAGAAAGTGATGTAAAAAGGGAACTTGACAGAGAGATGGAAACTATACATTAAAACGCAGTAGAAAACACAAACTAAAGTGAATAATCCCAAAACTCTATAGAAGCTCTCAAGAATAGAGTCAGCCATGTGGAAGATAGAAAATCAGAACTGGAAGACAAAACAGAAGAAACAGTTCATGAATCCAAAACTTTCAATAAGTTCAAAAATTTATGTGAACAAAACACGAGGGAACTATGGGACCCTTAAAGTCCCAACATTTGGATCAAGGGGATACCAGAAGTAGTTGAAATTCAGAACAAATGCATGGAGAACTAATTCAACAAAATTATCAAAGAAAACTTTCCCACTCTCTCAGAAGAAAGTCCCATCAAGTTAAAAGAAGCTAACAGACCTCCAAACAGACTGGACCAAAGGAGAAATTCTCCAAGACATATTATGATTAAGACTCTAAACATTGATAAGAAAGAGAAATTTCTAAAAGTAGCTAAAGGGAAACAACAGATTACATATAAAGGTAACCCCATCAGAAATAGTTCAGATATCTTAGTGGAAACACTGAAAGCCAGAAGGGCCTAGAATGGAACACACAAAGTCTAAGAACTTATGGCTTCCAACCCAAACTACTCTATCCAGCAAAAGTGTCTCTCATAATAGATGGTGAAAGAAAAACTTTCCATGATGAAACTCAGCTCTACAAGTATATGAACACAAAGCCAAATCTATAGAGAGTACTTCAGGGAATTCTCCACACAGAAGAATCTAACAACCAACCTCAAATGCCTAAAAGAAGCAAATCACAATAACCAAACTCAGAGAAGGCAAAAAAAACTACAAAGTCCAAGAAAACACCAAACCACATAAACCACCACAACATGGCAGGAATTAAATCAAACCTCACAGTCATTACCCTGAATATTAATGGCCTTAATTCACCCATCAAGAGATATAAACTAAGAGGGTGGATCAGAAAATTAGACCCCTTAAACAGCTGTCTTCAAGAAGCCCACCTCACCACTAAAGACAGACACCTCCTCAGGGTGAAAGGCTGGAAAATGATATTCCAAGCAAATGGAAATAAGAAGAAAGCAGGAATTGCTATACTAATATCAGATAAAATAGACTTCAAATGAAAAGTAATCAAAAAAAGACAAAGAAGGCCACTTCTTACTGATCAAAGGATCCAACAAGAGGATATCACAGTCATCAATCTTTATGCACCAAACACAGATGCACCACAATCCATAAAACAAAACCTACTCAACAGCAAAACAGAAAAAACAACTAACACCACCACAGTTGAGGACTTCAATACTTCACTATCAGCAATAGAGAGATCATCCAAACAGAAATTAACAGGGAAGTATGAGAGTTCAATAAAACCATGGATCAACTAGATCTAATGGACATCTACAGAACATTCTACCCTAAATCCACAGATTACACATTCTTCTCAGCAGCCCATGGAACCTTCTCTAAGATAGATCATATACTGGGCCATAAAGCCTGCCTCACTATATGTAGGAAGATCAACATAATATCCTGCATAATATCAGATCACAGTGCTGTATCACTAGAAATTAATAAAAGATGCATCAGGAATCCCACCAGTACCTGGAAACTGAACAACACACATTTAAACAATAAACGGGTAGTGAATGAAATAAACAATGAATTGCAAAAGTTCTAGAAATGAAAGACAATGAGGATACATCATACCAAAATTTATGGGACACAATGAAGGCAGTCCTCAGGGGAAAATTCATAGCACTAAATGCCTTCATAAAAAAGACAGAGAGATCCCAGATCAAGAACCTAACCATCCCCTAGTGGCACTGGAACAAAACAAGAAGAATCCAACCCAAAAAGCTCCAGATGGAAAGAAATATTTAAGATCAGAGCAGAAATTAATGAATTGGAAAATAAGAAAACACATAATAAAATTGATGAAACAAAGAGCTGGTTATTTGAAGAAATAAACAAGATTGATAAACCCCTGCCCAATTTGATCAAATGAAAAAAGAAACGCTTCAAATTAACAAAATTAGAAATCAAAAAGGAGAGATCACAACAGACATAAGTGAAACTGGGAGAATCATCAGGACTTATTTCAAAAACCTCTATTCTGTAAAGCTGGATAATTTGGAAGTTATGGGTGAATTCCTGGATACATACCACCTACCAAACCTAAACTCAGAGCAGATTAATCTCCTAAACAAACCTATCACACCCGCCAAGATTGAAAAGGTAATCAAAAACCTCCCCCAAAAGAAGAGTACCAGACCAGATGGCTTCTCAGCTGAATTCTATCAAACCTTCATGGAAGAACAGAAACCAATCTTTCTCAAACTGTACCATACAACTGGAGAACAGGAAAAGATCCCCAACTCCTGCTATGAAGCTAGTATCACCCTGATACTAAAGCCAGGCAGAGATGCCACAAGAAAAGAAAACTATAGGTCTATTTATCTGATGAACATAGACACGAAGATCCTGAACAAATCTTTGCAATCCAAATTCAACAACATATCAAAAGCATTATCCACCTTGATCAAGTAGGCTTCATCCCAGGAATGCAGAGGTGGTTCAACATACAGAAATCGGTCAATGTAAAACACCACATAAATAAGCTTAAACACAAAAACCACGTGATCATTTTGGTAGATGCAGAAAAGGCCTTTGACAAAATACAACATCATTTCATGATCAAAAATTTGGAGAGAATAGGCATGGACAGTTTATATCTCAACATAATAAAGTTCATATAAAAAGCTCCTAAAGCCCAAATAATACTTAATGGGGGAGAGACTGAAGGAATTCCCCCTGATATCAGGAACAAGACAGGGGTGTCCACTCTCACCTCTGCTCTTCAACATAGTACTGGAAGTCCTAGCTCAAGCAATAAGTCAGGAGAAATAATCAAAAGGGCTACAAATTGGAAAGGAAGAACTTAATTGCCCTATTCACACACAAAATGATTCTTTACATAAGTGACTGAGAACCTCCATCTCAAAACTCTTAAAGGTGATTAACTCCTTCAGCAAAGTAGCAGGATGCAAAAATCAATGCACAAAAATCAGTATCCTTTCTATATGCAAAAGACAAAGATACAGAGAAAGAAATAAGCAATGTCATCTCATTTTCAATAGCAACAAAAAAATAATAAAATAAAATACCTTGGAATAACATTGGCCAAGGAGGTGAAAGACCTTTACACTGAAAACATAAAAACACTCAAGAAAGAAATTGAGGAGGACTTGAGAAAATGGAAAGAACTCCCATGTTCCTGGACAGGCAGAGTTAACATTGTGAAAATGGCAATCTTACCAAAAGCAATATACAGATTTAATGCAATACCAATAAAAATCCCAACATTTTATGTAATAAGTTACTGCTTTGGTTGAGTAAAAGCAAAAGTTTTATGTTTTTCTTGTTTATTATATTCTTAACCCTTAACTCCTGCTGAGGTCAGAACAACCTCAGTCTAAGCTCTGTCCATATTGCTAACTGAAACAAGTGGGGTGGGGGTGGGAAGGGTAATATAGTCCTGCCATTGCCTACCAGTAGGAGAGTCCAAACAGAACACTCATTTGAGTAGCGATTATTTAATTTGCCCAGTCAAGGCACTTTGTTTATGTACTATTTCACACTGAATTTGATTATACCCTATAGACCTGGCTGGTCAAGGATTTGATATACACATATTGGCTTGGGATTCAAGATATATATATACACACACACACATAAAAAAAATCCCAACACTTTTCTTCACAGAGGTAGAAAAAATGATCTCAAAATTCAAATGAATGGCAGAAGGCTTCAGATATCCAAGCATATCCTCAGCAAACAAACACCTCTGGAGGCATCACCATACCTGATCTAAAGCTATATTACCAAGCCATAGTAATAAAAACAACATAGAACTGGCATAAAAACAAGATTATAGACCATGGAACAGAATTGAGAACCAAGACTTTGGGTCAAGTAACTACAGCTATTTGATATTGGCCCTACCAGTGTAGGCTGGAAAAAATACAGCATCTTCAACAAATGGTGCTGAACAAACTGGACAAGGATGTGCAGGAAAATGAAACTAGATCCACACAACTCACCATGCACAAAAATCAAATCCAAATGCATCAAAGACCTCAATATAAGACTGGAAACTCTGCTACTACTGGAAGAAAAAATAGGAGGAACTTTCCATGACATAGGAGTGGGAAAAGACTTCCTGAACAAATCCCCAGTAGCTCAAGAAATTAAACAATCATGCAACTATTGGGATCTCATGAAGCTGAAAAGTTTTTTCACAGACAAGCATACAATAAGCAGAGCCAATAGATTACCCACAGAATGGGAGAAAATTTTTGCCAGCTATACAACTGACAGAGGCCTAATTTCTAGAATTACAAAGCACTCAAAAACCTAAACAATAAACAGTCAAACAACCCACTCACAAAATGGGGCAGAGAACTGTACAGGGAGTTCTCCGAGGAAGAAATACAAATGGCAAACACACATTAAGAAAATGATAAACATCCTTAATCATCAGGGAAATGCAAATAAAACAATTATGACATTCCACCTTACCCTAGTAAGGATAGCAAACATTAAAAAATCTAATAAAAACAAATGCTGGTGAGGTTGTGGAGAAATAGGAACCCAAATTCACTGTTGGTGGGAACGTTAGATGGTACAACCACTATGGAAAGCAATATGGAGACTCCTAAAAAAGTTAGAGTTACCAATGGAACCAGTTATTCCCTTACTCTGCATTTACCCTAAAAGCTCCATGCCTCAGTTCAGAGAGATTTGCTCAATCATGTTTATAGCTGCTCAATTCATAGTAGCTAAGAGCTGGAATTAACCCAGATGTCCCTCACTAGACAAATGAATAACCAAGATGTGGTATGTCTACACTGTGGAATTCTACACAGCAGTAAGGAAAATGGCAAAATGAAATTTGAAGAAAAATGGGCAAACCTGGAACAGATCATTCTCAGTGAACTCACCCAATCACCGAAAGAAAATCATCACATGGTTTCACTCATCTGAGGCTCTGGCTCCTAACCTGAATCTGCTTGAGATTCTGACATACTTAATAAGCATCTTGAGGACAGGACAATAGGGAGGGTGGGGAGGGAGGGGAAGGTAATCATGGGGGGGGTCATAACTGGACCCAAATGGAAATGGCACCATAACATCCTATATCCTGAAAGACAGACTAAAAGGTTGAATCTTCATCAGGTCCTTATAGGGAACACCTGATTCACAGGGCCCTGGAGAGGGTATGATGAAGACTAACCTTTATCTTCTCCTGCTTCTCTCTTTCTACCTTTTCTCTCTCTTCTCTCATTCTCTTCTACATTACCTGTCTTTTCCTTCCTTCTTTTCCCTTGGCATTGGCCTGTATCTCCCAGTAGCAGCATGCAGCTAATATCTACAATAAGCTGTTAATCTGAGAGACCTACAAGGTTTTCTAAAAGAATACAGATTTCTGTCAGAGTACTTGATGACCTACCAAAGTTTAATGGTAAGACCCTATTGCCAAAGACAACATATGTTATTGGTACAGAACATGGAGTGACCTGGCTGGAATCTGGAAGAGTCAGTCCCCAGACAGTTAGCTTGTCTAGTATCAGAAGGTGCTACATAAATGACTTGGGGAAAATGGCCAACATATGTCCAAGCAATGCATGAGCTAAGCTTCTCAGCAGCAAACAACCTGATGTAATGCTCACACAAGTGCAATAGTGGCACACAGCCATGGTGGGTAACTACTGCTCTTGATTTCACTAACAGATCTGCTCAGTGGAATGGAACCCATAGCTGTAACTTGTAAACAAGTCAGAACCATATCCAATCATAATGGTTATCCCATTTATCTCTGCATTGGAGAATTTGCTTCTCTTTTTCAAATTGATGCAGAATCTGAGGAGAGAATCAGCCCATCTCACCTCACCAGGGCCCCATCTGAAACCATAGAGTAATGGGGAAATGAGCAAGAGTGCTGCTTTTTTGCTGAACCTTGTACCAACACAAGGGTGAAGGAGATAGACACGTAGAACACTTAGCTCCTACCAAACCAGATATCCAGAGACACAGAGGCTCTCTAGACCTCATCACTGAAGTAGACTTAAAATGATCCCAACATGGCTCAGGGAAATTCACAGAAGAGGGGTGGAAAGATTATTATAGCCTCAATTTGGGACATAATGCACAGAGACATTGCCTCTTCCCCATAACTGATGGCTACCCCCACAATGCACGACCCACATTCCCCAATGAGGAGAGTCCCTTCGGGGGGGGGAGTATAGGGAGGAGGCTAACAATGGTAGCAGCATGACAATATACACTATCTACATAACTAATTTTAAAAAAGAATTGGAGGGCATTAAAGGAAAGGGGAGTAGGGTTGTGGGGAGCGAGGGCACCTAGATTTTAACCTTTTATAAAATAAAAACAAATTTAAATGCAAAAAAAGGGCAGTACTAATTAGCCATTACTGGCCTGGACAGTTGTGGCAGTGCCCTTGCATAAAGACACCAACTCTGAGATTTGTTTAAACCTAACCCAGTTATTTCTTGGAGCATATTCTGAAATAAAGAAGCTATTTCTTGGAGACATTTAAACCAAGAGGGAACCCATTGCTTCCACTGCTGCTAGTGATTCTGCAGGTGTTGCTTCTGAAGCAGGCACTCATCTGGTGTTTCTAATGAACAGCAAAAATAGCAAAAAGAGAACAAGTGGAATAATGAGTCAGCAATATGTGAGTATGTATGTATGTATGTATGTATGTATGTATGTGAATATGTACAAGGAACTTGGATTCCAAAATATTCCTCAAACATTTGCTCAAAGGAAGGGATTAAGGGGACAGAACAGGTTGAACTTTCCTGATCCAGAAGACACACACACTCATGTGCACACTCGTATACCATTCACAAATGTTATCACTCTAAGGCCACCTGCTGTTTTCAACATTCTTATAGGTAATTCATTACTTTTAACATTCATTGCTTTCAACTGTGGTCAAAATATTCCACACACACATTGTTCTCTGTTAGGAGTACAGCCAGGTCACTGTGGCTTAAAGTCACATCAGAATATCTATCACTCATCAATGTTGATTATCTGTGCTGTTCAGGGCAAAGGCAACCTAAAGCCTCATTGGATTGTTCTAAGCAGGCTGATTCCATAGTTGTGAATTAACTTCAGAGCTTAGTTACAAGATAGGTCAAGAGTTTGTCAGAAAAGTGCATCTCACAGAAATATTCTCCAAAAAGTTATCTCTAAGACCCAAAAGTATTGTCACAGTTATTTCCCATAGTTCATTCCCACTGTGGCTAGATTAATCTGTGGTTCAGGACAGTCTCCACTGAGGTATGAGAGGCAGAATCTATAGCAAACAAGCTTCTATTTACATAAAGCACTCATATTCATTCCACTGGGAATCACTATAGATGGTCATCTTGTGATCCCTCCACTGCATTTCAGGATGCCATGGAAACCACAGCAATTAGTCACAAATACAGATACTGACAAGCAGTGGGTACTGCAATGACTTGGCATGTTTCTGAGAAAAACATCTTACTTCATCTACAAAAATAATGTTAGAGGCGGGCGTGGTGGTGCACGCCTTTAATCCCAGCACTCAGAAGGCAGAGGTAGGAGGATAGCCATGAGCTCAAGGCCACCCTGAGACTACATAGTGAATTCCAGGTCAGCCTGGGCTAGAGCGAGACCCTACCTTGAAAAGCCACAAAATAATAATAATAATAATAATAATAATGATAATAATGTTAGAATTTCTATAAGTGCTGTTTAAAATGTATCCCCTTGGACTTCCTGTTGTGTGAAAGTGTTCAAAACCCTGCATGTGCTTCTGAGTTTGACAAGGACAGATTTTACATAGACTATGCTCATATATTTAGGCTCCTGCAGTAATTCTTCCCTGAGGATATGCTCGCCGTTTGTTCTCATGGTTAAATATAAAGACATTTTTCAATGTCATTGTCCATTGTACTAGTCTTTTAGAAGGAAAAGGCAAATCATATTGGAATTAAGAGCCATATAAACTGTTCCTACACTGAGGTGTAAAACTGGGAACACCCTATGTGTTGAGTTCTCCAGCACAAATGCACATGTAAATTAAACTAATCCAAAAGTCTATCCTCCCCTTTATATTTAAAAAGCAGTACCAAAGACCAAAGGAAACAGGTGCTGGTCCCTGATAAACAAACGTTCCAAACTGTACTACTAGTCAAAACTGCAGCCTGAGAGACAGCTGATGCTCAAAAAACAGAGGCTATAGTATGTTTTTATAGTCTAATGAACATTTAAAAGATGGAGAGAAACACAACAATTTGGAGCCTATCAATTATGCCAGATAGATAGATAGATGATAGATGATAGATAGATAGATAGATAGATAGATAGATAGATAGATAGATAGATGATAGATAGATCTCTACCTGCTTTACAGAAACAATAAAACCCAATCAGTCATGATTTAGCAGCACACTAAGCCTTGTGTGAATACACATTCTTTAAGGAAACAGCTCTGAGACCTGTGATAGAGCCAAGAAAGCATAGCAAAGGAGTTGTGAACAAGGTCACAGGCCTGTCCCCGACAGGACAGACTTTATAAGACAGAAGAAGCTTTGAGAACCACCAATCCTGTCTCACATGTTCTTTAATCTTCATTTCAAGATGTCATAACCAGAAGAGAAAAGATGTCTTAACTACGGACAGAGAACCTCCAAGGATCTTAGCTTCTGTGGGTCCTAATAATGTCCTGAGCAGTCTCCTGGGGATGGTGGACTTTTGTCTGCTCTGTGAGGCTACAGAGGGAGAAGAGCCAGCCACCAGCCTGACGTGCAGGTCTGTGATGCTGATGCCCTCATTTTATCATCACTTAAGTAAAGCAGTATCCACCTGTCTTGGAAATTTTGTGGAGTGTATGATCTACTCCATGTAGGGACCATACTTGGTATACAACCAGTGCTTGGTAAATTGTTGTGACAGATATTTTAGTAACACGAAGAGAATTTAACAGATAGAGGTAGTCACATTTACTATAAGACCCACAGAAAACTAATTCACACAGGATTAGAAAATAAGGGAGAACATTTCATAATGTGTAACTCCTAAGCTGAATCTAGATGATAATAACAAGCAACTCTTACCTGGATTCACCCATCCCTGGCAGGGCATTTACACAGTACTATGTTATGTACTGGTCATAAGAACCCTATGAGGTAGACAGTATCATCAAGTCCATTTTCCAGATGAGGAAAACTAAAGCACAGGAACGTATCTTGGTCAAAAATATAGAACAAGAAGGAAAATTGAGATTCACGCACAGGCTGACTAGTAGACTCTTTCTAAATGGTAAGACAAAATTACCTGGCAGAAGGGTGAGGACGTATTCAAAGTAGTGGGACAGCATATGAAAAGACCCAGAGATGGGAGTGGGGGAAGTTGCAGTCTAGTGGAGACCATAAGAATTCAATATGTCTGTGAAGCAAGTTGGAGAGACAAGCAAGAAAAAAAAAGATCACCCTCAAGTCTGGTTCTATCAAGTCATGAGCTGTGTGACCTTGGCCAAGCCAATATCCACCTGAACCTTGGTTTTCTTATTTGTGAAAGGAGGAAACAAATAAGTATGCTATTGTTAGCATCACTGTGAAATGAATGCTGTAATTTGTGCAGTGTGCATAGCAATGCACTTGGCAATCTCAAACATAGCACCCATTCAGTCATAGAGCGCTGGCTATATCCTGGGAGGAGGTTTTGGAAACAGAGTAGAGATATTGGACAATCACAAAAATGCTGTGATTCTACTGACATGTGGCATGTTAGCAAGATGAGTTGAATCTGAGAAAGAGGGAAAGAGATTTTGAAACAGAAAGAACATCAGGAAAAGAGGGCCAGTGTGAATAGTAATTTCCTAGTTATGTTATTCCTGCTCTGTACCAGACCCAAAGGCTAAAAGTTGGCTAAGTCCCCTAATGAAGCTGCAGACTAGTGGACAGGTAAGCAGAACTGGTTGCCTGCATTTGAATGAGAAAGGTCCTAATGGACAGCCCTTGGCTCCAGGATCAAGTTGTGGGGACAGATTTGGAATGATCCAGGCAGGGAAGGATGAGCCTCCACACCAGGGGCCAATGGACTTTGTAACAGCCTCAAGAGGAAACATGGCTGGATTTGAAGCCATGCATCTTCTAATACTACTACTTGACTCCACCATTATACTGTGGGTAGGCATGGCTGTGTTCCAAAAAAGCTCTATTTCTATAACCAGAGATTGCATTAATTCCTTTTGTTGTTGTTGTGACCAAATGCTTGACAAGGATCAACTAAAAGAAAGAAGGGTTGATTTTGGCTTACAGTTTAAGAAGGGATGCAGTTCATCATAGTAGAGAGGGCATACTGGCAGAGCTAGGATGTAGCTGATCATATGACATCCAAAGTCTGGAATCAGAGAACAAACAGGAAGTGGATCAGGGCTATTAAACCTCAAGGCTTGCTTCCAGCAACCCACTTCTAGCAAGGTTCCATCTACCATCTAAATGTTACATAACTTTCCCAAACAGCAACATCAGCTGGGAACCAAGTGTTCAAACAACAACATGAGAGCAAAAGCCAAGATGGATTCAAGAGATATTTAGAAGATGGACTGAAAGAATGCACAGCAGATTACATGTTATAACTTGAATAAGTCCCCAAATGGCAAATGTCCATATGAGGAAAATGTTAGACATGAACTAGAATATCATCTATTTCATGTACCTTTTGACAAAGGTAAGTTTAATTTTTTTCTTGAAGCATGAGTCAGAAAGATTTGTGGCTCATGACATTAATTTAGTTGGTCACAATAATTAAATTAAAAATATGAAAAAAAGATGAAGTAATTCAAGTTGACATTAAAATTGTTTTATACTAGTTTCATTACAAGGGTAGTTGTTTTCTCTAAGTCTTTTGCTTACTTTGTGTGCAATGCACACATACCTGTGTAATGAGAACTGTCACATATCACTGTGAACTATGATGAAAAGATCTTAAAATGAGCAGAGTAGGCAGAATACATCAAGGAAAAAACGGCTAGGTTTAATCTAGCATAACATTCAGTAGCTTTGGTCATTATGATTTGCCTTTCTGGACCCTCAAAGTCCCAAGCGTAACTTTTCCTATTGATCAGCAAGAGCCAGTAGGTACTGTGGAGAATGGTACTGATTTGGAGAGAAGGGGAAGAAAGAAGGAGGGTGGAAAATGCTGTTTGAGGAAAGTGATAGGCAATATCATTCCAGGTTTCTCTCTTCTCTCTCCTCTCTTTCTTCTCTCTTCTCTCATCTCTATCACTTGCTCTTCTCTTCCTCCTGCCTTCTTCCATCCTTTCTCCCTCTGTCCTTTCTCTCCTCTGTTTTCCCTTTTCTTTCTCCCATCTTACTTCCCTTTCTTGCTCTTCTCTTTACATTGCCTGGTGTTGGGGTCCCTCCTAGGGCTAGCCCAGGAGGGACCGCAGGGTCTCCTCTGTGTAGGGGGTGAGAGGCACAGAGTCACGACAATGCAGGAGTTGGGTGGAAGCAGGCAGAGTGCAAGCTGCTGCAAACTCGTTTATTCAAGGAAGTGTAGGGGGTTTTAAGGGTTTGGCTGGTCAATCGTTGTATGGGATGGTTCCCTTCTTGTGACCAATGACAGTCTGTCTCCAGGCAGATCATCTTGTAGCAGGTTTTTCCCGAGCATGGGACTATAGCTGTTGTCACACCAGGCCTGTGCAGGATGCCATGTCCACAGAAGCCACTTCCTGGTTTCTTCTAGCAGGTGGCCTTGCTAGGGCCTGACCTGCACTGTGCCATGCATATTAGCAGGTGACCTGTCTAGGGTCCGACCTGCATTTTGTCATATACCCTGGGGCATATTTTCCCTTATTGTGATCACAGTTCTGATATTCATATGTGTTTTCCTAGCTGAAAAATGCAAAATATGTTTGGAGCCTCTAGGAAAGCTGAGTAATACCACCCAGCATCTCCAGACAAAACCCTCCAGCATGGGCTCCTGCTGTTTTCTGGGAGTGGATGAAGGTGCCCTAGCTGCTCCCCAGTGAACAACTTCAGAAACAACTTTAGAAAATGCACAGTTAACAGCAAAGGGAAATGGCATTTTCTATATTTGTTTGGAGAACCTAGCCCAGAGGCAGAGCTGTCTGAGCAGAGAAACATCACAACACTAGGAAGGGACTCAAAATCTATGGAGAAAGGAGCAGGGGAAGTCCCTACACCTCTGGGAAGTCTGTAATGAAGGGGCAGAAAGTTTTCTACTTCCTTCTTGAGACAGGCCCACTCCTGCTTAGCCTCATGGAAGAGGAACTGGACAAAGTATTTCAGGGAACCAGAACTCTATCTATAAAATGGAACTCGTAAGATAGTTTGTACCCATATATGCTGTGATGATCCAGGCAGCACAAGCAGAATGCATAGACAAAGGTACTCAGCCAGATCTGGGCCAAGTCTCAGGCCTTAGCAGGAAGGCACACATTTATTTCTCATCTCACACCACCTCCCATTGGCAGCAGAATCTTCCCCAAAAGAAGCAGGTAACAAAAAAATCTGTGCTTCCCAGACAACCCAGTAGATAAACACAATTTCCCCTATTACTTTTCATAATCTGATTAGCTGATAAACTGTGAGATGAATAGAGCAGTCTTCACCAGTCACTCCATCTTCCCTGAGATGGAGAATAATGTCAACCATGTAAGTTGAAAGATATTCAACACACACACTGTCCTATTTAGCTCACTCTGCTGTTGCACGGCAGAGAGGGTATTCTGCCTCTGTCTCAGCTTTCTCTCTGCCTTGAAAATCATATTTCCCCCCAGGCAGTCATCCTTTCTCTCATTATGCTCCCATGCTAGAGATTCATTGCTTCTAGATGCTTTATTTCTTGTGTAGATAATGATTTTCAAAACTAAAGAAAACACTTAGATTTGATGGTGTTTACTGACTCTTTTATTTCTAATGTGTTTACAATGCACCTCTCTTTTATAGACTCTTTGATACACTAGTGAAAATAGTATCATAAAAGTGAGTTGGGATTGTGTTCAATTGTTTTGTGATGAAGCTAAGAGCCACAGATTTAAGCATGCAGGTCAGACAACACTCCTAACTCTGAGCATGACTCCTGAGTCAAGGGTCTGCAGTGGGATGGAGGTGACGATGGATAGTGGCAGTCACACACTCAGTTCCCTTGCTAAAGGATGTTGTGAGAAGGATGTCCCAAGGAGAAAAGTTCTCTCCCTACTGCCTCAAGAGGCAAAATGAGAAAACCACAGAAACAGATCAGAAACTTCTCTAGGACCCATATAATTACTAAAATGTAGTAACTGTTTTGTGAATAAGACCTGCTCTGCCCACTTCTCCACCTTCTTTAAGAGAGGCAAATCAATTTAGAAGGATGTTCCACAGGGTGCTGAGTCTTCTGGAAGGCATTTCTCCCCAAGACCCCAACCTCTGTCCTCAGCCATGAAGAATCCATCTTCCCTTCTTCCATCTCACACAAGAATCCTGCCCTTCCTCAACAGATATACCCTGCCAGTATCTACAGATCCATAAGAAAGATGTTTGGAGTGTCGGGTGTGGTGGTGCATACCTTTAATCCCAGCACTCAGGAGTCAGAAGTAGGAGAATCACCCTGAGTTCAAGGCCAGCCTGAGACTACACAGTAAATTCCAGGCCAGATTGGGTTATAGCAAGACCCTACCTCAAAAAACTGAAAGAAAAAAAGAAAGAAAGAAAGAAAGAAGGAAGGAAAGAAAGAAGGAAAGAAAGATGCTTGGAAGGACTGGAGAGATGGCTCAATGGGTAAAGGTGCTTGTGGCAAAGCCTGACTGCAAATAAATAAATAAAAATATTTTTAAAAATTTAAAAATAAAGATGCTTGGGGGGCTGGAGAGATTTCTTAGTGGTTAAGGCATTTGCCTGCAAAGCCAAAGGATCTCAGTTCTATTCCTCAGGACCAACATAAGCCAGATGCACAAGGTTGTACATACATCTGGAGCTCATTTGCAGTGGCTGGAGGCCCTGGAAAGCCCATATTCTCTCTCTCTCTCTCTCTCTCTCTCTCTGCTTCTTTCTCCCTCCCTCTCTCAAATAAATAAAATTTAAAAAAAAAAAGATGCTTGGAAGTGAGCAGAACCCTCTTTTGGACCTGGTATTTATGGAACTTCCTGCTTCTCCTTTTGAGTCTTCTTCTCTAACGCTACCAGTTCAAACTTATGCATAAGTCTGTGTTGGTATATTTTTGCATGTGTGTCCATGTGCATATGCATGTGTGTATGCATGTGGGTACATGTGTGATTATATGAGTGTATGCACATGACATGTGTGTGCACGTGGAGGCCAGATGTTGATGTCAGGTGTCTTCCTTGACAGCTCTCCTCTTTATTTACTGAGACAGGGTTTCTCACTTGATCCCAGAGCTCACTGTGTGCCCCAGTGTTCCCTGTCTCTGATGCCCAAGTGCTGATATTATAGGCATGTGCCACCACATCTGCCCAGTATTTAGGCATATAGTCATGTGCCTACATATGTGGATGCTATGCTGGAGGTCCAAATTCTGGTCCTCACACTTATGTGTCAAGTGCTTTATCCTCTGAGCCATCTCTGATATGTGTATGTGTATGTGGTGTGTGTGTGTGTGTGTGTGTGTGTGTGTGTGTGTGTGTATTCTGGATTGAAAAAAACACTCCCACATTGGCCACTTTTCTACTTGTTCCTTTTCTTTGGGTTAACTTTTTCCATGCATGTTTGCTGTATCTTTCTTTGTATACAGTTCCTTTGTTCTCCACATGCATAAGCTGTGCAGAGCTAAGGCACTTCCATTGCAGAGAATACAAGGACTCTGCATGGATATCTTCTCTGAGGATGTGTCCACTTCCCACTGGATCCAAATCTTTCCATCCTCATGGGCCTAATTCCTTTGATAAATTATTTGGAGTATGACTCACATCAAGGGTTTGTAGAACCCACAGAAAGCTTATTCTCAGGATTAAAGTTAAAGATATTATACTATACACAGGTAGGGTCATTATTAATGATATATTTCGCTTATGGAATATATATGGTAAGATAAATTTAGGCTTTGAGCCGAGGAACCATACAACAGTTATTCATTGGTTCATGCCTGTGAGCATGACACAATGGTTTGCTTTCATGAGTAGCTGAAAGTATGTATTGCTGAAAGGGTGAGGTGATGAATGGTATAGAGCAGAAAGGAAAATAAGTACAAAAATGACCCAAGACATAAGAATGACAACCACAAGAGAAATAGCACAGTAAGAAACCACAAAACATTCACCCTTCTCTCCCAGTGTTATGAAAGGGCATGTTGGGCATAATATTACTATTTTGTGTTTGAGTGAGAAATTGGCTCCTCCATCTGACCACTGCTGCAGAGAATATGATGGGCAATTAAGTGATTTCTAGATCTGATCATCCCCTGAATCTACCATTTCTAGGTCTGGTCATCCCCAAATCTACCATTACTAGATCTGATCATCCCCCAAATCTATCATTTCTAGGACTCACTTCTGACTCATTAAATATAACTTACTAGGGCAACTCTAATTTAAACTAAAGTGAAAACCTCTCATAAGGTAGGTGCAATTAAACATCTTCCTACAACTAGTGGGACATAAGACTCTGAGACAGATCTGTCTACATTCTTCTTTCCATCACTAACCTCCTGTGTGGCCTAAGCCAGATGTTTTCTGCCGGTTTCCCTCCCCCGGCAGGTAGAGTGGAAGAGAGAGCCGGGACAGCAGCTCCTCTTGAGGCTGAGCGGGAAGACGGGTGTCGGCAGCTCAGACCTTTCCCCAAAACACCGGAGAGAAAAAACACACTGTGCCAGGAGTCATGTCGAGGCAGGAACTCGTCTTATTGTAATGAGAGGGTGTATATATTAATTTTGAGAAAGAGGGTGGGAAAAAGGTGTAAGGGCCAATGTTATTTCACCACTTCAGCAGTAGCTGGGTGGAGGCAGTTTCGGTTTAGGCCTTGCTGAGTCACTCTTAAGCGGAAGTAGGCCAAGGACAGGTCATTAAACTCTAGTCAGGCTCAGGAAGTTCCACTAGGCCTCACACCTGGGCCTCTTAAGCAGAAGTAGGCCAAAGACAGGTCGCTAAACTCTAGTCAGGCTCAGAAATTTCCACTAGGCCTCACACCGAGGCCTTTTAGGGCCCAACAGTTTTCTTCTCTGAAATTATTCGATTTCTGTCTCTTGCAAAAGAAAATGAAATGACCACCCCTTGTCAATCTTATACCTACTTCATTTGGATCAGAGAAGTTCCAGTTTTGTGAAGCCCCTTTATCAATTTCAAATAACCATAGATGATGTCAGCATGGTTCTTATAACAGGGCATGAGGTGGCAGGAGAAAGAAGCCTATATTCACAAGGAATTGGGCTAGTTCTCTTGCTGGGGCCTTGGTACTATATACCCCTTCTACTCTCAGCAATCTCCTTCAGGATCCAGTCATCCTCCTCCAATCAGCATCCTGCCCAATCCCCAACCATCCTCTTTCAATCAATATCTTGCTCAATCCCCACTCATCCTCCTTCAATCCCAACACACACACACACATACACACACACACACACACACACACACCTCAATGACAGATCTGAGTCCTCTATGGAGTTCCTTCTGCATCATTAGCAGCTATTCCTTTGACTTCTGAGTGGCCCCAGACATCTCTCTGTAATGATGCCAGTTATTTTTTTTTTCCCATACATTAAGGCATGGCTGACAATTGCCTGCTCACCTAGTATTTTACAAGCACTAGAATCATTAAATAATTCCTCAGGGTTACTTCAGCCTTCTGTTCTAACTGGGTTGTGCCCAATGACCCAACCAACATCTATGTCATCATGGCCACAGATCCCATCTCCTGTTATCATAGTCTATCTAAGTAATACTTCCTAACTTAAAACTAAAAACTGAGCTATCCTGTGTTCATGCCCCTACCTCTCTCGTCTTCTCCCATTAATCTTGAAGCCCTGTACCTTCCATTTCAGGACAGCGTTGAAATCCTGCAAGGAATGTCTACCACCCCTTCTGATCCATCCAGCTCTATCCAGGCAAGAACTCCAATCATCTTCCCCCCAAAATCATTTGCCCTCCCTCTTATGCTGACAGGCCCTTGTCTTTTGACTGGCTGGCTAATCCACAAACTGTAGTAAAACAGATACTTATCCCAAGAGATGAAGTATTGACAGATTAATACTTTACCTCTTGCTTGAACCTATTCTGTGCTGTATATTACAGTGAGAACCAGTGCTATTCACCCAACATTTAATCACGTAGGTATCATCATTTTATTAGATCGACCTACACCAAAAGGGCCGGGCAGTCCAACAATGGCTGTCTACAAGTTGGAGAGTCTGAGAACCAAATAACTGCTCACTCCATGAGGCTGAATTCCTCACTAGTCATGGTCAGGTGCTGAGGCTCTGCAGGGTTACTGGAGAGTAAATTTCTGGTTGTGGAAGGGTGAAGAAGATGGTAACAATGAGATAGATGCACTCACCAGCCAGCAGGCAGGGCAAAAGGCTTCTTTTCCTGGAACTTCTTTACTTACCCACTGCTACCAGGGCTTCCCACTCTGAGGGAAGCTCTTCTCCACTAAATTATTCCTCCTTGGAAACACCTCCCAGAATTGCCCCAAGACATGCCTCTTACTTGATTGCTGATCCAATCAAGCTGACAATAGAAATCAACCACTGCAGTAACCTCAGCCTCTGCTCTTATGAGACTGGTAGGGAAAGAATAATTCACATATATTTACAGAATTTTGGTTTTATTTCATTTGAAAGTTAAGCAATGATGGTTTCCTTATATTTTTGCATTTCTTTCCTTTTTTGAAGAGTTTGTGTATTGAAATACATTTTAAATTCACTCTTACTAAATTGATATTTAAATTTATTCAAAGAGTATGTCTTAATATCTATTATGGAAATTAGGGATATAAAAGACACAAATAATGTTATTGAGAGCTGGGTATTTCAAGGATAAGCAATAAATCACCTTCAAAGAACATGGTGTAGAGAGGAGACTCAACCCGACACTAGCATCAGATCCTGGAAGCCGGACCTTGACATTCCCCATAACAGAAGACACAAGATTGCTTTAGGGAACATTGTGAGCATGTATGTGATACTCAGTGAAGATGTGGCTGTTAGGTTAGACCAGGTCCCAAGGTGGAGACACTTCAGGTGGCCATGAGAAGCGGCCATACAGGATGATTCAAGAACCTAACTGACAACATTCCTCAGAAACCTCCTGACCTATTGTCTCCACTTGCCCCTAGGCCACAGTTTCCTGTTTACCTTATCTCTAGACCTCTGTTTTGGTGACACACCTGTCATGAGTGCTAAACTCATTAGTCAAGGGGCAGATTATGTTAATTCAGTTGCCACACTTTATTCACTCTTCACACATGTTAATTAAGCCAAGTCCCTTTTTCCTTATCCTTTCAACTACACTAACCTCCTGGGCTAACCTCCTGGGGCACTCATGTGTGACTTCACTTGGCATTCACTTTTGTCTGGCCTTGCTCCTCCCCATACTGGGCAGCCTAGGGGTTCCACGGGCTGCTTCTCATGGTGGGTATCAACAGAGAAAAATGTGGAGTCTGCCTCTCTGAGTTGAGCGGGCCGAATGGGACGGTCCTAAGAGGCAGCTCTGGCCCAGGCCCAAACACTGCCCCGAGCCTCACTGGCTGCGCCTCGCCAGCACCTCCAGGTGTCACTTTTGGTCACTTTTGTCAAAAAAAAAAAAAAAAAAAAAAAAAAAAAAGGCCAACCAAACAGCGAGGAGGCAAATGGGCAGGCGCCTAACTTGCTTTATCTTAAAAACAGGTGGGCGGTCCACCATGAGGCCATGAGGCGAGTCACCGCCGTCCCCACCCCTTTGCCTCTGGGTGCCCCCTCTATACTCTTAACTAAGATGGCTTAATGGTTAAACACTTGCCTGTAAAGTCTAAGGACCCCGATTCGAGGCTCAATTCTCCAGTACCCATATAAACAGTGGCTGGAGGCCTAACACACCCATTCTCTCTCTCTCTCTGCCCGCCTAACTCAATTCATAAAACATAAGACTAAGCCCAACTAGCTCAATCGGTAATACCATGTTGGCCTGGGATTAAAGTTTTCCGTGACAACTCTGCCCAGCTGGAGGGACAAAATTAAAAAACCTAAAAACTGTCAATCTCTGGTTACTACAAAAGTTTAATAATGGCTAATGATGGTTAAATTTATATTATTCTAGTTTCTCCTTACTATGCCTTATACCAATTAACTTGTTTGATTTTATTATTATTGTTACTGTTATTATAAATCTATTAAAAGCCAGGGACAAAATATGATGATTTAAATATATGTCCTCCAATATATTCAATATTTTATTAATTTATAGTTTACATTTACAATCATCTTACTAAAGACAATGTCACTGAGGGCCAATTTTAAGGTATAATAATAGTTTAAAATTCCATTATAAAAATATACAAAGTGTGCCTAACAAGAGTTCCTAAAGCTTACTGTGGCTTGACTACAATAATTTTGCTCTATGTATTATGTGACTAATTAATTTCTTTTTCTCTCTTTCTTAACTCTATAAAGACAGGTCAACTTCTGCCAGTATGGAACTTCCCCTAGATCTATAAGCTTCAACATCATAAAAAATTGCTAACTGTCAGCCCTGGATTGACCCTAACAATACATGTTTCATATCTTTTCTTTCTTGATTAATCATCCTAATGTTTTATTATTATTATTTTAGGTCATTCCAACCCATCTGATCTCCAAGACCTCACTGCTAAATGCCTTGCCATTTTACAGGCCCATGATTTTACAGGTGTCTCCAGAAAAGATTCAGACTGCCCCTCCCTTCAAAATTTTGGGCTCCATGTTATTCCATAATACTGTCTCTCCTGTCAAACCCCAACTCCATATTCAAAAATTCTATATTTTGCCTCAACTCCAAAAGGTGCTGGAAAAAATTAATTGGGTAAGGCCCTAGATACCCATAACTACTAAAAAACTGTTCCCTTTGTTTAACCTCTTAAAGGGCCTTACTCTCTCCTCTCAGACCTCTCCATTGGTGGGGTCCCCAGAGTTTACTCTATAACTAACCAGATTGCAGACTGCATTATCAAGGGCAGGGACACCTCTGTCCGATTGGCACAGAGCCTCATGTCATTGTCACCCCCTTTAAGGTAACAGACTTCACGTGGCTTCAGAAAAATAACAACAGGGTTGCTATGGCCCTCTGGGGGTTTCTGGGTATAACTGATTGTCACTATGGTCCTTATAAATGGATGAGCTCCTTCTCTAGGTTGGAATGGAGACCCCCAGACTTTTTAAATCTAAACCCAACCCTGATTTTCTTACCGTATTCACTGATGGGGGGCGCTTGGGAGCTTCCCTAGTTGTTTACCCTCCCTTAAGGAGGGGAAAAAAGCCTATGCCCATAAAGTCAATCTCCCATGAGGTCACAGGATCAGCACAATTCAAAAAACTATTTGCTGTCGTTTTGGCTTTGGACACTATTCAGGAGCCATTTAACTTATTTTCTGACAGCCTTTATGTTGTTAACCTGTTACCCAACCTAATTGAGGCCCATATTAGACTGGACTCCAATATTATAACCCCATTGATGATTCAAGCCCGCTCCCTACTTAAACAAAAAATTAACCCCATTTTTCTTCAACATCTCAGAGGCCATCAAAATTTACCAGGATTCCTCTCTATAAAAACGATGTGGATGACAAACTGGCCTCTCAGCCTCAATGTAATACAGTCTCAGAAGCTACACACTTCCACTTATTAACTCATATAAATTGGAGGGGCCTTAAACATAAATATCCCCATGTGCCAGTCAAGGACCTTAAAGAAATTGTTCAAACTTAGAAATCCTGTCAGCCTTTCCTCCAGGTACCTCCTTTTAAAACTACAGGAGCCAATCCTCAAGGACTACGCCCTAATCACCTTTGGCATATTGACATTACACACTATTCTCCATTTGGAAAACTTAAATATATTTTTCTCTCAGTTAATACTTTCTCCCATGCTTGCTGGACATCAGCACTTGCTGGGGAAAAAACTAAACATGCTATTAGCCATATACTTCAATGCTTTGCCACCCTTAGATTGCCAAATCAAATCAAAACTGATAATGGTCCCTACTTCATAAACAGAACTTTTATAGATTTCCTCCAAACCTGGAAAATCTCACTTTCCATAGGCATCCCATATAACCCACGGGGCCAAACCATCATGGAAAGATATCATCAAACTCTCAAGTCTCAATTACAAAAACAAAAGGGGAAATTCCTACCCCCACATGACCAACTAAAAAAGGCATTATTAACCCTAAATATTTTAAATTTTTCTAAAGAAGATAGACACTTGTCCCCTTTTCAAAAACATTGGACCTCAGCTGTCACCTACAGCTCCATCTGGGTCCAATGGAGGGACCCATTAACTGGGGCCTGGAAGGGACCAGACCCCCTCCTCACAGCAGGGAGAAGATTTGGATGTGTCTTTCCTCAAGAGGAAAAAAGACCTATTTGGGTACCAATAAGAGACTTAAAATATTTACCCCAACAAGGGGATGATAATAATCAATTCTCCAGGGAGTGTCCCACCCCTGAGAACTATGCCTCTGTTTCTTCCCCAGAAACAACTGAAGGTGTGGATGCTACTAGATATGAATGAAGCCAGAAAAGCTCCAGAAAGATTTACAGAAGAGAAGAAGGGACTTCCAAGACAACCTGCTGTGGACGAACTTACATGGCTTCTTACCCTACCTTCTCCCTCCCCTCAGACCCCTCCTTCTTCTTATCCTCACTCTCGGGCCCTGTGTAATTAATAAGATTACACAATTCATTCACCAACAGCTTGAGGCAATTAAATTTCATCAGGTCACAATTAAACCTCATCAGGTCAAAACACCACAGGTTCACAATTCAAAGGCAACAGCTTTTCCGCTTACTGGCTATCCACCTAACATCCCTTCCCCACCCTCCATCGAACCAACGACGGGTAAAATCTCAGACAGGCTGAGACAACCTAAGACAGGGCATGGAGTGGTCAACGGGCTAGAGGCATGGTACTCAGTGACGGGTAAGATTCCCAAAGGGGGACAACCTAGGACAGAGGCCATGACCGTCCACCGTTCTTATAAAAACAAAAGGGGGAGTTGTTGGGCCCTGCCCGGTGTGAAGCCTAGTGGTGAGCCCAGCCAGAGTTTACCTGTACTTGGCTCCCGGTGAGGCCTAGTTGAGCTTCCGGAGCCTGAGTAGAGTTTCGCCACCTGTCCTTGGAGTGACTCAGCACCTAAGCTGAAACTGCCTCTGCCCAGCTGCTGCTGACGTGGTGAAATAATATTGGCCCTTATACCTTTCTCTCATCCTCTCTTCCCACCCCCTTCCTCAAAATATATAAATACCTCCCCATGACAATAAAGGAGAGATTTTCGCCAGACGGACTTCCGGCTCAATGTGGTTTTCTTTTCCCCGGTGGCTTGGGGAGGTTTTTTGAGTCGCCGACACCCGCCTTCCTGCTCAGCCTCGAGAGAAGCGGCTGGCCAGGTTCTCTCTCTCTTCCACTCTACCTGCCGGTGATGGAAGGAAAAAAGCACCAGCACTATTTGATGACATTCTTAGCCCTTGGGTTGCTGGAAGCTGGGGTCTGTTCACATTTCAAAAAGGATTTCACCTGGCCAACTGATAGTCACCAGGATGTTAGCTCAGACACAGAGGTGGGCAATGAATGACTATTAAGGGGTTAAAGGTAGCTCAAGGTAATTTGGCTCTGACTTGCAACATCCCATCTCTCTGTGATCATAGGAACTTTGTCAGTCCATTCAGCCTTGCTGGAAGGAGATTCAGCAGATAGAGCTGTTTTCTGGGAACTTTAGCTCACAGTTCCTCCTGTTGGCCAAGCGTCACATTTTGTGCATGCAGAGGTCAAATATAATATTTATTATGTCCCAGGGAGCTAACAAAGCTCATTATTAGGATCTAGTACAGATGAGGCTGAGTTTGAATATATCATAGGGCTTCTGCCAGTCTTTAGTTATTTTTTAACATTTGTAATCATGGTAATCTAATTAGCTAGATATCAAATATATATATATATATATAAATATTATAGAGAAAAATGTGTATTTTTGCTCTAGGAACTTGAATTTAAAAAGAGTGGTAGCCCAGAATGGTTTATTTATTTTTTTTAAGATGGTTAAAGTAAAGCTTTGTTAATTTAAAGGTAGGAGCCTGTTTTGTATCCAAATTATAGTGAATAATGAGACAAACTTGAATCCCTTTAAATATAAAAATCTTGATTTAAGTAAGGTAGCAGTCTGGATAAGCAAACAGTCATAACAAAAGCAATTAATAAAAGAACATAATATCATCCTCATTTGTAGCTGTATTAAAACCCACATGAGCTTTATCTTCATCACTTAAAATATACCAAAGAAAAATTTAAGTATCTTAGCCAATTTTTTAAAATGTTTAAATGTAAAGGGGTTTACAACATAAAAATTAGAGAGATGTTTAGTTACTTGGAGTACTTAATTTAACAAAAATTTTATTTTATGTATTTTTTGGAGAGAGACAGAGAGGGAGAGGGAGACAGATAGAGATGGGTGCGCCAGCAGTCTCTCAGCTGCTGTGAACGAAATCCAGATACGTGCACACCCTTGTGGACAAGTGCGGCATTGCCCTTGTGTCACTTTGCATCTGGCTAAACGTGGGACCTGGAGATTGGAACTGGATTCTTAGGCTTAGCAGGCAGGTGCCTTAACCACTAAGCCATCTCTCCAGCCCCGGAGTACTTAATTTTTGATGTAATCGAAGATCAGTGTTACCCAGCATTTCTGAACTCTATAATGTTTGAAGAGGGAAATATGAATCTGCAAATCATCCCTTGAAATTCTGTAGTGCAGGAGCTAGAAGTATGTGATAGAGGAGAGAGTCCTAACTCTGTAAGCAGAAATCTTTGATGTCATCTTTATCTCCCAGTAGCTCATTGTGGGAAAACTGGTATTCTGGATTTTCAGTTATTAATTTAAAATTGTTTTACAACTCTCTTTATTAGAGATAACATAAATATAGAAAATATATTCATGCATACATACACTTAATGGTTATAGGGTGCTCAATACTTACTTTAGGAAGCCAAATATTTTGGTAAGTTTGACAAGCTATCAACATTGTTTTTTAACCTAGTACTCTTGAGGATTAATTTTTTAAAAAGCATAATAAAAGTTAATAGTAGTTCAAATTTTATAAACAAATTTAAATTTTATTTATCAAACTAAGTTCTTAACCTCATAAATGAGAACTTTTTTAAGTGGGAAAGCATATAGACATAGAATTTAGATGTAATTCAACTACAGGTTATTAGATCTTTCATTAGTAAAAGGATGAAACATCAAGTCCTTGTAAGCTACTTTTATAAACATTGGTTAAAAAAAAAGAATATTTAAGAAACCTTGTTGTAAGTGTACAAGTAGATGTTATCAGCAAAGAAAATAAAAGCTTACTCTAATGGAAAACATATAAATTTAAAACTTTTGTTTGTAAACCATTTAGTGTGCATTAGTAAAAGCATGGTAATACCTAAGAAATCTGTTGTTGGAAACTGAATTAGGCATTTTGTAAACATTACAAAAAGCAAAATCATTTCAACAAAATTTGAATTTTGTATTTTAAAATTTAATAACCTTTATATCTTTAAACATATCATAAGGAACTTAATGACATTTGATCTAGATATTTTATTTAAAATTTTAAATCTAGAAATATATTTATTATTTCCTTTATATCTTTAAGAACAGTTCTCTGTATAGGTAGGAGTGGCTTTTTCCTTTTCAGTTTTACCATGTAAAAAGAAAACTATTATCAAAGGCAACCAAAGGAAGATAACATCTTTGGCATCTCTATTTTAAAATCTTTTTTTGTAAAAAGAATTTTTTTATTTGTTAGAGAGAGAAGAGAGACAGAAGCTTTAAACAAACTCTAGATGCATGCATCACTTTGTGTATATGGCTATATGTGGGCAATGGGAAATCAAACTCAAGTTGTTAAGGTTTGTAGGCAAGTGCCTTAAGTGTTAAGCTATCTCTCCAGCCCTAAAACATTTTTTTATGGTTAATCTGTAAAACTCTGTATGCAAATATATTATTTAATCTGTAAAGTTCTGTAGGCAAATATATTATTTACTTAAGTATGTTAATTACTTAAGGAAGCAGAAAGCAGAGATAAGTCTTTATCTCAATTTCTGGATTTCAGGTCTAAATGAAACATTCCTTTCTTCAATTCCCCAAGTGGGAGCAATTGTGTGAAGGCAGAGGCTTGAGTTCTGAGAGCCATCTAAGCAAAACAAAGACTTTGTGTAATTTGAATTAAGGCAAAGACATATCAAATGAAATCTTGATTAAGATTTGTATAACTTTTGTTTAAAATTTTAATTATATTAATTCTAAAAGGACATTTAGATTAACTTGACAGTCTTTATCTATATCACCATTTACTTCTGTTAATTTGACATTACATATAGACCACATAGAAAAATAAACTAAAACCCAAAGGTTTTGTAGTTTTTATTTAAGCCTATTATTGTTAGTTTTTATTTTAGATATCACTCTGGCTAATTTTTTTTAATCTTTAATTTTGAACCTATACCTTAAAAAGATGTGACTTAACAAAAATAAAGCAGAAATTTTAGATCTTAAAAATAGAGACTTTAAAATTACTTTTAATGTTGACAAAAATTTTTTCAAACCTCAAAAAAAAAAAAAAAAACAGTTCTGAAGCAGAACACAGGCAGACAGGCAATATTTTTTACATCTTAAAGTCACAACTAGCCAGGCATGGTGGCTCATGCCTTTAATCCCAGAATTTGGGCGGCAGAGGTAGGAGGATCACCATGAGTTGGAAGCCACCCTGAGACTACATAGTGGGTTTCAGGTCAGCCTGAGCTGGAGTGAGACCCTACCTAAAAAACCCCCCCAAAAAATAAAAATACAAAAAGTCACAACTGTAAGTTAAAATTCATTAAAAAAATCATAAGATATTAATTGCAATCTTAACAACATGGCTATCATTACTACACATACATAGGCTTACCCATATTCTGAATGTCATTGTTTTCTGGTGTTGCATTTTTATAATCTCTACTAAAAAGAAAAAAAATGAAAGATTCTCAATGAGCACATAAAACGAAAGGATTTATATTTGGCACTTGTATATCAATCCTCAAAAAGAAATTACTCAATCTAAATAAAGGACCTTTAGTGTATTCTATTTAGAAGTATTTTGATGCCTTAATTTCTATGACCATTAAAAATAAATTAAATAGAATTGTAAAATTTGTTCAAAAGGAAATAAAATCTACACGATAACCTCTATAGCCCAAAATTTAGATTCCAATGAATATTATATCACCAAAATAAGTAGCACTTAAGGTTTTATGAACATCCTGTAAATCTAAAGATAAAATTTTATAGGTTTTAAGAAGATAAGAGTACTTAATGTTAAGCACACCATGATAGGTTTCAGCAAGATACCTCCATAGCTAGGTCTAAGTTTCAATTTCTCAAGAAGCCTGGGCTGTATTCTAAGAACTGAAACCAAGAGCCAAGTCATTTCCTGGAAAGTCTTAGAGATGTCATAAGGCTGTCTCCCCTCTGCCCCAACCAATTAGGAGTGGTGAATGTATAGCTGGCCACATTAAGAAACTTTAGAACCTTTCCCCTCCCCAGCCTACCTTAACCCACATGCCGAATTATAACCAATCAAGAGTACCCAAGTACTGTATTGTTTGAATTAGCCAATCATGTTAAAAGACTAAAAGCCTACCAAAATTCCTTTAAAAGGGAGCCTGCAAGCTCCTCAGGGTCTTCATTTTGTATGAGAGGTTGAACCCAGCATGCTGGATAACTCTGCAGAATAAACACTCTATGCTTTTACATACTATTTGGCTCTGGGGTCCTTCTTCAGCAATTTTTGGACCCTTACAATAAACCTTTTAATAGATCATTACATTCACATACACTCACACTTTAAGTTGGTATACCAAAAATATATTAAGAGAAAAAACAAAAATAATGAAAAATTGAAGTGGCCACAAGTTTTGTATATCTGGAACTTTATGTTGTCACTTTTTGGACAAAACACACAAAAACAAACATATGAATGTCATGGACAATGATGAAACAAACACATTAATTCTAGGTGCACCCCAAGAAAGTAGTAAAATTAAGTGAAAAGTTTCCATCCTCTCTCTTTGAGATGTGAGCCTTGGTAACACAGAAGATTGAAGAAGAAGGTGAAGTTTGTTACATAGATGTACAGCAGATAATTATTCCCATTTGGTTTTGAGGGATAAAAATAAAAGGGTAGAAGTTTTTTTTACAGGTAGAAATGGCTTATTCTTGTATCTGTTTTTGTCTCGAAACTTAGGGCAACTCCTTCAAAATACCATTTAGCAAGGATATAGATTTAATGACAGATCAGACTCAGGGTCATAAGGAGAAAAGCTAGCTATAAGTTTAAGTGAAAGACTGGTAGAACAGCATTTAGGGAGTCTCTTTGTCTGATGCTATCAGTTTCACAGAGCACATAAAATAGGAGCAATGAGACATGCCATTCCTTGTGTGTAGGATTCAGATTGTGCTGCTTTCAGTAGTTTTCTCACTGTGTCTCAGGTGCTCTCTTGAGGACAAGAGAGTGGCTTAGGACATCTGGGGAATCAGCCCTTATGTGACGTCCCCTGGAAAAGCCATGTACTGTTCCATCTGACCCAGGAACAGGGTATAGATGTTTAGGGGATTCTTATTTTCAGTGCCTGTGAAACTCATTAAACACTACATGGGATTTTGGCCAGAAAAATAGATTAAAGTAAAGAAACTAAGCTATCATACAATCCAAGAATACAGTTGAGGAGAATCAGTAGTTATTAAGACTTCCAATGTTTTAGATGGATCTTTTGTGAGCCTCCAAAATGTCAGCAGCAAGGGGACTGAGACACAGCTCCACATTGTCATCTTCAACAGCCTGAGGACTTCCCCTAGGCTTCTCAGGACCTCAACTCAGGTTGTATCTAGGATTTATGGAATTCTAGAAAAGCCAATGTGAAACAGAGTTGAAATTTTTATGAACGTCAGCATGTTCAGCAAAGGAAGTGGTGCTCAGAGGGAGAGTGTAAGCGTGCCTGAGAACATGGCTGTGGAGTCTTAGGAAGAGAGTGTCTTTACAAATGAGAATTTAATCTAGTATGGAATTCCCTGGGTTTTATCTTACAAATAACAATCTTCCCTTTGATATGGGATTCTGTTCTGCTTGGAGAGAGCAAGAGACAAGGTCAGAGAAAGGAGAGGAAAAGAGAATACTTAGATTCTGCACAATTTATCTTTAGTTCTGATATAATCTCTCCAATTTTCTTAATCTTAGTTATTTTGGATATCTCCTTTTAATTTATAGGTTCTAGAACTCTTATTGACTAGTGTGTAAATTGTCAGTTTAATTGTTTCTTAGATGTTTTAAAATTTTAATTAAAACAGACTGCCCATTATGATTTTCTTTTTATAACAAAAAAAAATTTGCCCAAGAATTTAGCATTAAAAAAAAGCTAAAATAAATGAACCCCAATTTAGGAATGCAAACCCATGTTTATGGCAGCTGGAGTACCAAATAGTAGTTTATTTTTCCAAACATTTCCTTTTTCTTGGAAGGAATGGTAAGAGTGGGGGGTGGGCCAGGCATGGTGGTGCACACCTTTAATCCCAGCACTTGGGAGGCAGAGATAGGAGGATCGCCATTCATTCAAGGCCACCCTGAGACTACACAGTGAATTCCAGATCAGCGTGAGCTAGAGTGAGACCCTACCTCAGAAAAACAAAACAAAACAAAACAAAACAAAATAATAATAAATAAAATTAGAAAAAAGAGTAGGGGGTGGGAATGTTTAATGCTAGCAGAGACAAACCAAACAGAATAGTCAGAAATGAAGATGCTCTCAAAGATCTTCATGCAAGCAACAAACTCAATGGTCAAAACCAAAATGCTTTCAAAGCAAACAAAATATTGGATACCTTAAAACAAACATTTTGAGAGCAAATTAAAAAAAGTATCCAATATCAATGATAAAAGAAAAGGCTCCTGCCTTCCAGGTAAGATGGTGGCATAGGAGCCACGCCATACTGGATCAGGGAGGGATTTAAGCAAAAGTATACTCTTCTTCAGAAAAGAGAAGAATATTTTTTTCTGGGAAAAAACGGAAAATCAGAAGACGTCCAGAAACCCACTGTGGAGATTGTGGCCTGACCCACAGCAGCCCACTCCACAGTGGCTCCAAGCTGCCACTCCAACCCCTGGCTCCAAGCCGCCACCAAAACAAAAAAAGGGGGGGGTACTTTCCAACCTCATCAGTCTCCTCACAGAGCCCAGAAATCAAAGAAAAGTCTGCTGAGCTACTGAAAGAGATACAGGAGAACAGTGTGAGCTACTACAGGCTTCCCAAACTTGTCCATCCCCCAACCATCAGAACACCAGCGAACTGGCAGAATTGAGCAACTAGCAGCAGCTCTGAACCACATCACCAACACTGGACCCAGCATGGCTGAGCCAAGCTCCACAGCTCAGGAAATGAGGTGGGCACTCAGCATTGGTGAATTTGGAAGCCACACCAAAAGGTAACAAAGGCCAGCATTGGAAGTGCTAACCTGTCTTTCCAGGTAAGGGCAGATTATAGGTTACATATTTGTGGTTGGCCTTTCTATTTTCAAACAAGTGGAATATGAGGTGTTGAATATTGCTACCTATAATACTTTTAGATCTAAAGGGCCTTTATCTTTTGCTTCTGTCATTATTGGGGACCGGGTCTGATTCCTAGCTGATGGGGTTAAGGGTGTGGCTCAACACACACCCTTAGGGATTTTGACCTTATAAGACTGTTTGTTTAATTCCCACACTTGTATACTCTGTGCTCATGTTAACTGAATGTGTATTTTGCTCAGTTGAAGTTTAGAACTTGCTACCAAATTGTTCCACCAGTCCACTACAATACTTGCTTAACAAGCAAATTCAACAGCTAGGATTACCTCTGAGGTTGGACTTGGGTACAAGTGCTACACTTGGCACCATAAACTCATATCCTGAAAGCATATAAAGGTGGATCATCACACATAAGAACACTGCAGATAAATAGAAAGCCTAAGCATCAAACCAATCCAGGATGCAAAAGTTACTACATTATAATACAAGAAACACAAAGAATCAAGACAATGCAACCCCACCAAAAACTACAAATCCATCAGAATTGTTCACCAATGAGACTGTTTTAGAGGAAATTCCTGACAAAGATTTCAAAAGAATGATGATATATATACTCAAAGAAATGAAAGAAGAAGTAAAAGAAGAAATGAAAGGAATCAAAGAAGAAAAACTCTTGAAAGAGAATACAGCAAAACAGCTTAATGAAATAAAAAGGTCAATACAGGACATGAATAAGGAAATAGAAATACGGAAGAAAAACCAGGCTGAAATCCTAGCTCTGAAGAACACAGTTTAGTGAAATAAAAAAAAAAAAAAAAAAAAAAAAAAAAAAAAACTCTGTGGAAGGTCTCACCAGTAGAATGGATGAAGGAGAGGACAGAATATCTAAACTAGAAGACAAGACGGCAGACCTATCACAGTCCAACAAAGAGAAAGACGAGCTAATAGAAAGGTATGAATGGGAACTCCAAGACATCCGGGACACTATGAAAAGATCAAACATAAGAATTCAAGGTATAGCAGAAGGGGAAGAATTTCAACCCAGAGGCTTAGTAGGTGTTTTCCACAAAATCATAGAAGAAAAATTTCCCCAAATTGGGAAAGAAATGCCAATGCAGATACAAGAAGCATTTAGAACACCAAACAGACAAAACCTAGAAAGATCCTCTTCTCGCCATGTTATAATTAAACTAGCAAACACACAAACCAAAGAAAATATATTGAAAGCAGTTAGAGAGAAAAAGCAAATGAACTTCAAAGGGAAACCCATCAGGATCACAGCAGAATACTCAACACAAACTTTAAAAGCCAGAAGGGCCTGGAGTGATGGATTGCAAGTTCTGAAAGATAAAAACTGTCAACCAAGATTACTTTATCCTGCAAAGCTATCTATCCAAATTGATGGAAAAATAAGGACATTCCATAACAAAGACAGGCTAAAGGAATTTATGGCAACTAAACCAGCTCTACAGAAAATACTTGCAGGAATCATTCACACTGAAGAAAAAGCAAAACACACACAGCAGGAAATAGTAAAAAAGAAACCATACTCAAATAACAGTTAAAACAAGCAAGTAAAGTGAAAACCAAGAAGAACTACAAAACAAGAAAAATGGAGAGATCAAATACATATCTTTCAATAATTACTCTTAATATCAATGGCCTCAATGCCCCAACCAAAAGACACAGACTTGCAGACTGGATTAAAAAGCAGGACCCTACCATCTGTTGCCTTCAGGAAATTCACCTCTCATTAAAATATAGAAACCTTCTTAGGGTGAAAGGTTGGAAAAAGGTATTTCAAGCAAATGGGCCTAGGAAACAAGAAGGGTTTGCTATACTAATTTCTGATAGGAGAGACTTCAAACTAACATTAGTGAGGAAAGATAAAGAAGGTCACTTTATACTGATTAAAGGAACACTCCAACAGGAGGACATCACAATCCTAAACATATATGCTCCCAACACAGGGGCTCCCAATTTCATCAAGCAAATACTATTAGACTTAAGGTCAGAGATAACTCCTAGCACAATAGTAGTGGGCGACTTCAATACCCCACTCTCATCACTAGAAAGGTCTACCCAACAAAAAATAAACAGAGAGACAGCTGCATTAAATGATATCATGAGACAAATGGACCTAACTGATATATACAGAACATTCCATCCGAATGCTGCAGAATATACATTCTCCTCAGCAGCACATGGGACATTTTCTAAAATAGACCATATAATAGGACACAAATCAAATCTTAACAAATACAGGAAAATTGAAATAATCCCTTGTATGCTATCTGACCACAATGGGATTAAACTGCAAGTCAGCAACAAGAAAAAATACAGAGCATACAGAAATTCATGGAGACTAAACAGTACATTATTGTACGATGTATGGGTCATTGAAGAAATCAAAAAGGAAGTCAAGAAATTCATAGAAACAAATGATGATGAGAATACATCATACCAAAACCTTTGGGATACAATGAAGGCAGTCCTACAAGGGAAATTTATAGCTCTAAGTGCCTATATTAAGAAATTAGAGTTTTCACAAGTAAACAATTTAATGCTTCACCTTCAGGCCTTGGAAAGAGAAGAACAAGGCAAACCAAAAATCAGTAGACAGGAAGAAATAATAAAGGTTAGGGCAGAAATTAATGAAATGGAAACCAAAAAAAAAAAAATCAAAAAAATCAATGAAACAAAGAGTTGGTTCTTTGAAAGGATAAACAAGATTGACAAACCCTTAGCAAATCTGACCAAAAGAAAGAGAGGAGAGACAAAAATTGATAAAATTAGAGATGAAAAAGGCAACATCACAACAGATACCAAAGAAATTTTGAAAATCATGCGGACATACTTTAAGAACATACATGCCTCTAAGTTTGAAAACCTGGAAGAAATAGATGATTTCCTTGATTCATATGACCTACCAAAATTAAATCAAGATGAGATAAACCATTTAAATAGACCTATAATAAACCTATAAATAGACCTATAACCACAGAGATCCAAGCAGTTATAAAAAGTCTCCCAACTAAAAAAAGCCCAGGCCCAGATGGATTCACTGCTGAATTTTACCAGACATTCCTGGAAGATCTAACACCGATGCTTCTCAAACTTTTCCATAAAATAGAAAAGGAAGGAATTCTACCAAAATCCTTCTATGAAGCCAGCATCACTCTGATACCCAAACCAGACAAAGACAGATCACAAAAAGAAAATTACAGACCAATCTCCCTTATGAACATAGATGCAAAAATTCTCAACAAAATCCTGGCAAACAGAATACAAGAATATAACAGAAAGATTATTTACCCTGACCAAGTAGGCTTTATCCCAGAGATGCAGGGATGGTTCAACATATGCAAATCCATAAATGTAATACACCATATAAATGGTCTGAAGGACAAAAATCACATGGTCATCTCAATAGATGCAGAAAAGGCATTTGACAAAATCCAACACCCCTTCATGGTGAAAGTATTACAGAAACTGGGAATAGAAGGAACATATCTCAACATAATAAAAGCTATTTATGACAAACCTACAGCCAACATAATACTAAATGGGGAAAAACTTGAAGCTTTTCCTCTAAATTCAGGAACAAGACCAGGGTGTCCACTTTCCCTTCTACTATTCAATATAGTACTGGAAGTCTTAGCCATAGGAATAAAGCAAGAGACACTCATAAAAGGGATACAGATCGAAAGGGAAGAGATCAAACTATCATTATTTGCAAACGATATGATTCTATACATAACAGACCCTAAAGACTCTAACAGCAAACTGTTAGAGTGATAAACATTTTTAGCAATGTAGTAGGATACAAAATAAACACATGGAAATCAGTAGCTTTTCTATACACTAACAACAAGTGTGCAGAGGATGAAATCAGGGAATCTCTCCCATTCACAATTGCCTCAAAAAAAAAAAAATGGAATAAACTTAACCAAGGAACTGAAGGATCTCTACAATGAGAACTTTAAAAAACTTGAGTGACAAATTGCAGAAGACACAAGGAAATGGAAAGATATTCCATGCTCCTGGATTGGCAGAATCAATATTGTGAAAATGTCAATCTTACCAAAAGCAATCTACACGTTTAATGCAATCCCCATTAAAATCCCAATAGCATTCTTCATAGAAATAGAAAAAACAATCCTAAAATTCATCCGGAAACACAAGAAACCTCGAATAGCCAAAACAATTATGCAGAACAAAAATCAGGTTAGTGGTATAACCATACCTGATTTTAAGTTATATTACAAAGCCATAGTAATAAAAACAGCATGGTACTGGTACAAGGACAGACAGGTAGATCAATGGAACAGAATAGAAGACCCAAGTATTAATCCAGGCAACTACAGCCACCTGATTTTTGACAAAAATGCCAAAAATATTCATTGGAGAAAAGATAGCCTATTTAACAAGTGGTAGTGGGAAAACTGGACATCTGTATGTAAAAGGATAAACATAGATCCTTGTCTCTCTCCATGCACAAGAGTCAAGTCCAAATGGATCAGGGACCTTAATATCAGACCTGAAACACTGAAACTGCTAGAGGAAAAGGTAGGGGAAACCTTCAACATATTGGCATAGGCAAGGACTTTCTGACTATAACTCCAATTGCTCAGGGAATAAAACCACTAATCAACCAATGGGACCTCATGAAATTACAAAGCTTTTGTACAGCAAAGGACACTGTGAATAGAGCAAAAAGACAACCTACAGAATGGGAGAAAATCTTTGCCAGCTATACATCTCACAGAGGATTAATATCCAGTATATACAAATAACTCAAAAAACAGAACAATAAGAATTCAAATAATCCAGTTAAAAAATGGGCTATGGAACTAAATAGAGAATTCTCAGAAGATGAAATACAGATGGCATATAAATACCTAAAAAAGTGTTCCACATCCTTAGCCATCAGGGAAATGCAAATTAAAACCACTTTGAGATTCCATT
Organism: Orientallactaga sibirica; assembly: GCA_036365145.1. Taxonomy (NCBI): domain Eukaryota; kingdom Metazoa; phylum Chordata; class Mammalia; order Rodentia; family Dipodidae; genus Orientallactaga; species Orientallactaga sibirica. The sequence goes on along the minus strand of JAEOAD010000026.1, from coordinate 28,494,599 downwards.
TCACTCCTGTCAGAATGGCTACCATCAAGAAAACAAATGACAGTAAGTGTTGGCGTGGATGAGGAAAAAAAGGAACACTTCTACACTGTTGGTGGGAATATAATCTTGTCCAGCCATTGTGGAAATTGGTGTGGAGGCTCTTGAGACAGCTAAAAATAGATTTACCATATGATCCAGCTATAGCACTCCTAGGCATATATCCAAAGGACTCTTCTCACTACCTTAGAGATACCTGCACAACCATGTTTATTCCTGCTCTATTCACAATAGCTAGGAAATGGAACCAGCCTAGATGTCCCTCCACAGATGAATGGATAATAAAGATGTGGTACATATACACAATGGAGTTCTATTCAGCAGTAAAGAAAAATGAAATTACTAAATTTGCAGGGAAATGGATGGATCTGGAAAGGGTAATACTAAGTGAGCTAACCCAGGCTCAGAAAGCAAAACATCATATGTTCTCTCTCATATGTGGATCCTGGCTACATATGTATACACTTGTGTGTGAACTGGAACCAAAAATAGGTACCAGAAACCAGTAAGCTAGTAAAAGGCTAAAAGGGAGGGAGGAAAGGGAAGGACTTAGGTGTACAGTATTGTAAGTAGAAGAACAGATTACAGGGAGAGGAATGGTCTAAGTGAGGCCATAGGAAGAGAATGTGTAAAAGAAGGGCAGGGGGAGGGTCAATCTAAATTCAAGATAATGTGAATAAGACTCATGTAAAGCTACTTTTTTGAATAATGGCACATCTAGAAGCTATAGACTGTTACTAGAAAAATTTCAGTGCCTGGGATGGGATACCTTGCAGTCAGTTGTTGGCCAAGGAGGTCCCGGTAGCCACCAAAACATTAAAGGCTTTTGCCAAAGCCCTTGGTTTCCCTTGAGAAACAGATAGTAAGACCCTATTGCTGAAGACATCTCTTGCCTAAGAGGCAAGGTCACTGAGAAAGCAAGCTGGTGTGGAGCAGAAAACCTTCTCCCTGTAGACCAGCCAACTGAAAGCTTGAAAAAGCTGCAGTGCATGCAGCCATAAGTGAGACAGAAGTCATCAGCAGTGATAACAGTGGACATTGAATATTCAAGTTTGGCCATACAGGCCCAATGACTGAAAGGGTGCAATAGTGGCATGTCTACTCTTGGGGTAACAAATTGCTCCATAATTGGACTGAAGGCCCTCTCTACGGGAGGGAATACATGCCTGGTACTGAAAAACCAAAGCAAAAGTCTATGGCAGGTGAGGTAATGAGCCTTAGTGGTATAAAGCCTGCTCTTGTCTGACTAAATGTATATATTATTCCCACCAAGCTGTCCTGGGGGCACTACACTTAATGTTCATATTCACATATTAACGCTACTCTCACTTCTGGTTAGAGAAGCTTCTCTTTTCAGATGGCGATGACCACTGGGATCACCCGAAAGTCAACATAGTGCTGAGAAGAAGGGATGGAGGAGTGCCCGGCACTGAAACACCTTTGTCACTCCCTCCAAGGCTCAGCGACCATTGTGGAAGAGGGGGCAGATAGAATGGAAGAGCCAAAGGAAGGGTATGACTTCTTACAAGGCAACCTCCCAGACAGAAATTGGCCTTGATATCTATGACCTTGCAGTGCCTAGCAATACCATCGCAAGACCATCAAAATAGAAGAAAAAGATGATGACATCAAATTAAAAGAAAGACTAATGGAGAGAGGGAGGGGACATGATGGAGATTGGTGTTCTAAAGTGGAATGGGGGAGGGGAGGGAAATATGCTTTTTTGTATGTAAGTATAGAAGGTGTCAATAAAAAAATTAATAATTAAAAAAAAGAAAAAAAAAAGAAAAGGCTCCTAATGGGCTGGAGAGATGGCTTAGCGGTTAAGGCACCTGCCTCCTAAGCCTAAGAACACTGGGTCCAATCTCCAGCGGTTCCAATCTCCAGGTCCCACATTTAGCCAGATGCAAAGTGACACAAGGGCGCAATGCCCCACTTGACCACAAGGGGGTGTACGCATCTGGATTTCGTTTGCAGCAGCTGAGAGGCTGCTGGCACGCCCATCTCTATCTCTCTTCCTTTCCCCCTCTCTCTGTCTCTCTCCAAAAAAAAAAAAAAAGTCTCCTAAAAACAGCTCAGAATAAACAAGTGGAACATTGACCAAATAAAGAGAGGTCTGAGCCCCAGAATGAACATACCAACTGGAAAATGGGATGATGCCTTTGTGCAATGCAGGTGTTTACTGTTATCTAAGGAATGGGATGATCCCTCTGTTCAATGCAGGTGTTTACCTTTACCTAAGGAATGGGATGATCCCCCTGTTCAATGTACCATGCCCTTCCTGTATCTCTTTATTTCTAAATATCTTTGTGATTACATGGCATAGAATGTTTCTTGCCTCAGTTCCACCTATGTGACCTATGTAACCTTGTGACTTCTTGTAATATCCCCCCCCCCGTTGCTTAACTATATGTAACTTTGTGTTAACTCCCATCCTGTTTCTACTATAAACATCATGTGGGCTATAGCACTCCTAGGCATATATCCAGAAGACTCTTCTCACTTCCTTAGAGATACTTGCAAAACCATGTTTATTGCCGCTCTATTCACAATAGCTAGGAAATGGAAGCAGCCTAGATGTCCCACCACAAATGAATGGATAATAAAGATGTGGTACATTTACACAATGGAGTTCTACTCAGCAGTAAAGAAAAATGAAATTATGAAATTTGCAGGGAAATGGATGGATCTGGAAAGGATTATACTAAGTGAGGTAACCCAGGCTCAGAAAGCCAAACGTCACATGTTCTCTCTCATATGTGGATCCTAGCTACAAATAGACAGACTTGTGTGTGAACTGGAACCAAAAATTGGTGCCAGAAACCAGTAAGCTGGTAAAAGGCTATAAGGGACGGAGGAAAGGGAAGGACTGAAGTGTATGGTATTGCACATATGTAAGTGGAAGGACTGATTACAAGGAGGAATGGCCTAACCAAGGCCATGGGTAGAGAATGCATAAAAGAAGGGCAAGGGGAGGGTCAATCTAATTTCAAAAGATTGTGAATAAGACTTATGTAAAACTACTTTTGAATAATGGTACATCTAGAAACTGTAGACTGTTACTAGAAAATTTTCAGTACCTGGGATGGGATACCTTCCAGTGAGTTGTTGGCCAAGGAGGTCCCGGTAGCCTCCAAAACATTAAAGGCTTTTGCCAAAGCCCTTGGTTTTCCCTGAGAAACAGATAGTAAGACCCTATTGCTGAAGACATCACTTGCCTGAGAGGCAAGGTCACTGAGAAAGCAAGCTGGTGCTGAGCAGAAAACCTTCTCCCTGTAGACCAGCCAACTGAAAGCTGGAAAAAGCTGCACTGCATGCAGAGTATGGGAGACAGAAGTCATCAGCAGTGAAAACAGTGGACGCTGAATATTCAAATTTGGCCAGACAGGCCCAAAGACTGAACGGGTGCAATAGTGGCATGTCTACTCGTGGGGTAACCAACTGCTCTATAATTGGACTAAAGGCCCTCTCAACGGGAGGGAATACATACCTGGTACTGAAAAACTAAGTAAAGTCTATGGTAGGTAAGGTCATAAGCCTTAGGGGTATAAAGCATGCCCTTATCTAAATGTATATACTATTCCCACCAAGCTGCCCGGAAAATACTACACTTAATGCTCATATTCACATATTAATGCTACTCTCACTTCTGGTTAGAGAAGCTTCTCTTTCAGATGGCGATGACCACTGGGATGATCCAAAAGGCAACATAGTGCTGAGAAGAAGGGATGGAGAAGTGCCCAACACTGAAACATCTCTGTCACACCCTCAAGGCTCAGGGATCATTGCGGAAGAGGGGGCGGATAGAATGGAAGAGCCAAAGGAAGGGTGGACTCCCTACAATGCAACTGCCCAGACAGAAATTGGCCTTGATATCCATGACCTTGCTGTGCCTAACAATACCCATAAGACCCTCATAGTAGAAGTAAAAGAGGATGACATCATATTTAAAAAAAAGAGACTAATGGAGAGAGGGAGGGGATATGATGGAGAGTGGAGTTCTAAAGGGGAAGGGGGAGGGGAAAAATACGCACCTTTGGTATGTAAGTATGTTTTGTTGTCAATAAATATTTAAAAAAAAAAAAAAAAAAAAAAACATCATGTGGTTGTTTCCAATAAAAGCTGATACTCTAAGCTGTTCGAGGCTGTATCCTGAGATCCCAAACTCTGGGTGTCGCCCTGGTACACCAATTTTTCTTCTTTTTCTTTTCTTTCTTTTTACCCAATAAAGTTTTGCCTAACATTCCATGAGTCTATAGTTTTACTTGTGTGACACCAGACCTCATAACACAACCTGCACTTAAGGAGACAACACTGGAATGTTGGGCACAAAGGGCCCATGATGGTACTTGGCTCTGACCAGCTGCATCCTGAGTGGAATTGGCTTGTCCTTGGCACCCCATGTTGAGCACCATAACTGTTGACAAAAAAGACATAGATCGCACCTCAAAGGGGATAAGAGATAGTTTATTCTGGAGCCAAATATGAGTGACCATGGCCCGGGAACACAGATATAGGTTACCCCACATTTCATGTTCCCAGATATTAACAATTTCATGAAGGTTTTATAATTACAGAATAAAAAATGTCATAAATCAAGGCATTTTTCAAATACACTGGCTGACTATCAGGTACACAGATTACAGTAAAGTGGGGAAATCTGCACCATAGGCCTAAGATGCTATCTGATGACATTCTTAGCCCTTGGGTTGGTGGAAGCTGGGGTCTGTTCTTACATTTCTGAAAGGATTACACCTGATCAACTGATAGTCACCAGGATGTTAGTTCAGACACAAAGGTGGGCAACAAATGGCTACTAAGGGGCTAAAGGTAGCCCAAGGTAATTTGGCTCTGACTTGCAACATTCCATCTCTCTGTGATCACAGGAGCTTTATCAGTCTATTCAGACTTTCTGAAAGTAGGTGCAGCAGATAGAGTGGTTTTCTGGGAACTTTAGCTCACATGGCTCAGTGGTTAAGGCGCTTGCCTGCAAAGCCTAATGACCTGGGTTCAATTCCCCAGTACTCATGTAAAGCCAGATACAAATGCATCTAGAGTTCATATGCAGCAGCTGGAGGCCCTAGTGCACCCATTCTCTGTCTCTTACTTTCTGTCTCTCTCTCTGCTTGCAAATAAATGAATAAAATATTTGAAACAATACAAAATAATAATAATAATAAATAAATTAAGAGTCAAGTAACCATACCCCAACCTGGGACTGTAGAAGCCACAGTGGAGAAGGAGGTGCCTGTCCACATGAACATGAGTGAGAAAATGTCCATGTGAACATGAGTGAGAAGAGGTCCTGGGCAGGTTAGGGAGTGAAAGTAGCAAGGTACAGGACAGATAACAGGATGCTACAGATTGTATAAGAACTAGGGCCTGAAGACATGAAAACATCTATATTGCTTTTGTTTTTATTTTCATGATAAAATAAAGGACTTTCATATAAATCAATGGAAATGGTTTCCTTTAAGATTAAAGTACACCAGGGGAAATATAAAGGGTCATAAGACAGCTTAGTATGATATGTTTCTATTTTGAAGTTAATTAAAAAAAAAAATTTAAAAACCTCAAGGTCATTTGTATCCTTTCCCCCTTCATGGCACAGATTGCGTTCTTAAACACTGTATTGTCAAGGCTCATAAGTAATATCCTTTTCTGGATTTTTGTTTTGGATCAATCTAAATGAAGATGACTCTTTTTATTGCAGAAGGATCATGTTCACCTAATAACATCACCAAAGTTTTATTCTCAAGCACAAAATGTCTCTTCAGTTCAAATAAATATTTTCTGAGATGTGTTGTTCATATTCTTTCCCTGAGGTAAAGTCGCTAAGTAATTCTAACTGCTATGAAAACATACCAGGATGTACTGAGAGTTTTATCTTATCTTCTTCCTCAGCCACTGCAGATTTTTTGCCAATGAGTCTCCTTCACACACTGTGTTATTTTGGGGTTTGATTTTAATTTTCTCCTTTAGAAAATAAAACTATTGCTAAAAGGCATTCTAATGGTCTGTGCATATACCAAGGGCTTTGCAAGTGAGTGCCCAAGACTGTGCATGGCAATTTAATGGGGATTAGCCACAAGTATAAAGGTTGGCTTTGAACATCTTTCCCAACAGGTGAACCTTGTGAAGCCTTGAAGAAAAGGTCAGCTTGCTTAATGGTCTGTTGTTATTAATATGTAAAACATCCTCTACAGGTTTGTGTGTTTGTATTATTGGTCTCCAGCTAGTGATGCTGTTGGAAAAGTTGAGAAACTTTGCTAAATCTTGCCAGATGAAATGAGTCACTAGAGTGGGCCTGGAGGTTTGATAATCTGGCCTTACTTCCTGTTTCCTCTGCTTCCTGTGGGTGGATGCAGTGTGAGCAGCAGGCCTGATGTTCCTATTGTCCAACCTCTCACCATGATGGACTATGACCTTGAGCTGTAAACTCAAATAAACATTCTCAAGCTGCTTCTATTCAGGTATTTTATCACAGGAACGAAACACAACTAATGTATACCCCAACACAGGTTCACATTTTCCAAAGAACCACAGCATCTTAAAATCATGGATTCCAATAAAAGGAACGACAGAGAGCTCACCACCAGATTTCTTCACCTTCCTGTAGTGCTTGGCTGGGTCATAAAGAACAGAACAGTTTCCTAAGGCTCAATTCCACATCCAAGGTCACCAAAGAACAGTTGGAACATTAAGAGTCAAGTAAGCTGGTTATCTCCACGTAGGAGTGAAGTTTACTGTTGTGTCCATCTCACACATTTCCTTCCCATTCACCAAGAAAAACAATGCTTAGTGATCTTTTGGGGAGGAGGGAGAACAAACTTAAACCTTCAGCAGTGAGAGTCCATGAACTTCAACATGAAGCTTTGATTTGTTCCACACTAAGGCACTAATAACAAGATGACATGCAGAGCAGTATCTGAGGACATAGACTCATGAATGGGATCCTGGAAAAGTCTCACATACTCAGTATTGATAAGAACAATCACACATACATGTTATGGAGCAATCCAGGCATTGGCATTTTTTCTTCTATTTTTCTTAACATATATACTTAGATATATCTACTTAGATAAGAAACCTTATGTGCAACAAATCTTATCATATCACACTTAAAGATGTGTAAGGTCTGAGGGTCTAGCTCAGTTGTTAGTGTTTTCTTAGAATGCATGATGCTCTAGCTTCAAACCCCAGCATTGCATGAAGCCTGCATCATGACGCACACTTGCAATCACAGCAACTGAGAGGTGAAGAAAGGAGGATCATAATTTCAAGGCTATCTGGAGACGTTTGCTAGGAACACAGTAGTTTGAGATCAGTATGGTCTACAATGAGATCCTTCTCAAAAAATAAAAAGATGCATAAACTTTGACCCTGATTTTAAAAACTATTTTTCAACCATAAATATATTTATTGAAAATATGTAATAACTATTGGGCTCTTGGACAGATTCACATACTAATAGGCAAAGTGCTGAGAAACACACTGGACTACAAGTTTAACTGTATTTATTTCCTTGATAATTTTGCAAAATTATCTCTGAGGTGGAACATCTGGCAGGTTAAGATCTAGACAATGCAAGCTCTCTTTCTGAAATGACATCATTTTGATGATGCCACAAACACTCCAGGACAATGTCACCAAAGAACAGGAGCAGAGATCACTTTGTGAACAGTAGATCCAAGATGAGCATCAAGTCAGCACAAAACTAGAACTAGAACACAAGGTGGCCAAGATATCTTCTATGAGTGAAGAAACAGGCTATGGTAACTAATTCAACATGAGCATCAAGTCTTCACAGAACCGTAAGTCCATGAGGTACTTAGGGTCTCTTTTGTGGATGACAAAACAGGCCATGGTGACAGACTTAGGAACTCACAGTCCCTGCAGAGGGACTTGATGAGTTCCAGGGTAATGAGAGAACCTCAATCAAACATGGTGCCTAAGAGGAACAACACCAAGTTTGTCTTCTACACACACTGCACCCAAAGGAAAGCCCATTTGGCCTGAACAAAACTTTCTGTTATAGTCTTGTTCTCACCACATTGTCTTTATTGATTTGTTAGTTTAATTTCCTAAAAAGAATTATGCAAATATCTATATTTTTATATCTACTGTGTACTTTCACTAGTCCCAAAATAATGTGCATGCCCAACAAATCTTGTCAAATACAATGTTAAAGAACCTAGTATCATTACATCCTCTTCTTCTCTAGCATCTCCCAACCTCAAAGACCTTTTCTCTGTCCTCTAGAAACCTCATCCGAAGGCTAGGAGCATCCACAAATGAAGGCTTTGTGTGCTGTGCACAGAGCAAATACCAGAGTTCAGCCCACCTTAAGACAGGTGTTGGGGAGGGTGCTCTTTCAAAGCTATGACTCCCCACTGGAAAGGTCTACTGGGAACTTGCTATAGCAAGTGCATGAACCAAAGGCACCAGGCTGATGTGTGATCCACATGAAACAGTGCAGGTATCTTCCCTGGCTCACTGATCAAAGAGCCCCAAGCATATAGAACACATTTTCAGTGACAATACGGAAGGCAACAGGAAACCTTTGAAGAGATGAGCAGGTTCATCACAGGTTGTGGTGATGGTTTCATGAGTATATACCAACCTCTAAGTCTGCCAAGGGAAATATAGTATACACTCACAGCTTTTTGTATGTCAATCATACCTTAGTAAAATGGCTTTAAAAATCTTAAAAATTCAGGTATGGTTGCATAAGTCTTTAATCCCAGAACTTGGAAGGCTGAGGTAGGAGTATCACTGTAAGTTTAAGGCCAACCGGGCCTTAGAATGAGTTCTAGGTCAGTCTGGGTTAGAGTGAGACCCTGACTCAACTAAAACAAAACCAAAAAACAAAACCTACAACTAGAAGTTAAACCAGTAGCCCAGAAACATTGAAATCAATGAAGACATCATTTATGACTCAGGCATCCTTCATAAAAAAAAATGAGGGGGGGGATTTGTTTGGTCTTCGGAGAATACTAGCAGAGGTTACTCAAGAAAGCTCCAGATTCCCTCTTGAAAAAGGGGACATGTGATGCAGAGATATCTCTTTTAGGAAAGTCCTTGTCTTACAATTATGAGGAACTTAGTTTGATCTCCAGAACCCAAGAAGCCACATAAGTTTCCAGGTTTGGTGATTTGAACACAGCACTGGAAAGGTAAAGACAGAAGGCTCCCTGGAGCTCCCTGGCCAGACAGTTGAGTTTTCTTGGGGAGCTCCTGACCAGTGAGAGAACTTATCATTAAAAAAAAAAAGTGCAAGATGAGTAAGGTATATCACCAAAGATTGTCTTCTGGCCTACACACACATACATACACATATGCAAATATGCATATAAGATGGGTGTATATATTTTCCTGATTTTGTGTTTGCACAGTGTCTAGAAAAGAATCTGCAGAAAATCCATCCCAATGTGGTCATTTAAACATCAAATACTGCCATGTAAAAGCTAACAGTGGCCATAAATCTTTTAAACCCCACCACAGTATTCCTTCACCTCCCCACCTCTCCTTTGTCTGCTATTATTTAAAAGCCAAGAAGACACATGACTAAGCCCGTAAATCACTGGGTGCTGAAAAGATCACACTAACAGAGTTCATAACTACCTTGAGAAGTGTTTGTCGGATTTAAAGTCTCATTACTGTAGCCAGGGTCATAAAACAGAAAACAGGGGTTTTGAGAGGAACTGAAAATAGTGTAGCTCACCCACATTTTCCTGGGATGCTGACATGATGTAGGAATCAATGCCTTTGTTCAGGAACTACAGAGAGATGATGGACACCCAGCCAGGCGCCATCCATCCCCCTTGGAAGCTCTAAACCACAGCACTTGGTGGTAATGAGAGCTGAGACCAAAAGCCAGACCTTGGGTGTACTGTTTATGAGAAGGTCATCTTCAGGATGATGGTCTCAGGATGATATCTAGAAATATTTCTTGAGCTGTTAGAATGGAAAGGCAGAAGCCAAAGGGAGAAAATAAAAGCCATTCAGGGTGTAGGTAGGTAACATGAATGAAGGAAGAGGCTGGCTGTGAGTGCCGTCAGGGTTTTACTACTAGACAAACTCAGATGAAGGACACTTGGGACAAAAACTGAGCATGTTCAGACTTTATTATTATTATTGTTACCTAAACAGTACGCAGTAACAACTACTAACAAGGCCTTTGTGGTGTCTTAGTTATTTTAGAGATGGTATCGTACACAGGAGGCTGTGTGTGTTAGGTAGGACAAGAGTCCCAAGATGGAGTGGAAATGAAGGAGAAGAACAACAGCAGCCTGATTGATGTTGTAACCCATGCTAGATGGCAAACTGTTGGGCCCTAAGAGGCCTGGGTGTGAGGCCTAGTGGAACTTCCTGAGCCTGACTAGAGTTTGGCGACCTGTCTTTGGCCTATTACTCCCACTTAGGAGTGACTCAGCAAGGCCTAAGCCAAAACTGCCTCCGCCCAGCTACTGCTGACGTGGTGAAATACTATTGGCCCCTACACCTTTTTCCCATCCTGAGACCCCACCCTCTTTCTCACGCTATATAAACATCTTCCTACTACAATAAAACAAGTTCCTGCTTCGACAAGACTCCCGACCCAGTGTGTTTTTCTCTCCGTTGTCTTAGAGGAGGGGGTTCTGGGTCACCGACATTCACCATCCAGCTCAGCCCCAAAAAGGAACCACTGGACCAGCTCCTTCTTCAGCCCTACCTGCCGAGGGAACCGGCAGACTGTGCCCCGTGTGAAGATCTCGCTCCTTCCTGTCCACAGAAGAACACGGAAGAATGCTGACTGGCCAATTGGTCTGCGGGTGAATGTACCCTCATAAGTTATGAGGCAGTCTTCATATCTAATGTTCTGACCTTTGCTTCTGTAACCTGTGCTTGCTTATCAACATCTTTTTGTTCCCTTTCTCTTTCTTTTCACTTTCGGGTTGCCGGCAAGCCACATCTGCAGGGCCTATATTTCTGAATGGGTCATACATCCCTGGTGGACACACCGTGTGGGCATATGGCCATGTAGTAATATGTGGGTCCTAAACATTCTATCCGTTTGTCTCAGCTGGCCCCGGCATTAGGAGTTGTAGTTTGCATGATCATCCTTTGGGCTAACATTTTTGATCTGGGTTATTATTTTCTCAGCCTCCTTGATTCAGGAGTGTCCCAGCCTAGCCCCCGCCCCCCCTTAAACACCACCAAGCCGTAATGGGCAACCTCCTTCCCTATCAGAGGACACCACGATTGCAGGCTCTTTTTGCCCTCCTCCTGCAATGTGCCTTAAAAGTGAAACAAAAGGACCTCCAATGGCTTTGGGGACAAAACTCTTGTTTTAGCCCCATGGATTAATTCAATCCTCCTTGCCATAATTGCCAGCCTTAAAGGCTTCTCCCTGGAGAAAGTCATTTCTGCCCATAACAAAAGCTGTAAGGAAAAACTAAAACTGGCTCTTAAAATCTCATCCCTCCCAAGGCCGCCACCCAAACCGCCACCGGCTCATTGCCTTTTCAGCCTGTAGCTGCCGCCTGTGGCAATCATGCTCACAACCACCCCTCCCCCTCTTTACCCTTGGAAGGACCTCGGCCTGATCCATCCGGGACACACCCAGGCAGCTGCCAGTTCGCTAACACACACCATTGCCCCACCCTTGCCGCCTTCCCATTAACTTAGGGCCAGAGGCAACAGCCAGGCCCTGATACCCCACCCCCCTCTCTCATACGCAAGGCAGCCCAAGTCAAAGGGTCAGCACAATTCAAAAAACTATTCACTGTCGTTTTGGCTTTGGACACTACTGGACTCCAACCCTATCACCCCCTTGATAATTCAAGCCCACTTCCTACTTAATGTCACTGGGGGCTGGTCTTAAGGTGTTAATGGTGGGTTTAAGATTCCATTGTAAAGATATGCAAAGTGTGCCCAGTAGGATTTCCTGAAGTGTGCTGGAGTTTTTGGCTGTAGTTTTGCTCTGTGTGCTGTGTGCCTGGTTGGCTTTGCTCTCTTGCTTTGATCTGTGAAGGCAGGCCAGCTTCTTCTGCCATTATGGAACTTCCCCTGGATCTGTAAGCTTCAATAAATAATATCCCTTCCTCCTAACATGGAAAATCTCACATTCCATAGGCATCCCATATAACCCACTGGGCCAGGCCATCGTGGAAAGATATAATTAAACTCTCAACTCTCAATTACAAAAACAAAAGGGGGAATCCCTACCCCCACACAACCAACTAAAAAAGGCATTATTAACCCTAAATATTTTAAATTTTTCTAAAGAAGATAGACACTTGTCCCCTTTTCAAAAACATTGGCCCTCAGCTGTTACTTACAGCTCCATCTGGGTCAAATGGAGGGACCCATTGACTGGGGCCTGGAGAAGACCAGACCCCCTCCTCACAGCAGGGAGAGGGTTTAGATGTGTCTTTCCTCAAGAGGAAAAAAGACCCATTTCGGTACCATCAAAAGACCTAAAATATTTACCCCAACAAGGGGACAATGACAATCACCTCTCCAGAGAACTGTGCCTCTGTTTCTTCCCCAGGGACGATTGGAGATGTGGATGTTGCTAGACCCAAATGATGCCAGAAAAGCTCCAGGAAGATTTGGAGAGGAGGAGACGAGACTTCCAAGACAACCCGCTGTGGACGGGCTTACATGGCTTCTTACCCTACCTTCTCCCTCTCATCGGACCCCTCCTTCTCCTTCTTCTTATCCTCACTGTCAGGCCCTATATAATTAATAAGATTACACAATTCATTCACCAATGGCTAGAGGCAATTAGACTTCATCAGGTCGAAATACATTACCACAGGCTCGCAACTCAGGAGCCGGGCTCTTCCTCTGACTGGCTGTCCTCCTAACATCCATCCCCCCCATTGAACCAATAATGGGTAAGATCTCAGACAGGCTGAGACAACCTAAGACAGGTCATGGAGTGGATTTTTGACAGGCTGGAGGCATGGTACCCAGTGATGGGTAAGATCACCAGAGGGGGACAACCTAAGACAGGGGCCATGATTTCAGCCATTCGTGCAAAAACAAAAGGGGGAGGGCTGGAGAGATGGCTTGGTGGCTAAGGCGCCTGCCTGCTAAGCCTAAGAACACTGGTTCCAATCTCCAGAGGTTCCAATCTCCAGGTCCCACGTTTAGCCAGATGCAAAGTGATGCAAGGGCACAATGCTGCACTTGACCACAAGGGGGCCCATACATCTGGATTTTGTTCACAGCAGCTGAGAGACTGCTGGTGCACCCATATCTGTCTCCCTATCCCTATCTCTCTCTGTCTCTCTCTCCAAAAATAAATTAAAAAATTAAAAAAAATTTTTTTTTAAAGGGGAGATGTTGGGCCCTAAGAGGCCCGGGTGTGAGGCCTAGTGGGACTTCCTGAGCCTGACTAGAGTTTGGCAACCTGTCTTTGGCCTATTACTCCCACTTAGGAGTGACTCAGCAAGGCCTAAGCCTAAACTGCCTCTGCCCAGCTACTGCTGACGTGGTGAAATACTATTGGCCCCTACACCTTTTTCCCATCCTGAGACCCCACCCTCTTTCTCAAGGCTATATAAACATCTTCCTACTACAATAAAATGCGTTCCTGCTTCGACAAGACTCCCAACCCAGTGTGTTTTTCTCTCCATTGTCTTAGAGGAGGGGGTTCTGGGTCGCTGACATTCACCATCCTGCTCATCCCCAAAAAGGAAACGGCTGGACCGGTTCCTTTTTCAGCCCTACCTGCCGGGGGAACCAGCAGCAAACAACAGGATGGTGACAGACCCCATGCCACAGCCACACAAACAGACTCAAAAACCAAGTTGGATCCTAAAGTCTTCCAGGTAAAGGTTAAAAGCCAGACAGCCAGGAATTGGTAGATTTGCTCAATGTTTAGTGATATTTATTAATGATTGTTTCTACTTCATTGTAATGTAAATTACATTAATTGTGAAATGCTATTTAAATTCATGGTAAGCTGCATTCTGAGAAATGGGTTGACCCCCCTAACTCAGACCCCAAGCACATTTAAAACCATGTGTCCTCCACACCTTGTCCTTAGGTAAATTGACCTATTGCTTCTGGACAGGAAAGGAAAATGGCAAGCTGTTATGGGGTCCAGTGTTGTAAAAGTAAGACCATCAACTCACAGAATTTATTGGGTAAAAAAGAAAGAAAAGTTGGTGCACACCAGGGTTACACCCAGAGTTTGGGTTCTCAGGATGCAGCACAGAACTGTTTGGAGGGTCAGTTCTTATTGGAAAAAACCTACAAAATGTTTATTGCAAAAACAGTATGGGAGTTAGGCCATAAATCACAACTCACATTCTTAGAGGATTATAGGGAAGAAAAAACAGAATGCACTTGTGAACAGGTCTGTTGGTCAGTTACAGGAAGCACCTGGGGGTTGTTAGGTAGGCTTGGGGACCAAGAGTCTCCAAATGTCCAATTATCTGCCGTTAAGGATTTTGCTCAACCATGCAGGCCCTGGGTAATGCTATTCAGACCCACAGAGCATCCTGTTTATCTATTATCTCCACCTGCTCAAGCAAGTATTTCATTTCATTCTTTTATGGGCTAACATTTTGCTCTCTTTACAAAGCAACATATAATTTGATTCTCTCTCAATTTCTCTCTTGTGTAAGATCACTATGAAGAGATAATCTTAATTTGTTATAAGTATAGTTCATGTATTTGTCATTTGATTCTCTTTCAATTTCTGTCTTGTGTAATTTCACTGTAAACAAATAATCTTAATTTCCTATATCATAAATGTAGTTCAGATTGATCATTTGATTCTCTCAATTTCTCTCTTGTGTAAGTTCACTATAAACAGAAAATCTTAATTCGTTATATCATAAATGTAGTTCAGATTTGTCATTTGTTTTCTCTGTCACTTTCCAAGTGTGTTATATAGCTCCAGGGCAAGTTATCAAGTTTTACCTACATTTACAAATCCATCCTTTTAAAATGTGTTTCATAGAATAAAAAAGTCTCAAATCAACAGGCAATAAAGTTTAAAATTTGATTCATTGATTTTTTTTTTTGCTCATGGTGACAGTTATAAAAATTGCCTTCAAATTTTTGATTAAGTTAATATTTCTATGTTAAAGTTTTTTTATTTTATTTTTTTTAAATTTTTTTTTTATTTTTTGAGGTAGGGTCTCACTCTGGTTCAGGCTGACCTGGAATTCACTATGAGACTTGGCCTCGTTAATCCTCCTACCTCTGCCTCCCGAGTGCTGGGATTAAAGGCGTGCGCCACCACGCCCGGCTTATGTTAAAGTTTTAACTTTATAAAAGTTATAAAAACTGAGTCTTAACAAGATTAATATTTATTTATTAGTAACTTATTTTTCTTTTATAAAACTAATTCTATGAAATACTTGTGCTTATAACTTGTGTTATAAATGATAATCTAACTTCATTCATGTAATTTTTGTTCTTAGGGAGATAAAAGGTCTCCCCATTTTCTGATAACTATATAAACTGTGTGCTTTCTCAATGTTTGAGGAGCTCCATTCATAATTCTTGGGCCAAAATGAGTTGTAATGCTAAAATCTATTATTTACAAACAATGTAACATAAACAAACTATCAAATATCTGATCAAAACTTCATTTAGTAGCCATGGGAAACAAAAATAATGATATATAAAATTGGTTTATGTTAATGATGGTAACCCTAAGCAAGGTGCATCAGATTGATTGTTATAGATTTCTCTATCAGGATTAAATTGATGTCTAATCCAGTTTAGACAAAAAGATTAAAGCCACTAAAATGTACACAGGTATGTAGATATAGTTAAAGGTGATTCTAGGTTACTAAAGACAGACTTCTAGGTTTTCAACTTTAAAACCAGAGTTCTTATTTATACCTGCTACAACAATAGCCAGAGGTTTTTGAGTACAAAAAAAAAAATCCAAAATTCATCTCTGATTTTAGATTGACAGACTCAATTAAAAGGTCAAAATTTAACTTAATTTCTGACAGATTTCTTGATTTGAGTTTGTTAATAGATTTCTCTCATATTCAAGTTCAGATCCTCCAATGTAAAAATAAAACTGGCTCTCACCAAAAATAAAAGTCAGAGTTAATGTTTATATTTTTGTTAATAAAAATTGTCTCCAGGATTGTTAACATGTTTTGTCTATGCTTAAAAATGTGTATATATATATATAATTTATACATTATCTACAATATATATGTTATGTTTTCTATTTTTCAGATAGGGATTACCATGTCATCAGACAACATAAATTAAATGTTACAACAAAATGTTAAGGCTGCTCAATACTATGTTTTAACTAGAGCTGTTTTGTTAAAGACAAAAGATACAGACATAATCCATATTCCCATTTTTCTCCTGGAGGCTTAAAAACCTGATGTGGTGGCCAGAACAGTGAGGACTTTGGGGTTAAAAGGGTACCCAATATTTTGGTCCCAGCCCCTCCAGGTCAGAAGGGCTCAAGAGACAATGAGACACTTCTTTCACTAGAGGATCCTAAAGCTCTCAGTAAGTCACTTATCTTCCTGATCAGAGAAGACATGGAGACCCTAAAAGTGGATTCCAATCACTATCCAGTCTGCAGAAGGAGAGTCAGAACAGAGGGAAAATCCCTTAATGCTTCCAAGGGAAGCAAAGCAATGTGATCATCATGGCCCTGACTCATTGCAACAGATGGCACAAATGCTGAGAGAGCCATAGAGTTCCTCCCAGGTCCCTAAAAGTCTCTCTTAAAGAGCCACAACTGACCTTCAAAATTAAATATAAAATTAAACTTTGGCCACTTACTTGGTCCTAACATTCAATAGAAAAATACAGCCAAAAGTATGTGCTTACTGTAACAAAAACAGATATAAGCCATGCCATTTTGTAAACTTCTAGATCATGATGAACATGCCTGTCATTTCTGATAATAATTCTGTTAATTTTGGGAGTGTGCATTTAACTACAATCTTAACCTTGTAACCTCTCTCTACAGTTAGCCCACACTCAGATTTGTGTTTGTGTGACAATCCAACTTCATCTACCTGAGTTCCCTAGATCACCCTTCAAGGCCTAAAATGCTAATGAAAATCCTGGGTTCAAATGGAGGCTACTTAAACCCTAACCCCATGCAAATTTCAGCTTTTTCTTTCATGTTACCTTTCTAGACAATCCAAATATTACTTCAAACTTCTGGCCCCCACCTAACCCAGATACACCTCTACCTCTATCAAAACAACTTACACACTCCTGTCTAGAGACTTTAAAAGAACTTACCTATCACAACCCCAGGATTTCACTGTCTCCCCTCCCTGACCCTAACCACACTTGGTATATAGATGAAAGAAAGCTCTTCTACCACCCACAGAGGTCCCTAATAACAAGATATGCTATTGTTTCAGATGACCAGATAATAGAGATTGGCCCTTTATCTAATGGAAGTAGATCCCCAAAAACTAAACTTGTCAAAATCCATTTACCTATACTAATAAAAATAAGTCTTGCCTCCTCTATAACAGCTACATGACTGGCTACAGCTGGGCTGGGACACAGCCTAATCTCTTATGAACAGTTTCCACAGAACTGAGTACAGCCATTAAAGACTCTGCTATGGCCATTCACTTGCTAGAGCAGCAGCTCACCTCAATGGTATCAGTAGTCCTTTATATCCATCAGGCCCTCAACCTCATCACAGCTGAAAAGGGAGGAAACTGTCTCTTAATAAACAAGAAATATTGTTATCATATAAACCCATCAGGTAGTGTAAAATTAGATACAAAATACTCTAAACTCTGGCCAACAGAATCTACCCTGGCACTTCACTCTCCTAAGGACTATGGGATATCTTTAGAACTATTTGGCCTTAACTACTACCATTACTTGGGCCATTAATGGGGATATTTCCTTTACTCTTGATAGCCCCCTGTTTTTGGATATATATCCAAAACCAGGTACAAAAATCTCACACATCACTTGTTCAACCAACTTAAAAAAATGTTTTATTTTTATTTATTTATTTAAGAGAGAGAGGCAGAGAGAGAGAGACAGACAGAGAGAGAGGGAGAATGGGTGAATCAGGGGCTCTAGCCACTGTAAACAAACTCCAGACGTATGCTCCACCTTGTGCTTCAAAAACACCCAAACTATCCAGAGTTGCTTTGGCTGTTCTTGCTCTCTTTCTCCTCCCATGAGACAGCCCAGCAGCTCAGGGCCACAATAAACAGCTTTTATCCTGCTTCAATGTGGTCCTGCATGGTCTTTTGTTAATTCTAGAACCTTACAGGTGCAGGTTATATGCAAATACTGAGTCATGCACTGTGAAGAACTAAAGCATCTGAGAACCTGAGCACCCAAGGAGGCCCCAGAACCAATTTTCCATGGACACTGTGGTGGTTAATCTTGATTATCAACTTGACTAGATGACTGGGAGAAAGATTTCTGGGTATGTCTGTGAGGAAGTTTTTCAATTAGATTAATTGAGGTACAAAGACTCACTAATTATGAGTGGCACTATTCCATGGGCTGGGTCACAGATGGAATAACAAGGAAAAAGTGTATCTCTCTCTGCTCTAACTGTGGATGGAATGTGATGAGCTGACTTTCCTTTCCTGCCCCATGCCTTTCCTGCCATGATGGAGTGGACTTCTAGAAGTATAAGCCAAAATAAACCCTTACTCCCTTAAGTGTCCCTGAAGCGTGTCTTGTCTGGTATTTTGTCATAGCAATGAGAAAATAACTAATAATAAACACTAAGGGAAGTTTTGATAGGGAATGCCTTTGTGTCTGGGTCTTTTAATTCTTGTATGTTCCATTATCCAACACAATCATATTTATTGGTAAGTTTTTCAAAGTGTCATCTCCTCTTATACAATATCAGCCACTCAAAGTAATAAATCATGTCTTAATTACCAGTGTATTTTTTGTATTTTGTCATAGCTTACTCTGTATTAGTTGAATGAATTAATTAAATGAATAGATGAATGAGCTAATTACCTTCCACTACACTCACACATACATACATACATACACACACACAAAATAATAATAATAATAATAACAATAATAATAATAATGGATCTCTTAGGTCTCCTTCCCTAAACATTAGTTACTCATATGATATGTGGTGGTTTGAATGTAAAATTACTCCACAGACTCATGGGCTTAATATTAAGATTAAATCCACTTGTGATGTTGCTTGGAAAGGTTGTGGAGCCTGGTGGAGGTAAAGATCAGGCCTGAGTACAGCCTGACCCTACTTTCTCCTCCCTCTCTTTCTCTCTGTCATTTTCTTACATGCTGAAATGGCAATGTGACACGAGCTCCTTCCCATGGACTCTCCCCTCTGGAAATTTAAGCTGAAATAAATTTTCTCCTTCCTTAAGCTACTTCTGGTTGGATGTTTATTCACAGCCATGATAAAATAACTGATAACATGGCACTTCCACAGTTTCTGTGATCCCCATATCCCAAAAATTATGCTTGTTGTTTTCCCTGGAAAATACAGCAAGGGGCTGGCTGCTTTAAAACTGCAAAGTAAGAACCTCTATGGGTGAAACCTATCTTAAACTGCTCAGCCACTAGGACAGAAACCAGTGTCACTTGCTGGAATTTTATATTCCTGGTCTGGCTGACAGGTACCATCATTCCCACACTGATATCAATTGCCGTTGTATGCATGTCATATTATGCAATTCAGATAAATATGTAGATGTTCCTATGCTTAGAAATGCCCTTTGGCCACAGAAACCAAACCTCCAGAGGCAGACAGGCTAGGCCTGAGTAAATGACGACTTCAAAGATTTGCTTCCTGAAAGCACACCATGTGTTTGTTTGCAAGGCTTCCTGGCACATCTCCTGGAGAACCCATCAATCACTGTGAAGATGCTATGGACCTGAGGATTTCTGTGTTCTGGGTGACTAAATGGCAGCCCTGGGAACACAGCCTCCTAGTGGCGATCTGAGAACACATGGTGTGACAAACATTCTCAGGTCCTATGCATTCGCCATGCAGGCCTGTTTTAACCAGCACACTGCCTGGTCTCCCATTGTCCTTTTCAAATCGAATTAGTTATTGATTCTCCTCTTTCTCAGACAGAAGTATGATCCAACATCAGAGCAATCATTTTTAATATGTGGCTAGCTAAGCTCAGTGTCCTCTACCTCTAATTCTGATGGCAGCATAGCCGTTTGTCCAATTAAGTGTCAGGGCAGGCAGGAGGGCTGAGCACCTTCAGGACCCAGCACATTCTGAAGAGCACAGAGGACAAAATACTCCAGGAATGAGGGTGGTGTTTCTTTGTCTGGATTTCACACACTCAGACTCTCTGGGTCACCCAGAGCTTTCATACTTTCCAGCAGGAACACTTTCACCTATTGAAAATGGAGTTAATTGGGTTGGAGAAATGGCTTAACGGTTAGTGCGACTGCCTGCTAAGCCTAAGAAATCCAGTTCCAATCTCCAGGTCCCACTTTAGCCAGATGCAAAGCGACGCAAGGGCGCAATGCCACACTTGCCCACAAGGGGGAGCAAGCATCTGAAGTTTGTTCACAGCAGCTCAGAGGCTGCTGGCACTCCCATTCTCTGTCTTTCTCTCCTTCTCTCTGTTCTCTCTCTGTCTCTCTCTGTGTCTTTCTCCAAAAAAAAAAAAAAAAAAAATGGAGTTAATTAAAACTCAGCCAGGTCATGTGACTGTGATCACTGCCTGCTCATGAAATTCCAACAGTTTTGTCTCACTGACTTCTCCCCATCTAAACAATAATCATAATTAATATGAAAGGTAACCATTGATGCATAGCATCACATTTTAGTCCATGTAATTACTCTGGAGATCCTAATCCTTAGATATTTGTGCTCTGTATCCAAGACCACATATCATCTTTGATCTTAATCAGATCATTTTATTTTAACAAAATGCTAAAGTACTCATAACAAGTGTGGATTATTTCTATAATCACTTTAAAGCTTACACACACACACACACACACACACACACATGCTCACTCATGTATTATAATTTTTAAAATCTTTTGCTTAATGGTCTTTAAAATAATTCTCACCTCATGTTATAGGGCATTGGATCCCCTCATCTGACTATTTGAGAGTAGCTTTAGGAATGCGTCACTTACTTATGTATTTTTTCTCTTCTCCAAATTCACCCTATATCATCTGCATTCAGAAAATGGATGTGGAGCCTTTGAAAGGTTTTCCATGGAGCAGGTCCAATGCTAAAATTTACCAGTAGATGGCACTAGAAAGCCTGGCAAGTGCACAGCAGCACAGCAGAAACGTTTACTCCCTCGTTCAGTTTTCCGCCAGCAGAAGACTCAGACCAGCTTGTCCAGTGCCTGCAACTTCACAGGTTTCCAGTTCCCTGCAGGGTACATGACTTCTACAGCCCAGCTCCCTATTGAGTATTGTGTCCAGCTACCCACAGCAGCCAATGGCCTCCCCATAACCCTCCAATGGCAATAGACCACCTCTGATGAGACCCTTCACATGGACTTCAGCAAGCTCCTTATGGTGGAGTCTGTGTCCTCAGAACATGATGACTTCTCTCAACACAGCTGTGCGATGCCCTCTGCATCAAGAACAAGATTCATGCCCAAGGGCTCCTCCTCGGATGCTCTGTTCCATCCTGGAGAGAGCGACGATTCCCTGTGTCTTCCAACATGGCATTCTTTGAAGTTCTTCCTCTTACTAATTCTTAATAATTCCAACCCTTGTGGAAAAAACTCTGTTGAACTGCCCTGTTCAAATCACTTCATGATTTCTCTCTCCTGACCAGATACCACTGGACAGAAGAAAAAATATAGTTAACTGAAATCAAAGCTTTGAGAAAGAGGAGCAGAAAAGACCAGAAGCAGGCAGCCTGGAGATGCTCAGCAGCCACATCGTGAAGCCTGAATAAAGTCCCACATCTCCCATGAATGTGATAGGTGCTCAAGCTCTGGCTTGTCAGTCATCACCACCCGTCCACTGACTCAGATTAGTTCAGGTACAGTTGAGTGATGAAAATGACACCAATGAGACTCTCCAGAACTTGACTGAGCTGGAGAGAGCTAAGCCCTTAGGTCACAGGGTAGACATTTAAGACAAGCCAATAGGAAAGCCACATCAGGTCTTTACTCACCCACTCTGATAGAAGAAGCAACAGGCTAAATCCTAGAATGTGCCTACACCCCTGCTGTTCTATTCACCTTATAAACAAGTGACTAGAAGGTCATACAGGCATGAGAAACTCAGAATATTTCCAAGGTTTCATCGACCAGGGCTGGGGTAAAACACAGGGGAAATGTGAGTAGAAAATGGCAAGAACTAAATGCCTTAAAGGTTTGGCTGCCTCCTGGTGAGGCCTCTTAAAGAGGCACAGGTAAGGAGGGTGGGGGTGTGAGCAGTCACATCTAGTAGTACTCCCTCTTTCTGACTGCAGTGCCCTCCAAGCCTGCAATACACTGAGTCCCAGGGCTGGGTAAGGAGGGTGGCTTTCTTCAGCAAAGCTGGCCATGGGGGTTCTATACGGGCTCTTGATCAGTTCAGACACCACTGAGGGCTTCTCGGAAGAATGCTTCCTGTAGCCCTGCATCAGAGAAGACAGTGAGTATACCCTCTGAACCCAGATTATGCAGATTGGGGGCTAAATCTCCAATGTGCAGTCTTGGTCCTGATCAAACCTACCAGAAATTTCTACTAATTGTAATCTTTTCAGTTAAATCTTTTAATAATTTTATTTAGTGTTTAAGTCCATTTGACTGGATAACATAATAACTTGTTTATAACACTAATGACTTCATTATAAGATAAACTCAGAACCAAAATAAGTGCTTAAACACCAAAACACATGCACGTGCATGTGAATACATGCATGAGCACACTTACAAGCACATACTGTTTTAGTTCATTCAAACTGTTATAATAGGTTCCTATAAATGAGCTTATAAGCAACAACAATTTAGAGCTTTAGAGGCTAGCAAGTCCAATCTGGTGTCTAGTGAAGGCCACTTCCTAGACCCTGATAGAAAAAACGAAGAAGCTTTCTGCAGATGGTAATCAATCTCAGCCCTAGGACTTAATCACCTCCCAAGACTCACCCCATATACCTCCATCTTGAGGACCAGGTCTCCAGATGAGAATATTGCAGAGCACAGACATTGTGGTCATAGAGTCACACCATCCAACAGCATCACAGAAACAGCCTGTGGGATGGATTTGTGTCTTTAATCCTCAAACATACTTCTCTGCCTTCTGTCAACTGAAGATGAAAATGGTTTTTCAAGAGCTCAAAATGTTCTCTATAAACCTATTTATCATGAAGATATTTATAGACAAATCATTAATATTCTATAGGGGGAATCAAAAGATAACCTACTTAGTTCATTGTCATGTCAACCCCTAAGTATGACCTGCAATTAGGCACTCTATATTTGAAGAAATCATGTGTTCCTTACTATGCTTTTCTTTAGGGGACAATGTTTCTCCCTACAGCAGCCAAGAAGTCCTAACCACTTGTAAAAGGCACCTGGCAGAAATTAACTCAATGTAAAGGTACAGTGAGAGATGGAATGGAGAAGATGGGAAATCCATTACCTTCCAGAATCTAAGCATTAATGCACATTAGTATACAGCCACAGTACACAATCCATATGAACTATCTTTCCTAATTATGGAGCATCAAAATATTCCTCCTACCCTATTAGCTGAACTCATACACAACAGTGAGAAACTTGCCTCTTCTTAGTTCCTTTCAGGTGAGATGTTATTTTGAAACCCTACTGGAGGGGAGTCAGGATCACAGTGCCCTGCTCTACAAACCTACTAGAGGGGACTGAGAACCACACTGCCCCCGCTCTCCAAACCTTTCTCTGTAGAAATAGGGCAATGACTCTTGCCTGGCACTAGCCAGTAGTCTGTGTTTTCTTTCCTCCCAGTGTATGCCAAAGTCTGTGACATTCATGCCTTCCTGAGCCTTCCTTTCTCCCATGCTTGAATTCTCAAACGAGAGTCAGGTTTCTTCAAGTAATGTCCCATTTCCAGACTTCCCAGGTTCAATGTTGAATTTAGAAACAGTTTTCAATTAGCTTCTCTGAACCAAAAAGAAAATAAAAGCTCTTGCACAGAACATCTCATTTTATCTTCATATCTATCCATATATGAATGGCAGAGTCCAACTTCTTCACTTATGTCCCAGGAAGGGTCCCTTGTCCCTCAGAGTGCCTGCCCCATGCCCAGCGATTAGCTTAGGAGCTGGGCTGATAACCAAAGCTCAGCCAGGATTCCTCCCTATGGAGTTCAGAACTGAGACCAGTGAACAAATACCAGTTCTCTTCCTTAGTCCAGTCTTGTACAAATCAGAGCATAGGTGTGTATCTTGGAACCCACTCTACCTAATGAAGAAATTTCTATGGGGAAATAAAATAGTCACAAAACCCAACCATAAGCCACATCTCTTGACATGTTTCTTTTCTTTTCTTTTCTTTTCTTTTCTTTTCTTTTCTTTTCTTTTCTTTTTCTTTTTTGGTAACTATTCACAAAAGCTCCAACCTTATGCAGCTTGCTTTGAAAATGATAAATCTCCCTTACCTATTTGTGTTGGACAGTGGGCTAGATTGACCTTGCCACTTACTACCAGGAAAGTGCATTAGTTCACTTTTACTTCTAGGCCATACCCCAGGACCTCACAATGACACTGCATGCTCAGCATTCCCCATTGGCAGAAATAAATATTGAAAAGAATAAATGTTGACACCACACAACTATTCTTCATGAGCAAGGAGAGACTTGCTTCAAGTAAATTGATTTTCATTTGCTCATGCTTGCACTGGAGCAAATAATGCCGAATGCATTTCTGCTGCCCTTTTATTTTATTACTGCTCTTGTAATCATTGCAATCCCATCTTTAGAGCTAAACTTTGGCAACACAGGGCCCATAGACTTGACTATCTGATATAATTCCATTAGAGATTCATGTTTTATTCAGATGAGCATACTGGTTTACGTAGCACATTATTTGATTAGACAGGATGTTTACTTTTTCTTTAATGTGCAGGCTTTTTGTTTACTAGGCCTTGGTTACCAAAGTCCTGTGAACTGTGCAAACTGCTGATTTTTCAGTGAACTAGTGAACAAGGAAGATCGGAGATGGATTCCCATTGATTCAACCTGAAGGGATGCATTCTTTAGCTGGGAAAGGACTCTGGATTTTTGTCTGTATACTTTATTTTCAGCTAAAGAATAGAAGGCAACTGTGGTGATTTGAATGTAAAATGTCTGCAGTTGGCTAATGTATTTGAATACTAAATCCCCAATTGGTGACACTGTTTAAGAAGATTGTGGAGCCCTTAGAAGGTGGGGCTTAGTTGCAGGAAGTACATCACTGAGGGTGGGCCGTGAGGTGTCACATCCCAGCACTGCTTGTCTTCTGCCTCTCTTCTTCCTTCATGCTGATGTGGCACAGGCTTCCTGCTCTGGCCTGCCATGCCTTTTCTGACATGGTGGACACTTCTTCCCCAATATGTAGGCTGGAAATAAGCCCTTTGTTTCCCTTGTTTGCTTCTTGTTGATATTTTGTCCTAGCAACAAAAAAGTAACTAATACAGCAACTGCTCTGTGATGACAATAACATAAGATGTTGATGTGACTCAATACTCAAGTGTCACGCAACTCAATTTTTTTCCAAAGGATTCAAAATATTCTTCTAGAGTTTTCTTTTTGTAGTGAAGTTTTTATTGTTTGCATGTGAGTGTGGTGTGGTGCACATGTGTGTTATGTGTGTGTTATATGCATGTGTGTGTGCGCAGTGGCAGTGAATAACCCCACTGAAGAGGGTCCTCGGTGGAATGGACTTGGGGGAGAAGTAACATAAGAGTATAACCGGATGGGAATATGATCGATAGGCAAGATGTTCATACAATAAAGCTCCATATAAAAATATATAACTTTAAAAATAAAATAACTATTACTAGAGAGATCATACAAATATTTACCTTCATTTACCAGGTTTCTGCCTATCTAATGGCTGTATCACTTTGCTGTAAGAGTTTTAAAATGTTTGGGAGTTAGCCTCCTCTAATCAGAAAGTGATTACATGATGAGGTACAATTGCCATAGCCTCTCTCTGTGTTCATACAATAGCATATGTAAGCATGATGGATCCTTCTTGAAGTTCTAAATATGATCCAGGGTCACAAGAAGTTAAGTGTGAGAGATAATTAGGCCAGAAACTTGTCACGGTTAGTGACAGATGGTTGAAAACAGACTTATTATGTGATTTCTTAATCAAAGGCACCACAAAAGCATCAATGCGGCAGGTCAATCATTGCCTTCTGATATCTGTCATCTGTTCCAGCATTGCTTAAAAAAAAAAAAAACAATATGTGGGGCTAGGATGATAGCTTAGTCTAAAGTGCTTGCTCTGCAACCATGAAGACCTGAGTTGAATTCCTGAGACCCACATAAAAATGCCAGGCATGGTGGCCCATACCTGCAATCCCAGTGCAGGAGAAGTAGAGATGGAATCCTTGGAGCTCATTGGCCAGTCAGACTAAACTCATTAGCGATCTCTAAGCCAGTGAGAGACTGTATCTCAAAAGAAGTAGGCAGTATACCTGAGGAAGGACATCTGGTTTGTCTGTTTGTTTTCACATATATCTATACTCATATAAACACCTCCCACAATGCTCCCACACAGATGAACACACCCACACCATATACACGTGCAACAGAAAACAATTTGTATTTGCAGTGATTAATAATACTGCTTTATTATACCTTTTATGGATTACCTTATAATAAGTATTTTTTTAAAAAAATACTGTCTATTTTTGCCATCTTGTTCACATGTCAGACACTCTGGTATAGACCCAACATTCTGGACCAGTCGCAGATGGCATTAGAAGACAGATGAAGCATAGCTTGTAAACCTGCAGGTTATCTGAGCATTTCTGTCATCACCTGATGGCCATCAGTGAGCACTGTGGGAAATACACAGCCCCAAAGTGGGATTCAGCTCCCAAATGGATATGTAATATGTGTTCACATGAATAAATGCAAAACACATGTAATCAAGATTGCTACCCACATGTTCATTCATATAATGTTGGGAAACCATGGGCTTGCAGAAGCTCCCTTATGTGGTGTAATTCCAGTTACCCTTGTTCCACTTGATCTGAAAATATTACATGCAAACTCCAGAAATGTACAGTTCATACATTTTATTTGTGCACTGTTCTGAGCCAGGTGATATTTCTTTGTCATCACACAATGTCCCTCCTAAAATGTGAATTGTCCCTTCAGACCCTGTATCCCTTAGTATCTGTAGAGTTCACTGTTCTGAGGACATGTAAACAAATGTCTATTCACCCCAGATAGGGCTTTAATGGCAGACCAAAATAAGGATTCCATCAAAGTCCAGCTTGGGGAAGCAGTGAGTTTTTGGGATTCTTCAGGATCATAGGTGAGTGTATTGACAGGATTATGGGTGACCCCAGAAGCTGCATTATTAAAAAGTCCCACCCAGATGCATATATAGAGCTGCCTTCAGTTAACCTTCTACCTCCTATATTCTCTAGGATCTCCTGAGACCCTGGGCAGCTGGAACAAAATTATAGCTGAGAGACATTGCAGAAGAGAGTAGCTGAGCTTTCAAAGGAGGGCATAATAACCATCTATAACCCTTCCTTCTATGAGGGAATGCCAATAGGATGATCATGTGCATGCGATCACAAGAGTTGTGATTTCCAGGTGGTAACAGTCATGTCATGCCCAGAGGACAGAGTTCTTCGATAGGAATCTGTCCTGGTTATCAGCCATACTGTTGAAATGTCACATGCTTCTTTATAAGTAACTCTTATTTTACTTAATAATGGCCTCAATGTGCAAGAGTCAAGGAGCTGCCAATTTGGATATGCCAAGGATAGCAGAAACAAGTTTCCTTTAAGTGAACAAGTGAAAAGCTGTCATAGTGTTTTATGAACTCTTTTCTGGGGAGAAGTTAATGAGCATTTGCTCTCTTAGGCAGGGCCCCAACGATATACTAAAGGCTAAGTCCCCAGAGTTCACCCTGGGGAAGCAATGGATTTATTGGGATTCCTTATAGAGAATGGGTAAAGGGTTATTTACAGGAGCCCTGGCACCCCAAAGTATTATAGCATCGAAAAGTTTCCCTCCAGAATGGATGACAACCTCCTCAAAGCTGCTTAGCTGGAGCTCTCTGTCCCTTGATCTTCTACACTTTCTATATATGTCTTCCCCTGAGGCTACAAAACTTCTCTTTTTATAAGAAAAATATCAACAGGTTCAATCCATTATCAGCTGCTTCAGATAAAGATGGAAACAGTTGGGGCTGGAGAGATGGCTTAGCGGTTAAATGCTTGCCTGTGGAGCCTAAGGACCCCGGTTCAAGGCTTGATTCTCCAGGACCCACGTAAGCCAGATGCACAAGGCGGTGCGTGCATCTGGAGTTCGTTTGCGGTGGCTGGAGGCCCTGGCGCACCCATTCTCTTTCTCTCTCTACCTGCCTATTTCTGTATCTCTCTCTCTCTCTCAAATAAATAAATAAATAATAAAATATTTAAAAAAAAAAGATGGAAACAGTTGTTTTTCTCAGAGGACCATGTCACACAACACATAGATATGTATGAGTAAGGAAAAAAAATCACTGTATATATAAAGTTCGGTACTATTTACCAGGGGCCTTGGGGCATATCTCCCATGTATAGAAGGAATCTACTGTGTTTGTGTGGGGGTCCTCGCTGTCCCCAGGGGTCATTGGCCACTGACGTCCAGGGCGCAGGAGGAGTTGGGGAGAAACTGGGTCCTGTAGTGGGTGAGTGCGACAATGGGCAATGAACACCCAGGAGGCAGTCTGATGGATAGCACGCTCTCTTTTATTCAACAGGGGAGTGGGTTTATAAACACTTGAGAAAGGTTGAGATGATACATACAGACTATATGATGATTGGATACATTGTTTAGGAGTTGCTATCTTATTGGCTGGTGTTGGAAGGCAGAAGTCACAAGGAAGAAGCTGGCAGGGAAAAGCCACATGACTTCAGAGTTGCAAGGGAGGAGCTGTAATGGTGATAACAGAAGTGGCGGGAAATCTATGTGACTTCAGCTCCATAAGGGTCTCTTGGGTAGCTAGCCACAAGGTCAGGAACTGTGGGGGGTGGACAAAGCCTGACTTATGGAATGGTCAGATGCTTTTGGGATCCAAAGGGGGCGAAGGCCTTGCCAGTTCTGCCCACTCTGGGGGATGACAGGGCACACTAAAACCTTGCCTGAGGGCAAGGAGGGCCAGTCACCATCGCCAGGGTGGGTTCCTGATGATAAGGCCAGCTGCAACCCTCCAGCCCAAGGTCCCCAGCCATGTACCACAGCCCAGGCTAGCTTCCTAAAGTCCCAGCCCGTTTTTAGCAATGCCCGACATTTGTGTACTTCTGTCTCTTAGAAATTACAAATTTGAAGCTGTTCTCAAGCCAATGCCTAAATAGTTGGACAGTATTTGGGATAATCAATGCTTTAATTTGAAAAAAAAATCATATGGGATTTAGAAGTATGCCTTTACAAGTATTCAATATCATAACATACTCTACTAGTTCACTTGTTTACTGACGACAGACAGCCTTTAAGAAGGTTAAGGCAACACTTCAGAGGGCGAGAGAAATTAAAATAATCACAATCTAATCTGTGTCATTTTCTTATCATGATAACTTAGTCCATAAATGGCTGTGCAATTTCAGTGGTGAGTTAAATCAAAATAGTAGTTTAAGAATGTAATTAGAGAAGAATGAATAAAGAAGAGGAAGAGATAAGGCTGACCATTTTCAGAGAGCTGCCCACTCATTTGACAACTGGAAGAATGTCTTTCCTTTTTAATTAGGAGTCAGAGCTCAGAATGCCCCCTTCCTTTGTAACCTCATGGGGTTCTCAACACAGTTCTGGCTTATATTCTTTCTAGCTACTAAAGCCAGAAATACCTATTTAGCTATCTAAGTGAGAGACATCAAAGATAAAACAATAAAAAACATTGAAATGACTGAATTCCTTGCATATTTTTTTAAGTAACAACTTAATTAGGAGAGTTTTCTCTCATCTCTGCCCATTGGTGTAAATATCTTGGGTTTAACAAAAGATTTCAGAGTTTTCTTTGCAGGATTATATATATATAAATTTTTAATATATGCAAATTTATATTCAGTCATTGGTGATGTATTGGGAAACAAAGAGGACACATTTTCATCTCTGAAACTCTCAGATCTTACTTAAAACAAGTCATTCTGTAGACAATTAAAAAGCAGAAACATCACTGAAATGAAAATGTCACTGATACAATCGCTCCTCAGTGCATAAGGCATGGTGTTTGAGGGAAGACTGGGACATTTGGTCAGCATGGTGGGCAAAAGCCTGGCCCAGCTCTGTCCCCTATCATCCAGGTTACCTAGGACACATTGCAGCTCAGAGCATTCATGTCGCCATCTATGACAGGAACCTAACAGTACTGACCCCAAGGTTTAGTCAAGAAGACTACACTACTTTTTGAGTTAAGACATGGAAGCACTGAGGGTAGGAGCTAGACATTGGTATGTAAGTCAGTGAAAACCAGCACTTGTGCTATGATGTGAAAGACAGTCTCAATGCCCCCTTGCAGATTCCTGGAGGACTGGGAGGATGGCTCAGGTAAGAGTACTTGCTACACAAGAACAAGAAACTAAATTTGATCCCCAGCAACCAGCTTAAAAAGCTAGGCATAGCAAAGTATGCTGGTAACCCCAACACATTGCAGAGAGGGCTGGCAGTGAAAGGAGAATTGCTGAAGCTATCTAGTCAGCCAGTATTACTAAAAACTAAATCTAACTTGCTTCCGGTTCAGTGAGAGACTCAACCTCAAAGAAATATGATGCAAGAGCAAAACACAACATCTTCCTCTGGCTTCTGCCCAACATGATGCACTGTATCCTTGAACTTCAAGCTAACATAAATCCTTCTTACGTTAAGTTACTTTTTTCAGGTATTTTATCACAGTAATGACAAAAAGTAAGTGATATACAACTACAGATAACTGATGTAACTGGCAGTAAGAATTTGGTGCTAAAAGGTGTTCCATAAACAGTTTGCTAATACCTCTGAAAGTTGCCATGATGCCTTCATATGGAAACCTTCCTTTCCATGCTATTTAGTGATTGCTCTCTTCCTAAGTAATCTGAGGAATCTTCATGGGGTACTTCATGGGTAATTATCATTTTCCCTTAACAGTGTTTGCTTCATTTTTTGGAATTTCTTTGAAGTTCTGGTGGAATGTTCACTCTCAGTTCCATGTCTGGAAAAACAGCATATGTCTAACAAGTTGGCATGTTTTATTTATCTCGAACACAGAACCATACAAAAAGGGCCTAGACCCAAGCCTGCTGTATACATGTATTTCTTTGGTGAAATGTATGGGAATGTATGGGAAGAAGCTCCAGGTTAGAGCTAGGAGCTGGGATAGAATATACCTGTTCGAAGCTACCACACAGAGAGAGGCAGCTGAGGATAAAGCTGAGGAAAGGCCCAGGATTTAAATACCCAATCCAACCTTGAAACAACTCTAAAAGCCCTTCCTAGATACAGGATACAAAGGATTTCCTGTCTGACTTAACAACTTTTTGAGTTTTCATCATTTGTAACTCAAATATGTAATCAATGTGGAGATTCTGTTAGATCTACCAGGTGCCATTCCATGCCACACATGTCCACACCTTCCCTCCATGAATCCTGTCCACATCTTCTCTCCATGAATCCTGTCCACACCTTCCCTCCATGAATCCTGTCTACATCTTCTCTCCATGAATTCTGTCCACAGCTTCCCCCCATGAATTCTGCCCACAGCTTCCCCCCATGAATTCTGTCCACAGCTTCCCTCCATGAATCCAATTCAGTGCTTGTAGCTCAAAGCATACCCTCCAGAGGATCCCATTGAGAAAACACCACCTGCCGTTCTCACTCACTCGACAAAGCCAACTTTTTAGGAAATTGTGGACATGATCTCTTTTTTACCTGCTGTGCTCTAAGAAAGCCTACATGGTGGATATTTGAAAGTCAACACTTTTACTTTTAGAAAGCAGCAGGTCAACTTTTAATTTCCCTAACTATGACAGCTCAGCCACCATGAGATCCATGTCCCTAAGCACTTATCAGCCAGATTCAGAATCAAAGAGCTTCCTTGGAGCAGAAAACACTTAGACATACTAACATCCTTTCATTATTAGGTCTTTAGCATTTCATATCCCATTATTGTCTAGTCTAGCTGAAGCCTGGACATTTAATAATTGTGTAGGTGAGTTGTCAGGTACTCTCTCATAGCCAGAATCATTTTACTTATTATTTCCTCTAATAAAAAAGAGTTACATACCACCTTACATGTGTAACAGGCTTCTGGGACTCTGGAAGCCATAATTTATGAACAATATAATTATTAACCCATAACAGCATAAATTCATCTCTTCATGAGAGAGGCATAAAATGATTAGCAGCCTGGAAATCTATTGTTTTTCATGTCTCCTGTGAAGACCTTCAAGAAACTTGGCAGGGAGAAGAAAACATGCCTTTCTGGTGATGTGGGCTGAAAATAAGAATGTGTTGCAGACATCAGAAAGTAAGTCTTGTTATCCACCATCTGGCAGTCCACAGGGACACTGTGAAAATGTACTGTCCTTCTCCTCATAGGATCCTTCCCATCACATCCTGGATGGCAAAGCAGCAGTGCATGGGGGTTGAGAGGTTAGCCTTAGAGACAGCTGCTAGGATGGGCATCCTACCCTGTCCCCTGTGCTTAAAGAAGCTACCTGCCTTCTTAATGCTCTGGTACTTCATCCAGGTGTTAGCATTTCTTGCCTTAAAATCTTATACATAACATAAATAAGTTGATGGTGCTAATATAATTATTTGTGTGTGTGCATGTCCATGCATATGTGCACATGCGTATAGGTACACATAACATGCATGCCCTGGGGGAGAGGCCAGAGGTCAACATATGGTGTCCTCCTCAGTTACTCTTCATCTTATTTTTTGAGATAGGGTCTCTCACTGAACCTAGATCTCACTGATTCACTTACATTGGCTAGCTACCAAGTCCTAGGAAACCTTGTGTCTCTGCTTACCAAGTTCTGGCAGGCTCCCATCATTATGCCTGGAATTTTACCTGGGTGCTGGTGACAAGCCTCGGGTCCTCATGCTTGCACAAGCACTTTACACAGAGCCCTCTCCCCAGCCCATGAATATCTCTCTATCTTCCTTCCTTCCTTCCT
Organism: Orientallactaga sibirica; assembly: GCA_036365145.1. Classification (NCBI taxonomy): domain Eukaryota; kingdom Metazoa; phylum Chordata; class Mammalia; order Rodentia; family Dipodidae; genus Orientallactaga; species Orientallactaga sibirica. Next base: position 28,461,317 of record JAEOAD010000026.1, on the reverse strand, counting down.
TCCTTCCTTCCTTCCTTCCTTCCTTCCTTCCTTCCTTCCTTCCTCCCTCCCTCCCTCCCTCCTTTCTTTCTTTCTTTCTTTCTTTCTTTCTTTCTTTCTTCCTTCCTTTCTTTCTTTCTTTTGGTTTTTTGAGGCAGGGTCTCACTGTAGCTCAGGCTGACCTGGAATTCACTATGTAGTGTAAGGGTGGCCTCGAACTCACAGTGATTCTCCCTCCTACCTCTGCCTCCTGAGTACTGGGATTAAAGGCATGCACTACCACGCCCAGCTACCCATGAATACATTTCTGATTATGGTTGGTTAATAATAAAAGTGACTTTCCACTGTCCATTATCTGCATGGGACACTAAAGGCAGAAGCTATGTGTACTTCATTTGTGGATCTCCCTAAGCGTTCTGAACATTCCACTGTCCACAGGAGATATTTAGTAAATGTTTGAGGAAAAAGTTCCCCTATGAGAACACAAACTACTTGGATCAGAGCATCTGAAGATGATGTGTCTATCCATAAAACCCTTTGGACAGTTCTGGCTCCAGATAAGTTTGATTACCTTCCCTGAAAAGAAATTGATGGGATGTCCAAGAAACACCAAGCAAGGAGCAGCTTACAAAGCCACTTATCCCATCAGACCTTCATTTTTCCTTCCTACTTCTTCTTCCCTCTTCTTCTTCCCTTCCTACTTTCCTTTCTTTCATCCTTTCTACCTTTCTTCCAAGTATTTTGACTTATACCCAGCATTTTACACACTCCATTTAACAATGGGAAAACCACTGTTTAATGAAATTTTGTTCTTGAACCCATGATGCTTCCAAGCAATTAGAGATTAAAACACATGGATCTATATTTAAATACCTATACATATACCACAGGTCAAATATTATAAGGTCTCTTTTAAAAATACCATCCTTCTTTATTCTTAAGTAGAGTATCTTATTTTGTATGTGACAATTGCATTATATCTATCAAGAATAAAGACAGTGAAGGAGAAAAAGAAATATTTGTATAGCTAATTGATGTCTGTTTTAAAATGGGCTTTGACCTATAAGAACCCAGAGAATTTAGCAACAGCCCCATGTAAGGGAAAAACAAATTTTTGGATTTTGAGACTTTTAAGAGCTACATGTCCTTCTGATTTAAGTTTGACTTAAAAATGTCAGCATGATGACTGGAAGTATCTGCCTTCTGCACTCTGGCTGAGAGCAACCTCTGCATAGGGCACAATCCTACTTGACCCTCACCATTTCCATAGTCTACACCAGTACACTAAGGCAATGAGGGTTGACATCACTTCACAAAGTTCAGACAGTTACAAAGTGGGGAAGATATGTGAGGAACAATGTCTGAAAAAGAAACTCTAGTCATTATAAGACTCATAGAAATATGATGTGAAAGTAGAAGGGGGACTATTCAGCCAAAGAAAAAGAGGGAGGTGAAGTGTGGAAGGCAACAGGGTGAATATAGTCAAACATAATAGCTTTGAGTAAAAATGTCAGAACAAAACACATTACTCTGGTCAGTAAATGCTGGTCAAGATGGCATCTCCCTAACCACACTTCACCTTCCAAGGAAGAAAAGGATCTTTGTCCCACCTGTGACCACTGTCCCAGTCACCACCCTGCTATGCATGGACCAGGTCCTCCTGCATTTACTGAAGGCTATGTGTACCCAGGCCAGCAGGCTAAGCATTCCCTCCTCCTTCCCTTGGTTTTCCCACCATTGTAATGGACCTCCCAGCCACGACCACCATCCCAGCTGCCACCCTGCTGTGTGTGGACTAGGTCCTTCTGCACTACCTGCAGGCTACACAGACCTAGGTCAGCTGGCTAGCATTCCCCCATCCTCCCTCAGTTTTCTTACCCCTTCCTGCCATGGGACTGCTGCCCATTCCCCACCACCCATGCATTCCCATATTCTACCCTCCCCCACCCCATTGCAATATCAGTTTGCTTTGTCCCATTCCTCCCTACCCCTGTCGCATCAGGCCACCTAACCACATGGTCCTGTACCCTGAACCACCAACAAATGAGCCCCTTCACCAGGTCTTTGGGCCCCCACCAGAGCCTCATAGACTGTTCCCAGCTGAGCAGACAGGCCCCAATGCCAACAGAAGCCTAATCAAGGCAAACATAAAAGGAAATAATCACTGAAGATGCTCCAAGGGTAAACTACAGCATCCTCCTAAATTAAATAAGATTTCTACCCTGTGATGGGCAGACCACAGCACAAAAGGAATAACATGAAAAATCAAATGGAAGTAAATACACTAAGGTTGCCCAGTCCCACAATGAAAGTCTGTAATCAAAACATGGAAGAGACAATAGGATCATAACCCCAAAATGAAGATACAAGTTATCTAACCCTGGTCAAGCAAGTAGCAGAACTTGCAGATAATCAAGAATGGTCCATTAATTGTATGAATGCTGCCCTCACTAGATTAGACCTAAGAGAAAAGAATCAGAAAGTGTTCCAAAGACAGTTAAATGATCTGAAGGAGCAAAATTAAAGAAGACCTCAATAATCAGCTGGCTAAGCTCAATGAAGACATAAATAAATGAAGGGATGAATGCCAAGAAGCATTAAGAAAATCAGAAAATGATGTGAAAAGGGAACTTGACAGAGGGATGGATATTATACATCAAAAGGCAATAGAAAATATAAACCAAATTGAACAAGTCCAAACCTCTACAGAAGATCTCAAAAATAAAGTCAGTCATGTGGAGGATAGAAACTTAGAACTGGAAGAAAAATCAGAAGAAACAGTTTGCGATTCCAAAATTTTGAATAAGTTCAAAAATTGTGAACAAAACATGTGGTAACTGTGGGATACCCTTAAATGTCACAATATTTGGATCATGGGAATACCAGAAAGGGAAGAAATTCAGACCAAAGGCATGGAGAAATTATTCAACAAAATTATCAAAGAAAACTTTCCCACTCTTTCAAAAGAAAGTCCCATCAAGTTACAAGAAGATGACAGAACTCCAAACAGAATAGACCAAAGGAGAAATTCTCAGAGACATATTATCATTAAGACTCTAAATATCGGTAACAAAGGAAAAGTCCTAAAAGCAGTCAGGGAGAAACAACACATTACATATAAAGGTAACCCCATCAGAATCACTTCATATGTCTCAATGGAAACCCTGAAAAGCAGAAGGGCCTGGAATGGAACACTGCAAAGTCTAAGAATTTATGGCTTCCAACCCAAACTACTCTACTCAGCAAAAGTATCCCTCATAAAATATGGAGAAAGAAAAACTTGCCATGATAAAACTCAGCTCTACAACTACATGAACACAAAGCCAAACCTACAAAGAGTACTTCAGGGAATTCTCCATACAGCAGAGTCAAATAACCAACCTCAAGTGCCTACCAGAAGCAAATCACAATAACTAAACTCAGAGAAGGCATAAAACCCACCACAACAAAAAACAAAACAAAACAAAACAACAACAAAACAACAACAACAACAACAACAACAAAAACCCTACAAAGTCCAAGAAAACATCAAACCACATAAAACACCACAATATGGCAGGGATTAAATCAAACCTCATAGTTATTACCCTGAACATTAATAGCCTTAATTCACCCATCAAGAGAAATAAACTAACAGGGTGGATCAGAAAATTAGGCTTCTCAATCAGCTGTCTTCAAGAAACCCACTTCACCACTAAAAATAGACACCTCCTGTAGCAGACAGCTTCAGGTTCACTGAGGTGAACTTCCAGACCAGGTACAGTTATAGAGGAAGAGATATTTATCAAACCTTATAGATCCAGGGGAAGTTTGATAATGGCAGAAAAGTCTGGCTTGCCTTCACAGGACCAAACACAGAGAGCAAAAGCCACAAGCCAAAAGCCACACAGCACAGCATACCTCAGGAACTCTAGCTAGGCACACTTTGCATATCATTACAATGGAATCTGAAACCCACCACCACACCTTAAGAGCTGCCCAGTGACACTGCCTCCAGCTGGGTGGCTGCAGAAGCAAACTACAAACTAATAAAACACTGAATATATAAGGGGCATATATTCAAACTGCCACACCTCCTCAGGGTTAAAGGGTGGAAAATGATATTCCAAGCAAAAGGAAATAAGAAACAAGCAGGCATTGTTATACTAATATCGGATAAAATAGACTTCAAATGAAAATTAATCAAAAAAGACAAAGAAGGCCACTTCTTAGTTATCAAAGGACCAACAAGAGGATCTCACAATCATCAGTCTTTATGCACCAAACACAGGTGTACCACAATTCATAAAACAAAACCTACTTGACAACAAAACAGAAATAACCATCATAGTTGGGGACTTCAATACTCCACTATCAGCAATAGATAGATCATCCAAACATAAAATTAACAGGGCAGTAAGAGAGCCCAACAACCCCATACATAAACTAGATCTAACAGGGAAGTAAAAGAGCTCAATAAAACCATGGATCAACTAGATTTAATGGACATCTACAGAACATTCCACCCCAAATCTACAGATTACGCATTCTTCTCAGCAGCCCATGAAACCTTCTCTAAAAGAGATCATATACTGGGTCATAAAGCCTGCCTCCATATATGTAGGAAGATCAACATAATTTCCTGCATGATATCAGATCACAATGCTGTGTTGCTAGAAATTAACAACAAAAGATGCATCAGGAATCCTACCAGCTCCTGGAAACTGAACAACACACATTTAAATAATAAATGCATAGTGGATGAAATAAAAAATGGAATTCCAGAATTTGTAGAATTGAATAATGAGAACACATCATACCAAAACTTATGGGACACAATGAAGGCAGTCCTCAGGGGAAAATTCATAGCACTAAATGCCTTCATAACAAAGACAGAGAGTCCCAAATCAATAACCTAACCATCCACCTAAAGGCATTAGAAAAATAAGAAGAATCCAACCCAAAAAGCTCCAGACAGAAAGAAATAATCAAGATCAGAGCAAAGTAATGAATTGGAAACTAAGAAAACAAGAAAATTGATGAGACAAAGAGGTAGTTCTTTGAAGAAAAAAAAAAAAAACAATATTGATAAACCCCTGACCAAGTTGATCAAGTTAAAACAAAAAAAGATTCAAATTAACAAAATTAGAAATGAAAAAGGATCACAACAGACATAAGTGAAATTGGTAAAATCATCAGGACTTATTTCAAAAACCTCTGTTTCTAAAAATTGGATAATATGGAGGAAATGGATGAATTCCTGGACACATTCCACCTACCAAAGCTGACCTCAGAGCAGATTAATCTTCTAAACAAACCTATCACACCCACCAAGATTGAAAAGGTAATCAAAAACCTCCCCAAAAAGAAGAGTCCAGGACCAGATGGCTTCTCAGTTGAATTCTATCAAACCTTCATGGAAGAACTGAAACCAATTTTTTTCCAACTGTGCCACATAATCATAGTACTAGAAGTCCTAGCTCAAGCAATAACACAGGAGAAAGAAATAAAAGGGACACAAGCTGGAAAGGAAGAAGTTAAGTTAGCCCTATTTGCAGACGACATAAGTATGTACGTAATTGATCTGAGAATCTCCATCTCAAAACTCTTAAAGATGATTAATTCCTTTAGCACAGTAGCAGGATACAAACTCAATGCAAAAAAAAAAAATCAGTAGCCTTTCTATATGCAAAGGACAAAGATACAGAGAAAGAAATTAGCAACATTGTCCCATTTTCAATAGCAAGAAAAAAAATACCTTGGAATACCATTAATCAAGGATGTGAAAGACTTATATAATGAAAATATAAAAACACTCAAGAAAGAAATTGGGGTGGACTTGATAAAATGGAAAGACCTCCCATGCTCTTGGATAGGCAGAATTAACATTGAGAAAATGGCAATCTTACCAAAAGTAATATACAGATTTAATGCAATACCAATAAATATCCCAATATTTTTCTTTCACAGAGATAGAAAAAAATGATCTCAAAATTCATATAGAAATGGAAGAAGGCCTCAGATATCCAAACATATCCTTAGCAAAAGTAACAACTCATTTTCAGAAAGAGATGAGGGGCTCTGAGATAAGAGCTTTGCTCAGGCCCACTGGAGCATCAGTGAGGTGAGGCTTTCTCTTGGAACACAGGGCACCTGTCTCAGTCCCAAATCATGATGTAAGAATGACAGATAATATCTATTGTCCAAAACAACATTGTCATTCTTGATGCCTTTGCTGATGAGCTTCTAAAATGTGGCTCAGATTTTTCTAAACACTAAATAATTGAGAAAAAATTACTTATTTACCAAAACTTGCCCAAAGAATGAATGGATTCGAAGAAGATTTAGAAAAGCAAATGAAAGATCCCCAGTTAAATTTGTGTTTCAAAATACAGATAAGTAAATTTCAGTCTTTCCCAGACAATGTTTGTAACTAAAAGGTCCAGCTGCTGTTTGTCTGGAATGTAGGTTTAATCGGGTACTGGTAGTCTGGTATCTGCCCATTGTGATTTCAAAGCATCTTCACATAGCATTGCTCTGTAGGTTATATGTTAGTTTTTCTTTTTAAAGCAAAATTTTATTTTCTAAGCCCAGAAAATAGGCCATACCAAATTGGAGTTTCTCTAGGGATGTTCTTTTACAAAATTCTGTCTGACAAATTATTCTTATCTTGTTTTATTCAAAGCTGTCTCTAGTTTAAGGTATAGTCATCTTCAAAATTCTGCATGCTGGACAGTTAGTGAAGGAAGAAGAAAATTATTCTCATCTGTCATTGGTGAAAACATCTGGAATTTTATTTCTATCTTAAAGGCCCTGCAGTTGGAGCAAGTCTATTCTCCATCTCTGTGTGGGGGCAGGTAAGACAGCACAGAGACAAAACTCAGTATCATTATTGGCATTTTCCTAAAATAAGTGAAAAAATTGGACCCCAGGAATTTCTCTCACCAATTTAAAGTGGGGTAGGCAATGCTGAAAATTCTGATCTCTTTGTTGGGTAGATGGATTTGTTGGAGGCAGAAAATAATAGATAATAGTTGGGTTCTTGCTTTTTTATTTTTTATTTTTATTTTTATTTACCTTTTTTATTTTATATTTTAAAATATATATGTATGTATATATACATACATACACAGAGAGAGAGAGAGAATTGGTACACAGGACTTCCTGCTCCTACAACAAACAAACTCCAGACTTCCAGACACATGTGACACTTTGTGTATCTGGCTATACATGGGTACTGGGAAATCAAACCTGGATAATTGGGCTTTGCCAACAAATGTCATTAACAGCTGAGCCATCTCTCCAGCCCATGGGTCTTGCTTTTTAATCCAGTTGTTCAGTTTGAATCTTTTTATTGGCAAGCTGGGTCCCAGGTATTTTTTTGTATGATGTCTGGTTGTCTGGATTGTGGACGTCCATTTCCTCTTCAGCTGTGTGCTGATTTAGTGTTGGGCATAGTCGAACCTTTCCTGCTTCTTCTTTGAGCACATGTTTCTTTCATGAAGTGTATGTTATATTGTGTTCTCACAGAGGGGCCTGTCTTCTTCTTCTCTGTGAAGTTTCCCTTCAGAATTTTCTGTAAAGCTACCTTGGTTGTCATAAATTGCCTTATTTTGTGATTGTCTGGAAACACCCTTATTTTTTATTTTAGAAAGAGTGAGAGACAGAGAGTGAGAATTGAGCCCCATGGCCTCAGCCACTGTAGTCCAACTCCAGAGGCTTGGGCCACCTAGTGGGAATGTGAGACTTTACACTTGCCTCACCTTTGTGCAGCTGGCTTATGTAGGATCTGGAGAGTCAAACATGGGTCCTTAGGCTTCACAGTCAAGCACCTTAACGGCTAAGTCATCTCTCCAGCCCAAAGCATACTTATTTTTAAAATCAATTTGGAAGATAATTTTACTGGGTATAGCTTGGAAAACATAGTTCCAGTCTTTTCTGGCTTTTAGGCTGCTAATGAAAGGTCTGAGGCTATTCTGATATTTCTACCTTTTGGAATATACATTTGGAGTTTTATATACCTCTCTCTAGATTTGGAGAGTTTTCTTTTACATTTTCAGGTCCCATAAATCAATTCCTTTGTATTTTTCTCAGCTGCTTCTGAGCTTTGGGCTCTTGAACTTATCCCAGAGTTCTTGGGACTATCAGTCACTTTCTTTGATCTTTCCCTTCAAGTGAGTGTTGTGTATTATTATCTCAATTTTGTCCTTCATCCTGGAGTTTCATTCTTCTGCATGAACTTGTCTGCTATTCATACAGTCTGATATGGTTTTGATTTGATTGTACAAATGTCATTAACAGCTGAGCCATCTCTCAGTCCATGGGTCTTGCTTTTTAATCCAGTTGTTCAGTTTGAATCTTTTTATTGGCAAACTGGGTCCCCGTTATTTTTTTGTATGATGTCTGGTTGTCTGGATTGTGGACGTCCATTTCCTCTTCAACTGTGTGCTGACTTAGTGTTGGGCATAGTCGAACCTTTCCTGCTTCTTCTTTGAGCACATGTTTCTTTCATGAAGTGTATGTTATATTGTGTTCTCACAGAGGGGCCTGTCTTCTTCTCTGTGAAGTTTCCCTTCAGAATTTTCTGTAAAGCTACCTTGGTTGTCATAAATTGCCTTATTTTGTGTTTGTCTTGAAACACCCTTATTTTTTATTTTAGACAGAGTGAAAGACAGAGAGTGAGAATTGAGCCCCATGGCCTCAGCCAACTCAAGAAGCTTGTGCCACCTAGTGGGAATGTGAGACTTTGCACTTGCCTCACCTTTGTGCAGCTGGCTTATGTAGGATCTGGAGAGTCAAACATGGGTCCTTAGGCTTCACAGTCAAGCACCTTAACTGCTAAGTCATCTCTCCAGCCCAAAGCATACTTATTTTTAAAATCAATTTGGAAGATAATTTTACTGGGTATAGCTTGGAAAACATAGTTCCAATCTTTTCTGGCTTTTAGGCTGCTAATGAAAGGTCTGAGGCT